>MU867260.1:9817500-11067500 GCA_033996785.1 Trichosanthes truncata | reverse complement strand
GTGGCGTAATCCCTAATCTCACTTTCACGGTCATCTGCCAGCAAAATAGGATTAACTGCTGCCTCTTCTCTTATAGGTTGTGGGTCAGGCGGTACAACATGTTCTTGGTTGCTTTGGTTTTCTCCATGGTCCGCCATATGTCTCTCCTCAACGCGTTGAGCTCGCCTTCTTTGATGGAAGGTATGGTCTATCTCTAGGTTTATGAGAACTTACACGCATCGGTTTGCGCCACACATGCACTAGATCACCTAAAAGAGCCCCAAAAATTCAAGTTCTCCCAGAGGCAGATGAATCAACTCACGCTAAGTACGCTACTAATAGTGTTGTGCCAAAAATTAATGAAGAAATGCAAAGTTGCCTCCCCTGCAATTGCGCCAAAAGCTTGGTGGCTTGATACCACTATGTGAACGTAATGCAAGTTAGGAGAAAGAAGTATGGATGAAGATGATGAAATGCATGGAGAAAATGTGGTAAGGAAATGAATGATGGTTTCTTCTAACTTTTGTCACTCAGCACTTTGGCGTAAACATACACCAGACGCGTTGACAAGTAGTACCTAGACCATTTAAGGGTATAGTCCACAGGGAAGGTAATGCAAGAATGAGTTGCACAGGAAATATTACTAACGAGCTAGCGGTGAGAGGTGGGGAACTGATTATGGGAATGATGTTTTGAGCTGAGGTGCATGAACAAGAAAGTGTAAGAAAATAACGGAGCGAAGAAAGAGAAACTGAACTGCATGAAAATGAAATACACAATACAAATAACTGGGTTGCGTCGATTAGAGAAATGTCAAGACCTGACCCAGGCAACCTAATGTTAAACTGTCTTCATGTAAGAATGCAATTAATGTTTAAGCTACTTTTGAACCTACGCAAGGGTACATACGAATGCCTCCCTCCCAGTATCGCATCCTCGGTCAGCTTCCTCCGTGCCATTGTTAGCCAATTATCACCGCTCCATTTTAGCCTACAAGTGATTATATTATCCCTAAGACAACCTTGCAAACTATGTTCACTCTTGTTCTTCTTAAGTTTTTCCACATGCCTTGACCCTCCCGGTGCCTAAAGCATGCTACTACTCAAAGTCAGTTGGCTAAATAGACCCAAGCAATTTAAATGAGCTCTCTTAAGAATAAGGTTAAAAAACATACTTCATCCATTAATACACTTAATACAATGAAAACATTGTTAACAAAAGGGCCATAGGCTAAGGTTTGAGGATGTGTTTAGCACATGCTAAAAGAAAGGAGCAACAATAAAATGAAAAACAAGATAAGGTAAATGAAAGGTAAATTTGTGAATGCACGCAAGTGGGAGAGATTGCACGGTGAGGCCTCTTCTTCCTCGTCGTCCTTCTCTAGAGGCTGCCACTCTTTTTTGTTGGACTCCGATGGGAGAGCTCTCTCAGCTTTTCTCTATTCTTCTTAGTATATTCTTTCTGGCCAACAAACCCCCCTTTCAAATGAGATTGGGATGATATATATGCAAGAGACAGAGCAGACATATGAGCAGGGCCCACACAGGTCAGATATCTTTGCAAATTGTAGGAGAATGCTCGCCAAACAGTGGTCCCCCACTGACATGTCTCTTTTTTTCGGGCTACGAGCCAGTACTTGTATGAATGGGCCACTCCATTTCCTATTCTCTAACATTCACCAGGCATGTCGCTCTCTATCCTATTTTCCATCACTTTTGAGCCCAGCGCATCAAGTGGTTCACAATTTCGATGCAGCGCCTTACCTTACTTGCCTTGATTCTACCTTTTCTTGCACATGACACTAGAAAAGAGATCAACGCATCACTTAATATAGAAAATAGATGATATGGGCATGCGATGATGACGTGCGCACTCAATTCAGTATGCCTCTCTATTTATACATTTTACTGCGTGATTATGCATTCTTTTAATAGATTCCTAAAGCGTCGAGGCATCCAATAGCCAATTACAAGAGCCTAAGTAACTTGTATTCACAAGTTATCAGTTGTTGCCAGGGATTGGTGTATTTTAATTCAATTAATATTGTGAAGAAATTGCTTGGTTTTAATTTAGAGGTTTTTATTGCTTTGTTCTTGTTTTTCTGTCTTGTTTTGAGTCCTTTGTTTTTGGTTGCATTATTTGGTGGTGTTACTTTTGAGTTTGTGTTTATTTCTTTATTGATTTTTAGATGGCTTCTGATAGATTTGGGTGGCCCTTTAGGGAAACTGACTTAGAAGAACCAACACCACCTTCTAGTTCTTTTCCTTTTAGTTATCCCTCTTTTGATGATGAGACTACTAGTGTGGATTATGGTTTTCATGGTTACCAAAATGACTAATTATTATCATACTGATCTATGAGTTATGGAAATCCCTTGTATGGTAATGAGGAGTGTATTTGGAACCATGAACTATATCCTATTTTTTTTCAGGAAGCTCAATTAGAAGAATCCTCCTCCTTAGAGAGAATGTTGAGAGATTATACAAAGGAGACTAAAGCTAAGAGTTTACAATTAGATGATTTGCTGAGAGTCTTCTGGACCTAAGGGGAGGTTAGTGAAGTGGGATCCACTTCTATAGGATGTCCAATGAGTCACTAGATCATTGATTCATTGGTAGCCTTTCAGGAACCTAATTCTTTCGATGCCACCGAGCTTGAGCAATTGAGGGAGTGGGTCATAGAAATTGTGGAAGAGCTGTAGAGTTTAGACACACACCAAGATCGAGTCAGTGAGGAAGAAAAAGAAGATCAACTTTTTGTTTCAGAAGAGTTAGTTCAGGGGGTAGAGTTTGAGGCTTAACGACTTTTGTTTGTTTTATCTTTTGATTCATTTCTTTATCTTGAGTGTTCTTTTTCTTATTCTCACGAGTCCGTGTTAGAGTCTTTGTTTTTTTATCTTTCTCCTTTTATGCTTTTATTAATAAAAAAATACCAAAAAAATGTTTGTTTCAAGGGTCCATGAGAAGCTAGTGATCTTGCTAGCTTTGATATGTTTCGCTGATTTTAGGAAGAGGGGCCAAAAGAAATGCGAGAATTATTATGTACATTGATAGCCCACATGAGCCTTGTCTAGCTAAAGACGTTAAATAAGTGCTTCTTGGGAGACAACCCAAGCTTTCTTTCCTTTAGTTTCCTGTTTTCTTACTTTTGTTTGTTTTTTTTATTTAGTTTGTGTTGATCTCATGTTCCTGTTAGTTGATTGCTCTAGGAGCTCGAGATTCATATTATATTTTCCATCATACACCCCAGTGATCAATTTGAATCGAGGATTCTCTCGCACTTCAGGGTAGTATCATTTCTTTTTACCATTTTTCATTGTCCTTTTGCATGCTTAATTAGTTCAGTAGTCTATACATTGAGGGCAATGTATGCTTTAAGTTTGGGGGGATGCTCTGTTGTTCTGATTTGATCTGAGCTTTAATGAAACTTTTTGTGATTTATATGATGATTCAGTTGCATTGTGTGTGATGAGGACAACCTGTGATGTATTCTAAATAGTGAATTATTTACAATTTTTGTGAAATGTGAGAGCATGTCTAGGATTCAAGTAAATTTAAATTTTTTCTTGGAATTCCTTGCACTTGTGGAGTACTTAAGCCTACTTATTAGTGGTGTTGAAGGCCTAGAATAGATTTATTTTATCTAGATGTTCGTTGTCACCCCGATAGCCCTAAGTTCTAGTTTGAAAGTTGTCTTGCATGATAGTCTGTAATGTCGTGCTTAGGAGGGAAAATCATGTTTATCTACTTGTAAGAAAGAAAAGAAAAAGAGAGAAAAAGAGATAAAAAAAAAGGAAAGAAAAGAGAGAAAAAGGAAAGAAAGAAAGAAAAGAAAAAAAAAGTGAATGAAATAGCTTGTTATGCTTAATTCCATCAAGGGCAAAAAGAGCTGTTGTTGTGATCAGTTAGGTCATTCATTGAGCGAGTGCTCTAGCTAAGTGATGAGACCTAATTTGAACATGCCCATTCATGCATAAATTATGCTTTTTCCTCTCATTTTCTTATAATTATTGAATATTTTGTAGGAATTTGGGAGTAAGGCTTATTTTTGGAATGTATGCAGAATCAGAGTGAAAATGAGCCAAACCAGAGGTCGATCGGACACCTGAGAGGAAAAATATGAAGGATTGACGATTATACTCCTAAGGAGTGTCGAGATGACAGACAGAGGCCTCGCTCGACGCTGCAAGGCAGTAGCCTCGGATATAGGACAGCATCTAGACGCTGCTCAGCAGCTTCGAGACGCTGTAGCAAGTCTCGCACGTGCAAATGCATGACAACGTCTCAACGCTGTAATAGTGAGCGTCGGTCGATGCTTGCGTGAGTCCCCCTCGACGTTGCCTACAGCTTCTCCACTCTCTTGCGATTTCTATATAAGCATTTTTTCATTTTTAGGTTAAGGAGTTCTGAATCCTAGCCCCATTCTCGATTTCTCCTCCCCTTTGCTCAATTTTGAGACACTTTGTTTCATATTTTGAGTATTTTGGGCTTGTATTTTGGCCTTAGCATTGATGGAAGCGCTTTTCGACTAGGAGTTTTCAGCTAATTAGGGAAAGTTTTGCAACATTTGAGAATTTGTAATTATTTCAATTTTAATGTATGGTATTTATGGTTTATTAGCTATGGGCTTTAATTCTTAGCATGCTCTTTATTAATGGAATTGACGACTCTTATTAATTTAGAGTTTTGCTTTGCTATGCTAGTTTTTGTAGGAAACTAAAATTTCTAGCTTAATTTTAGTAGTAAAGAGGCTGGTAGCTATCGTCAGTCAAGGTAAGTAGGATTACTTAATTGCGAGAACGAGGTAGGCTCTAGAGCCAGTAAGCATGTGGTAGTTTAATTCGAAGGGCCAGTTAGGTTAGCCTATTGCATTTCGACCTTTCCTGTATCTTAGAAGCTCGGTTCTTTGGGGAGCTCCTTCAAGGCTTTGGGGAACCGGTCGGTCTTAAAACCATGCGTTAATTTACCTTTTGAGTAATTATGTGATTAGTGTTGCAAAACGGATCCCAATTTACCTTGATCTAGCTTTCTCTTTGATTTGTGAGTTCCCTATGCATTTCCTCTTCCTCTATTTTAGGTTTCATGAATGTAGTCTTATATACTTATGAATTAAATGTCTAATTAATAATAGTGTCTAAATTGATTAAGTAATTAAGGTCCATTTAATGAAATCAACACCCATAGAATTATTCTTTGTGATTGTGTCTCCCATTGATCTTGCTTTCTAGGATTAGTTGTTTAATTTCCCTTATTCTTTGATTTCTGTCACTAAATAAATTTAAGTGAGAGTAATTGTGGTATTTAATTGAATTAAAACCAATCCTTGTGGATTTGATACTCGGTAGGGATATCGTTTTATATTACTTGACTCGTGCACTTGCGGAAACGTAAATTGTATGTATCAGTAGGGCACTTTTGAAATGAGAAAAGGTTGGGTTTTATCTGTAAAGGAAAATATGCATGATGAAGTGTCTATAATTGAGTTGAAACAATTATCTGTGCACCTTAGAGATGTTATTTTAGTAGATTCTTCAACCTATCTTGATATTTTATATGTTCCATTGCGTAAAGTAGAGGACATGAAATTGTTGGGACATGAAATTGTTGAAGGAAGGTGCAGGTGAAGAAGCTGATGTTGGGCTTCATGAATTTCAACTGCCTTGATGCATTCACATGATCCCCATCTAGCTAAAGACTTTAAATAAAGCACTTATTGGGAGGAAACCCAAGCTTTATTTCATTTGTTTTCAGTTTCCTTTAGTCTGTTGTGTGTCTTTATCTTATGTTCATGTTGATTGTTTTTGTAGCAACTCGATCACCATAGTCTTCTTTCACAATTTACCCTAGTAGATTGTTGAGGCTGATGACAACTTTGATCTTTCGCACTGCAGGGTAGTATTTTCACCCCTTTATCTTTTCTTTGTCCTTAAGCATGTTTTGTGTAGCCGTCTAGTTTATACATTGAGGATTGTTGCTTAACAAAGTTTATGCAATTTTAGAATGGAAACACCCTAAATGTGCAAGTATACACAGTTTAATGCAGCAAGTGATAAGTATCTTTTATATCGTTCTCCTCAGGGACTAGTTAATTGAACTTTTGCAGTGTTAAGCTTAAATTAGTTAGGTAATAGGTGATCAATATCAATTGGTGCAAGGGACTAAAAATAAACTAAGGAAACAAGATTAAAATGGTGTTGGAATGCTTGAAAAACAAGAATACAGTGAATAAAATGGAATTAAACAAATTATGTGAAAAGGGATCAGGATTAGGGGCGAAATTTTACTTCATCAAACTAAATGCTATAGCATAGATCATGCCTCAACACTCAATGCAGCTAACTCGCAGATTCTTTTCAGAATTCTCACAGAAATAGTGATTAACTCCCATTAACCTCTGAAATTAAGCCCTTAACTGCAAACATTAGGGGGGCGTTTGACGCGCAGAGTTAAGTTGAGTTGGGCAAAGTTCGTTTGTCAGTGAGTTCAGAAGTCTGTGTTTGGAGTGCAAAGTTGAGTTGAGTTGAGTCAGAAAGTCTGTGTTTGGAGTGTAGAGTTGAGTTGAGTTGTCAGTAGTATCTGGTGTAATTTTTTGTAACCCGAAGTAGACTGAATTTTAGCTAGTTGTTTTTTTTTCATTTATTTTTATTTTTTCCAATCATTCATCTATAAAACATATTTTTCCAACTTTCTAACACTTAATTCAGATGTCCACTTCAAAAAAATAATATATTTCAACATTGATCTTTTTTTTTTAAAAAATCATTCTTTATCTTTCTCTTTTTAGAAATTGACTTATTCCAAACTATAGGCAATGTAGCATTGTTTTCTCTTTCTACTACACATTGACATTATTTCAATTTATAGAAATCAAATATTTGCATTACACATTGAACTTTTTTCAATTTATAGAAACCAAATGTTGCATTCTTTATAATAACAAAGAGCAATTAATGAATGGAGAAAATACCATGTACCTGTATTTTTTTTCTTTAAACACAATTGAACTTCTATCAAAGTATAGAAATCTCAGGTTTCATTTTCTAAACACACATTGAACTTCTTTGAAATTTACAAATGAGGACCTTATTATGACATTTTTCACTTACTAATAGGGTCTTCATTATGAGAGAGTTTTCTTTTTAAAACAAAAAACACATTGACCTCGTATTCTTTTTTTTTTTTTTTTTTTTTTTTTGCAAAGGAACATTGTTTGTTTACATTTGTTTAAACATATGTACTAAATTGAACATCTTTGGAAAAGAGAATGCCAGTATTTTACTTTTTCAAGATGACAAGAAAATGACAATATATTTCAATATTAGTGTCATGTAGGATAGAATATTCACAAAATATTAGTAGGTCATCAAGGGCCTGTTTATATTATTCAAAAAACATAATTATGGTTCACAAAATATAAGTAATGAACAACAATGGGTCGAGTTCCTAAGTCCGAAGAAAGATTGTTGGAGTAGATAGTCAGACCAACTAAGTAAATGTGCATTTCATTTTATTTTGAACCATGAGAGTGTTGTCAGTCGTTAGGAATTATTGCCGGCGATAGTCACCGGAGACAGTACTACCGGTTGTCGGATATGGTTGCCAACGATTACCTTAGAGCATGTTCCTAATCAGAACTAATGTTATGCCATGCATTCGGTTTATCCCTCCCTTTTCCAAAGTTAAGATAAACACAGCTAAGACAAGTTGGCCAGACAATTCCAAGCTAAATTTAAGCACACAAAGCATAAGAGGGAAGAATATTCAAGTCTTGCCACTTCATTTAGCATGAATCAACAATAAATCCCCTAATCCATCACCAAAGGGGGTGATTAGTTCATATTTATAGGAAAAGATAGCAACAAAATAGTAAAGAAAGTCTTAAACAACATTCTAAAGCTTGTCTTTAATATAAAAATGTTGAAAATAATGAAATATTGTAGAAACTAGGAGAAATTGACAAGAAATGGATGTTTGGCAACTTCTTTATGGTAGATTTTCCTTCTTTCCAGAAGTAGACCACCTCCCAAAAAGGGCTATCCTCCTCTTCTTGAAATCCTCTCCCTCAATTGTCTAATCTCTAAAATTCCCCTTCTTTCCAAAATGGCAAGCAAGGGCTTTATATTTCTTGCTTTCTTTGAAATCAAGGCTGAGTGGACATTTGAAGACCAATCGCAGCCGCTCATTGGCTTAACTCGGTACAAATGTCATAAGTTGTTCACCTCAATTAATGAAATAACTCCCACGTGCTTCTTGTGTAATTGATCCCAGATAAATGCTCTAGCTTTACTGATGCTTCATCAAAAGCACAACAATTGCTCCAGCAAGCTTGACCCTTTATCACCAACAAAGCTCTAGCATAGCAGGTTGGATTTTCACACTTAGCCATTTTTTTTACCTTCAGCAATGGCCTACACAAGTCACAAATAGCACAATTAAGTAACATTATGCATTAAAAAGCTCAAAAGTGCTTTTCACATAAAAATGGACTCTTTTACTATAAAACATCAATTCAAAGAGGCTTCTCAATACAAAAGTACCTAAGATAGTGTTTCTAAGCCACAAAAACTTCACTAAAATACCCTCAATAGCTCTCATTCTAAGAGCTATCAAGGACAATGTATGCTTTAAGTTTAGGACGGCCTATGATGTGATCTAGATAATGATATTTTTGCAATTTTTTTGTGAAATATAAAAACATGTCCTGGAATTAAATAAATTTAAAATTTTTCTTTGATTCCCTTATACTTGTTGAGCACTTAGTCAACTTATTGTTAGTTTTGAAGGTTTAGAATGGGGTTATTTTATTTGGATATTTGTTGTCATCTCAAAAGGCTTAAGAACTCGTTTAAAGGTTAACTTACATGATGGTTTGTAATGTTTCACTTAGGATAAAATGCATGTCTATTCATCTGTAATGAAAGAAAAAAAATATAGAAAAGAGAAAAGAAAAGAGAAAAGAAAAAAAAGAATGAAAATAACTTGTCGTGCTTAAAAAGGTCAATGACAAAAAGAGCTACCTCTGTTGTGATCAGTTAGGACCACCTGTGAGTAAAATTTCCATGGGTAAGGGTCCTTGCAGTAGTTTTGTGAAAGCTAGGGTCCTTGAATTAAAGAAAAATGCAAGTTTAGGAGAGGCCTACCCCATTTTTCAGGCATCCTAGTGGGATATTACCTCTTGGGTGTAAGAAGGCTGGATAAATGGAACTTAGGGCCAGTGGATAATTTGGCGCGTGGCTTAGTGATCTCTATCCTTTTTTTTGGCGGCCTCAACCCTGCGAACTGAACGAAGGCATCGTTACACTACATTTGTCAGACAGGAGTGTTATACGTCGCTTTCACACGACTTTATCCTCCTTCTGTTGCCACCTTTTCTAAAATTATTCCGAAGATGGCTTCCTAGGACACAGTCAACATACTAGATGCTTCAGTGCATATACCATCATCTTCAACCTCTGGCTGGGGAATTGGTTTGGGTTGTTCAACGGGTGCTTCCTCTTCCTTGTTCGATGGACTTTCAACCCCCTTCATCTTCTTTTCCAGTCTCTTATGGCTAGAATCTTTATGTGCTTCACTTTCTTTGAAGTCTCGTCGGCGTCAATGACGAAGTGGGTAGTGAGGTTTTGGGAAGCATATTCCAGTGGGTCAGAGAACCGAGTAGGAAGAACCAGGGTGACAACCACTGGCTCCAAAAGCAAGGTAGATGATGCCAAGGGCTAGACCTCCTCCACATTGTGCTCGGAGGAGTCAGAAGAGATCAGGACTTCTTTTCTTCGATTTTTCAAGGATTCTGTAGAACTGGAGGATGGGTTGGGATTTGAGTTAGAGGTTGTGGTTCGACTAACTGCTGGTGAGGAAGGTTGGTCGGCGTTGTCTCCATAAGAGAACACGCTTTGATTCTGAGAGTGATATGTGGAAGACATCTTTTTGTGTAGCTGGATTTTAGGCAAAATTAAGGTGGGTTAGGGTTTGAAAATGAAGAAGAAGAAAGGGAGAAAGGGAAATAATTGCAGAAAACGTGTCTGGGGTTGTGAGATTTGAAAAGAATATTCCTACCTTAAAAAGGGAAAAAGGGCAGGGTTTCAAAGGATGCTCGCTGACATTTCAAGGATCGTGGGCGTGTGGGCAGATGCCTCATTAAAGCTCCTTGAAAATCGATTTTACAATGTCTTTTCACAACCCGAGGCCATGAATTCATGGTTGCATTTAGGTCATGCAACTTAACTATACATGCTTCGTTAATTCGATGCTTTAGTTTCACTTGACGCTCCAAATTTTTGATGCAATTAAAAATTTAAATTCTCAATGCTTCTAAAAACATCTAAGACCAAGGCTCTACCCTCAGGTTCCTTCCTGACAGCTTTTCACATGCCTTTATTCACACAAAACAACAAAACTAAAACTACAAGCAAACAAAAGGTTAGAAATTCTCCCTTGTTAGTTGCCTTCATATGATGTGCATTGAAACTTCGAGGCGTCATACTCCTTTCTTTTAAAACATGGTTGACAAAGTGATACGGGCGTTGAAATTCATCGCCCTTTTCTCCTTACTAAGTTTCGGCTAAGCTTTGCACCTCCAAATTGTTTTCCAAGCTTTTCGATATTTTGCCTTCAATTTGAGTGCGTAATCTTGTAGACTTCCTACTTTATGGGTGCTTTGCTTGCTTCCTACCACCACCTTCTTAGCTAAATTGTGCACTTCCTGATCCTCGTTGCTTCTCGTTGCCCTTTGCTTTGGTCTAGCACGTGAATTCTTCTTTGCAATCTGCTGTCTTTTCCTTGATCGACTACAGGCCAGCATCGAGACGCTTGCTCTTGGGTTTGGCACTTTAAATGTGGCGTCTATACGCCATTTTAAGGGTCCAGACGCTCTCCCCTCGGGTTCTTTTGCCAAAACTCCACATCTTCTCTTCTTGGCTCTTCAAAATAGCTCCAATGAAGATTAATATTACCAAAATACCTTCGAAAACTTTGTTTTGCTCCTTTAGCTCGGTTTTTGCAAAATCAAGAGAAATAGGCGTAAAAGCTAACTAAATCATAATAAAACTAGCACATTTAATAGGAAATAAGATAGCATAATTACATGCTATCAAGTACCCCCAAACTTAAACCTTTGCTAGTCCCGAGCAAATCTAAAACAAAACCCATATATGAATCAACAAATTACATTATAATGACTCAAACCTCAAAGCTCTAATTACCAAAATAATCACCATTAAACGAAATAATCAAACATATCAATTCATCAAACAAATTTAAGAATTAAACTTTTCATCCCTTGCAAGTGCGTGCATAGCCTTCCTTATTTCGATCTTTACTTGTCTAGAAAGATTTATAGAATCCTCCGTTCATCTTCCCCCTACACTGGCCCTAAGCACCAATTATCTTGCATTCTTACACTCAAGATGGTAATATATCACTAGATGCCTGAACACTATAAGGTAACACTCCCCCAAACTTGCATTTTTCTTAAATACTCAAGGACACTAGCTTTCACACAACTGTTGCAGGGACTCTTACCCAGAGCACTCGCTCAATGAATGGCCTAACTTATCACAACAGAGACAGCTCTTTTTTCCCTTGATCAATACGCACTACAAGCTATTTTATTCTATTTTTCTTTCTTTTCTTCTTTTCTTTACCATTTTTTTTTCTTTCCTCTTTTCTTTCTTTCTAGCAGGCAGATAAACATGATTTTTTCTCCTAAGCGTTCAAAATTACTAATAAGTAGGCTAAGTGCTCCACAAATGCAAGGAAATCCAAGAAAAATTTTAAATTTACTTGAATCCTAGACATGATCTCATATTTCACAAAAATTACAAAAATTACGCTATTCAGAACAAGTCGGAGGTTGTCTTCATCATACGCAATGCAACAGAATTATCATAATCACAAAAAAAATCAATTAAGCTTAGATCATAATAGCACACATCCCCCCACACTTAAAGCATACATTGTCCTCAATATATAAACTACCCATACTAATTAAGCATGCTTAAGAACAACTAAAGAGATAAAGGGAAGAGTAATACTGCCCTGGAGTTCGATTGAATCCTCGATTCAGCCTGATCAACTGGGGTGCATGATGGAAGAGATAATCTGAATTTCAAGCTCATATAAACATCAACCAAAGGGAACATGTGATCAACACAAAACAACAAAAAGAAAAATAGAAAAACATCAACGAGAAGAAAACTAAAAGAATGAAAGGAAAGGAATGGAAAATGGTAATATCAAACGGCAAATATTACCGAGTATCGAGTCCTCAGGGAAGCGTAATGGAAGCTTTTTTCTTAAGTTGATTAGTTATTAAGAGAACTACAAATTAGAATTATTTAGGGTAAAAACTAAGCTGAGAGAAAGCTTGAAATTAAATTCTAAACTAAGAAAGCAGTTAAAAAGGTGGAGATACCAAATTAAAGGGTAGTTTAGAGGATCGAGCACAAGTTAGGTTACAAATATGGCAATTGGACCTGACATTTAATTTATCTTCCTAATTACATAAACCTAGAGCCAAACCAGTCAAAATCTCTTGTCGGTCTCATTCGAACAAGCTAATTAATCACTTGCCTAAGTGTCCTTAGTGCTCATTGATTAATTACTTGGGATTAAGTCTGCTCATAATTAATCCCACCCATCAATTGTTAATCCTATGTCACTTAGGCAATTTTAGGGCGTTAATTGAATTTGTTCGATTCTAAATTTCCTCCGTCGAGCTCAATATAAGACTGGAATCAACTAATTAATTGCCAATTAATTAGAGGCAGTAAGTACAACTTCAATTAAATGCAACTAAACAAGTAATTAAATGCCACAAATCACAATTAAACCATAATTCTACTCATAAGTAACAATTTTCAGCTTTATGCCTTTTCGTTCAGAATTGCAACTGCAATTTAGTTGCAATTTTCATCTTTTGCTAAATTCTGCATCAATAACAAAGAAATCAGCCAAAATTTTATACTTTATGCTCATTCCTAACATTTTGGGAGATTCCTATCATGCCCAAGTATTTTTTATTCAAACTTGCTACAATTTACTAAACTTTGTGGATCTACATACATGATTTTTCAATAATAACTTGCATTTGGAAGCTAAATAATTCTCAAAAATGAGAATTATCAAAAATCGATACGATTGTGTTTATTTTTACTTAAGTTCGAATTAGCCATAAAAATATAGGTTTAATCGCTTAGTCTTCTAAAGATGCATTTAATTAAGATCGAATGGAAGTTGAATTCGATTTACAATGTTTAAGTATTGAGTAAAAATTGCAATTGCATTTACGCCGCAATTCCATTCAAGGGGCATGATCACGTTTATGATCCCTTCTTTTTATCATTATCATTTCCATTTTTTTTCTTTTCCACAACAATCATCCCAATTATTGTTTTACACTGGTTACCTAGGTTACATTTTGAGAACGTCTTTGCTTATCTTTTGAATTTTGTTCTATCGGTTCTCTGTGGGATGATACTTTGGAACACTTCTAATTTTACTACTTGTTTAACAACGTGCACTTGCCTGGACTGAGGACTTTTTCTAACCAAAAAAAGTTTCCACCTAAGCCCACACGTTTTAGTCGATCAAGTTTTTAGCGTCGTTGTCTGGGATCGATATTACTAACAAAATTCAACTATGCAGCACAAATTGTGAATAGATTGCAACTATAATTTCTTCTATTCTAGGAGGGGCCGAATCTCATTTATAACATTTGTAGGTTTGGTGCATGCAAATAGAGCTTCGTCTCTTGGAGCAAGATCCTGAGATAGAAAGAACTTTCCACCTGCGTCGTGGACAACAGAGGAGGAAAAAGAAGGAGCAATGAGAGTGGAACACACAGGAGAATCTTTCGAGAACTGTTTTGCAAGAACATCAAATGGATCCACCTATAGTTGATCCTCGAGTTAATCCACCTTAAGGAGGGAACCATCAAGCATGGCAGAATAATATGTCAAATCATATACAACCTCAATAATCAATCCCTCCACAACATTCTATCTTCATTGTAGAAGAAAGGGATATAACAATCAGAGATTATGTAGCCGCCACTTTCAAGAATCTGAATGCTGGAATTGTAGAACCAAACATCGAGGGAACTCATTTAGAGTTAAAACCAGTGATGTTCCAAATGCTCCAAACAATTGGCCAATTTACGAGATTGCCAAATGAAGACCCTCACAAGCAAATAAAGCTATTTTGAGGATTTTCAATTCTTTTAAGATGACGGGAGTATCCAATGAAACATTGTGATTGAAACTGGTTCCTTTTTCATGCAATAAGTACTCTACAAGGGAATTTTCAACTAAAAGGGAATAACTAAAAAGAAAAAAATTGGACAGTGGTGTTGGTTCTTCAAGCACATATTTCCTAAAGGGCCACCCAAACTATCAAAAGCCATCTAAAATTAATAAAGCAACAAAAAACAAGATCAAATCATATGCAAACACCACAAATTAACACAAACAGAGCAAAGGACCAAGACTCAAGAAAAAACAAAAATAAGCAAGATAAAGAAAAAATAAACCTCTAAAGTAAAGCCAACAATTTCTTCATAATATTAATTGAATTAAAATACACCAATCCCCGGCAAGGTCGCCAAAAACTTATTGCACGTAGTTTTACGAACAACTACAACCGCACAGATCAGATAATATAAAACAGTATTCCTACCGAATATCGAATCCACAGAGATTGATTTTAATTCAATTAATTATCACAAATACTCTCACTTAGCTTTATTTAGAGAAAACTATAAAAAGAGGATAAACTAAACTAAAGACAGAAAAATAAAAGCAGAAAAATAAATGGGAGACACAAACACGAGGGATAACTTGGAAAATTATCAATTACTATGCTAATAGATAATTATAACCCAATGGACAGTGAACTCATAAGTCTATAAGCTATAAGGGTGTGGAATCTTTTATCGGTCTCCTCCACTCTCAAGTAATAATTAACTAACCTAGGTGTCCTTAGCGCTAGCTGACTCATACAAGGCATTAAGAACCTTCATTACGGACTTCTAATGTCTATTTATTAACCCCGGCTGTCACTCAGGTAAATAAACACTAGTTATGCAATTGGGTTCTTGCCTAAGTTTCTCTCCGTCGGGTTTCCACTTAGAAAACTAGTCAATTAACCAATGCTCAACTAATTAACCTTCATCACCAACTACAATCAATTAACTATTAATCTCGTTGTCACTCGAGTAGCTAATTAATCGCGCATTAAGCTAAACTAAGTATCCTCTGTCGAGCTCAACTTAGAAATAGCTCAATTAATTAGAGAATCAATGATTAAAGGTATTAAGCGACAAATGCACAAATGATTCAAAGCCCTAATAGTCATAGACATCCATAAACTGTGCAATTGGTCTAACAATGCTAGCAATTAAGAATCTAAACAATTAAATACAATAAACCTAAGTAATTAGGGACAAAGATATACAAATTCAGTCCAAACAACCGAAAATTTCCTAATTTTTCAGCCTAGACAGTCGATAAAAGTGAAAGAAAAATGAAGGAAATGAAAATGGAAGGTCGATCCCGCATTATCTTTGTCATCTCCCCGGTCCTTGAGCTCTGAATCTTCAATTCTTCTTCAATCCACTCACAAAATGCTCCCAAAACCTCTCAAAATAGCATGGAATTGAGTTTAGAGCAAAATCCACAATTTGGCCTCCTTTTGGCGAAGAGAAAACAAAGAACTTATATTGCCTCTCGTCGTAGCGTTGAGACGCTAGGGACAACGTCTCGACGCTGCACCAAATGACGGCGTTCCATTCAAGTTTTAAGCCTAGTTTGTTTAGCTAATTAGTTAAAAGATCAATCTAGCACGAAATATGATTTTCCAAATAACGCAAAATAAATAATAAAATAACAACCTAATTAGAGTCATAATATTTACCCAAACATAAACACCTAAAGTAAACTTTGATAGAAAAATTATAGTAGTAAATTTTCTAACATAATTCTCCATTTCCTTCTTTTAGCATATCTGACAGAATGTATAGAACGTTTATTCATTTTTCCCTTCTTTGACCTTCCTTAATTGAGTTCACCGTTGTTTTTATGTTAGAATCGAAAGCCAGTTGTAGTTGTTTGGCCCTTGAACGCATAATTAGTCCTAGAGGTAAAGCAAAGACAACCTTGTTCATATCAACACATTACAGTATCCCCTGAGGATTCAACCCTAGAATACCTTCCAGGTATTACAACTCGGCGCATTGTGTACACTAGCATAGTGTGCTACGTGACGAAAATCTATGTGTTTATCCCATTTCCATAGTATTATTTTCATCGTTTTACTGCATTATCCATCACATCCACCACACATCACACAACATCATTTTGTAGTTCACCAAGATTTTGGCACTGTTGCTAAGAAAATTTGCCACTTTTCAAGTATATTATTGCTTGTATTTTATAGCCGTGTTAATCCCAAGGAGTTTACCTGTATGTTGGCTTTTGCAGGTGAACAAGTGTATGTACGACAGAGGAAATGAATGGCACTAGAGTGTTGGAAATGGAAGCTCTACCCAAGTTTCATCACTGTCAAGCATGCTGCATAACATAAAAAAGGGAGGAAACAACTGACAACATTTTGGAGCATTTAATCACCTAAGTGAAGTATCATGTGTTACTGCAGGGGTAATCATATATTTGAGAATTGCTTATCAAATCCAACATAAATTTATTATGTGGGGCAATAGCAACAAAGTTACGACATAACCCTTATTTGTATATGCGTATAGTCATGAATGGTGGTAACACCCCAACTTTTGTTGGAGAGAGCAGCAACAAGGCAATCAATATGAAAACTATCAACAGTATGTGTCGGCGTATAGTGCAAAACCACCATCTACATTGGAGGCACTAATGAAAGAATACATGGGTAGAAATGATGTTGTTATCTAGGTTATACGTCTTCTCTAAGGAACTTGGAAGTGAAGTTGGGCCAAATTACAAATGAATTGAGGAAACGACATGATAGCTCATTGCCAAGCAATATTGAGACTTCGAGGAGAACAATGTCAGGTTGTGACATTGAGAAACGACGAACAATTGGGAAATGCGGTAGAGGAGATGCATCCATGCACCCCATCGCATGAACCAACCACAAACAACATTTTGATTCAAGACAAAGACAAGACCAACATAGTTGAGAACAACGAGAATGAAAAGATTCAGCCTACCGCACTACAAGTTGCTTCAGAAATTGCACCAGCTAAAAATCAAGAACAGGTAGCAGTACAACCTGACCGACAAACCAGAAGCACTAAGACCACCACCACCGTACCCATAGAGACTAAAAAAGCATAAGGGCAACACCTAATTCAAGAAGTGCATGATTGTGCTCATATGAGGGAGAGTGACGATATCCAGGAGGGAAATGCAATTGAATTACGGGATGGAATGGTGGAACTGATGAAATGTGAAAAAAAAATGAAACTATGCTTGAGGAGGAAGAAGAGCCTGATGAGTTACTGGAGGAACAAGGATTTTCAGTGTCTAATTCGGTAGCAAAGTGTTGAGTTTCCCAAGGTGACGAAGCATAACCTCCAAGCAATCAAACTATTGATTGGAGAGCCACCGCCTGTGGAAAAAAAAATTTCATTTACCACGAATGCTCCAATTGAATGAGCTAGATGATTATGCGCCAAAAAAAGATATCCCAGCACAGCAAGACTGTACAGTGGAGGATGTTGCAACAATAAAACCAAAGCACATAAAGTGTAAGCCTTTGAATTTGAAAGAATGCAATCTCAATGCAAAGTTCAAACACTTTAAGGTATGGAAAAATGTTCAGTTGTGCAAAAAAAAAAACACTAAAGTCTTTTAAGGGAAAATAGGTGTTGGGCAATGTTTTTGTCACCTTGATGGACACCCATTAGAGGAGCATAATGATGCCTCCGAGCAATGAAGAACATCCTTGTGAGGTAGTTTGGTCAAAGAGTATTCCAATCCCTAAACCTTTAATTGAGCAAGTGTACACTAACGCGTCAGCAAGTAATACCTGAGATGTATTCCAGGGTCGAATCCACAGAGAATATTTTTCTTCAATGTGCTTATCAAAATTACAAATAAACAAATGATGCACTACAGAACAATAACCAATATTCAAATGAGTTAGGGGTTTATGTGATACTAGAAAGTAAATGCGTTAGTAATGAACACAATAAACGCGGTAAAGGAAAATCTAAGTGGATGCAATCAAGACTCAACTTTTGGTTGCCCTATTATTGCACTTTTCCTTACGCGTTAGTCCCACACTTCAACTACTCATCCTCTCGAATCTAAGCAGAGGTACCCTCGTGCGCAACCTTTTCGGCCCAGCGTCATGCACACAAAGATCATTATATTCCTACATGCAGTTTTTGTTCCATAGTTATCGCCCTTTTTTAAGTTTGCAAATTATTGGATTATCCCTAAAACAACCTAGTGAAAATAATTTCACTCTTGCCCCACTTGGATATTTCCAAACACCTTGACCCTAACGGTGTCTAAAGTATGTTACTACTTTATATCAGTGGGCCAAATGGACAAAAACAATTTCAAGAAGAACTCCCAAGAAGAAGATTCAATAGGCGATTCATAAAAGCTTTAAACTAATACATAAAGATAGTTATAACAATAGGGACCTTGAGCCGAGTCTTGAAAATGCAATTAGTTCATGCTAGAGAATGATAGAAATACAAACATAAAGGAAGCCATAGATAAAACAGTAAGTAAAAGCGATAGAGAGTAAAGAAAACAGCGCTAGTGTGGTAGCCTCTTCTCCACAACATCAACTTCTCCTCGAGCTTAGCAATGGTGGTCTGTCACTTCTACCTCAAAAACTCCAATCTAGATGACGAAAATGGAGGAAGAAGATGGAGAATTTTCTCTAATTTCAAAGCTACCAACTTGCTACCATAAAATGTTAAAATGAACCTTTTGTATAGAATACTCAGCCAATCAGGAATGACCATGTGCCCCAGACAAGGTCGCTTTCATGCAAGCACGAATGGCACGCCGGTACGTGGTCCTCCGTTTGAGGGTTTCTTTATGGTCGGCTGGCCCACAATATAAGCTCGTCGTTCCACTACCATGCTCTAACACAACAACTACTTTTTTTTAATATCATCCCATTTGATGCAGCAGCCTACCTATGCGGGTTTGTCTAAGCACTTGATGCATCAAAACATTAACGCTAGCACAGTTTCATATGTATTTTAGAAATTTTATATGAGAAGTAACACATTAATGAACTTACTATTGCTAGCTCATGCATTCTAAAGAACTACTTCATAATTTCCTCAAAACTCAGGTTTTTCCAATGTGTCAAGGTTCCCAAATAGCTAATTTTAGGTGTCAAATAACTTGTGAATTACAAGTTATCACATTCCTCATCCTCACTAGACTATGATCTCTTGCTGTAAAGGATGTGAACAAACTCCTATCTGAAGCTATGTGTATTGAAGCGGCACTGTCTATTATCCATTCCGATGAGTGGTTGCAGTTCTTTATGTCACTCTCAACATAGACTAAGGCATCATGCACTACATTTTCTTTATGTTTTCTTTTCTGATCCTCTTCCAATTTCCTAAACTGACTCTTTGTAGTGACCTTTCCTGTGACAGTAAAAACAATCACCTCCTTATTTCTATTACTCCATTTTTTCTTATTGCTACTTAGTTGTTCTCTTTACCCTTAGTCATAACTAAAGTTGATCCTACGGTAGACTCTTTACTACTACTATTCCTACTGATTTCCTCATCTGTAGCTCAATCAAAAGCTCTGAAATTTTCAAAGTGTTATTTCCTATAGAATTAGAAATTGTTGTCTTTATCGTTTTCCAACTATCAGCTGAAGACATTAACAACTTAATATCACTGATTTTGCCAGTAAACTCTATCTTAATAGATTTTAACTGATAATTAAAGTGGTAACCTCATTGATATAGGAATTAACAGAAGCATCCTCAGCCATTTGCATGTTGAAGAACTTCTTAACTAGATTATTAATAAAGGGTTTCTCTTACATATTTGTAAGCACTTCCATCAACTTAAGTACAGTTGTGATCTCATTGGTCACAAGACTAGCCACGTCCATTGACAAAAACATCCCTATGAGTGCAACTGCCTCTTCATATAGAGCTTTCCCAATTTTCATCTTTCATCCCTTCTGGTCTCTTTTTCAGTGCCTTATGCACTTTATTGCAGGTTATATAATCATTGACCTGCATCTTCCAATATCCAAAATTTTATCCATCAAACTTCATGACTCCCTCAAAACTTGTTGGCTCTATAAATCCCATGACTCTTGAACCAAAGGTTCTGATACCACTTGTTGGGAGAAGAATGCATAATACAAAAATAATATTATGGCATAAATCACAATATTGCAATAATTCTCTCCTTCCACAGGTTAAGCCAAACAAGTTAATACTCACCAATAAAATAAAAAGAAAGGGAAAAAGAAATAACACCAGAAGTTATACCGGTTTGTCCCAAACTCGAGACTACGTCTAGTCTTCTGCAACTGTAGGTTATACTATAATTGAAAATTACAAAAAGCTCTCAAACTCGCACTATAAAACAACCCTCAATAGCCCAATAAAAGCTATTGGCTTTCAAGTACCATAATTCGGTAGAATAGGATAAACAACAAAGAAAAAACCCCTCAACCAGACAAGAGAACACACACTATTCTCCCACAAATCACTCATTGCCACAAGAACACGCACCAAAACTTACACACTTATAAGCTAATCGAATAAGCAAATGGCCACACCCCAATATGCTTGCTGCAAACTACACATATATATGAGTATCGAATAAGACCTAATCGGTCTTAACCAAGTGAATGGACCAACACTTCAACATAAAAAGAAGTCGCAGGCATGCCTGAGATTGTCCTTCAAATGCTGTAGCATTGAGACGCTCTCCTCGCAGTGTTTTTCTCTCCGCTTCATGTGCCAGCGTCGAGACACTGTCCTCTCGACCCAGCTGGCTTCTGCAGTGGTTTGGACTCCAAAAAATCCAACAAGCCATACCATTTCAATGGCCCTAGCATGGCTTTGGCTACATTGTAGATTTCTACCATTTCAGTTTTTCCCTTTCATTAAATGCATTCATGAAAATTATTTAACTTAAACTTGTTCAACTAAGTCGGAATTACATCATTTCAAGCCCTAGGATTTATCTATTCATTAAGTTGATAATGAGATTTTTTTTCCTCCACCGCACTCATTGTCTATTTGTCTCCCATGTTTCTTATATCATCCCTTATGTTTGTTTGTTTGTTTTTTTAAGTTCAACAACATTGGAGCGGAGAAATTTGAATATTTGACCTCTCGATCGAGGGTACATGTCAATTACCACTGAGCTCTTGTGTTTGTTATATCATTTTTTTTTATAACGAAATAACAATTACTTGCCCGAACTGAATATCGTATAAGTTTCTTGAAATTCTCTCAAGTTAGTTTTTTTTCCTACTTATTGATAGCACTAATTTAGTGCTATATTTATCCTCATTTATAGGCTAGTTTTGCATGTAAATTGTGAGCTTTAATGTGTTTTTATCTTGATTTTCAAGAAATCGAGCAATTCAAGGTAAATTGGTGAAATGGAGAGATTTGAGCTATTTTGGAGCAAGAAAAAGGACTAATTTGGAGCTAAGGATGGAATGAAGGACAAAAGAGAGGATTTGGGCCAAGGGAAGGGCGTTGAGATGCCCTAATTGGCGTCAAAATGTTGTATTTTGGTGTTAGACCCAAAGGCAAGACGTCGAGACTCTATTTGTGGCGTCTTGACACGACAAAAACACAGAGTTTTGCTTTTCCGTCTGAAGCGTGGAGAAGCATTCCATATGAATGCTTAAGTAATATGATGCATTTCGACAGTGTCGAGACGTTGAGGCTGCCGCAAGGCCTAATATATATACTTCGCATTCTTGCTCAAAATGGAAGATCCTTGTGAGGTATGAGTTACGGATTCTAGCCATTTTTGGGAGCTTGGAGACCCATTTTGGTAATTGGGAGCGTGGATCGAGGCTCAGGAAGCACATATTTTGAGGCAACAATCACAATTTTAGAGCTGACGGTCTCTTTTCTACCTTATTTCAATTATAGATTCGGTATTAATTAGCATCGATCTATGGGTTATTGTCACACCCCCTCTAGGCTCACTTGCCTAACCTAGGAAGGAATGTGAAGATAGAGAATACTAGCCCTCTTACTAGCACTCCCAGCCCAACCTAACATCCACCTGGAACTGTACACAACGCAATATGTATGAACAAGTAAAATTGAGCACACAATTGCACACATGAGCAAGACACATTCAGTCCCTCATACGAAGTATGCATACTAAGTCATAACATACTTAAGTCTATTACAACCCAGCTAGAATGCTTTTATTTCAAAACTATATACATGTAGAAGATATATACAAGGAGCTAAAGAGGCGTGGTGGCAAACAGGTCTTGATGAGGCTAAGCACCGGGAACTCGTTTGCTACTGGGAAGAGAAAACATGTTGAAAACGTGAGCTGGGAAGCCCATTGAGTGACTACTTTAATAGAATATGCATTCAAAGATAAAGTATCAAAAGTACTTCAACAAGAATGCCAAATTACAAGATTTAAGCACCATGAAAAATAATGCATAAGAACTCATAATAAAAAAAATTTGTAGCATGGTGCCCTTCCAAACCCTAGCTGTGGCAGAGTTCTCTCTAAACCAACAGCTCCAATATCTCTCTCACGTGCACGTGGAATGTCATTTAAGCTCATTGGTCTCCCCTAATACCTTCTCCATGTCCTTCAGTATTGGGGCCAGACCAACTACCACCCGAATACCTTCTCACTGTCCTTCAGTATCGGGGGTCAGGTTTTCTCTCTCTCCCCTAGGTACCTTCTCTGTGTCCTTCAGTACCGGGGGTTAATAATATGCTAGGCATGCTTAAAATATTTAGATACATAGTTTGGAATCCCATTCAGAAAGTTCTCAACATAAACACAAACTTTCATTTTAAACAAGCTTCCAAATGTTGACTGTCATGCTTGAACTCGGAGTAACAACTAGTTACAATTATGCTTAACTTCCATTTATGAATAGGAGTTCAATGAAATATGAATATAAATTAGATTAATCATGCTTCAATATCCATAACTAGTAAGCTTTTGAATAAAGATCAAAGCATAGGTTTTCAAACAAAGTCACTCACAATCACCGGCAATCTCCCAAGGCTTATAAGCTTCGCCTATCTTCGTTTGCCCTGAAGATGAATTCCATAACATTAATCCCTTTTCTACTTGGCCCAAAATTAGATCTAATTCAGTCACATAACTCATAGCATATAAATTTAACACACTTGGGCTGTAAGGTATAACAAATTGGAAGCACATCTTCCTTACTCTTTCTCTAGCCCTTTCTCTTTTGAACCAAAAATTACAGATTCAACTTCCAGCATGGGTTTCTCAATATTTAGCAAAACAACCACCAAAATTTATTTGATAACCCTCAAATACAATGTCTAAACTTACTTACCTCAAAATTTGAGGTTCTAATTCGTCCTCATGGGCTTTAAATCTTCAGATTTCCTCACCCTGTTCTGCTGTCCGAGAAACTGGAACACCTCTCGGTTTTCTTACTTTTTCACAACCTTACTCTTCGTATTTTCTAACAAAACTTTCCAGATAAATTCTTCATTCAATTTATGAGATTTTGGCTCAAGAATCATTGAATTTTCTTAAGTAGATTGAGAGATATGACCATTTGAAGTTTTCCCCTTCCAGCTGCCTATTGAATTCACAAGGAATGGACAGCTCCTACTTCAACAATCCGTGAATCATGCACATTGGACAGCTCCTACTTGATCAATCAATGAGTCATACTCATTGGCCAGCTCCTACTTCCTCTTTTAGACCTTAAGTCCTATTAAATCTTCCTAATCCATAAACAAACTTTAGCTAATTTAATTAGAAATTAAAGCTTTTGCATGCAACACATAATACACCCAATGTATACTCAACTTGCTCATTACCTTAACTTACTTCAACTCAACTCTTAATATGATTATCTCAATGCCTAACTTGTCTCCTTATGAAACAACTTAGGAAATTTCCAAATTCAACCACTGCATTCCTTCAGTGCAACCTATACCAATTTACGTGTATCAAACTTCATGTATAAATGCAATAAGATTAAAAGAGAGTTTAGGGCTTACAATTTATTACCCCCTTAAAGAGAATTTCGTCCTCGAAATTCAGCAACGTCATTAGCTCGCAAATAGTTGTGGGTACTTTTCCTTCATCTGATCTTCACTCTCCCATGTGGCTTCCTCAACGCCGTGGTTCCTCCACAATACCTTCACCAATGGTATCGTCTTATTCCTGAGTACTTACTCCTTCCTATCAAGTATTTGTGTAGGTTCCTCTTCATAAGTTAAATTCTCTTTGAATTGCACTGGTTGTGCCTTGAGCACATGGGATGGATCCAGAACGTATTTCCTTAGCATTGATACATGGAACACATCATGTACTGATGACAATTCCATAGGTAAAGCTAGTTTGTAAGCAGATGGCCCTACACGTTCCAGAATCTCGTAAGGCCCTATGTATCTCGGGCTCAACTTCCCTTTCCTTCCGAACCGTAAAATACCCTTCCATGGAGACAGCCTCAAGAAAACTTTGTCTCCAATTCTGAATTCTAAATCTCTCATTCGCTTGTCAGCATAGCACTTTTGTCTATCCCGAGCTGTCTTCAACTTTTCTCTAATTAATTTCACATTCTCCGAGGTAACTTGGACTAACTTTGGTCCTATCAGCTTTCTTTCTCCCACCTCGTCCCAACAAATAGGGGTTCTACATCTTCTTCCATACAATGCTTCGTATGGTGCCATTCCGATGCTAGAATGATAGCTGTTATTGTACGCAAACTCCATCAACGGTAGATTAGTCTCCCAACTTCCCTTATACTGCAATACACATGCTCGAAGCATGTCCTCTAGGGTCTGGATGGTCCTTTCTGACTAACCATCAGTCTGTGGATGAAATGCCGTACTGAAGTGCAACTTAGTTCCTAATGCCTCCTGGAGACTCGGCCAGAACTTGGAAGTAAACCTCGGATCCCTATCTGACACAATTGATACTGGGGCTCCGTATTGGCTTACGATCCTATCAACATATAACTTAGCAAGTTTATCCAAAGTAAAAGTTACCTTAACGGGTAAAAATCGAGCAGTCTTGGTTAATCTGTCTACTATCACCCATATCCCGTCGTAACTGCACGTCGTTCGAGGAAGTCCAAATAAGAAATCCATAGTTACGTGCTCCCACTTCCATTCGGGTATTGGGAGTGGGTTTAGAAGTCCTCCAGGTTTCTGTCGTTCAGGTTTCACCTGTTGACAAATCAAACATTTAGAGACATACTCCGCTATCTCTCGTTTCATTCCTGGCCACCAATAATGACTCTTCAAGGTCTGGTACATCTTTGTACTTCCCAGATGCATAGCATAAGCTGAACTATGTGCTTCCTCCAATATTGCATTTCTCAAAACTGTATCTTTAGGTACACATAATCTTCCACACTTCATTAACGCTCCATCAACTCTCACCTCATAATCTGCTCTCTGCTGCAAGTTCACTTCTTCCACTAGTTTCTTGAGAACGGGGTCCATAGCTTGACCTGAGATAACGTCATTAATTAGGGTAGGCTTTACCTGAAACTGAGCTAACAAATTTCCTTTTTCAGTAACCGACACTACTACGTTAGAACTCTTAAATTCTTCTAACATGGTTACTTTGACAGTATTAATTAAACCCTTAGGTTGCTTCGACTTCCTGCTCAATGCATCAGCTACAACATTAGCCTTCCCTGGGTGGTATTCAACAGTACAGTCATAGTCTTTTATCAACTCGAGCCACCTCCGCTGCCTTAAGTTCAACTCCTTCTGCTCAAAGATATATTTCAAATTCTTATGATCCGTGTAAATATGACACTTCTCACCGAATAAATAATGCCTCCATATTTTCAGAGCTAACACCACCGCTGCGAGCTCTAACTCATGGGTGGGATAATTACATTCATGCTTCTTTAGCTGCCTTGACGCATACGCGATCACTTTCCCTTCCTGCATAAGTACACATCCAAGGCCCTGATGTGATGCATCACAGTAGACCTCAAACTCTTTTCCCGAGGTAGGAAGAGTTAGTACCGGTGCTGTCACAAGCTTGTTCTTCAATTCCTGGAAACTTTTCTCACATTCATCATTCCACTGGAACTTCGTGTTCTTTTTTGTCAACCCGGTCAAGGGAAGGGCTATCTTCGAAAACCCCTCGACAAACCGTCGATAATATCCAGCAAGTCCCAGAAAACTACGGACTTCAAAAACTGAAGTGGGTCTGTAAAACCGAGATTTCACGAGATTTTTCCTTGAATTTTCTAAAAAAAAAAAAAAAAAAAAATGTTTAAAACATTTGTTTGGGGTATTAAGGAGAAACTAATATGTGTGGGGTTTTTTTAAAAAAAAAAAGAAAGAAAGGAAAATAGGAAAAAGGGAAAAACAAAAAGAAAGTGGAAGTCTTTATTCTTTTACTCATTTTACAAATATACCTTAATCTACCCATCTTGCATCTCATTTACCAAAGAGAAGAAGAGGGCTTCGTGGAAGAGGATGAGAGAAAGAGAGGAAGGAGGATTTTCTTAGTTTTGAAGTTGAAGAAGAAGGGGAGAAGATTCAATTCAAGGTTGCATGACAGATTTGGTGATCAATCATGCTCACTGCTGATATTTAGGTCGTTTTGATCTCCACAAGAAGAATTAAGAGGTCAGGTTTGATTTTCTGGAAAGTTAGCTCATTTTCGAACAAATTTCGTGAAGGAAGCTCGAGCAAAATCTGACTTTAAGTTGTTGATTTGTAAAGGGGAAGTCAGAGGGGAAAATCTGCTGTCAAATCTGAGAAACCTCTGGTTTTTGGGTCGTGCTGGTCTGTAGATTTTGAATTAGAAGCTCCGTTAGGTATGGTTGGAAAGATTATTTAATTTCCTAAAACTTTTATGAAGAAGTTGTGGGCGAAATATGATTGTAAATTACTTTAAAATTCAGGACAAGTTCAGGGTGCAGCAGGAAAACGCTTCTGGAATTGCGGAAACTGAATTTGAGGGAGGTAGCTTTCGAGGTATTTAAGGACACATTCTTTGGGAATTTCAATTCCATTCCTTCATATGAGTTGTAGAGGGTTCAAAAAGGAAGAGTCTGGTATAAAGTACATCATTTTTGGCCAAGTAATGAGGAAGTAATGACTATGTGAAATAGGGATATGGAAGTGGTAGAATACTGGAAGTAGATAGAATGGTTTTGCAATTCTAAGCTTGGAATTCATGAATTCAAAATTCTAATGCTTGGGTTTTGGTTTATTTGACAGGCCAAGAGGAAATAGGTCGAGTATACGGGCCGAGAATCTAGATCTAATGCTGTGAGTGACAAAACGAATTTCGAAAACATATTCTAGGCTTGAAATCATGTCTATGTGAATATAAGACTTCTTAGGAATGAATTAGCTTAAATGTTTTAGGTTTTCTGAACACGTGGTTATGAGCATACATGATTGCCTAGGAATGATTTTAAATGCTCGTGGTGAGCTTAGATTTTTCCAACGAAATTTACATGTGAGCATATGTTTATTGATTTGCTAAAATCTAGCGAAAATGTTATGATTTCAGGCAAGCATGCTCTAGCAAGTAATGTTTAAAGATTATCATGTGTTCTTCTGAGACTCGAATGAGTAAATGAGTGAGATATTGAGCCGAGGTTGTATAGTACTGTGTGCACACAGGTCATTTTCTGTTGTCAACGTCGAGTCTACTCCGTGACAACAATGCTGTCGTGAGTGCTGGGCGGGCCCCACTACGACAAAGACGATGGGAGTGCTGGGCGAGCCCCACTACATCGTAGAGTGAATGTTGGTTGTACTGGGCGTGCCCTACACAACGTAGATTATCATATGTTTCTAGATGGTTAATATTTTTGGTATGCCTTGCGAGTTTTTAATGACATACCTGTTGGATTTCTGAGAAAGACTGTGATAATTATACGTTTATATTTAGCGCTTGACTACCGACACATATGCCTAGGGTTTACCATATGTTGTAATTTGCGAGTTAATAGTTATAAACTCAGTCACTCACTGAGCTTCCCAGCTCATTCTTTCAATGTTTTCCAACTTTTCAGGTAGTGATCGAGCTCCCGGTGCCTGAAATCCTGCCATAGTCTGTCGAAAGCTCTACGAGGTTGATATTTTGTACCTGGGTGGAACTGTATAGCAGGTCCAAACATTTTGTAGTTATTCTGAGAGGAACGTATAGTTATATTCGTGTATGCACTAGTGGTCGTGGTTGTGTAAATCATGTTTGGGATGTATTTTGGTTGTAGTACTCCCTACCCGTTTAGAGGTTCAAATGGGGTTTAAGTAGGGCTGCTCCGTATGTATGTATAGTGACTTTCAAACTTCCGCTGTGTTGTGTTTAGGCATTTTAAATTCAAGTATAGTATGTTTATCAGGTTTAACAGGGTCACAGGTATCGTTAGGGAGGAAACGATGTCTGTTGGCTTCACGCCATCTTCCGGGCTAAGTTAGCAGGTGGTTCGGGAGGGGGTGTGACAGGGTCGTTCCCACTTGACTATAGCTTCTGTCTTTTGGGAATCTACTTGAACTCCAGATGCTGACACAACGTGTCCCAAGAACACAACCTGATCCAACCAAAACTCACACTTACTAAATTTAGCATACAGCTTTCGATCTCGTAACGTCTGTAGCACTATTCTGAGATGTTTTGCATGAGCCTCTTCATTCTCCGAATACACCAAGATGTCATCAATAAATACTATCACAAACTGATCAAGGTAGGGATGGAATACCCGATTCATAAGATCCATGAATGATGCTGGGGCATTCGTTAAACCGAATGGCATTACCAAGAACTCGTAATGCCCATATCTTGTCCTGAAAGCTATCTTTGGGACATCAGTCTCCTTAATCTTCAACTGATGGTACCCTGATCGCAAATCAATTTTTGAAAACACCGAAGCACCCTTTAGTTGGTCGAACAAGTCATCTATGCGGGGCAAGGGATACTTGTTAGCTGCCGGTAATCAATACACAATCGTAACGTTCCATCCTTCTTTTTCACAAACAACACAGGTGCTCCCCACGGAGATACACTCGGTCGGATATAACCCTTATCCACCAATTCCTGCAATTGGGTTTTCAACTCCTTCAATTCCTTCCGTGCCATTCTGTACGGAGCTTGAGATGTAGGTGTCGTTCCCAGAATCAAGTCTATGGTAAACTCCACCTCTCTATCATGTGGCAACCCTGATAGCTCCTCTGGAAAGACACCTAAATACTCACGTACCATCGGAATGTTCTCAGGTTTCAATTTATCTGCCGGTATTGCAACTACATGCGCGAGATACGCTGTACAACCTTTACTTAGTAATTTTCTAGCTTTTATAAATGATATCGCACAAGTAGGCAATATCTTCCTATATCCCTTAAACACCACTTCAGTCTCGCCTGGCTTCCTCAACACGACTTCCTTCCTATGACAGTCCATAGAGGCATAATACTTAGACAAGAAATCCATTCCCAAGGTAATGTCGAACTCTTGAAGTTCTAAGGGAATCAGTTCAGTGGTCATAGTTATACCATCCACTTCCACTGTACAATCCCTATAGACGCTACAGACTATCAACATAGCACCAACAGGAGTATAAATACACAATTCTTCAGATAAAGGCTCTAATTTCCCATCAATACTAGTAGCTAATATACTAGAGATAAAAGAATGCGTAGCTCCTGAATCTAACAATACATGCGCAGGTTTACCACAAATAGAAAGTGTACCCGTAATAACTTCTGGTGCATCCTCTGCCTTTTGTTGTGTCATGGCGTAGATCTTCCCTTGCTGTCGGGGTCGACCTATGGGTCCCTTTAGCTTAGAACCACTAGTTCCTTCTCCTCCAACTATCCCAGTCTTTTGCTGCTGGGTCACGGTCTCCGACATGGTTCTCTGTCCTACCTTGTCTTCCTGCATCAGCTGGGGGCATTCCCTCTTGAAGTGACCTTCTTGTCCACAATTAAAACATACATTGTCCCCACTCATACATCGACCCCAATGGTACCTTCCACAAGTGTTGCACAAAGGTTTCCTGACTGAACTAGCTATCGACTCGCCGGGTTGTCCTGTACGAGAATCCCTTGCTGACCCTGTTGAGAAACATGATACCTGCTGTCGTCTCTCCCTACTTCCACTTGTACCAGTCCTAAAGGTAGACTGCCCACCACGAGGGGGTTTGAAGCTCCCTTTTTCAAAAACTCCTGGAGTGAATCTCCTACTATCTCCTCGTTGGAACCGGTCTCGTGATGAACCAACAAAGTAAGTGGTACGTCCATCACCCATAGCTCCCTTTCCCTTTCTTTCCTCTGCTAGGCTTTGCTCCACTCTTAACACTGTCTCCACAAGCTTGGAGAACTCAGCCCACTCTGAACTTGCTGTCACAGGCGTCCGGATCTCTGTCCGTAAACCTTCCTCGAACCTTTTGCAACGATCTATTTCACTTGCAAATATGGTGGTAGCGTACTTAGATAATTCTGTGAACTTCTTCTCATACTCTACTACCGTCATCGCTCCCTGAACGAGTCTCAGGAACTCGTTCCTTTTCGCATCACGATACAAACTCGGATAGTACTTATCTTCAAACGCCTTTCGAAACTCTTCCCAACTCCAAGCTTCTCCTTTCCTGCTAACTGTTATCTTCCACCAATCATCCGCCCCTTTCTGAAGCAAGAATGTTGCTAAATCAACCTTCCTGTCTTCAGGGCATCGCATGACTCTGAAACACTTCTCAATTAGATTTAACCAAACCTCGGCATTAGCGGGGTCTGTGGTGCCCTCAAATGTCGTTGCACCCAAGGCCTTTAGCCTTTCAATGCCATACTTCTTTTCTGAGTCTATATGTGTCGACCTAACACTTTCGGCTAACCTTTGAGTAATCCTTGCAAAACTCTGTTCCTCCATATTCACCTCTGGCTGAGGATGACTAGACTCGCCCTCAGACGCCTCTCTTCCTCTACTGTCGGTAGCTTCTCGAGTTCTGGCTTCCGCTTTCCTGCCTCGTCTGCCACCTCGAGCCATGGTCCTATATTATCATCTTGTTAATGTAAATTAAAGAATGATATGCTCCTACTTAAATGCATGAACCTAGTTCCTTTCCCAAAATCTTGCTCTGATACCAAATTTGTCACACACCCTCCAGGCTCACTTGCCTAACCTAGGAAGGAATGTGAAGACAGAGAATACTAGCCCTCTTACTAGCACTCCCAGCCCAACCTAACATCCACCTGGAACTGTACACAACGCAATATGTATGAACAAGTAAAATTGAGCACACAATTGCACACATGAGCAAGATACATTCAGTCCCTCATACGAAGTATGCATACTAAGTCATAACATACTTAAGTCTATTACAACCCAGCTAGAATGCTTTTATTTCAAAACTATATACATGTAGAAGATATATACAAGGAGCTAAAGAGGCGTGGTGGCAAACAGGTCTTGATGAGGCTAAGCACCGGGAACTCGTTTGCTACTGGGAAGAGAAAACATGTTGAAAACGTGAGCTGGGAAGCCCAGTGAGTGACTACTTTATTAGAATATGCATTCAAAGATAAAGTATCAAAAGTACTTCAACAAGAATGCCAATTTACAAGATTTAAGCACCATGAAAAATAATGCATAAGAACTCATAATAAAAAAAATTTGTAGCATGGTGCCCTTCCAAACCCTAGCTGTGGCAGAGTTCTCTCTAAACCAACAGCTCCAATATCTCTCTCACGTGCACGTGGAATGTCATTTAAGCTCATTGGTCTCCCCTAATACCTTCTCCATGTCCTTCAGTATTGGGGCCAGACCAACTACCACCCGAATACCTTCTCACTGTCCTTCAGTATCGGGGGTCAGGTTTTCTCTCTCTCCCCTAGGTACCTTCTCTGTGTCCTTCAGTACCGGGGGTTAATAATATGCTAGGCATGCTTAAAATATTTAGATACATAGTTTGGAATCCCATTCAGAAAGTTCTCAACATAAACACAAACTTTCATTTTAAACAAGCTTCCAAATGTTGACTGTCATGCTTGAACTCGGAGTAACAACTAGTTACAATTATGCTTAACTTCCATTTATGAATAGGAGTTCAATGAAATATGAATATAAATTAGATTAATCATGCTTCAATATCCATAACTAGTAAGCTTTTGAATAAAGATCAAAGCATAGGTTTTCAAACAAAGTCACTCACAATCACCGGCAATCTCCCAAGGCTTATAAGCTTCGCCTATCTTCGTTTGCCCTGAAGATGAATTCCATAACATTAATCCCTTTTCTACTTGGCCCAAAATTAGATCTAATTCAGTCACATAACTCATAGCATATAAATTTAACACACTTGGGCTGTAAGGTATAACAAATTGGAAGCACATCTTCCTTACTCTTTCTCTAGCCCTTTCTCTTTTGAACCAAAAATTACAGATTCAACTTCCAGCATGGGTTTCTCAATATTTAGCAAAACAACCACCAAAATTTATTTGATAACCCTCAAATACAATGTCTAAACTTACTTACCTCAAAATTTGAGGTTCTAATTCGTTCTCATGGGCTTTAAATCTTCAGATTTCCTCACCCTGTTCTGCTGTCCGAGAAACTGGAACACCTCTCGGTTTTCTTACTTTTTCACAACCTTACTCTTCGTATTTTCTAACAAAACTTTCCAGATAAATTCTTCATTCAATTTATGAGATTTTGGCTCAAGAATCATTGAATTTTCTTAAGTAGATTGAGAGATATGACCATTTGAAGTTTTCCCCTTCCAGCTGCCTATTGAATTCACAAGGAATGGACAGCTCCTACTTCAACAATCCGTGAATCATGCACATTGGACAGCTCCTACTTGATCAATCCATGAGTCATACTCATTGGCCAGCTCCTACTTCCTCTTTTAGACCTTAAGTCCTATTAAATCTTCCTAATCCATAAACAAACTTTAGCTAATTTAATTAGAAATTAAAGCTTTTGCATGCAACACATAATACACCCAATGTATACTCAACTTGCTCATTACCTTAACTTACTTCAACTCAACTCTTAATATGATTATCTCAATGCCTAACTTGTCTCCTTATGAAGCTTTGTGCACGTTATAATCCACAACGTAGGAAATTTCCAAATTCAACCACTGCATTCCTTCAGTGCAACCTATACCAATTTACGTGTATCAAACTTCATGTATAAATGCAATAAGATTAAAAGAGAGTTTAGGGCTTACAGTTATTTTACTGATTTGATGTGTATTTGTGGCTAAACCTAAAGTGTAGCGGTTGAGTGAGCTTTTGGACATGTATTCATGTTTAATTGATAATATTGCCTCTTTATTACTCTTTGTAATTCATTTGTATGAAATTGGCTTAATGCTTCTAATTTACCGGCCATAGATTAGATGTTCTAATTGCCTACTTTGAGCTTGAAAGGGGATAATTAGATAGAATTAATTCCATGCAATGTTTAGGATTCACCCAGGTGACATAGGAGTAATGGATTCTACGCGAGGCTAATTATGAGCGGGCTTAAGTAGCCAATTAATCAATTAGCGACAAAGATACTTAGGTTAATAGATTAATTAGGTGTAATTTAATGAGACTGAAAGGAAATTTCAACCTTGGATGCTCTAGGCTTATGAATTAGGAGAGTTAATAAGTGGTATAATTAATTAATCATTGGTACGGTTCAATTAGCGAGCTCAACACCCCTAAACGCCTTAAATCCCTATTGTTCTCACTTTTATTGCATGTTCTTAGCTTTAATTTTTGTTCAAAGTGCCTTTTTATTCATTTCTCTAAATAATTTCGAGCATAATTACTCTTAATAGTTGACCTAATCAAAAGTGCAACTCCCTGAGGATTCGATACTTGGTAGGAATACCATTTTATACTACTTGATCACGTGCGCTTGTGTGACATCGAACACTTATATAATAATGCTTCTTCATATAATGTTATTTCTTCTTCCCGGCTCACTCTCTCTTATGTATTTTGTATCATTTTTTTTTAGAATGAAATAATTACTTGCTTGAAGATCATTTCGCATTAGTTTTCCTTAGATATCTAAAATTATTGTTTTTGCTTCCTATAACAAATGTGTAGTTTAATTGTGTATATCCCACGCAATGCCCCTTCATAGAACTTCCTTGGGGATGGAGTTGTTTAACTTGAAATAAATGGAACAAGAAATAAATGGTGTAAATGTTTCCTTTAACTTTCTAACTAAAATTAATTCATCAAATCCATAATCTTAGAAGAACTACTTCTATAAGCAAAAAAAAAAAAAAAAACTAATTCTGCTTGTTATTAATTTCTCATGGAAATTTATTGTTTCTGATGTGAGATATAAATTGAAATGGAGAGTTTGTTTGAGCCTCACTTAATAAATGATCTCTCTCTGTTTCTCTTTTTTAAAAAGAATTATTGGTTTGGAATATAACTCAGTGGACAAGGTCCAATTACCATTTTAGGGGTCGATGGTTCAATTCCGGCCACCCCATAACTATTGAATTCAAAAAAGGAAAAATGAATTGTTGGCTTGGAGACAGAGTATGGGCTTTTTTCACACAAAGGATAAGCTGTCATGGTCTATTATGAGATTCATATGCAAACCTTCTTCCTAGTACGTTAGTACAGTTTTTAGTAGCCTAAAATAGAATTGTTATTAATCCGCGTCGATATTGAATATTTATGTGATATTATCTCCCCATTAATCAAAGACAATAATCATTCAAGATTTCAAATTGTATAAAAAGGATAACAGTCTTAGACTTGTTTGGTGATTATTTAGTAGAAAATTATTAAAGAATGATTAAATACTGGAAGAATTAAATGGCGAGCTATTAGAAATGTCTTTTTGGTGCTACTCTACACAATCATGTTGCCTCACATGGGATTCATTTTCATAATATTTAAAATTCATTCTGGAAACATAAACATAAGCATCCACAATGCAAAAATCTTACAAGCGTCTTTTCTTGCTAATTCCTATTGATATGCCGAAAAGAAATGCTTTGAAATTCCTCTTTTAGACCCATAATATTCCGAAGAGTAGTATGAACCTCCTTCTGAAGATCTTTTGATCGATTAACCATATTTATACAACTAAGCGAATCAGAAAAATTCAAAATCCGAAAATATCCTACTCGTTGAGCATGTCGGACCCCCTCATAAAGAACCCCTGTTTCAACGCATGCATAAATGAGATATGATAAAATTACTTTTAGAAGTGATTTTGAAAGGGTTAAAACTACTTTTGTCAAATTCAAAATTACTCCAAAACATGTCTTAAATAATTTAAAATCAACTTAATGTTTGATTTTACACTTTTAGAGGTGATTTTGTTTTTTAGTACAAATGGAGCTGTAGGGCTTGATCCATGGTCTCCAGGGGCTGGGAGCACTAAAACCACTTGGACAATGGGACATTTTACTTTTAAAGGTAATTTTCATATCATAAAAATTGATTTTGAATAATTAAAAACATGTTTCAGAGTGATTTTGAATACGACAAAAGTAATTTTAATTATTTAAAAATCACTTTCAAACATGCGTTATTATTGATTAAATACCGGAAGATGGATAATTTAAGAAGTGGGCATTAAATACTGGAAGACGGAGAATTTATTGTTGATTCCATTTGGCAGGTGTGACTTAATGTATATTTTTGAAAAGGACAAATGAATACAAAAAGTTTCGTTGCGTGTTGGATCTCAAGATTCATATTTTTTAGAAACTACAAAATTTGAAATAATAGAATTTTATATATTTTTTGTGTAGACAATTTGAGCTCAGGTTGATCAATTAAATAGAACCCGCAATAATAGAAGAACCAAAAGTTGAAAATTCAAGAGATAGCATTTAGCTGTGTGACCAACTTTGTGGAGAGAAGGAAGTTGCTCAACTTTCCATGTGGACTGCAGCAAATCCAGAACTATAAAAAAAAATAAAAATTTCAAAAGTAATTATACATTAAATATTTAAAGAAATTATTTATAGTATTCTATGAAAAACTGGAAGTTGTCTTTTTTTTTTTTAGAAAAATAGTACTGTTTATGATTACATATAAAAATTATTATTAAAAGAACGGTCAAATAAATATAAAAGAAGTTGTTTTACATTTTATTATATGTGGTTATAAATTTTTTATAGTAAAATATCAAAAGTTAAAAATGCGACATTTATAAATTGATAGTTGTAGTTACCTTAATTATAATAATATGAATATTGTAAAGATTAAGTGTGTATTTGATAGTTATAAAAGTGTTTATATAATTAAAAGTTTCTTTTTTTAAAAAAAATGGTAATGCTAGATTAAAATTTTAAAGAGTGTTTTTAATCTATTAAAAGTATTTTTTTCAATGAAAACTTGTAAAATATTTAAAGTGTTTTTAGATTAAGCATTTAGTTTTCTCCCAAAAGTATTTACAAAAGAAACTTTATAAACAGTTTTTCAATAGACATCTCAAATTCATTAAAAACGGATATTAAAGAAAATCTTTAAACTATGTAGTTATACTAAAAATTTAAATCAAATTTAAATAATAATTAAGAGATATAAATAATTAAAATACTATACAATAATAAATTTATATAAGAGAGTAAAATAAAAAAGAATTTATATTTAACATTTTAAAAAAAAAATAATTGATCATGAAATAGTAAAAAACAGAATTTTGTCTCGGACCATAAGTATTATAAGTAAAATATAATAGAATTTATAGTTATTCCTTTAAATAAAATCATCCAAATTAATTAATTAGGGGGTGTTTGGCCCACTGACTTGAGTTGGGTTGAGTTGGGTTTCAAACCCAACTTTCCGTTTTGCCCATCAACAAATCAACTCCCTACAAAACAATTCAATCCCACCGTTTTGAGTAATTAACTCCCTACCATTTTGAGTAACTTCACGCGGTTTCTCATTCCACGAGGTGTTGTTCGTTAACTCTCCCCAACTCAACTCAACTCTACCCAACTCAACTCAACTCTGCGCGCCAAACGGAAAGTTGGAGTGGGGAAGTGTTGGATGGACCAGGCTTGGGGGTGAGTAAATTGGAGTGGGGTCCCCGGCCTGTTGCATAACTTTGTTTAAGGAATAAAAAAATTCACCGTTTGTGATCATGTGTTTCAATTTGGAATCCGAATCAAGCTGTCAAATAAAATATTTCATCAATAAAATGAGTATTCCACTAAATAAAATAGAGAAAAAGGTAAGAAAGAAGGGGTGATCGAAGCAGGTAGAGAGAAAGTAGAGAGTGGAATGAGAAGAGCGAAAAGTGAAATTGGACACTGTTTGAGATTTTAACAAGGAAATTTAATACGTGTAAATAAACTTGATTTTGTATTGATTTGTGTATAATGGAGTACAATCTCTAATATATAGTCCTCTGATTCTTTCTCTCGTATGTATACTTGACTCGAGGCTGAAACACATGTTCTCGAGGTTTAATCGTGAACTTTGAACTAGTAGAAAGTCTTTAGCTTTGAGCTTGTTGAAGGTCTTCGGCTTGTAGCTTATTGAACGTCTTTAGCTTGTCAGAATAATTTCAGTTAATTTCAATCTTCAAAGAGATTTAAGTTTGCTTCAGTCTTCAGGTCTTCATGAAGCTTTTAATCTTTGAAGTCTTCAGTTCTTCCAGATGCTTTAGTTTCAGTCTTCAATCTTCAGGAAGAGTTGATTTTGTTCTGATAGTAATTGATCTTCAAGAGTTTCTGGAGATTTCACAGCTTTGTTTCTGAATCCTCTCTGAGCTTCTGCAGTTCTGACCCTTCAAATGAAGGAGGAAGCTCCCTATTTATAAAGTTCCTCAAGGCCTCCAGGTGGGCTTGGGCTTGTTGGACTAAGTCTAGTTGATTTTGGGCCAGCCTTTTGCGATTGGACCTGGACTTTAGGCCAACCCTTTTGGACTGGACTTGGACTATGTTGATTAGGGCCTTCAATTCGGGCTTTTGTCTTCCAAATTTCAAATAACCCAATTGTGTACTTGGATTTGCCATAATTTAATTTAGGAATCTTTGCAAATTTAATTAATCTCAAATTAAATATAATTTCGTCATCAATGTTAGGTAATGATGTGGCAATTTTAGGTTGGTTGAAATTTCTATTCCAACAGACACAAAAATATAACAAAATGGATCTAATTTTTACACTTATCATAGTTTGAGGGTTTAAGTTTTACGTTTATCATAACTTAAGGATTTAATTTTGACACTTTCGAAAGTTTGAGAGCTTAATATTTACACTTTCGAAATTTAAGAGTGCAATTGTTAAAACCACAATTCTTTAGGGATGATTTTTGCGATTTGCCCATAAATAAAGTTCCCTCACCAATTAAAATACACAAAGGACATAATTGGACTTATATAAATATATTAAATAACTATAACGACTGTTGAAACCGACGAGGATCTTGATGAATTTTGCATACAGACCATTTTTCCAATTTAGAATACTTTTATGTTTAATTTATGCCTTGAAATCTGTCACGGTAGTTTTGAATAATTGAATTATTGGGTTTTTTTTTGGGTAAAAATCAGATTTAAGTAGGGTTGGATATGATTCTTGTCACAACCCACCCCAGATTAACTTTACCAAACCTAAGATGAGCTATGACGGCAGTAGACTCCATATGTGTGCAATGAAATCTATTGCCAAATCTTTATCTCTTATCTCATTTGTCTAACTTTATCTTTAGAAATCTCATAAATAATGTGTTGGAATTTCTCTATTTACTTACAATAAATGATATGCAATGACTTGACAAGACCGGTGGTAGACTCTGATAAGCTAACTCTGGATGAAACTCAAGAGCAACCTGGTGAAAAAATTTTAAAACAAAAGAATGAGCTAAAAAGCCCAGTGAGTGGTGCTTTCATATAAAAAAATAATGTTTAGTAACACACTTTTCATAATAAACATAAATCAAACTTATGTTGGTATGAGGCCTTTTGGGTGAAACCAAAAGCAAAGCCGTGATGGTTCATGCCCAAATTAGACAATATCATACCAATGTGAAGATATGTGGACGTTTGTCCTTACAGTATTGGATGTGTTTATGCACTCAAGGATGAAGGATATGGATTAACTATTTTGGTCCTATGTACTAAGAAATGCAAATGGTATTGGACAATGGGAGAGAGTGTTATACTTTACATAGGTGATCAACTAGTGGTCACTTTATATGGATGGTAATTAGTTGGTGCATTGTACTTATATGGGTGATCAACTGGAGGTTAGCTTTTGGGGTGGGTTAGTCAGTTAGGAGCCATGGGGGTTGTTGATTGGAACGCTATTAGCCAAGTTTCAGCGGGAGAGAAAGTGCGATAAATAGAGAGGTCGGTTTTGGGCCAGATGCGCTATCCATTTACTCCATTGTTTGCTTAGTTGGAGATTCAATTGGATGCTTCTCAACCGCTGAAAAGTACTTGAAAAGACACTGTTGGCTTGTTTTAACTGATTAAAACTGATTAGTAGTTAGTTTCAAGGTTTTGTTAGGTAGTAGGCATATGAGTTAGTTAGTTTGAAGATGATGATTAATAAGTGAGTATTTGTAGTAATTATCCACCTGGAAACCAATTGTCAAGCCAAATGCATAAAATAGTTACCAACACAATGACTGAAGAATCCTAGTAATGGTCAGTCAAATCCACAATAATTGCATAACATCTTCATGGTTTGATATATTCTCTGTTGGAAAGGAACTTTTGGAGATTGGAGGTTAGACTTGAAAGATAGATTTTTGACAAAGAGGCTACTTGTATTATTGGTCACTTCTAACTTTTGGCTTGATACAAACTCTAAGACAGCACTCCTATTTATACTAGTTGCACCTCCTAAACTTATGGCTATAGTTTTGCCAACACACATGCAATCTAGTGGTTACAAATGACTCTCTAGAATGTTCTTTACAATTACAATTTTTCTCTCACATTCAAGAGAATTTTACATTATACTCTAAAATATCTTCAAGAAGAGATTTCTCTAGAATATTCTAGAACTTAAAATGTTTCTAGAAATTAGGCTTTTATTTAGACTAGGCCCCAATACTAATTACCCAAAATCAAGTTTATTTTCAACACCCCCTCTTAAACTTGATTTTGTAACTTCAAGCAAACCTCTCAACCTTGTGAAGTCTTCTTTTTTAAGTGGCTTGGTGAATATATCAGGCACTTGATCATGAGTCTTCACGTACTCCCGCTGCACATCATTTCTTGCGATGCACTCTCTAATGTCGTGGTAACGCGTATCAATGTGCTTACTCCGGTCGTGGAAAACTAGATTCTTACCTAAAGCAATTGCTGACTTGTTGTCCACAAAAATCTTCGTCAGCTCCTCTTGTGACAAACCCAACTCTTTTAGCATATTTCTTAGCCAAATTGCATGGCAAACGCATGAGGTAGCAGCTACATATTCTGCTTCACATGTAGAAAGAGTAACAATTGGTTGCTTATTTGACATCCATGAGAAGACAGTGTCTCCCATGTAGAACACAAAACAAGTCGTGCTTTTGCGGTCATCCATATCTCCACTCCAATCACTATCACTGTATCCCACGAGCTTATAATCATCAGAAACATAATAGTACAAACCGTAATTTAGCGTACCTTTGATGTATCGAAGAATTCTCTTTGCTACCTTCAAATGTGTAGTTGTCGGTTTCTCCATATAGCTAGAGATGTCCATTTAACCCGCTGGGCCGGGGACCCTCCCGGAACGGGGCGAGGAATCCCCAATTACACGGGGAATGGAGGAGGGAGCGGGGAGGTTTTTTTCCCCGTTGGCTAAACGGGGACGGGGACGGGGCATATATTCCCCGTCCCCGCCCCGATTCCCCGCCCCGCCCCGCCCCGATTGATAATATATATATTATTACCTATAAATAGAATTTTTAAAAAAAAAAAAAACTATAGTAGGAATTAGTTTAAGACTATTTCGTTATAAAAAAAAAAATTAAAGTCTATGTTGTAATATTGAAATTTGAATTTTTAGAAATTAAGTTGTTTCAACATTATAGTATTTTTACTTATGGTATATTATTGTTTTTATTAGGAAATTTTATAACATTTACTTTAAATAGAATTATATTGAAAATTATTCATTTAAAAATAATTTTTATTATGGTTGAGAATAATTTTTTTTTTTAAAAAAAAGATAAAAAAAAAAAAAGAATGGGGAAAAATTCCCCGAGGGGATCGAACCCGATCCCCGCGAATTCCCCGCGAGGAATCTCCGCCCCGATCCCCGCGAAATTAAAAGGGGAATTTCGCGGGGACGGGCAATGAAATGGGGGGCGGGGATGGGGACGGGGAATCCATTCCCCAGCCCCGCCCCACCCCGTGGACATCTCTACATATAGCGACTAACAACTCCAACTACATAGAGAATATCGGGCCTTGTGCATGTCAAATACCGCAAACTTCCAACTAAGATCTTAAAGAGTGTTGGATCCACTTTTTCTCCTTCCTTGTGACTTGATAGTTTGATTCCACATTCCATGGGTGTGTTGACCGAATTAGAGTCATCCATCATGAACTTCTTGATCACCTCCTTAGCATAGCCTTCTTGGGTGATTAAGATGCCTTTATCTTCTTGTTTTACTTCAATGCCTAAGTAGTACGACATGAGCCCGATGTCGGTCATCTCAAACTCGTTCGTCATCTCTTCCTTAAACTTGTTGAACATGCTCGAGTTATTACCTGTAAAGATCAAGTCGTCCACATACAAGCACACAATCAATACATCATTATTTTGGACTTTGATATAAAGTGCATGCTCATATGGACACTTGATGAAGTTTCTCTTCTGTAGGTACTTGTCTATTCAGGAATTCCAAGCTCTTGGAGCTTGCTTCAACCCATAAAGTGCCATTTTCAACCTCAAAACGTTGTCTTCTTTTCCCTCAACTTCATAGCCTTGAGGTTGTTCAATGTAGACTTCTTCCTCAAGAACTCCATTAAGGAAAGCAGATTTCACATCCATTTGATGGATTCTCCAATTGTTTTGAGCTGCTAGTGAAATTATTAATCTAACTGTTTCTAGTCTAGCAACGGGAGCAAATACCTCATCATAGTCGATGCCGGCTCTTTGACTATAGCCTTTCGCCACTAATCTTGGCTTATATCTTTCGACTTCTCCTCTAGCATTCTTTTTGGCTTTATAAACCCACTTCACACCAATCGCCTTATGCCCTTTTGGAAGTGAGACTAGCTCCCATGTGTTGTTCTTCTTGATCGCCTTGATCTCTTCATCCATAGCAATTTTCCAATTCTTGTTTTCCACAGCTTCTTGGAAGTTCATGGGCTCACAATCCACAAAAAGACAAAAGAGAGTAAGATTATCTTGATTTATAGTTACCTCATAAAGTTCTTGTAAGCTTCTGAAGCGGTGAACTTTTTCACTTGAACTTTCATTCTCTTGAGAACTTGTAGTTGGTGAAGCTGGTGGGGTAGAAGGTTCCTCTCTTGTTTGCTCTGTCCTTGTTTCTTTCATGTCATCTTCTTCAAAGTATGGAAATAAGTTGTAGTCTTCATCATGTTGTCTCCAATCCCATTCTCCTTCTTCATCGAATACTACATCTCGACGAATGATTGTTTTTCCCGTATCAGTGTTGTAGAGCTTGTACCCTTTAGTATTGGAGTCATAACCGATGAAGATGTACTTCTTACTTTTATCATCCAACTTACTTCTCTTTTTATCTGGTATATGCACGTGAGCAATGTTTCCAAAGACTCTAAGATGGGAAATCCCAGGCTTTCTTCCACTCCATGCTTCTTGTGGCGTTTTTCCTTGTATGTTTCTTGTTGGAGATCGGTTGGATAGGTAGACTGCACACGCCACTGCTTCTGCCCAAAACTCCTTTGGTAATTTCTTGCTTTTGAGCATGCTTCTTGCCATGTCCAGAATGGTTCTATTCTTCCTTTCTGCCACTCCATTTTTAGGGGGGGATCTCGACACTGTTAAGGGTCGTCGAATTTCATGGTCTTCACAATACTTTTGAAATTCATTTGATGTGAACTCTCCTCCACGATCAGATCTCATGGCTTTGATTACCAAACCACTTTCTTTCTCAATAAGGGCTTTGAACTGCTTGAAATTCTCAAACACCTCTGATTTATGCTTCAAGAAATACACCCATATTTTTCTTGAAAAATCATCAATAAAGAGAAGGAAATAATTACTCTTACCAAGTGAGCTTGGCTTGATCGGACCACACACATCCATGTGTATGAGTTCAAGTGGCCTTTGAGCTCTTGAGTTTGACTCTTTTGGGAAGCTTTTCTTGAATTGCTTTCCAAGTAGACATCCTTCGCACACTTGATCGGGGTGGCTTATGGAAGGTAATCTTCTCACCATGTTCTTTCTGGAGAGTGACTCTAATCCTCCAAAATTGAGATGCCCAAAGCGAAGATGCCAAACCCAAGATGCATCTTTGTAACACATCTTAAGGCATTTTGCTACATTGTTTTGAATGTTGATTACGAACATTCTATTTCTTGTCATTGGCACCTTAGCAATCAAGTTACTTGTGTTATCTCTTATAGAAAGGTTATTATCTTTTAATTGAATATCATAACCTTTCTCTAAGAGTTGGCCCAAGCTCAAGATAGTACTCTTCATGTTTGGTACATAATAAATATTTGAAATAAGTTGATGCTCACCATTCTTCAATCGAATAAGAATGTTACCTCTTCCTTTTACTTCTACCTTGGATTCATCTCCAAAAGCTACATTGCTGCTCACCGATACATCGAGTTCTACCAACATGCTCCTTCTTCCACACATATGGTTGCTTGCCCTGGTGTCTAGGAACCATCTATTATCTTTGTTCCATTCATTTTTCGTGCAAACCATCAATAAGGTGCCACATTCTTGATTTCTTTCTTCATTGTAGTTTGCCTTCTCTTCAACTTTATTGTTGCTAGCAACTCTACATTCAGATGCATAATGACCAAATTTCTGACAATTGTAACATTTAATGTTTGACTTATCGTACCTTGATCTCAAGTTGCCTTGCCCACAACCTCTTGTTGAGTTTCTTCCTCTTTGGAAGTTGTTGTTGTCATCATAGGTCCTCCAACCTCATCCTTGTCCTTGTCCATGACCTCTTCCTCGTCCTCGATGTTCACCATAACCTCGTCCTCGTTGGCTTCTTTCATTGTGACTGATTCCTCCAATAGTTGAGTCAATTCGCAGCTTGAGTAATTTATCTGTGATTCCTTCCTTCTTTTTTTTCTTTTCTTCATATGCTTGCAACGAACCCAAGAGTTGCTCAATGGTCATAGCCTCCAAGTCTTTTGTTTCTTCGATTATGGCAACAATATGTTCAAACTTTGGATCTAATGATCTTAGTATTTTCTCCACAATTTTTACATCATCGAGCTTTTCACCATTTCTCTTAAGCTGATTGGTGACCATTAAGACTCTAGAGAAATATTTGGAGATGACTTCCCTTTCTTTCATATGCAAAGTTTCTAACTCAGCTCTTAGAGTTTGAATACGTACCTTCTTGACCGGATCGGCTCCCTTGTATGATATTTGAAGCTTCTCACATGCTTCTTTCGCCGTCTTTGCTTCTGAAATCTTCTCAAAAGCATCATCATCTAATCCTTGATAGATTAGATAGAGAGCCTTATTGTCTCTCTTTCTTGAGTCTCTCAAACTGTCCCTTTGTGTTTGAGAAAGACTACCATCATTCTCCGGCTCGGTGTGTCCTTTCTCTACTATCTCCAATACATCTTGGGATCCAAGGAGAGCCTTCATCTTGATGCTCCAATTATCGTAGTTGCTTTTGCTGAGCACTGGGACTTAGAATGGGACCATGTTGTTACTTGCCATCTTCTAGAAAGGATCTTCAAGATCTGATACCACTTTGTTGGAAAGGAACTTTTGGAGATTGGAGGTTAGACTTGAAAGATAGATTTTTGAGAAAGAGGCTACTTGTATTATTGGTCACTTCTAGCTTTTGGCTTGATACAAATTCTAAGACATCACCACTATTTATACTAGTTGCACCTCCTAAACTTATGGCTATAGTTTTGCCAACACACATGCAATCTAGTGGTTACAAATGACTCTCTAGAATGTTCTTTACAATTACAATTTTTCTCTCACATTCAAGAGAATTCTAAATTATACTCTAAAATATCTTCAAGAAGAGATTTCTCTAGAATATTCTAGAACTTAAAATGTTTCTAGAAATTAGGCTTTTATTTAGACTAGGCCCCAATACTAATTACCCAAAATCAAGTTTATTTTCAACACCCCCTCTTAAACTTGATTTTGTTACTTCAAGCAAACCTCTCAACCTTGTGAAGTCTTCTTTTTTAAGTGGCTTGGTGAATATATCAGCTACTTGATCATGAGTCTTCACGTACTCCAGCTGCACATCCTTTCTTGCGATGCACTCTCTAATGTAGTGGTAACGCGTATCAATGTGCTTACTCCGGTCGTGGAAAACTAGATTCTTACCTAAAGCAATTGCTGACTTGTTGTCCACAAAAATCTTCGTCAGCTCCTCTTGTGACAAACCCAACTCTTTTAACAGATTTCTTAGCCAAATTGCATGGCAAACGCATGAGGTAGCAGCTACATATTCTGCTTCACATGTAGAAAGAGTAACAATTGGTTGCTTATTTGACGTCCAAGAGAAGGCAGTGTCTCCCATGTAGAACACAAAACCAGTCTTGCTTTTGTGGTCATCCATATCTCCACTCCAATCACTATCACTATATCCCACGAGCTTATAATCATCAGAAACATAATAGTACAAACCGTAATTTATCGTACCTTTGATGTATCGAAGAATTCTCTTTACTGCCTTCAAATGTGTAGTTGTCTGTTTCTCCATATAGCGACTAATAACTCCAACTACATAGAGAATATCGGGCCTTGTGCATGTCAAATATCGCAAACTTCCAACGAAGCTCCTAAAGATTGTTGGATCCACTTTTTCTCCTTCCTCGTGACTTGATAGTTTGATTCCACATTCAATGCCTAAGTAGTACGACATGAGCCCGATGTCGGTCATCTCAAACTCGTTCGTCATCTCTTCCTTAAACTTGTTGAACATGCTCGGATTATTACCTGTAAAGATCAAGTCGTCTACATACAAGCACACAATCAATACATCATTATTTTGGACTTTGATATAAAGTGCATGCTCATTTGGCCACTTGATGAAGTTTCTCTAGTGTAGGTACTTGTCTATTCAGGAATTCCAAGCTCTTGGAGCTTGCTTCAACCCATAAAGTGCCTTTTTCAACCTCAAAACGTTGTCTTCTTTTCCCTCAACTTCATAGCCTTGAGGTTGTTCAATGTAGTCTTCTTCCTCAAGAACTCCATTAAGGAAAGCAGATTTCACATCCATTAGATGGATTCTCCAATTGTTTTGAGCTGCTAATGAAATTATTAATCTAACTGTTTCTAGTCTAGCAACGGGAGCAAATACCTCATCATAGTCGATGCCGGCTCTTTGACTATAGCCTTTCGCCACTAATCTTGGCTTATATCTTTCGACTTCTTCTCTAGCATTCTTTTTGGCTTTATAAACCCACTTCACACCAATCGCCTTGTGCCCTTTTGGAAGTGAGACTAGCTCCCATGTGTTGTTCTTCTTGATCACCTTGATCTCTTCATCCATAGCGCTTTTCCAATTCTTGTTTTCCACAGCTTCTTGGAAGTTCATGGGCTCACAATCCACAAAAAGACAAAAGAGAGTAAGATTATCTTGATTTATAGTTACCTCATAAAGTTCTTGTAAGCTTCTGAAGCGGTGAACTCTTTCACTTTAACTTTCATTCTCTTGAGAACTTGTAGTTGGTGAAGCTGGTGGGGTAGAAGGTTCCTCTCTTGTTTACTCTGTCCTTGTTTCCTTCATGTCATATTCTTCAAACTATGGAAAGAAGTTGTAGTCTTCATCATGTTGTCTCTAATCCCATTCTCCTTCTTCATCGAAACTACATCCACACTAACTACTACTATAAGTTGAAATTTTTGTTGCTATAAACTATAATAAACACAACTATAAATGGGGATATGACAACAGTTTACATCTTTGATTCCAGCAGTTTACAAAACCACTGCAATAGATCCTCCCAACACCGCTTTTGCCAGCGATTATGAGACTGTTGCTATAGATGTTGTAGCGATTTCTAACCGATGCTATAGACTAAATAAACCGCTACAATAGGTCGTTTCTCTTGTAGCTAACATGTAACGAAATGGTAATATTGAGTTTTCTTCTTTTTAATTGCTCAAAAATTACAGACAAGTTTCTGATCATCGAGTACAAGTGGTGGGTGGCTGCCATAAATAAAGGACAAATTTAGGTTTAATTTGAAATTGTTGTAGCTTTTAAAATTATTGTTGTCAAATGTGGTTTTATAAAAATTAACTATAATATTAAGTAAATAAGCATTTGATAAATTTCAAATTTAAACAAGAAAAAGTAGAATAAGATGGGATAAAGTGAAAATTTTGAAAAGTTAGTTGAACGAGAGCCATCGGATTTTTTGGGAAGTCAATCTTAAAAGCTACGACTTCGTTTGATAGCTATTTCAGCCTCGTTTGATAGCCATATGATTTTTAATTTTTGATTTTTGAAAATTAAGCCTATAAATACTGCTTCCAAATATGAGTTTACTTGTTTTGTTACTACTTTTTACACGTGTTTTCAAAAACAAGCTAAGTTTTGAAAAACTAAAAAAAAAAAAGTTTTCAAAAGCCTGTTTTTGTTTTTGGAATTTGGCTAAGAATTCAAATGTTTTCTTAAGAAGCATGAAACTCATTGTAATGCCCGACGTTTAGGTGAAAAGTTGAATTTTGGTTGAGGGCTATTAGCAAAGGAGTAGAGAGTAGTTGGAGGATAGTTGGATTTTCTTTGCCACTTTAGTTTTTGCAAAAAAAAAAAAAAAACAAAAAAAAAAAACAAAAAAGTTAATTAGTCAAAAAAAAAAGAGAAAAGAAAAGGAACCCAACTTCTTTATCTTCTCCTCCTTCATGGGCCACAAAAAAATGCAAGGGAGAGTTTTCTTCATCACCTTCTTCTCGCGAGCACCGAACGGCGAAGGGGGGACTAGTAGCAGTTTCAGGCAGTGGAGGTCGGGCTTGAGCAGCGGTGGCTTGCATGGCAGCACAGTGATCTGAGTGATGGCGGCAACGATTCCGTGCAAATAACAGAGCAAAAAGGTCAGGTTTGAAGCTTTTTCAGCAGTTCCTCGCATGCATAGCGGTTGTAGAGGTTGTTTTTGGGCATTTTGGAGCTCAATTCAACATGGGCAACATCCCGTAGGCTGTGGGTAAGTGTCTTGGCACTAGCTTATGACGAATCGTGAGTTAAACATTGATATTGACACTATTTATGTGGTTTTGGGTTGACCCATGAGGGTTCAATCTCGTTTTTAAACACCCATTGCATTTGGAGGCCGCATCGTCGAATTGGGGCTACTTCGACATCAAAACAGCAAGTGTAGGTGTTGTTTTGGTAAGGCATGGATGGTAAGTCTTGTCCTTAATCAATTAGAATCTTTGATTAAATGCCAAGGGTTAAAATGCTAATCTTTTCGAGACATTGGTGTGCAATTTGGATCGATCATTCAAGGCTTGAAGTTGGCTTCGACCTTCAGATCACTTGGATACTTGTAAACTAGTTGCCAGTTAGTTCGGTTAAGGACTTTGCTTGGCGATTCAGGATCAAGTATTCGAGTTCCAGACTACCTTGAATTTTGGAATTGTTTGGGTAAGTAGCCTAATTAGATAGCCCTTAAATGCTTTGGACATGAATTTTTGTATGTGTGTATGTTTGAGTGCTTAAGAGTATGATTTCTTTAGTATGTGCTTGAGCTTGGTTGACGTTCGGTGATAGCCTTAGTAAAGGACTCAGGTAGGGGCTCACTTTATTATGTTTTGGAGTGGTATTTAAAGGGGTTTGACGACGGAGTTGAGAGGTTTACAAAAGTCAGGATTGCTAGTTTGGCATTCAAGGGGTCCCCGCCATGGGTTATGTTTCTATAAGTAACTTGTTAGGGCTTGATTTTGGAGTGGAGCTTGAGAATGCATGAATGACATTGATCATAGATTCTTTATAAATGTGAATATATGGATATTTGATTTAAACTGAATGAACATAAGTGTTTGGGTTGTCCGAGATGTTTGGGTTAGCTACAGGATGCAGAATACTTAAACTATTAGATTGAATGGTTAAGTAGGGTCTACTTGAGGTGCTGGGACGTTTAACTGAGCACAAAATGTCTGAAATACTTGAATGGTTTAGTTTCTTGCGATGTTGGATGTGTTAACTGCGTGCAAGATTGCTTTACTCGTTGGGTTGGTTGGTTGGCAGTTTAGAATTCCCCTAAGAGGATATAAGGATCCAGGTCGTAATCCACGATTCTTGTGTTAGAATGTTCAAGACAACTTGGTATACTTAGAATGTTGTAGCAAGGCTTAAATGTGAATGGGGAGAACAATAACCATTAGGATTCCTAGGGTGATTAGGGGATTGGCTTAGAATGTAACTATTTAGGGCAATACCCCTTTAGCGTGCGTAAGGGCCACGGTTAAGTGAAGATCTTGTTTAAGAAAGTTGTTGAGTTCGTGTTTATGGTTATGCTTAGGGTCCATGGGTTGGATTTATGGGAGAGGTTAACAAGCTGTTGAGTGGCTAGGCGCCCTCGGTATTCTAAGTATGTTTCGAGTAAGATAAGGGTCATTAGGCGAGCATCACTTACCCTTTCCACATACGAGCATGCCTCTTAGGGTGTTGTGAAACATGATTGGCACAAGGGTTGCTATCTCTTTGCCATTCTATGAGCTCTGGGGCAATTCCCCACTGTATTTAGTGGAAGGTTCCTTTCCTTCTTCTTGTAATTAGTTTAGAGGCGATTCCCCACTATATTTAGTGTGAAGGTTGCTTTTCTTCCTGTTGTGATTAGCTTAGGGGCAGTTCCTCACTATATTTAGTGTGAAGGTTGCTTTCCTTCCTGTTGTGATTAGCTTAGGGATGATTCCCCACTGTATTTAGTGTGAAGATTTCTTTCCTTTGTGTGTGTGCTAGGTTATGTATCGGGCCTGAGGATTGCATTCCTTCATTGTGGTATGCTAGCTTATGAAGATATGCTTATAGTTATAATATGAGGAATCGAGCAAGGTGAGCAGGTGCTTAGCGGAGTGTTGGGTTCGTTTGAGAATGAGAAGGACCTGGTGAGATTGGGATAGGGATATTCATTGATTAACTATGAGTTTTGGATTTGAAATGGGCTACTTACTGAGTATATGTATACTCACTCTTGCTACTTTGTTGTGGTGTCTTTGAAGTTTGTGCTCAACCACGAGGCGGGTAGCGGAGGAGATGACTTGACGAGGTTATGGAGACACCATCAGAAGTTTCTTCCCTTGCGTTTAATGTTTAGTTTTGCGTCATTGTTCTGTATGGTGTGGTTGGGTTGTAAATTCGTAGTTTCTTTTGTTTTCGTGTCTTTAGTAGAATTTCTTAGTTCTCCTGTCGTTGTGGGTTGAACTCAACTTATTTTCGCGGATGCTGAGTAGTTCCTCTTATGCATGAGGTATTTGTCTCTTTCAGGTCCTTGAAAAAATTTTAGTTTCTTTGTAGTTACGTCGTTATGTTGCCAAAATTTCGAGTACGAACAGGAAAACTCAGTTGTGATTCCTCATTAGCCTATTCAGTTTTTTTAGGGTTGTTACACTCATGGTACAGAAATGATGAGAAAACAAGCATAATTTTCAAAAACCAAAAGAAAAAAATTAAACGGTTATCAAACGGGGTCTTAGCTTTTGATTTTTGAAAATTAAGCCTATAAATATACTACTTTCATCTATGGGTTTCCTTATTTTGCTATCCACTTTCTACATATATTTTCAGTAACCAATCCAAGTTTTAAAAACTAAAAATGTAGCTTTCAAAAACTTGTTTTTTTTTTTTTTTTTAAATTTAGCTAATAATTCAAATATTTTCTTGACAAAGATAAAACTCATTGTAGAGAAATGATAAGAAAATAAGCACAATTTTCAAAAACCAAAAGCTAAAAATTAAGGCCCCGTTTGATAACCATTTAGTTTTTAGTTTTTGATTTTTAAAAATTAAGCTTATAAATACTACTTCCACCTATTACTTTTCATGTTTTCTTATCTACTTTAAAATGTATTTTAAAAAACCAAGCCAAATTTTGAAAACTAAAAAAAGTAGTTTTCAAAAACTTGTTTTTGTTTTTAGAATTTAGTTAAGAATTCAAGTGTTTTCTTAAGAAAGATGGAAACCATTATAGAGAAGATGGAAACCATCGTAAAGAAATAGTGAGAAAACAAGCACAATTTTCAAAAACCAAAAATCAAAAACTAAATGGTTATCAAACGGGGCCTAAATGGTTATCAAACAGGGCCATTAACAAGATTTTATAAATCAACTTAATTTAAAAAGTGATTTTCTTTAGATTATTTGGTAACTGATTTTACCAAACACTAAAAAGGGTTAAAATTCTCACATAATCACTCTTAACACTTCCAAAGTCAATCACAAATGGAGCCTTAGTACATTTAGTTGTATTGTCTTGCATCTAATTATTTAGTACAAAGTATCATAAAGAGTGATGTGTCATGGGTATTAGATATCCACTAACTAATGGACGGAAGAGGGACAATTTTTTTTTTTGAGTTTAACAATATATAGGGCAAGATTTGAACCTCTATCTTTTTAATCAACTAGGCAAGCAATACGATTAGGAACTTAATAAAAAAAAATTACACATATATCATATATTATGTAATTAATAGTACATTATAAATATGAGAGTGAGAATTTGTATTTTCGATGTAGGAAGAAACTTACCAATATTTTAACCCTTAGATTATGTTTGATTCGGTAGTTTAAAAAAATATTTAAGTTTAATTGTAAATTTGTAACATTTGATCTAAAAGAAAGGTTACTAATATTTTATTGTTGTTTAACTTTCTATTAAGGTAATATAGGAAACAAGTGAAAGAAGGAAATGTTAAAGATGAGAGGGGAGGCGTTCCTCCGCCTCCCCGCTGTTCCAATCCAAAATTTCTTCTAATCCAACATACGAATGACATGATGGAAATCGCAAATTTCTGCCTGATGGTGATGCCAACAGTCATTGAATATCTTCGATCACAAGTTGAATCCCGTGTCATGGAATTACAGTAAATATATATATATATATATATATATATATATATATATATATATATATATATATATATATATATGTATATATATTGAACACAACCACTGTTTCATTCTTTTGCATGAGTGGATAGATCCACACATAATGACTAAAGCCATCCACAAAGATTACATAATATCGATAGCCTTGAGTTGAAGGAATTGGGGCAGGTCCCTAGAGATTTGAATAAACCAAATCGAATTTGTTTGAGGCATGTGACAGAGAATTAGGAAAGGAGAGGACATGAGCTCTACCATATTGTCAGGCATCACAAAACTGAGCTTGGATCAACCACCGTTTCTATTGAAGCAACAAAAGATTCGAGATTTGATTTGCGACATAGGCAATGGTTGACATACGAGAGGATCATGTTCAAGAAATAATCAAAAGGGTCATAGTATATGGATAAGGTTGGTGCTTTATCCTGGTAATACTATTGATACGGTCCACTTTGTAATAGTTAAAAATGATTTCATCCAAATCATTCATGTGGAGACATATGAGTGGGGTATCTTATACAATAAGTTTGTATAAGTGGGGTATTTAATCTTGAGTGAGTTATGAACTCTTGCCTATGAGAGCTTGTCCTTTGATTTGCATGGGTGAGAGTGACTTTTGTAGCCGATTCAATAAGCCTACTATTTTGGGGACTTGGCCAAATAGGGAGCTAGGAATATAATCTCACAAGATGAAATTCACTCCTTCCCATATAGGGTAAGTAGATGAGTAGTTCCCTTAAGTGCTGATTTTGAGACTTGAACAATGGGGTCCCACCCTTTCACTGGCTCGAGAGAGACTTAGTTTATGGTTGATTCATAAACAAGATGCAATTATAAGTGTAAAACGGACTTTTGACCCAACTGTAATTACCAATAACTCATGAAAGATCGACTTGCATGTAGTGATTACATCCATGGACACAACTTGTCCTACAGTATATGAGAGTGCAACTCCAGGTCTACAGTAGAGTGACCCTAGAGTTAATGAATGAAACTTGATTAATTAAAGAGTTTAATTAATTAATTTTGTATAATTGGAGCTTATAATCTGTAAGTCCATAAAGTCCCCTTGCTAGCTCATAGTAACACTTAAAGATCAATTTAGTTGAAAGAAAAATTTGAAATGTTTAAATTAATATTTCATTTAAAGTGTTTAAATTAATATTTAATATATTAGATATAGTAAATAAAAAAGACAAAAATATATTTATTGTATTTGATACATTAAATATTTACATTAAAAAAAATATATTTATAAAATTTGAATAAGATTTAAATAAAAAAAATAAATATCGTAGGAGAATTTAAAATATTTGAATAAGATTCAAATAGATTAAATATATGTATTTTAATATATTAGATATTCAAATATATATTATTTAATTATGGTAAAGATTTACCCCAGATATTTATAAATATGACCTTTGGATTGAGCTATTATAACACACATATCCTCAATAAAGAATTAAAGAATTATCTCTAGGCTTTTTCCTCTCTAATCCTTTGTGGATTTTCTTTCAAGAGGCTCCCACAAGCCTTGATCTTGTGTTCGAGTCATAGCCAGGAAGATTTTGTGGAGGAGATAAATACCTACTTGAAATATCTCCATATTATTTCAAAGGTATGTTTTGCTTAGCCTAAAATTGTATTTTAGTTTAATTCTAAATAAATCAAATGTGATCCAATGCTTCCGCTGTGGGTTTAAATCGACTATTCCCTTCAACAACATGGTCCCATTTCAAGTTCCAGTGCTTAGCAACAACAATTACGATAATTGGAGCATCAAGATGAAGGTTCTCCTTGCATCACTAGGTGTATGCATGGGAGATAGTAGAGTGGTCGGGTCGTCGAAGCCCTCCAAAATATTTATCGATTCTCTAGATCTAACTTGTATAAATAGTGGACCAAGTCGAATCCCACGGGAACCAATTGAATTAATTTCTCAAAGTAAACAAAAAAACATAATAATAAATAAATATAAAAAATAAAATAAAATAGGGGGGTTTTGAATTGTTGAACAAAAATTGTAATTAAACAAAGAAAAAAATGAATAAAAAAAATCAATTTTATGAAACTTCCAATTCAAGGGTGTAAATTTCATCCAATTGTAATCTTGATCATAGGCTTTAAAAAAAAAAATCAATTTCAATTTCTCAAATTCAAGAACTTAGTCTACTTATTTGGAAAAGCCATGACAAGTGTAAATTCTCCTATTTTAACTGACTCTGACCAAGCGTCAAAATCAAAATTTACCATTTAATCAATTGGGCACGATAACGTTCCATATCGATTAAATAATAGCATTAAAAACAATGAGAATGACTAAACCAAAACTAACTAATCAAGATAGCTACAAATTAATTAATTTTGTTTCTTTGTTTCCCTAGAGTCTATTATGCAAGCTATGTAAAATGGAAAAGCCATAACTACGCACACATAAGCCAACCCCTTGCTACATAATTTAATCAATTGTGACAATTACGGATCACAAAATCATAGATAGCAATAAATTGATTGAAACTAAATTAAGGCGTCAATTTAATTTAATATCAATCAACATCATGAAAGTAAAAATAAGAAACAAAGAATTTTTGAATTAAAGACAAAATTTCAATTTGGTCCAAAGCCTCACAAAATTACAATTGGAAATTAAATCACCATTGAATCAGAAATTAAGATTTAGCCACACATGGTCGAAAAGCAATAAAAGTTGTAGAAGGGAAGCAACATAAAAAAAAATATATATAGAAACAAACTAAAAAAAACTCACTGCACTGCACTTTCCTACACTCGAAAGAAGAGTTGAATTATCCAATACTCATTGCATCCAACACCTTTTTATACTTGAAGGGGAGGAAAATACTTTCTAAAAATAGAATTTTCCACTCCTTAAATTTTGAATGCATGAAAAGTCTTCTCCAAAAATGGTGGCCATTTTTTTGCTTTTGTTGAAGACTTTGAAGAAGCTTCAGTTCAAGAAGTCCTCATGTGCCACCTACAAGAAACAAACAAACAAACTCAAAGTTTGTTATTTATTTTTTCAATTTATATATTTCTTATTTTTATATTGCTTTCTATTTTATTTTCATTTCTCTCATTTTAATTTTCTTTAATTCTTTTTTTTTTCCTTTCAATTCAAACTCTTTTTTTTTATTTTTTATTATTCTATTTTTATTTTTAATTTGTAAAAATAAACTAAAACGTGCTTTTTTCTTGAATTTCACCAAATCTTTGGTAATTCACCCCTAAATAAAATTAAATGCAATTTCCACAATTAGGTGCAATATTCAATCAAAATAGAGGGAAATTATACATAATAAATATGATTAATTAAGACTTATCATAGAGAAAGGACACCCCGAGTCGGTGAATGATGGTAGTCTTTCTCAAACACAAAGGGACAGTTTGAGAGACTCAAGAAAGAGAGACAAGAAGGATTTCTATCTAATCTATCAAGGATTAGATGACGATGCTTTTGAGAAGATTTCAGAAGCAAAGACGGCAAAAGAAGCATGAGAGAAACTCCAAATATCGTACAAGGAAGAAGATCCCGTCAAGAAGGTGTGTCTTCAAACTCTAAGAGCTGAGTTTGAAACTTTACATATGAAAGAAGGGGAACTCATCTCGACTATTTCTCTGGAGTTTTAACGGCCACCAATCAACTTAAGAGAAATGGTGAAAAGCTCGATCATGTAAAAATTATGGAGAAAATACTAAGATCATTAGATCCAAAGTTTGAACATATTGTTACCATAATCGAAGAAACAAAAGACTTGGAGGCTATGACCATTGAGAAACTCTTGAGTTTGTTACAAGCATATAAAGAAAAGAAAAAGAAGAAGGAAGGAATTGTAGATCAATTACTCAAGCTGCGAGTTGACTCAACTACTGGAGGAATCAGTCACAATGATAGAAGCCAACGAGGACGAGGTCATGGTGAACATCGAGGATGAGGAAAAGGTCATGGAAAAGGACAAGGATCAGGTTGGAGGCCCTATAAGGACAAGAACAACTTTTAATTAGGAAGAAACTCAACAGGAGGTCGTGGGCAAGGCTGCTCAAGATCAAGGTACGATAGGTCAAACAATAAATGCTACAATTGTCAGAAATTTGGTCATTATGCAACCAAATGTAGAGCTGCTAGCAACAATAAAGTAGAAGAGAAGGCAAACTACATTGAAGAAAGAAATCAAGAATGTGGCACCTTATTGATGGCTTGCACGGATAACGAATATAACAAAGATAATAGATGGTACCTAGACTGGGCAAGGAACCATATGTGTGGAATTAGTGAGTGGCAATGTAGCTTTTGGAGATGAATCCAAGGTTGAAGTAAAAGGAAGAGGTAACATTCTTATCCGATTGAAGAATGGTGAGCATCAACTTATTTCAAATGTTTATTACGTGCCAAATATGAAGAGTAATATCTTGAGCTTGGGCCAATTCTTAGAGAAAGGTTATGACATTCAATTAAATGAAAATAACTTTTTTTATAAGAAACAATACAAGTAACCTGATTGCTAAGGTGCCAATGACAAGAAATGGAATGTCTGTACTCAACATTCAAAATGATGTAGCGAAATGCCTCAAGATGTGTTACAAAGATACATCTTGGCTTTGGCATCTTCGCTTTGGGCATCTCAATTTTGGGAGATTAGAGTCACTCTCTAAAAAGAACATGGTGAGAGGATTACCTTCCATAAGCCACCTCGATCAAGTGTGCGAAGGATGTCTACTTGGAAAGAAATTCAAGAAAAGCTTCCCGAAAGAGTCAAACCCAAGAGCTCAAAGGCCTCTGGAACTCATACATACGGATGTGTGCGGTTCGATCAACCCAAGCTCACTTAGTAAGAGTAACTATTTCCTTCTCTTTATTGATAATTTTTCAAGAAAAACATGGATGTATTTCTTGAAGCATAAATCAGAGGTGTTTGAGAATTTCAAAAAGTTTAAAGCCCTTGTTGAGAAAGCAAGAGGTTTGGTAATCAAGGCCATGAGATCTGATCGTGGAGAAGAGTTCACGTCAAATGAATTTCAACAGTATTGTGAAGACCATGGAATTCAATGTATCTTAACAGTGTCGAGATCCCCCAACAAAATAGAGTGGCAGAAAGGAAGAATAGAACCATTCTAGACATGGCAGGAAGCATTTTGAAACGCAAGAAATTATCAAAGGAGTTTTGGGAAGAAGCAGTGGCATGTGCAACCTACCTATCCAACCGATCTCCAACAAGAAGCATATATGGAAAAACTCCACAAGAAGCATTGCTCACGTGCATATAGTAGATGAAAAGAGAAGTAAGTTGGATGATAAGAGTGAGAAGTACATCTTCATCTGTTATGACTCCAATACTAAAGAGTAGAAGCTCTACAATCCTGATACGGGAAAGACAATCAATAGTCGAGATGTAGTATTCGATGAAGAAGGAGAATGAGATTGAGGACAATATGATGAAGACTACAACTTCTTCCCATACTTTGAAGAAGATGACTTGGAATAAACAAGGATAGAACAAACAAGATAGGAGCTTTCTACCCCACCAGCTTCACCAACTACAAGTTCTTAAGTGGACGATAGTTCAAGTGAAAGAGTTCACCGCTTCAAAAGCTTACAAAAACTTTATGAGGTAACTACAAATCAAGATAATCGTACTCTCTTTTGTCTTTTTGTTGCTTGTAAGCCCATGAACTTCCAAGAAGCTGTGGAAAACAAAAATTGAAAAAGCGCTATGGATGAAGAGATTAAGACGATCAAGAAGAACGACGCATGGGAGCTAGTCTCATTTCCAAAAGGGCACAAGGCGATTGGTGTGAAGTGTGTTTACAAAGCAAGAAAGAATGTTAGAGGAGAAGTCGAAAGATATAAGGCAAGATTAGTGGTGAAAGTTTATAGTCAAAGAGCCGACATCGTTTATGATGAGGTATTTGCTCTCGTTGCTCGACTAGAAACAATTAGATTTATAATTTCATTAGCAACTCAAAACAATTGGAGAATCCATCAAATGGACGTGAAATCTGCTTTCCTTAATGGAGTTCTTGAGGAAGAAGTCTACATTGAACAACCTCAAGGCTATGAAAATGGGAAAAAAAGACAAGGTTTTGAGGCTGGAAAAGGCACTCTATGGGTTGAAGCAACCTCCAAGAGCTTGGAATGCCCAAATAGACAAGTACCTACACTAGAGAAACTTCATCAAGTTTCTGTATGAGCACACACTTTACATCAAAGCCCAAATAATGATGTATTGATTGTGCACTTGTATGTAGACGACTTGATCTTTACAGGTAATAATTTGAGTATGTTCAACAACTTTAAGGAAGAGATGACGAATGAGTTTGAGAAGACCGACATCGCGCTCATGTCTTACTACCTCTCCATCGAAGTAAAGCAAGAAGATAAAGACATCTTAATCACCCATGAAGGCTATGCTAATGAGGTGATCAAGAAGTTCAGGATGGATGACTCCAATCCCATGGAATGTGGAATCAAACTATCAAATCACGAGGAAGGAGAAAAAGTGGATCCAACACTCTTTAAGAGCTTAGCTAGAAATTTGTGGTATTTGACATGCACAAGGCCCGATATTCTCTATGTTGTTGGAGTCGTCAGTCGCTATATGGAGAAACCGACAATCAACATTTGAAGGCAGCAAAGAGAACTCTTCGATATATTAAAGGTACGATAAATTACAGTTTGTACTATTATGTTTCTGATGATTATAAGCTCATGGGATACAGTGATAGTGATGGGAGTGGAGATATGGATGACTGTAAAAGCACGATTGGTTTTGTGTTCTACATGGGAGACACTACTTTCACATGGATGTTAAAGAAGCAACCAATTGTTACTCTTTCTACATGTGAAGCAGAATATGCAGCTATTACCTCATGTGTTTGCTACTCAATTTGGCTAAGAAATCTACTAAAGGAGTTGAGTTTGTCATAAGAGGAGCCGACGAAGATTTTTGTGGACAACAAGTCAACAATTGCTTTGGGTAAGAATCCAATTTTCCATGATCAGAGTAAGCATATTGATATGCGTTACCAATATATTAGAGAGTGCATAGCACGAAAGGATGTGCATTTGGAGTTCGTGAAGACTCATGATCAAGTAGCTGATATCTTCACCAAGCCACTTAAAAAAGAAGACTTCACAAGGTTGAGAGGTTTGCTTGGAGTGACAAAATCAAGTTTAAGAGGAGGTGTTGAAATATAAACTTGATTTTGGGTAATTAGGTCTAGTCTAAATAAAAGCCCAATTTCTATAAACATTTCAAGTACTTGAATATTCTAGATAAATCTCTTTTTGAAGATGTTTTAGAGTATGATGTAGAATTCTCTAAAATGTGAGAGAAAAATTGTATTTGTAAAGAACATTCTAGAAAGTCATTTGTAACCACTAGATTGTATATGAGTTGGAAAAACCATAACCTTAAGTTTAGGAAATGCAACCAGTATAAATAGATGTGATATCTTAGAGTTTGTATCAAGCTGAAAAGCTAGAAGTGACCAATAATACAAGTAGCCTATTTCTCAAAAATCTATCAAGTTTAACCTCCAATCTCCTAAAGTTTCTTTCCAACAGCTTCTAGAATTCTTGTGACGTGTCCTTGTCCTCCCTATTCATCACTGTGAATGTGGATAGGGAGAACTCGTTGCAATTGCCGAAACTAAGCCATCTTGAAGAGCTTTAGGGTTCATGAGTTATAGCGTCTAGTTGGGCCATTCTTAAATCTTCAATTTTTAAGTTGATGGGTGATTTAACATGGTATTATAGCAAAAAGTCTGTGCTCAAACTCCTGTAATGTCATTTTCTTTCCAATTAATATTGATTTTCACTTGTTAGGCCTTCTACCAATTTCCAAACCTACAAGCGAGGGGAGTATTAAAGTATTGATATAATTAAATTTACCGTAACCCATCAACTTAAACTTTTGAGTTGATTGGTGATTTAAAAATTCCAAAAGTTTCTCCACAAGTCTAAACCTTGAGATATAGTCAATTTGTATCTACTCTTCATCGAATATCTGGCCATTATTCTCCATTGGCCTCCCTTGTTTATTTTATTTAACTTATCTACTCAATTTTGTCATTATTTTTAAAGTTAGTCCATGGTGATTTAGTAGTCATTGAAATCATGACATTACCAACTATTTCTTAAAATCAAAATCCAAAATTTAATGATATAATTCAAATTTTAAAAAATTTGATGAGCAAATATTTTTTTGTAAGAAAACTAAAATTTTAATTTATTTTTTTAAAGAAAATTTAAAAAAAAAAAAAGAAAAAAAAAAGCTATCTTATCCATGAGCTAGTTGATTGACTACTTTGATTAAATATTGGAAATTTTCATTATTTCATGATAAATTACATGGATACAGGAATGTGAAGAAAAAAAACCATTCGTGTTTATTTGATTATTATTTCAATAAAGTAACAATTTAATCTCCAAACATTAGTTTGTAACAATTTAGTCCCTATACTTTTAAATTTACTAGGATTTAATCCGTAAACTTTAGTATGTAACACTTTAATGCTTGTAGTTTAACACTTGTAACAATTTATCTCTTACTAGTGAAAATTCCCATCAAAATTGAGTGTCAATTTTTATTATGTAATTAATGACTTAGTATTTGTTATTTTTATACACATTTGGTCCCTTAATCAATTTATTGGTCTACATATGTAAGAAATTTCATTAAGTCATAAGAATATTTTTCATAGTAAGGATTAAATTGCTACAAAATTTAAAGTACAAACATTAAAATGTTACATACTAAAATTCAAGAACTAAATCTTTACAAAATTGAAAGTAGAGGGACTAATAATTATTACAAACTAAAATTTAGGAACTAAACTGTTACTTTCATCAAAGTTCAGGCACTAAGGGTGCATTTCTTAAACTGTAATGAATTTGGGAGCAATTGTAATGAGATTGTAGCGCAAATGTAATTGGGATAAAACATGATATAACACAATGAAATTATGATTGATTGTGTTTACTTTACCTACCTCTGAAATTGGAATGAAATATGTATGATTACCATGATACCCTTTTATATTTATAATTAATTAAAATGCAGTAACTATGCTACCAGAATTGAAATACCCTTCTTCAATTTTATTTACTTATTCAAATGTTCTAAAAAGGTTTTTTTGCAACAGATCAAACAAAAAATAACGTATTAAAAAAAATCAAAAAATCATAACAGATATTCGTTCCACAAATATTTGTATATTGATATTGATATGGATTATCGATTTCGATAATCAAAATATGTGAAAGAAATGAACACTTCCTCCCACAGCAGAAACATTGGATCATCTTTGATTTTACTTAGAATTAAACAAAAACTAGAGTTAAGGAATAAATACCTTTGTATATAATATAGAGATATTTTAGACGAGTCTTTCTCTTCCACAAAGTCTTCATGTCTATGACTCAAACACAGGATCAAGGCTTGTGGGAGCCTCTTAAAAGAAAATCCACAAGGGATTGGAGAGGAAAAAGTCTAAAGAGAATTCTCTATTGCAGAGATGTATTTTATAATGGCTCAACCCAAAGATCCTATTTATAGAGATCTAGGGCAAATTTTTGCCATAATTAAATAATATATATTTGAATATCTAATATATTAAAATACATATATTTAATCTATTTGAATCTTATTCAACTCTTTTAAATTCTCCTACAATATTTATTTCTTTATTTGAATCTTATTCAAATTTTATAAATATATTTTCTTTAATGTATCTAATATACATTAATTATTTTAATACTTAATGTATCAAATACAATAAATATATTTTCCTCTTTTATATTTAATATATCTAATATATTAAATATTAATTTGAACACTTCAAATTAAATATTAATTTGAACATTTCAAAATTTTCTTTCAACTAAATTGATATTTTAGTGTTACTGTGAGCTAGCAAGGGGATCTTATGGACCTGCAGATTATAAGCTCCAATGATACAAAATTAATTAATTAAACTCTTTAGTTAATCAATTTTCATTCATTAACTCTAGGGTCACTCCAATATAGACTTGGAGTTGCACTCTTATGCACTGTAGGACAAATTGTGTCCATGGATATAATCACTACATGCAAGTTGATCTTTCACTAGCTGTTCATAATTACAGCTGGGTCAAAAATTCGTTTTACACCTGTAATTATATCTTGCGCCTTAACTACAATTGATCTCTAATGAACAATTTGTTTATGATCCAACAATAAACTAAGTCTCTCTCGGGCCAGTGAGAGGATGTGGCACCATTGTTCAATTTTAGAAATCAACATTTAAAGGAACTACTCATCTACTTACCCTATATGGAAAAAAGTGAATTCCACCTTATGAGATTATATTCTCATCTCCCTATTTGGTCAAATCCCCAAAATGGTAGACTTATTGAATCGGCAACAAAAACCACTCTCACCCATGCAAATCAAAGGACAAGCCCTCATAGGCAGGAGTTCATAACTCACTCAGGATTAAGATTGAGTCGCATATGATCATCTTGATGAAATATTAATCTTCTCAATTGACGGATTTATAAAGAGAGAGTAGATATTTCGTTGGCTAGTCTTATACAAACTCATTGTATAAGATACCCCCACTCACATGTATACACATGAACGATTTGGATTAAATCATTTGTAACTATTACAAAGTGGGCTGTATCAATAGTATTACCAGGATAAGACACCTAACCTTATCCATATACTATGACCCTTTAGGTTATTTCTTGAACATAATCCTCCTGTATGTCAACCACATATTGTTAAAGATTACATTAATAACCTTGGATTTTTCATATAATGGATAATATTATATTGCAAATAAAATAATCAAAATTATTATTAATTATTAAATAAATTATTAATTACGAGGCTTTACGGCATAAATCCCAACAATGTGGCCAGGCCAAAACTAAGGCATAAAAAAATATTGATATCGATCAAAATATGGCCTTGCCAAAATTCACACATAAAAAAATATTGATTATCGATTTCGATAACGATATCAATATCAATATCGATCAAAATATGGCTTGGCCAAAACTCACAAATAAAAAAATATCAATTATCGATTTCGGTATTGATACTGATTAAAATATGGCATGGCCAAAACATGTAAAAATCAAAATATGTCTCTCAAAAACTCACGCATCAAAAATATATCGATTTTGATATCATCAATATCAATCAAAATATGACCAAGGCAAAACTCATGCATAAAAATATCTCAATTATCGATTTTGATATAAATATGGCCTGGCCAAAACCCACACTTATAAATCAAAATATGGCTGACTAAAACTCACGAATAAAAAAAAATTGATTATCGATTTTTATCTCATCTAAATATTGATATCGATCAAAATATGTCTGGCCAAAACTCACGCATAAAAAATGTCGATCTCAATCTCGGTAAAATGCAAGTCTCCCAGCCTGGCCAACATAAAAAAATATTTTATTTATCTAAAAATTTTCGTATTGATTCAAATATGGAAAAAAATCGCCGACAATAACCCTCGAGAACGAATCCCTTCTTCCTTCTCATCCAACTAATTTTTTTTTAATAAAACCATAAAAATAATTATAGATTTTAATGCTCTTTATCAACCTAAAGAAATTCCAGAAAAAGAAAGAAGAAGGAAGAAGAAGGAGAGATGAGGAAGAAGGAAGAAGAAGGAGAGATGAAGAAGAAGAAAGAAAAAATAATCGAGATTAGAAGAGAGAGAAAGGGCAAAGTGTGTAAAGCAAAAACATGGGTGGGTCCCATGTAATATTCCATGGTAATCGAATAACATACCCTTTTAGATGTAATCAGATTTCGGGATAGAATAACATGGGCTCACAATTGATTACTATTGCAGAATACGGTAAATACCATCAATCGTGATCATGTGGTACCTACAATACAAATTCCGTTTGATTCATTATGAAACGCGCCCTAAGTGTTTTTTAAACTTATTTGATTTAATATTAAAAGGAAGAAAAAAAGCCTAGACCCATCAAACACAAAAAGTGGTTGGGGCAACTAGAAGAATACTTAAAATTGATTGTCCCTATTGAAAAATAACTAAAACTGTTTACGTTTGAAAAAATGTCTAAATCTTTTTTTACACTATTGATGTTACGATTTTATAATTATATTGTCACTAAAATACCCCTACCTACATTTTCTACTCCATAACTAACTAAATAACAACCTAGAAAAAAGTAGGATTCTAAGGGGGGAGAGAGAGGAATTGTAGTCGACAAAATATAACAAACTTGAATCAAATCTAAACTATTAAGTTAACATCGTTTAAAGACAATAACTATTTTTTTTTAAATTTTGCAGAACAATGCATATGTTACAGGATGAACACAATGATTTAAATGACGAGCTATTGAATTTGCAGCTAGCTTATAGTATATACTAAAGCATACATCTGTACTGATTTAATGAAATGGAAATATGTGTAATTACCCATTATGCATGCAAAAATTAAACTGAATATAAAAATTCATACCTCACACACGTCGTTAACAGAGGTTAAAATGTCATCAGTAACCACCTGCCATAATTAATACTCCATTTGAAACCCCCTCACCTCCCCCATTATTTATACCACCATTTTCCTCAAACCCAACAATCAAGCAAACCCTTGGTCCTCATCCCTCATCATCAGCGCCCTACATTGAGGTATGTACAAATGTTTGCTGCACTCAATTACGCTCGATTAGGTATTTCCTCTTATTTATTGGTTCCTCTTGACGACCCACGGTATATAAGGACCTCTCTTGCTGGTATTTCCTGTTGTTTACTGGTTCCTTTAGGCTTGCCTCGTCCTTGTGTATATTAGTATCTACAATCCCAATGTCAATAACAAAGCAACAATTCTTGTACATCCCGTTCGATATCCCGACAAGCATCTAGGTAAGGTCTCTACCCTCAGATAGAGTTATAATCCTATAGCTGTCTTCACCATTCCGAAAGAGCGAGATACATGAAATTTTGTACCCAACGCTGAGATCAATGAGGTCCCTTTAACATAAATGAAGCCTTAAAGTGAAATTTTGTGAAGGTCATCAAAATTATTAATTGTGGATAGGGAATTCATACGGTAGAAGGGAGTAGATTCTTAGAATTTTTTTAAAAAATATAAATACAGCCTTAAAGTGCTTGGAAAACATCTTCATCCCTTGTTTTACACCTCTACCAAAATGATTCTACATCCACGACCCTTTTCTTAATTTCATAAGTATGTAGGCACATATTCAAATTCAAATTCTTGAATCGAACCCTAATTTCTATAAATCTCCTTTTCTCTCTCTTCTCCATCTAGAATCTTTCAGACACCTCTGTGTCTCGTGGTTGCTTAGAGTTTCTACCTCTGTCGAGGATTGTGGCGATGAGTATTTAGGTCTTCTCCAAATCGCCACCAACGAACCAATTCTAGGTCTCGTGGGAACAAATTGCTATTCTCTTCATTGACTTATCGAAAGATCGATTCGTCACTGCGGCGTCACAGGTTTCTTTAGCGAAAGATAGCGAGAGATATAGGAAATGAATTTGGTTGTTTCTTTAGCAAAAGATAGCACGAGATATGGGAAATAAAAATGATTGCCAACTCTTTTTATAGATTACGATTATGATTGCCATTTAAAAAGGTAATTATTAGATTTTGAAAATTCATAATGTAACTTAAAAAAGATATCAGAAAAAAATATATAAATTTTCTGCTAGGCTGGTTTGACTATAAATACATGGATATACTAGGGGTATAAATGAGAAGAAAACTCTTCACTTTCTTCTCCTAAAACCATGTTAGCTAAAATTCCATATATGAAACATTTGTAGCCATTTTTTTATTACCGTTAATTTTTGTGGACATTTGTCACAATTTCCTAAAAGTGATTAGTAAAGAATGGGGATATATATCTTATAAAAGAACATGACCCAACTTAAGCCCAAAGCAACTCTAGCCTAACTCAGTCCTCGATAGTTCTACATGACAGCAGAGGCTCGATCAACAAATCAAGGCCCCAAAATTAGTAACATTTTGATTTTAATCTTACCTTTCTTTCCTCTAATTTGTAGTGAACTTTCCTTATGTAAATGGTTATCTACATCCCCACGTTATGTATGTGAAGGAGAATGGAAGAAGTATGTAATCAGTCAACTTGTTTCTAATTCAATTCATTTTCCTAAAATTATGTTTTGGCTCAACAATAATCCTTCCATTTTCTTTATAGTATCAGAGCTTGCACGTAGAGATTCACAAGATCTTGAGAAAAACAGCTGCAACCACATGGCTAAGAATGAAACTGACTTTACAATTCAGACATTCATCAGTGCTCAAGCCTAATCTCAATTATATAAACTAAGCACAATCAACTACTTGCTATGGAAATCACAGGTTCTACCGCTTTCAAAACCTAGGATTGGAAAAACGTCTGTTTACTGATGCTCCATTAAAACCAGATGCAAAGTCATCAAAAAGGAGGGCAACCAAACTTACATGTAACACTTCATCACAATTAGAAACAAAAGTGAAGAAGGGGAAGCAGTCGAAGATTTATTGCACCAAACTTGGCTTAACAATGACGGCCTATTGACATCGTGGTTTTAGGAATCATCACTGAGGAAGTTTTGGCCACGATAGAGGGGTTAGAGACAACCCATAAAGTCTGAAAATCTTTGGAAGAAACTCTCCTTGCCATCACAAAGGATAATGAGATTCATATTAATGAATCACTACGCTGTTTAAAGAAAGGTAACATGTCTCTTGAAGGTTACATCAAAAAATTTATTATTTTTTATGATAAATTGGTAGCCATGAAAAAACCTATTGACGATGTACGCAAAGTTTTCACCTTGGCGTGTGGGTTGGGCCCTCAATATAAATAATTCAGAAAGCAATGTTGTCCAAAGCTCCTTAACAAAGTTTTGGACGAAAAAGGCAGCAAGGTATCTCTTCCTAATATTAACCATGCTTTCTTTAGTGAAAGGGGAAGAGGAAGAGGGTGAAATAGACATTTAACTGATGGGGCAGGGGTTTCAAACCAAGTAGAAGCTCTACACCACGCTATAATCAACATAAAATTCAAAACAGCTCATCTACAACGTAGAGATTCACAAGAGTAAAAATCATATTTTCAGTTTTAACTTATATATTTCTTGAAGAGATTTGATCACGTTTGTCTATCTTGTGTAGAGTATCAGTTTTAGTGCAACAAAGTGACTTTACATTGTGTCAAGTACTAGCGCAAGCAGTTAGTGGTCCCCCGAATCGCAAATAATCACCCATTAATATGAAGGAATATTTTCGGTTATGATGACAATGCTATGTGTCGATTTTCTACAAGCCGAGGGAATGATTTAAAAAGGCTAGAGGGGCCATTTTGGAAGGAGCTCTTCCCATTCTTCGCACAATAGAAGAAATTCTTACACCAATGAGCTAACTGGAGCAATTTTTGGTGATTGAAGAGCAACGAAGAAGTATCGGAGCCATTTCAAGAATCAGAAACAAAGCAAGACATTGCTTGGCTACAACCTAAAGAAGAAGGCGTTGTGCAAATCAAAGGCCAACCAAAGGAATCACAAGAAGGCTGAGGCTAAATAAGGGGATAAAAGACGAAAGGCAGAAGAGAAACCATCGTGAAGCATTACAACCTTATAGATCCAAGGAGCTATATTGTGATTTTTATCTTCTCTCTTCAGTGTTTTATTTGTTGATTATGAACCCATCTGTTGTCATGTACATTTCTAGCCAAGTAATGGGCTAAGTTACCTTAGTTGAGGCTCATAATGAACTAGTTATGTAATTGCATTTCTTTTAATTATTAACGTAAGTTTTATATCGTTGAACTATTGAATTTCTATTTGGATATTTTGTTCGTAAGTTTTCTTTTCTGATTGGTCATCTGTTAAGAAACACCAGTATGTTCTAGTACCAAAAGAATAAGGGTGTGTGGAAAGATCAAACAAAGTGAGGGAGAGTCTTTGCTCCAAATTCACCTCAAACATAAGGGAATTATTCGTGGGGTAGAAGAATGGTTTTGGGTTTATTTCTCTATAATTCGTATTGGTATAAACATATATTTAGAGAGTTTTACAGACTTCAAAATGGTAGCTCGACAAAGTGTAGAATTATTGAGTGAAACCTGTCTTAATTCAAAGTTCAATAGATAGAAACTTTAGCTAGTGTAAGAGTGTGATTACATAGCTAGGGTAGTTCTGAGTCAGTTTATTCCTCTCATCCAATCATTCGTTGTTTGCTACTTATAGTAAGGATTTTCATCCCTATTTTCCTATATTGTTTTGTTTAGTTTTTCATATTTACACATTACCGCAAACTCATCGAAAAATTGTTCCCATGTTCCTTATTTAATTTGTACTACTCATTTATAGTTGTTTGTTAAGCAAAATTGTCATTGTGGATTCGATCATGGAGTACTCTCCTTGTATACTTGTGCTAGCTTCCTAAGTTGCAAATTCTGTGTGTTTAGTGCATTGTTTAGTTATTTTTAGAAGTATTATCTGCGCGAGATTATTCAATTATGCCAAATACAAAACACACAACCAACACCCACAACATCTGTATATAATATCAACCTAAAAACAAGTTTGCTAAACAAACCTATCCATGTGTGTTTATTGGGTATACTACACTTCATAAGGGACATAGATGTTATCGCACCACTAATCGTGTTCATATATCAATGCATGTCCTATTTGATGAAGAAAATATACCCTTCTTTAAACAACGAACACACACCACACAATATCCTACTCTAGATATTACAACTTTTGTAGATACAAAATGTGACAAATCAAGGAACAAATATTTCCAAAACCAATATTAGGATGATCAAGCACTTCTTTAAGCCAATACTGATAGCACCGAGTAGAGCCATCAAGGTGAATCTTTTGAGAAAGTATCAACCTCATTCTTCCTCAAAGCTCAAGTCAATCACCAGTTGCAGCAACACGAGTATCAACCTCAAAAACAATTAGATGGATCAAGATGCAAACTAGTACAAAACCACGAAAAAGAAAGTCAATGAACTTAATATCGACAATGATATTAAGAATGATTTACTCTATGCCTTCAGATCAGATTATGAAGATTCATTCTCTGATGACAATGATTTTGATGATGAACAAATTCTTTATCTTGAGGAAGAATCTGGTTCTTATTCATCTTTAGAAGGAGAACTTCAAATTGCTCATAAGCCCAGGCTGTGATGGTAAGAGATTATGCAATTGTCTTGATTGCATTAATGTTTTAACAAAAGACCAAGAACTTTTGTTTGAAGTCGTAGGGGATCTCACTGAAAATACCCTCAAGAAGACAATACTCAAGAGACTCAAAGATTCTTTGAAATCAGAAACTAATACTCCTACAATCTCAAAGAAGCCCATACCTCATTTGGGCACTCCTCCAGCATCCATACATGATGTGCTCAAGATATTCAAGAAATCCAAAGAAGTTTAGATTTCAGATTTGCAATTTGAAATCAATAGACTAAAAACAGAAGTCAAGCAACGTTTGAAGGATTATCAGAAGGAATTACTCAATCATCAACTGAAGTAGCCTTGATCCAATCAAGTCAAAAGGCTACCATTCCCCCACAGGAGGAAGATGAAGCAGGACCTTCAGAACAAGAAACATCATTTCTGGCAACCTTAACCAAGGTGCAGTTTCAGAAATGGTATGTCAAAATACCTTTGAAGATACATGACATAAGATTTACTGCGATTGCTATGGTAGACTCTGGAGTAGACTAGATTATCTACATGAAGGACTCACAACTTTTAAATATTTTGAAAAAACAGTCGAAACACTTAGAGGAGCAAAAGGATAGCTGTTGTTTATCAAGTATAAACTGCCAGAAGTCCATATATGCAACAATGGAGTTTGTTTCGTAACTTCACTTTTGCTAGTTAAGAACCTAAATCATACGGTGATTTTAGGTACTCCTTTTATTACTCAACTTTATCTGTTGAAAGTTTCAAATGAAGGAATTTCATCAACACTTCTGGATAAGGAAATCATATTCAAATTTTTTGACCCAGTTCGAGAAAGCAATCTTCATACAGTAAAAGAGATTAACAAGATCTCTCTCAAAGAGAAGCAAATATCTTTCTTACAAGAAGAAGTCAGTTTTAAAAGAGTTGAGAAGCAACTTCAAGACTCTCATACTCAAATGAAGATTCAAGTTATTCAAAAGCATATTGAAGAAGAGATATGTTCCACTCATCCAGACGCTTTCTGGAAAAGGAAAAAGCATATGGTCTCCCAACCATATGCCAAAGACTTCAAGGAATCCAATATTCCTACAAAGGTGCAACCTATTCAGGTGAACTCTGAATTACTTAGCCATTGCAGAAAGGAGATTGGTGATTTACTCAAAAGAAAGCTGATTAGACCTTCGAAGAGTCCATGGTCTTGCTCAACATTCTATGTCGATAACCAGGCGAAAAAAGATCGAGGCATTCCCGACTGGTAATCAATCCTTAAACAAGGTTTTGGAATGGATTAGGCATCCAATTCCTAACAAAATTGATTTACTCAAATGAATTTCAAATGCCAAAATATTTTCAAAATTCGACTTGAAGTCTGGATTTTGGCAAATTCAAATAGTCGAAGAAGATAGGTATAAGACTGCATTCAATGTACCTTTTGGTCAATATGAATGGAACGTTATGCCCTTTGGGTTAAAAAATGCTCCATCCGAATTCCAAAAAAATTATGAATGACATTCTTGAACCTATTCAAGAATTTTCAATTATCTATATTGATGATGTTTTAATCTTTTCATCAAATATAGAACAACATTATTTTTCTCATATAAAAAGTTTTATTGAAACAATTAAGTATAATGGTTTAGTTGTTTCATCCACAAAGCTTAAAATTTTTCAAATTCAAATTAAATTTCTTGGTTTGAATATCCATTTAGGATTGATAAAACGTATACAAAGATCTCTAGAATTTACTCAAAATTTTCTAGATGAAATTAGATAAAACTCAGTTACAACGATTTTTGGGTTGTCTAAATTATGTATCTGATTTCATCATGATCTTCGACCTATTTGCAAACCTCTTTTTCAAAGGTTGAAGAAAGACAATGTTCCTTGGACAAATGTCCAAACAAACACTGTTCGAAAAATCAAAGATTTTGTCAAAAGTATTCCTTGCTTAAGTCTTATTGACGAAAAAGCAAATCTTATTGTTGAGACAGCGTTAGACATTGGATATGGAGGAATTTTAAAATAAGGTCTCGATAAGAATGAATCAATTATACGATTCCACTCAGGAGGGTGGAATAATACTCAAAAGAATTACTCGTCAATCTTAAAGAAATTTTGGCAATAGTTTTATGTGTCCAAAAATTTCAGTGAGATTTAATTAATAATTAAAAAAAAATTAAAACAGACTCCCAAGCTTCAAAATTTGTTTTAAAAAAATTTGTACAAAATTTTGTTTCAAAGCAAATCTTTGCCAGATGGCAAGCAATTTTATTGTGCTTTGATTTTGAGCTTTTATCTACAAAAGGGATTCAATACCCCTTGGCTGATTATCTCTCAAGAGAACATATCTTCTCAAGTTCTCAATATTCTCCATCTCCTTCTTGAGAGAAAACAATGAGTGATCGGAAAGGAAAAACAAAAGCTTCCTCTTCCAATTCAAAGGGAAAGACTTCCTCCTCTTCGAAAACTACTCCTATGAGGTTAGAGCAATATGCTCTTCCTGAAGAAGATTTTACTCTAGTATGACCTCGATTTCAACGTCGTTATGCAAGTATTTGGATGAGAGAACCCTCTGGTCTTGATGAAGTGTTACCTTTTGTAACACGACCTACTCAATCAGTTGCTGCCTCATCAAGCTACAATAATGCGGTGTCATCTACACCCCGTTTTACTCCAAAACTTGTCACAACAGGATATTTTAAAAAATCTCATGTAATCCATGAAGTCCCAATTGAACCCAAATGGGATTCAGAAAGCTTTGTTGAGATTACTTCTCATATATACCCACATAATTTCAACTTTATGCTTGAATTTGTACTTAAAACATGGACCTTTTATGAGTTGATCCTTGTAGACTCAAAATTGGCAGATATTACTCATATTACTGATCGAAAAGATCTGACAGTTATTGCCTACTCAAAATTAAAGATTTTCAGGGTTTTTACTCCTACAAAATGGAACCATAAAATCTATACTGAGAAAAAATTCTCGATAAGATTCAATCCTCCTTCATTCTCATACAAAGACTATGTCAAAGCTTGGACCGCCATTCTTTAGTATCAAGCTTTCAACCATTCTTGGTTTATTCAATTTTGCAAGAATGCCCAAAAACAAAATTTCTCCATCTAGTTTATTGGTTAGTGGAAAAATTTCGGGCTCTGCGAAGAAATCTTTCCTACTCCGATTCAGGAATCATTCCATTCTTTTTCTCAAAATATATACAAAACTCCATTTTCCTTAAGCTTTCGATTTGCTTTGCATTTCCAAATACCATGGATTTTCTGTTGAAATCTAACTACTCAAACGATTGAAACCAATAACAAATACCTTGTCAAAACTTTGAAGGTAAAATGGTGGGATAAATACACTTTCACCCACATTTCCCTTCAAAATATCAAAACTTGGTTTGTAGAAACTCGTATTATCAAGACCTTTCCAAAAGAAACCAGCAAGAATTCCAGAAATACAAAGCTGCTTTGTTGGCTTCTTTAGTCAAACAGCCACTGAGGCAGATTTTCAAAGAGTTCTTTTACAACGAACCTCCTCTTATCGATCGTCTTCTCCAGCTCTTTCCATCATAGACGAGGAAGAAGATGAAATTAACCTCAGTGATCCTTAATCATTGACTCAAAGGACCACAATCATCATTAAACTATGAACTGACCGAAATTGTTGCTAAACTACAAATAGACCGAAATTGTCGTTAAACTACAATTTACTCAAAATTCATTCTACTAGACCGACAAGTCTCTAAACTATCATAAGTCCATACAGACTTACAAAAAAAACGTGAGTGTCTGTAAATTATTTTCTTGTAAATTTACTTTCTATTGTAAATTCATCATTCTCTTGTACAGATTCAAAGAATTCCAATACATATTTCTGAATTCTTTGGTAAATATTTTTTTTGTAACAACAAAACAATCACCAAGTTAGTCATCCGCTCCAATCCTACTGATAAGCCTTAGAATTAAGGCTTATTTAACTCTCAATTGCTTAAAATATTATTGTTTAGACTTAAGACCATTTGAAAATAGTTGAAAGATTGCTTCAATTTAAGAAAGAAATAAATATGATGACATTTGGGATAGAGTTCTAAATAAATTGATCTTGTTTGCAGGAAATATGGAAATTGCAAAATCAGATTCTGCAATTTGTGGACAACAGAAGACTTCAAGGAGAAAGAAGGAATCTGGAGCAAGAAAAAAAAAAAAGAACAAAAACCCATTTACGGAAGGACCAAATTACCGCATGAATTGGTGGAATTGGAGCACGATTTTTGGATAATTCAACCCTAGGGAGGATCTATAAAAGATGGACGAAGAGAGACGACAAGATTAATTCGGATTTTACAGGCGATTTTAGAAGTCAATTTCGTGGGTTTTTCATTTTTTCGAAGCTCTGTTTTCTGGAATTTTTTGTTATGTTTTTGTTTTGGCCGAAGAACTGAAACACTGCTTATTTTTCTTTAAATTTCTATTTGTATTATGGAGAATTATTTGAAATACAATCTCTATTCTTCATTCGACTCTCTCTTGTATTAAGTTAAGTTTTGATTCAGTTTTTGTTCGTGGGTTTTATTCACGATTAATACTCTGTTTTTCTGGAATTTTCTGCACCGTTTTATGCTCAGAATTCAACTAGTTTTCTACATGTTCGTTCTCGATTTTCTAATCCAATTAAAGGCAAGCTTGGAGTGTTAAGACTAATCAATTCCTAGAAATAGAGAAATGATAAAGTCGATTGGAATAGAGGAGGAACTCGGTTCAGTTTTAAGAGTCATTTTTGTCGATTAATTTCTGTTTTGCACAAGAAGATTTCAATGATGTACTTGTTAATTGCAAGAGTGTTTGATTTTGTTGTTCTGTCAATTGGGTACTGTCACTCACAATTTGTTTTATTCATAAAGTTAATATTTTGAGTGGAAATTAATAGCAATGTGCCTTTTATTTCCTATTCATATTGAGAAATTTTGGAGGTGTTGTTTAGAATTGTGTTAACTGTTTTGCCAAGATTTTTATTAACTCATTTAGTTTTAGTTATTAGTAGCAATTTTACTCAATTTTCTTTAATATGATGTTTCCTTCAAAAATTAGTTGTAGTATTTTTATCTTTACTATGAGCTAAAACTTCTTAGGAGGTTCAAGAATGTGAATTCCCTAAGAAGTAATTATAGCCTAAATTTCAATAAAATCCAAGCCTACATCTCAATTGTTTGCTTGTGTTGAATAAAATTTCATTGAGATCCTAGATTGATCAACTAGGGTATGAACTCAAGCTTAGATCTAATACCGACAGGGTTAGTGATAAGTAGATTTCACACAAGTGATGGAGAAAAAGAGCTTAGACATAAGCCAATCCTTACCCTAGACATAGGGATTAAGGACTCCAAAACCCATAAAATTGTTGAGCCGAATGATCTAAGATAGAGGGACTATAGACATATAAGTCACTCACTTAGCCTCCTAAAATCCTAAATACAAGGTGAATAGGAGAAGCAATTTTGGTTTACGATTGAGTGTGGAGTAGGTTGGAATTGTAATTTTCGTTTGCAATTACAACTTAGGGCAATGACATTCTTGAGCCCCATCTTTATCCAAATTCCTTTTGAATTTTCATTCACTAAGTTTATCTAGTTTGCTATCAAATATTGCCATTTCTAGATTCTGCAATTCAATTATGCAATTTTTCTTTATTCCAATATTGTCATTTCTTGATTCTGCAATTTTTATTTTGTTTTACCAACAAACCATCCCAACATTATTTTTGCAATTTTAGTTTTCTAGTTGCAATTTTCCTTACAGTTTGATTTACAATATTTTTGTTACATCGTTCCCTGTGGGATTCGATACTTGGTAATCACATACCATTTTATATTACTTCGATCGCGTGCGCTTGCGTGTACATCCGATCACCTACCAAGTGAAAAGATTATTTGAAGGACCGCCGCAGAAGACTGTTGTGGGGGAGTATTCCCGACAGTGTTGTAAGTCCGTTAGTAAGCTCTACCCTTGCTTCCTTGCCTCTTGCCTAATAATAATCAAATCATAATGATAAGATTCGCTGCAAGATAACGACAAAAGAACTTTAATAAAGCCACTTTATTAAAGGAAGAAGAAGACGTTGTAGAAATTCCACGTCTATCTTCACATCCACACTCCATTACCATCCCCCATCCGACAACTCCATAATTTATTTTCTTTTAAAATTTGTTTTTACTCTTTTTTGTGTTTATGTTATTAATAATCTACACTATAGTCTTTTTATTTTTAGGTTTATAGACTTTTTGACTTATGACTATTTTTGTCACTATTAGGCTATAGGTTAGACTTTTAAGCATAATTTACACGTTTTGTCTATATCAACTTTAATTTTGCTTTCCATAAACAATGTTTTTCAGTTAGGGCATGTCCTATCGGATCATCCTTATCTTTTATTTTGCTTTATTTAATTTCAGTTTCAAATTCGAGGTCTATAAATAGATTCCCAAGTTGTACTTCAAATGCATCAAGAAAACGAGCAAACGAGAGTACAAAAGAAAACACTTGTAAGCTCTCCAAGCTCTCTTCTCACAATCTTGTAAACATTTTCCGATCCTAATTCTCCTAAGCTATTAGAAATCATTTGGATTTTATCTTTTGGGAGCAATTGGTATCAAAGCCATCAATATTCAATATACTCAATATTTGATACAATTTCCATTGCTTCAAATATTTTTGTAGCCAGAGATTAATTTATATTAATCTTTTTTATTTAAAAAAAAAGCTAAATCTCAATATTGATTTAATTCAATATTGTTCTTCTCAATTATTTCTTCTATCCTTGAGACAACTCGTTCATCAGCAGGTGCTTGGTAAGGGCAAAGGTGTTCCCAGCAGTGATTGTAAGTCCGTTGGTAAGCCGCCTGTTCCCACTGCAAACGGGTACTTGGAGAAGAGAGAGAAGTTTAAAGGATAATATTGTGTTAAAGCAATATTATTTTTATTTTTAAGAAAATATTTTGATTATTATGAAATAATGTTGAAGCTACTCAAATCTTTGATCCCAAAAAAATTATCAAGGATTACTCAAAATGATGGTGCAGGTACAAGTACTCAAATCGACAAGAGTGATACTCATAAGGTAGAGAAGAACGCCGAAGATCTCAAAGGTTCCAATGAACAACTCCAGATCACCAAGATCGAGGAGCAGCTTGCAAATTGAAACATTCCTCAAATAGACCTGAGGACGGACTACTACAAAAGTACGTTCAATTTTACTCAAAGATGGGGAGTAAAAATCATGGAAAGCACGGTAGCAATCCATGACAACCTAGAATCGTTAAATCTGTTCACAAGAGATTTAATACTCAAGCATGGTGAAGATTACTCATTCATGCATCTTGGCTAGTTCAAGTTGCAATCAAACCATTATTCAGAACATGTTTGAATACTCATGTCCTCATTACACTCAGGGATAAGAGATTTCTAGATTTCCAAAGTTCTCTTTTAGGCATGGTGGCAATCAATCTAGAAATGGAGCAGTCTACTTCAATTGCTATCTAGGCTATTCTCTTTCTCTTCAAGATCCAAAGTTTCTTAGTTCATTAATCCTTTATGTCCATTTCAAGGGTATGAATATGATGCCAGAATCTCATGGTTTTGTGGCCATCTTCAAGATTTGTTATTGCCTTATGAAAATGCAGATAGTTCCAAGAGCCTTAAGGGCATCACTAAAAGGCACAACAATACTCATTGAAGCAAATGCTTCAAAATCAACGATGGAAACTCCTAAAGTCTTATCTTGGGAAGAAATCACCAGAAACTCAAAGTGGAAGTTAAAAGATGCTTTTACACCATGAACTCCGAAGCCAAAAACTCTTACTCAAATCATTGAACATCCAGATGGAGAAGTAGAAATCAACTTCAAGGATGAAGGCCCCCTACTCTAGTGGTCAAGAACTTTACCAGCTCCAGACATAGTGCTTCTGAATACATAGGTGAATCTTCATCCTCTCAAGAATTTAGAAGTGAACCTTTGCGGAGATCCCTCTCGACAAAAATTAATTCAATAAATTTGGAGCCATGCATACCAGACATCCAATATGCAAGGCCTCAATCTCCTACTCAAACTGATATGGACACAACAACTCAATACAATGAGCCTAATGTCATATCAGACGGATTCGAAATCAATATGGAATTCTTGAAAAAAGATTTCCTAAGTAGCAAATGGAAGATCCCAAGAGAATCTTTCTTCAAAGCGTACAAGCCTAATGAAAGGGAAGAATTCAAGACTACATGGATAAATACAATGGAAAGGCTTGAAGAACAAATCCCTTTCTTCAAATGGTTCACCTGCCGAGACATGTATCAACAGTAGGTGAACACTCTCAAAAAGGTTATTTGGAGGACCTCTGAATGAGGAGAAGTCTCCAGTACTCATCCTCCATTAGAGAAAATCGAATTCATAAGCTCTTATGGAAATTTGGAACAACAACACCTTTTAAGCAGCTTGACCCAAAAGAAGAAGAAAAGAACCCTTCAAAAGCAATTAGAGGACTTCATATTCAAAACAACTCCACCAACAAGATCCTATCCACTATGGCTGAACAAATGAATAAGATCGAAGATAAGGTTTTTACTCTAATAGATGTCAAGAAGAAGCTAACCTTTTAGGACAATTCTTTTCCAAAGATAGAAGCTTTCATACCATTCTTTAACGAAGATATTGGAAGTCCAATTCTAAGAATCAAAAGCAAAGAACAGGTGATGCTAGAAAATATCGAAAAGTGCCTCGCAAAAATAACGATCAAAGAGGGAAAAGAACCTTAGATCAATGTACTCATGACGAGAAGATATCATAAATGGTTGCAAAGATGAACTATTTTGCAATTTCCCAAGAAGATCATGAAGAACTTCTTAAGGAAAGAAAACTCTTACCTAAAGAAGTCAATAAGATTTAAAGAACAAAGTCAAACAGTAATCTACGGAATTACCATCCTAAGGCGTCTCATCCGAAACTTTCCTATGAAGAATGACCCTATATGTCAACGAGATCATTTGACGAAGAATCAATCTATGAATGGAATGTATATGGTCTTTCTCAATATTTGGTCATGGGTGTTGTCCAAGAAATGTTTGTTGCTAATGTAGCAAATACTTCAAAAGGACAAACAGACTCAGAAAGTGCTCATCTTATTAGTTTAGGATTCACTGGACAATTAACAGCTTGGTGGACTGCTGCTTACTCCGATGAAGAGAAGAAAAAGGTCCTAAGCCATACTACAATTGTCAAAAAGGAACGAAGAACAAGCCATCTTCTTCTACGGTTACTCAATCAGATGATTCTCGCGAAGAAAAGGTTGAAGATGTCGTGATAACCCTTTGTTTTGCAATAATCAAACACTTCGTTGGAAACACTGACAATTACATGCATCAAGCAGGGACATATCTTCAACATTAACATGTCCTAAATTGCAGGATTTTCAATGGTACAAAGATACTTTCCTAACAGAAGTATATAAAAGGAAAGACTGTTTGGAACCCTTTTGGAAACAAAGGTTCATAGGAGGTCTACCTATATTATTCGCCGCAGAGCTGAAAATCTACCTCAAGGATAAATTCAAAGGAGAAATCCCTTGGACAGACATCACCTACAACGAATTAATTCAATATGTCAACCACGAAGGAGGAAGACAATACCTACAGGCCAAGCGAAATAAGAAACTCTTTCATTCAAAGACCGAAAGAAAAAGGGAACTTGGACAATTTTGCAACATGTATTATTATCAAGAAGAAACAGATCCGCCCTCAGTTTGTGGAAATAAAAATCCTTTAAGAGAAAGGACATATTACTCAAATTTCTATCAGAAATCAATTGCTTATAAACTCTATAAGCAAACTCCTTACAGGAAGTATTCTTACAGTAAGAAGACTCCTTAAAAGGGAAGAATCTACTTAAAGAAAGATGTTTCAAAAGTCCAACGCTATAAGTGCAGGGGATTTGGGCATTATGCACCTACCTGCCCAATGAAAAAGAAAGTCAATGAACTTAATATCGACAATGATATTAAGAATGATTTACTCCATGCCTTCAGATTAGATTCTAAAGATTCATTCTCTGATGACAATGATTCTGATGATGGAAAAATTCTTTATCTTGAGGAAGAATCTAATTCTTATTCATCTTCAGAAGTAGAACTTTAGATTACTCATAAGCCAGGTTGTGATGGTAAGAGATTATGTAATTGTCTTGATTGCATAAATGTTTTAACAAAAGATCAAGAACTTCTATTCGAAGTCGTAGGGGATCTCACAGATAATACCCCCAAGAAGACAATACTCAAGAGACTCAAAGATTCTTTGAAATCGGAAACTGATACTCCTACAAACTCAAAGAAGCCCATACCTTTTTTGAGCACTCCTCCAGCATCCATAGATGATGTGCTCAGGATATTTAAGAAGTCCAAAGAAGTTTAGATTTCAGATTTGCAATTTGAAATCAACAGACTAAAAACTCAAGTCGAGCAACTTTGGAAGGATTATCAGAAAGATATTACTCAATTATCAACTGAAGTGGCCTTGATCAAATCAAGTCAAGAGGCTACCATTCCCCCACATGATGAAGATGAAGCATGGCCTTCAGAACAAGAAACATCATTTCTTGCAACCTTAACCAAGGTGCAGTTTCAAAATTCGTATGCCAAAATATCTTTGAAGATACATGACATAAGACTTACTGCAATTGCTTTGGTAGACTCTGGAGCAGACCAGAATTGTCTACACGAATGACTCATACATTCTAAATATTTTGAAAAAACAGTCGAAACACTTAGAGGAGCAAATGGACAGCCACTATTTATCAAGCATAAACTGCCATAACTCCATATATGAAAGAATGGAGTTTGTTTCGTAACTTCATTTTTTCTAGTCAAGATACTAAATCAGGTAGTGATTTTAGGTACTCATTTTATTACTAAACTTTATATGTTGAAGGTTTCAGATGAAGGAATTTCATCAACACTTCTAGACAAGGAAATCATATTCAAATTTGTTGACCAAGTTCAAGAAAGCAATCTTCATATACTAATTGGGATTAACAAGATCTCTATCAAAGAGAAGCAAATATCTTTCTTACAGGAAGAAGTCAGTTTTAAAAGAGTTGAGAAGCAGCTTCAAGCTCTCATACTCAAATGAAGACTCAAGTTATTCAAGTGCAGATTGAAGAAGAAATCTGCTCCACTCATTCAGATGCTTTTTGGAAGAGAAAAAAGCATATGGTCTCCCTACCATATGCCAAAGACTTCAAAGAATCCAATATTCCTACAAAGGCGCAACCTATTCAGATAAACTCTAATCTAGTAAGCCATTGCAGGAAGGAGATTGATGATTTACTCAAAAGAAGGTTGATTAGACCTTCGAAAAGTTCATGGTATTGCTCAGCATTCTATGTCAACAACAAGGCAAAAAAAGAACGAGGTGTTCCACGACTGGTGATTAATTACAAACCCTTAAACAAGGTTTTGGAATGGATTAGGTATCCAATTCCTAACAAAACTGATTTACTCAAACAAATTTCAAATACCAAAATATTTTCAAAATTCGTCATGAAGTCTGGATTTTGGCAGATTCAAATTGTTGAGGAAGAAAGGTATAAGACTGCATTCAATGTACCTTTTGGTCAATATGAATGGAACGTTATGCCCTTTGGGTTAAAAAATGCTCCATCCGAATTCTAAAAAAATTATGAATGACATTCTTGAACCTATTCAAGAATTTTCAATTATCTATATTGATGATGTTTTAATCTTTTCATGAAATATAGGTCAACATTTTTCTCATAAAAAGTTTTATTGAAACAATAAAATATAATGGTTTAGTTGTTTCAGCCGCAAAGCTTAAACTTTTTCAAACTCAGATTAGATTTCTTAGTTTTAATATCCATTTAGGATTGATAAAACCTATACAAAGATGTCTAGAATTTACTCAAAAATTTTCAAATGAAATTTTAGATAAAGCCCAGTTACAACAATTTTTGGGTTGTCTAAATTATGTATCTGATTTCATCAAAGATCTTTGACCTATTTGCAAACCTCTTTTTCAAAGGTTGAAGAAAGACAATGTTCTTTGGACAAATGTCAAAACAAACATTGTCGAAAAATCAAAGATTTAGTCAAAATTATTCCTTGCTTAAGTCTTGTCGACGAAAATGTAAATCTTATCGTTGAGACAGACGCGTCAGACATTGGATATGGAGGAATCCTAAAATAGTGTCTTGATAAGAAAGAATCAATTGTACAATTCCACTCAGGAGTGTGAAATAATACTCAAAAGAATTACTCAATAATCAAAAAAGAAATTTTGGCAATAGTTTTATGTGTCCAAAAATTTCAGTGAGATTTAATTAATAATTTTTTTTATTTAAAACAGACTCCCTAGCTTCAAAATTTGTTTTAGAAAAAGGTGTAAAATTTTTTATTTCAAAACAAATCTTTGCCAGATGGCAAGCAATTTTATCGTGCTTTGATTTTGAGATTTTATTTATAAAAGTGACTCAAAACCCCTTGGCTGATTATCTCTCAAGAGAACATATCTTCTCAAGTTCTTAATATTCTCCATCCCTTTCTTGAGAGAAAACAATGAGTGATCAGAAAGGAAAAGCAAGAGCTTCCTCTTCCACTTTAAAGGGAAAGGCTTCTGCCTCTTCCAAAACTACTCATATGAGGTTAGAGCAATATGCTCTTCCTGAAGAAGAATTTACTCCAGTACAGCCTCGATCACGTCGTTGTTCTGCAAGTTTTCGGATCAGAGAACCTTCTAGTTTTCATGAAGTATAACCTTTTGTAACACGACCTACTTAATCGGTTGCTGCCTCATCAAGCTATAATAGTCACCTACACCCGTTTTACTCTAAAACCTGTCACAACAAGATATTTTCAAAAATCTCATGTAATCCATGAAGTCCCAATTGAATTCGAATGGGATTCAAAAAGCTTTGTTGAGATTACTTCTCATAAATACCCACGTAATTTCAACTTTATGCCTGAATCTTTACTGAAAACAAGGACGTTTTATGAGTTGATCCTTGTAGACTCAAAATTGGCTGACATTACTCATATTACTGATAGGAAAGATCTAATGGTTATTGCCTACTCAAAATTGAAGATTTTCAAGTTCTTACTCCTACAAAATGGAACCAGAAAATCTATACCGAGAAAAAAATTTCGATAAGATTCAATCCTCCTTCTTACTCATACAAAGACTATGTTAAAGCTTGGATTGCCATTCTTTGGTATCAAGCTTTCAACCATTGTTGGTTTATTCAATTTTGCAAGAACGCCTAAAAACAAAATTTTCCCTTCTAGTTTATTGGTTGGTGGAAAAATTACGGGCTTTGCGAAGAAATCTTTCCTACTCCCATTCAGGAATCATTCCATTATTTTTCTCAAAATATATACAAAACACCGTTTTCCTTAAGCTTTCGATTTGCTTTGTATTTCCAAATTCCATGGATTTTTTGTTGAGACCCTTATAGTGTAGCGTCTCAATGCAACACATGCGGTTTGATGGCTTGGATTTATTGCAGTATGGGCGTCTTGATGCTCTAGAAGTGTTTCAAGACTGTGACCTCAGGATTTTTGGCTTGAATCACTTATTCTCTTGACTTTGCTTCTTAATTTGATGCAAAAAATGAGTTCCTTTTCACCACAATATCTCCAAAAGTTATGATTTTTTTTTCAAATGCTTGATTTCTACAAAATAAACAAATATAGGCGTGAATGCACACATTTAAACCACAAACCTAGCATAAAAGAAGGCCTAAAGATAGCACATATTGTGTGCTATCAAATACCCCAAAGCTTAAGCTTTTGCTAGTCCTTGAGCAAAATAAAACAAAACCCATATATGAATCATCAATTGTATGCAAGTGATACGAGCCTCAATGTCCTAAATAACAGATTATTCACAACATAAAAAAATACAAGATCACAATCATTCATTGATAAATTAAATTTAATCTTTTTCATCCCTTATTTGTGTGTGTGCTTAGCCTTTCTTATTGGAACAACCCGTATTTTCCAATACGACCATTCTAACAATATGCAGAAACATAATAGTTAGAAACTAAAACAAAGTTAAATAATTCAACGAAAGCAATTTCTTATCAAAGATTTCTAAGATAAACTCGAACCCTTAATAATAGCTTTCAAAGTCTTGCGCCAAAATGCTAAACTTCACTTCTTTCATAACTATCATTTGATCCTTTGTCTAAAAACAATTTACAAAACACAAAAATGAGTACAAAAAAATATTCAATAAGCAATTTCCACATTAAGTTCTAAAATTCATTTTCTTTCAAAACAATTGTAAACAAAATGCAAATATCCTTGCAAAATTTTTAATACAACTATCAAAACTTTTAGTTAAAACTTTCAGATAATTGGTGCTTTAAAAAAAATATTTCAATAAAAAAAAGTTTTCAAAACCAAACCTTTCAATTGGACAAAACTTTCATTTAACCAAAACTTTTCAAACTAAAACTTTCAAATATCAAAATTATCAAATTAAAACTATCAATCATTTAATACTTTACAAGAACAAAACTTTCGAATCAACTTTCAATCGATCAATACTTTCAATTCAAACAGTACTTTCAATCAATCAATACTTTCAAATATCAGAGTGGGAAGATGCATTATTTGAATAGCCTTCAAAACATATATGATGGTTACTTGTTAGTAACACCAATCAATCAGTTAGAACATTCAATTAGAGTTGCCGATAAAAATCGACCAGAACATTCAATATAGTTACTTCAGTGTGAGGCCACGTGAGTGAATAACGCACACATGAATGTTTATTCCCAAGGAATGCCAAACCACAAACTGTCCTTCCAACAAATAAGGTTCAATCAGTCAGAGCTTTCAATAAGAGACATCGATAAAAATCGACCAGAACAATCAATATAATAACTTAAGTGTGAGGCCATGTGAGTGAATAATACACACATGAATCTTTATCCAAAGGAATGCCAAACCACAAATGCGTCTTCTCACAAAAAAGAAAGAATAATTCCATCAATTCCAGTTTTACGCTTACTGCAAATGAGCAAAGCATTCCCAAAAACAAAAATTGACATATCAAGATAGCCCTATTGAATCCATAAAATACTTTTCAAAACATTCAAAACCGTAAACATGTACTTTCACTTAGTAAACAATTCAAAACATACAAAACAATTTCAATCAACTTCAAATCACATATAAACATGCTTTCAGATATTTTTTTCAAATCAAAAAGTAAGTATACCAAATTTTCTATTTTGGAAGGGATGCAAAAACTACTTACCTCGATTGATAATCCTACAGTTCTCAATCTTAAACTCAATTCAAATTCCAATTGCTTTAATAATCATCAACTTCCTAGCAGCTCAAACATATTTAATACTTCACTAATTAGAAACCAAAATGTTATCTTAATGGTCCAATACTTCTTTAAAAGATATAAACAACCGTATCTACCCAATTTTCCCCATTCAAAAAAATTTATGCATAAAAAGTTAGGAAAAAACAGGCTTTTGGACTTTAAAAAAAAACAACACTAAAAATTTGGGTTAAAAATACTTTAAAACCCAATAAGAAGGTACTAAAATCGGTAAAATCAATGTTTTTCAATATGTAATACAATACCAGACAATTTTTCATAAATACAACTTTTAAAACTTTCAAAACTACCATAAATTTAGGGGCATCCAAAATACACTCAAAACAGTCTCAAATTCAAAGAAATTTAAAGATGAAAATTTCTAAAAAAAATTCCATTATTAAAACCCTTCAATTTAATCCAAAAGCCCTAAGAGGAAAAACCTTGAAAAAAAAAACAAGCAAACGAAAAACCTAAAGACTTTTAAGGCCAAAGATTTCAAAATAATTTTCATCCTAATCAATCAAGATGAGGATAAAACAAAAATCAAAACCTAAAACATTTTCAAGAAAAGTTCAATAATCAATAAAGAAAGAAAACAAAATTCAAGTATAGAAGGGAAGAAAACTTATTGTTTTTTCTTTAGAGAGGAAGCTGCAAAACATCTTATTTTTTACCGTCAAAATGTTTAGTCAAAAAGTTAGGGTATAAAATACCTTTTAAAAAGAACCCTAATTAAAACCGTTAAAAGATTTTCTCTCTTTTTTTTTTTAAAAAAAAAATATAATAAAGATTTATCTCCTACTTTAAAAAGAAAATAAATTCTAATTCAAAAAGGTTTTCGATTGTTACACTTATCTTAGACTTTATAAGCTCGAAACAGTTTTATACAACTCTTAACTATTTTTCCCCTACTTTGAATCTAAGTTCCAACATCAAGCCTTCCTGCAATCAAGAATGTGACATGCTACTAGGGTGCTTGTAATAAGGGATAAACACCCCCAAACTTATAATTTTATTTAGTTTGATGGACATTAGCTTTCACACATCCACTGCAGGGACCCTTACCAATTGTAAGTGATCGTAATTGATCACAGCAGTGGTAACTCTTTTTGTCCTTAGTTAGTTATTAAATAAATAAATAATATATATATATATTATATTAGAGAGAGTCTTTCTATCACTTGTACCTTCGTTCAAGTTTACTAATACTTTGTGGTGAAAATATCTAACTACAAACACAAGTCACTGCTAAGACTGTTTTCACGTACTTACTTCCTAAGTCAACCTACTATGGAAGGAGAAGTATCTTTTTTTAATAAATTAAAAGGCAATAATTTTCTCCTAAGTGTAACATTACAAACCATCATGCGAGTTAACTCTTTAATTAGTTCCTAGTCTTTTCAAGGTGACAACAAATAACTAGATTATGTAACCCAATTTTAAGCCTTCAAAACTATAAATAGGTAGACTGTGTTCTAAAATTGAAAAGGAATCAAAGAAAAAAAATTAAATTTAACTTAAATCAAGAGTATGTTCTCATGTTTCCAAAAATCTATAAAGCATCATTGTTAAAACATATCCTAGGCTGTCCTAATCTCAAGAATACAATAAAATTTTCATGTAAATCATGCTCACACAACCAAAAATTTCTCCATAAATCATGCTTATGGCTTAACAAACGTATTTCCCACCCAAACTTGAAAAAATGCATTGTCCTCAATGTATGAACTACCTAATAAAGTTAAGCATGTATAAAGACAAAGAAAATAAAAGAGTGAACAATATTGTCCTGGTAAGTTGAGAGAATCAACATGTTCATCAATGTAGAGGAAGAAGACTATGGCGATGGTGATCAAGCTCCTACAAAAGTAAACGAAAAAAAACAAGGACCCACCATAAAATAATGAAAACTAAAAACATAGAAAACAGAAAACTTGGGTCAAAAAGTGCTTGGTTTAACGTCTCTAGCTAGACGAGATGGCTGTAGGTTCCTCAAGATTGATATTTTCCAAGCATCTTTCCTCAGTACCACAAGAATGCTTCACTTGTTGTCCACTGACTTTGAATGATTGACTATTTCTTCTTTGCAACTCGATTGCACCATATGGAAACACCTTTTTGATTGTGAATGGGCCTGAACATCTTGTTTTAATTTACCTGGAAACAAGTGTAAACATGAGTTGAAAAGAAGTACTTGTTGTTATTGTAGGTATTTTTAATTCTAAAAACATATGCTATGTGTTGAACTTAATGAATCTAAATAAATGCCCAACTCTTTTAAACGCATGCACAAGATTTACTATCCACTCCTATTATCATTGCAAGTATACATTAATAATAGGCAATTAATACACTTGATGTATTCAAAAGATCAATCCAAAGGAAAATGCAATTTTCACACTAGATTAAATTTGACTCTACTACCCAAATTTTGGGGCACAAAATGGAGGTTATGCGACGAAACTACAAACACAACTTTAACAATGCTTTAGATGTAAGAAGATTAAATAGGCTTGACTTCAGATCCACCTAAATTGTTCTTCCTTCTGAATTAGCAAAATAATTATGGATTCTTTCTCAATTAGAACTAGGTACCTACTTACCCAAACTCTTTCGAGGAGGATGTTACAATGAATCCATTTATTTATATAATAGATTCAACATCCTATTATGTTCTACGAGTAGATATTTCATGTCTAACATATCCTAGCAATTAATACTCTCGTTCCTTTTTAGATTTTCACATATTCCTTTTAGTATTAAAACATGAGTTTGCTTCACTTCGGTTGGCCAAACGAAAAGAAACAATATAAGAATTAAAGAGATCATCCATTTATTTATTGCTTAATTTATCAGAGTTATAATATATAGTTCACTAAAGACAAACCATAAAAATCTAGCCACTCATGGTAGTGAAAGACGAAAATGAAATAGAAGTAAATATTAAACTAAAAAACATAGCACCGGAAAGTATTAAAATAGAAATCAAACTACAGAAACTCTTAGATCTAAACATGACAGAAATAAGAACTCAAAACCAGTGATGAAGATGAATTTGGTCGCAACGTTTTCTTTTTCTCCAAGCATCGATGAAATAGATTACAACTCAACAAAGAAATTACAGAACTAAACTTGAGAAGAAAATAAAACTGGACAACCAAGAATAACTTGCAAATGAACTAGGGTTCTAAGAGAGAGGTCGAGAGAGAAGAAGAGATGGGACTCCACGAGAGTGAGCCAGACTGAAAAAGGGAGCCAAGAGAGCCCTTGACTATCTGCAATTTTAGCTTAAATAGAAGACTTCAGTCAATCAAAGTGCTAGCACAGGGTCAGTTAGATTCCTTCACAGTTATGTGTCAAAATTTGTTACATATTCTAACCGACTATGGTCGCCACTTGATAACTTATTCTTCTCATTCTTACAACTTTTCATGTGCTACAGCTTCTAAGTCTTTTTCATCGCACGGTAAATCTTGAATTGCTTATAGATTTCCTCTTTGCACACATAGCCCTATGATAAAAAAAAAACTAGATAATCAATAACTTTCACAACAATATAGCATAAAATCTTCCATTTATAAATGTTAATTCAGCGCATAGATTTTCTTTTCTTAACTTGGTATAATTTTATACTAAATGGTCAATAAACGCCCAGTATGATGCTCTCAAAGAAAGAATAATATATTTATGAGACAGAAGGTGACTCAGACCTCAATTTTAGGAGAGCTCAGATTTCTACTTTCTTCCCAAAGTTCTGTCATTTTTTATTTAATTTTCAGCCGCCACGTCGAGTGTCCCTTAAGTTCTATTCATACTCCATCCGGATACTAACTTTGAAAGAAGGAAGTGTACGGACTTGTTTGTTGGGATTTATGCCCTAAAGCCTCGTAATTAATGATTTATTTAATAATTAATAATAATTTTGATTATTTTATTTGCAATATAATATTAAGCATTATATGAAAAATCCAAGGTTATTAGTGTAATCTTGACCAATATGTGGTTGACATACAGGAGGATCATGTTCAAGAAATAACCTAAAGGGTCATAGTATATGGATAAGGTTAGGTGCCTTATCCTGGTAACACTATTGATACGACTCACTTTGTAATAGTTACAAATGATTTGATCCAAATCGTTCATGTGGAGACATGTGAGTGGGGGTATCTTATTTAATGAGTTTGCATAAGACTGGACCACGAAATATTTAATCTCTCTTTATAAATCAGCTAATTGAGAAGATTAATATTGCATCAAGATGATCATACGTGACTTGATCTTAATCATGAGTGAGTTATGAACTCATGCTTGTGAGGGCTTGTCCTTTGATTTGCATGGTTGAGAGTGGCTTCTGTAGCCAATTCAAAAAGCCTACCATTTTGGGGACTTGACCAAATAGGGAGCTGGGAACATAATCTTACAAGATGGAATTCACTTCTTCCCATATAGGGTAAGTAGATGAGTAGTTCCCTTAAGTACTCATTTCAGGACTTGAACAATGGGGCCCCACCATCTAACTGGCCCGAGAGGGATTTAGTTTATGGTTGGATCATAAGCAATTTGTTCATTAGAAGATCAGTGGTAGTTAAGGTACAAGATGTAATTACAGTGGTAAAACAGACTTTTGACCAAGTGTAATTACGAACAACTCGTGAATGATCGACTTGCATGTAATGATTATATGCGTAAAGGGCCTTGCCTTATTGATTATAATCTTGAGACAAAGCAAACTTTTAGCCAGTGTCGTAAGGAGCAAAGGAGGAAAAGAAAAGAACTACAAGAGTTGAGCGCACAGGAGAATCTAGAAGGACTTATTTTGTAGGAATTTATTTTGTAGAAAATTCCCATGGATCCACCGAGAGTCGATCCTCTTGGTGAACAACAAAGAATAGCACTACCTAATATTATGCAACAACCACAACAATCAGTTGTTCAGCAAAATCCCATTCTTATTGTAGAGGAATGAGATAAAGCCATAAGAGATTATGCAACTGCAACTTGTACCAAACATTGAAGCAGCTCATTTAGAGTTGAAGCTTATAATGTTTCAAATGCTCCAGACAATAGGTCAATTTGCAGGGCTACCAAACGAGGATCCTCACAAGCACATTGAGCTTTTCTTAAGGACATGCAACTCATTTAAGATGAACGGAGTGTAAAACGAGACATTGAGGCTGAAACTATTTCATTTTTCCTTGTAGGGTAATGCAGAAGCATGGATAGATTCTTTCCCACCAGATTCGATGACTTCTTGGAATGACTTAGCGAAAAGTTTCTTCTGAAATATTTCCCGCCAATAAAGAATGATTAGATTCGAGGGAAAATTATCACTTTTAAATAGGGCCCTAATGAGGCGTGGATACGACGTGGGAACGTTTCAAAAAGCTAGTTAGAAAGTGACTATATCATGGCTTATGAACTTGCGTTTTGATCGAGAATTTTTACAATGGGTTGACTTAGGCCTCAAAGACCTTGGTCAATGCCTCACCAAATGGATCTCTATTGAAAAAGACAGTCAATGAGGCAAATGAGATTCTAGATGCAATTGTCTCTAAAGACAGCAAGTGGGGAGATGAAGACACACATTCTACTAAAAATATTACCCGTGTATATGAGGTTGATGCATTAGCAGCACTGAGTGAGCAAGTTTCAGCAATGAACAACACTTTGAAGAATTTCACTATTTGAAACCAGGCCCCTGTTGCTCCTTTAAATCAAATCTCAACTCCTTTTTGTGTTTACTGCATCGAAGGTCAACTTTATGACAATTGTCCTTACAACCCTACCTCTGTGTGTTATATAGGGCAAAATCGATCAAATCCTTACTCCAATACGTACAACCCAAGCTGAAGGCAATATCCTAACTTCTCTTGGAGATGAAAGAATGCAAGCACATCAAATTAGTACATCAAGCAGGGATTTCTTCAAGGTTCCAACAATCAACCACAACTGTCGTACACATAGAAGAATGCGACGCAAAAGCAACCACAATTGTCAGCATAAAACCGTTAATTAGAGACCCTTATGAAGAAGTTCATGGCTAAGAATGATGCCATCATTTAGACCCAAGTTGCATCATTGCGAAATCTTGAATTGTAGGTTGGAGAATTGGCAAGCGAGATGAAGAACATGCCTTAAGGAGCATTACTGAGCAACATAGAGAATCCACATCAAGGGGGAAAGGAACATTGCAAAGCAATCACGTTAAGAAATGGACTCAAATGTGACGAGTTCGAGATGTCAATGAAGTGCAAAACTCTACAAGTTTCCATTGATTCAAATTTGTAGGAAATTGAGAACAAGGAAGATAAGAATGACGCAAAAGAAGAAATTGCAGGTGATGCTACCACCCTTGTGACCGCAAAGCAACCTGAAAAATAGATGGACATAGAGATGTCCACGGGGCGGGGCGAGGTTGGGGAATGGCTTCTCCGTCCCCTTCCCAACCCCTCATTTCATTCCCTGTCCCCACAAAATTCCACATTTAATTTCGTGGGGAACTGGTTGGGGATTCCCTTCATGAAATTTGCGGGGATTGGGTTCCCCGCCGGGAATTATTCCTCGTTTAAGATTTTCATTTTTTTTAATTTTGATTAAATAAAATATTTTTTTTTGAAAATTTCTATTTAAATTATTAATTTTTAATGAGAAATTTCTATTTAAAGAGAAAGCTTTTTTAATTTCCTTAGGAAAACAAAATAATATTTCATAAAAGTTTGAATTTATAGTTTATATATATATATATATTAAAGAAATTAAAGAAATCAAGGCGAGGACGGGGAACGGGGTGGGGGCAGGGTTGGGGATGGGGACGGGAAATGCATTCCTCGTCTCGATCCCCATTTGGCTAACAAGGAAAATTTTCCCTCTATTCCATCCCCCATTCCCTCCCCAAATGGGGATTCCTCGCCCCATTAGGCGTCGGTCCTCGTGGGGCCCTACCCCCATGAAGAAGATGAAAATATCTAGATGGACATTGTTATGAATGAGAATTTTGCAGGAAATACGACCAAGGATGCAACGACAAAGCACCCTAAACTTAAGCTTGAAAAGAAGTCGACACTAGTGAAGAAACATGAGAATTTATATCAGAATGTCAGACCTCCACCACCATTCCCCCAATAATTGTAGAAGAATAACTAGGACGAGCAGTTCAATAAGTTCTTGGACATACTCAAGCAACTATACTTAAAAATTCCCTTGGTGGAAGCTCTTGAGTAGATGCCCAACTATGTCAAGTTCTTAAATGACATTTTGACTAAAAAAAAGAAGGTTAAGAGAATTTGAGACTATAGTTCTCACAGAGAACTGCATTGCTCTCTTAAAAAGCAAGGTGCCATCTAAATTGCAGGATCCACTCAACTTTACTGTCCAATGCATGATAGGAGACCAAGACGTTAGACAAGCATTATGTGACCTAGGAGCTAGCGTCAACCTGATGCCTTTGTCAGTTTTCAAGCAATTAGGGATTGGAGAAGCTAGACCTACCACGGTGACTTTGTAGTTGGCGAACATGTCAATAACTAGACCCATCAAGAAGCTTGAAGATGTTCTCATCAAGGGGACAAATTTGTCTTTCCCACAAATTTCATAATCCTAGATTGAGAGGCTAATAGGGAAGTTCCAATTATCTTGGGAAGACAATTTATAGCCACGGGGTGAACGATCATAGATGTCCAGAAAAGGGAATTGACTATGTGAATGAATGATGAACATATCACTTTCAATGTGCTAAGCGCATTGCAATACCCCGGGGAAATTGAGGAATGCTCAGGCCTAGAACTTTGTGATCCATTTGAACTTTATGATTTACAGGAAGACAACATTGAGGAAGAAAGTTTTGAAGGAGAAAAGTTTGAAGAAGAATCTAGACAACAAAAAATTGCACTGGCATATGCACTCACATTTGAAGAAACCAAGTGCATTGAGAACAGTAGAGGATAAGATTGTGCAATTGCAACCCTCAGTGATCGAACCACCAGTGCTGGAACTCAAGCCACTTTCATCTCACCTGAAATACACATCTTTCAGAAAAGATGAGACTATGCCAGTGATTATCTCCACATACCTCGTTGATGATGATGAGTTTTCTTTATTGCAGGTTCTCTCCAGGGATAAAAAGATTCTGGGCTAGACAATAGCAAACATACGAGGAATCAACCCCTATTTTTACATGCATAAGATCAATCTAGAGGAATGAACCAAAAAGTCAGTGGAGAACTAACGAAGATTGAATTCGATGATGAAGGAGGTGGTTTGCATGGAAATTATAAAATGGATCGATGCAGGTGTCATCTATCCCATAGCAGACAGTAGCATGGTTTGCCTAGTGTAGTGTGTACCAAAGATGGGTGGAATGACAGTTGTGACGAATGAGAATAATGAGCTTATTCCAACCAGGACTGTTATAGGATGGAGAGTGTGCATGGACTACCACCTCCTCAACAAGGCCACGAAGAAGGACCACTTTCCATTTCTTTTTATAGATCGAATGTTAGATCATCATGCAAGGAAGGAATACTACTCTTTTTTGGACGGATATTCAGGATACAACCAAATCACGATAGCACCAGAAGACCAGGAGAAGACGACAATCACATGTCCCTATAGAACCTTTGCTTTCAGAAGGATGCCATTTGGATTGTGCAATGCCCCAACAACCTTCCAAAGATGCATGATGGCCAGTTTCCTAGAGATGATGGAGAAGACTGTGGAGATTTTCATGGAAGATTTCTCTGTTTTTGGAGAAACATTCAATCATTGTCTTAAAAATCTTGAATGGGTCTGGAAGAAATGCCACTTCATGGTGCAGAAAGGCATTGTACTAGGGCACAAGATCTCAAAGAAATGAATCAAGGTGGATAGGGCAAAAGTGGAACTGATTTCTAAACTCAGTAAAGGAGATTCGAAGTTTCTTGGGCCATGAAGGATTTTACAGGCGTTTCATCAAGGACTTCTCCTACATATTCTAACCCTTAAGCAGGTTATTAGAGAATGACAGACTGTTTGTGTTCGACCGGGATTAATTAAAAGATTTTGACAAGTTGAAGGATGCACCCAACTCAGCACCAATAATGATTGAACTTGGCTGGAGTCAGTCTTTCGAGCTCATGTGCGATACAAGTGACTTTGCTGTTAGTGCAGTGTCGGCATAGAGAAGGAATGAGATAATAGATCCCATCTAATACGCCAAAAAAACCATGAATGATGCACATGTTAACTACACCATAACAGAGAATGAACTCCTTGCAGTAGTCTTCACCTTTGGTAAATTTAGATCCTACTTGGTCGGAACCAAAGTGATTGACCATATAGATCACTCAATACTAAAGTATCTCCCATCAAAGAAAGATGCTAAGCCCCGCCTCATTAGATGAATTCTACTTTTGCAGGAGTCAATTTGAAAATCCTAAACAGGAAAGGAACAGAAAAATCTGGTTGTAGATCACTTATCAAAGTTAGGGCAGGAGGCTCAAAAGTAAGAATCATGAGGGATAAAGGATACTTTTGTAGATGAGAAGCTATTGGCAGTTAAAGCAATTAAGTTACCTTGGTATGCATATATCACTAACTACCTAGTTAGTGGACTCATTCCACCAGGCACAACATAAGAGCAATTGAAGAAGTTCATCCATGATAGTAAGTATTACTGTTGGGATGAACTTTACCTTTACAAGTTGGGACTAGATCAGGTGTTCAGAAGACGTGCTTTAAAGAAGGATGTCCCTAAGATACTTGAAGCCTGTCACATAGCCCATATGGAGGACATTTTGTAGGTGTGAAAATGACGAGTAAAGTACTCCAAACTAGATAGTGAACACTTTTTAGGAATGCACATTTGTTTGCTAAAGGATGCGATAAGTGCCAAAGAACAGGAAACTTGATAGCAAGACATGAAATGCCAATGCAGTATATGATAAAAGTGAAAATCTTTGACATGTGGGGCATTGATTTTATGGGTCCCTTCCTGCCATCCTTTGGAATTGTGTATATCCTACTTACAGTGGACTATGTGTACAAATGGACTGAGGTTGTGGCAACACCGGCCAATGATGCCAAAACAGTGAATAAGCTCCTCTATAAGAACATCTTTACTAGGTTTGGTACACCTAGGATGTTGGTAACCGACGAGGGAACTCATTTTGTGAATAAGGTCATAGGAAATCTGCGTGCGAAGTACAACATTAGGCATAGGGTTGCAATTGCATATAAGCCACAGATGAATGGCCAGACAGAACTATCGAACAAGGAGATCAAGACAATCTTATAAAAGATGGGTGATCCATCACGAAAGGATTGGTCTCTAAGGCTTGATGATGCACTGTGGGCACGCAAGACAACCTTTAAGGATCCACTAGGAATGCCTCCATACAGGATTATCTTTGGAAAAGCTTGTCACTTACCCTTAGAACTAGAGCATAAAGCTTTTTGAGCCCTGAAGAGGTTGAATCTCAATATGGATGAAGTAGGGTTGAAAAGAAATTTGCAGCTGAGCGAGCTAGAAGAACTCATACACTACTCCTATGATAATGCTAAACTATGGAAGGAGAAAGTGAAAAGATGGCACAACAAGAGGATTCATGGTAAAATTTGGTAGGAAGGATGATAACACTCATTTATGAGTGTTATTTAGCCCTAAAATTCAAGCTTATTGTTAAGAAAGTATTATATTTGATGCTATTTAGAGTGATTTTAAGTAAAAACAAGCTTTGCATGTGTTTGAAGTCATGATTTGTGAAAAGTAGTAAAACATGTGTAAGTAGAGTCATTTTTTTTTTAAGAAAATGTTTAGTTTTGTTGTGTTTGTGTGGAGGCTGAAAATGGATGAAAATGCACCGGGGTTGCGACCACAATTGGAAAACAAGTGCATAAATTTTTCTAAGTGCTAAGGCAGAGGAATTGTACCAACCTTGCAGATTCATTTAGACCTAAATCGATAGATCTTTCTCGAATCTTGGGATTGGCATATTTTTATCTCCTCAAATCAAGCAATCTTGTCGTCCAAGCCTTCTCGCACTGATCTCAGTAGAAACTAAATTTAAAGTTTATAAAAGGCGGCTCAAGCATCAATTTTAGGAGAGCTCAGATCCTTAAAATTCTATCATATTTTCTTCTCCTTCAAGCCACCACTCTGAGTCTTTCCTAGGTTCTGTTCATACTCCCTTCGAACACCAACTTCAAAAGAAGGAGGTGTAAGTTCTTGTTTTCCTTGAGAAAGATTGAATAAGATAGAACGAAGGAGCAAGCTTGGTTCTTTGTTATTTCTATTAAGTTGTACTTTTTGTTTTTCTTAGAAGTTTCGTTCTTGATTGTCTTTTCAATTTAAGTTGTAAGTTTCTATTTTAGTCTTCTAATTCAATAGCTTAGTCGTAATTTCAATTTTTTTCTTTATTCTAGTTGTATCTTTTTTATTACAAACTTCAAGTTGTGTTTCCATTCTTTGTTTTCAATGAAGTATTGTTGTTTACCTTCAAGTTTCTCTTCGTACTTTTCTACTTTTATTTTCTTTATCACTATGAGCTAAACTACTTTGAGGGGATTCAATTTGGATGATACCCTAAGAAGGAAGAAGGACCCACCATATGTTTAAGTAACTTTGCTCAACACTTAGCATAGTTTACTTTTATTGAAGTTTAAGTTTCATTGTTAGCTTAAACTGGCCATTTAGGTTAGCATAGCTTGTGTGAGATTAAATATTGAAATGGTTGGATGGAACAAGCATTATCATAAAAGTAATCTAGGAAAAGTGTCTAGAAATAAAACTTTGCTTTTTGTACTTAGAAATATGGAAAAAACCTTTAGTCATAAAGGTTGCATTCTTGATTCACCTAAGTCAATTTATCCATAGAAATATGTGTTTCAATTGGTTAGTCTTCTAAAAGCTCTTGAAAATAGGGTTGAATAGGTGTTGAACTTGATTTACTGTGTTAAGCGTAGGTTAGGGTCGGTTGCGAGAGCATTTCAATAGCATTCTACTTGAACCGTACCAAGATCGAAAGAAACAGATGCAAGAGCATATGGACAACAATCTCTGAATAAGTTGAACTTAGTTGAGCAATTGCAGGCGCATGGTGGGCACAATATTCCTTCGTGGTTGAGCTAGACTTGCATCTTCTGTTTCTCATTAGTGTTTTTATCATATTTTCATCATTTCAGTATCTTTTAATCTTTCATTCACCCCACAAAATTCTCATTTTTGGTTACCTTTAGTTGCAAGCGTGAGGAGGTCTTTCTTGTCAAATGGAAAGAATTGTTAATCGGTCCCTTGGGTTCAATGCTTGGAGTACTTCCATATATTACTTGAGAGATAGCGTGCACTTGCGCTTTACCCCTATCAAAGGACAATAGGTGTTGTTGTTCAATTTAAGACTAAAACTTTTTCCAAGGATGTTGAAATCAAGATGGTCCAGACCTTTCAAGATTGCAAGAGTGTATCCACACGAAGCAATTGATTTGTAGGATAGCAAAGGGAGCATCTTCAAAGTAAACAGACAAAGAGTGAATCCATATTGGGGAGAAGGCCTAAGTAGTAACAAGGCCTTAGTCTCCCTAGTGGAACTAGATTAAGAGAATAAGGTGATGCGTTGTAAATATGTACATATTTATTTTGTTTTTGCCTATTTGAAACAGAAAAATAATATATATATATATATATATATATATATATATATATATATATATATAAAATAAAAAATTTCAAAAGTTATTTTTGGTATATGTGGTGTATAGAAGAGCTTAATAAATGGGAATTTAAAAGTTTTGATTAAGAGGGAACTCTATTTTAGGAGGGTCCTATCTAGACTGAGGTATTTAAGCTGACCGTAAGATAACACCTCTACCTAGGGACCTACTTGGGAGTTGAATTAATGAGGCTTTTAAGTCTAAGTCATTAGCACCTTATGTTGAGTGTAAAATTCTTCCTAAGTGCTTTAAATGGTTAAACTTTTTGATGCTCTAAGTTAGTGTGTGGAGGATTTAAAGAACTTATGAAAAATGAGAACTTAAAGTGAAAGTTGGAAAATAAGGCCAAAGGCGACTGCATTTCGAATGCATTATGCATTGTAGGTTTCAAAGGAAAGAAAAATGCATTGGAGATGTGACTGCATTTCAGGATTTTCACAAGGGACAAATGCAACCTATATGCAGTCACATCTCACCCTAATTCAGTTATTATCCTCTTACTTGTAAGTTTCAATTTTCCATCTCTATAAAAAGTCACCCAACCTTTCAACATGTCAGCGTGTAGAAGGTTCTTTAAATGTAATTTTGCACATTCCTATATTATTGTAGGCACTTAATGGACTTCTGATTCTATAAAAATAAATAGATTTGAAAGGTTGGTAGGTGGTGGGTGGTTGGATGCAAGTTAATATGAGTGTGCTCTTAATTGTCTTAAGATTTAAACCCTAGACATTGCAAGTCATCTCAATACGTGGCCAGCTGACAGTAACAATCATAATGTCAAAACATAAATACGAAGTTACAAAAAAAAATCAAATATTAATATTTTAAATTCAAAATAAAAATTTAAAATTCAGGGAGTGACAAAGAGGTAGCCTGAGAGCACCTAACTCTGACCCAAAGCTGCATACAAGCGACGAGAGCTTCCCATGTGCTGGGGATTAGCCGAAATAAAAATAAGCAGTAAATGGATGTGGGCACGTGTGCACAGAACGTAAAGAGAGTCAGATTTCTACAAACCACTAAGAGCGAGGTAGCTACCCAGCTGAAGGAAAAAGTACTGAGATGATGACATCAATAGAAGGTTGTCCATCATTAATTTAAAAAACCTAGCATATTTCATTTCTACTTGAGAAATGCTGTCATCCGTACAAAAAACCCATCTTTCTTGCCAACGTGTATGTCAAGGGGGCAATGGTGGCTAAAGAGGTAGAGCTACTTTGATTTGTCTTCGTCATTAGCAATGCAACTGAAGAGATTAGTGAAATTGTGTTAGCATCAACAATTAAAGTACAACAAAACGAAGGCGATGCTAGTCATTAAAACTCCATTAAAGTTTTGTTAACACACTACATCCAGTAGATCTCAACAACTCTTTTGTTGATACCGAATTTTAGTTAGATGGATCAATAGTGAATTTGTATTCTCGAGAATTGGAATGTGCCCGCAAGACAAAAGAGATGAATGATGGGTACCCTCAAACTTAAACCTTTGTTAGTCTCGAGCAAAGCTAAAACAAAACCACATATATGAATTAACAATTGCATCATAATGACTCAAGCCTTAAAGTTCTAATTAGCAAAATAATCACAATTAAAGGAAGTAATTGAACACATCTTTTCATCAAGAAAAATCAAATGTAAGCTTTTCATCCCTTTCAAATATGTGCATAGCCTTTCTTATTTCGATCTCTAATAGACTAGAAAGATTTATAGAATCCTCCGTTCATATTCCCCCTACCTTGGCCCCAAGCATCAATTATTCAGCATCCTAACACTCAAGAAAGTAATATATCACTGGGATGCCTGAAAACTACCGAGTAACGCTCCCCCAAACTTGCATTTTTCTTTAAACACTCAAGGACATTAGCTTTCACACAATTGTTGCATGGACCCTTACCCAGAGCTCTTTCTTAATGAGTGGCCTAATTGATCACAATAGAGGCAACTCTTTTTGTCCTTGATCAATAAGTACTAAAAGCTATTTTAATCATTTTTTTCTTCTTTTATTTTTTCTTGTTCTCTATCATTTTTTGTTGTTTCTTTCCCCTTTTCTTTCTTTTTAATGGGCATATAGACATGGCTTTCCCTCCTAAGCTCAACATTACAAACTATCATGCAAGACAACCTTCAAACTAGAACTTAAGCCTATTGGGGTGACAATGAAAATCTAGAAAACGTAAATTTATTCTAGGTGTTCAAAACCACTAATAAGTAGGTTAAGTGCTCCATAAATGCAATGAATTCCATGAAAATTTTTAAATTAACTTTAATCCTAGACTTGCTCTCATATTTCACAAAAATTGCAAATATTACACTATTCAGAACACATTACAGACCATCATCATCACACACAATGCCCCAGAATCATCATATAATTAACAAAAAAATTCAATTAAGCTAAGGTCAAAATAGCAAACATCCCCCACACTTAAAGCATACATTGTCCTCAATGTATAAACTACCCATCAATGTATAAACTACCCAACGGATTAAGCATGCTTAAGGACAATTAAACAAAAATAAAGGGATATTGATACTACCCTAAGTGCGAGAGAATCCTTGATTCAGCGTGATCAACAACTTGGGTGCATTGTGAAGGAATTATTCTCAAGCTTCTATAAAATATCAATCAATAGGAACACAAGATAAACAAAATAAACTAAAAGAAAAACAACAAACAAAAGCCGAAAAACTAAAAAGAAAGAAAACAAGGGAAAGAAGCTTGGGTTGCCTCCCAAGAAGTGCTTATTTAATATCTTTAGCTAGATGGGGCTCGTGTGGGCTGTCAAGGCACATAAAAATTCTCCCACTTATTTGGGCCCCTGTTCCTAGAGTCAACAAAACACACCAAAGCTAGCAAAAACACTAGCTTCTCATGGGACCTCTGAAGCAGTAATATTTTTGGTATTTTTAATTAAGAAAACAATGAAAGGAGAAATATCAAAAAACAAAGACTCTGACACGGACTTGGGAGAACTAGAAAAAGAACACTCAGGATAAAAAGAAGAATTAGAGGATAAAATGGAGCAAGGCCGTTCAACCTCAAACTCTACCCCTGAACTAACTTTTCTAACAAATAAGGCTCGTCCAATTTTCTTCATCACTGACTCGATCCTGGCATGCATCTAAACTCTCTAATTCTTCCCCACTATCTATTATCCACTCCCTCGACTGCTCAAATTCAAAGGTATCGAAAGAATTAAGATCTTGAAAGGCTATCAGTGAATCAATGTAGTGTTGCCAAAGAAAGCAAATGGAAAGTAGATGCCATAAGAATTTTGGGCACAAGCAGTTGAATGTGTGTTTACTCCCCTACTAGAAACATGTGCAACAAAACTCCTCAAGAAGCATGGATAGGAGGAAAGTCATTTATTGCTCATCTGAAAGTATTTGGGAATATAGCTGCTTGTTGGATTTTGGAAATATACTACTTGTTGTCAACCCAGCGTTAAGCGCAAGTGCACATTCAATGCACGCAAGTAATACTTGGAACTATTCCAAGGTCGAATCAACAGAGAATTGTTGCGTACTTTTTTTTCAGCTTATAATTCGTCGAAGTAGGAACAAGACCAATAAAAAAAAAAAGAAAATAAGGATTCAGCACAAGCAATGGAAAATAAAAGGAAAATGTGCTTGGCTCAAGATTCCTCTATTGTGCACTTCTTTTATTTTGCATTGGCATGCATGTATTTTCTCTAAACTAAGCATGGGTTCCTACTTATCCTACCTCTCTTGAGAAGGATGTTAAGCTCACTATAAAGTCATATGTCTATGCTCAAAATAGAATAATATAACCTGACCCATTTAAGCTTTCAAGTGGTTGTTTTATCTCTTAGACCCCTAGTGAAATATTCATTCTTTCTCTCCATGGAATTTTCACACTTTTACCCTCTAGGTGCTTGAATGTGCTACTACCTTACCTCGGTTGATCAGACGGAAGAAGGTAATGAAAGAATAACAAAAACCAAGGAAAAGTTGGGTGTTCATACATGCGTACTGTGCAAAATAGAAGAGTTACATAATAGATTCTTCCTCAGCCAACCCTTTAAACTAACAAAACATAAATAACATTACAGAGAATGAAGAATGATGGAAATGAAACTTCATTGCATTAATGTAAAAGAAAGGAAAATACAAGTACAAGCTGGAAATGAAAGAAAACAATAAACTACAACAGAAACTACACTATTGTGCTTTAGTGAACACAATAGTGGCTTACAACAAGGAAGAAGATGAACGGGGACTAAAGATAACTAGAGGAAAATGAGAGGAATTAAAGAAAGGCTACTATTGGACTATTGGAAATCTAGGAGGGAGAGCTCTCTTCTCTATGATAATCATTCATATATATATAACTTTACTTCTAATGAAATGTTGCCACACACTTAACACTGTTGAGCGCTTATACCGTCTATTAAAGCAAGTTGATATACTGATCAATGAAGGTCAGCCATGCCATTGTGGTCAATTAAATTACTGTCATGTCAATTTCTCAAGTCCTCATTCATCTGAGATAAGGTAATGATGAGTTGAAGTGACTGTACTTAATTGCGTAGTGATTCTTGCTTGCATGGCTTCTTACACTTACATATCATTCTAATGTCTGGCCCATGCGGCAGACTTTCCTTATGCTCTCACAACCCGTTCCTAAAACATCAAAGATTCTCAAGAACTAGGAATGGTTTTCAATCGTATACTTTTATCAATTATGCACATTCCTGATAGATGATGAAGTTTTATTAAAAGTTTAGCAACTCAAGTTCAAACACATGCTTTCTTCTACTCTCAAAGTAAAATAATCTTACTTTTGAAGTTAAATAACTTGTATTTCTACAAGTTATCAAACCCTCAAACTTAAATCATTGCTCGTCCTCGAGTAATGCCTAATGCAGGATCAAAACATTTAGCTCTTATAAAGATTTATAAAGTTATTGCCTTCATCGGGTCAGACTTGGAGTGTACCTCAGCAATGCATATGCTTTCTCCTTATGCTCTTCTATTTTACCCTAAAAAATCCTTTCAAACTTCAGATCATCTAACTTATCCTATATCTTTATTTCGAAACTATTTCCTTTTTAAATATTTTCAGCGCACTCACACACTCTAGACGCAACTCTTTATTGGCTCCTACTTGCATTTCACTTTGGGGATTGGCATAATGCAATTGATCTCTTCTTTCTTTCTTTCTTTTTTCTTTATGAGACACCCTATTGGTTGTCTTACCTTCTTTTTGGCTTACAAACATTTTGTGATGAAGGTATCCAACTACGAATAAGATCCAAATTGGATTGCTAAAATGCATACTCATTTCTTTCATCCTTTTTTGTGCAAAGGCAAACGATAGATGTCATGAATGCCCCAAGTTACTGAGGTTTCCATTGAAAGTGGAGTATTCCTTTTTTTATTATTTTTTTTGAAATGAAATTATTATTATTTTTTTAAAATGAAATTATTGCAACTAATGTGTACAAGGGTTTCAAACATAACTACTTGAGCTATTCCACACAATGGCTTTAACTCCCCCCCCCCCCCCCCCCCAAAAAAAAAAAAAAAAAACATAAAATCAGCAATATCCTCATTGATGGCACTCCCAAACTTAGGGTAGGCTACAAGCCTAACGAAAGTCGTTCAACGAATGTTATTTTCTAGGCTTTGTCTATTGCATAGATGAAATGTTGGTAAAATGACTAGGTATTGAACTAGTTTCTATTTAGAGGATATAGGGGAACTGGATGGTCTTTAGGGTCAATTGGTAAGGTGAATAAACTAAAAGAACTATAAGTTGAAGTTGGTGCGTTTAGTGTCATCATAGGTGAAACTTAACCAAAAGAAAGGCAACAAGATTAGATTACTTGAAGTAAATGCATGACTTTTATTCTTAACACTGAAAGCATACTTAATTAAAATCAAAAAATAATTAAGACGAGTGAATTGAGTTGAATTCATCGGCTTGTATTGAATGCTTAGAAAGTGATTACAACAAGGATATAACATGTAATAATTCAATGAAGATATAAAGCATAATAAAGCATAATTAGTAGGAGGAGGGGGGGATCCTGATCTTTCCTAGTCAGAAGATCTATGAAAAGGCTTGGAGGTAGAAATTTAATGGTGTGCTTCAGATGCTCCGAAAATAAAAGAAATGCGACGATAAGCTTTGGATGAAGCCTACTTAGCTTTTTGTCCCTTCGCATACTATAAAGCATGAATGCATCCATTCTATTGCTAAGGACCTCCAAGTATATCAAAGTTGGGCATAGGACTGCCCAACACATTTGCTCCATTATTTTTGTGAGTTCAATGGCCATGTGTGATGTTGATCCAAATACCACAGGCATGGACTCTTAGAAAGCAGCAAAGGTTTGATAGTCAGTGAAATTGTAATCGAATTTCCTTTGTTGATAGGATTCGGTACGTGGAGGGTACTCCCTGAGCGCAATGTGCCAAGCGCTTGGTCTCGAAGGGCTGGCTTCTGATTGAAAATTACATGCTACTGGCTGAGATTTGTACTTCCATATTTTCAACAAAAGTTTGGGGCAATAAATTTTCCTATACGCTGAAGATAGGTAGAGATGAGAAAAAGTGTTCATCTGTGGACTTAGGCAGGGAGGGTAATTCTTGATGGGCTGGGGGCGATGCATGATGGTATTTTTCATAAGGATTGTCTTGATGAGCTGGAGAGGAGGGCTTAACTAATTTAGAATCCATGGGCTTCTTCCCATTCTCTTCTGCAGTTGGAGCCTTCTTCTTCTCAGCGCTCTTCTTCAGTGCTGGTACCACATCATTCTGCACTGTTCCATTTTTTTTTCTTGGGGACCCTTTGAACAAGGGTCAAAGTATGATGTTGTGGATCACCCTTTCACTTTGCACCATGGCTCGTCCTCCAGAGGCATCCCGCCATTGAGTCATGAGTTGCCTATCATCCACAGGAAAAATAGTGCCCCCCTTGTCTTAGCATTCATTTCTCTTATTTGGGTTGCGATGATCTCCCCAATATTGAGAGAAATCCCCTTTAAAAGGCAGTAAGCTTCCATCACTCGATCCCTTGAAATTGTCTTGTCGTGCATTGTACGGATGAGTCAATTCCTCACTATGTACATCCAGGCTACAGCTTTTTGATATAAGTCAATTCAAAGCAGTTGCCTAAGTCATGTTTTTCTCTTTGTCCACTTCTTTCCTTCTTTGGTGAGCTCTTTCATCGCATCTTTCATCTCTTGCTTATAAGGATCATAAATTATCTGATTTGCAATTGCATATTCTAATTCAAGAAGTTCGAACATCTGATTAATTAGACGTGCTTAGAAAGAGATGAGGTGACCCCCACACCAATGCTTCATCTACTTATTCATTAAAATCCCCTGCATAAAAATCTCTCACAAGCTCCAAGAAAATCATTGTTTACCCTTTCATAAACTGCCTCCATCCCATCTGGCCAATGTGTTCAGTGATGTTGCTGGGGATGGAGTCGATTGTGTTGAAGAATCCCATCTCTTGTTCAATTGCTCTTTCAACCAGTACGCGTGGGATCTTCTCTACTTCCTCTTAGGTCTACTCAATCTCTGGTTCCTTCAACACCTATACTTTCTTGGCCTTAGGGACTTTTTTCTTCTTTTGATTGAGAGGCTTAGATGTTTCTCTCTTTTCAACTGACCTGGCTTCATTCGCCACAGACTCTTCTTCTTCTAACGCAGTTTCACCCACTGCCTCCTAAGCACTCTCAACGCGTGGTTTCTTTCTTTGCAGCTTAAGGGATTCATAGGTAGTTTCCTCTTCTTCCTCCCTCTTCCATTTTGGCACGTCCCTGCACTTAATTGAAGGCCTTGCGTTGGCCATTTTTCTTCATTTTTTTCCTTTCTTCTCTCATTTTTCTCTTCTCTTCTTTTCTTTTCTTCTTTTCTTTGTTTTCTTTCTTTCATCTTCTCCTCTCATTCTTCTCGACCATATTCCTAAACCTATCTTTAACAACCTTAACCACATGAGAGACAGGGTCCTCGTTGGAATCTGTTGATGCTGCGTTGGGGGCTCCTATCTCTTATTCTTCCCATTCTTGCCCTGAAGGATATACTCCTGCTTTTTCCTTAGGATTATCATTGTTGACATCCCTTAAGATATCTGCAACGATTTCATCATCTTTATCATTCTGAGTCTTCTTTAGCTTGGTTTCCCTTGCTCTCCATACGCTCAACCTTTCTTTCTTCTTCTCTTCAGTACTTGGAGGTTGCACTTGAGTGCCTAAGTTATTTTATTAATATCCCAAGTCTTCACTTGCTACAGTACATTCTGGATTTGGTGGTGGAGGTGTAAGGTTGTTAGCAGGAAAACATGGCGGAATGTTGGGATTGAAGGGGTGATGCACAGCTTTTGGGGTGGAAGGGGTGATGCACAGCTTTGGAAAGAATTTTAGAGGAGAAGTGAAAGGAATTGGATCAATTAGGCATGAGGATAGAGAGTTTGGTTGGGGTTTTGGTTGTGGAAGTAGGACTCATTTTCTACAGATGAGGGGAGCCTAATCTGATTCAAGTTAATGGTGGTGATGATTGAGGTGGCTATTGAGATGAATAATGGATTGTAAGGTTCTCAGGTCTGGAAGATGAAGGGCTAGGGATTTTAGAAGTGGCTGGGGAATGGGATGAAGGTCTAGAAGAAGAGGGGTTACCTACGAACAACTAGAAATCCATTTGACTCTCTTTCTTCTTCTTAGGCTTCCTTGGATTCGTCAGATTTCTAGCTAAAGCTCTAGAAGAGGAGGGTTCCTTCTTGTAGTCATTTTTTGTGGAGGAGGCTATGAAAGCTTATCTTCAGACGTTGTCCATGTGAAATCAAGGTCTCAGTATTCTTCCGACAACTTGTTGTATGCTTTCTTTGACTTGGGCGTCATGGCAATGGAGCTTGAAGCTTCTGAAAATGGCAGTTGCAAAGGTTAGATGCAAAGGTTGACTGTGGAAGATGAAGAAATCGTGAAAGGTAGTAGTTAGAGGCTGCTTTGGGAGTTTAAAGGGAAAATGGAAGGAGAGAGAAAATGCCTCGAGGACTCGAAAGAGGCAATTGATGCGTCGTCTGCATAGTGCAATGATTTACTTCCGTATTTCGAGAATTGAATGTCTTGAATATATGTATGTCTCGGTGCAAGCTAGGCTCAGTGTAGGCTAGATTCAATGCCTGCTTCCCTAAATGCTTTTCTAACTTCTAACATCCTTTTAAGATTTCAACTTCTAACTAGCATCAAATTAAACGCATAAAGGAATAAAGAATGAGGTGCTTTGAGTTATTGCAGGCTTCAATATCTATGGACAGATGACACTTAGATGGAAAGATTGCAACAATTAAGTTCAACTTGAAAGCACAATTCATGCGTTCATCGAGCCTATTGACGTGATTAGCTTCTCCTTGTGCCGAAATTCAACTTCGCACTCACATATTTCAACATTTGGTGCAAGGTCCTACACAACGCAATGCTTTACACTCGGTGCAAGTTATCCTTTGCTGGGTTTATTCCTATTTTTCTCCACTCTTCATAAAAATAATACAACTACTCCTAAAGGTAAGAAGTAAACAAAAGAAAATAAAGAAAACAGAAAGAAAAAGATAGAAGTGCCTCCCTAATTCTTGCAACTTATAGTTGTGACTTGCCTGCGTTGGTCGTGTTGTTCAGGGCATGTTCATCAAGGTGATGGGGGCACAACTTCACCACCTCTCTTGTTTACACTTAAATCGAATCTTGCGATGCCAACCATTCTGACAAGCCTAAAAGGGCTTGACTTTTGTGAAGCATACGCAAACTTTGGATGTTGGGTGATAAATTTGGCTAGATGTTGGTTACTTCATTGCGGTGGCTTCCTCTGACGTTGTCTTTTTTAATGCACCATAGTTAAGAGCATCATTTTCAGGCGCATCGTTTGTTGGAGAAGAGTTCGGCGCATCTTCTTTAATCAAGAGCTACACTTGGATAGCTTGTACTTGAGTTTGCTCGAGTGCAAGTTGTTGCTCTTCTACATGCGCATATACTAGCGTTTTTTTCATTGCTCCAAAATACCCATCCCACGAAACTTTGAGTTCATTGAAATTTGCACCAACTGATAGGAATCAACTCTTCATCCTGCAGCAGAAGCATTGGATCGTCTTTGATTTTATTTAAAATTAAACTAAAAATAATATTAATTAAGAAAACTTACTTTTGAAATAAATATGGAGAATATTCTAGCAGATCTTTATCTCTTCCACAAAGTCGTCCTGGCTATGACTTGAACACATGACCAAGGCTTGTGGGAGTCTCTTGAAAGAAAATCCACAAGAGATTGGAGATGAAGAAGTATAGAGAGAATTCTCTAATTCTCTTTATTGAGGAGATGTGTGATCTATGAAGAATGCCCAATAGCTCACCCCTAGGGTCCTATTTAATATCTAATATATTAAAATATATTTATCTAACCAATTTAAATCTTATTCAAACCTTTTAAAATTCTCCTATGACATCTATTTCCTAGTTTGAATCCAATTCAAATTTAATAAATATATTTTCTTTAATGTATCTAATATACATTAATTATTTTAATATTTAATGTATCAAATACAATAAATATATTTTCCTCTTTTATATTTAATATATCTAATATATTAAATATTAATTTGAACACTTCAAATTAAATATTAATTTGAACATTTCAAAATTTTCTTTCAACTAAATTGATCTTTTAGTGTTACTATGAGCTAGCAAGGGGACCTTATGGAGCTATAGATTATAAGCTCCAATGATAGAAAATTAATTAATTAAACTCTTTAATTAATCAATTTTCATTCATTAACTTTAGGGTCACTCAACTATAGACCTAAAGTTGTACTCTTATGCACTGTCGGACATGCCCATTGATATAATCATTACATGCAAGTCGATTATTCAATAGTTGTTCGTAATTACAGCTAAGTCAAAAGTCCGTTTTACCCCTGTAATTACATCTTGCACCTTAAGTACAACTGATTCTCTAATGAACAATTTGTTTATGATCCAACCATAAACTAAGTCCCTCTTGGGCCAGTGAGAGGGTGGGGCCCCATTGTTCAAGTCTCGAAATCAACACTTAAGGGAACTACTCATCTATTTACCCTATAAGGGAATGAGTGAATTCCGTCTTGTGAGATTATGTTCCCAGCTTCCTATTTGGTCAAGTCCCTAAAATGGTAGGCTTATTGAATCGGCAACAAAAGCCACTCTCACCCATGCAAATCAAAGGACAAGCCCTCACAGGCAGGAGTTCATAACTCACTTAGGATTAAGATCGAGTCACATAGATTCATCTTGATGAAATATTAATCTTCTCAATTAACGGATTTATAAAGAGATATTAAATATTTCGTGGTCCAGTCTTATACAAACTCATTGTTAAGATACCCACACTCACATGTCTCCACATGAACGATTTGGATCAAATCATTTGTAATTATTACAAAGTGGGTCGTATCAATAGTGTTACCAGGATAAGGCACCCAACCTTATCCATGTACTATGACTCTTTAGGTTATTTCTTGAACACGATCCTCCTATATGTCAATCACATACTGTTCAAGATTACAGTAATAACCTTGGATTTTTCATATAATGGATAATATTCTATTGCAAATAAAATAATCAAAATTATTATTAATTATTAAATAATTAATTAATTACGAGGCTTTAGGACATAAATCCCAACAATCTCTCACTTGCACTAAAGCCGGCAAGGCATGTATCCTATGACATACTCTATACCCAACATGTTCTCCCTCTTGCCCTAGCGAAGACGAGGCATGTCTCGTAATCCTAGACATTCTAGGTGACCCTTAAACACTTTAGCCTAGAGAGTCTTTTCATATAGATCTAAACGATTTTCATTAAAAGCCATATTGGTCACTACCATGATGCTTTCTCTCTCTCAATATGATTCCTTATACGTTGGTGTTTTCTAATTTCCTTAATATTAGTATTTGCACCACTATTATCATAATAAAGATGATAGACTAAATCTTATCTGAAACACCTTTCAGATATTTAAGGAACTATTTGAGTCATACAAGTCCTTTTGTTGCTTCATAAGTAAAACAATTTAACTTATTTACCAGACTTCACCACCTAGGGTAAAATTTATCTTAACATAGAATTCCTAAATTTTTGTAAGAACCAGTATATCTTGTAAAGATCAAATCTTTTACTCTATACACAAAAAAAAAATCTCATTATCCATAGATAATGTGAAAAAGTTTTTAATTTTCTACTCAATGGTCATACCATTCGTTTAACTGATATATGCTAACCAATTGTATATTAATTGTTAAGTCTCATTTATTCATTAATTGTCTCTCACTTAAAGTAGATAATTAATCATATGTTCTCAACATTTGAGCTGTCTTAGGATACTCTTCCTTAGACATAAATATCAAATATCTAACAACAATTTTATCAGTATAAAATGTTTGAGACAAAGTTAACAGTTTGTCCTTAAAATCTCCATTTGGACATGTAAATATACCAAATCATTCCAAATTACTCATTTGGAATTGGTTACTTAGTCAGCTTTTTATGTTAGATAGATGTCTTTCATCATTCATGATGAGTAAAATATCATTAACATAAAACATGAGAAAAATCAACTAAGTAATTAATGATTTTCTTGTCTATACAAGCTTCATTAATATTTATCCAAAGTCATAGGTTTTGATACTTTTATCAAACCTTATATTCAAAGATCTAATTGTAAAATTCATTTCATAAATGAACCTATACTATTTTGCAAACCTTTATTCTTTTGATTTTTGAAAATAAATATCTCGGATTAATTTATGTAGATGCATTATCTAAGATTTCTTTTCATAAAAGAGTTCTAAACATTCATTTTCATATCCCATATGCAACAATGACTTAAATAATACTTACAGACTTTAGTATGGAAACAAGTGAGAAAGTTTACTCTTAGTCTACTTTCTCCTATTAGGTCTAACCCTTTGCCATTAGTCCCACTTTGAGAGCAATAAACCTTCAACTTTGTTATCTAACATGACAGTTTGTGCTTCAATTAAGTCCTTGTAAAGTTTGAGTCATCTCATAACTCTACCACTATGATGAGGCTTATCCAATTCATGACTAAGATCCATTTGACTTTCAAATATAATTAAATTGTTAATAACTTTTGTTAACTATTTAGTGGCTTCACTTGGAACCAATTTATTAACACTATCTCACCTTATTAATGATTTGTAGTCTTTATTTGACATTTCTTATAAAAATGATATTTGTCATACAAATTCCTTATTTGTTTTAGGACTACATAAAAGACCATTTTATACTCCCTAGGGGTGGCCTACACTTAGGCTTATCTTTGAACATATACAAGCTTTTTAGGCTTGTTTCAGCACATGAGCTTAACATTCCCAAATGGTGAAGTGTTGTAAACCAGCTTTACTACTCTTCTATAGTCTTTAAAATTGTCTCGTAGACACTTTTGGAGGGAATCATGTTCACCATGCAATCTCTATTGCATTTCCTAATCGAAGTTTGGTAATGGTGTGTTACTCATTACTGATGTGACCATGTCTAACAAGATCTCGTTTCTCCTCTTGTAGCACAATTTCATACAATTCTACTTGGTATTAAGAATTGGGATATAATCCCACTTTCTATCAACTAATCTTAGTACGTAAAGTTCTTGTAATTTCCACTATGATCTGATCATAATGTCTTGATAGACTTACCTAATAATTCATACTATATGAACATTTTAGAAATAAAGTTTGAGAAATCGAACTTCTCTTGTGGTAATAAAACACCACATTCAGCAGTAATTAACAATTATTACTTAATGACATCTTAATGTCTCCCACTACGCTAACTGAGATGAGCTTCCTGGTGCCAACTTGTAGAAATTATTCTACATGTTAATTATTTTCCAAGAATTACATATTAAATGTAATAAAGAAAAAATCTCGATAGTAGATCTTATATCGACTATCTAGGTGGCGTTGTTTATATTCCACCAATAATCTAGTAAATCAAATTTACTTTTATTCATATTTTTCTTCCGAGAGAGATATTTCAAAACTTCCTCTTATGATTGTCCTAGCTAATTTAGGAACTATTTCCTTTTATATAGCTCCAGTCGTTTGGTTTATTTTCTTGGATTTTTGTAATACTTAATATTCGAGATCATTTAAACAATTTTCTAAATTTAGCTTATGTTGACTTCAACATCTCATATGTTGTTGTCATTTTCTTTATCTTCTAAGCTTGACAACTAACATGTCAACTAGGAGATACGTACAAGCTATCTCGTTTACTTTTGATTCATTATTCATGTGTTTCACGAACAATTCGAATAACATTAGCTACAGGTTTGAGAACATATTTCTCAATAAAGACAAATTCAAAATTTTACACTACCATTATAGTATTAGTGTTACTTTTCCAAGTAATAAAATTTCTCAATTTTGACTTATCTGTAATAAAATTAAAAATTATGAGAGAAACTAACATAATATTGAAATGTATATATTATTTAACACCATGCAAATAATTATCCGTTCAATTTTAGCATAGAAATCAAACAATTTGAAAAATAAACCCTATAAATCATCTCTAATGCTATAGTACTTTAGTAAGTTAGAACAAGTGCCGTCGTAGGGTAGGTCAAGTGTTCCTTCACTAAACTTAGACAATCTCAACCAAGTATTATACCAGTATAACTCTTATTCCTATAATATTTAGTTACCATTAATCTGGTCAAAGACATCATTAACAACCTTAATGAGCCATTTGTAAGTGTAACCCATCATTTTAGATCCCGTAGTTTTATCTCAACAAGTGTCGTCGTATGGTAGGTCAAGTATTGGAAACAAAACTACAATCTTATCCTTCTCAAGAGTTCACCCTAATATTGACCCATGCAAACACCTTCCGTAGGGGGACGGTCCAAAAGCAATGATAGGACTATCATAGTTCTATATTTTCATACTTAAATCATGTTAGTTTGGAGGTTTTAATGTAATTAATTGACCATTTTGGAGGGATTTGAGCATAAGTCATGTTCCGAGAGATTCTACGTTGAATCACGATTCCAACGCATCAAACCGGAGGTCATTCGGACACCTGAGCAGAAAGTTAGAGCAAAAATAAGCAGTGCTGCGCGCTGGGTAGCGTCTAGACGCTATCGGCAGTTCCCTAAAGCCTCCCTCGACGCTGCGGAGAGCCCCTGTGACGCTGGGAGCGTCTAGACGCTGTCCGGAGCGTCTAGTCGCTCCGTCGATTCCTATATATAGATTTTTTCGTCCTCTAGGTCATTTGTCTCCAATTTTCAGCCGTCATGAGACCAATTTAAGCTTTCTCCTCTCTGTTTTTCAGTAGTTTAGGATAGATTAGGAGTTTTTTTTTTCATCAAACCTTGATGTCGAATCGAGCTTGTTTGAACTCGATGTTTTCTATGGAGATGCTCAGCTAGATTCTACGTTTCCAGTTCAAAGGTTGGTTGTAATCAATTGCAATATTGTGAGGCTTGAACCTTAACTTAGTTTTCTTTCAATTGCAAGTGTTCTTTAATTCCCGTGTTAATTTTATAAGTATGTATTTTGATTAAATTGACTCCTTAATCCCTTTACATGCTTTATTGCTAATCACGATCATGATCCGTAATTGTCATGTTGAATGAACCGGTAGCATTAGGATTATCACATGTGTATGTTTTGTGGGTTTCCATATTACATGGCTTGCATGTTTAATTCTAGGAATTAAAGAAGCTTCTTAATTAGGTGAAAGTTGTTTTACCTGATTGGTTGTCTTGGTCGTTCCAACGTTCGTAATGCCTCTATCTAAATAAATTAAAGCGGTTTCGTAAAGATTTGTTTAGTTAATTAGCGTTAACTTAACGTTCGTTAGAGTTAATGATTTTAGGGAATTTGCCCTTTTTGGGGTTTCCTAATAAGTTGACCGAGTACTTGCATGGTTAAGATTAAATATTTTGAATGCCTATGATCAATGTTTGCAATTGAATATAACTGCACCTCTGAACTGGAACTTGGTAAGAGTTAATTTTTTATCCTTTTTAGCAATTGTTTTATTTTTGTCAATTTTTATTTCCATTAAGTAAGAAAATAATTTTCAAAACCCCCTTTTTTTTAATTGCTTTCTCATTTGCAAATTTAACTTAAGAAATTAATATTCGGTTCCCTGAGATCGACCCGGTCCACTCAATGCTACAAGTAGCTTAGGATCGGTTTATAAATTTTAATGACGAGCCCTCGACAAACTCGCTTCAAATTTGGCGCCGTTGCCGGGGAACCACTATTAGTTTCTCTTTGTTAAATTTGCTCTTAAAAAAAAAACAAAAAAAAAATTCTTTTGTATTTTTGTTGTTTTTATCTGTTCTTTAAATGGCACATTATTCTCAACACTACTGGACAAATGGTGGAGCTGCCCCGTATGTTGATGAGGTTAGTGAGCTCAAAACTCAAATTTCTGAATTAACCTCTGTTGTTCTTCAAGTGGCTGTAGGGATGCTTCAAGCAGTGGAGACATGTAGATTATGCTCGTTGCAAGGACACCCCACCGAAGCATGCCCTCAGCTGCAATGGAACTTTGTGCCAAATGCTTACACTTTGGAAGAGTTTTCTGGTCATCAAATGAACTTTGAGCCTTACAGTCCCTATCTTGAATGGGATCAATCTAGCTTTAGCTATGGATACCAGGAGGAGCAACCGAGTCAATACTTTCAAACTTTAGACTCAGGTACGTCTTTAGAGGCCATAGTTTACCAAATTGCTAATAATACTCTTCAGTTTCAGCAGGAAAATCTCCAATTTCAAAAGAAAAATCTCCAATTTCAAAAGGAAAATCTCCAATTTCAAAAGGAGACTCGCGCTGGAATGCAAAGTCTGGGTGACCAAATTACCCAGTTGGCTGATTCCGTGAGAAGACTGGAGAGTCTACAGGAGCAATACTCTTTTGACATCAAGATTTTTTGAGGAAATCGACATCGACAGTGACGAGGAAGTTTTGAATTTTGGGCCATGCCAAGAACAGATAATTTGTGAGGTTAAGAAGGAGTCCGAGCTTACACGCAAAAAAGAGATTCAGGTGATAGAGTTGGAGGCTAAAAAGCCTTCGCCTGTTCTATTCCCTAACTCTCCTATTAATTTTGAATTGCCTTTTCTTTATTCTCGTGAGTACTTAAAGTCTTTTGTTTCTTTTGAGTCAGTTAAGTTAGTTGAGTCTTACTTTTTGCCTTTCATTCCTTATATAAAAAATAACAAAAATAATGATCTGTCTGGTACACTAGAGAAGCAGGAAAGCCTTCTAAACTTGGAAGGTTACATTGATTCAAGCAAGAAGGGACCGAAGAAAGTAGAAGAATTTTATGTGCCCTGACACGTGCCACACGGCAAGTCGAGCAATCGACTATAAAAATTTGCGCTTCCTGGAGGCAGCCAGGCTTGAAATTTTAGTTGCTTTCTTTTATTGCTTTCTGTTTTTATTTTTCCTATCTTAGTTTGTTTTGCTTTGTTTTGTAGGTAACAAATTGACCTTTGAGTAGAAGAATTATCATTCTTGGAGGTTTTCACCATGTCACCACCCACCTACGTGCTGAGGTTTCATGGGAGGTTTTCTGTTCCCCTTTCTTTTCGTCCTTTCATTTTCACTGATTTTTGTACATTGAGGACAATGTAGAATTTAGGTTGGGGGTGGAGGTTATTATTGTGCTTTGATGACGTGTTTAGCATGATTGGTTGAGTCCTTGAGCAACTGAGCTCGGACCTATTTTTAGGATTGATAGTTGCGCTTATTTGTTGTCCTTGAGCACCTGATCTCGGACTGTTGATCGATTATGTTAAACATGATTCTTGTGTGAATTCTTTTCAAATTTTGTGTGAATTATGAGCTTGAATGCTTGATGATGTGTTTGCTTGTTGCTTGATTAGGACAATTGATGACATGCATGGTATTTTGCTTTAATTGCATTAGCTGAAGTATATGAATGCTATCCTACTTTGAGTCTTTTTGTACCTAACTTTCAAAATTTTCTAGTCTTTCCTGCACGATCTGAACACGTTAGCCTTTCCTTTAGTAGTCTTGGAGGCTTAGGGTGGGATTATAGAGCTTGTATGTCTATTGTCACCCCGATAGGTGTAGGGCTAGTTGTTGAGTGGAAAGATTGATAGCTTGTAATGCGTTGCTTAGGAGAAGTAAAAATATGATTTGCCTAGAAAAAGAAAGAAAGAAGGAAAGTGTGCTTGAAAAGAAGATCATTCTTGAAAAAAAAAGGAAAGAAAAAGAAGAAAATAAAATAAGCTTGTAATGAGTTTAGTGAATCAAGGGGTAAAAAGAGCTACCCCTGTTGTGATCAGTTAGGCCATCCATGAGCGAGTGCTCTGGATACGGGTCCCTGCGACAGGTGTGTGAAAGCTAGTGCCCTTTGGTTTTTAAAGTGATACAAGTTTATCCCGCGGGTTTGAGTTCAGGCACCTAGTAACCTATTACTTGTTTGATGGTGTGGAAGCTTGGTAGCTAGTCCTAGTGCCAGTGTAGGGGGAAGATGGATTGAGAGCTTTATAGACCTTCTCCGAGCTTGTAGAGACTACTTTACGAGGCCACACACACACGTGGGAAAGAATAGAAAGAGTTTTTTAAAAGTGTCTCAAAACATGGATAGTGTATGTCTGCTTCTCTTTTGTGGTTATTGTGATATTCCTAAGTATTGAAATTAGAGTCTCGTGCATGCAATCATTGATTCATATTTTTATTATTTTTGTTTGGGTCTTGCTCGAGGACTAGCAAGATTTAGGTTGGGGGTTATTTGATAGGACTAACATAGTTCTATATTTTCATACTTAAATCATGTTAGTTTGGAGGTTTTAATGTAATTAATTGATCATTTTGTAGGGATTTGAGCATAAGGCATGTTCCGAGAGATTCTACGTTGAATCACGATTCCAACGCATCAAATCGGAGGTCATTCGGACACCTGAGCAGAAAGTTAGAGCAAAAATAAGCAGTGCTGCGCGCTGGGTAGCGTCTAGACGCTGTCCAGAGCGTCTAGACGCTATCGGCAGTTCCCTAAAGCCTCCCTCGACGTTGCGGAGAGCCCCTGTGACGCTGGGAGCGTCTAGACGCTGTCCGGAGCGTCTAGACGCTCCGTTGATTCCTATATATAGATTTTTTTCGTCGTCTAGGTCATTTGTCTCCAATTTTCAGCCGTCATGAGACCAATTTAGGCTTTCTCCTCTCTGTTTTTCAGTAGTTTAGGATAGATTAGGAGTTTTTTTTTTCATCAAACCTTGATGTCGAATCGAGCTTGTTTGAACTCGATGTTTTCTAAGGAGATGCTCAGCTAGATTCTACGTTTCCAGTTCAAAGGTTGGTTGTAATCAATTGCAATATTGTGAGGCTTGAACCTTAACTTAGTTTTCTTTCAATTGCAAGTGTTCTTTAATTCCCGTGTTAATTTTATAAGTATGTATTTTGATTAAATTGACGCCTTAATCCCTTTACATGCTTTATTGCTAATCACGATCATGATCCGTAATTGTCATGTTGAATGAACCGGTAGCATTAGGATTATCACATGTGTATGTTTTGTGGGTTTCCATATTACATGGCTTGCATGTTTAATTCTAGGAATTAAAGAAGCTTCTTAATTAGGTGAAAGTTGTTTTACCTGATTGGTTGTCTTGGTCGTTCCAAAGTTCGTAATGCCTTTATCTAAATAAATTGAAGCGGTTTCGTAAAGATTTGTTTAGTTAATTAGCGTTAACTTAACGTTCGTTAGAGTTAATGATTTTAGGGAATTTGCACTTTTTGGGGTTTCCTAATAAGTTGACCGAGTACTTGCATGGTTAAGATTAAATATTTTGAATGCCTATGATCAATGTTTGCAATTGAATATAACTGCACCTCTGAACTGGAACTTGGTAAGAGTTAATTTTTTATCCTTTTTAGCAATTGTTTTATTTTTGTCAATTTTTATTTCCATTAAGTAAGAAAATAATTTTCAAAACCCCCTTTTTTTAATTGCTTTCTCATTTGCAAATTTAACTTAAGAAATTAATATTCGGTTCCCTGAGATCGACCCGGTCCACTCAATGCTACAAGTAGCTTAGGATCGGTTTATAAATTTTAATTTGACGAGCCCTCGACAAGCTCGCTTCAAGCAACCACGAGGCCCCGCATGAATCTCACGATGTAAACCAATGATGGAGACCGTAGGATATGTTGACATATTTCCTTCTCCCACCTATTATAATACTTTCTCAAAAGATTCTCCTTGATATTGACACACGTAAACACCTTCTGTAGGGAGGACGGTCCAAAAGCCTCCACGAGGCCACACATGAATCTCACGTTGTGAATCAATGATAGAGACCATAAGATATGTTGAAAATGTCCTTCTCCCACTAAGTATTTTGCAATATGGTTTTCTATTACTTAGACAAATTAGGCTAATCTCATTTATCTAAGTTCTTAATCTACCCTTTTATAACCCTTATGTTGTTAGATTGATTTTAATGTGAATTACAAAGTTTTAAGACAATTTAAAAAAAAATAATCACATTATGAGCATGTTTAGTGAAATAAAATTTGATTAATTCAACTCCCAGGTCGGTTCCTAGTTAGAGGTGTTCCCTTTCGGTCAACTTAAATACCCCAGTCTAGATAGAACCTTCCATACATAGAGTTCCCATATAGTCAATTTTTATTTCAAATTCATTAATCTTTAATTAACTATTAATTACTAGATTAATGAACATAAATTAATTTAAGTAATGTTTTTAATCCTATTAAAACTAATTAACTTTATGGATAATCTTGAAATTCTACTATTTTAACTCTTTAAAACAAATTAAAAGATCATCTTAGATATTTTAGTCTAATCCTATTAGAAAAATAAAAGATAAAAAAAATTAAAAGATCATCTTAAGTATTTAATTGAATTAAAAATCAATCTCAGTGGATATGATACTCTGTAGAAATACCATTTTATTATTACTTGATCGTGTGCGCTTGTGTATACTCCGATCACTAGACCCCTCCAAACACTCTCTCATCATCCTTTCAAGCGAAGATTCTTCCTCTGCGTGGGCTTCCTGAAAATAGTTAGGATATGGTTCATGGGTCCAAATGCACTCATCATTACCATACATGGGATTTCCATAACTCATAGATTCAATCTGATAATAATCAGACATTTGATAACCATGAAACGCATAACCCTCACAAAAAGGCTCACAATTAACTGAGGCATAACTATAAGGAAAAGAAGTAGAAGGTGGTGTTTGTTCTTCAGACTCATATTCCCTAAAGTGTCACCCAAATCTATTAGAAGCCATCTAAAAAAATAAGACAAATATCAGAAAGCTCTCAATCAAACACCAGATAATCACACGACCAGAAACAACGGACTAGGATTGTAGAAAAAACAAAAACAAGCAAGAAAAAAGAAAGATAAGCCTCTAAATTAAAGCAATCAATTTCCCCACAATCTTAATTGAATTAAAAGACGCCAATCCTCGGCATCAGCGTGAAAAACTTGATTGGGCGTACACGCAAGTGCACCCGATCGAAGTAATAATAAAATGGTATTCCTACCAAATATCGTATTCACAGAGATTGGTTTTTAATTCAATTAAGTACAGCGAATAATCTCACTTTACTTTATTTAGAAAACGGAAAGCAAGAGAAAACAGGATAATTAAACAACTAAACCTAGAAAGCAAGATAAATGGGAGACAGAAATCGATAAGTTAATTCTATGGGTGTTGATTGCATTCTTAGACCTTAATTGACTTAATTAAGCTAGCAATTAGGCATAACCAAGTGTTCAATTCATAAATCTAGAAGCCTAAAATTATGGACTCTCTGTCGGTCTCCTCTAAACCTCGGGTGTAATTAATTAAATCTTGTGTCCATTTCATTAAGCAATTCTTACCCAGCATTACGACCCTTCATCACTGACCTCTATAGATTAATTATTAATCCTGCTGTCACTCAGATAATTAATCTATAGTCATGCATCCAGTTCTAGTCTAAGCTTATCTTTGTCAATCCTCCGCTTAGTAACTAATCAATTAGACGATGCTCAATTAATTAATCTTCAGCACTAACTACAATTAATTAACCGTTTATCCAGCTGTCACTCGAGTAATTAACTAATCGTGCATTAAGCTAATTATGAATCTCCTGTCGGTCTCCTTCTAGTCCTACCTGAATTAATTAACGAACAGAATCTAAGGGCATTAAGCCTAAAATGCATAAATGAACAAAAACACTAATTAAAGCTCAATCACAAACTAAATTACGTAAAATTAAGTGCAATGGTCCAAGAATTACAACAACCCATAGAAATCAGGAATTAACTAAACATGTTAAAAAATTACAATCCAAATAAATCCCTAATTACAGCCAATAAAATAACTATAAACGTAAGAAAAGGGGAAAAAAAGTGCAAACGAAGGACGATCCTGTGTTCCCATGGTGATCAAACTCTAACCTGAGCTCCAAGGTCTTCAATTCCACTCCAAAACGCTCACAAATCCTCCCAATCTCAAATATGGTATGGAATCGAGATTAGGGCTAAAACCCTTGAAGTGGCCTCCCTTTGGACGAAGATAATGTGAAGAACTTATACTGTCTATCGAGACAGTGTTGTAACGCTGTGCAAAACGACAACGCATTCTTGTGCGCACAGAGGTAGCGTTGCAACGCTACAGAAAAAACTTCGAGTGAGCACGCGTATCTAGTGTTGCAATACCACACAGCAGCGTTGCAACGCTAGCTCTCTAGTTTGCACAATGTGTTTGGGCATTGCAACGCCGTCCTCTCGGCCCTAAATGTTAGATTCTTCATCTCTTCTCTTCTTGGCTCTCCAAAATAGCCTGAAATAGCTCCATAATGTCCAAAATACTCTCGAACACTCCGATTTTTCTCTTTTAGCTCGATTTCTGCAATTTAACCACAAATAGGCATCAAAGCACACAAAATCATAGCAAAAGTAGCTAAAATAATAGGAAATAAGATAGCATAATTGCATGCTATCGAATACCCCCACACTTAAACCTTCGCTAGTCTCGAGAAAAGGAAAACAAACCCACATATATGAATTAATCATCATCAAAGTGACTCAAACCTCAATGTTCCAAATAACAAATAAGAACAATTTAAAAAAATGCTCAAACACAACTTTTAATCAAGCAAATTTGAATTTAAGCTTTTCATCTCTTGCGTGTGTGCGTGCATAGCCCTCCTAACGTAGTCTTTACAAGCCCATAATAGGTTTATAGAGTCCTCTATTCATCTTCCCCCTACACTGGCCCTAAGCACCAATTATCTAGCATTCTTACAGTCAATATGGTAATATCTCACTAGGTGCCTAAACAACTACGGGGTAACGCTCCCCCAAAACTTGCATCATTTTAACTTAAGGGCACTATATTTCACACATCTACTACAGAGACCCTTACCCAGAGCACCCGTTCAATGAATGGCCTAATTGATCACAATAGAGGTAGCTCTTTTTACCCCTGATCATTTTTACTCAGTATAAGCTTCTTTTTCTTTCTCATTTTCTCTTTTTTCTCTAAAAATATTTTTCTTTTGAGCTCACTTTCTTTATTTTTCTTGCAGACAAATCAAACTTGTTTTTTTTTTCCTCTTAAGTAACACATTACACCCTATCATGTAAGTCAACCATCAAACTAAAGCTTAAGCCTATCGGAGTGACAACAAACTTCTGGATAAAATGAAACTACTCTAAGCCTTCAAAACTAACAAAAGATAGGCTAGGTGCTCATAACTTGCAAGAGAAGTGAAAAAAAATTTCAATTTACTCAAATCTCAGACGTGCTCTCATATTTCACAAAAATTGCAAAAATATTCACGACTCAGAACACCTCACAGACTGTCCTTATCATACATAATACAACAGAATCATCATATAATTCACAAATTTTTTTAACAAAGCTCATATCAAAACAACACACATCCCCCCACACTTAAAGCATACATTGTCCTCAATGTATCAACTAATCAGATCTAATTAAGCATGCATAAGGACAATTAAGGAGATAAAGGGAAGAACAATACTGCCCTGGAGTGCGAGAGCAACCTCGATTTAGCCCAATCAACTAGGTGCAATGTGAAGGTATTATTCTTGAGCTCCTAAAAATTATCAACCAAAGGAACACAAGATCAACACAAAACAAACTAAAAGGAAAATAGAAAAAACAGCAACGAAAAGAAAACTATAAGAAAGAAAGCTTGGGTTGCCTCCCAAGAAGCACTTATTTAACGTCCTTAGCTAGACGGGACTCGTGTGGGCTTTCAAGGTACGTAAAAGTTCTTCCATTTCTTCATGCCCCTCTTCATAGAATCCACAAAACAGCCCAGAACTAGCAAAATCACTAGCTTCTCATAGGACTCTGAAGCAGAAATATTTTTGGTATTTTTCAATAATAAAAAGAAAAGAGAGAAATCAAAATAAAAAGACTCTGACACGGACTCATGAGAATAAGGAGAAGAACACTCAGGATAAAGAGAACTATCATGAGATAAAACAGACAAAGGCTTTACAGCCTTAAACTCTACCTCTTGGACATCCTCAACTAACACAGGCTCATCCTCACTCTCATCCTCACTGACTCGATCTTGGAGTGCACTATAACTCTCTAGCTCTTTTCCTAAATCTATAACCCACTCCCTCGACTACCCAACCTCAATAGAATCGAAAGAATTATGCTCCTGAATGTGTACAAGTGAATCAATAGCCAGTTGATTCACTGTCCTACCTATTCTACTAATGTTATCCCCTGGGTTTGGAGACTCTCATTCAACTTTTCTAACCTTGCATGAAGAGCTCTAGATGATAGCATGCAATTATGCTATCTTATTTCTTTTTATTATTAAGTAGTTTTGTATGATTTTGTGTGCTTTGATGCCTATTTGTGGTTAAATTATAGAGACAGAGCTAAAGAGCACAACCAGAGTGTTAGAGGGTATTCTAGTCATTTTGGAGAAATTTCGGGCCATTATGGAGAGCCAAGTATAGAAGAATTGAAATTTATGGCATTTGAGGCTAAGGGGACGGCGTTGCAACGCTTGAATTGGCATTGCAGTGCAATAATTTTGCATTTGGACCCAAGAGCTAGTGTTGCAACGCTGCCCTATGGCGTTGCAACGCTAGAAATACGGGGAGAGGAAATGTTCTGTCTATAGCGTTGCAATGCTACTTATAGCATTGCAACGCTACCCCTGTGCGCAACATGAAACGATGACATGTTGGGACAACGTTGCTACGTTGTCCCTAGCATTGCAACGCTATCACGATGGGCAGTATATATTCATCACTTCTTCTTCATCTAGGGGGAGGCCAAATCGATAGGGACAGCCCTAATCTCGATTCAAAGTTGTTCTTGAGGGTTTTGGGGAGCATTTGTGAGTGGAATTGAATGGAATTGAAGAATTCATAGCTCGAGGACCAAGGAGATCAGTACAGGAATGCCGGATCGACTTCTGTTTGCCATTTTCTTCTCTTTTCCTTTAATGCTAGCTACTGTGTAGGCTGTTAATTAGAGATTTTTTTAGCTATTTAGATTGTTATTGTTTCGTGTAATCTCTAATTACTTGGGGAATTATTGGGTTGTTTTTGATTTATGCTTAATTGTAGGAAACTTCGGATTAATTTCTTAATGAATATAATTACTTTTATGTCTTTGAATTCTTTTGTGCATTTAGAGTTTAAAGCTTTTAATCATTGTTGTATGATTAATTGGATTAATATAAGTTAAGCTCGGAAGAGAAAATTTAGGGAGGATTAAAATTGGCAATTAATTAATTACCCGAGTGACAGCGGGAGTTAAGGTTAGTTAATTGTAGTGTTTGAGAATATTAATTCATTTAGCAGTGATTAATTGTTTCGTTTGCTAGTGTATGCTCGATAGAGATAAGCTAGTTTAGAACCGAGTGCATGACTGATGATTGCTTGGACACGACAATGATAAGAGCAATTGTTAGAGGTCTGTAATGAAGGGTTGTAATTCATTGTATTTATTAGCTAGCATTGAGGGACACCTAGGTTAGTTAATTAATGCTTGAGATGGGAAGAGACCGACAAGAGAGTCCATGCTTTTAGAGCTTCTAGACTTATGAGTTCAATGTCAATTTAGCTGTGATTGTCTATTTAATTAGTAATTAATCCTATACCCAAGTTTTCCCATACGTTTGTGTCTCCCATTTTATCTTGCTTTCTAGGATTAGAGTTTATTTCCTTGTTTTCCTCTTGCATTCCGTTCTCTAAATAAACTAAAGTAAGATTATTTGCGGTATTTAATTGAATTAAAAATCAATCTCAGTGGATACGATACTCGGTAGGAATACCGTTTTATTATTACTTCGATCGTGTGCGCTTGGGTATACTCCGATCACTAGACCCCTCCAAACACTCTCTCATCATCCTTTCAAGCGAAGATTCTTCCTCTACGTGGGCTTCCTGAAAATAATTAGGATATGGTTCATGGGTCCAAATGCACTCATCATTACCATACATGGGATTTCCATAACTCATAGATTCAATCTGATAATAATCAGACATTTGATAACCATGAAACGCATAACCCTCACAAAAAGGCTCACAATTAACTAAGGCATAACTATAAGGAAAAGAAGTAGAAGGTGGTGTTTGTTCTTTAGCTCATATTCCCTAAAGTGTCACCCAAATCTATTAGAAGCTATCTAAAAAAAATAAGACAAATATCAGAAGGCTCTCAATCAAACACCAGATAATCACACGACCAGAAACAACGGACTAGGACTGTAAAAAAAATAAAAACAAGCAAGAAAAAACAAAGATAAGCCTCTAAATTAAAGCAATCAATTTCTCCACAATCTTAGTTGAATTAAAAGACGCCAATCCTCGGCATCAGCGTGAAAAACTTGATCGGGCGTACACGCAAGCACACGAGATCAAAATAATAATAAAACGGTATTCCTATCGAGTATCATATCCACATAGATTGGTTTTTAATTAAATTAAGTACTGCGAAGAATCTCACTTTAGTTTATTTAGAGAACGGAAAGTAAGAGCAAACAGAAAAATTAAACAACTAAACCTAGAAAGCAAGATAAATGGAAGACAGAAATCGATAGGTTAATTCTATGAGTGTTGATTACATTCTTGAACCTTAACTTAATTAATCTAGCAATTGGGCATAACCAAGTGTTTGATTCATAAATCTAGAAGCCTAAAATTATGGACTCTTCTATCGGTCTCCTCCAAACCTCGGGTGTAATTAATTAAATCTCGTGTCCGTTTCATTAATTAATTCTCACCCAGCATTATGACCCTTCATCACTGACCTCTATAGATTAATTATTCATCATGCTGTCTCTCAGGTAATTAATCTATAGTCATGCATCCAGTTCTAGTCTAAGCTTATCGCTGTCGAGCGTCCATTTAGTAACTAATCAATTAGACGGTGCTCAATTAATTAATCTTCAACACTAACTACAATTAATTAACTATTTATCCTACTGTCACTGAGGTAATTAACTAATCGTGCATTAAGCTAATTATGAATCTCCTGTCGATCTCCTCCTAGTCCTACCTCAATTAATTAACGAACACAATCTAAGTGCATTAAGACTAAAATGTATAAATTAACATAAACACTTATTAAACCACAATCACAAACTAAATTAAGTAAAGTTAAGTGCAATGGTCCAAGAAGTACAACAACCCATAGAAATTAGGAATTAACTAAACATGTTCAGCAATTACAATCCAAATAAATCCCTATTACAACGACTAAAATAACTATAAATGCAAGGAAAAGGGAAAGAAAGTACAAACGAAGGACGATCCCGCATTCCTGAGGCGATCAATCTAAAACCCGAGCTCCAAGGTCTTTAATTCTGCTTCAAAACGCTCACAAATCCTCTCGAATACCCTCAAACATGGTTTGGAATTGAGGTGATGGCTAAAACTCTCGAATTGGCCTCCCTTTGGATGAAGAGAATGCAAAGATTTTATGCTGTCTATCAATATAGCGTTGCAATGCTGTGCAAAACAACAACATATTCTTGTGAGCACAGAGGTAGTTTTGCAACGTTGCGGACTGAACTTCGAGTGAGAACGTGTTTCTAGCGTTGCAACGCCACAGGGCAACGTTGTAACGCTAGCTCTCGGGTTTGCACAATGTATTTGGGCGTTGCAATACCACTTCAAGAGTTGCAACGTCGTCCTCTCAGCCCCAAATGCTAGATTCTTCATTTCTTCTCTTCTTGGCTCTCCAAAATAGACCGAAATAGCTTGATAGTTTCCAAAATACCCTTGAACACTCCGATTTGGCTCTTTTAGCTCAGTTTCTACAATTTAACCACAAATAGGCATCAAAGCACACAAAATCATAGCAAAACTAGCTAAAATAATAGGAAATAAGATTACATAATTGCATGCTATCAATATGATTTTGATGGCGGATACCTTTACTCCCATTGTAGAAAATCAAAAAAGATTAAATCCAACAATGAAGGAAGTGGTTAAAAACGTGATGATGAAATTGTTAAATGCAAGGATTATATTTGTTATTTCTAATAGTCCTTGGGTGAGTTTTGTGCAAGTTGTACCTAAGAAATGAGGGATGACAGAATGAGAAGAATGAGACTATATCGACTCAAACAGCAACTGGATGGGATGGGTGCATTGACTATAGGAAGCTGAACTAAACCACAAGAAAATATCACTTTCTCCTTCTTTTTATTGACCGGATGTTGGATAGGTTAGCAGGTTATCTTTATTATTGTTTTCTTGATGGGTATTCATATTATAATAAGATCTTGATAGCATCTGTGGGCAAGGAGAAGACGACGTTCACATGCTCCTATGGTACATACGCCTTCAGGCGAATCCCATTTGGGTTGTGTAATGCCTCTGCTACTTTTTAGCTTTGTATGATGGCAATCTTCGCAAATTTTGTCGATGATATTATGGAAGTTTTTATGGATTATTTCAGTAATTCTAGTACTTCTTTTTATTCTTGTTGACATAATCCCTCTCATGTGTTGCAGCGATGTCAGTAAACTAACCTTATCCTTAATTGGGAGAAATGTCATTTTATGGTAAAGGAGGGTATAGTTCTTAGCCATAAGGTATTTGCAAAAGGATTGGAGGTGGATCGAGCTAAGATGTCCGCCATTGAGCAGCTGCCACCTCTAGTGAATGTTAAGGGAGTTCATAGCTTCTCAGGACATAGAGGGTTTTACTGTCGCTTTATTAAAGATTTTTCTAAAATTACTAAACCTCTGTGTAACTTGTAAACCCGAGATTTTTCCTTGAAATTTCTTTACAAAAAAAAAAAAAAAAAAAAAAAAAAAGAGGAGCAAGGGATAAGGGAAAACAATAAGGAGTTAGGTGTTTGGTATGTTTTGTTTTAAAAAAAAAAAAAAAAAAAAGAAAAGGAAAAAGAAATATGGGAATGGATAAACTTTGGAGCACTCACCACCAAAAAAATAATTAAATAAGTTTTCTAACCCATTTTCTCCCATTTGCTTCTTTTTTATTAAAGAAAAACAGGGCATTTCGTGGGAGAGGATGAGAGAAAGAGAGGAAAGAGGATTTTCTTAGTTTTGAAGTTGAAGAAGAAAGGGAGAAGATTCAATTCAAGATTGCATGGCAGATTTGGTGATCAATCCTGCTCACTGCTGGTATTTAGGTTGTTTTGAGCTCCACAAGAAGAATTAAGAGGTGAGGTTTGATTTTCTGGAAATTTAACTCATTTTCGAACAAATTTCGTGAAGGAAGCTCGAGCAAACTCTGACTTTAAATTATTGATTTGCGAAGGGGAAGACAGAGGAGAGATTTTGCTGTCAAATCTGAGAAACCTCTGGTGTTTGGGGCGTTATGATCTGTAGGATTTGAATCATAAGCTCCATTAGGTATGGTTGGAAAGCTTATTTAATTTCCTATAACTTTCATGAAGAAGTCGTGAGTAAAAAATGATCGGAAGTGGCTTTAAATTTCAGGTTAGGTGTGGTGTGCAGCAGAAAAACGATTCTGGAAATTTCAGAAGTTTATTTTTCGGGATGTAGTTTTCGAGGTATTTATGGACACATCCTTTGGGAATTTCGATTTCATTCCTTCAGATAAGTTTTAGAGGGTTCAAAAAGGAAGAGTTTGGTATAAAGTACATCATTGTTGGCCAAGTAATGAAGAAGTTATGAGTATGTGAAATTAGGGTATGGAAGTGGTAGAATACTGGAAGTAGATAGAATGGTTTTGCAATTCTAAGCTTGGAGTTCATGAATTCAAAGCTCTAATGCTTGGTTTTGGTTTATTTGACAGGCCAAGAGGAAATAGGTCAAGTATACGGGCCGAGAATCTAGATCTAACGCTGTGAGTGACAAAACGAATTTCGAAAACATATTCTATGCTTGAATTCATGTCTATGTGAATATAAGACTTCTTAGGAATGAATTAGCTTAAATGTTTTATGTTTTCTGAACACATGGTTATGAGCATACATGATTGCCTAGGAATGATTTTAAATGCTCGTTGTGAGCTTAGATTTTCCAACGAAATTTACATGCCAGCATAGTATGTTTATCAGATGTTACAAAGTCACAAGTATCATTAGAAAGGTAAACGATGTCTGATGGCTTCACGCTATCTTCCGGGCTAAGTTAGCGGTTAGTTCGGGAGGGGGTGTGACATAACTTGCTTGAGAAAGATGCTTCTTTTGTGTTTAATAATGATAGCATGCTAGCTTTTAATGTGCTTAAGGAAAAGTTGATTTTTGCACCTGTCATAACAGTACCTTATTAGAGTCAACATTTTGAAGTCATGTGTGATGCTAGTATTTGTGTTGTAGGAGCGGTCATAGCGCAGTGTAGAGATAAGTTTTTTAGGGGCATTTACTATGCAAGTAGGACTCTTGATAGCGCTCAGCGGAATTATGCCACTACTAAAAAAGAGATACTTGCTGTAGTATTTGCTTTTGATAAATTTAGGCCTTATTTGCTTGGTTCTCAGGTTATGTACATATTGATCATGCTACTATTTATTATTTGTGCAATAAAAAGGACTCTAAACCCCGTTTGATTAGGTGGATTCTCTTGTTGTAAGAGTTTGATTATGAAATCAGGGACAGGAAAGAAAATCCACAAGGGATTGGAGAGGAAGAGGTTTAGAGAGAAATCTCTAATTGTCTATTGAGGAGATGTGTTGTTTAATGGCTCAACCCAAGTGTCTTATTTATAGAGACCTATGGAAAATCTTTGCCATAATTAAAATATTATATTGTAATATCTAATATATTAAAAAATATATATTATACCTATTTGAATCTTATTCAAATCTCCTACGATATTTATTTAACCTATTTGAATCTCATTAAAATTTTAAATATATATGTTTATCTTTAACGCATCTAATATACATAAATCATTTTAATATTTAATGTATCAAATACAATAAATATAGTTTCCTCTTTTATATTTAATATATCTAATATATTATATATCAATTTGAACACTTCAAATTAAATATTAATTTGAACACTTCAAATTAAATATTAATTTGAACATTTCAAATTTTTCTTTGAACTAAATTGATCTTTTAGTATTACTATGAGCTAGGAAAGGGACCTTATGGACCTACAGATTATAAGCTCCAATGATACAAAATTAATTAATTAAAATCTTTAATCAATTAATTTTCATTCATTAACTCTAGGTCACTCCAATATAGACCTAGAGTTGCACTTTTATGCACTATAGGACAAGTTGTGTCCATAGATATAACCATTACATGCAACTTGACCCTTCATGAGTTGTTCGTAATTCCATCTGAGTCAAAAGTCTGTTTTACTCCTGTAATTATATTTTGCACCTTAAGTACCACTGATTCTCTAATGACCAGTCTGTTTATAATCCAATTATAAACTAAGTCTCTCTCGGGCCAGTGAGAGGGTGGGGTTCTATTGTTCAAGTCCCAAAATTAGTACTTAAGGGAACTACTCATCTGCTTACCCTATATGGGAATGAGTGAATTCCATCTTGTGAGATTATGTTCCCAACTCCCTATTTGGTTAAGTTCCCAAAATGGTAGGCTTATTGAATCTGCTACAAAAATCACTCTCACCCATGCAAATCAAAGGACAAACCCTCACAAGCAGGAGTTCATAACTCACTCAAGATTAAAATCGAGTTGCATATGATCATCCTGATGAAATATTAATCTTCTCAATTAACAGATTTATAAAAAGAGATTAAATATTTCGTGCTCCAGTCTTATACAAACTCATTGTATAAGATACCCCCACTCACATGTATCCACATGAACGATTTGGATCAAATCATTTGTAACTATTACAAAGTGGGTCGTATCAATAGTGTTACCAAGATAAGGCACCCAACCTTATCCATATACTATGACCCTTTAGGTTATTTCTTGAACATGATCCTCCCGTATGTCAACCCTACACTGTTCAAGATTATACTAATTACACTAATAACCTTGGATTTTTCATGTAATGGATAATATTATATTACAAATAAAATAATCAAAATTATTATTAATTATTATATAAATCATTAATTATGAGGTTTAGGGCATAAATCCTAACAGATTATGTATCTAAATAGGTAGAGGCTATAGAAACTACGACTAATGATGCGCGTGTTGTATTAGATTTTTACATAGGTACATTTCACTAGATTTGGTACACCACGGTCTATTATTAGTGATGAAGGGTCTCATTTTTTGCAGTAAATTGTTTGATTCAATGCTCTCCAGGTATGGTATTAAACATAAGATTTCTTTAGCTCATTATCCCCATACTAACAGACAGGCTGAAATTTCTAACAGGGAGATTAAGTAGATCCTGGAGAGGACAGTGAAGTTAAACAGAAAAGATTGGGCATTGAAGCTTGATGCTGCTTTATGGGCATACCAGACGGCTTTCAAGACTCCATAGGTAACTCATCGTATCGTTTGGTGTTCGAGAAGGCTTGTCACCTATCAGTAAAATTGGAGCAAAATGCATATTGGGCAATCAAGAAGCTGAACCTTGACCCACTGAAAGATGGAGAACAACGCTTGTTACTATTGAATGAACAAGAGGAGTTCAAGACCACAGATATATGAGAATGCCAAGTTTTATATGGAGAGAATGACGAGATGGCATGACAAGATGATTCTGAATCGTTCTTTCGTACTGGGTCAACAAGTCCTTTTGTTTAGCTCACATTTGTACTTGTTTCCAAGTAAGCTAAAGTCGAAATGGTCAGGACCTTTCACAATCAAGGATATATGTCCTCATGGTGCAGTGGAGCTTACGAATAGTGAAGGCAAGACATTCAAAATTAATGCTCAGAGAATCAAGCATTATTGTGGATTGGAATCGAGGCGTTTAGAGAAGATAACTCTTGGAGATCCGTGAGATGTGCTAAAATGCACTGTCGAGCAATCAACGTTAAAATTTTGTGCTTCCTGGAGGCAACTAGGAATCAAATTTCCTATACTTGCTTTCTTTACCATTTTAGTAATTAGTTAATTTAGGAGTTGTGCGTTGATCGATCCTTGTGTACGTGCCCATGATTCAGCCTTGCTTTCTCAATATGGCATTATGGATTGTTTAGTGATTGATGACTCCCTCGCATTCAGGGCGGTATCTGTAACACCTTGTCCCAGGTCACCCTAGAATAAGTTGTGACAACAATAGATCCCTAATATTCAAAGGAATCTATTGTCAAAACTCTTTTATCTTACAACTCAACTTTATTTATGGATATCCCATAAACAATGTAGCCAAAATTACACTTTTACTTACAACAGATGATATGCACTAACTTGGTGAGATTGGTGGCAGATTCTGATCAGCTAAGTTTGGTTGAAACTCAAAAGAAACTTGGTGGAAAAAAAATTAAGAATAAAAGAATGAGCCTAAAAGCCCAATGAGTGGTAATCTCATAAGAAAATAACTTTAAGTTCGATAAACTCTTTTCATACTAAGCAAAGTTCAAAGCTCTGAAAAACAACGTAAATCATGTATAATTTAGAAACTCTCTAGTTAATACAAACACGGTCAAGTATGGACAATAACTCTTGAGAACATAAATAGTGTAACAAGATTACAACTCTTGAAACAATAACTCTCGAAACCATAACTCTTGAAAAACATAAGCACAAGTTAGTAAAACCATAGATAGGGAAATTCGCAATTGCAACTCTGGAAAACGTAAGCATAAGCTAGGAGAGCAGAGCAATCTCTGTCATACTGACATAAAGTAATCTCCATATGTACAGCAGAGCAATCTCTGTCATACTATGCATCGAGTAATCTCTAAATGAATAGCAAAGCAAATTTCTATCATACTATGCACCGAGTAATCTTCAGATACGTAGCAGAGCAAATCTCTATCATACTAGGCATAAAATACATCCATACCCAGTAGAGCCATCTCTGTCATGTGCATGTAGAGCTGCCCCCAAAGGGCTAAGCACCCTAACACACAGCCCAAAGCCTATGTGCGTGCTAGAGTGGGTCCCAAAGACCTCTTTCTCTCTCTCTAGTAAACTATAGAAACACATTCACATAACATACGAGTAATCACCATGGGTACATAGATCTAGTGGTTTGAAAACCACTTTTAACATTAAATTCTCAATTCTCAAACTCTTCCTGAAAATCATGCTCTTTCTAAAAAACATTTCATAAATTTGAGAGATATATCAAATAACATTAAACATGTATAAATTCTCAAAGAATAATCAAATCTCTTAAATATCTCTAAAATGATAAATTCAGCTAAAATCGTAGAATTACTAAAAATTCATAATAAATTCTGAAAATTCCACAACAATTTCTCTAGAAATCTCATAACAATTTCTCTAAAATCATATATAATTATAGAGTTCTTGAAAATTTCATAATAATAACTAAATGATAAAAACATTTCGTAAAATAACCTACTTGCATAACTATTGTCGATAACACCAGTTTCACAAGCTATTCTCCAATTTTCTGTTTAACCTGAAATTCCAATAACCATAGCATAAATTATGAATAATTTCCAAAAAGAAAATAAACATAAACTTTATTCAACCATTAGAACAATTCTTCATCTTTAAATATCATCCATTTATCAAATCTTCAAAATACACTTTTTCTCTCACTCATTTATTAGTAAGGTACATTTTTGTCCTTTTCTTCCCTTAAATAATATTTTCTTCTCTTCCTTCATACATCACTTTCTTTTCCATAATAAAAATAGCATTTAATCTCCCAAAATTGGTATCTCATCCACACATAATTGCCACCAGACCACGCCTCTCTCTCTCCTCACTAAACAATTTTGTCATGTCTTTTCCTTTCCCATATCCCAACATTAATTAATTGACTTATTTCCCATTTACAGCATCTTCTTTGTCCTCATTTTATTCCTCTTCTTCTTCAAACCTATGAAACTTTCTCTCTCTTCTTTGTTTTAATTTTTTTTCCAACAGTACCCCTTTGAGCGTAGAGGTTCTTCTCTCCCATTTCTCCACTACAATAAATCATCTTCCTTCTCCAATTCATTTTTCCCTCTACTATTTCCTCTTTCAACCCACAATACATTTATTTCAATTTAATCTAACTACCTACCACCACAATCAAACCCTAGTTTCCACCTTCATAGATTGAAGCAACCATACTAGAATTTACAAGAAGGAAAGACAATTCCAAAAAAATCCCCTCCTTAAAAAAAAACCAATCATTTTCATGATTTTGCAAACAAAAAAGAAAACCAACATAAATTACTTGAAATCTTTCTAGGAGCTTTTTAGGAGAACTTACCAAATATAAAATCTTGACCAAAATCATTTTATAACACCTCAAAACTTCAAGTAATTGATGTTTGACCTCCCAATTAAGGTCCTATGTAACTTTCATTCTGAACAATCTCTCCTCTCTCTCCAAATTTCCATTTCTCTCTCCTACTCTACGATTTTGCAAGGAGAAAAAGAAAAAACTCCAACATGATAATTTTATTCTATTTATTATATTTTTTTATAAACCTTGCCATGTGTCAAACAAAAACACTACCATCACACCTGATAAGTAACTCTCGAGAATTAGATCTAACAACCTTGTTGAGGAACAAGACCTTTAAATCTAGAACCCAAAAATCCCAAATCAAGATGATTTAATCCTAAGGAAGAAGATAGAAATGGATTTACCTTGATGATCAAGATCACGAGTAGAGAAAACTTGTTTCAAAGCTCAAGATTCCAATCACTCTACAAGTAGTTTGATCAATGCTACTTGAATGATCCTCGCATGCAAATCTAAACACGAGATATGCAAAGAAAGTTACTCATGGCCTTTAGACTCAAGAGACTCAATTTCATTGAAACATCTTCAAAGTTGTTCTTCTCATTAGCCAAGACAAATTCCGTTTATAGACAAGGAAATTCTAATACATGTAAATTAATACTTCCCCAACTACCTCATTAAATGAACTCCCAAACTACCTCATTAAATGAACTCCCCAACAACCTAATTAAAACAAAGCGTAAATGACAAACAAAGAAAACTGAAATTACAATTAAAAACATTTCAATAAAAGAAGTGGACTATCTTGTAACCATCCATGGAGTAATGTGTAGCTTGATCTTCTCATTTGATATGATCTCGATTTTCAAGGGAATTCATATCAACACCATCCACGTATGTTTGGTAAATCCCTTTTCTTTTTCTTTTATTCACCTCCTTCAAAAAAAAAAAATCTTAAATCCTTTCTTTTTCTTTTGTTTTTAAATTAAACAAATATTTTAGTAAAGTTAGGTCTTAACAGAATATTACCCCTTTTGAGAATTTCGTCCTCGAAATTCAATCTGATTAGTCAACAACAAAAGCTTAGGAATACTTTATGTAACTTCTAACCAAAAGAAAATAATGTACTTATATCAATATCTTGTGAGTTTTGAGCTTCCTACTGAGTCATAAAAAACGTTTTTTCTTGACTATAGGGCTTTCTAATTTTATCCCTTTTGAGTTTTAGCTCACCAAAGCATTCTACATTAGGCTATCCCTCACTGCTCAACATGCTTTTGCTGCGCCACTCTAATACAAAACTATCCATCACCACTGATTCCTCTTGCAAAATAAATAGCCTCTGATTAGCTTGTACTCATGGTGGCTCTCGTTGTGAGAATAATCTTTGCAAAACATTGTCCTTTTGAAACAATAATAGACACTCTCCATCATATGTTTGGTTTTTTTTACCATTAGTTTGACATTGAAAATACCAATCTTGTCTAAAATTGGATCCATCTCTCTTGCTTGTGGGTCTTACATTCGAAACTTAGTTATTCGTGACTTGTTTTGTAGCCCTTAAGACTATTTTAACACTTAATGTTCTATGAAACTTTGGTTTGAAGATTCCATGACTAGCTTCTCTTGGCACAAATTCCCCATCACTCCTTAACAATTTGTCAACCATGACTTCTCACTGAACCTTTAGCTAACAAATAGTTCATATTTCATAGAAACTTTTCTTTTTGGTCCAAAATCTATCCAAACCTAAGTCTAGCCCAAGGTATAAAATTTACAATCAACTCTCTATACCACCATATCTTATAAGCTTGTCAAATACTCTCTTCTTCCACAAATTCTCCACTAAAACAATTGTCTTTAACTTAGAAGATAATGGTCTTAACATCTTATCCAAGCCCAATTGAGATTGTAAAAGAAATATAAATTACATAACCAAAATTCATCTATATCATTATTGTCAAAAGTGAGCAAATAACCTACCCAAATCAACATATAGCATCTCTTGAACTTCATTTTGAGTCATCGCAATTATTTTTCCTTAGTTTAAACTCAAAAATGTGTGATGGATATAATACAGACTTGTGCAAAGTAGAAACATGATGTGTATTCATAAAGGCTAAATAGTTTCATTTATAAAACCCAACGACACCCTATACTGATCCAATACACTTGAGGGTCTCTTAATAATCTACACATTTATAGCTCAATTATCATTTCTTATCAAATCCCAACACTGCACGACAGTGCTGCTAAGTTTGAGATTTAGTATAAACACAAATTTCAAATTTCATGTTCCTTTGGTAATATTTACCTAACTTTTCACTCATCCATATCGTCTACTCTATAAGTAATTTGAGCAAGTTCAGGATCCTTTGACTCCTCACTATTCATTATGACAAGTGAAGTTTTTTTTTTTTACACTTCTTTCCATACAATGCTTTGACTTACATCATTATACTCGAATAATAAACATTATCTCATAAGCACCTCATAAAAGACTAAGGCTTGTCTCATCTTTTTTTCAATCACCATTGCCATGTGACATAACTCCCTAGTCACGTGACATAACTCTAGAAAACTAAATAGTTCTTCCCATTAACATCTATTTAGGTGACAATTGTACTAGAATTTAGTTTCGTACCAAGTGTTTGTTGTATACTAGGCCATAATTGAAAAGTAACCCCAAATCTTTGCCCAATACCTTTTTACTCTAAAGTCTCAAATAGACTAACTATCTCATCCATGTACAACTTAGCCCATTTATTTAGAGAACCCGTAATCTTGATCAACGATGACTTAGCAATCTTGACTAGCATAATAACCATGAACCAATATAATTTCAATCATAACTACTTGAGTACAAAGAAGACCAAATAATAAGTCCATTTTGACACGCTTCCATTTCCATTCAAGACTTGGTAAAGAAGCCAAAAGTCTTGGTGACAACTCAAGCATTTAAAAACATATTGGTTATTTATTTTTTCATACCTTGCTACCAATATTGTTTCTTCAACCTTTGGTACATTTTGTACCTCTTGTATGCATTAAATAATCCAAATTGCAAATTTCTTCAAGTATCTCTTTCTTTAGACATTGTGTTTAGGTACAATAACCAATTAAACTTTAGTCAAATCCTCATCATCAATAATTCTATTACTCAGAGCATGTCTTACTCACCAATTTGTAAATAGAACTTCTAATTCATTTCCAGTATTCCTGCATTCAAGTGATAATTGAAATTATCCAGTCAAATAACATCTAATTGCATTAAGTCAAGCTCTTGAACTACTTGTCCCCTTGCTTAAGGAACTTACAACAATATTACTCCTTCTTGAAGAATAGTCAGTGCTACAATCATAATATTTTCAAACTTTAAGGCATCGTTCCTCACACGAATTTCATTCTTTCTAGTAAAAGATATACTACAACCCTTCTGATTTGTCCAAATATGAAACTTCTCTTCATGGGACAATCTAACAAATTTTAAGTATCACAAACTCTTCTGACTAATACCATTGTAGTTAGTCCTCAAACATGAGTTGGATAATTATGTTCATGCTTCTACAACCACTTTGAAGCTTAAGTTATTAGCTTTTCAATTTGCATCGAAGCACACCTAAACCTTTATAAGATTGTCACCATAGATAACAAGTTCTTCATTATGTATTGGCAGTATAAATATTGAATGACAACTTAGTCTTTCTTTCATGTTCCAGGAACTGTGTTCGCACTTATTTATCCATACAAAATTTGGGTTCTCTTTCTAGTCACACTAGTCAATAGAAGTACCAACTTGGAGAATCTTCCTACAAAATTCACCAACAAATCTCCTAACGCTACAAAGCTTTATAGCAATTACTAAATTGTAAACTTGTTCCCATTAAACTATTTCCTCAATCATTTGGAGATCAACAAATATGCTTATTGCATAAAACAAATGGCCCAAACCAAAATTTGATCAAGCCAAACTCAAACTTGCTAAATTTAGCATATAATCCTTTATCTTGCAATGTTTGTAACCCTATTTCAAAATATTATGTGTGCTATTCTTACTTTAAAATATGTCAACTTGTCCTTATTGGACATAATCACAATTGTATCGGCAGGAATTGAACACTTTGAAATACTAATTGTGTCATTCAAAATATTCTATTCTCTCATTTCTGATAGAACACTCTCAATCCTCATAGTTGGTACAACCAGTCTTCCATTTCTCTCCATTCTAATCTTGTGACATAAGTTTGAATTTCCTCTCATAAACCATCATCAAACCTTTTACATATCAACCTCATCTTCAATTATTACAGTTGCATTTTTTAGAAGCACAATATACTTTCTCTAACATATATAGTAACTTTGACCTTTGCTCTAAAATCAGAAATTCTCTTTGCTTCTCATCCCTATTCGTGGACAATATTCTTCATAGAAAACTTTCTTGAATTCATTCCAACTAATCATCAAAACTTAACACCTACTCATGACTGACTTCCACCAATCCCGAGTAGCTTTTTCTAAAAGAAATGTAGCAATTTTTTTTTAATCTTCAAGGCACTCCATTAGCCCTCATTTCCAGCTTATTTATTCAAACTCCTACATTAACTGAATTTGTTGTTCCAGTAAATGGCTTTTCTCCCAATTCTAACCAAACTTATAATTTTTCGAAGGATCATTAATGATCATCCTAATCCCCTTAGGTACACTGAGAGAAATTTTAACCATTAATTACCTTTCTCTAACATTCACATTCCCCTATTGCTTGTTTTCTGAGTGACTAATCTCTCCAGTAATTATCCACTATCTTTTGCCTACTAACAGCTCGTTGACTTTCAATTTCTTATAACTTATGTGAGATCTACCACCATGTCTCATGATTAACCAACAATGCAATGTATATCACTACTCGTGTCATACAGAACCTTCATGCTCTGATACCAAACAGTCACACCTCATCCCAGATTACCCTACCATCCCAGAACGAGTTGTGACGATAATAAATCCCTAGTGTGCAAATGAATCTATTGTCAAAACACTTTTATCTTACAACTCAACTTTATCTACGGATATCCCATAAACAATGCAGTCAAAATTACACTTTTTACTTACAATATGATGTGAACCAAGGAACATCTATGGTCATGCCTCAAGGTCCAATTACAAGGTCAAGAGCCAAAAAGCTACAACAAGCTTTAATTACTTATATTCAAGCTATGGTGAGCTCAACAAAGGAGGTTCTAGATGATGTTGGAGTCTTTCTCCACATGTTGTGCAAAGTTGAGCTTCAAGATAGAGATGCATTAAATGCATTATAACTTGCATTTACTAAACTCATTGTTGAATTTATGGAACTTAAGTTCAAGCTACTAATCATTACTCCATGGATGGTTACAAGATAGCACAATTCTTTTATTGCAATATTTTAATTGTAATTTCAGTTTTTTTTTGGTTTATCATTTAAGCCTTGTATTAATGAGGTAGTTGGAAAGTTCATTTAATGAGGTGGTTGAAAAGTTCAATTAATGAGATAGTTGGGAAGTTCATTTAATGAGGTAGTTAGGGAAGTGTTAATACAAGAACCCCTTGTCAATAAAAGGAATTTGTCTTGCTAGTGAAAAGAGACAACTTGGATAATAGAATTGAGTTTTTCTTTTAGCTTTGTTAAGAGCTAAGTTTTTCATTTTCAATTTCTTGTGTTTAGAACTTGCATGCTAGAGCCATTCAAGTGGTGTCAATCATACCTCTTGTGGAGTGTTCGAATCAAGAGTTTAGAAACGAGTTTTCTTTACTCTAGATATTCATCATCAAGGTAATCCATTCCAAAACTTTCCTTTGGGTTGATTCCATATCATTTTGGGAGTTTTGGGTTTTAGATCTAAGATCTTAGCTCCTCTACAAGGTTGTTAGATCTAATTCTTGGGAGTTACTTAACATTTGGTAGTAGAGCATTAGGCTTTTTTATCGGACATATGTTTCCTTGCGTTTATCAATTTGAATTCTTTGCTATTTTGCTTCAGTTTGTGTAGATCCGAACATGTTCTTATTTTGTCTCAAAAATACAAAAAAATAGATACCATTTCCGTTATTTATTTCATTTTGACGTCTTCTACAAGTATTTAGATCTATGTCTATTCTACAAATTATTCTTCTTTGAGGTCTTCAAAATTAGCTAGCTGGGTAAAATATTCGTATTTTGGAAATCTGCCAAAAGAAAAATTGCAAACTCGAGAGCTAATTTCCTACTGATTTCTTGTTGTTCTTTGTCTCAAAGCATGTTGATCCAAAATTTCTGATGTTAATACTCTCTTTTTGGATGAATATATGATTATTTGGCTTTCAATTATATAATTTACAACAAGAATTCATGCAAAAGAAAATTGTTGGTCATTAAATGTGGCAGCTAAAATTTGCCTAACTCATTATTCTCATTGATGCTGTTATGTGTAACTCCCATTTATTACTATGGTTGAATTAAACATCATTATTCATCATTTGGCAGAGAGTTATGATAGCACTAATTTTGTGCTATATTTATATATTTATTTAGCTAATTTTGTGGTTTAAATATGAGCTTTTATGTGGATTATTTGCTTATTTCAGGAAACCGAGCAATTCCAAGAGAAATGGATGAAATTGGAGCAAGATGTTGAAGATGGTGCTATTTTAGAGCCATTTGAGGAGCTAAGGAGTGGAAGAGATGAAGTGCTAATTGTTGGGGCCGAGATGACGGCGTTGCAACACCTCAATTTAGAAGGAAAACCCGAGAGCTAGCGTTGCAACGCTACCCTGTGGCAATGCAATGCTAGAATCACGCGAGGATGAATTGTTTCGTTCGTAGCGTTGCAACGCTACTACTAATAGCGTTGCAACGTTGCCTTCATTCACGCGAGAAAGACGACATCGTTTGGACAGCGTTGCAATGCTGCCTTCATGCATGCGAGGAAAACAAATTTGTTTGGATAGCGTTGCAATGCTGTCGCAACAGCAACTTTAAGTAGTTCGCTTTTTTGCTCAATTGGAGGAGAACTTTTAAGGTTTTAGACCCTTTTTACGGAAACAAAGCAAATTAGGATAGCTGGGGAGCTTTTGAAGGCCGTTAGGTGGAGGATCAAGGCTAGGAATCATAGAGATAGAGGTAAAAATCAAGGATCACGTGGTTTTAGCTTTCTTCCCTACTTTTCCCTTTTTAGTTGTTGTAATTGGGTTGTAATGACTAGTTTTAGGACTGTTTTGAATATGTTTAGTGGCTAATTACATTAGTTTGGGGAATTGATGTAGCTAATGGATCCTTGTAGTTAATTAATTGATGTTTATTGATATTGTATCTCGTTTTAATAGCTTCGTTTAACAAAGTAAGGAATAGGGATTAAATGATCGTTATTTTAATTTAGCTCAACATAGTAGATTAAACTTAAAAAACAATGCATGACAATTAAATTTCGCCTAAGTGAGATATGATTAACAGAAATTAATTAAGGATTAAAATGAAGGTTCGTAGTGCCGGGTGAGGATTAATTAATGAGACAGACACGAGATTTAATTAATTGCACTCAAGAATAGGATGAACACTACACAGGATTCCTTAGAATTAGACTTCTAGGCCTAGTTAATTAAATGAGATAACAATATTAATAGTCCAATTAATTAATTTCAAGATCCAATTAGTGAAATTAATTCTCTAAACGTCTTTAACCTTGTTGTTCTCAATTGTTCGCTTAAGTTGTATCTTTTTAGTAGTTTTGATCACTTACTAGTCACTTTATTTCTCTAAGCATAATCAATTGCAATTATTTTCAGTATTCAACAAACCATAACAATTCCCTGTGGATACGATATTTGGTATACTCATACCACTTTATTACTTGGGCCCGTGCACTTGCTGTAACGCATAGTTGTGCTAGCATCAAGTTACATCTTATTTTGACCATATGACTTGTAACAGCCCGAATTTTCAATACGGTCATTCTAACAATAATGCGGAAGTGTAACAATCAAAACTAAAATAGACTTAAACAAATTCACCTGAAGTAATTTCTTACAAAGGTTTTCTAAAATAAACTATTGAATCCATAACAACAACTTTCTAAGTCTTGTGCCAGAGTGCTAAACTTCACTTCTTTCGAGACTATCACTCGATCCTTCGTCTGAAAACATTTTGGAAAAACAAAATGAGTACAGAAACACTCAATAAGCAATTTCAACATCAAGTTCAGAAGTTCATTTTCTTCAAAATAAAACATAGAAATTCAGTTTAACAAACCATTTCAATAGTTGAATCAAAAATCAAATATTCATTCGGTCATTTTCTTTTAAACACAATCATAGACAAAATACAAATATCCTTGCAAAACTTTTAATACAACTATTAAAATGTTTAGTCAAAACTTTCGAAAAACAAAAATCTTTCAATTGAACAAAACTTTCATTTAACCAAACTTTCAAATATCGAAATTAACTTTCAATTCAAACAATACTTTCAAATATCAGAGTGGGAATATGCATTATTTGGATAGCCTTCATAACATATATGATGGTTACCCGTCGGTAACACCAATCAATCAATCAGAACATTCAATCATAGTTGTCGATAAGATTCGACCAGAACATTCAATTCAATTACTTAATTGTGAGGCCATGTAAGTGAAACACACACATGAATTTTCATTCCAAAGGAATGCCAAACCACAAATTGTGTTATCTCACAAATAAGCTTCAATCAGTTAGAGATGTCGATAAAATCGACCAGAACAATCAATATAATTACTTAAATGTGAGGCCATGTGAGTGAAACAAACACATGAATCTTCATTCCAAAGGAATGCCAAACCACAAATGTGCCTTCCCACAAACGTGTCTTCTCAAAAATAATCCATAACAATTTCATCAATTCCAATTTAGGTTACTACCACAAATAAGCAAAGCATTCCCAAAATAAAAATTTGGCATATCCGGATAGCCCTTATCAAAACGATCAAAAATTCTTTCGTAAACATTTGAAACAAAACATGTAGTTTCAAATAACAATTTCAATAAAGATTCATCAAATCAACCATTCAAACTCATAACCAAAACAAACTTACTTTCACTTTGAAATCAATCAAAATACATTTATTTTAAATTATCCAAAATAGCAAAAATACTGTCAAATAGCAAAACATTTTAAAGCATATAAAACAATTTTGACCAATTTCAAATCATACAAAACATTCTTTCAAACATTTGTCAAATAAACAATATTAAAAACATAATTGTACCAAAATTGCTATTTTGGAAGGGATGTGGAAACTACTTACCTCGATCGATAATCCTACAATTCTCAATCTCAATCTCAATTCCAAATCTTGTCCACTTTCTTGAACAATCATCAACTTTTCCTAGAAGTCCAAACATATCCAATACTACACTGATCAAAAACTAAAATTCTATCTTAAAGGTCCAAAAGCTTATCTAAAATATAGACAATCTTATCTACCCAATTTTTCTCATTCAAAACAATTTTCTGCATAAAAAGTTAGGAAAATTAGGGTTCTTGGACCAAAAACACACCACTGAAAAAATTGGGTTAAAAACACTTTAAAACACAATTAAAAACGTATTAAAATCAGTAAAATCAATACTTTTCAATATGAAATAAATTACCAAACAAATTTTCAATCCTATAACTTTTAAACCTTCAAAACTATCATGAATTATAGACAAATAACCCAGAAAATTTTATGTTTCATAAAAAAAAAAAAATTCAAGATTTTAGCATTAAAAGAATCAAGATTTGCCACTTTTTAACACCAAAATCAGATCTGAAAAATCTGGATAAAACTGCTGTAAATACATTTAAAATATACTCTTTTCATGTAGAAATCAAAGGTATAAATTACACTTTAAAGAAACAATCATTTGGTAAACTTTCTTGTACAAAAGGAACCCAAAAACATTACAAAAACAGTCCCAAATTTGAAGAAAATAAAGGCTAGACATTCTGGAAAGTTTTCCTTTATCAAACCTTCAGTTTAATCCAAAATCCATAAGATGAAAAACTTTGATAAAGAATTAAGCAAACAAAAAACCTAAAAACTTTTTAGGACAAAATATTTTAAGAATCTTTTCATTCTAAACAATGTCTCGAAAGGACACAAGTTTGGTCCAGTTTTGTCCGAGGATGATGAACAACGCTCTAGGGGACGAACTTCAGGTTTAAAACTTGCCCAACTTCAAATGGAGACAAGTTTTGTCCATGTTGGTCCAAACGTGACGAACATCGATCTAGGGAACGAACTTGTTGTTTCTAACTTTCCAAACCTCGAATGGACACAAGTTTGGTCCATTTTTGTCCGAGGATGACGAACAACGCTCTAGGGGACGAACTTCAGGATTAAAACTTGCCAAACTTCGAATGGAGACAAGTTTTGTCCATGTTGGTCCAAACGTGACGAACATCGATCTAGGGAACGAACTTGTTGTATCTAACTTTCCAAACCTCGAATGGACACAAGTTTGGTCCATTTTTGTCCGAGGATGACGAACAACGCTCTAGGGGACGAACTTCTGGATTAAAACTTGCCAACTTCGAACGGAGACAAGTTTCGTCCATGTTGGTCCAAACGTGACGAACATCGCTCTAGGGAACGAACTTGTTGTTTCTAACTTTCCAAACCTCGAATGGACACAAGTTTGGTCCATTTTTGTCCGAGGATGACGAACAACGCTCTAGGGGACGAACTTCAGGTTTAAAACTTGCCAAACTTCGAATGGAGACAAGTTTCGTCCATGTTGGTCCAAACGTGACGAACATCGCTCTAGGGAACGAACTTGTTGTTTCTAACTTTCGAAACCTCGAATGGACACCAGTTTGGTCCATTTTTGTTCGAGGATGACGAACAACGCTCTAGGGGATGAACTTCGGGATTAAAACTTGCCAAACTTCGAACGGAGACAAGTTTCGTCCATGTTGGTCCAAACGTGACGAACATCGCTCTAGGGAACGAACTTGTTGTTTCTAACTTTCGAAACCTCGAATGGACACAAGTTTGGTCCATTTTTGTTCGAGGATGACGAACAACGCTCTAGGGGACGAAATTCAGGTTTAAAACTTGCCAAACTTCGAATGGAGACAAGTTTCGTCCATGTTGGTCCAAACGTGACGAACATCGCTCTAGGGAACGAACTTGTTGTTTCTAACTTTCGAAACCTCGAATGGACACAAGTTTGGTCCATTTTTGTCCGAGGATGACGAACAACGCTCTAGGGCACGAACTTCAGGTTTAAAACTTGCCAAACTTCGAATGGAGACAAGTTTCGTCCATGTTGGTCCAAACGTGACAAACATCGCTCTAGGGAACGAACTTGTTGTTTCTAACTTTCGAAACCTCGAATGGACACAAGTTTGGTCCATTTTTGTCCGAGGATGACGAACAACGCTCTAGGGGATGAACTTCAGGTTTAAAACATGCCAAACTTCGAATGGAGACAAGTTTCGTCCATGTTGGTCCAAACGTGACGAACATTGCTCTAGGGAACGAACTTGTTGTTTCTAACTTTCGAAACCTCGAATGGACACAAGTTTGGTCCATTTTTGTCCGAGGATGACGAACAACGCTCTAGTAGATGAACTTCAGGTTTAAAACTTGCCAAAATTCGAATGGAGACAAGTTTTGTCCATGTTGGTCCAAACGTGACGAACATCGATCTAGTTCCGAACTTGTTGTATCTAACTTTCCAAACCTCGAATGGACACAAGATTGGTCCATTTTTGTCCGAGGATGACGAACAACGCTCTAGGGGACGAACTTCAGGATTAAAACTTGCCAAACTTCGAACGGAGACAAGTTTCGTCCATGTTGGTCCAAAAGTGACGAACACTTCTCTAGGGAACGAACTTGTTGTTTCTAACTTTCGAAACCTCGAATGGACACCAGTTTGGTCCATTTTTGTCCGAGGATGACGAACAACGCTCTAGGGCACGAACTTCAGGTTTAAAACTTGCCAAACTTCGAATGGAGACAAGTTTCGTCCATGTTGGTCCAAACGTGACGAACATCGCTCTAGGGAACGAACTTGTTGTTTCTAACTTTCGAAACCTCGAATGGACACAAGTTTGGTCCATTTTTGTCCGAGGATGACGAACAACGCTCTAGGGGATGAACTTCAGGTTTAAAACATGCCAAACTTCGAATGGAGACAAGTTTCGTCCATGTTGGTCCAAACGTGACGAACATTGCTCTAGGGAACGAACTTGTTGTTTCTAACTTTCGAAACCTCGAATGGACACAAGTTTGGTCCATTTTTGTCCGAGGATGACGAACAACGCTCTAGTGGATGAACTTCAGGTTTAAAACTTGCCAAATATCGAATGGAGACAAGTTTTGTCCATGTTGGTCCAAACGTGACGAACATCGATCTAGTTCCGAACTTGTTGTATCTAACTTTCCAAACCTCGAAAGGACACAAGATTGGTCCATTTTTGTCCGATGATGACGAACAACGCTCTAGGGGACGAATTTCAGGATTAAAACTTGCCAAACTTCGAACGGAGACAAGTTTCGTCCATGTTGGTCCAAAAGTGACGAACACTTCTCTAGGGAACGAACTTGTTGTTTCTAACTTTCCAAACCTCGAATGGACACAAGTTTGGTCCATTTTTTTCCGAGGATGACGAACAACGCTCTAGGGGACGAACTTCAGGTTTAAAACTTGCCAAACTTCGAATGGAGACAAGTTTCGTCCATGTTGGTCCAAACGTGACGAACATCGCTCTAGGGAACGAACTTGTTGTTTCTAACTTTCGAAACCTCGAATGGACACAAGTTTGGTCCATTTTTGTCCGAGGATGATGAACAACGCTCTAGGGAACGAACTTCAGGTTTAAAACTTGCCAAACTTTCGAATGGAGACAAGTTTCGTGCATGTTGGTCCAAACGTGACGAACATCGCTCTAGGGAACGAACTTGTTGTTTCTAACTTTCCAAACCTCGAATGGACACAAGTTTGGTCCATTTTTGTCCGAGGATGACGAACAACGCTCTAGGGGACGAACTTCAAGTTTAAAACTTGCCCAACTTCTAATGGAGACAAGTTTCGTCCATGTTGGTCCAAACGTGACGAACATCGATCTAGGGAACGAACTTGTTGTTTCTAACTTTCCAAACCTCGAATGGACACAAGTTTGGTCCATTTTTGTCCGAGGATGACGAACAACGCTCTAGGGGACGAACTTCAAGATTAAAACTTGCCAAACTTCCAATGGAGACAAGTTTCGTCCATGTTGGTCCAAACGTGAAGAACATCGCTCTAGGGAACGAACTTGTTGTTTCTAACTTTCCAAACCTCGAATGGACACAAGTTTGGTCCATTTTTGTCCGAGGATGACGAATAACGCTCTAGGGGACGAACTTCAGGTTTAAAACTTGCCAAACTTCGAATGGAGACAAGTTTCGTCCATGTTGGTCCAAACGTGACGAACATCGCTCTAGGGAACGAACTTGTTGTTTCTAACTTTCGAAACCTCGAATGGACACAAGTTTGGTCCGTTTTTGTCCGAGGATGACGAACAACGCTCTAGGGCATGAACTTCAGGTTTAAAACTTGCCAAACGTCGAATGGAGACAAGTTTCGTCCATGTTGGTCCAAACGTGACGAACATCGCTCTAGGGAACGAACTTGTTGTTTCTAACTTTCGAAACCTCGAATGGACACAAGTTTGGTCCATTTTTGTCCGAGGATGACGAACAACGCTCTAGGGGACGAACTTCAAGTTTAAAACTTGCCCAACTTCAAATTGAGACAAGTTTTGTCCATGTTGGTCGAAACGTGATGAACATCGATCTAGGGAACGAACTTGTTGTTTCTACAACACGTCTCCACATCCATCTTCACATCCGCAAAATCTCCACATCCACCATCCGACAACACTTTCTCTTTTTCAACTTTACTTTTCCCTTTTTCAAACTTTGTAATAAATACATTAGACTTTTATGCTTTACGCACCTTTAGATTTAGATTTTTATATTATTTTCCTTTTTCAAAGTTAGGTTAAAGTTAGGTTTAACTTTTTGACTTTTTATGTTTTTCTTTTAGACTTTTAAGACAAGGTAGTTATTACCTTTTGTCTTTTAGTATTTTATTTTCAACGTTAGGTTTCGGTATTTATTACCTTGACCTTTGTGAACGATTTACTCAACTAATTTCAATTTCAGTTTGGAGTCCGGGCTCTATAAAAGAGTTCCAACTTGTATTCAATAGGCAGAGGCGAATAATCTAGCAAAAGAGAAGAAGCATAAATCTCTCTTAGCTATCTATTCGCAAAACACTTGTAACCTGCAAAGATCCTTATTCTCCTATCCTTTTAGCAATCTGAGCATAGATTGTGGGATTTGGGAGCAATTGGTATCAGAGCCTTACTCATTATTCAATATACACTCCAATCTTTGAAGCAATTTCCTTTGTTTCAAATTTTTGCTTTTTTTTGATTTAATTTGTTAAATATTTTTAAACTTTAGAGTTAAGATTAGTATTGATTAAATTCAATACAATTCTTCTCAAGTTTCTCTATGTGGTCGTTCCGTCAGCCCTTCCGTCAGTAGGCGTTGGTAAGCGATTGGTGTTCCAGGCAGCAAGGCGTAAGACCGTTGGTAAGCCGCGTGTTCCAGTCTACAGTTGGGTAGTTCGTGGAGAGAGAAACGTTTGAAGGATTTTATTGTTCTTAAACAATATTATTTTTACCTTTAATCTTTAATTTGATTTTATGAATTATGTCTAAGTTGCTCAAATCTTTGTTACCAAGAAAATTACTCAAAGGAGAGAGTTCTTCTTCATCTAGTCAATTGGCTCAACCTACTCAATCAGATATGGATGTCAGAAGCCAATTCAATGAGCTTAACGTCATATCTGAGGGATTCAAGGTAAAAATGGAATTCTTAAAAGAGGATTTCATGGACCAGAAATGGAAAATGCCTAGGAAGTTTTTCTTCAAGGCATATGAAAAAGAAGAAAGAGAAGAGTTCAAAGCTACGTGGATCTCTACCATGGAAGCCCTTGAACAAAATATTCCTTTCTTTCAATGGTTCGCCAGCCGAGAAAATTATGATGAGCAGGTGAACGTTATAAAAGAAACTCTCTGGAAGACTCAAAAAGGAGATGTTTCTAGTATTCATCCACCCATGGAACAAATTGAATTCAGAAATTCCAAGGGAAATCTAGTTGTTGCCTCTCCATTCAAGCAACTGACTTTGGAAGAGGAAAACAAAAACCCCTCTAAAGGAATTCGAGGAGTTTTTGCTCAAAACAACTTCACAAACAAAATACTATCCACCATGGCAGAACAAATGGATCGTATTGAGGAGAAGGTTTTCACTCCTCCAAAGATTCAAAAGCCTCTCCGGATAGGATCATCTGGAATCCCAATCATTGAGGATACTCTCTCAAATTTTGGAAGGATTCCAGGAGGATCAGTTCCATTATTAAAAAGAAAAGAAGAGATCTTGCTTAAATCAATTCAACAAGAGCTCAACAGGCTTAATGGAAAGTCTCCTCAAATCAACGTATTCAATGATGACGAGATAGCTGATATAATTGCAGAGATGCAGCAAGCAGCAATCTCAGATGAAGAGCCTAGAGAAATAAATAGAATCTCTATGCACTCAAAAAGTAACCCAAAAACCTATTATCACAGGGCTACTCACCCAGATCTGACCATTGAGGACCGGAACCATATTATGGGCAGTTCATTCGATGGATCATCCATTCATGAATGGAATATTGACAGTCTTTCTCAATATATGATCATGAATCTCGTCCAAGAAATTTTTGTTGCCAATGCAACGTACACTTCAAAGGGCGCAACTGATCATCAAATTGCCAAACTTCTCGTTGCTGGATTTACCGGCATCCTAAGAGGATGGTGGCAAAATACCTTTTCTGAAGAAGAAAGGAATCAAATTCTTACTCATAGATCTTCTATCGAAGAATCGGATACCACAAGAACAGTAAGAGAAGTTGGAGAATCTTCTTCTACTGCTCAAAGTAGAGCAACTGGCGTCACTGCTGCAGCTCTTTCATCAGCTCTAACGGCTACATCACCCACAAGAAGAGGGTATAAAGATGATGCCGTAACTACTCTCTGCTTTAGCATAATCAAAGCCTTTGTCGAAGACAACAATGACTATGTTAATCAAGCAGGAGTATACCTTCAAAGACTGACTTGTCCAAAGCTCCAGGACTTTGAATGGTACAAACAGACTTTCCTAACAGAAGTCTACAAGAGAACGGATGCCCATAGCCCGTTCTGGAAAGAAAGATTTATAGTCGGATTACCAAAAATATTTGGCTCCGAACTTCTACTCCATCTCCGAGAATTTTAAAAGGAGAAATTCCATGGAGCTCGATCACTTATGGCGAGCTTGCTCACTTCGTCATCAGCCAAGCAGGAAATCAATGCCTTGAAGCTACTCGGCATGAAAAGCAAAACAAGTCCAAAGAAAGAAAACAAGAATATGGGGAGTTTTGCAAGACGTACTACTATTATCCTGAAGCTCCATCTGTCAGGAAGAAGAAGAGGCTTAATCAAGCCAAAGTTCATTACTCAAACTATCGGCAAAGATCCAAGACTAGCAGACCATATGCTAAGGGTCCTTACCGAAAAGTTCAATATAGTAGGAAGAATCCTACTGTTCATAGAAATTTTTCAAGAAGACCTTCTTCAATGGATTCCAAAATATCATTCATGATCTTTTGGAATTCGGATGGAGCATTTTTTAGCCCGAAGGGCATAACGTTCCATTCGTATTGACCAAAAGGTACATTAAATGCTGTTTTGTACCTATCTTGCTCGATAATCTGTATTTGCCAAAATCCAGATTTCATATCGAACTTTGAAAATAATTTCGCATTGGAAATTCGTTTGAGTAAATCATTTTTGTTAGGAATTGGATATCTAATCCATTCCAAAACCTTGTTTAATGGTTTATAGTTGATTACCAGCCTCGGGACACCTCGTTCCTTTTCAGCTTGGTTATTGACGTAGAAAGCAGCACATGACCATGGGCTTTTTGATGGCCTTATCAGCTTTCTTTTGAGTAATTCTTCGATCTCCTTTTGGCAGTGGCTTAATAATTCATAATTCATCTGGATTGGCCGCGCCTTTGTAGGAATATTTGATTCTTTGAAATCTTTTTCATATGGTAATGTTACCATATGTTTCTTCCTTGACCAGAAAGCATCTGGATGAGTGGAGCAAATTTGTTGTTCAATTTGCTTTTGAATCACCTGGACTCGTTTCTGGACTCCAGGTAGTTGAAGTTGTTCTTCAACTTTCTTGAAGCTGACTTCTTCTTTCAGATAGTCAATCTGCTTTTTCTTGAGGTTGATTTTATCAACAACATTAAGATTACTTTCTCTTAATGGGTCGATAAATTGAATATAATCTCTTTATCCAAGATTGTTGAACAGATTCCATTGTCTGTTACCTGTAATGGATATAATTGAGTAATAAACGGCGTACCTAAAATCACTGCTTGATTTAGGTTTTTGACTAATAGGAATGAGGTCACAAAGCAAATTCCTTCGTTGCATATATGAACTTCCGGAAGCTTGTGCCTGATGAATAGAGGCTGATTATTTGCCCCTTTCAAGACTTCCATAGTCTTTTTGAAGTACCTTGAAGGAATAATGCCTTCATGAATGCAATTCTGATCTGCTCCCGAATCAACTAGAGCAATTGCATTAATTGAAAAGTCTTGCACCTGTAATGACATTTTAACATATCATTTCTGATACTGGACTTTTTGCAAGGTGGATAAGAACTGTTCTTCTTCTGCTGAAGATTCAGAAAGTTCCCCATCTACTTGAGCTGTTGAAGTAGTTGCCTGATTTGACTTGATCATGGCAACTTCGACGGACAATAGTGCTACGTCCTTTTGATAATCAAGGCGAAGCTTTTTAACTTCCTCCTTGAGCTTATTGATTTCAGACTTCAAATCTGAAGCTTTGATTTCTTGTCTTTCCTTTTTGAAGAGAGAAAAGACATCTTCGATGTTTGGATAATGAGCTTCATCCAAAGCATGCTCTTTTTCTTTCTGAAGAGATTCCTTCAGACGAATGAGTATATTCTTTTTGAGGTTGGCATCTGTAATCTGTTCAGCCGCCTCAAATAGTAATTCCTGATCCTTAGTTAGGACATTTATGTAGTTAAAACAACCGCAAAATCTCCCTCCTTTGCAGTCAGGTTCATGAGGTAACTCCCCTTCGTAAATATCTGTATCAGATTCTTCCAAGAGTTGTAGTACTTGATCTTTTTCTAAATCTTCATAAATGGAATCTTCAGAATCTGTTCGTACTATTTGAAGTAGTTCGTTCTTAATATCTTCTTCGATACTAAGTTCGTTTATTCTCTTCTTCATGGGACATTTTGGAGCATAATGTCCAAATCCTCTGCATTTGTAGCATTGGACTTTTGAAGAAGGTCTTCTTGAAAAATTTCTATGAACAGTAGGATTCTTCCTACTATATTGAACTTTTCGGTAAGGACCCTTAGCATATGGTCTGCTAGTCTTGGATCTTTGCCGATAGTTTGAGTAATGAACTTTGGCTTGATTAAGCCTCTTCATCTTCCTGACAGATGGAGCTTCAGGATAATAGTAGTACGTCTTGCAAAACTGCCCATATTCTTGTTTTCTTTCTTTGGACTTGTTTTGCTTTTCATGCCGAGCAGCTTTAAGGCATTGCTTTCCTGCTTGGCTGATGACGAAGTGAGCAAGCTCGCCATAAGTGACCGAGCTCCATGGAATTTCTCCTTTTAAAATTCTCGGAGATGGAGTAGAAGTTCGGAGCCAAATATTTTTGGTAATCCGACTATAAATCTTTCTTTCCAGAACGGGCTATGGGCATCCGTTCTCTTGTAGACTTCTGTTAGGAAAGTCTGTTTGTACCATTCAAAGTCCTGGAGCTTTGGACAAGTCAGTCTTTGAAGGTATACTCCTGCTTGATTAACATAGTCATTGTTGTCTCCGACAAAGGCTTTGATTATGCTAAAGCAGAGAGTAGTTACGGCATCATCTTTATACCCTCTTCTTGTGGGTGATGTAGCCGTTAAAGCTGATGAAAGAGCTGCAGCAGTGACGCCAGTTGCTCTACTTTGAGCAGTAGAAGAAGATTCTCCAACTTCTCTTACTGTTCTTGTGGTATCCGATTCTTCGATAGAAGATCTATGAGTAAGAATTTGATTCCTTTCTTCTTCAGAAAAGGTATTTTGCCACCATCCTCTTAGGATGCCGGTAAATCCAACAACGAGAAGTTTGGCAATTTGATGATCAGTTGCGCCCTTTGAAGTGTACGCTGCATTGGCAACAAACATTTCTTGGACGAGATTCATGATCATATATTGAGAAAGACCGTCAATATTCCATTCATGAATGGATGATCCATCGAATGAACTGCCCATAATATGGTTCCGGTCCTCAATGGTCAGATCTGGGTGAGTAGCCCTGGGATAATAAGAGATTCTATTTATTTCTCTAGGCTCTTCATCTGAGATTGCTGCTTGCTGCATCTCTGCAATTATATCAGCTATCTCGTCATCATTGAGTACGTTGATTTGAGGAGACTTTCCATTAAGCCTGTTGAGCTCTTGTTGAATTGATTCAAGCAAGATCTCTTCTTTGCTTTTTAATAATGGAACTGATCCTCCTGGAATCCTTCCAAAATTTGAGAGAGTATCCTCAATGATTGGGATTCCAGATGATCCTATCCGGAGAGGCTTTTGAATCTTTGGAGGAGTGAAAACCTTCTCCTCAATACGATCCATTTGTTCTTCCATGGTGGATAGTATTTTGTTTGTGAAGTTGTTTTGAGCAAAAACTCCTCGAATTCCTTTAGAGGGGTTTTTGTTTTCCTCTTCCAAAGTCAGTTGCTTGAATGGAGAGGCAACAACTAGATTTCCCTTGGAATTTCTGAATTGAATTTGTTCCATGGGTGGATGAATACTAGAAACATCTCCTTTTTGAGTCTTCCAGAGAGTTTCTTTTATAACGTTCACCTGCTCATCATAATTTTCTCGGCTGGCGAACCATTGAAAGAAAGGAATATTTTGTTCAAGGGCTTCCATGGTAGAGATCCACGTAGCTTTGAACTCTTCTCTTTCTTCTTTTTCATATGCCTTGAAGAAAAACTTCCTAGGCATTTTCCATTTCTGGTCCATGAAATCCTCTTTTAAGAATTCCATGTTTACCTTGAATCCCTCAGATATGACGTTAAGCTCATTGAATTGGCTTCTGACATCCATATCTGATTGAGTAGGGGAATTTGTCCTCACATATGTTGTTTCTGGTATGCGAGGAGCAAAATCCACTGAGTTAATCTTTGCAGATAAAGATCTTCTCAATGGTTCTTGATGTTCGAAGCTTCTGGAGGATGAAGCTTCTCCTTAAAAATCTGAAGTACTTTGCCTGGATGGGGCATAGGTTGAGACTTTTGGAACCGATGGAGTTTCTTGGGTGAAACTTATCTCAACAGTTCCATCTGGATGCTCAACCAGTTGAGTGGCAGACTTCGGAGGTGGTACTGCTGGAGCGATAGCTCGTTCTAGTGTCCAATGAGAGTTCCGAGTTATGTCTGACCATTGTAATGTTTTCGGGACCTGTATATTAGATCTCGCGACATTAGCTTCAAGGAGTATAGTCTTGCCTTTAGGGGAACCCCTTAAGGCTCTTGGAGCTATTTCTGTCTTCATTAGGCGATAGCATAACCTGAATATGACAACAAATGCATGAGCATCTGGTTGCATATTCATATCTTTGAAGTAAACATCCAGAATTAAAGAATTTAAAATTCTGGGATCTTGAAGAGATAGCGGATAGCATGGATAACAATTGAAGTATGCTGGTCCGCTTTCCAAGTTGGTTTCGACCATCGCTAGAAGAGAGTCTTGAAACCGTAGAAACCTCTTATCCCTCAAAGTGAGAAGGATAGGAGTATTAAGGCCGGTCCTGAACAACGGCTTGATGGCAACCTGGACTAATCCAAGATGCATATATGAGTAATCCTCTCTGTGTGAAAGGATTTGATTCCTGGTGAGGAGATTCAGCGACTCAGGATTGTTGTGGACAGCAATCTTGTCTTCAACAATCTTTACTCCCCATTCTTGAGTAAAATTGAAAGTAGATTTGTAATAGACCGTTGTTGGGTCTAATTTTGGAATATTCCAGTTAGCTAATTGTTGCTCCACTTTAGCTATCTGGAGTAATTCATTTGTAGAGCTGGCGAGTTCGTCAGCATTTGATTCTGCTTTATGAGTATCATCATCTTGAGTAGATTGAGCCAATTGAGTAGATGAAGAAGAACTCTCTCCTTTGAGTAATTTTCTTGGTAACAAAGATTTGAGCAACTTAGACATAATTCATAAAATCAAATTAAAGATTAAAGGTAAAAATAATATTGTTTAAGAACAATAAAATCCTTCAAACGTTTCTCTCTCCACGAACTACCCAACTGTAGACTGGAACAAGCGACTTACCAACGGTCTTACGCCTTGCTGCCTGGAACACCAATCGCTTACCAACGCCTACTGACGGAAGGGCTGACGGAACGACCACAGAGAGAAACTTGAGAAGAATTGTATTGAATTTAATCAATACTAATCTTAACTCTAGAGTTTAAAAAGATTTAACAAATTAAATCAAAGAAACGCAAAAATTTGAAACAAAGGAAATTGCTTCAAAGATTGGAGTGTATATTGAATAATGAGTAAGGCTCTGATACCAATTGCTCCCAAATCCCACAATCTATGCTCAGATTGCTAAAAGGATAGGAGAATAAGGATCTTTGCAGGTTACAAGTGTTTTGCGAATAGATAGCTAAGAGAGATTTATGCTTCTTCTCTTTTGCTAGATTATTCGCCTCTGCCTATTGAATACAAGTTGGAACTCTTTTATAGAGCCCGGACTCCAAACTGAAATTGAAATTAATTGAGTAAATCGTTCACAAAGGTCAAGGTAATAAATACCGAAACCTAACGTTGAAAATAAAATACTAAAAGACAAAAGGTAATAACTACCTTGTCTTAAAAGTCTAAAAGAAAAACATACAAAGTCAAAAAGTTAAACCTAACTTTAACCTAACTTTGAAAAAGGAAAATAATATAAAAATCTAACTTTAACCTAACTTTGAAAAAGGAAAATAATATAAAAATCTAAACCTAAAGGTGCGTAAAGCATAAAAGTCTAATGTATTTATTACAAAGTTTGAAAAAGGGAAAAGTAAAGTTGAAAAAGAGAAAGTGTTGTCGGATGGTGGATGTGGAGATTTTGCGGATGTGAAGATGGATGTGGAGACGTGTTGTAGAAACTTTGCACATGCTATACTCCCCCCTTATTAAAGATATTTGAAAAATAACTTTAATAAAGTTGTTTGTCGTTTCTTCCACGAAGCAAATCTTGCAATCTTGTATTGTTTTCTTCTCAGGCAAGGAGGCAAGGAGGCAAGGCTATGGCTTACCAACGGACTTACAATACTGCCTGGAACACCAAATAACCGCAACGGTCCTCCGCAGCAGGTCCTTTGAAGAAAGCGCCGCAAGATTGAAAGTTCGAATCGGGATGAAATGCTTTTTCGTGTGTCTTTTGTTGTGTGCAAAGCATGTATTTACTGAAGAAATCAGAGCTGTATCTACAAGGATTTCTTCTGTCTGTACAATATTAAGAATTTACAACGAAATAATACTTACAAGAGAAGAATATACATCTACTGGTTTTTTTTTTTTTTTTTTTTTGATAGGTTCAACGAGAACCATGCGTCCTTTTAGGAGAAGGAACTCCATTTGAAGAATGATATCTGCTTGCAGATATCAACTTGAGTATTTTTGAGTAAATTCGTAGTTTAACGTCTTTGCGGACACTTGCTAGTTTAACGACAATTTCGGTCCAATTAGTGATTAAGGATCACTAAGATTGATGTCGTCATCGTCTTCATCAATGATGGAAAGTGGTGGAGAAGACGACCTGTTTGAGTTTGAGTTATGGAGGAGAACTCTTTGAAGATCAGCTTCTGTGGCTGTTTGAGCAAGGGAAGCAAGCAAGGCAACTTTATTTTTCTGAAATTCTTGCTGTGCTTTCTTTGAGAAATCCTGATTTTCTGGTATATTGATAAACCAAGATTTAATTTGAGGAAGATTAATGTTGGTGACATTAAATTTGTCCCACCATTTGATTTTGAGAGTCTTCACCAGATATTTATGATTAAGGTGAAGGTTTTGAGTAGTTAAATTCCTCTTGCGTATTCGACAACCACCCCCAGTGAAGCAGAAAATTTTTCTCTTCTTTATCTTCTGCAATTCACACTGCCGCATGCCATGATCTCCGTCGCGCCGCAGTCACGTCGCCGACCGTACGCACAGACAGCCGCTCGCCAGAACCCCAAATCGCCTCCACCGCAGCTCGCGTAGATCTGCAAACCTGGCCGAGCTTCACAGATCTGCCACTACACGCCGTGCTCAGCCGCAACTCGCCGCAGACCGCGGTCGCTTGACTCGTTAACCACTGCGTAGACCGCCGAACGCCTTCGCCAGCCATGAAACCGAACATCGTCGCTGCTGCAGATCAATTTTTGGGCGATTTTCGGTACTGTACAGCACCGTTTCGGCCCCATTTGCACGTGGGTAAGCTTATTCTCACTGTATTCTCATGGTTTTCAAATGGTAGATCTAGTTTTGGGCACTGTTTTGTTGATTTGGAGGTTGACCCATTGATTTTGGGCTCTATTTTTGGAATACCCATTGTAGGTGGAGGTTGGTTTGAAAAAATTAAATCAAACCATCACTTAATAGGCAAAGCTCGGTTCTGTTTTGGAGAAGAACAGAGGTAAAATTCCTATTCTAAAAATCAAGCAAATTCTTGAGTATATGCTAGGCTTCGATTCTAGGATTTGGGTTGTTTTGTTTTTCTCTAAGTGTCATAGGGAGTTTTAGGTAGGGGTGTAAAAATGGCGGGTCGGTTTGGTTCTACAGAAAATCGAACCGAACCGACCCGGTTCAGTTTAACTAAGAATATATCCGAACCGAACCGAATCGATTTTGGTTCGATTCGGTTCCCTGTCGGTTTTTTTTTTTTTTTTTTTTAAAGCTTGCTTGCTTGCTTGCCTACTCTCTCTATTGAACTTCTTTTAAGAAAATCATTTTTGAACTTGATTTCGATTTGATTCAAGGATTTTATTTTTCATTCCTAGTTCTTACAAAGCTCATTTCTCTAATTTGTGATTGTAATTGACTTTTCTAATAGATTTAGAACACTATTTTTTAATTAAGTTGAGTGACCTCATTCTCCCCCCACTTAGTTCATACTAGATCAACCACCAACTAAGAAGTATTTCATAATTTTTACAACAAAAAATAGAAACTAGAACCATCTTTAAGAACAAAATCATAAGCAACACAATCACATTTATCGCTCCAACTTCAATGGATTTCATTGTCACTTCTCGACTCTTAATTCCAGACATAACTTCAGTCTCATTGTTAGACTTCAAGACTCTAAAAAAAATATAGATAAATGTAAATGAGTTAAAGAGTAAAATAAAATATGTCATTGCTAAGAACTAATATATATATATATATATATATATATATGGCACTACCATAGAATCAGATTTCAAATTCTCAAATGCAACTTCCATCTCCTTTTGTACGTTTATAAATTCTAGATAAGAAAGAAAAACAACTAGCTCATTAAATGCAAATAATGAAATAAACAATTAGCTCATTACCTTCATCAATTTCTCCAGCTCCTTCAACTTCTTCACTCATATCATCCAGAGGTTTAGATTGAAGCCAATTTTGAGCACAAATGAGGGCCTCCACAGTTTGAGGAGTTAATGAACTCCGAAAAGAATCTAACACTCGTCCTCCAGTGCTAAAAGTTGATTCAGATGGTACAGTAGATATACGAATACTATAGATGTCCCTGGCTACTTGGTTAATAATCTTAAATCGAGCTGAATTCAACTTCCACCAATTTAGCATATCAAAATTTTCATCCTCTGCACAAGCCTCATCTAGATAACGAGCCACCTCTGTTTTACCATCATCTAGATCTTTTTTTTTACTTAGTTCTTTATATCTATCATGGACAGCAGCACGTACTTTATAAGATCCAATTCCACTCGGTGCATTAGAGGAGATAGATGATATTTCACTCTGACTTTGACAACTTGATGCTTCTAAGGACATGGATGATTGTGTTTGTGGATATTGTTCCACTAATATTCTTAAATAATAAGCATCACACAGTCGGCGCAATACTTCTTCAACCTTATCTGTCCATTTTTTCGCACTTTCTTCCTCCAAAAATTCATGAAAGCAATAACTCACATAATTCAACTTATATCTAGGGTCAAGAACAACAACAACGTACAATAATAAATTAGTTCTCTCACTTGAAGTAATACCCCAATACTTGTTAAATTTTGCTTGCATGTTTAATGCCATCTGACTTAACAACGTATTCTTGTACAACGAGTATTCTCGAATTATTTCTTGAACCAAACACATTTCATGAAAAAATATGTTTGAAGTTACAGACATAGATGCAGAAAACTTTAAAGTGACATCTAAAAAAGTCTTCAAAAACTCTACAAACACCTTAGCATTATCCCAATCGTCAGTAGTAGGTATCTCACCTTTCGGAAAATATTTTGGCTCATGTTCCTCTAATCTTTCAAAGGTCTTTCGAAACTTGATTGCTCCAGCCAACATAGTGAAAGTCGAATTCCATCGTGTTGGAACATCCATACTAAGACAACTTTTTGTTGAAATGTTATCTTCCTTAGCAAACTCTTTAAATGTTTGCAATCTTGAAGGAGATGACCTAACATACTTCACAGCATTTCTAATGCGAATGATAGACTCATGCAAATCTTTTAAAGCATCACTAACAATCAAATTAAGTATATGAGCACAACATCGAACATGGAGAAATTCACCATCCAACACCAACTCATTTCTTCCTTTAAACTTTTTAACCAAATATGCTATTGCTACATCATTTGAGCTAGCATTATCAACCGTGATGGCAACAAGTCTATTAATACCCCAACTTCGCAAGCATTTTTCAATGGCTCTTCCTATTGTATCTCCTTTATGATTAGTTATTTGACAAAAGTTTAGAATTCTTTTGTGCAAGTTCCAATCACCATCAATGAAATGAGCAGTTATAACCATGTAATTAATATTATGAATGGAAGTCCATGTATCAGTCGTTAAACAAACTCTTTGGCCAATTCGAGCTAAGACACTCTTCAACCTCTTTTTCTCCCCCATGTACAATTGAAAACAATCTTTTGCAATAGTGACTCGTGATGGAATTACAAACTTTGGATTTAATGCCTTGCAAAATTTATGAAATCCTTCACTTTCTACAAACTTAAATGGCAATTCATCCAATATGACCATACAAGCAAGCATTATTCTACAATTCTCTTGAGTGAATGATGTAGCCATCTTACATTCAGAATCTCCCTCTTCTTCAACATAACCCTCTGATTTACTTGTAAACTTCTTACATTTATCTAAGTGTCTTTTCAAATTTGTTGTTCCATTTCTCTTAGAATCACAGGCATATGTTACCCCACAATATTTACAAGCAGCCCTAGGAAATTCAGGATCACATCTCTCTACTTTAACATAATGCTCCCAAATATCTGAAGCTTGTTTAGTAGGTTTTCTTTTCCCTAATGATCCTAATTTACTACTCACACCAAGATCAGGATTATCACTTTCAACTGAGCGAAGAGATTGACTAGAATGACTTTGTTTAGAAGTCTCATTTGTAAAAGACGAAGTCATCCTGTAATAGAAACTAAACCAAGTAAAGCTTATGAATACTCAATTTCTAGAGTTTCTAAAGTTTTTATCCCCTTCCAAGTTCCTAATTTAGAAGTCTCATTTGCAAAACTTACACACCAAAACAACTCAAGAATAGTAAATCAATCCAATCCAAACAAATTCAAATAATTTCGAAGTGGGAAATAGTGTGGTGAGGATCGAACTGGTAATAAAAAAGCATCAATAAAATGATCTCTGATCAGTTTAAGCCGAGTGAAAAAGACATGGCTGGAGGCAAAATTCCCCTTGATACTAACTCCGAAGGAAAAAGACTCAACTTCACTGCATTCTGAAGTAAACTAGCTAAAAACCTGAACTTATAATTCTTCAAGAAAATGAACTTACAATATACGGTCTCTGAACTTTTCATCTATGATAACAGAAGCAAGAAAATGAATAACAAACAGAATAACAGAAGCAAGGAAGATTCAATTTTTTGAATGATCTTTGGTGTGGATTTGCATTGATGAGAAATCAAAATCTTTCTGTTTGGAGCTTATTTTTTTCACCAAAGGTCGGTGGGTTTTTCTCATCAAAAGTGTAGTGGGATTTCAACCTTTAACCTCTAAGTATTACTTTTGGGGCCTTAGCCAACTGGCTATGTACAAGATGGTTTCTTCATCAAGTTTGATACTACTGATGGGTCTTCTCAGATAACTTCAGAAGAGCAGAGAAGTTCATGTAATTGAAATCCACACGAGATTTGCCTAAATCCCAATGTATGAAACTGGGTTTTGTAGTGTAAATCATAAAGATGTTTACACACCTCGGCTATCTGATCCCAACTACAGAACCATAATTTGTAAATAAAGCTTGTAGAGGCTATTGCCCATCCCAAAATGGACTCTCAACGGTCATGTTCAAATCTAAACAGGATTTTCCATCCATTAAAATCATGTTTATCAAACAGTGCAAACAACCCATTAAAATACTTAACCAAATCAACACAAAAATGATGAACATTCAGTTTTCCTTAGCCACCCAGCCGCTTCATACCTTCTCAAGGCTTCAAAGTAATATGATGAACATTCAGTTTCATTTTCACATGATTTTGTGTACTTGAAAGGGGGAAACGACTTCATCAGAACTTTTCAATTTCTTTGAGATTCATAGCTATATGTTTTTTTTTTTGTTTCCTTATTTCCCTTCATTTGTTTCCTGTTTTCAAATTCTTATCTTACGATTACTAACCAAACGCACCCTTACCAATTTGATCTTTATTTTGTTCTTATAGTTTGACAATTACGATAAGGTTTTAACTCATTTTCCTAAAGTCTCTTTATTCCTTTTTCACCTATCACCTATCCACTTATCCCATTCCCAATGACCACTAGCCTAGCCTCATATGGTTCTCTCATCTCAAAGGCTTTCTTGCCACCCCTTCTTATCTAATCATCTATTTCATTAAAATCCATTGCATTGATAAGATGAAGTTAAAATATATATATAACTTCCAATCCAGATGATTACAAGAAACAACATTGAGCTATGAGGAAGCAAAAGAACATTATGTTCAAACTTCGAATTAAAAATTATATCAATCATTTTCAATCGTCCAAGCATACTAAAACCAACCAAGCATTTCATTCTCAACTCAGCCATCTCGCAATCATTTTCCATCTTACAACTTCCTCCTATCTCAAAACCAACCAAGCAGACACTTCCCATTTTACAATGCATTTCCTAGCTTTTTCTTGTGCTGCAATTCATTCTCAGCCCATTAGCCATCAACTTATTTTACAGTCCATTTTGCATACATCCCCATCTTATAACTCATCTTGCCATCCTCACTCTCTAATACATATTCCTAAAGTACGAGAAAAAGTATGTAATATCACATCTTTGTTTCATCAGCCAGACTCACTCTCCCCCATTTTATATTGAACTTTAAACTTGGAATTAATACTCCATTAGTTTTGTTGCTGGTTTTTTGAAAATGTATGGCTAGGTTTCAGTTTTGTGAGTGTTGATTTTTTTAGTTACAATGTTTTTTTGGATTTGATTGGTTTGTTGTTGGGTTGAATGTTCTTCTAGTAGCTCGATGAATTGAGTGTTCCTTTTTCTGTTGAATTTGAGCATTTTTAGAAATAGATTTGGGTGTGTTGTTTGGTTTTTTTTTTAATTACTTTTTGGTATGACTTTGGGGAGGATAATAATTCTGAAGAAACTAAAATGAACTACCTCACTAAAGTACACAGTTAAAATAAGAGAATTTTCCCTCATCCATATCCATTACCATTGTCGTGGAGAAATATCTAGTAAATCCATTCCAACACCAGAAATGTCCATACCACATCAATCAAATTGAAAAGAAACAAAAACGAAAACTATTGGAGTTGTTCATAGTAAAGTTCAAAATGAAGAATACCCAATACCCAACAAACAAATGAAGAAAACTAACCTCTGCAACTTTAGGAGACAACCAAAAATCCCAGATGAAGAAAATTGAGATCAGATTCCAAAGCGTCGTGAGATTGAAAGAGATGAAGAGGCTGTCGCTTAAGTGAGAATAACGGCGAAATCTGGGCAGCGGCCGGCAGGGGCTGACGTTGGGAGAGAGAGATGTGGCGAGCGGCAGGCGATGGCGATATGAGACTGAGACTGAAAGAGGGGTTTGGGTAGTGAAGAAAAGCTCTGCGCGACTCAGTGAGAACGTGAAAGGGGTGAAGATAGAGTTAGGGAAAATAGAACCGAAGACCGAACCGACCATAGGGGTTTGGGTCAGTTCGGTCAGCGGTTTGGAGGTTCGGTTCGGTTTCTTTCACCCCCAGTTTTAGGTGAATTAAATTTAGTTTGGTGGGAGAAACTTTGGGATTTAGTTATGGATTTTAGGAATTTTTCTAACCTTAGGGATGGTGTAAGCCCTAAACTCTCTTTTGATCATATTGTGCTCATATTTGAAGTTTTGACATATGCAAATTGATATAGGTTGCACTAAAAGATGTCGTGATGAGATTTGGGAATCTTTTGGATTGTGAACTATAATGTGTACAAAGCTTCATAAGGAGATAGGTAAGCCATTGAATAAGCATATTAAGAGTTGAATTGAAGTAAGTTAAGGTCATTAACAAGTTGGGTAAATTTTAGGGTACATAGTTCTCGGGTAGCAGAACAGTGTGAAGAAATCCGTTTCTTTTGAGCTCTTGAGGAGGAATTAGAAGCTGAAACTTTGAGGTAAGCAAGCTAAGATGTTTTACTTGAGGTTTATCAAAAAATATTAGGTGGTTGTTTTGCTAAATTTTGAGGAACCCAAGCTGAAAGTTGAACCTGGAATTTTAGGGTACATAATTCTCGGGTAGCAGAACAGTGTGAAGAAATCCGTTTCTTTTGAGCTCTTGAGGAGGAATTAGAAGCTGAAACTTTGAGGTAAGTAAGCTAAGATGTTGTACTTGAGGTTTATCAAAAAATATTAGGTGGTTGTTTTGCTAAATTTTGAGGAACCCAAGCTGAAAGTTGAACTTGGAATTTTAGGTGCAAGAAAAAAAAAACTGCTAGCAAGAGATTGAAGGAGATGTGCTTCCATTTCTTTATACCTTACACCCAAGTGCATATGGTTATTATGAATTGAGTTATGGGACTGAATTAGATATGTTTTTAAGGTGTATAATGAAAGGAATTAATGTTATTAATTTCTTTTTTCAGGGCAAACGGAGATAGGAATAGCTTATAATCCTTGGAACCCTTTTGGTGATTGTGAGTGAATCTATTTTAGAACTATGCTTGACCTTTGTTTTGCTTCAAAAGCATAAATGTTGATCATTGAAACATGCTTGACTTACTTTTGTATACTTTTCATGGAGCTTTTAATAGAATGTCATTGATGAAACTTAAGCATGATTTGAATTAGTTTGTAACTATACATTCAAACATGGAAACTAAATTATGGAAGTATGACTTCCTTTAGAAAATGCTTTGTGTAAATCCACTTGGAAACATGTTTAGAAAGGAAAAGTGCAAATGTTGAGAATTTGTTGTTTGTGTTATCAAAACATGATTTCCAAGGTAATCAAAGTATGCCCCGGTATGTTGTTAACCCCCAGTACTGAAGGACATTGAGAAGGTACTTGGGAGGGAGGAATTATGATTTCCCGATACTGAAGGACAAAGAGAAGGTATTCGGGTAGTAACTGGTCTAACCCAATACTGAAGGACATAGAGAAGGTATTAGGGAAGACCAGTGTGTCAATGGAATTCCACGTGCACGAGAGAGAGGTATGAACGTTGTTGGTATAGAGATGACTCTACCACAGCTAAGGTTCGAAAGTGGTATCATGATATGAGTTTTATTGTTATGAGCTTCTACGCTTTTGAAATGTCTAATCTTCAGTATGATACTACATTATGAGTTTCTATGCTATACATAATGTGGTGACTTAAACCTGTAAATGGGTAGCATGGTTTGATTATGTTTACAAATAAGTGATAAGTTATCTCTAACTTGTAGCTTGTCCATCATTATGTTTCATCTTTGAGCTTATAATGTTTTTAAGATAGACACTCACTGGGCTTCCCAGCTCACGTTTTTATTATGTTTTCTCTTCACAGGTAGCAAACGAGTTCCCGGTGCTTAGCCTTGACAAGACCTGTTTGCCACCACGCCGTTTTAGCTCCTTGTATATACACTTTCTTATGTATATAGTTTGTAGTAAAAGCATTTTAGCGGGGTTGTAATAACTATAAAATGTTATGACTTGTTAAAGAACATAGTACTGAAAGTTAATGGGTCTTGCTCATATGTGTATTTGAGCGTTCCAAACTTACTTGTTCAAACGTGTTGTGTTACCTTCATTTTCAGATATATGTTGGGATGGTCAGAGAGAGCTAGTAAAAGGGTTGATTGTCTATGTCTTTACATCTCTTCCTAGGGTAGGCAAGTAAGCTGGGAAGGGGTGTGACAGATGGTTTGAATTACGCTCCAAATCGTTTGACTGAGATTCAAGGCGGTGGAATTTTAGTGAGAATTTGGCTGATTTGGATTCTTGAGCTAAGCCAAGATAAGGGACTTTATGCCGGTATGCTTAAATGCAAGTTAGGAACTGAATTGAAAAAAAAAAAGAGAAAATTTCATTTGAAATGAAAAGCTTTTATAAATATTTTGTTATGGATTTTTGATGAATTTTAAAATGCTTGTTATATATAAAAATGGATTTTCACTTGTTGATTGCCAACTATTCTCATGAATGTTATGCATGATTTATGATTTTGATTTATGATAAATGATATGAGAATGTTGCTTGTGTTGCATCATGGAATGAGAAGTTTAAAATGCTTTGGGACCTCATGCATACATGTATGTTTTTCATAATAAAATGATTTCGAAGGCTGTGGAAATTACCCCATAAATTATAGATGTACATCTAATTGAAAAGGAACCTGAGAAGGTTAATTGAAAAGGAACCTGAGAAGGTTAATTGAAAAGGAACCTGAAAAGGTTAATTGAAAAGGAACCTGAAAAGGTTAATTGAAAAGGAACCTGAAAAGGTTAATTGAAAAGGAACCTGAAAGGGTTAAATGGAATGGAAAGGTTAGGCTGGGTTAATTGTCCACATTAAGCCGAAGAGAAAATTAAAAGAGAAACATTTCCACTATGGAGGTATTTTAGGTCCCACTAGAGGAAAAAAAAATTTTAAAAAATCACGTTCTATGTGTTTGCATATCCTGACCTCGGTAGTGAGATCACTTACTGAGTATTTTAAATAATCACCCTTTTTATGAAAATGTTTTTCTTTTCAGGTAAGGGCAAGGGCATCCTCAGCGAATGATAGGATACTTGCTGCAAAAGTCCATGGGTGACCTATAGAAGTTTTCCTTCCGCAATTTCTTCATTTTTAGCATTTTTAGAATATTCTTTTAGTGGATGTGTTATGAAAATTAACTCAATTGTTAAATGTTTTTAGTTTATTCTTATGTTTTAAAATAAAGGGATCCTTATGTCAAGGTTTTTGATTGTTTTTATAAAGGTTTAATTCTATATTAAAGATTATTTAAGTTGGTTTTTTTTTTGGTTTCATTAGCATGTATTTAGTAACACCCCTAGAAAGTCCAATAGGAAAAGTAGGGTCTTTACAGTTGGTATCAGAGCCCAAGGTTATGGGTTCTGTAGACTTGCTTACATCGTAGGCATTAAGAATCCTATGGCCAAGTAGCAAATATCCAGTCATCACCAGGTATGCCCATATATTAAAGATTATTTCATTTATTCATTCTTTCTAATTTATTTATTTATAGGGAAAAGAGTTGTTTATGTTATGTTTCCAAGTTTACAATAAATGCTTTCATGTTGATTAAATTGGTAGGATGTGGAATTAGAAGGCTTAAATAGATTAGTTGTGATTGTAGTGTTTCCATAGAGATGTCGCCACGTAGAGGAGGAAGAGCTCAACGGGGTAGGGGACGAGGAAATGTAGGGGGACAGGATCCACCGCTGAAGCAACCAGCCTATCAGGATGTGAACCCCCCAGTAGCGTCGCCAACTGGGCAGGCGAACCCTACCGTGGCGTCTTTGATATTGGAGGCCATGCAAACCTTGGTGCAGACCACAGTGGCGAATCAACTAGCACAACTAGGTAAGAACCACGGGAGTGCATCTCTAGAGGAGAGATGCCTGAAATATTTCAAAAAATACGACCCTCGTACGTTTGATGGATCCTCTGGGGACCCAACAGTGGCAGAGTTGTGGTTGTCTTCTATAGAAACCATTTTTCGGCTCATGAATTGTTCGGAGGAGCAGAAGGTGTCCTATGCTGCCTTTATGTTGAGAGATGATGCATTCATGTGGTGGGAGTCCACAATGAGAACTATGGGCACCAACGGTGAGCCGGTGACGTGGACACAGTTCAAATAGGCCTTTTGGAGGAAGTTTTACCCAACGGCGGCCCGTTACAGGAAGCAGGCAGAGTTCCTCCAACTTGGCCAGAATAGGCGATCAGTGGAGGCATATGAGAGGGAGTTCAAGAGGCTCCTACGCTTTGCCCCTGAGTTGGTTGACACATAAGCCAACAAGGCAGAGCGCTTTATGATGGGTTTGGATGAGGATATTCGAAGCTTCATACAGGCCTTGGCACCCCCTGATTACGCCACGACAGTGAAGGCAGCTGAGTTGATAAGCGTCCGTCAGCAGAGTGAGCATCATGTGCTTGTAAATCCAGGTCCCTCCACGGGCCAGAAGAGAAAGTGGGGATAGACGAACTTTGGCCCCCAGCATTCCCAGCGCACTCAGCACTCATTTGGAAGATCTCGTTCAGGTCCAGGACAGAGGCAACAATCATATAAGCCAGGAGGTAGTAGTGGCGACAAGCCACGGTGCAACAAATGTGGGAAGCAACATTGGGGCAGATGTTTAGCCAGGAGGGAGCATGCTTTAGGTGTGGACAGGAGGGTCACAGAGTAGAGAATTTCCCCAACAGAGGTACTAGGAACCAGCCTTCGAGTTCGAGTGGTGCTGGTACTTCTAGAAAGACGATCTAGCCAGGGAAAGCTTATGCTACTACGAGTCGACGTGCTGGTAATTCAGATTCGGTGGTAACAGGTACACTCCCGATACTTGGGCACCTTACCTTCGTACTTTTTGATTCAGGTTCCACTCATTCATTTATCTCTGCATCTTTTGTGAGTCAAGCTAAATTAGAGTTGGAACCATTGTTATATGTTATGTCTGTTGCCACCCCGGCAGGGGTGAGTTTGTTAGCTACTGAAAAAGTAAAAGCATGTAAAGTGTTAGTGTCAGATCATGAGTTAGATGTGACCTTGGTAGTCTTAGATACGCAAGAGGTTGATGTAATCCTAGGCATGGACTGGCTGGCGGAGAACCATGCCAGTATTGATTGTTTCCATAAGGAGGTGGTATTTATGCCACCGTTGCAGGCAAGCTACAAGTTTAAAGGGTCCAAAACTGAGACTGCCCCTAAGGTGATTTCTGCCCTGAAGGCAAGGAAGTTGATCAACCAAGGAGCATGGGGTGTGTTGGCGTGTGTGGCCGACACCAGATGCACTGAGATTTTAGCATCATCAGTACCAGTGGTAAATGAGTTTCTAGATGTTTTTCCTGAAGACCTTCTAGGGTTACCTCCTGCACAAGAGGTAGACTTTAGCATAGAGCTCGAGCCAGGGACAACTCATATCTCTAAAGCTCCTTATAGAATGGCCTCAGCAGAGTTAAAGGAACTCAAGTCACAACTACAGGATCTTTTGAATAAAGGGTTTATACGCTCCAGCGTGTCACCGTGGGGGGCACCTGTGTTGTTCGTGAAAAAGAAAGATGGGTCTATGCGTCTGTGCATATACTATAGAGAGCTAAACAAGGTAACCATTAAGAACAGGTACCCTCTCCCTCGTATAGACGACCATTTTGACCAGTTATAGGGGCAGTGGTGTTCTCTAAGATTGTCCTACGGTCAGGTTATCACCAGTTGAGGATTCAGGATGAAGATATTCCTAAGACGGCTTTCAGGTCCAGGTACGGACACTACTAGTTCATTGTGATGTCGTTTGGGTTGACAAATGCGCCTGCAGTCTTTATGGGTTTGATGAATAGAGTATTCAAAGAATTCTTGGATACTTTTGTGATTGTGTTTATTGATGATATTCTTGTCCATTCCAAGACTGATGAGGAACATGAGGAGCATCTCAGGAGAGTTTTGTCAACTCTGAGGGAGAATAAGTTGTATGCAAAGTTCTCTAAGTGTGAATTATGGCTCCAGCAAGTGTCCTTTCTAGGGCATGTGGTGTTAAGGGACGGAGTATCAGTGGACCCCGCAAAGGTAAAAGCAGTGACTAAGTGGCCTTACCCAACCACGATCACCGAGGTGCGTAGTTTCTTGGGTTTGGCAGGCTACTATCGACAATTCGTGCAGGATTTCTCTAAGATAGTTGTGCCTTTGACTCAGTTGACACGAAAGGGTAGCTCGTTTGTGTGGAGTGATGAATGTGAAGCAAGTTTCCAAAAGCTAAAACAGAAGTTGGTCTCGGCCCCAGTACTCACCGTGTCTGATGAAACAGGAGGTTTTGTTGTCTATAGTGATGCCTCAAAGAAGGGCTTGGGATGTGTTCTAATGCAGCATGGACAGGTTATTGCCTATGCCTCCCGCCAGTTGAAAGACTACGAGCGCAACTATCCAACCCATAATTTGGAATTGGCGGCAGTGGTCTTTGCCTTGAAGATTTAGAGACATTATTTGTATGGGGAGAAAATCCAGATCTTCACAGACCACAAGAGCTTAAAGTACTTCTTCACTCAGAAGAAGCTAAACATGAGGCAACGCAGATGGCTGGAGTTAGTGAAGGATTATGATGTTGAGATTTTGTATCACCCAGGCAAGGCAAACGTAGTTGTAGCTACTCTTAGCAGGAAGACAGTGCACACTTCGGCTCTGATTACTGACCAAGCTGATATACGAGCAGATCTAGAGCGTGCAGAGATAGCGGTGTTAGTGAGGGAAGCTACAACACAGTTAGCCCAGTTGACAGTTCAGCCAACGTTGAGACAACGTATTATAGATTCCCAACGGGGGGATCCCAGTCTAGTGGGCATGTTTCGTATAGTGGAAACAGACCAGGCGAGTGAGTTTTCTCTATCTTTTGATGGTGGTCTCTTGTGTCGGGGACGTTTGTGTGTGCCTGAGATTGATGAACTTAAGAATGAGATTTTGACTGAGGCGCACTGTTCTCCATTCTCGATGCATCCAGGTAGTACAAAGATGTATCAAGATCTGAAACAGATTTACTGGTGGCGTGGAATGAAGAAGGATGTGGCGGACTATGTTAACAGGTGTTTAGTTTGCCAGCAAGTGAAGGCACCAAGACAGAAGCCAGCAGGATTGTTACAGCCTTTAAGTGTGCCACAGTGGAAGTGGGATGAAATCTCTATGGACTTCGTGGTAGGGCTACCTAGAACAGTTAGAGGCTACACAGTGATTTGGGTTATTGTGGATAGACTTACTAAGTCAGCGCACTTTCTTCCAGGGAAACCTACTTACTCCGCTGAGAAGTGGGCACAATTGTACATGGAGGAGATAGTCAGATTGCACAGAGTTCCTGCGAGGATTGTTTCCGACAGGGATTCCCGTTTTACATCTAACTTCTGAAGGAGTTTGCAGAAGGCCTTGGGTACTCAGTTGGATTTCAGCACGTCTTTTCACCCCCAGACAGATTGTCAACTAGAGCGGTTAAACCAGATATTAGAGGATATGCTACGGGCTTGTGTGTTGGACTTTGCAGGTGGTGGGATAACCACTTGCATTTGATGGAGTTCGCTTACAATAATAGTTACCAAACAACCATCGGCATGGCACCGTTTGAAGCTTTGTACGGTAAAAGATACAGGTCTCTTATTTACTGGGACGAAGTTGGCGAACGTCAGTTGCTGGGACCCGAGTTGGTCCAAGCCACTAATGATGCAATTGAAAAGATTAGAGCAAGGATGCAAACTGCAAAGAGTAGACAGAAAAGCTATGCTGACTCGAGGCGAAGGGATTTAGAGTTTGAAGTGGGTGACCATGTGTTCTTGAAGGTGGCTCCAATGAAGGGAGTTATGAGGTTCGATCAGAAAGGAAAGTTAAGTCCACGTTTCATAGGGCCATTTGAAATTTTGGAACATATTGGCCCTGTAGCTTATAGGTTGGCTTTGCCGCCATCGCTTTCTGCAGTACACAGTGTGTTCCATGTATCCATGTTGACGAAGTACATGCCGGACCCATCACATGTGATTGACTTTGAGCCCTTGCAGTTGAACGAGAACTTGAGCTATGAAGAAAGGCCTGAGTAAATTCTTGCGAGAGATCAGAAGACTCTTCGCAATCGAGAGATCAACCTTGTCAAGGTGCTGTGGCAAAACCACCAGTCCGAAGAAGCTACTTGGGAGCGAGAGGATGAGATGCAGGCTAGATACCCCGAGCTTTTTCAAGGCTAGAAACTTTAGAGGATGAAAGTTTTTAAGGAGGGAAGATTGTAACGACCGACATTTTTAGGTATTAAATTAAAGTTTAATTTTGAAATTTAAATTACTTGTAAGGCCAATTTCATGTTTAAAGTTGTGTTGGAATTTAATTTTAGAGATTTGCATAATTGAAATTGGAGAAATTTGAGGGTAAATTGGGAAGAAAGAAGGAAAAAAAAGGGAATTAATTAGTTTGGGGGCATTTTTGTTATTTAAGAGACTTTAAGCCAAGCCCAAGCCCATAGTTAAGCCAAGCCCTAATTTCCCTCTCTAATATTTTAATCTACACGCAGCCCTAGGTGAGTTTTAAGCCAAGCCGAGCCGAGCCTTCATCTTTTCCAAATCTCTTCTTCTTTCTCTTGTGTATTCGACACCACCCCCATTGAAGCAGAAAATTTCTCTTCTTTCTCTTCTGCAATTCACACTGCTGCACATTGTGATCTTCGTCGCTCTGCCGTCACACCGCCGACTGCACACGCAGACAACCGCTCGACCGAACCCCAAACTGCCCCGACCACCCCTCGCGCAGATCTGTAAATCGGGTCGAGCTTCGTAGATCCACCTCTACACGCCGTGCTCAGCCACAACCCGCCACAGACCGCAGCCGCTTGACTCGCTGACCATTGAGTAAACCGCCGACCGCCGAACCCGTTGGCCAGGAAATCAAACCTCGTTGCTACGCAGATCAATTTTTGGGCAATTTTCTGTACTGCACAGCACCGTTTCGGCCCCATTTTCACGTGGGTAAGCTTATTCTCGCTGTATTCTCATGGTTTTCAAATGGTAGATCTAGTTTTGGGCATTGTTTTGTTGATTTGGAGGTTGACCCATTGATTTTGGGCTCTATTTTTGGAATACCCATTGTAGGTGGAGGTTGGTTTGACAAAATCAAATCAAACCATCACTTAATCGGCAAAGCTCGGTTCTGTTTTGGAGAAGAACGGAGGTAAAATTCCTATTCTAAAAATCAAGCAAATTCTTGAGTATATGCTAGGCTTCGATTCTAGGATGTGGGTTGTTTGGTTTTTCTCTAAGTGTCATAGGGAGTTTTAGGTGAATTAAATTTAGTTTGGTGGGAGAAACCTTGGGATTTAGTTATGGATTTTAGGAATTTTTCTAACCTTAGGGATTGTTTGAATTAGGCTCCAAATCGTTTGACTGAGATTCAAGGCGGTGGAATTTTGGTGAGCATTTGGGTGATTTGGATTCTTGAGCTAAGCCAAAGTAAGGGACTTTATGCCGGTATGATTAAATGAAAGTTAGGAACTGAATTGAAAAAAAAAAGGGAAATTTTGATTTGAAATGAAAAGCTTTTATAAATATTTTATTATGGATTTTTGATGAATTTTAAAATGCTTGTTATATATAAAAATGGATTTTCACTTGTTGATTGCCAAATATTCTCATGAATGTTATGCATGATTTATGATAAATGATATGAGAATGTTGCTTGTGTTGCATCATGGAATGAGAAGTTTAAAATGCTTTGGGACTTCATGCATACATGTATGTTTTTCATAATAAAATGATTTCGAAGGCTGTGGCAATTACCCCATAAATTATAGATGTACATCTAATTGAAAAGGAACATGAAAGGGTTAATTGAAAAGCAACCTGAGAAGGTTAATTGAAAAGGAACCTGAAAAGTTAATTGAAAAGGAACCTGAAAGGGTTAAATGGAATGGAAAGGTTAGGCTGGATTAATTGTCCACATTAAGCCGAAGAGAAAATTAAAAGAGAAACATTTCCACTATGGATGTATTTTAGGTCCTACTAGAGGAAATATTTTTTTTTTTAAATCACGTTGTATGTGTTTGCATATCCTGACCTCGATAGTGAGGTCACTTACTGAGTATTTTAAATACTCACCCTTTTTTTCAAAATGTTTTTCTTTTCAGGTAAGGGCAAGAGCATCCTCGGCGAATGACAGGATACTTGCTCCAAGAGGCCATGGGTGACCTATAGAAGTTTTCCTTCCGCAATTTCTTCATTTTTAGCATTTTTAGAATATTCTTTTAGTGGATGTGTTATGAAAATTAACTCAATTGTTAAATGTTTTAAAATAAAGGGATCCCTATGTCAAGGTTTTTGATTGTTTTTATAAAGGTTTAATTCTATATTAAAGATTATTTAAGTTGGTTTTTTTTTTATTTCATTAGCATGTATTTAGTAACGCCCCTAGAAAGTCCAATAGGAAAAGTAGAGTCTTTACAGTGTTGCTCAATTTAAACAATATGCTCAATGTGGTGAGATAAATTGATTTCAAGTAGGAGAAGAAATCTTGAAGCACCGATCGATTCATGGTACGAGTTCAAAGAGTCCATGAGGAAGCGTTTTGTTCCAAATCATTTCCAACGGGACATGGCGCAAAAGCTTCAAGCATTGAAACAAGGAAGCAAGTCCGTGGAGGATTATTACAAGGAGATGGATACGTTGATGGATCGACTTGATCTAGATGAGGACATGGAGAATCTCATGGCAAGGTTTCTTAATGTGCTAAACATAGAGATTGCGGACAAGGTTGATCTCAACCTTACTTTGACATTGAGGAGTTGTTGCATATTGCAATCAAGATTGAGAGGCAAATCCAACAAAAGTCTCCACAGTATTCTTCTAAACATTTTTCCAACTCTAGTTCTATATGGAAAAAGGATAGTAAGAATATTGATTATAAGCCTAGAAACCAAGAGATGTATGAGAAACCTAAAGCGAAATTTGATAAAGGGGAGAGTTTTAAAAAGAGGAAAGAGAAGGTAGATGAATCTAATGTGCAAAATAGAAATTTGAAGTGCTGGAAATGTCAAGAGATAGTTCACTATAGTAGAGATTGCCCTAATAAAAGAATTATGACCATTAGAGGGGATAAATTGTGACTGAAGATGAAGAGGAAGATGAGGTTGTAAAGGAAGAAAATGATGAGAGTGAGAATGAGGAGTTTAGTGAAGAGGATCCTACACACATGTCCTTAGTCACTAGGAGAGCTTTAAACACCCAAATTAAGGAGGATAGTCTGGACCAAAGAGAGAACTTGTTTCACACTAGGTGCCTTGTTCAATTTGTACCTTGTAGTGTGGTCATTGATAGCGGTAGTTGCACCAATGTTGCGAGTACCATACTGGTCAAGAGACTTAATTTAGAGACCAAACCATATCTTAGACCATATAAGATTCAATGGTTGAATGAGTGTGCAGAAGTAAGGGTGAGTAAGCAAGCTCTTGTTTCTTTTACCATTGGAAAGTATGTTGATGATGTTTTATGTAATGTTGTATCCATGCATACTGGGATTTATTGTTAGGGAGGCCTTGGCAATTTGATTGTCGGGTAGTGTACGATGGGTATGCAAATCATTATTCTTTTACTCTTAGTGGTAGAAAAACTACTCTTGTTCCATTGTCTCCAAAATATGTGTTTATTGATCAATGCAAACTTGAAAAGAAAAGGCAATAGGCCGATGCAAAAGCAAAAAGAGAAAAATAAATGACAGAAAAAGAATTGAGAGAAAAAAAGAGTTTGAGTGAAAAGCAAGAGAGTAACAATCAGCCTCGAGGAAAAAATGATAGAAAAGCCAAAATAGTGAGTTTGTATGCTAAATCAAGTGAGACTATGAATGTTTTGCTCTCTAAACAAACCATTCTTGTACTTATGTGCAAAGGGTCTTGTTTCTTTACTAACGAGCTTAACCCTTCTGTGCCTAGTGGTTTTGTTGTACTTTTGAAGGAGTTTGAAGATTTATTTTCCGAGGAGATGCCTATTGGTCTGCCACCACTTAGAGGAAATGAACACAAGATTGACTTCATTCCGGGAGCGGCCGTTCCAAATCGTCCAGCATATAGGACTAATCCAAAAGAAGCCGAAGAGATACAAAGGCAAGTGAGCGAACTCCATGCTAAAGGGTATGTACGTGAGAGTTTGAGTCCATGTTCTATTCCAGTTATTCTTGTGCCTAAGAAAGATGGTTCATGGCGTATGTGTGTTGATTGTAGTGCTATAAACAAGATAACTATTAAGTATAGGCATCAAATTCGTAGATTAGATGATATGCTTGATGAGTTGCATGGATGTAGTCTCTTTACTAAGATTGATTTGAAATCAGTTTATCATCAAATTCGCATGCATATTGGTGATGAATGGAAAATCGCTTTCAAAACTAAGTATGGTCTTTATGAATGATTAGTTATGCTTTTGGATTGACTAATGCACCTACAATCATGTCTTACGAGAATACTTAGGGAAGTTTGTGGTTGTCTACTTTGATGGCATTCTTGTTTACTCTAAATCCTTTGATGAGCATGTTGAGCATGTACATTATGTTTTGACTACTTTGAGAAAAGAATGCTTGTATGCAAATTTAAAGAAATTTAGCTTTTGTATGGAAAAAGTTAATTTTCTTGGATTTGTAGTTTCATCCAACGGTGTTGAAGTTGATGAGGAGAAGGTAAAGGCAATAAGAGATTGGCCTACACGTAATACTATGATCGAGATAAGAAGTTTTCATGGTCTTGCAGGTTTCTATTGTAGGTTCATTAAGGATTTTAGTACAATTGCTTCACCCTTGAATGAACTTGTTAAGAAGAATGTTTCTTTTGTATGGGGAAAAGACCAAGAACTTGCTTTTAACACTTTGAAAGAAAAAGTGAGTTCCGCTCCAGTGATTGCATTACATAACTCTGAGTTAACTTTTGAAATTGAATGTGATGATAGTGGTGTAGGGATATGTGTTGGTTTAATGCAAAATCAAAGACCTTTAATGTTCTTTAGTGAAAAATGGAATGGAGCTTCTTTAAAGTATCCAACTTATGACAAAGAACTTTATGCTTTGGTTCCTGCATTACAAAATGGCAACATTATCTTTGGTCTAAGGATTTCGTTATTCATACGGACCATGAGAGTCTAAAGTACTTGAGAGGACAAAATAAACTCAATCGGAGACATGCCAAATGGCTAGAGTTTATCGAAACATTCCCTTATGTGATTAAGTATAAACAAGGTAAGGAGAACATTGTTACAAATGCTTTATCACGAAGGTATGCTCTACTCAATGCTTTGAATGCTAAGTTGTTGGGTTTTGAACATATAAAGGATTTGTATCTTCATAATGTGTTCTTTGCTCCTTTTGTTGAATCTTGTGAAAAAAGGACTTGTTGTGGATGATTACATGTTGTTTTATGGATTTTTGTTTAGAAAAGGAAAACATTGCATACCATCTTGTTCCATTCGTGAGTTACTTGTAAGGGAAGCTCATGGAAGGGGTCTAATGGCTCATTTTGGAGTTTCTAAAACTTATGATCTGCTTGCTAAACACTTTTATTGGCCTAAAATGAGACATGATGTTAATAAAGTGTGTGCTCGATGCATAGCATGTAAACAAGCTAAGTCTAGGCTTAAACCATATGGTTTGTATACCTTTACCTGTTCCTAGTGGCCCTTGGATTAATATATCAATGGATTTTGTTTTAGGCTTACCTAGAACTAGGAAAGGTAGAGATAACATCTTTGTTGTGGTTGATAGATTTAGTAAAATGGCTCATTTTATTCATTGTCACAAAACTGATGATGCAAAACATATTGCTGACTTATTCTTTAGGGAGGTTGTGAGATTGCATGGTATTCCTGAAAACATAGTTAGTGATCGTGATGTTAAATTTTTAAGCCAATTTTGGCATGTTTTGTGGGGTAAGTTAAGAACTAAGCTAGTGTATTCAACTACTCAAACGGATTGTCAAACCGAGGTTGTTAATAGAACCATGACTACTATGCTTAGCTATTATTGATAAGAATCTTAAGACTTGGGAGGATTGTTTGCCATTCATAGAATTTGCATATAATAGGGTTGTTCATAGCACTACTAAATGCACTCCTTTTGAAATCGTTTATGGCTTTAATCCTTTAACTCCTATTGATTTATTGCCTATGCCACCTAATGAGTTTGTGAGTTTTGATGCGAATGCAAATGTTGAGTTTGTTCATAAGCTGCACAAGAAAGTTAAAGAGCAAATTGAGAAGCAAAATTCCAAGGTTGCTTCAAAAATTAATAAGGGATAGAAGCTCTTAGTCTTCAAACCAGGAGATTGGGTTTGGGTGCATTTTCGAAAGGAAAGATTTCCTACTAAAAAAAAAATCCAAGCTTTGGCCATGAGGAGATGGACCTTTCTAAGTTCTTGAGCGAATCAACGACAATGCTTATAAAATTGATTTACCAGGTTAAGTATGCTGTTAGTGCAACCTTTAATGTTGCTAAATTGAATCCTTTTGATGTAGGTGATGGTTATGATTCGAGGACGAGTCCTTCTCAAGAGGGGGAGGATGATGTGAACTAAGGAACATCCATTGTCCTGCCTCAAGGTCCAATTACAAGGTCAAAAGCCAAAAAGCTACAACAAGATTTAATCACTTATATTCAAGCTATAGTGAGCTCAACAAAGGAGGTTCTAGATGATGTTGGAGTCTTTCTTTACATGTTGTGCAAAGTTGAGCTTCAAGATGGAGACGCATTAAATGCATTCTAACTTGCATTTAATGAACTCATAGTTGAATTTATGGAACTTAAGTTCAAGCTACTAATCATTACTCCATGGATGGTTACAAGATAGTACATTTCTTTTATTGCAATGTTTTAATTGTAATTTCAGTTTTTTTTTTTTTTTGTTTATCATTTAAGCCTTGTATTAATGAGGTAGTTGGGAAGTTCATTTAATGAGGTGGTTGGGAAGTTCAATTAAGGAGGTAGTTGGGAAGTTCATTTAATGAGGTAGTTGGGAAAGTGTTAATACAAGAATTTCTTGTCTATAAAAGGAATTTGTCTTGCTAGTGAAAAGAGGCAACTTGGATAATAGAATTGAGTTTTTCTTTTAGCTTTGTTAAGAGCTAAGCTTTTCATGTTGCAATTTCTTGTGTTTAGAACTTGCATGCTAGAGTCATTCAAGTGGTGTTGATCATACCTCTTGTGGAGTGATTCGAATCACGAGTTTGGAAATGAGTTTTCTTTACTCTTGATCTTGATCATCAAGGTAATCCATTCCAAAACTTTCCCTTGGGTTGATTCCATATCGTTTTGAGGTTTTTGGATTTTAGATCTAAAGGTCTTGTTCCTCAACAAGGTTGATAGATCTAATTCTCAGGAATTAGTTAACACAATAGATGACATGCAATGACTTGGTGAGAGTGGTGGCAGATTCCGATTAGCTATCTCTTGTTGAAAATCAAGAGCAACTTGGTGGAAAAATTTAATAATAAAAGAATGAGTTAAAAAGGCCAGTGAGTGGTAATCTCATAAGAAAATAACTTTAATTTCAATAAACTCTTTTCATAATAAGCAAAAGTTCAAAGTTCTGAAAAACAACGTAAACCATGTATAATTTAGAAACTCTCCAGTTAATAAAAACACAGTCAAATATGTACAATAACTCTTGAGAGCATAAATAGTGCAACAGAGATTATAGCTCTTGAAACAATAACTCTTGAAACCATAACTCTTGAAAACATAAGCACATGTTAGTAAAAACATAGATAGATAAATCCACAATTACAACTCTAGAAAATGTAAGCATTACTAGTAAAACTAATAAACAAACTTGTACCCAAATCTCTGTCATACTGGCGTAGAGTAATCTCCATATGCACAGCAGAGCAATCTCTGTCATACTATGCATCGAGTAATCTCTAAATGCATGGCAGAGAAAATCTCTGTCATATTATGCACCGAGTAATCTACAGGTATGTAGCAGAGCAAATCTCTGTCATACTAGGCATAGAATACATCCATACCCAGCAAAGCTATCTTTGTCATACATGCACGCAGAGCTACCCCAAAAGGGCTAAGCACCCTAACACACAGTCCAAAGCCTATGTGTGCGCTAGAGTGGGTCTCAAAGACCCCTCTCTCTCTGGTATACTATGGAAACACATTCACATAGCATATGGGTAATCACCATGGGTAAGATCTAGTGGTTTGAAAATAATTTTTAACCTCAAATTCTTAATTCTCAAACTCTTCCTCAAAATCATGTCCTTTGTCTAAAACAACACTTCATAAATTTGAGAGATGTATAAAATAACATTAAACATTTATAAATCCTCAAATAATAATCAAATCTCTCAAATATCTCTAAAATGGTAAATCCCGCTAAAATCGTAAAATCACTGAAAATCAATAATAAATTCTTAAAATTCCACAACAATTTCTCTGGAAATGTCATAATAGGTTCTCTAAAATCATATATAATTATAGAGTTCTTGAAAATTTCATAATAATAACTAAATGATAAAAATATTTCGTAAAATAACCAACTCACAAGACTATTGTCAATAACACCTGTTTCGCAAGCTATTCTCCAATTTTCTGTTTAACCTGAAATTCAAATAACCATAGCATAAAGTATGCATGATTTCCAAAAAGAAAATAAACATAAACTTTATTCGACCATTAGACCAATTCTTCATCTTTAAATATCATCCATTTATCAAATCTTCAAAATACATTTTTTCTCTCTCATTTATTAGCAAGGTACATTTTTGTCCTTTTCTTCCCTTAAATAATATTTTCTTCTCTTCCTTCATACATCATTCCATAATAAAAATAACATTTAATCTCCCCAAATTTATATTTCTCATCCACACGTAATTTTCCACCAAACCACACCTCTCTCTCTCCTCACTAAACAATTTTATACTACCCACATGTCTTTTCCTTTTCATATCCCAACATTAATTAATTGACATATTTCCCATTTACATCATCTTTTTTTTCCTCTTTTTCTTCCTCTTCTTCTTCAAACCCAAGAAACTCTCTCTCCCTTCTTTGTTTTAATTTTTCTTTCCAATTCTGAGCATAGAAGTTATTCTCTCCCATTTCTCCACTACAACAAATCATTTTCCTTCTCCGATTCCTTCTTCCCTCTGTTATTTCCTCTTTCAACCCACAATACATTTATTTCAATTTAATCTAACTACATACCACCACAATCAAACCCTAGTCTACACCTTCATAGATTGAAGCACCCATACTAGAATTTAAAAGAAGGAAAGACAATTCCATAAAACTCCTCTCCTTCAATTCACCTCCTTCAATCTTTGTTTTCTTAAATCCTTTTTCTTTTTCTTTTTTTTTAAAAAAAAAAAACTTAAACAAATATTTGAGTAAAGTTGGGTCTTAACAGTATCATTTCCCTTTTATCATTTGTTGTCCATATCCATGCTTATTTAGTTTGTTTGGATACATTGAGGACAATGTATAATTCACTTTTGGAGGGATGTGCTTTGCTGGTCTATTTTGATTAGATGTCTTAGAGGATTGTATGTTGTGTTATGTTAGAGATTGTGTGCTTTGATTGATTGATGATGTGATTGCAAGTTGTGGTTAGGACAACCAAGGATGTGTTTTTAAATAGTGTGTTGGTCAAACTATTGAATCTTGTGAGCCTGTCCTGGAATTGAGTAAATTTAAATTTCTTCTTTTCATCCTGTGCATTTGTGGAGTACTTTATGCCTACTGATTTTTGGTTGTGAAAACTTAGAACAGGGTTATAGTCTTTAGAAGTTCGTTGTCACTAGATAGGCTTAAGATTTGATTTGAAGGTGATCTTGCATGATTGTTGGTAATGTTGAACTTAGAAGTTTAATGTTCATTGGTCTCCCGTGAAACATAAAATTGAAAAATCATGTGGAAAAGAAGGTATGAAATGAAAAAGAAAAAAAAAAAAAAGAAAGAGTAGTTGAAAGAAAAAGTGTTGATGTGCTTAATGTTCTCAAGGGTAAGGAAAGCTAGTGCCCTTGAGTTAAGGAAAAATTCAAGTTTGGGGGACGTCCAGTAGTTTCAGGCATCCTAGTTAAGTTTTACCTTCGTTTTGTGTGGGTAAGCTGAAAGATTGAATCTTAGGGCCAATGTAGGGGGAAGATAAGTGGAGGAGTCTATAACACTTTTCAGGCTAGTAGGGACCTAGAAAAGGAAGGTTATACACACATATATTGCAAGTGATGAAAAGTTTAAAGTTATGCTTCCTTGATTGAAAGTGTGTGCTTGATTAGATTCTTCTGTTTGTTCTTCGTGCCATTTAAAATGCTGAGGTTCAAGTTATTGCTTGTGATTACTGATTTGGTTATACTTTTATTTTGTTTTTCTCTGCACTAGCAAAAGCTTAAGTTTTGGGGGTATTTGATAGCACTCATTTAGTTTTACATTTTATTCAAAAATTTAGCTAGTTTTGTGGTTAATTGTGGGGCTTAATGGTATTTTTATGCTGATTTTGTAGAAATCGAGCTTGAGGAGAAAAATCGAGGCTTTTGAGGCTTTTTTCTATATTTGATGACCCGGGAGCTTAACATATGATTTTTGGATTATTTGAGAGTGAAGAATTGAAGAACAAGATGTGGAACCCGAGAGAGAGCATCTCAACGTTGGTTGGGGCGCTGTGACGCTGGTAAAATTGATTAATTAGAGTTAAAAAAGTTCGTAGCGTCGAGACGCCATCCACAATATCTCAATGCTACTAAAAAACATGCAAATTTATACAGTGTGTTGGGCATTGTCTCGACTCTGCGTCATTAGTCAGATTAATTTGTGCAATTTTCATTACAAAAATGGAGGCCATTCGGACGGTTTTAACCCTAATCTAAATAAAGCACCTAATTGAGAGGATCTTGGGAGATTTTGGAGCGAAATTGAAAATCGTGGAGCTCCGGTTCGGAATGGATCACTTCGGGAATGCAGGATCGACATTTACCTAAGTGCCTAAGTGTTTCTTCCCTTTTCCTTTTATTTTTAGTATTTAGATTAGGTTGTAATTAGGAATTTATGGTTGTATTTGTTGATTATTAGTTAAATCCTTAATTTCTATGGGTTGTGATTCTTTGGACCACACTTATTTGCTTAGTTAATTAGTAATTGTGGCTTAATTGGTGTTTGTATTCATTTAGGCATTTATGGCTTAATGCTTTTAAATTGGGTTATTTAATTAATTGAGGTATGTCTAAGTTCAGCTCGACAAAGGAAACTTAGTTTAGCTTAATGCCCAATTAATTAGCTATCCAAGTGATAGCAGGAGTGTTGGTTAATTAGTTGTAGTTGGTGATGAAGATTAATTAATTGAGCACCGTTTAATTGATTTATTTTCTAAGTAGAAACTCGACGAAGAGAAGCTTAGGCGAGAACCGAATGCATGACTGTTAGTTAATTACCTGAGTGATAGCAGGGCTGATAATTAATCAATAGAGGTCGTAATGAAGAGTCTTAATGCCTTGTGTTAATTAGCTAGCACTAGGGACACCTAGGTTAGTTAAGTAAATGCATGAGATTGGAGGAGAACGACAGGAGATTCCATATTCTTAGGCTTCCAGACTTATGAATTGAACATTTGATTTTGCCCAATTGCTTGTTTAATTAAGTAAATTAAGGTCCAAATGATGAAATCAACACCCTGTAGAATTAACTCTCGATTTGTGTCTCCCATTTATCTTGCTTTCTAGGATTATTTGTTTCGTTTCCCTTCTGTTTGATTTCTGTTCTCTAAATAAAGTTAAGTGAGAGTAATCATGATAATTAATTATATTGAATTAAAACCAGTGCCTATGGATTCGATACTCAGTAGGAATACCGTTTTATATTACTTGACTTGTGTGCTTGCCGAAACGTAAATTGTACGCACCAGGGATGTTGAAAGTTCAACATATTTTAAAACTACGTTATGAACAATTCATGAGTTAGTAGTTAAGTACTAACTACTAACGTTAAGTTCATATATGTTCATAGATCTAGATCGAGTTAATATGAATCTAGATGTGGGAGTTATAGATCTAGACTTTTCCATGAGTCCTATAAATATGATTTCTTTAGTATGTGTTGAAGAATCAAGTGAGTAGAGAAGAAGAAAAAACAAAGTGAGTTTAAGAGAAAAGTGTGAACAAGTTTGTAGCTTTTTGAAGAGTTTTTTTTTTTGTTTTTTTTAATACAAGTGAATTGTTTCTTCTTAAATATTTCTTGTTTGATTCTAAATTTGCGAGTGTCCATCACACGCTTCCAACACCACGTCGACGACAACTTTGGCGACATCCTCCAGTGGTGGCCGAAGGTAGTGAACCGGTCATACACATGAGTGTTTTAAATACGAATTTGAACTTATTAGTTCATAATGTTTTATAGTCATCCTTTATAGTAATTTGACATTAGTATAAACATTTTGAGTGTAGATCAAACTAAACAAACTTGTGTATAAAAACACTTTTGAGAAAATGTAATCAAACATACGAGTGTTTTTATTTTAAATGATTTTTATAAAAAAAATGTTTAAAAGAAAATGCATTTTTGAAAAAACCTTTCTTTTTTTCTACCGGCCATCTAAACAACCCCTAAATTTGTGGAAAAGGAGCTGCAATCAGGAAAGTCTTAAATTAAAGCAATAATCGTGGAGAATGGGCTTCAATAAGGAAAGCTTTAAATGGAAATTTCTGCTGCCCCAATCACCAAGAAAAAAAAATCCCATATAAGGAAGGGTTGTGAAATTCAACAGTCAAGACTTCAATTGCCTAGCCGTTTGGACCCAATCTTAGGCTCCATCGCCAACATTCTTTTACCTTATGTGGCTCAATTGTTATTCAATTCTTGCTAATTTCTTTCATTCGTGTACTGTTTATATTAGAAACTTTGTATTATTGTTTTTCTTGAGGAATGGAATTTCGGCTTCTTTTTTTCTGAGTTGGTAAAACTCTTGTATAGCTTGCCCTCCCTCATATATATAGTATCATTTATTGAAACTACTAAAGGCAAATGACAAACTAGTAATGTGGCAAAACCTGAATGGTTATGCAACCATAACAAACAAATGATATCTGAGTTACATATTAATTTAAAAAAAACTACAATAGAACGAGTTGAAAATACATAGGTTTAACGTTTAACAAGAAGCAACAAAAGAGAGAATTAAAACTAATCTTAAGAAATGGAGTTTTAGTGCACAAGCATGGGGTTTACTTGAAAATAGATATAGCAGAGAATATGGTTTGTAGGAGAGTGAGGAGAATAAGGAAGGTTGCAGCTAAGAAGGAGATAAAAGCCCATGGCGTATTAAAATAGTTGTGTTTCAATGAAGCCATCCACCTGTTTCGTCGTCTTTCACAGTGATCTTTTAAATCTTTACTAATATTGCTGAAGCAGTTAATATCACTTACAGTGATATTTTTACAAAGATCATTCAACAGTTTTGAAATTTCTGCGTCACTACCGCCAATACAATTCATTATGATTCCTTCCTTCACAAGTAAGCTCACATCTTTCTCTGTGGTTATTAACCCATCTAGGAACTCAAAGTAATGAATTGCATACTTCTTCATATTCTCCTCATTTTTCTTCTCAGGACACACCACACAAAACTGCTCCAATGCCATTAGGTTTCTCACACATGTTTCAAATTTATCATCAATTCGTAAAGGTGGAATTTTCAAAATCCCATCTTTGAAACTTATGTCCATAATGTTTGTTTCATATTCTCTTTCTACTTTCTGAAAGACAACACCAGCCTCACTGAGCTGGGTTGCACTTGGAGGAAGGTACTTGTTTTGGTGTACATCATTTTTCCTAGCCAAGGGGACAAAGTAAAAGCTTAAGAAATCCACCAAGTGTCGTGGCTTTATATTGGACACATTATAAGGATGCTGCACATATAGAGATGGCAACACACGCTTGTTGAGAAATACGTCTACAACGTGTTCAAAGGACACAGTATTCCCAGAGCTCAGAGAAACTAGGTCAAATAGACCTTGAAGAACAAAGAAAGGAAGTTGATTCTCAAGCATTATCAAATCGAGACGTATATTCAAGCCTATAGCTTCGTAAAAGGAAGAATGTACCTTGTTTTCATTTTCAGGAAATAAGTTTCTCCAATCCATAATTATGAACTCCACTATGAAACAACCATCTAAAATCATCATTTTCACAAACTCATCACTTTTCATGTTAATGGGTTCTGAGTAGTATTGGCGGGCTCTTCTCTCCCAACTTCGAGCCTTTTCCACAATGTCTTGAACTCTCATATCTAGGCGACGTCGATAACTATTAAAAAAACGAAGCTTGAGCTCTTCTGTGTCCTTGAAAATCTGTTGATCATGGTGAAAAGGGCCAATTGAAATGACTTGAGGCACATAAGCTATACGATTCATGTCGAGTAGCTGTTTCGGAACTCGAAAGATGCTACGACATTCTGGAACAATAGGAAGCATTTCCTGTAGCTTTTCTTCAATGTATATTGTGACATCATCTCGAGATTGTTCAACATAATCAAGTTCCATTTGAACTGCAACATAGAGAGACTTTAAAAATCTCTTTCAACAAACAATAGATATTATTAGGTAAATCATAAGCAATTTTGGTCCCTAACTGCCATTCTCCATCATCCACATCTTTTAAACTACACCAAGAACATTTTCTATCTTCTTTTTTTTTGTCAACTATCTTTCTTTATCAATCACATTACTTTGTTGCTCATCTTCGGAGTGACTAATCTCTCCAACCAATTCTTTATTCAATATACTTTGCCTACCAGTAGCTCATTGAGTTTCAATTTCTTGCAACTTACATGATCTGCCACCATGACTCATGATTACTTACCATGCATTTGCATATCACACACCACATCCACTAATATTCACTTACTACTCATGTCATGCAGAATCTTATTGCTCTGATACCAAACTGTCACACCCCACCCCTGATTACTCTACCAAACATAGGACGAGTTGTGATGGCAGTAGACTCCAAATGTACAATAGAATTTATTGCCAAGTCTTTATCTCTTTTCTCATTATCTATCTTTAACTATGGATATCTCATAAACAACGCGCTGGAATTCTCAATTTACTTACAATAAATGATATGCAATGCCTTGACAAGACTGATGGCAGACTCTTATTAGCTAACTCTGGTTGAAACTCAAGAGCAACCTGGTGGAAAAATTAAAAACAAAAGAATGAGCTAAAAAGCCCAGTGAGTGGTGATTCATAAGAAAATACATTTTCAAGGAAATTATTCTCTTACTAAACAGAAGTTCACAACTCTATGAAATAATGTAAATCATGAAACAACAACTATTAGAAACAACAACTCTTTAAACAATAACTCCTGAAACATAAATACGGGCCAATAAAAACGTGTATAAAGAAATCTCATAATTTCAACTCTTGAAATGTAAGCATAAGCTCTAATCACCAAATTTGTACCCAAAACTCTGTCATACTATGTATCGAGTAATATTCAGATACATAGCAAAGCATATCTCTGTCATACGTGCACGTAGAGCAAACTCTATCATCTGTAATGCTTCAGGACCAGGATTTGGACCAGGATTCGGAATTCGGATTCGGCACCTAATGGCCCCGGCATTCCCCTGCATCCCCTGCGACCTGAGCATGCTACATACTATGGAAACACATTCTCATAGCATATGGGTAATCACCATGGGTACAAAAATATAGTGGTTTAAAAATCCACTTTTAACATAAAATTCTTAATTCTTAAACTCTTTTTTTAAAACCGTGTTCTCTTGCTCTAAAAAACTTTCCATAAACTTGAGAGATTTCTGAAATAACATTAAACATTTATAATTTCTCAAATAATCATCAAATCTTTCAAATAATATAAAACATTTTCAAAGTCATATTTTCTCTTAAACTACATCTCATGAAATTCATACATTTCTCAACAAACATTTAAACTCTTCAAACATCTCAATAATCATAAAATATCTCAAATATTTCTCAAATAATAATTTATGCTAAAAGCATAAAATATTGGAATTTCAATACCATTTTTGGAAATTCATAACAATTCTCTAAAAATCTCTTTGCAGTTTCTCTAAATTCACACATAATTATAGAATTCTTAAAAATCTATAATAATAATCAAATAATGAAAACAATTCGTAAAATAAACCACTCATTGAACAATTGTCGTTGATACACCAAATCGTGAGCTATTCCAATTGTCGTTCAACCTAAATTTTGATAACCACAACAAAAATCAATAATCCAATTTCCAATCTCTTTCTTTTCCGCATAAGTCCAATCTTTCACATTTTACTTTCTCTTCCAACTATTTATTACCAAAGTTGTTTTGTCTTTTTCCTCCAATTAAAAATCCTATTCTTTCTCACCCTTACACAACATTTTCATTCCATAAAAACAATTCACTTCCCAAAAGTCCTCTCTCCCACGTGAAGGCCCCAATTTCCAACTACACTTCTCTCTCCTCATAACTTCATTTGTATCATTCAATCATTTCCCTTTGTAATTTACTTAATTACCCTCTCTTCTTCTTCTTCTTCTTCATTTTCTCAACTTCTTCCACAACACTCTGTTTTTCTTCCTTCCAATCCATACCTTTACTTTTTCTTACAACTCTCTAATCTTTTAAGCTTTCTTAAATTAAGTTTCTAGTAATTTCTCTTGGCATGACAAACTTTTCTCTTCACTAATTTATCTTTCCTTCCCTAAAATTAAAACAACCTCCCAACAAAATTGAACATTTCAAATACCCAAATTCCATTTCTTAATTTTCAACCTACCCAAATAATAACATAAGAAAAGTACAAACTTCATCCTCCTATTTCAAAGTATCCATAAGAATTTCACAAGCAGAAGAAGAAAATCCATAAAACTCTCTTTTAAGACCACCTCTTTTCATGGTTTCCCTAAAAAAAAACTTACCAATCTAAATCTTCTCGCTTGAGCCTCTCAACACCACTTTCAATTTCATGTTTGGCATGTTGAAGCTCCTCAATTTCATTTATGTGTTGTTTCTCTCTCTTGAAGCAAAGTTTCTTTTCTCCTTCTTTCTCTCTTTGGTTTCTCATTTCTTCTCCATCCTTCCCGAACACTCATTTCTTTCCCTTTCTCTCTCTCTCTCTCTTTTTTTTTTTTAAACCAAAAGCTACCACTAGAACTTTCTTTTATATATATATATATATATTATAATAATAATAATATATTTTCCTTTGTGGTGTGGCTTCCATAGAGCCACACAATTTCTTTTCTTTCTTTTTTTTTTCTTCTTTTCTAAAATATGCCATAAATAACACAAATTTCTCTATTTTCTTTTCTTCCAAAAATTACTTCTTTTTTTTTTTTTTAATTCCAACATGTACACAATTCAATTTCCTTTAATTCTCTATTTTATTCCATTTATCTTTAATTCTATTTTGTCTTAGAATATCTCCTCCATAATAAAAATTCCATAAATCAAAACTTATATACCTTATATATCCAATGTTAGATGACCAAACTTGGGTTTTACACCACCCATCCTGAGTGTCATTTTTTTTTAGTACAACAAATGTGAAGGGAGAGATTTGAACCTTCGACCTAAAGAGTAGAGTCTTTTCTAAGCTATGTTATAATTAATTAAGTAATTAAAATTCATATTCTGTCGATAATTAATATTTTTTCTTAATTAATTCTCTAGTATCAATATTTTAATCCATCAGAATTAATTTTTTGTAGATTAAGATTTATTGATTTGTAATTGAATATTATATTCAGTTAATATTTTGTGATCAATTTCACAATATTCATATTGATTTATTTAAAAAAAAAATTAATAATTTAGTAATGCCAATTTAATATTTGATACATAATTAGTTAATTTCACTTTATATAAATAGAGCTAGTAAACATACCATAATTATCTTGCATATCTAAACCCAATCTCAAATATTTAGATGTGGAATATTTAGCTCAAAGATATTTAATTTTCATGTCTATCAAGTTTGTGTTCAAACTGAGCATGATGAGTGGCGGTCATAAAGAAGGGATAAATTATTCTTTCTTTGCTTTTTCTGATGGTGGCTGTCATAAAGAAGGGATAAATTATTCTTTCTTTGACTTGTTCTAAATTATACACGGGCGAAATATGGTTTAAAATTTAAATGATGTTGATTAAAAGTTAAATGAAAATGACAGCGATCTTTTTTTTCCTTTTAATTTTTTTTTTCCTTTTGAAGTATTACAAATTAAAAAAAAAAAAATTGTGTAGATTTGTGTATAAGGTTACTCGAACGTAAGGTAGGCTATATACATTTAAATTATAAGCCAAATTTTGAAAAGAAAACTAAATTTTTAAATACTATTGTTTTTAGTTTTCAAAATATGGTTTGGTTTTTTAAAACGTTTTTTAAAATATAAGTAATAAAGAAAGAAAGATATAGTTAGAAGTAATGTTTTTAAGCTTAATTTTCAAAAATAGAAAACCAAAAGAAAAATGTATCAAATGGGCGTTAATGGCTCATTTGATGAAATATATGTCGAATAGATCGTTGTTGTGTCGTGGAGTACCATTGCCTTGAAAGAAATTTCAACACGACCTCAGTGCTAAATCATTTTATGTCGGTTGCCCCACAAGGTTAACACAACACCCTTCACGGACGTGCACTCGTCAATGAATGATTGGAATCAAGATAATCACAATGCTCAAAAATCAAAATGAGAAGAAAAAGATGAAAACTCTACTGTTCTGGTTTGAAACAAGCCAATAAAAAGAAAACGAACATTCCTCTTTCCAGATCTCAAATCCACATTTTTTTACAACAACATTAAGGAGAGGAGAAACATTTTTCAATTAAGGAAAAACAGTAACAAAATTTAAAGCAAACGATTTTAGAAAGAAAAAGTTTTGGTTTTAATTTTAAAAGGAAAAAGAAATAAAAATTATTTTCTTTTTCGCACAAGCGCGATTGCCCAAACCCGCCTGTCTGACCGGACGAACGGTGGCAGCGGCCCACGTGTTGCGAGATGTTTTAATACCACTACAACCACTTTTTACCAATCCACATATAGGCTTTACTATATAAACTACCTCCACATCTTTAAACTTTCTAATGTGGGACAAAAGTTTTTCATTTCCTATGTGAGTTGTGGGCCCAAGTCATTCTCAACAATCTCCCACGAATGACTTGAGAAATAAAAGAAAATAAAATAATAAAAAGAATAGTTTCCTTAGCTAAGAAAGAAGAATAAACTTAAGCATCAATATCTTTCGATTTGAATTGATACATAGTGAAGTAGGGCAACAACCTAATTAAATAAACACTAGTACAAAATTGGGTTTTAATGACGGGCATTGCCCGTCATTAAAGGGAAATAATGACGGACATGTGTGCGTCATCTTTTCGAGTGTCATCGTAGGCTACAATGACAAACACTTTTTAATGACGGGCATTGCCCATCATTAAAAGTTGTCTGTCATTGTAGCCTATAATGACGGTCAACTTTTAATGTCGGTCAATGTATGTCATTAAAAGTCAATGTCTGTCATTAAATGTCTATTTTGAATGTTTTAATGACAGGCAATGTCCATCTTTTCCTTAATAATTTAATAAAAAAAAATTGTTGGTTGTCCAACAATATTTTTCTTTCTCGACCTATGCCCGAAATAAAATCTCAATAATATTTTTACATAACAATCAATTCAACAAATATAATTTTAATTAACAAAATGTAATATATATAAATACACTTCGTCTTTGATTGTTGTTATATATATTAAACATGAGAACCCGACAACAACATTAAGAATAATAAATGCAAAATTAGTCATAATAAAGTGATGTTTGAAGCCAGTTCAAATGAGAAACTCGATGAATCGAATGAGAAAATTCGACTTGAGTTGATATCCATCCAAGGCTTCGTAAGCCCTTTATATATCTATTCAAAATCTCCCCCTTCGAGTAGTTGATCACGCCAACTTCTCACCTAATACCCCAGATCTGTAACAAGTTCCACAACATATTAGAAAATTGAACAACTTGCAACACAAAACTTACATAAACATGAAAAAACAAGCTTAGTTGAGATAATTACACAAACTCCCATCTAAGTATAAAAACAAACAATAAGAAACACATCAAACAAAGTAAACCCAACCCTTCAAATTTCATAGGTACTCTAGAAGCTAAGATAGAAAAATATTTAGTAAAAATTGCAAGTTATCTCCTATGACAATTTCATCCTTCAACTGCAACTTACTTCAAGACAAATTTCTATGGCAAACAAACACATACCCAATCAAAAGGAAATGCAGTGCTAAACAACCTTTATTAATGTAACGACCCTATAGGCTCAACACGCTACCTAAGAGTCATTACTAAGTCACGTCGCTATATTACCAAAAATTTCGGCAACATAACGGCGTAACTACGCGAAAACCAAAAATCTGACCCTTACCTAATAAGACATAGAAAACACACTTCTAAGATTTTCAAACAACCTCCTAGCATCCAACAAACTTCTCAATATGATGTTAGGGTTCAAACAGCAGAAAACCAATACACGTGCACGATTTACAAAGAAATGTTAAAAGATTTTGAAACATCCTCCTAGCATTTAAAAACTTAACATGAGTTCTATGTACATTTAGAAACATAAAAGAAGCGGAATAGCGATCGGTCGGCTCCCATGACTCGAGTAGCTGATCTCCTGTCACGCGCTAGGGCCGATCTTAGCCTTACCTGAAAACATTTTAAAAAGGAAAAGGGTGAGTATTAACGAATAATACTCAGTAAGTCCATCATAGTTTCAAAATAAGAGTTTCAATCACATGCAACATGTCATTTTAAATCATAAAACCATCGTAAACCATCGCTTTAGTAGGGGACCTAAAATTCCTTTTATAAACCATGTACTTTTCCTCGCGGCTCTCATGAACGATTAAATTCTCCCGAGGGCCTCGTGAACAGTCCGAAGACAGTTTTTCCATCGAATAGAGTCCTCCCTACCTCTGAGAGTTAAGCTCGAAAGCTAACATATATCATGGAGTCCGAAGACTTAGCCCGAAGGCTACCATCGTAGAGTCCGAAGACTCAAGCCCGAAGGCTACCATCGTGGAGTCCGAAGACTCAAGCCCGTCGGCTACCATCGTGGGGGCACTCTCGAACCCCGGGAGCATAGAGAGTCCGAAGACTCGGGTTCCCTCAAAACCCACATAAAACTTTTGGGAGAATTATCGTCACGGCCTGCATAAATCTTTTCATGAGCACACAACACATGCATGAGGTCCCATTCGTTTTAGAACATAGTTATGAATGCATAAGTCATAGCAATCGCATTTCAAAGACATACATATAATACACTTTCTTGCTTAAATACTTAACATGAAAAACATATACTTTCAAAGTAAACATAGAGCTAGCTCAAGGTTTTGAAAACTTCTTTCGTTGTGAGATCCCTTACCTTATATCTTTACTTACTACAATACCCTTTCTTCACTAGTAATGAGCTTCTCGAGTTCCCACTCCAAGTACGATCCAATGTCCTCGACAAATCACCTAAAAAGTGTCCTAAACGTGTCTTAAACCATCCGAATTACGCTAAAACACATTCTATCATTAATAACTCGACGAAACGGACCAATTGGCAATTTTTACCCAACTCCGGCGAGCGGCGGCGCGTGACCGGAGCACGGCGGCGCTTGCGGCGGCGGACGGCGGCGCGTGGCCGGCGCGTGGGGCTTCCAAACGGCGCGTGGACTTCGGATTTAGACAGATCCAGTCTCGACGGGTCGGATCTGAGCTTTGTGCAGCGTTTTCCGGTGAGTTTCGAGGCGTTCACTGGCGTGGGTTGGGTATTCGGCAACGAGTTGCGGCGGGGCCTCACCGGCGATCGAAAACAGAGGTGGCGCGGTTGGAGCTTCGCGACTGCCGGTGAGACAGAGAGAGAGAGAGACGATCGAGAGGAAGAGAGACGAGAAGACCGGCGTGCACGTAGAGAAGCTTTCGTCGGTCGGAGCCTTCGCACGAGCTGTTCGGATGACGGACGGAAACGCGGCGGCAAGCTTCGTGCAGCAGCTTGCTCGCGAGCAACGGCGGACGGCGGCGATATCCCGAGGAAGAAGAAGAAGCGGTCGGCGTGAGGAGCTTGCGGCGTGGGATGGAGCTCCGGCGTGAGCTCGAGAGGAAGGAGAAGAAGATGCTCGGAGAGAGAGAGAGATTGATTGGGAGGGAGAGTGATCGGAGAGGGAGGGTTTCGGGAAGGGGAAGAAGAGAAAGAGAGAGAGAGAGCTGCGCGAGGGACAGAGAGTGATTTTTTTTTTTTTAAATAATAATAATAATAATAATAAATAATTAAAATAATAATAAAATAATATTATATTAAAAAAATCAAAAATATCTTCTCTAAAAGACCATAATACCCTTTTTGACCATTATTTCCTTCCATTTTTTGCCCTCCTAACCTTCCAAAATTTCAAATTCACTCTAAAATCAATATACTTAAGAAATTTTATCCAACTTGATTTCCATAATTCAAAATTATTGTTTCTAAATAAACCGGTCGTTACAATTAAAGTGATATTCTCAAGTTTCAAATGCAAGTAAAGTTGCTCCACTATGTTTAAAGTTGACAACACATATTCCATTACAAAGACGAGTTTGACATTGCACAGTAAGAAAAGTTAATTCATGGATCAGGATAACAGTGTAACTTGCAATAAAACCAATTGATACCTAGTTCCTAGCCTTAATATCAAAGTTTGTATTTTAATCTCAAACATATTATCCTTAATAAACCAAACACAACAGCCTCTATTAAAGTGATATTCTCAAGTCTCAAACACAAGCATAAGCTCGAAAATGCAAGTAATATGAGAGCATCCAAAAAAAATTATACATATATAAATAATTAGTTGGAATTAACTTGATGCCACAAAATACTTTTGAGATTGCACTCAAGGAAACTAACCTTCTCAAGTGGGAGATCTATACCCAAATTCCCACGGGATAGAATAATGTCATCTTCTCCTCGTAGAATCTCATTGAAATATTGGGTTAATCCCTAAAAATAAGATCAAAGAAATATGCAAATGTCTAATTAGCATTAGAATAACTTGACCCCCCCCCCCCCAAAAAAAAAAAAAAAAAAAAAAACTAAATAGGACTGACCTCAACAGTTTGAACCTTGGCAAAGATTTGGGTAAGATCACATAACTTAGAAAGGAATTCATAAGCCTGTATAATAACATAAAAGTCATCTATTGGCTTAAATAATCTAGAAAAAGAAGATAGAGAGAGGCAATACAAAAATGGACCAGATTTCCTAAAACTAACTAATGATTAAGAAAGGAAAAAATCAATAGTTTTCCTTTTCTATAAGAAAAGGTACACACAAACGGTCTTATTGGCCTTTGCTAGACAATATTATTAGAGAATCAAATGAGAAACATACAAGATATTGAAACAAGATTCTAGATCTAAAGAGATTTATCCAATAAAGCAACAAATTAGAGAAAAAACACAAAAAGGAATAAAGAAGAGCAATACAATATTGAAACAAGATTCTTTCTCTTCTTGAACTCCCATTGTCTCCCATTGTCCACCTCATTCTCTTAAACAAGAAATTCAAGACAGAAAAACTAAATTACTTGAACTTCCAATTCCATTTGCTTAGTTTTTTTGAAGTATTTGAGATATTAATCGCATCAAGAATTAGACTTTACAATAAACCAATTCCCTAAATCAATTTATAGCAGCTGAAATCATTCATCAAACTAGCACGCGTTGCTCAAGTCTTCAAACTCGATACACAATATCAAATCTTCGATAGGCAAATAAAGACAGGAAAGACAAGGTTTTCAAAATTGAAAACCAGAGGGAAGATAATACCAGTGAAACACTAACAAACAACAAACTATATTCAAATACAAAGAATCAACCCTTTTTTTAAGAAGGGAATCAACCCTTATTTATTGAAGAATTAAGCTGACTAATCCAAGTAAACCAACTAACAAACAACAAACTAAAAAAATTAACAAACTCAAACAAAATGGCATGTTTGCTACGTGTTCTAAATGGCATGTATCAGAAGATTCATTTACAGTATCCAAATAGGAATTCAAAATCACATCTTCATAGAAGTCAAAATAACCAACAAACAATACAGTCTTTGTTAATTCATCTTCAAATCTGATGCCAAAAGTGAGATCATAACCTGAAGAAGAGCAAAAGCATTGCAGACCCTAGTTGAGACCTTTTCTGTAAGGTCAGGCTTGGACAACAAATGAAAAACTTCCATCTCCTACAATTACAGAAAAGGATATGCTCACTTTTGGAAATGTATTTGAATTTCAGAAAAGCAGTATTTCTCTTTCATAAGAGATTTTGTCTATACAAAGTAATAGGAGGAGAAAAGGAAAAGATGGACAAGAGAACAAAAATGTGAGCAATAACATTCTTAACATTAGAAAACATTTGGTTACATAGAAAACAAATAAACCATCAATCTGCAACAAACAGAGACAACAACTTATTGTGATGATCCAATTAGCCTTAATTCATTAGCACAGATCAACTATTAGAAATTACAGAAACATAGACAACCAATGATCCAAAACTTACACATAGAAAAAGAGGGAAAAAATTCAGAGAGTATAAATTAAAACTTCATGTTGGAACTTCTTTTTCACATTCTAAGAATTTACTGCATTTTTTGCTCTCTTCAATATGGATAAACTATACTGTTAAAACTTAACTTCTAACTGTATAACTTTGCTACACTGGTTAAAGCACCTTAATTGGCGATACTGATTGAAGAACCTATAATAAATTATCATGACATTAGAGGATTGAACTAGGAAACTCAAATTTGACAGCACTGCAAAGGAGCTTAAGAAAAATATGCAAACTTGAAGGATCTTATATCATAAGAGTGCACAAAACAAATGCTTAAGAAAAAAAATTACATTTATTCCGCAACACTCTATTAAATCTCTTTAACTAAATCAATGAAGAGAAAACCATTATTGGATAACAGCAGTGAAAGAAAACATCAAAAGAGAGCATCATGATCCAAGTTAAATAGATTAAATTGAAAGTATTAATGGAAGTTAAATATAGAAGTAAACTTCGTTCAACTAAGATGTGTTGCCTTCATTTTTTCAGTCCAACATCGACCTTAAAGCGATCCTCCTCCTCTGCCTTATTCTCCTGAGACTTAAGACGCTCATGATTAGTGATAATTTGGAGCAATGTTAGGTGTTGGTGGAGCAATTTTCATACATTAGACTATGGTGCTCAACGACATTATAAAGAAAAATTATGCAATCATATTAAATAACAAAAAGAGTCACCCAAAAAGTTCAAATAATGAATTGATAATAGCAATTTTCATTCAAAAATGTATGTCTACACCTTTAAATTCATTACTTATAATCAAGCATTAATCAAGTTTTATTACTTGTGTATTTTCCACTAATTCGTAATCCTTTCATCATTAAAAAAAAATCAGTTTGCAATCTATTTAAGGTGATTAAGCTGAAATAGAAAATAAACATTCAACACCCACAAGTAAACTACTCGACATATGCCTTCACTATAATAAAATTTGTCAAACAAGCATTATAGCAGCACAAATTCCAGCAATATAAAAGCTTAGTTCATGATGTATAAATTGAAATTAAATACAACAAATATGTTCTACCATAAGCCATAATGATAGAAATACAACAATTCAGAGTAGCACAAAAGGGAAAATTAATAAAGAAGAATAAACCCAAGGGATGAGAAATTCAAAGTTTTCGTTGTTCAAAAACAGTATTTTGGTTTTTTCAAATGATCTCTCTCACCTGTAAACTTGCACATATCAATTTTAAATCAAGTATGAGTTATGTGGCTAGTTCATAAACTAGTGTTTTAGTTGATTTCAGCAGATTTTAATTTCCATCTCAGTAGAATTGGATATTACCAAGTATTCGTGTGTTGACTTGAAGTAAGGTCTTGATTCCACAGTTCTAGATGTTCAAATTGCTAGTTGGTTTGACGTCGGTAGATATTGACTTGAGAGTAGGAGGTTATAGCATTTTCTAATTTTAACATTTTCCTAGAAAAATTATCAATTAAAAACACTCTTCTTTTTCAATCATTTATGCTATTGATTAAGGATAAAGAGGCGTGATGGTGGAGAAGTGTATACGGTCTATAAGAATGTTGATTATAACCTTTAAAAAACCAAAACAATATATTTTCTCTACAGCAACCTCCAAAAGAAATACACATTTACCTTTAAAAAACCAAAACAATATATTTTCTCTACAGCAACCTCCAAAAGAAATACACATTTCCAACACGTACACAGATATGAACCCAGATGAAAATTTTTCCAATATGTGGTTCCATTAACATTAGATTCAAAAACCATTCTATTGCAAATATTAGGTAATCTTTGAACATAAATTTATTAGAATTCAAATTCATCTATTATAATTAATCAAAGAAAGACATCCTACATCATTTGTTAGACAAAATCGAGCAGTACTCAGTATCCTTAAATCATTACTTCCCACTAGGATATCAAACTGAAGAAGGAGAAAGAAATTAGAACCTGGACTCTTTTTAGTGATGGGAGTAAACAACAAAAGGAACTCATCCTATCTCAGTGGGTCAACATCTTCGAACTTGTCCAAAATCTCTGCCACGAACTAGAGAAGACAAAGAAACAGAGATAAATGAAAAGGAAAGTTGAAGGGAAAAAGGAAGGAAATAGAAGGGCAAGAAAGAAAAATCCCACGACAACATCTTAATTCCAAAACATATCTAGTTCCATTTCTCCAAACCAAATGAACACCACACCCTAGTTCACATTCTCGCCAATCTCAAAAGAGAAAAATGAAATAATGTCGAATCCATACCTTGAACAACACAAGAAACTTCTCAAACCAATACTTTTAGTAATAAAGTTAGAGGAATCCAAATCCACAGCAGCAAAATAGCTATTGCATCACCCGGTTGGCGATTTTTTTCCAGGGAGCTCCAATATTCATTCCTCGTTGATTTTTAGGGTTTCTAACTTCGTTAGAGAAAGGAAATCAAAGAAAAAGAGGCAGAAGGAAAGAGGCGAATGTTGTGTGTGCGAATGAGAGAAAAGAAATCGAAGAGAAGGAATAGAAGTGATACTCTTCGTAAGAACAGGACACCGCTCAAACCCTACCTGAAGGCTGTCTTCGATTTCCTTCAAGATCCAGTCGATTTCATCGCATGTCACTTCCTGGTCGTTTCGTAGATCCAAATCGATGTCGTCTTTGCCCGATTACACCGAGATTGGGGATAGTCCTAGATGCTCTCTCGCAAGGTTGCCTTCGCTCGAGATCTGGAGATGAACGATGAAGAAACTGAATCTCATGGACGATAAGGATAGAGGGAGAGGGAGAGGGAGTCCAAGTTGTGTGAAGTTTGTGAGAGAGAGAGTTAGGGTTTGTGAACGAAAGTGAAGGTTTGCAAGATAATTTATCCCCAAAAATAAATTATTATTATTTTTGGTGAGAGAAAAGATAATTTACTTTTTATTATTATTTTATTTAACTTCAATGACGGTTAATCATGATCCTTATCCCCAAAAATCAGTTCTTCAACGCATTTTTAATGTCCGTCATCGTTTCCCAATCTGATTTTTTTAAGAGTGTCATTAAAAGTCAGATTTGTTGTAGTGAAAGCGAGTTACCTCTTGAACTTTCAGTGTTGAGACCCCCACAAAACGTTTCAGCCCTTGTGTTTTATCTCGATTCCACGATACAACAATATATCTTGTGCTTTTTATGACCATGCACATAAAACCTCAGGTCACCGTGAAAGCTCTAGAAAGAGATCCTTCGACTCTTTCATAAAAGGCGGCCACACCTTCACAATCACATTAATTGCATCATCAAGCCTGCTAGAGACAAACCATTCAAAACTGAGCTATGAAGACTTTCCAGTTGTCCATCAAGTCCATATTTGGACCACCCAAACAAATGGGCTATGGATTCATTTCAAGGATTTCAAACCCATACATGTTGAAGACTCTAGAATTACTCTCCTTATTAGGCCTTTGGTGAGAGGATCCGCTAGATTTTTCTCAGACCTCACATACTCCAAGGAGATAACTCCACTCTTCAACATTTGTTTCACAACTCCATGCCTTAGGCGTGTATGCATTCTTTTGCCATTATACATACTGTTTTTTGCAATTCCTATGGCAACTTGTGAATTGCAATGTAAAGAGACAGGTACATCTGCCCCCCACAATGGAACATCTCCAAGTAGGCTTCTCAGCAATTCTGCCTCTTGCCCTGCTAGCTCTAGAGCTATAAATTATGATTCCATGGTGGATCGTGCTATTCACGTCTGCTTTGCTGATTTCCATGAAATAGATCCTCCCCTTAAAAGAAATATATAAGCGCTAGTAGAGCTTACCTCATCGTTATCTGTTACCCAGTTTGCATCACAATATCCTTTTAACATTGTAGGAAACTTGCTAAAATGCAAACAAAATTTTTTTGTACCTTTAAGGTATCTTAATAAACGAAGAAGAGCAATCCAATGATCATTATCAAGATTATGTGTATATCTACTCAATCTACTAACAACATATGCAATATCAAGCCTCGTATAATTCATCCAAAACATAACGCTACCTATATTTTTTGCATATTCAAATTGAGAAACACTATCACCCTTATTTTTCTTAAGAATCATACTAGCATCATAAGGTGTTTTTAAAGGAGCATCATCAAAACATTCAAATCTCTTTAAAAAAATTTCAATATAGTGTGATTGACATAACGAGAATCCATTTTCAGTTTTTCTTATTTTAACACCAAGTATCACATCAGCCTCACCTAAATCTTTCATTTCAAATAGAGAAGATAAAAAGGACTTGGTGTTACTAATCACATCTAAGTTTATACCGAAAATTAGCATATCATCAACATACAAACATATAATCAAACAATGAGCACCAAACAATTTTGAGTAGACACATTTATCAAAAGAATTTACTTTAAAACCATCATTTACTAAACTTTTGTTAAATTTCTCATATCATTGTTTGGGAGCTTGTTTAACGCCATAAAGAGATTTTTTAAGCTTGTATACCTTGTTCTCTTGACCAATAACTACAAAGCCTTTAGGTTGTGTCATATATATTTCCTCCTGTAAATCACCATTAAGGAATGCCATTTTTACATTCATTTGATGTATTAATAGACCACAAAAATCTGCAAAGGCAATCAGAGCTCTAATAGTAGCTATTTTAGTTAAAGGAGAATAAGTATCAAAATAATTTATACATTGTTTTTTAAGGGAATAATCGAATTAAACCCAAAGCGGAGTTAGATTGTCTTTGATTTTATTTAAAATTAAACTAAAAAAATAAAATTAAGTAAACTTACTTAGAATAAATATGGAGATATTTCAAGCGAGTCTTTATCTCCTCCACAAAGTCTTCCTGGCTATTACTCGAACATAGGATCAATGTTTGTGGGAGCCTCTTGAAAAAAAATCCACAAGGGACTGGAGAGGAAAAAGTCTAGAGAAAATTCTCTAATTCTCTATTGAGAAGATGTATGTTATAATGACTCAACACAAAGGTCCTATTTATAGAAATCTGGGGCAAATCTTTGCCGTAATTAAATAATATATATTTGAATATTAAAATGCATATATTTAATCTACTTGAATCTTATTCAAATTTTTTAAATTCTCCTACGATATTTATTTCTTTATCTGAATCTTATTCAAATTTTATAAATATTTTTTTAATGTATCTAATATATTAATTATTTTAATATTTAATGTATCAAATACAACAAATATATTTTCCTCTTTTATATTTAATATATCTAATTATTAAATATTAATTTGAACATTACAAATTTTTCTTTCAACTAAATTGATCTTTTAGTGTTACTATGAGCTAGCAAGGGGACCTTATGGACCTATAGATTATAAGCTCCAATGATACCAAATTAATTAATTAAACTCTTTAATTAATCAATTTTCATTCATTAACTCTAGGGTCACTTAACTATAGACCTTGAGTTGCACTCTTATGCACTGTAGGACAAGTTGTGTCCATGGATATAATCATTATATGCAAGTCGATCCTTCACGAGTTATTTGTAATTACAGCGGGGTCAAAAGTCCGTTTTACCCCTGTAATTATATTTGCACCTTAAGTACCACTATTCCTCTAATGAACAATTTGTTTATGATCAAACCATAATCTAAGTTCCTTTCGGGCCAGTGAGAGGGTGGGGTCCTATTGTTCAAGTCCCGAAATAAGCCTCGGGTCCAATTCCCTTTTCCTTCCTCTTCAACATTTGAATCCTTAAATATAGCCTTAAATTGCTCAAATTTGTCCAAATATCTCACAATTCTTCGGTTTTGCTCCAAATGCTCGTTTTATTAGAAATATACATAAAAACACAAGAAAGCACATATAATTGTAGCAAAACTAGCATAAAACTAAGCCAAGAAATAACATTATTTAGCCCACTATCATCTTCCCCCTCTATTTGTTGATCTCTTCTCCTTCTTCCTCAACTCCAACTGGTGACATTGAGGAGGAGAGCGGTAGTGACCCATCTCTAGCAACCACAGACATCAGTCTTGGCTGCTCTGCGATCGACAACAACGTTTCTCCCTCTTCTTTCCAGCAATGTGTGCATGTGTGGTGAGTTTTGTTTTCATTTTGGGTTGTGGTTTGGTTGTTTTGAGACTAACCCACAATCGCGAACAAGCCTGTGCCCACAGCCACGCCACCAACACTGCCCACCCGTCGCCCAAGCTTCATACTCGCACAGCCCAGCATGTGCGCCTCATATTCACTCGCCCACAAATATAGCTCATCCCTACGTGTCCGTCTACCCAAACCTAAGGGCATGATCAACAATTGACTTTTGAAGACTTGTTGCCAATGTTTTGACTTCTTTTAAATTTAAGTTAGATAATTATGAATTCTTTTAAATTTAAGTTAGATAATTAAGATCCATAGGAGAATTGTTAGAAGATCTTAATTATCTTATTTAATTATTTTTTATTCTATTTTGAGTTTTTTTTAGATAGAATCTTTAATTTTGAATTTAGAAAAGATTGTATCTTCCCTTGGCTATATAAACCCAAGGGAAACTCCATTTGAGAATAGAGTTGAATACTTGAATAAAGGAAGTTTCTCTTCTTAGAATTTCTTGAGTGCATTCTTTATCCTTTTGCAAGCCTTGTGTTTAGGTTGCATGTTTTGAAGCATTTAAGTTTGGTTGGTCATCAAACTTGTGAAGTGTTTCAGCCTAGAGATTAGAACGAGTTCTCTTATCTCTTAGTTCTTGACCAACAGGTACTTTGTAGCTTGCCTCCACCTTAGGTTGATTCTAGTTGATGCGAAGTTGTTGTGACTTGTGTTTGGGAGGTCCACATAACCAAAGTGTTTCCCACGCCAAGGCTCATAGTGTTATCATACCATTTGGTATCAAATCTTTGGCTCAAGATCGGATCTATCGTTTTTTTATTTTTATTTTATTCTCATCTCATATTCTAGACTTTATTTGCTTCTTAAATTCAGTCTTTTTATTGACAAAAAAAATTACTTGCAATTTGATATTTGTGCTTCATCATATTCAACAAATAATTGTTTATGAACTTGTTCATGCATAATTCTTGGAGACAATTATATTTGATTTGAGCACATTAGAGAAAACTTAGCCATATGCAATTTTATTTAAGATTCAGAGATTAGATCCCAAAGCAACACCTATTTTCTTTGAAAATTGTTTATAGAAAATTGTCCTATTACATATCTCCATAATTTTTTTTTTATTTTTCTATTTTCAATTCAGTGTTCATGACTCCGAATTGCATGACATAATGAATAGAATCGGCTTATCTTTGAAATAAAAATATTGATTTTGAATAAAAGTTCAGAAGAGATTGAAGAAAAATCGTTTGAGGGTTTACTGTTCAAATCTGGAAAATCCTTAAAATCTTATCTGATCAGAGTTGAATAATTTTTTCAATGATCAAACAATGGGGTTTTGAGCCCAAATTTTGCGCTAGCGTCCTCCACAAAAAATTTGGCCCAAAGAACATGATATGAAGATACTTAATCGGTCAGACCAGCCTGGCTCTACCGGAGCCCAAAGTTTTCTCTGCAGTAGTTTTTCTTTCTTAGTTTTAAATTATCCAACCCTATTCCTTTTAAGCCTAATTTCGTTGCACGTAATTTTAACACACTTAACCTTGAGTGTATTAAATTTCACCTAATTTCAAGTACTCTAACCATTTTTACCAAATTTACCAACCTACCCCTATCATAAACCATAGTCCTTATAGTTTTTTGAATATTGTGATCAAAGAAGGTATCTTTGTTAATTACGGTTATTTTGTAAATTTGTGCATAAACTTTTGCTTGTTTACAATGCTTTTCTCTATTCCAAACACTTGCAAGTAGTTTTAGAAAAAAAAAATTATTTTTCTTTGGCTTCTTATAATTTTTGCATCTAGCATTAGGCTTGTACATCTAGTTTTCTTCATTAATTTTGAAAATATTTTCTTGTACTCTGACTTGAACTATCTTGAAGTGTTGATTCACCACAAGCAATCAAGTTTGTTGCTTCTAAATCTGTGCCACACATTCGGTTTGCAAAATTTAAGTATTTGAGCGAGAGAGAGCTAAAAAATTTGAGAGTAAGGAAATTATTGTTTTATTTTTACATTAGTTTTTATTTTGCAGCATGATTCATACATGAACGATGAAGAAGCCTAAGAAAATAGCCTTAACCACAAGGAGATCCCTTGATAGCCAAAGGGAGGAAAAAGGAGTCAAAGAAGGGACGAACTTTTGACATCTCATGACTACAAAGTTGCATTATAAGGAAGATCATCTAAGAGAAGAGTCACACTACTTTCTTCACTTGACTTTAAAACAGCTTTACAAGGTATCAACTTAGATTCGAGGACGAATCCTTCAAAAGAAGGAGGGAATGACATGATAATAAAGATAACCATGCCCCACAAGCTAGCAATTAGAGAGGAAGACGAGCAAGTAGGCCCACATGAACCCATGCAAGCACATGATGGTACAAAGTCGAGCCTCATACATCATACCTCAGCCCAAGCACCACACGCGCGCACTGGGTTGCTCACCCAAAGGGTTCAACCATTGTGCACCACAACCCACATGTGCATGCTCCAGCACCCCTGCACGCCCAGCTACCCATATGAGTACGCCCTCGCCCATATGCGCACAGTTGGACGCCTAAGGCCCAACACCCGCGCACACCTCAGCCCACCATCGCGAACAAGCACGTGCCCATAGCCTCCCCACCAACACTGCCCACCCGTCGCCCAGGCTTCGCACGTGCACAGCCAAGCATGTGTGTCTCATATTCGCTTGCCCACCGATACAATCCAACCCCGCCTGTCTGTCCACCCAAACCTAAGGGCATGATCGACAATTGACTTTTGAAGACTTGTTAACTAAGTTTTGACTTCTTTTAAATTTAAGTAAGATGATTATGATTTCTTTTAAATTTAAGTTAGAGAATTAAGATCCACAGGAAAATTGTTAGAAGATCTTAATTATCTTATTTAATTATCTTATATTCTATTTTGAATTATTTTTAGATAGGATCTTTAATTTTGAATCTATGAAAGATTGTATATTCCCTTGGCTATATAAACCCAAGGGATCCCCCATTTGAGAAAAGAGTTAAATAGTTGAATAAAGAGTGTTTCTCTTCTTAGAATTTCCTGAGTGCATTCTGTCCCCTTTTGCAAGCCTTGTGTTTAGGTTTCATGTTTTAAAACATTCAAGTTTGGTTGGTCATCAAACTTGTGGAGTGTTTCAGCCTACATATTAGAACAAGTTGTCTTATCTCTTGATTCTTTACCAATAGGTACTCCGTAGCTTGCCTCCACCTTAAGTTGATCCAGGTTGGTGCGAAGGTGTTGTGACTTGTGTTTGGGAGGTTCACATAACTAAAAGGGTTGCCCACGCCAAGGCTCATAGTGTTGTCGTATCATTACCCAATCTATTCCTGCATCAAATTGCGACATGTTCAACAACATTTCAAGGTGGGTTTGGAATTTTAAAGTTAGTTTTAAGAGTTGTTTTGGTGATTGGAAGTTAACCCATTGTTTTCAAACTTGATTTTAGAACACTCATTGCGTTTGGAGGCTGGATTGTTGAATTTGGATTAATTCGACATCAAAATCAGCAAGCTTAGGTCCGACTTTGGGTAAGTTTTGTTGGGTAATTTTCATTCTCAACTCAACCGAATCCATGCTTGGATGTTGGAATTAAATGCTAATTGTTTTTGGGACTCTATTGTGTAGTTCGGGATCGATCATTCAAGGTTCAAGCTTGGCTTTAATCTTTGGATTATTTGGGTAATTTTCTAAGTTTGAAGAACTAAGTTTTGGGTTGAATGTTGGATTGTTGGTTGTTTGTTAGAGGTTTTGATTAAAAGGGTATTAATGCCAAGCTTGAATTTTCTTTGGAATTATGCTAGGTGGTGCTAAGGACTTCTAGGAAGATTTTGGTTCTCTTTCGATTTGTTTAATTGTTTTTTTTTTTAAGGTAAGTAGCCATGTTAGAATAATTTTTTAAGCCTTGGATATGAGCATGTGTAGCTTTGGAATGCATGTTTGTTTATGATTCATGATTTTCCTTAAGTATTTGATCAAGTATATTGGCCACTGAATGAACTGCCCTATATGCTTCTCAAGCATAGAGCTGCTTGAAAATGTATTTTATAATGTGGATTGGAGGGGTATGATTAGAAAGTGATGACTTTGAATGTGTATTTTTTAGCAAGATTAGAGAGTCTCGGAGTAATGTAAGCTTATTTAAGCTAATCATGTTTGCTAGTGTCAATTGCCTTCCCCTTATATTATGCATGTTTTATGTAAGTTTTTCATGAGGTACTATGTTGGGATGGGCTTAGTTTCTGCTAGTGGGTTGCCAACTAACCTCTAGTGGCACTTTGCCTCACACGACTGACACACATAGGAACTATAGTTGGTATAGCTTCAGGGTAGCTCCCCTTCATATTTAGTGAGTGTCTTCTCAGGAGGTACTATGTTGGGAGAGGTCTAGCTCCATTAGAGTGTTGCCAACTAACCTCTCATGGTGCTTAATCTTATACGACTAGCCCGCATTGGCACCATAGTTGGTAATTAGACACTCTTTTCAGAGGTACCATGTTGTGAGAGGTCTTGCTCTGCCAGAGGGACGCCAGCTAGCCTCTAGTGGCCCTTTGCCTTACAGGACTAACGTACAATAGTATCATAGTTGGTTCAGTTGCGATAGATTTATTGCTCACATAACTAGAATGTTCTCATGTTTTCAATTAAGGGCTCTTAATGTACTAGAACTCTAATGAACAAGCTAGACAGGACCCCACATGTTTTCAAGTTTCATGATTATTATAAATGTTTGCTGCTTCAACCCCTCAAGTTGGGGCTACTTACTGAGTATTTTTAGACTCGCTCATGCTACTTTACTTTCTTTTTCAGATGGTGCTTAGACCTACGAGGCGCGTGACGAGGGCATTTAACTTGGCAAGGCTATAGGGAGAACACCAGATCAGAGACTTCTAGGATTTTAGGATTTCCTAGTTTCATGTTTTCCGCATTTTATTTCATTGGTTTACTTATTTGATTATTTCTTTTATTTATTCAAATGCATTTTCTTTGATCAGTCAAGCAAAGGTTTTAGTGTTGAGCTCAAGTGTCATGATTTTTACAACTTTAATTAATGAAAAGATCTTTTTGACTTTTGTGAATTTCCTCTTAAATGTTTCCAACTATTTATGTTTCGCATGCATGTAGTAATGACTCTCAGAAATTCCTCTTTAAGTAGTTTGGTCGTTATAGTAATCATACAATATTTCCAATTGTATAAAAAGGATAATAATCCTAGACATGTTTGGTGATTATTTAGTACAAAATGATTAAAGATTGATTAAATACTAGAAGAATTAAATGGCGAGCTATTAAAAGTGTTTGTTTGGTGCTACCCTACAAGTTTTTTTTTTTTTTTTCCTTTTTTGAACTCAGAAAATTGAATTGTATTAATTCAAAGCCACATCGGCTACAAAATCATGTTGCCTCACATAGGATTCATTTTTCAGAATGTTTAAAATTCATTTGGTAAACATAGGCATCCGCAATGCAAAAAGTTTACAAGCTTTTTTTTTTCTTTTCTTTTTTTTTTTTTTATTAATTCATGCGCTAAAACATTTAAATTCCTATTGATATGCCAAAAGAAATGCTTTGAAAGTCCTCTTTTAGACACATAATATTTTGAAGAGTAATATGAACCTCCTCCTGAAGATTTTTGGTCCATTAACCATATTTCTAACTAAGCGAATCAGAAAAACTCGATATCTGAGAATATCCTACTCGTTGAGCAAGTCGGATCCCCCTCATAAAGAGCCCTTGCTTCAACGCATGCATAATGGATATATGATAAAAATTACTTTTAGATGTGATTTTGAAATGGTTAAAATCACTTTTGTCAAGTTCAAAATTACTCCAAAACATGTCTTAAATCATTCAAAATCAACTTAATGTTTGATTTTACACTTTTAGAGGTATTTTTTTATAGTACAAATGGAGCGGTAGGGCTTGATCCATGGTCTTCAGGGGGCTAGGAGCACTAATACCACTGGGACAATAGGGTATATGTTACTTTTAAAGGTGATTTTCATATCATAAAAATTGATTTTGAATAATTAAAAACATGTTTCGAAGTAATTTTTAAAAATTACTTCCAAATTTGCTATAATATTGATTAAATAGTGGAATATGGATAATTTGTTGTGGATTTCATTTGGCAAGTGTGACTTAATGGGTGGATAGAACAACCTTGACATGATATTTACTATTATTACAACACTCGTGTGTATTTTGTAATTTGGCAATGTATAATTTTGAAAAGGACAAATGAATACAAAAAGTTTCGTTGCGAGTTGGATTTCAATATTCATATTTTTTTGAACCTACAAAATTTGAAATAATAGAATTTCATATATTTTTTTGTGTAGACAATTTGAGCTCAGGTTGTTCAATTAAATAGAACCTGCAATGATAGGAGAACCGAAAGTTCGAAGTTCAAGGGATAGGCATTTAGCTGTGTGACCAAGTTTGTGGAGAGAAGGAAGTTGCTCAACTTTGCATGTGGACTGGAGCAAATCCAGAACTATAAAAAAAAAAAAAATTTCAAAAGTAATTATACATTAAATATTTAAAGAAATTATTTATAGTATTCTATGAAAAACTGGAAGTTATCTTTTTTTTTTTTTAGAAAAATAGTACTGTTTATGATTACATATAAAAATTATTATTAAAAGAACAGTCAAATAAATATAAAAGAAGTTGTTTTACATTTTATTATATGTGGTTATAAATTTTTTATAGTAAAATATCAAAAGTTAAAAATACGACATTTATAAATTGATAGTTGTAGTTACCTTAATTATAATAATATGAATATTGTTAAGATTAAGTGTGTATTTGATAGTTAAAAAAGTGTTTATATAATTAAAAGTTTTTTTTAAAAAAATAGTAATGTTTGATTAAAATTTATAGTTATTCCTTTAAATAAAATCATCCAAATCAATTAAAATATTAACGAAAACTCAGTGGGGAAGTGTTGGATGCACCAGGCTTGGGGGTGAGTAAATTGTGTTAGGGGCCGATAAAATATAATTAATCTAAATTCACTCAACCAGATTCAGACAATATATATTTTATCTAAAAATCCCAGATCAGGTTATGGTTCCAAATACCGCGGAATGAAAAATTGGAACTCACAAACTTAAAAGAGTAGATAAACCAACCTAAACTTCTAAGCAACAAGAACGATAATTAAAAGATTAGGGAAGAGAAATTGACACCGAATTTATACTGGTTCACCCAATGTTGGCTACGTCCAGTTCTCTGCTACCGATGCAGGTTCCACTAAAATTTCAGGGAGAAAATTACAAGAGTTTACAATGCCCTCTAGAATGATTTCTCTCACTTTTCTCTCAAGGAAAAGGCTCACGAATCACTCTACAATAAGCTCTCAAAACTCTTCAATGGAAGAAAAAACTCTCTTTGCAAAACAACCCGAAGAAAAAAACTCTCTTTTTTGGTCACTGGTTTTTTCCTTTCTTCTGTTTCTGTTTTCGTGGAAAAACTCAGCCGCTGAAGCCTTTTTTTTCTTCTTCTCGTAACTCTCACAGCCGCAAAACACATAAAATGTGTTTATATATTGTTAGGTTTGTAATAATGGTGGGCCAAATATATATATGGGCCAAAACTTGTGGGCTCCATAATATTAACAAATTGGAGTGGTGTCCCCTGCCTGTTGCATAACTTTGTTGAAGGAATAAAATCTTTCATCAATAAAATGAGAATTCCACTAAATAAAATAGAGAAAAGAGGTAAGATAGAAGGGGTGATCGAAGCAGGGAGAGAGAAAGTAGAGGGTGAAATGAGGAGAGAGAAAAATGAAATATGACATGGAAATAGAACAAAATGGATCCAATTTTTACATTTATTATAGTTTGAGGGTTTAAGTTTTACACTTTCAAAAGTTTGAGAGCTTAATCTTTACACTTTCGAAGTTGAGGGATGCAATTATTAAAACCACAATTCTTTAAGGTTGTTTTTGCGATTTGCCTATAAATAAACTTCGCTCACCAATTAAAATACACAAAGGACATAATTGGACGTATATAAATATATTAAATAACTATAACGACCAATAGTATAGGGTTGAAACCGACAAGGATCTTGATGAATTTTGCATACAGCCCATTTTTCCAATTTAGAATATTTTTATGTTTAATTTATCCCTTTAAATTTTCTGTCACGGTAGTTTTGGATAATTGAATTATTGGGTTTTCTTGGGTAAAAATTATATTTAAGTAGGGTTGGACATGTTAGATATATTACATTCAGAATTTTGGAAAAGTGGTATTTTAATTAAATCTTAAATTCAAGCTGTATATATATATATATTATCTGGAAGTTTAGAAAGCCAAAAAAAAAAAAACTCTTATCCTTCCCTTATTCTTGCATCACACTTTCTTTCTCTCTCTTGTGAAGACCAGTCCCCAACCCTCTTCTCTGGAAGCTCCAACTGCAAAGAAGAAACAAAAAAAAAAAAAAAAAAAAATTGAAATGTCTTCCTTTCTCCCCACTGAAATAGCTCCTGATACAGAAAAAACTGAGGCGCGGGGGCAACCGTGTAGTGATGTCGTGAAATCCATAAAAGAAATGCTCCAGAATTTGCCACCCATTCGTCAAAATTGTAGCATCTATAGAATTCCCCAACGATTGCGCAACATATGTTCTGCGGCCTATACGCCTCAAATCATTTCCATCGGCCCCTTTCACCATGGTCAATCACATTTGGTGGCCATGGAACAGATTAAACAAAGGTTTTTCGATAACTATCTGTGTCGTACAGGTATGCAAATTGAGGTTGCTGTGGAAAATGCTGAGAACTGGGAGACAATTGCCCGCAATTGCTATGCATAACCCATAAATATGGAAAGCCACAAATTTATTGAAATGATGCTTGTGGATGATTGTTTCATAGTCGAGCTTATGATAATGGTTTATGGCGAACTCCCTGAACCTCTCAACAGGTCAGATTCTTCACTCTATATGCTTGTAAATCCTATATTGATCGATTTATATCGTGACTTAACAATGCTCGAGAATCAACTTCCTTTCTTTGTTCTTCAAAATATTTTTGTCCTATATATTCCACCCACAAACATCACGTTTCCAGAACTTATACACAACTTTTTCATTGTAAATAACTTTTTCGTTAAAGGGTTCATAGAACCACATATGCCCCATGCTAAGCCCTTAAGTAACATCAATAATGTACAACACTTGGTCGATTTCTTAAGACTTTACTACACCCCTTTGGAAGATCACTCAAATGGAACTAGTAGTCAAAAAGAGAACCAGTCGAATCTTCCCCCTACTGCAACCGAGATTTCCGAGGCCGGTGTTGTCTTCCAAAAACTAAAAAGCCCCCAACACCTTACGGACATAAACTTCAAAAACGGGGTTTTGGAAATCCCACAATTTGAAGTTGGCGATGCCTTCGAAAGCTATGTGCGAAATCTAATGGCCTTTGAGCAACTTGCAATTGGAAATAGGCAGAAGCGTACAATCCATTATGTTGCTTTTTTAGATGCTTTGATAAGCACAAAGAATGATGTAAGTTTACTTGTGAAGGCAAAAATCTTAATCAACAATATTGGAGGTAGTGACGAGAAAATTTCAGAACTGTTTAACAATCTCTGTAGAGAGGTAAACCTTGCAGGTGATTGTCACTACCTTGACAATGTTAGTAAAGACTTGCACGATCATTGTATGACAACGACAAATCGGTGGATGGCATCACTGAGACGTGACTATTTCAATACACCATGGGCATCTATCTCCTTCATTGCTGCCACCCTGCTCATTGTCCTTACTTTACTACAAGCCATATTCTCTGGTTTATCTCTTCACAAGTGATAAGATGCTTCAACTTTGGTGTATGCTGCTTCAAAAAAAAATTTAAGCCAACTACTCATCTACTTTTTATGTGTGGAAAATAGTGAAATCTATCTTGTAAAATTATGTTTCTAGCTCCCTATTTGGTCATATCCCTAAAATAATATGCCTATCAAACTAGTTATACAAGTCGTTCTCACTCGTGTAAATAAAATAAATGGCCTCATAAATATGAGTTCATAACTCACTAAGATTGAGAGCAAGTTGCATATCATCCTGAAAATATTAGTATTTTATTTCACCATCTTTCACCAACATTAAACTCAATTTTCTTTTTTTAGTTCTCTATCATTTTCTTACCTTACTTACACTAGTACAAAATCAGGGTTTAATCACGGGCAATGCCCGTCATTATAGGCAAACAATGACGGACACGCGCCCATCATCAATACGCGTGTCATTATAGCCTACGATGATGGGCACATTTTAATGACGGGCATTGCCCATCATTAAAAGGCACCTGTCATCATAGGCTATACTGACGGACTCCTTTCATGATGGGCATAGTATGACATTAAAACCGACTGACCGTCATTAAAAGCCTGTATGTTACGATGACGGGGACTATATAATGACGGGCATTGCCCGTCATGAAATGTCAACGCATGATGAATGTTTTGAATGGCTGTCAATATATAATGACGGGTAATGCCCGTCATGTTATGTACATGGATGACTGTGAGGAACCGTCATTAAAGGCTTAACATAAATCACACCAATTTTTAATGTCGGTCATTGAATGACATTAAAAATTCATGTCTGTCATTAAATGTGATATGTGCGTCCTGAAATGTCCATCATTAAATGTCCATTTGAAAGATTTAATGACAGGCAATGCCCGTCATCGTTTTGTGCATAATTTAATAAAAAAAATTGTTGGTTGCCCGGGTGGCTAACCAATAATATTTATCCTTTTGTCAAACCTCTACACAAAATACAATTTTATTTGTATGTTATGACTTAACAAAGATAAGATTTACTACAAACACAACAATCAACTTATTCACTACAAAGATTTTATAATACATATGCACACAAAAACAAAATCAATTATAAAAGAGGTTCTTGATCTAATTTGCTAAGATTTAACAAAACTAACCTAAAATAAGTTAAAATGCTTAAGAAAGGTTCCTTAATATTCATTCACTAAAATTGAATGAAACCAAAAACTGAAAATTTCGACATGACCTCTACTAAAACTACCAAAAACTAACCTGAAATAGTGCACATATAATTCACTTCTATATCATAATGCATTAATACATTAAGATAAAACTAACATACCTATTCACTAAGAAGATTCTTTAGCATTCATTTACCAAAACTGAATCAAACCTAGTGGAAATTTTGGCATGACCTCTACTAAAACTACCAAAAACTAACCTGAAATAATGCAATTCACTTCTATATTATACACATATATGGGGCCACCCGTCCCTCCACAAACTACATTCAACAAGATCCAACAACAATTTCGAAAGAATGGATATGTACATCTAAACAACTTTCTTTATACATGCAATTTACACAACAAACAAACCATAGTTGATATTTCCTAAAACTTAACAAGAACCAAAAACTGAAAATTTCGATATGACCTCTACTAAAACTACCAAAAACTAACCTGAAATAATGCAATTCACTTCTATATTATACACATATATGAGACCACCCGTCCCTCCACAAACTACATTCAACAAGATCCAACAAGAATTTCGAAAGAATGGATATGTACATCTAAACAACTTTCTTTATACATGCAATTTACACAACAAACAAACCATAGTTGATCTTTCCTAAAACTTAACAAGAACCAAAAACTGAAAATTTCGGCATGACCTCTACTAAAACTACCAAAAACTAACCTGAAATAATGCAATTCACTTCTATATTATACACATATATGAGACCACCCGTCCCTCCAAAAACTACATTCAACAAGATCCACCAACAATTTCGAAAGAATGGATATGTACATCTAAACAACTTTCTTTATACATGCAATTTACACAACAAACAAACCATAGTTGATCTTTCCTAAAACTTAACAAGAACCAAAAACTGAAAATTTCAGCATGACCTCTACTAAAACTACCAAAAACTAACAAGATCCAACACTAGTTTCAGAAAAATGCATATGTACATCTAAACTTCAAACAATGGGACTACCCGTCCCTCCACAAACTACATTTCCTCCACAAACTATAGCCAACAAGATCCAGCACTAGTTTCAGAGAATGCATATATACATCTAAACTTCAAACAATGGGACCACCCATCCCTCCACAAACTACATTCAACAAGATCCAAATGTACACACTTCTAGTATATTTATAAACAAATATTTTCATTCTGCATCTAACAAAGACAGAAAGTAAATCTACTACTTACATCAAATCTCTACTTAACGTCCACAAATAGCTCTACACAAATCTTCTAACAAAATCTGTCCATTCTATTCGAATCTCGTCAATTTCTTCTTGTTTATATGCACTTTTGCTGTTAAACTACAAAGAAAAATAAATATACATATAACATAAGAATAAATCATATAGTTATAATCACTTAAAAGATAAAGGAATAATACGTACAAGATTACTTATGGAGATACTAGAGTTGTGCGCTATTTCTTGTATATACTTTTGCACATAGTATCCACACTCTACAGAACCCAATTGGCGGGGGCACTACATGTAAAATAATTGAAAAACAACATACTTGAGTTATACATATAAGATTTCTTTCCAAAGAGTTCAAATAAATAATATAATCAATGTAAATTTACCTTTACAAGTTTCCAAATGATATTGGAGCGATATTGTGGGAGTGAATGTTTAGCTTGCCACATTCTCAATGATCTAAATAACTTGAAACATTAGAATAATATAAATGTAGAAATCAACAACTATAAAAGTTTAAAACACTTACGTATTTATGGTTCCTTGAAAACTTTCTTCGATTTTACAGTGTAAAGAGTTCAATACATAACTAGTGTTCTCTCGCGGATGGATAACGATCAACATCCAATGATAACTATTAGGAATGAATATTCTAATACCATTGTTTAATAATAAAACAAAACTATAATTAAGTTAAAGTAACTTAAATTGTCATTACTTACCCAGTGTTATATGGGATGAGTACTCGTTGATCCAAATCCAAATTAACCATGTCTAACCTGTTGGCTAGATTTTTGCAACGAGTTTCTTGACACTTCACGTAATTTGAAATGGTTATTTGATCAACTAACATAAACTTACTGATTATTTCGAAGTCACATACAGTCCAAAGATACCTAAAGAAAATTAAAATTATCATAAAACATTAAAAAAACATTGTCCATAAATCAAAAAATGTGATAGATTTTGTATACTTACGCAATGTATGAGACTATACATGAATAGCCTATCTCCACCATCCCACAATAATGCATGATGTCGTCACGATGTAGATAAATTACTTTCTCCTTTCCAAAAATGTGCTCGCTCAAGTTGATTTGAATTGTATCGTCCTCTTGCATAGAGAGCATAGCATATCGATTCAAGAGCTTGATAGTAACGTGGACATCCGTGTAGTTAGAAGATTGTGAAACAAAAACATTAACAGAAACATCTTTCTTAGGTTTGATCGAAGAAGAAACCTATCACAAACAAAATTGAAATTATAAACGAAGAATAACAAAAATATTTAAGTTGGCAAAAGACATACCTTTTTAGCCATATTAAGAATTACAAGTTCACGAGGCCATGCCACGAAGTTACCCATCGCTTGACTTAAAGTTTCTACTTCTACCATTAAAGGAATTGGTATGGTAACATCTTCGCCCATGATCATATCTATCACCACTCTGACATTATTAGCTCTTAGTGGAACTCCATGAATAGTTGGAAATTGAACATCAGACTCATACATTGTGCCTATAGCAACAATGTTATCCACTGATCCTATAGCCAGGTGGCATGGTGTTCCCTTCAAAAATTTAAAAGAAAGAAGTTAAGTGTCACGCCATATGGTTAAGTTACACAATATAAATAAAAGTTACCTCTAAAATTTCTTCTAGCTCGTCAATGATCTCTTTTCCTTTTGACTTCGTATTTGAAACATTACTTCCTACACTTGAACCCTTATTTAATTGCGAGCCTCGAGTTGCACCTTTGTTGCCAGACTCTTCACCCAATTTTGATTGTCCTCTAACGACATTGAAGTAAAATGATGGTTTAACAAACTTACCCACTCCCCTAACACGCCCCCTATGTTCTGGCGTGCCCAGTGCTTCTGTCAAAATATCATTACCCTGATGTGTCATAGATAACTCTCCTGTCACAACCATTTAGATTTACACATTTCAATCATCAAAGGAACACATAATCATATGACATTTAATCTAAGAATTATATCTACATATGCTTAAAATAAAAATATTTAAACTTACAATTAGACTAACACATTGTTTAGTGTCGTCATCGAAGTATTCATTATTCTTTTTTTTTTCGGGCTTCCTTCCATAAAGTTGCACGATTGGAAGGATCGTCTGACAATTCCTATATGAACATACACATTATTAATTCTCATTAACATATAATCATAAGAAATAATTTAATTAATGTTACTCACTAGTTCTTCAGCGAAGTTTGCGTAACCCTTACGAGAGATATGGTGATTATATTTACATTTTTCCCTTCGTTCTTTCTGGACACGACTAAGCTCCTGCATAACATAAGACCATTGATTTAAATCTTCGAAACAATTTCACTAATATTTAAAAACATATTAGTATAATGTAGTTACCTCCCACTCTTTAGATATTCTTACATTAACAAATGCCTCCCATTGTTCTTGATCAATGTGTGAATACTTTTCAGGAGGACTTTTCAATAAAGATGGTTCATTCTTGAAGGGAAGAATGTACCTCTGAGTCAATGTATATCTAAATGTCCGAAACTTCGTTGACGCCGATTGAAGAATAGCACGTTTGGACCTAGAGTCCACCACAAATGACATCTGCATAGGAAAATCACCATAAAAAATTAGGTACCTCTACATAATAAAAAATGTTTACCTTAAAATTAATTAATACTTACCTCTACACAATCAAAAATGTTTCTTTCAATTCTTGTGGAACCTCTTTCCAATTGTTGTAGATCAATGGAATTTCTTGTCTAACACAAACTCCGATATAGCTTTGCATTTTATTTGCATTTTCACCTACATCCTGACCTTGATTATTGTATTGGATGACTAAGCGTTCTCCTGTATTTCTTATGCATGCCAATTCACGCATAGTAGTGAGGCCTCCTCGAGCAGTATGTCTAGCCTCCATATGAATAGCTACGTTCACTTTGTCATCACGCTGCTACTCGAATCACTCATTGTAACAATCTACAAGAAAAAACATCATAAAATACAACATAAGATATAATAACTCGTAAGATACATTAACTCAACAATGTAACTAAATTACTAAATGACATACCATATTTAATACATTATTTATCAATCCATGTACCCTCACAATCATTTCTAAGATATGTAGATGACATTTCGTCGATTTCATGAGATACGTCAATATTCGGGATTGTTTCCAAGACCCCATATCCACAATCTTGAACAATATCTACCATTTCATTTTCGTAAAAATCATCTTCAACTATTCTTGGAGGAGGGGTTAAAACCACTGACCATCGAGGATCAAGAGGATCTTTCACGTAGAATACTTGTTCGGCTTGAGAGGCTAAAATAAATGAGTATGATTTATACCCAATGCGATTAAGATCTACAGTTGTAAACCCAAGCTCGTCTATTTTAACTCCATTATTATTCTCAACCCAGTCACATTTTAATAAAATAAAAGTTAATTTATGGTAATCAAGCTCCCATATTTCCGGTATTACACCATAAAAGGTCATGTCCGACATAATAGAATTTTTGTCCTTAGCACTGGAAACTTGCATTGTATTAGCTGTTATAATGATTCCACTGTTTTGGACATTTCTAATATCATCGTGTTTCTTCGTATGATAATGAATACCATTAACCACATAACCACTATATGTGACCATAGCTGGATGAGGCCCATGAGCGATTAAAGAAGATGATATGGAGTTGTTTGGCACCTCGAGAGCAAGTCCAACCTGAAATTAAGTTTTAAATTAAGTTGGAATTAACATTACACCCACTCATTAAAAAGTATGGCTTTCAAGATTACCCGATCACGCAACCAACTGCTAAATGTGCGATTATGCTCATCTTGAAGCCACTTTTTGTTTTTGGATCTACTGGGATTGAGTTTAGATAAAGTTTCCATGTGTTGCCTGTTGAATTCATGTAACATACGAAAATGTCAAAGTTATTAGATCATCACATAATTAAAAAATTACGTGAAAAGGTTTGAGATTTACGTACCCTACATATGGAAGCACGTCATTTACATTTTGTAGAACATAAAGATGAGCTTGATCCAACTGTTCCTTACTGGGATTGATATAATGAGCAACAAATAATGATCTATCAATGTCTGAATTCTCTTTCCTTGTCGATGAGCGTAACCCAATAGACTCAATTCCAGAGAGAAATTCAGAACAAAACTCTACAGGCTCTTCTACAATATAATTTTTTTCAATGCATCCTTCTGGTCGATTTCTATTTCGCATATAACCTTTAAGGACTTTCATATATCGTTCAAAAGGATGCGTCCACCTCAAATAAACCGGTCCACAAAATTTTATCTCTCTTACAAGATGGACCACAAGATGTACCATTATCGTGAAGAATGCCGGTGGAAAATATTTCTCTAATAAGCATAAAGTGACTACTACATCCTCTTGCAAGCCTTTTAATTTTGATGAATCGATTGCCTTACTACATATAGCATTGAAGAAGAAACGTAGGCGAATAATTGCATATCTAACATGTTTGGTTAAAATACCACGTATTGCCACAGGTAATAATTGCTGCATAAGAACGTGGTGGTCAGGCGACTTAAGCCCCCGTAAAGTTTCAAATCTGTGAGTGACACTAAACTTTGTATGTTTGATGAATAACCTTCTGGTACTTTGATTTCTGATAGTATCTTACACAAATTCAACTTCTCCATCCGCGATAATGTATAACATGCTGGAGGTAAGAAGATTCTTTTCTCTCCCACTTGAGAGGCCAACTCTGATCTAATGTTCAATTCAACCAAATCTAAACGAGTTTTTAATCCATCTTTTGTCTTGCTAGGAATATCAAGTAACGTGCCAATAATATTTGCACACACATTCTTTTCAATATGCATCACATCTAAATAATGTCGCTCGTGAAAATGTTTCCAATATTCTAACTCAAAGAAAATAGATTTCTTCTTCCAATAAGTGTTTGAAAGATCTCCATTATTTTTTTTCTTTCTTGATTTCTTACCAAACGAATATTGAAGTCTACTTGTTTTTGCAAGAATCTCCTTTCCACTTAATGGTTTAGGAGCAAATTCCAATTCTTGTTCACTATTGAAGGCTTTCTTCTGTCTTCTATATGGATGATAATGAGGTAAATGTTTTCGATGTCCAAGATACGCTATCTTTTTTCCTTTTGGCAAATAAGTGGATGACGTTTTCTCCCCATAAATTGGACATGCATGATATCCTTTTACTGTACAACCACATAAATTGCGATACACAGGAAAATCATTAATAGTCCACAATAAAATAGCCTTAAGTGTGAAACATTGTTCTTGATATACATCATAACATTCAACTCCATCATTCCAAAGTTTTTTCAGATCATCAACTAATGGAGCTAAATAAACATATATGTCATTTCCTGGTTGTTTAGGCCCAGATATTAATGCATTTAACATCAAAAATTTTCGCTTCATGCACAACCATGGGGGTAGATTATACGTCACCAACATAACTGGCCAACAACTATATCTACTACTAAGATCACCATGTGGATTGACCCCATCAGTTGAAAGAGCAAGACGAAGATTTCTAGGTTCTAAACCAAACTCTGGCGACAAATTGTCTACTTGTTTCCACGATATTGTGTCTGCAGGATGTCGTATGTACCCATCAATTACTCGTTTTTCGGCATGCCAAGTCAACAAACTCGATATTTCTTTACTACGAAACATTCGTTCAAATCTTGGGATAGGAGAGAAATACCACATGACTTTCGCTTGAATGTTTTTCATCACATCCTTCGAATTTTTACGAAGCTTCCATCTTGATGTTCCACAAGTGGGGCATACTTCTGCATCTGAAAGCTCTTTTCTAAACAAACAACAATCGTTGCTACATGCATGAATCTTTTCATACTTCATTCCAAGAGTACATAAGATCTTTTTTGCTTGATACGTAGAACTCGAAATTTCATTAGAACTTGGTAAGATGTCACGAACTAATGCTAACAACTCAGTGAAACTTTTATCGCTCAATCCAAATTTTTCTTTCAAATTATATAACTTTACCAATGCATAAACTTTAGTAAAATTCTTACAATTTGAGTATAATGGTTTCTTGGCATCATCTAGTACTTCCTCAAAAATTGGGGACTTGTCATTAAAATAACTATGTGCAGCCTCAAACATTCCTATTGTGTCATCAACATCCTCATTTTCAACTTCCTCCTTTTCACTACTAGATACGTTTTCATTGTTTCTCTTAATCGGTAGTGATTCACCATGCCAAATCCATGTTTTATAGCTTTGATCAATACCATAAATGAATAAATGGTCTCTTACTACATTCACATTTTGAGACTTTGCATTCACACATTTCAAACATGGACAACAAATGGAATTTGACCTATTTGAATGTCGTAGACCATTTTCGATGAACATCTCAACTCCTAAACTATATTCTGGTGACATCCGATTCTTTGACATCCACAACTTATCCATAGCTATAAAACTGGTGGCTTGAAAGTTTAATCTATATTCATTAAACTAACACAAAAATTAATTAAACTTATCAAATCTAAACTCATAAAAAATTAACATAAACCAACTATTAAAATTAAGTAAAACTTAGAAGTATAACAAAACTTACTAAACTTAATAACCAAATGTTTTCAACCCCTCCTCCATCACAACTAAACTCATCAAATTAAACTAATACAAAAATAAAGTTATAAAATATAAACTTATCAAAACTTAACATAAACCAACATTTAAATTTAAGCAAAAGTTAGGAAGTTCTCAATCCTTCCCCCATCACATCATAATACAAGTTCTTAACCCCCCTCCCCCCACTATACTCATTAAACAAACAAAAAAAAACTAAATTCATCCAATTTAAACTCATAAAAAAAATTAACATAAACCAACCATTAAATTAAACAAAACTTACTAAACTTAATAACCAAAAGTTTTCAACCCCTCCTCCATCACAACTAAACTCGTCAAATAAAACTAACACAAAAATAATTTTATGAAATCTAAATTAGTAAAAAATGAACACACACCAAACAATTAAAATTAAGCAAAACATAAGAAGTTCTCAACCCCTCCCCCATCACATCATATTTCAAGTTCTCAACCCCCATCTACCCCAATAACTATACTCATTAAACTAACACAAAAATTAACATAAACCAACAATTAAAATTAAGCAAAACATAGAAAGTTCTCAACTCCTCCTCCATCACATCGTATGAAGTTCTCAACCCCCTCTCCCAACAACTATTCTCATTAAACTAAAACAAAAATTAACATAAACCAACTATTAAGATTAAGCAAAACTTAGGAATCTAACCAAACTTAATAACCAAAAGTTCTCAATCCCTCCTCCATCACAACTAAACTCAACAAATTAAACTAAACTCATCAAATTAAACTAACACAAACATAAACTCATTAAATCAAAACTCATCAAAAATTAACATAAACCAAGAATTAAAATTTAGCAAAATTTAAGAATATAACAAACTTAATAACCAAAAGTTCTCAACCCCTCTCCTACATTCTCAACCTCCCCCACCACACACAACTATACCCATTAAACAAACACAAAATTTAAACTTATAAAAATTAACATAAACCAACTATTAAAATTAAGCAAAATTTAGAAATATATATACCAAAATATCTCAGTGAGCTGCAAAAACAATCTAAAAAAACAAAATCAAACTCCTAAAACAAAATTGAATTTCCCATTAGTCAATCTAGTGCACATAATTTTTAGATCTACACAAAAATAGTCAATACCCACAAAATCAAATTACATAAACATCCTAAGGATGGTACGCACAACAAATTTCTAAATTTTCTTCATTTTCTTTGGATTTTTTCAGCAATAAAATCAATAAAAAAAGGGAAAGAGACGGTACCCATGGTTTATAGATCTGAAGACTATCAGTCGGAAACGTTACCCACGCGAACCTTTGGTGAAGATCTATACGGCGAATCGACGGTGAGACGAAAACCCACAAAGGCAGAGAACTCGACGAACGGCAAAGCAACCTCGGTGTAGATCTAGACGAAATCTCACGGCCACGCGCAAAGCAACGAACGACGGAATAGTGGCGGACGAGCGGCGGACGAACGGCGAAAGAACGGCGGACGTTCGCTGAGCTTGAGAGTGAGAGTGAGAGATGAGATGAGGTCGGGAGAGAGACTCTGTCACCTGTGCGAAAATAGAGAAAATAAATGTTTATGAGTTTTTTAAAAATACCTATGATGTCGGGCTTTGCCTGCCATCATAGGGGACTTACAATGTCGGGCAATGCCCGACATTATAGGTGTTTAATTTTTTTTTTAAATTTCCGCGAGTTTTCATTTTGTGCGTCATCGTTTCCCAGGCATGTTTTTTTCTAAGCGTCATTATTTCCTTGTTTTGTAGTAGTGTTAGAAAGATACAATTTAATACATGGTTTGCCTATTTTTAGTTTCGGGGAAAAAAAGATACAGGTTGTCGAAGTTGGGGGTAATTAATATGGAATTTTCTGGAACTCTCCCAACGATTGTGGCTTGAAAAAAAGAAATCACTCTCTTGGGCATTTGGCTTGGCAACAAGGTGGAATTGTCTTGTTTGTAGCTTACCTTTGGGTCCAAAGTAATAAACAAAGAGCAAACACTTAATGAAAATTCAACCTCAAACATAAACAAGTAGATTAGTATCAAGATCAAACTCAAGTACTAAAAAAAAAAATTGAAGAAAAGTGGAAAACTTTTTTTTGTTTTTGTTATTTTCGAATGGGATGAAAAGACAGAAAGATAAAGAGATACCCGACTTAGAGCCAAAGCTCTGATACCAAATGATTTGTGCAAGCCTGGTGTTTAACCTAAATACTCTCTCGAGTAGACTAAAATTTAAACACTAAAAAACAAACTTCAATTAGCACAACTCAAAAGGGAAAGTTTGGGATCAAATTACCTTTGGAAAGATGGTCAAAACCAAGAAGCAAGACAACTTGAATGCTAAGCACTATTCACAAGCCCATTCATTTTGAGGAAGAAACACTTCACAAGTTTGATGACCAATCAACTTGAATGTTTCAAGACATGCAATTCTAAGCTAAGCACAAGAATTACAAAGAGGGGTTTTCTATGCTCGTGCAATAGACAAGTCAATAACCTCAAAATATTAATTTTGATTCATCATCTTCTTTCTTCCAATCGAAAATAAGGAGACTTATATAGCCTTGGGGTAGACAACTTTAACAAGTAATTATAAACCCTAATTCTAAAAAGATTATTTCCCAAAACAATTAGGGAAAAATATACAAAATAAAATAAAATAAAATAAACCTTTCCTATCATGCAAAAAGCTAGAAAATAAACTTTGAAAACAAAGATTTTTTCCTAAACTCCAAAAGACTCAAATTGGATTTGTGCTCTAAAGTCTCGTAATTAATGTTATTTAATAATTATTTAATTATTTATTTGTAATATTATATTATCCATTACATGAAAAATCCAAGATTATTAGTGTAATCTTGAACAGTATGTGGTTAACACACGAAAGACTCATGTTCAATAAATAACCTAAAGAGTCTATAGTATATGGATAAAGTTGGGTGCCTAGTGTCACAATCGTATACTTTCAAGACGGGACAAAGGATTGTGCGGCACTTGCTCTAACTCGGCGACCAAGTCAGCCATACGAAAATTGAAACGTGAGAGAGAGAAAGCATTTGGAAAACATTGAGAAAAGTTTGTTATAGACTAATACGCAAGTAAGGGACAACAACGCCTTAGATAACATATAACTCCAGGTAGGAAGAATTGACAACTAGTCACATCCCCCTATAGTACATTCTGGGATTTTCAAAAATGAAAAAGTCAAGGAGTCATAGAGTTACAAAATGACATGCAAAAGGAAACAAGTAACAAAACTAATTACATTATATTGACATAGGGTGGTTGAGGATGGTTTGGACATGTGGCCATAGGCAAACATCGCCTTGGACAAGCATGCCCAAGACACCTAGCTTATCCTGGTAACAATATTGATGCGGCCCACTTTGTAATTTTTACAAATGACTTGATCCAAATCATTCATATGGAGACATGTGAGTGAGGGTATCCTATACAATGAGTTTGTATAAGACTGGACCACGAAATATTTAATCTCTCTTTATAAATCTGTTAATTGAGAAGATTAATATTTCACAGGATGATCATATGTGACTCGATCTTAATCCTGAATGAATTATGAACTCTTGCTTGGTAACGACCCACCCTGAATCGCTACTTAAGACTTTCTCAACAAGTTCTTGACCTCTAACAAGAATAAAATTGAAACAAACTTTCAACAAGACCAAACAAACATTTTACAAAAAGTTAATTTACTTTGGGATTCCGATTCCAAATAAAACACTTGCAAAACAATTTAATTCAAGATTAAATACTATGAATGTCAAAACATAAAAACAAACAAAATTTTGTAACACAAAGGAGCAAGGAAAATTTAAAGAACATACTAGCTCCACGATCCTAGGGAATAGGGGACACGACCTCCATAACCTTGTCAAGCCAATGCCCTAGCCACGCATCTTTTGAGTCTATTGGCCACCTAAAAGAGAAAATAATGCAGCATAGAATGAGTATAAAAATACTCAGTAAGTAGCCCACTTAAGTTCCAAAGGACTCATAGTTCAACACAATAACTAGTCAACTCACCACAAACCACTCAAGCTTTTGATCTCCCTCAAGTTCTACACTCTCTTGGCTAATTGACCACCTAACCCACCCTCACCTATGGTATTGCCTCACTGTTATACCCTAGAGCCATGCATCCGATCTATGGGGCTTCATCCCCACAGCTAGCATACAGCAAGAAGGTTCACAACCCTCAAGCCATACCTCGAAGGCTCACCGAGCCTCTGGCTAGCACCTGCAATGAAGTTCACACCCTCCATGCCATCACACATTAGAACACACAACTCACTAGCTTGTCTCTGTAATGAAGGACACACGCTCCATGTCCTCACATAACAGTGTACACAACCCACTAGCTATCACATCACATAAACATCTTAGGCAAGCATGCTCTAGGTGGGGTAGTAAGTATCAATAGCCTAAAGTTCCTAAGTCATTCCCTAACCCTACCAAGGTTCTCAAGACCTTACAACAACATTTTCACATCAACACAAAGGTAAGGGTAATTAGGGCCTTAGGATTAAATTCACAACCATAACAAATCAGAGCTACCAGTTCACAAGCATAAATCATGAATTTTTGACACGAGCAACCAAAGATCTACACATGCCCACAACACTTATCTTGATACTTTAAGCCCCTAAACCAACATAGCCACATACTTAGGCAATCTCAAACTCAAGATTAAGTTCCAGAACAATCCACCTACTACTACATGCTCCATACATACAATTCAGGCATACTAACACCATTTACAATTTTACAACATACAACAAAAGTAAATAATGTCTTAAAGGGCTTAATCCAAATAGCTACTTACCTTTAAGTAAAATAAATAATAATAGCCCAAGCACCGACAATAATCCCTTTCTGAAAGATTATTTATAACCACCTAACAATGATATAACGACACAAAAATTAACTCAAGGCTTGGTTGAAATAATTACTCAATAAATTCCAGTAAATTATCCAAGAACTCCCATAATAAAATTTGGGGTTTGACTTAAAAAGGGTGGTGAAAACCTCACCTTAACTCACTGCTCATAAACTAAATTGCTGGAAATTCGTGCCAACTCACCCAAATTCACCAATATGGCCTCCACTTACAAACTAACCTTCAATTTAATCCAAAAAAATTAAGGGGTCAAATAATTTATACAAACATCCCCTAAATTTTTACAGAGAGGCCTAATCATGCAACCAATTTATTTCCCCTAGGTCTAACCTTTTACTGTACAAACAACTTATCAAAACCAATTTAATCTTACCACACAAGTGTTGTACAGTGGCTTAGAGCACCCCCAAAATGTCATAAATGGCCTCCAATTGAAATGGGTGTCTTGTAAAATCAATCCAACAATCTGAGGTCACTTTATACAACAATTTAACCATTAAATCAACTCATAAAACCACAAATCCATCGTCGAAAAACTTACCCAAACCAAATATAGGTCGACATGCGATTGTACGAGCATTGGAGGTTCGTGGCGAGAGACGGCAACCTTCCAACGAGGGCATGATGGTCTGGTCGATCTGGTCCAGCAGTGTGCAACTTTGACGTGAGCCACGGGGAGGGGAGAAGAGGGATGATGGTCGTCGATCTGGCTTTCTACTATAGGCAGATCTAACACGCGGGATGGTGACATGCGACTAGGCTGCGTCTGGCAACGTGGGTCCGACAGCGATCTGGCAAGGCTGCGATGGGCTACGGCTGTGCTACTCGAGGGAGGAAAAAGAAATGCAGGAGGTGGGGGTTGCATGCAGTTTTGGGGAGAGAGAGAGAGAGAGAGAGAGAGAGAGAATGAAGGAAATAAAAAAAAGTCCAAATGAGGGGTGGTTTTGCGTGAGAAGGGGAGTGAATTGGGGATTTTGAATTGACTTTTAAAAAAAAAAAAAAAAACAAATCCCCTTTTTCAAACAACACCTAAAAAATGCAGTTCCCTTTTTTCCCTCATTAAACCTCAATTCCAAAATCAATAAAATTTCCAATTCAACATAAGTGCCCCAAAACCATACAACACAAATTTTCCAATTAATAATCAAATAAAAAAAAAAGTTGGGCGTTACATGCTTTTAAGGGCTCGTCCTTTGATTTGCATGGGTGAGAATGGTCATTGTAGCCGATTCAATAAGCCTACCATTTTTAGGACTTCACCAAATAAGGAGCTAGAAACATAATTTCCACGGGATGGAATTCACTCCTTCCTATACAGAGAAAGTAGATGAGTAGTTCCCTTAAGTGTTGATTTCGGGACTTGAACAATAGGGCCCCACCCTCTCACTAGTCCAAAAAGGACTTAGTTTATGGTTGGATCATAAATAAATTGTTCATTAGAGGATCAGTGGTACTTAAGGTGCAAGATGCAATTACATAGGTAAAACGAACTTTTAACCCAATTGTAATTACGAACAACTCAAGAAGGATCGACTTTCATGTAATGATTAGATCCATGGACACAACTTGTCCTACAGTGCATAAGAGTGCAACTCTAGGTCTATAGTGGAGTGACCTATAGTTAATGAATGAAGATTAATTAATTAAAGAGTTTGATTAATTAATTTTGTATCATTAGAGCTTATAACCTGTAGGTCCATAAGGTCCCCTTACTAGCTCATTCAAACAATTAAGTATCAACTTCTTTGAAAGAAAATTTCAAACGTTCAAATTAATATTTAATATATTTGATGTATCAAATGAGGGAAAACACATTTATTGTATTTGATACATTAAATATGAAACAAAATTATTAATGTATTAAGATACAAATATATATACAATTGGAATGAGATTCAAATAATAAAATATATATTAAGAAAATTGAAATATTTGAATGAGATTCAAATAGTTCAAATATATATATATATATATATATATATATAATTTAATTAGGTCAAAGTTTTGCCTTAGGTGGTCACTATAAATAGGACCTTTATGGGTTGAGCAAAAGTGTGCCTCGTCCCTTGAGAGAAAAAAGTTCTCTCAATTCTTCCATCCATTCCCTCTCTCTTTGAAAGAGGCTCCCACAAGCCTTGGTCATGTGTTTGAGTCATAGCAAGTAGGTTTCGTGGAATTGGAGTTTCAACCTTGTTGGAGTTGGAGAAAGAACATTAAAGACCCTCCAGACAATTCTCCATTATGTTTGAGGTATGTAATGCTTAACCTTTGTACTTTTAGTTTAAATCTAAATAAACTCAAGTCGATTCCAACCCTTTCGCTTGGGTTTAATTCGATTATTCCTTTCACAAACATTGAAAGTAGGGCATCCATGGGCCTGGCGACGGGTGGCTGATAGGAGCATGGGTGTGCGCACAAAGGTTGGCAGTAGGGGCGTGCGACGCGAGCTGTAGCTACCTCAGGGGGGTGTAGGCATGTGCCTTACACACAAGCAAGGGGGAGAAGGGATGGGGTGCAAAACCTTGTGCGTACGCACTACCGTGTGTTGAATCGCAGGCGCGTGAGGGGCTGGGCAGAAGTGAGCACTAGTTTTTGTGGGGTGCTAGGCTGGGCAACCGAGAGGGGGGTGCACGTGTGGGCTGGGCACAGTCTTGGTGTGCAATAGACATGAACACGTGACATGGGGGCTTGGCCTTGTGGTGAAAGCAGAATGGGCGCCTAAGGTGCACTTTGAGTAGTTCATGGGCCTTTCTTGATTGTGTGCTAGCTACCTTCCCCATCCTTGGAGGCTCAATATGTTTGTGGTCTATTATGATCATATCAGCTGAACTACATAAATTGCAGGAGCAAAGCAAGGCTTACTAGGCCTATACTAGGGAGAGGGATGAAGCAATCCATAAGACCCTCTCAGAGTTCACAAAAGGTAAAGCTCCAGCATTTCCAGACTTCCCATTAATTCTCCTAGATGAAGAACCTCAAGTGTAAGAAGATAGGTCATCGGTTGATTAGAGGAGTATTTTCTTTCCATCACTCTACTGTCTATCTTTATTTGCTTTGATCTAGTCTAGCTTTACTTGCGTTTAGTTGTATAGGTTTACTTGCTTCCCATAGGTTAGAATTATTACTTTCTTAGTTTTGTTCATGTTTGCTTTTGTTTATTTTTCTTTTGTTGAGAACACTTTCTAATCAAACTTTATTTTATATACACCTCACACATGAATGCACAAAAATCAGATTTCAAAAACAAGTTTTCAAATTACTTTCCTTAGTTGTTGAGTTAAAAAGACCTTTATGATGATGCTAGAGCTCTCTCAACAGTCAATTGCTTTATATAATTAGAGTCTTGAACATCATGTACTTTATCAATCACTTTTCTTCAGAACACATCCAAGTCAAAATTTCCCCTGCATTTAGACCACCTAAGGCACTTAAGAGAGTTTAGTTCGATGCTTAACAAGTCTAGTTACCCAAATTTGTGCACCCAACCCTTGGTTTTCTAGTTCTTTGTCAAAGGGGACATTGACAGGTTTAAGTTTGGGGGTGAGTTTTATGATTGCACTGTTGTTATAACTTGTATTATGCACTACACTGCTACTAGGACCTATGAAAAGAAAGAGAAAAATAATAGAAAAGTGAGTAACCAGGGGCAATAATGACACCCATGATTTCCTGTGCATGAAATATTAACTTAGGAATTGAGTAGGTAAAAAGGGTCTTAAAAGTGACTTGTGTTCGTAGTCAACTACTTTAACCACAAAGTGTTAGTAAGTTGGACCGCGGGTACAAGTGACAACGAGGCTCTCTCAAGAAAAAGAAAAGGAAAAGAAAGGACAAAAAAAGACCTAGTAGCAGTTTTCAATATGTTTGGGGGAGTATGAATATTTATATGAATAGTGAACTAGTTTGTTAATCAAAGAAAATCATCCTAGACTTTATGACTAAGACTTAGTTATAGAAGTGATAAGGAAATAACTGACCGAGGACACCATACTGACCGAGGACACCACGAGAGAAGCCCACAAGAAGAATACCAATTCAACCTGCTCAATCAAGCTCAAATGAAGCTTATGCTCAAAGTCAATGGGAGTCAACTCCAATTCAACCCAATTATGACGCAATCATTATGCATTGAATGCTTCAAGACAAGAGCTAAAACTAAAAGGCTACAAGAAGCATTGAATTTTCACGTCCAAGCTAAGGTGTCCATACATTGTGAAGAGTTGCATCCTTTCAAGCTTGGAAAGGTACCTATTCATCGAAGGGGCATAATGAATCTAAAAATATATCCAAATTCATTCACATATTTAATGCATTATGTACCTATCTAATTCACGTATTTACATTTAATATAGTCCATGTTTGGATTTGAAGGGTTGGGGGCTGAATTTAGACTACATGGATGAATGGTTGCGTCCTTTCAAGGTGTCTATTGAATTAGTATAAATGGGGCTATCATTTTGTCAATTAAACACAACTTGAAGTTGAATGAAATCTCATATTTAAGTTTTAGTCTCTCAAGCTTTATACTTTATTTGTATTCTCGTGTTTAAAATGCATGTTTAGAACTTTCAATCTAGTTTCATCCATTAGATTGTGGAGAGTTCGAAATCTTGAAGATAGGAACAAGTTCTCATTTCTTCTTGATCATCGATGAAATTTTTTCAAGTAAAATCTGTTTAACTTTCTTGGATCCCGTCGTCGCACCTGCTGTTGCCGAAGATTGTTGCTCGTGTCGATTGATTGTTGGTGCTGCATCGAAGTGCCATCGGTCTGAAAGGTAAGCAACCTTGTAAAAAAAAAAATACAAAAGAGAAAGAGGGTGGACGAAGAAGAAAAATCTTTAGGAAGGGAGAAGAAGGTCGGGAAAGAATGAGCCTAGGGATGTGTGTGCACAAAAACACAAATTAGGGTTTTTAATTTATTTTTTTTCCTCCTTTAATAGCCAACAACCCTACCTTTTTCCTTTTTTCAATTTTATCCTTCCTCTATTATTTTTCCCCCTCTAATTTGAACTTCTAATTAAGTCCCAAAAGATTTGCGGTAAAAATCTTGCGGATAATTTTGATGATAAAAATTTGGGCTTTTCAAAATTGGGAAAAAAAAAATCAATGAATGATTAAATTCTCAAAATTATGAATTGAAGACTTAAATTAAAAATCTCTCATCCAAAATTCAAGAATTTAATTAGCTTAATTTAATCCACTTAAATCTAGTTTGAAATCTAATTTACTAAAATTGGATTTTAAATAACAATTCCAATTAGCCCACCTAAATCCAAATTAATCTCCAAAATATTAAAATTAGCCTTACTTGAAAATATGGGGTGTTATACTACTCATGGTTGTAGCTCGCACTGGATACGCGAAAAGAGGCATTAGAGACTCCTCACCTTAAAAAACATTCGTCCTCAAAAGTTGCTAGTCTAATGACTTCAAATACTTAGCCTTGAAATCATATTTTCTTTCTCCAAATCGGTCTTTTCTAGTGGTTTATGCTCTATAACTTTTTTACTAAGGAAATTTCTTAATTCCTTAGGGTCTTAGGCTCTCTTGTGAGGATTTGGAATCCAATTGACTTACTAACTTTCCAAGCTTTAGAATATCTAACCTTAATTCTAAGGAAACATTATAGTCCTACTAACGAACAATAAGCACAAAACCAAAAGACAAGCTACTCTAGTTATCTATGGCAACATCCTATATGCCTATTAGAAAACAATATGCACAAGACCAAAACAAAAACTATCTAGCTAACTATGGGAGCATATGCCTACTCACAAATAAACACAAGATAAGCACACAACTAACTAATAAGGTAAGAAAACATCCTATGTTACTATTCATAAATCAAGTGAAACATGCTAGTTAAAGCATAATCAGATGAGGCAAACAAGTCAAGCAATAAGCATGCAAAGCAAGTAATCCAACAAATCCAATATTATAACAAAGATAAGACCCATACCTGGTGATGGACACATTCAGAATTTTAGCACTATTGATTGTTCTCGTTCAAGTGTTATAACAAAGATGAGTTATGTACACATTCAAGGCAAAGAGTCAGAAATTCATACACTAATGAGTGTACTACCACTACATAAAATCAATCGAAATTAATGTTTGTTCACACGAGATTTCGACAAGGAAATTTAACACGTGTAAATAACTTAATTTGTATGGATTTCAGTATAGTAGTACAATCTCTAGTATTTGATCCTCTGATTCTCTCTCCTACTTGTATGCTTTGCTCGAGGGCTGAATAGCTTGTTCTCGAGGTTGAAACTTTAATGGATTCTTGGAGTGTTCTTGATCTCCGTGACGTGTTCTTCGTTCAGACGGTGTTTGATCTTCAGAAGCTTCTGGAGTCTTTTGAGCTTTGTTTCTGAATTCTTTCTGAGCTTCTTCAGTTCTGAACCCCCCAAATGAAGGAGGAAGTTCTCTATTTATAGAGTTCCTCATGGGCTCCAAGTGGGCTTGGGCTTGTTGGACTAGGCCTAGTTAATTTTGGGCCAACCATTTGGATTGGGCTTGGTTGACTTTGGGCCAGCCCTTTTGGACTGGGCCTGGTTGACTTTGGGCTAGCCCTTTTGGACTAGGCCTGGTTGACTTTGGGCCAGCCCTCTTGTACTGGGCCTGGTTGACTTTGGGCCTAGCCCCTGAACTGAGCCTAGTTGACTTTGGGCTAGCCGTTTTGGACTGGGCCTGGTTGACTTTAGGTCTAGCCCCTGAACTGTGCCTGGACTTTGCTAATTGGGGCCTTCAATTCGGGCTTTTGTCTTCCAAATTTCAAATAATCCAATTGGGTCCTTGAATTTTCCATAATTTAATTTAGGGTTGCAAATTTAATTAATCCCTAATTAAATATAATTTCGTCATCAATGTTGGGTAATGACGTGGCAATTTTGGGTCGGTCGAAATTTCTATTCCAACAAATGCCCCCTTTTCGAGATTTATACACAAGTATGTGTGTGTGAATCTCGAAAAATTATTTTGGAATCAAAACTTAAGGTGCTCCTAATTTGGACTCCATTTGACGTGTCAATTTAAACAAAATATGGAATTTGGTTCACAATTTTGACTTTTTTTTTTACACATTTTTTTTACGCCAATTCATCAAAATATGAATTTGAGTCAATATTTTGATTTTCTTTTCTGGCATAAAATTTCAGTTTGAATCTACTTTAATTCAAAATCTAAATTTGGGGGAAGGTTAAAATTCTATTCCAACTTTTATTTGAAATTGGATTAGGATTTGGAATTTCATCCAATTTTTGTTTGAATTTGGAATAGATTTTAAAACGTACACCAATTTTGATTTGGAAGAAAATTTAAAGTATACCCACATTTTTGGATTGAGCAACTTAATTTAAACTTTGGCCAATATTTTAGTTTGGGATAAAAAAATTTAATTATGCCCAAAATTTGAGAAACTTAATTTGAAGTGAGAGATTTTTTTCTTTTGATAGAATTTTGCCCTCACTCAATTTTGGCTTGAATTTTGGAGAAATTTGAGTGTGTCCAAATTTTAAAAGTTCTCAAGGTAACTTAAAGCTCCAGTGAAATTTGTCCCTTTCACTTAAAGGCCAACAAGCATTTGGCTTTGTGTAAAAATTGATTTGAAGGAAAAAAAATGAATTAAGATTTTGGATTTGATTAAATTCCAAACTTGCTTGAATTTTAGACTAAAACCTTGAACTTAAAATATGTTATGGGTTTAAACTGTGCCCTTATTTGAAATAACAAATGAAAAAAAAAAAAAAACTGAATAACAAACTTAACACTCCCAAAAATAAATAATTGTGAATCTTTGAATTTTATCAAGATTTGATCATGAAATCCGGTCTCCAGTTCATATTCGAAACAGAAAATCTCAACCCCCAAGCTTTTTTTTCACTATAAATATTGGGCAGTAGGAACACTCTCCATCCAAGTCTAAACTCGTGGAGGTAGTCCCAGCCGTTAGATTAATGTGAGAGACCTACGTTTTGCTTGTCGTCAGATCCCGTTGAGGTCGTCGCCGATCTCCGAACCCGCCGCACGCTGCTGAAGCCAACTGCATCTAGATGTAAATTTCAGCCTGTGATTTGCTGTCGATTTGCTGAATCTCTTCCGCCGCCGCACGCTCAGCCGTATCCAGCCTCCTTCGCTGTCTGTCTTCAGCCACTGCTAGTCTCTAAAGCCGCCACACTGCTGTTGTCAGGTTTCATCCGTTGCCGCAAGGTGGGTCGAAGAGGGTGATGTGGAAGTTTGGAGGTATGCCTGTCAAGGGAAAATTCTACGATGAGACCATTCCCCCTTGCGAGGAACTGGTGGGGGCACATGACCAAGCTGACTCTCTGCCGAAGATCTGTAGTTATCTGTTTCACGCCTATCATCATACCCCGTCTCAACAGATGGAGAGGCAACAAATTCCTTTGTAGATGTGGATTTCTTTCTGGTTTAAGGGTGGCTTGAGGTATCTAAAGCCCCCAGCACGCAGGCCAAGGAAAACTTCTCGCCCTCGCTCTACACATAATCCTGATGGATCCACTGCTCAGGTGCGTGATTGGTCTGACGACGAGTAAAAACTGTTTCAATCCCTTGGCGTAGAAGAGGGATGGAAAGACCAGACATATTTGGCCGCCTTCCTTTCATGTTGGTTGTGTGTTTTTGTCTTTCTCTACAAGAGCACAAGCTTTCTTTGCCCTGGTGTATTTAAGGTTGTGACTCTTATGGCAAAAGGGACCTTGTTTAACCGTGCAGTGCCAGTTCTGTCCAACATCTACCATGGCCTTGGCCAGATTTACAACATTCCGCACTCTACTGGACGTTCAAAGATTTGCTTTCTCGTCCATTATGTCCATGGATGGCTTGCCCATTATTTCGGCACGCATTATAAGCCTTCCACTAGAGTGATGGGGCCCTGAATGGTTGACTATTATGGGGAAGGTAGCGCAAAATACTTTAGCCCCTTTGAGGCTCCTCAATTGATCCGCCGGGGTGCATCCATATTGTGGGATGTGAACCTTGCTTTCAGGAAGAAGGCTGAGACTTTACAGGATGTCAAAGGCCTATCATTTTCGTGTTCGTCTTTTTTCATAAGTCTTCGATCATGCTACTTATCCTCCCGCCATGGAAAGCTAATGACTATCGAGGCTTACAACCCTATCGCTTTGGTCGGCAATTTGGCTTCTACTAAGATGTGCCCAATGACCTGCATTAGGATCCTCCTCACGTCAGTCTGGAGAATGTTGTTCGTTCTTGGCGACTTTGTACTAAGACGTTGACCTCATCCCGTGTGTATCTCACTGCATTTGAGTTGAACCCTCGTGCTCAAACTAGTTAGGCTTACAATAGTTGGTGGCAACGAAAGCACGAAAACTATCTCAAGGAAGACCTTCGACTTTTGGCCGACAGTATTCCCCCTCCTCTAACTAAAAATAAATCTGCTAAAGATCCCAATGCTAGTGGCGTGGTCAAGACCGTTTGTGAGATTCCAGCCGAGACACCAGCTGACCTAGACGACACTCTTAAGGGTGACGACGCTAGTCATAGTAGCAATGACGACTGTCAATGGAAGAGACAAAGAAAAATGGAAAAGGTGGTGACTCCCAATACCATCCCTTTCGAGGGTACTTCAAAGGTCCCACCACCTCTTGAACCTTCTAGACCTCTGGTTAGTACCTCTTCTTTTGCAGTTCTCTTTAAATTGTTTATGCATTTACATATTGACTTAAGCAATCTTTCTTACCTTGTAGGGTTCTTCGGGAGATCAATAGCCAACCAGCCGTCACGTTATAAACACCCTCCCTGCGCATATCAGATCATTTAGAGTGCCATCCGACAAGGTGATGACTTCGACCCCTTGTATTCCTGTTGATACACAACCCCGACAAGAGCCAAGAGAGGTGCCAGTTGCTATTTCGGAGGTTTCCAACTTCAATGTCAACAACATGATTTCACATTTTTCTGACATACAACGTCAAGCTGCGCAAACTATGCAGGAGGCTGCCCAACAAAAACTTGCTCGTGCTCCTTTTGAGAAGGTTCACTCTCTCGAACCGGAAATGAACAAGATATTTTAGACCATCTCCAGTGTTGATGCAACCAACTTGCCACCACTTCGCCAGTTCGTAGATGGCTACTTTTGTCATGTGGGAAAGTATAGCAAACTAACGCAGTTGCATTCTTCCAAGCTGACTTTGGCTCAGAGGGATCACAACTTGGCAGAGCTTCAGAGTAAATTGGATAATATTTCATCAACTGAGAGCCTCTCTCTTGAAAGGGAAAGCGCACTTCAGCAGGAATCTGGGCAGAAACTTCTTGAGATTGAAAGGCTCAAAGTCCAACTCAAAACCTTAGAGTCTGATCACGAGAAAATTTTACTCCTCATCTCAGAAGAAAAGAAGTCCTCAGATCAGCGACAACTAGAAATCTCCAAGATACGCAAGAAGTGAGTGCAGTTGAAAGCACCCCTATCGCAAGTGAAGAAGACGCCAAGAGCCTTTCAGTGCTTGGTGATTACTTAGAGGGTGCACGATAAGAACTGCGAGACTACAAGTGGAAAATTTAGCTTTTCTTGTCCTTTGTCTTTATTGTTATTCTGTAGACGTACTATTGGCCCAATTGGCCCATTTGTTTCTCATGAAATAATAATATCTTCAAATTCTACTTCTAGCTTGGATTTTTTTTTTTTGTTTATTGCTTTGATTGAACTTAAAGTTTTTTTTTTTTTTTTGTTTCCTTTAAGCTGCCTACTACCCTTTTAATGGAAGGGATCAAGTCATAACGTAGTTCATTAAATACATATATTTTTTTAAAAAATGGGTCGTTCACCTTTTAAGCTCATATGGGCCAGGAGCAACATGTAGTTTATACTCTTACGATTTTGAGTGTTTACATTTTATGCATAAAATTTTTTGAGAAACTTTCCGTTGATGGGGCCGATCCTTAAGGCGTCTTTGTCAACGATCTTGTATCCTCCATTTGTGTAAACTTCTTTGACAATGTAGGGACCATCCCACTTCGGTGTAAACTTGCTTCCCGTATGTCGCGTAGTGATGATTGGCCTTCGAACAGCAAGCACGAAATCACCAACTTGAAATGACTGCGGTCTAAGATTTTTATCAAACGCTTTCGTCATTCATGCTTGAGAACACTCCAACGTTTGCTGAGCATTCAATCTTCTCTCATCGAGTGCTTCTAACTCTTGAAGGCGCAATTTCGCATTGTCTTCTATTGTCAGCCCTTCTTGTACGGCCATCCTCAATGACGGAATCTCTCTCTCCAAAAGGAGCACGGCCTCTACCCCATAAATAAGGGAATAGGGTGTAACTCCGATGGGAGTGCGATGCGTAGTTCTGTAGGCCCAGAGTGTTTCACCAATCCTTTCTTGCCAGTCTCTTTTTGTCTTAGAGACCACATTCTTCAGCAAGTTGCACAACGTCTTGTTGAATGCCTCTGCCAACCCATTTACTGCAGCATTATACATGGATGACTTGTACTGGTTGAACTTTAATTTCTCACACAACCTGTCCATTAGACTGTTGGAGAATTGTCTCCCATTATCTGTCACGATACGATGTGGGATGCCGTATAGGTAGATGATGTGAGTTCGAACGAAGTCTGCAATATTTCTTTCTTGGCCTCTCTCAGTGCTACTGCTTCGGCCCATCTTGAAAAGTAATATGTGGCAGCAAGAATATAACAGTGACCTGCTGATGACTTAGGCGTTATCGGACCAACAAGATCGAGCCCCTAAGCTTCGAAAGGCCATGAAACAACAGTAAGATGTAGAGGCTCTGGCGGCTGATGGATGAAGTTTGCATGGAACTGACAGACTTTGCACTTTTTTGCATACTCCATTGAGTCATGGATCATCGTAGGCCAGTAATAGCCCATCCTTTTCAATTGGAAGTGGAGTTTTGGACCTAATTGGTGGCCCCGCAGACGTCTGAATGTGCCTCCTCTAGTGCTTTGATTGACTCATCTGTTCCTAGGCATCGAACGAATAGCACTTCATAAGAGCGACGATATAGGGTTTCTTTATAATAGATGAATTGGGAAGCCCTTCTCTGTACATCAGCCTTGCGTCTGGGTTCTGTAGGGAGCTTTCCATGCTAGAGGTAGTCTATAATGGGATATCACCAGTCCTCTTCCTCAATAGTGTAGACAGATATTACATTTATTTCTTCACGTTCATCTTCGATGGGTGGCACGATCCATTTTTGACAAAGTGAAATGTTCATCGTTGCATCTCCTAGAATCGTCATGGCAATGGCCAAGTTTGCTAGCGCATCTACTTTCTTGTTCTCTACTCTTGGAATATGTTCGAGTGCTGTGTTGTCAAACTTCTCCAGCAGTTGCCTTGCGTAGTTAAAATAAGGCTTCAAGTCCTCGTGCTTTACCTCATACTGGAGTGTGAGTTGATTAATGACTAATTTCGAATCACCATAGACTTCTATACATGTGATGCCGATCTCCATGGCCGTCTGAAGGCCGATTATTAATGCTTGGTATTCAGCCACATTGTTCGAACACAATTCACTGAGTGTGAAGCTGTAAGGAAGCATATGCTTCTCTGGTGAAATAAGGATGATGCCTGCCCCTATTCCATCTCTTCGTGTCGCGCCATCGAAGTACATGGTCCATGCTCCATGCTTTGAACATAGAAGACCTCCTCATTGGGCAGGTCCTCGCACAACTCCCAGTCTGATGGAATAGGGTGACTAGCTAAGAAATCAGCTAACGCTTGCCCCTTTATCGCCTTCTGAAGCACTTAAATGATGTCGTACTGTTGGATCAGGATCGCCCATTTAGCTAAACGCCCAGAGATTATCGATCTCAATAGGACGTACTTGATCGGGTCAGCTTTTTCTACCAAGTGCATTGTGAATGTTTGCATGTAGTGCCTTAGTTTGTCTATAGCGAAGAAAAGAGCAAGGCACATCTTCTCAGTTGGAGAATAGTTCACTTCGGCCCCGTTCAAAGTTCTACTTAGGTAGTAGAGGGCTTGCTCTTTCCCTTTTTCCCTTTCTTGCGCTAGAAGTGCTCCGAGCGATCTTTCCTGCGCTTCGATGTACAATATAAATGGCTTCCCTGCTATCGGAGCACTTAATACAGGGAGATTAAGCAGGTACTTCTTGATGCTTTCAAAAGCGTTATGACATGTCTCATCCCACTCGAAGCTTTCTCCCTTCTTCATTAACCTTTGAAAAGGTTGACATCGACCAGCCAGGTTGGAGATAAATCTCCTGATATAGGCCAAAAGCCCCTGCAGCCCTCTCAGCTCTCGTAAGTTTCTCGGCCTCGACATCTTTTGGATGGCGTCGATCTTTGACTGGTCTATCTCGATCCCTCGATGTCTTACAAAGAACCTGGAGGAATTTTCCAGATGTTACGCCAAATGCACACTTGAGAGGATTCATCCGCAGTTGATATTTTCTTAGGCGATCAAATACCATCTTCAGATCTTCTATATGATCTTGTCGCTTCTTAGACTTGACCACGAGGTCATCAACGTAGCACTCAACATGTTTGTGCAACATGTCATCAAAAACTTTCTACATGGCACGTTGATAAATGGCACCAACGTTCTTCAACCCAAAGGGCATCACCTTATAACAATATATCCCCTTAGGGGTTCGAAAAGTCGTCATTTCTTCATCTTCGAGAGCCATTCGAATTTGATTATAACCCGATGATCCATCCATGAAAGACAAAGCTTCATGTCCTGTGGTGGCATCAACCATAATTTCTGTGATGGGCAACGGAAAGTCGTCTTTTGGACATGCGTTGTTCAAGTCGAGAAAGTCAACACAGATGAGGAGTTGTACATTCTTTTTCCTGACAGGAACAATGTTGGCAATCCAAGTGGGGTATTTTACCTCGCGGATGAATCCGACTTCAATCAACTTATTGACCTCTGTCTCAATTTGAGGAATCAGTTCAGGTCGAGAACGTCATTGGGCCTACTTTATTGGTCGATACCCCTGTTTGATGGCGAGGTGGTGGACAACCACTTTCGGGTCAAGTCCTGGTATCTCTTTATAAGACCAAGCAAACACGTCTTTATACGAGGTAAGCAGGTTCATGTACTCACCCTCTTCTTCAAGAGTAACTGACGCACTTATAAAAGTGGGGCGTGGATCTTCCATTGTGCCAAGATTCCCTTCTTTAAGTTCGTCCACTATAGACTGAATACCATCTTCAAGTGGCGGTGGAGCTTCATCTGCATCCTCTTCAGACATTTCAGTCTCCATTTCTTCTTCAATTGTGATGGGGTGGCAAGAGGTCTCACCTTCATCTTGCTCTAAATTCTCCTATGAGGGATTCGTGATGACTACGTCATGTCGCTTTACTTTTAACGAACCCTCCGTGTTGATCGCAACAAAAGTTTTTCTTTTCATTCGATAGAGAACAATGTTATGAATGTCTCCGTCAGTTCTTTTCTCGCTACAGGATGAATCTTTTGAAGTCTCCACCGAACTTTCAGGTTGAATTCGATCGAATACTGACGCGGTATGCCCTTCATTTCTCGACGTAGTTTCTCTTAGCCTTTGAAAAACTGATGGTCGTGTCGCAGTCGAAATGGAAAGTCTATTCTTCCTCTCCTTTGCAGACATACTTAATCTTTGGAGGGCTGACGGTTGCACCAAAGTTGGTGTTGAAGAGGTACTCTTTCCTTCTCATGTAGGTATATTTAACCTTTGAAGGGGTGAGGGTAAAGTGGTATCAGGAGTTTGAGTTGATAAGATACTTTCCTCTCCCGTAGTGGGCTTACTCAACCTTTGAAAAGCTGAAAGTCGAGTGGAGCCAGTATTAAACGGTGACTCCTCTTCCTCTGTTGCAGCCTCACCTAACCTCTGCGAGACTGAAGTGCGTGCGATTGGTGGCCTGATGCGCCGAAGAGCGGGAATCCTTTGGTTGGTGTGTTCTTTTTTTCTTTGATTATTGGCTTCATTAACCGTTATGTGATTCACGTCTACCATTTTTTCTTTTCCTCTTCTAGTTATGCGAACAGGTTCGGGTGACTTATATCCAAGTCCCCTTCTTGACGTAGGTAGAGTGTAACCCGCTTTTAAAAGCTTCTTTTGCTTCGAAGACAGTTTGAGTCTTTCGTCAATGATCTTCAGACACTTGAACTTAGTGTGCTTCGAAAAGTCATAACCTTCCTTTGTTAGGAGCTTATACGCCTTAGGGTCAAATCCATCATTCGTTCGTCTCTCAGGTAACACTGCCTTTACCTGACCCTCGTCAGGCTTCTTGACCTCTTTCTTTGCTATTTTTGTGAGAGGTGTGACAAAGTTTTCCTTCAGGATTTCGATATCCTCGACTTTTAAATTCTCTAAACATTTAGCAAAAGGTGATTCGCCCTTTTTGCATCGAGATAGAGGGACGTAGCGCAAGACAAGGGGACTTGGGATGTCTTTGTCTTTCGAAACTTTTCCTCCTATAAAGCCTGCTAAGGCTTCATCTTTCCTAGCGTCAGACATCTTCGCTTATTTGACGGCTTCCTTTTCTTTCTCAATTTGTGGCTTTGGTTTGATTTTGTTACTACCTTTGATTAAAGGGACCTCTGCGGGTACGGTTTCTCCTATGTTATCGCCCTTCATGTAAAATTTTGCATCAGCAAAATGAGACTTAGCCTCTGAAAATGGATTTGTGTCAGCCTCCACTTTCTTAATGCCGTCTTGGTAAAACTTGAAGCACTGATGCAATGTGGAAGTTATCACCCCATTTCCATGGATCCATGGGCGACCTAGTAGCAACCTGTAGGTGGTTTTAGAGTCAATGACATGAAATAAAGTTTCGGCTTTTAAGTCACCGATGATGAGCTCTAAGCGGACCATGCCAATTGCTCGTTGACCCCTTTGATTAAAGCCCTGAATTACCAATTTGTTGTTCGTCAACTCCTCTGTCGAAAGGCCTAACTGCTTCATAGTTGACTTAGACATTATATTGACGGCTGATCCATTGTCAATGAGGATTCGACCGACCTTCTGTTCTCAAATGTATCCTGAGACGAACAACGGCCTATTGTGAGGTTTTGACCCTTGCAACAAGTCTTCATCGGTAAAACCTATCGTCATACAGCATGAGGCACATGGTCGCGTTATAGAGGTCAGGGCGCTTGCACTACCAGAATCTATCAGGGCCTCGATGAAAGCACCTTTAGCCGCCTGGGGGAGTGACAACAATCTTCTATGCTGAAGGAAAATGAGCTTCCTAGCTCGATTGACCTCTCCAACGAGCTTGTCGGATCTTCATTAGTGTTGATGGCGTGACATGCAACAATCTCAAGTGTTCCTTCTCGACTGTTTTCTAGGAAGCTACTTCGGCAGAATTTCGCTGAAGTAACTGCCTGTCGAAGCCGAAAGAGCTCTTCGTTTTCTTGCACCATAAGATTAAACTTTCTGGTAGTCTTCTTGCCTTTTCTCCTCGGGAGTTTACTTCTTCTTTTTCGCTCCCGAAACAGACGAGTTTCCTTCTGAATGTAGTTCTGTTGTCGCTTTTTTTGCGGGTCACGACAGTCCATCTGTTATTTTCATCTTCCATCTGTTCGCACCTTTCTTGAGTGCTCTTCCTTCGGTGGCCTCTTTCTTGAACATTCTTGCTTGAGGCAAACTTCAACGACCGAATCACAATGGGTTCAAAGGACCCAAACTGGATCAGGCACTCTCCATTCTCATGTAAGGGGATTGCAGACGGTTGGACTCTTGGATTTGTCATTATTGAGGCGTGATTTTTTTGAGCTACCTCGTCGATGTCTAGCTCAATTTTCTTCTCACGAGCCAATCTTAAAATTAGCTCTTTCAAAACAAAGCATTTATCCACCAGATTGCTAATAACACGGTGGAACTTACAGTAATTAGGATCACCTATCTTTTCAAGCTCCACGGTCGCTTGCATTCCTGAAGCTCAATGAGATTTTTCTCTAGCAATTGCTCTAACATGTCTGGTATGTCAGAGTCTGGAAATGGACACACTTTCTCTTGTCTCTCTTTCAAAGTTGAGCGGCGTCTCTCGCCCGCTTCTTGTTGCTTTTTTGGATTGGTTTCTTTTCCTTTTGAGGAAAACTTTAGAGGGGTCGTGTTGACGACCATGGATTCCTTGGCGATGCTTTTTGTAGCCTTCTCTGCGCCTTTAAACTTTTTCTTTATTTCTTCAAGTATGGGACTAGGAGGTCTTTATTCCCTCTGGCAACGATGCTTAGCTCGATGTCGTGAGCAAGAGTTGCTAGCTCCTCAAAAGAACGATGTTTTATTCCCTGCAAAATATAAAGTAGTCCCAATGCATACCTTGGGTGCACATTTCAACAGTAGATACTTCTTTGAGTTGACCTTTGCAGTCGAGGCTCAGGCCCTCCAATGGTTGATGTAGTCAATCACAGGCTCGCCCTTGCGCTGTTTGGTGTTTGTGAGTTCCCTCATACTGACAGTTCGCCTCGTACTGTAGAAGCGATTCAGGAAATCTCTCTCAAACTGCTCCCAACTGTCAATCATCTCAGGCTCTAAGTCGGTGTACCAATCAAAGGCATTCCCTTTCGAGGTACGAACAAACTACTTGACTAGGAGGTCACTGCGCATCCCCGCATTCCCGCATGTGTCAACAAAATGGACAATATTCTGCTTCCAATTTTCCTTCCCATCAAACTATTGGAATTTTGGAGGCTGATATCCCGCAGGCATCCTCACGTTGTCGATCCTCTTAGTGTACGGTTTGGAGTACATGAGAGGTTTTGAGTGGGCTCGCCGTATTGAGCCCTAATAGAGTTCATGATCATGTTCTGCAGTTGTTGGATAGATAAGGAAGCAACTGAAGCAGGGTGCTGTGGTTGCTCCTCTTGGATGATAGTCTTTCCCTTGTCATTATTTCTTGTAGCAGGGGTTTGACTTGACTCTGCCATTCTTTGCTTTGAACTTCATTTTTCATATGGGCGATTTCGAGATTTCTTTCTTCCACCGCCTTCATCAGGAGGTTGATCTTTCTTTCCATCTCTGCCATCCTCTCATCAGGGTTTACATCAGCCATCATAACAGACATCACATCAAGGTTCGATGTCTCCTTCAGTTGACCGGAAGTGGGAATGGGCTGGTCAAACAGCGGGTTGTCTTTGATAGTGACTTTGCTCTTGGCAGACTCATCAATCAGTTTTATGATTCTGCTTGCGATTGTGTCAGGGGTTTGGCCTTCACTTACCTCAGCCCCTCTCGAACGACTGTGAGTAATTGGTCTCGCGTATGTGTCGCTTGAAGCAGTAGTCTTTGATGCAACTTTCTTTGGTGCCATGATTTGATCAAAAGGAGAAAGAGATGAGAGGTAGAGTGGTCCCACTGGGCGTGCCAATTTGGTCACACGAGATTTCGACAAGAAAATTTAACAAGTATAGATAACTTGATTTGTATTGATTTCAGTATAGTGAGTACAATCTCTAGTATTTGATCATCTGATTCTCTCTCCTACTATATGCTTTGCTCGAGGGCTGAATAGCTTATTCTCGAGGTTGAAACTTGATCTCCGTTACGTGTTCTTCGTTTAGACAGTGTTTGATCTTCAGGAGCTTCTGGAGTCTTCTGAGCTTTGTTTCTAAATTCTATCTGAGCTTCTTTAGTTCTGAACCCCCAAATGAAAGAGGAAACTCTCTATTTATAGAGTTACTCATGGGCTCCAACTGGGCTTGGGCTTGTTGGACTGGGCCCAGTTGATTTTGGGCCAACCATTTGGATTAGGCTTGGTTGACTTTGGGCCAGCCCTTTTGGACTGGGCCTGGTTGACTTTGGGCCTAGCCCCTGAACAGGGCCTGGACTTTGCTAATTGGGGCGTTCGATTAGGGCTTTTGTCTTTCAAATTTCAAATAATCCAATTGTGTGCTTGGATTTGCCATAATTTAATTTAGGATTTTTTCTAAATTTAATTAATCCCTAATTAAATATAATTTCGTCATCCATGTTGGGTAATGACGTGGCAATTTTGGGTTGGTCGAAATTTCTATTCCAACAATGTTCACTTCGATGAACAAAATTTTAGCAGCTGAAATCTTGTGTGGATAGCGTGGCATGTGGAGGATGTGCGGGTGGGTTAGAATTTCCTAAAAATTAAATTAATTTTATGAATTTTTATAATTTACATTACTTGGAATTGTAGTTCATATTGCAATTTTTAATATTATATTATTGTAGTCAAATTTTAATTTATAACTCAAAATAATATAAACTTTAAATTTTATTATTCTATAGAAATATAACATTTCTTTTCAAATTAAAAAAAAAGTTATGTAATAATAATTTATGTAACAATTTTAATTTGAATAATAGTATCATATCTCAATATTCTTATGTAATTTATGTCTTAAAAATGTAACTATATAATAAAAATGCTACCTTTTTTCAAAAAAACTTATTGTCGAATTTTAATTTTTATAATCCATTTATATTTATATTTTTAATTATTGTTAATGAAAAGATATGTAAAATAATAATGAATAAGGAAATATTTTGTTAACATAAAAAGAAAAAAGACGCAAAAGAAGGGAGAGAGTGGTGGTGGCCCACATGTCTTTAGAGGGAGATGAAAAATTATTTAGTAACGCTACAATATGTCTTTCCTTAATAACTGATGGTTATAGATCTAAAAATATTTCTACCTCCTAATAATTAATGTGTACAACAACAAAGTACTGTTTTTATAAATTTTCTCTTTATCCATTCAACGGTATAAAATTGTCAACTATATTGTAGTATCCTCTTCAAATAATTCATGAGGGGAGACATGGCCAGGGTTGAATACTTGAATAATAAATTCAAGGACTAGATTATTGTTATTGAAATGGTTGCATTGGGCACATGCACTTCAATTTTTTTTTTTTTTTTTTTTGAAAAGGACATGCACTTCAACTATCAAATAGACATAAAACGCAATTATTGTACGGAACTCATAAAAGTGGAAGGTGGGGGGATGAGAGAATAAGATCCCATTCACAAAAGACATCCCTCTATTTCCCTCTTTTCACTTTTTTACTTTACAATTGAAACATGATAAAAAGGAAGAAAATATCATACACCTCTCGATGTAAAATAAAGTCATTAGAAAAAGCTCTTTTTTTTTTTTTTTTAATGTATATATTTCTTCCAATCAGTAACAACTCTCTCATTCTTAATATATTTTTCTTTGGGAAAAAACAATCTTATTCTTCCCTCTTCTTAATTGCACATCTCTCCTTCATTCAAATTTGCACGTAAGTTACTTATTCTCTCTATTTTTTTTTCAAGTTCATTTGGTCTTGTCAATCTTCTCTGGTATATTTATTTATTTTTATTCTTTTTAATATAAATTTCCATTTTAGCAACTTTAACTTATATTCCCTTCTTTGTGTTGAACACTAAAAAAAAAAAAAAAAAACTTATCTTTTCCTTCTCTATCATCTTTTTCATGGAAAAGAAGTATCATAAAAGTTTTTCTTAATTACTTTCTATTTAACTTTTTATTTCATCCTATAGAAGTCTCTATTAATTTTATACACTCCTTTTTTACAATATGTGGGATGAGGAATTCGAACTTCTAACCTCTTGATCGACAGTAGATACTTTATGCAAGTTGAGTCATGCTCATGTTGTCTAATTTCAAACACTCAAACATGATTGAAAAAAACAATAAATACATTACGTTTTTCATCCCTGTTTGCTTTAAAGAAATGAGAATAAAAATTTTTATTTCACTGTTTGTACTAAAAATTCTTCAATGTATCCATTGGTGGACCCACACAAATTTGGGATTTGGATTAATCTCATTCTTCTCTTCTCCAATAACTTAATCAATTCTATTTGCATCTCTTATTTGCTTAGCCTACAACCTTTTCATTAATTACTTTATAACTTTTATCCCTTTCTCTCTCATCTATTAATGGTATACATAACATTTTTATTATATGTTATTTTTTACTACTAATAGTTTTTCTTCTAATTAAAAAAAAAACATACTAAATTTTTTTTATTTGTCATTTTTTAAGGGTAATTATAATGAGTAGCAAATTAGACTTTTCTATTTGCAAATATAGCAACTTTTAAAAAGACTAGTAAATAAACATGTGCATTGCAAGTGAAATCTTGTAGTTTTAATTTAAAATAAGATGAAATAGTAGTTTTTTTTAGTATGTAATAAATAAATATTATATAATTTTTGTTTTAAGTACCATAAATTTTCAAAAGTTAGATAATGCAACAATTTTTATTCTAATGTTTTCATATTTTTGTCTCTGTCATAAAAATTATTCTATATAGTACAAAGTGAAAATTATATTTTAGATTTGTTTACATAAACGTATTCTTTACCGTACACCATACTAATAAACAATTCATAATTTGTATTTCTAATGTTTAAGTAATTACATTATTAATTATATGTTTCAAAAAAGTTATTAATTATATTCTTTTTTAAATTATTCTTCAATAATAAAATTAAAGTAAATAATTAAAATAATAGAAATTTAAAAGGAAAAAGAAGTTGATTGCATATTTGTGCTTTTATGAAATAATTTTAAATATTTTTATATAATTGAAGGAGCACAGATAATAAATGAAGAAAAAAAAACTAAAATTTATATAAATTGCTTGAGATCGAAAAACAATATTAAAAAAGTGTGTAAAAAGGGTAAATGGGCAAATGAGAAGAGAAAGTTTCTCCTAATGAAGTATTTTTTACCTCCCTATTTCTTTATGTAGAAAACAAAATACGTGTAATTTTGGAAGGAAAAACTTCAAATAGTTTTCTGAATTATATTTAAATAATCGATAGATTCATCATTGTTTTTGAATCAATTTACATCGATTTAAAAATTATCTTTTAAATAAAATTTTGAAAACTTTCGAATGTATTTTTTTATAACTTTTTTGTTGGATCACATGATTTTTACGTTTTCTTGGTTCCCATAATTAGATTTACATTTAGTCAAATGAAAAAAAAATACATTTTTATTTCTATTTCAATCTTCTTGGAAATTATAATTAACAAAAAAAAAATCTAGGTACCCTCGATATCATAGTGCAAGTGACCAAAACCTATAAGTATCTTGTCGCTGATATATTAATTAGGGATTACCCAAAGCGGAGAGAGAAGGAAACATAATAAAAAGATGAGATATTAATTGAAAATAACATTTGGTAGAATTTCTAATTCAAAAACGCTTTTACATTCGAACTAAGTTTTATATAAATGATGAGCATATCTCATTCTCACTAGTCCTATTTCATATTCTCGTAACCCTGATAGTCTACTCTACAAGCAATATATAAAAATTTTACTGCCCGATATATTGCCATCACAAATTACACTAATTATATCTCTTTCATTCTCAAACATTAATGTGTACATCCTTCTACCAACATAAGTGTAGTTCAATGATAATTGATATGTACTATTTTTACCCTTTTCAATATGGCAAATATAAAAAATTGCAATAGAAATTATCTTCAAAATGTGTAGGAAAAACCTTTAGATCTAATATAGTAGATTTACAATACATAGAAAAATAAGTTAACTAAGAATGTGTTTGATTTAGAAGCTAAATTGAGCAAAAATGGTTTTTAACATTTTTTTTTAAAATTTTCTGGTTAAGTTCGTAGTTCTTATTTTTTGTTTGTTAAGCTCATTTAGTAAAGACCCGACTTCCTCTATAGGTGAAATCTAATGGTCGATACTACATGCATGAAAAGTAAAAGCTTTTGAAAAAAAAAAAAGCAGAAACTCAAGGTAGTCAAATAAACCTTTTTATTAAAGTGCGAAAATAAGAATCGTAATACTGTGAGTTTGGGATCCCAACAAAGAGTTTGTAAAAGCTGAAAATGGAACCAGACCAGTGAATAAATGAAATAAGTCAAATCATAAAAAGTCATGAACTAGAAATTCAATCTAAGATCCTAGAGAGGTCCGTCGCTAACTCCATAGCCTTGCCAAGTTGAACGCCCTCGCTACGGGCCTCGTAGGTCTAAGCACCATCTGAAAAGAAAGTAAAGTAGCATGGGTAAGTGTAAAAAAATACTCCGTAAGTAGCCTTAGCAACAAGCACAAAAACATAGTCATAGTAAAATATCACGTGGGGTCCTAGCTTAATGATTGACTGAAACATGGGAGCTTTAAGAAAAGATTTTTAGTTTAAAAACGAAGCTCCATTCTAGTGCATGTACACACTATCGATGCAAGTAATATAAAATTGGAAGTATCCAAAGTATCGATCCCACAAGGAACGAATACAACAAAATTCAAAAGATAGCAAAAATTGTTTTCCAATTGCAATTTCGATAACCAAGGTTATAAAAATGTGGAGAGGTGTTTTTGCTAAAGAAGGTAATTGAAATACCAATAAGTATAAAAAAAGGATTCAAGTTGCTCATGCCCCTTTGGAAAGAAATGCAACTAAAATGAAATTACAATCCTAGCTTAACACAAGGACGCATTGTAAACTGAAATCAACTTGTATTCAATTTTAATTCAAAATCTTTAGGAGACTAAGTGATTAAACCTACATTTCTATGGCTAATCTAACTTAGATAGTTTAGCACGCAATTCTAGTAGTTTTGGAGTCTCGCCCAATGTATAGGGTCGATGTTCAAAACTCATTTCTAAGCCTTTTCCTCCATTGCTTTTGCGACATCCGCTTTCCTTTAACCCTTTCGGTATTAAGTTTAAGCTTGACGAGCAACACTAGGTGGACAACTAGGTTTACCCAACAATAAACTTAACAAAAATAAACAAAGTCAAATGTTAAGCTAGATTACATTTGTTGTTAATCCTTACATCTTTCCTTTAGGGCATTTACAAACTTGAATCCTTGAGGAAAACTTAGCTAATCATTGAAAAATAAGAAACAAAACATCAACGAAGTGAAGTTTCATAACCAAAAGTAAAAGAAAAAAATTAAAAAAATTCCAGAATTAAGTCAAGGAGAGTTTAACCAAACCTTAGAAAAACTGAACTATAATAAAAACTTGAATAAACTTAACTTGAGAAGGAAGGTGAACTCAAAACAAACTGAAAATTTTATTAAGTAATAAGAACTCAACGTCGAACTACAATGAAACTTTAACAACTGTTTTCAATCTCAAAATACTACTTAAATAAGAAAAATACAGCAGCTAAAAACTCCTAAAATTGGAACAAAATAAACTTTAACAAAGTAGAAAATAAATTCTAAAAAATGGAAGAACACAATCCCTTTTTCACTTCTTACTCAATCGACTCAACTGCAAATTTTTTCAAAGAATATTGAGCCTTCACTTCCTTCAACTTTCGTTGAGGAAGGATTGAGTTTCGAAGTTCAAAAGAATAAATCAGCATAAAGAAATAAAAACAGCCAGAAATATTTTATCCCTTCTTGTGGCTTCTTCTCATATATTTATAGAGGATTTGAGCTAGGGTTTCCTTCTTGAATAATGAAAAATTATGGTCAATTTTCCTTGCTAAAATCGTGGATAAGAATCTCAAAAATTCGTCAAAAATCACGCTGGTCCCATAATTTGTGCATTTTCTAGATATGTGCAAAAATGCAATTGTAATTCTGCTGCAATCGTTTTCCAGATATGTGAGGAATTGTAATTGCAATTTTGTTGCAATCTTTAATTTCTTGCACAAAAATATTAAGTAAGCGTTGTTTTCATCTTTTTTTTGCTTTCTTTTTTCCACTTAATTTAAAAGGCTTCTAAGAATAATTCAATTCAAACCAACTTTTTTCTAGCCTTTTTATCTAATAACACACATTAAACAACAAGAATAACTAAGTATAAAGGCTAAATAATCCACATAAATGAGAATTATCACTTAAAATAAAACATTATTGTCATTTCATAGAAACCTTTGTCGAAAACATAGCAACTTCATGTCTAAGTGGACAATCTACCTATTCCCAAGCTAGACCAACTACGATATTATGAGTGACAGTTTCTGTAAGGCAAGGCACCCCTAGAAGGTAGTTGGCGGTCCTCTAGGAGGGCTAGACCTTTCACAAAACGATATCCATGGAAGCCTACATTCTAACCATGAGAGAAATGACCCTCAAGCGGTAAAGATGAGGGGAGTGACCCTCGAGCTAGAAACATGAGGGGAGTGACCCTCAAGCTGGAAACATGAACCTTCATAGAATCATACATGAAATCATCCTTAGTGGCGTTCAAAGAATCAAAACATGACATGGGGAAGGAAATTAACACTAGCTTACAAGGTCTTGAGCTCATCGCCCATTTTTCTAAGACCCACACGGAATCATACATGATCATAGGTACGAACATCACTTAATTGAGGCACCTAATCCATGTGAGCGAGCTTACATACATGAGCAGTTTGTTCAAAACAAAATCAAACCTCTTGTAATCCCCATGCTACTACTTAGGCAAAAACATGCTCGAGAAGTACTGCAGTAAATTCTAATAAGATCGTCAAATTCCATCATGCACCACATCCATTAGAAACTTAGAACATGGTCATCAAATCAATTAACGTTCCAACATGCAGGTATCCATATTCAAGACTTTTAAGGAGATTTATCCAAATTGGTACTTACCTCGTTAGCCAACACAAGAATAACAAATAAATTAAAAAGCTCCTTTTTCCTCCACAAAGGTTCTTTGCACATCCTAAAGCAAAAATAAAAGCAATAAAAATTACTCCTTGGCATAAGCTAAATCCATCCATTGGTTTCCAAAAATAAGTTTATAAGCTTTTGCCCAAAACACTACTTTAATTTTATCCACACTTCCAAGATTAACCAAATTGCACTATTAACTTACCCAAGAGGACTGCAAGGAAAATTATTCCAAAATTCTCTAATTTACTCCTCAATTAAGGTCACCTCCACTTCAAATAAAATTCACAACTAATCTTAAAAGCCCATGAGTGTCTAAAAATTAACTCCCAAAATTCTAATTTTTAGCTCCAAAAGTCCATAATAATTTAGGAGGGCTTTAAACTTAAATTCTTACACCAAAAGAAACTGTACCTTGCTGGTTCAGGGTCCAAACAATCCAAATTCGACTATCCATCCTACAATTACCTTGGACAATTTAAGAATTAAGTCAACCAATCAAAGGGTCGAATCAAACTCCACAACAAAAATCTAAAAACTTAAGATTAAACTCTAGCATCTAGACAAGTATTCGTTTGGGTTTAGAATGAAAATTTCACCTTGATTCTTACTAAAACAGAATCGAAACTTGCTGGTTTGTTGAGGAATTTATTCAATTTTGACGATTTGGCTTCCACAGGCAATGGGTATTCTAAAATAGAGTTAAAAAATTACTGGGTTAACTCCCAATCACCAAATCAGTATCTAAAACCAACTCCATAATTCAAAAACCACATCGAATCATTGTTGAAAAACTTACCCACACCGAAATAAGGACCATTTGCGACTGTACAGTGCTGGATTTGCTGTAGAACGGGTCTAAAAATGCTCCCCTTCTATTGAACGTTCGAACCAAGAGAGTGGAGAGGGTTGTAGCGTGGCTGAGCGTCGGGCAGCGAACAGCCAGAAGCTTTTAGAAACGGGGCGGCAGTCGGAGGGGTTGGGATTTGCAAACTGGTGGCGACTGGCTGCGGAGTCGAGGTGTGTTGCGGCGTAAAGAGAGAGAGAGAGAGTGTGTGTGAGTGAATGAGTGAGTGAGTGAGGGGAAAAGGAGCAGCAATGGAGGGGAAAATGTGGTTTATCGTAAAAGACAAAGGGGAGGAAGAAGAAGATGAAGTCAACTGAATGCCTAGGGTTGCGGGATGGCTCAAGTGGCTTGGCTAGGTTTTATATAAAGCCAAAAACTAGGGTTTCATTTCTTTTGGCTTGGCTTGGAGTCATAATTTTTATAAAAAGGCCCCAAAACCACTTTAAAACCCAATTTCTTCTTTCAACTCCCTATTTCTAATCAAGCAAGCCCCCCAACCTAGCATTAAAACAAAAATAACCTAAAATTTAACCAATAGTAAATAATAATAAAACAACCACTTCAAACTTCAAAAATTAAAATCCCAACTCTTCAATTGGGCTTTAACCAATTTAATTTTATACTTGAATGTGTCGGTCGTTGCACATTTTATGGTATCACTTAAATGTAGTGGTTGTTATGATCTTTTGGATATATATTCTTCATTGATAAAGTGATAGTCCTCTCTGATATCGATCAATCTATCAATGATAGACTTCAGTCACATATTGAAGTCTATCATTGATAGATTGACACTCCTCTCTGATATCAATCTATCATTGATAGACTTCAATATGCGACTAAAGTCTATCCTAATAAACTAATATTCGTCTCTGATATCAGTGTACCACTGATAGACTCCAATCATATATTGAATTCTATCATTGATAGACTGATATTTCTCTATAATATAGTAGTGATATCAAAGAGAAATCTCAGTCTATCAACGATATAGACTTTAAGATGGGATTGAAGTCTCACTTATATCAGTATCATTAATTTACATAATATTTTTTTTGTGTGTTTTTTGCAGTAATTTGAAATCATGGTTAAGGTTTCTATGAGAATTACAAGACTACTAGAGTTTTGGTTGATCAAATGATGGTTTCATAAACTTTTGTGGGTTTAATATTGAAGCAACTAAACATCAAACAAAACCAAATAGAAGATTACATTTACTATGATTATTTCATCAGTAATATAGAAGCCTATCACTGATGGACTTCATTCACACATCATATAGCTTGTCTCTTATACAAGTCTATCAATACTGATAGCTTTTGGGATTTATGCCCTAAAGCCTCGTAATTACTGATTTATTTAATAATTAATAATGATTTTGATTATTTTATTCGCAAAATAATATTATCCATTATATGAAAAATTCAAGGTTATTAGTGTAATCTTGAACAATATGTGGTTGACATATGGGAGGATCATGTTTAAGAAATAACCTAAAGGGTTATAGTATATGGATAAGGTTGGGTGTCTTATCCTTGCAACACTATTGATTCGACCCACTTTGTAATAGTTACAAATGATTTGATCCAAATCGTTCATATGGAGACATATGAGTGAGGGTATCTTATGCAATGAGTTTGTATAAGACTGGATGACGAAATATTTAATATTTCTTTATATTTCCGTTAATTGAGAAGATTAATATTTTATTAGGATGATCATATGCGACTCAATCTTAATCCTGAGTGAGTTACGAACTCCTGTCTGTGAGGGCTTGTCCTATGATTTGCATGGGTGAGAGTGGCTTTTGTAGTTGATTCAATAAGACTACAATTTTGGAGACTTGACCAAATAGGGAGTTGGGAGCATAGTCTCACAAGATGGAATTCACTCATTTCCATATAAGGTAAGTAGATGAGTAGTTTCCTTAAGTGTTGATTTCAAGACTTGAACAATGAGGCCCCACCCTCTCACTAGCCCGAGAGGGACTTATTTTATGGTTGGATCATAAACAAATTGTTCATTAGAGGATTAATGGTACTTAAGGTACAAGATGTAATTACAGGGGTAAAACAGACTTTTGACCCAGCTGTAATTACAAACAACTCGTGAAGGATCGACTTGCATGTAATGATTATATCCATGGACACAACTTGTCCTACATTGCATAAGAGTGCAACTTTAAATCTATAGTGGAGTGACCTAAAGTCCCATTGCTAGCTCATATTAAAGAGTTTAATTAATTAATTTTGTTTCATTGGAGCTTATAATCTGTAGGTCTATAAAGTCTCATTGCTAGCTCATAGTAACATTAAATTATCAATTTATTTGTAAGAAAAAATTGAAAATTGAAAATTAATATTTAATTTGAAGTATTCAAATTAATATTTAATATATTAGATGTATTAAATATAAAAGAGAAAAATATATTTATTGTATTTAATACATAAATACTAAAATAATTAATGTGTATTAGATACATTAAAGAAAAGATATTTATAAAATTTGAATAAGGTTCAAATAAAGAAATAAATATCGTATGAGAATTTAAAAAATTTGAATAAGATTCAAATAGATTAAACATATGCATTTTAATATATTAGATATTAAAATATAGATTATTTAATTATAGCAAAGATTTTTCCCAAATCTCAATAAATAGTATATTTGAGTTGAGCCATATAAAAAGCTGCATCTTCTCAATAAAGAATTAGAGAATTCTCTCTAGACAGCTTCCTCTCCAATCCCTTGTGGATTTTCTTTCAAGAGGCTCCCACAAGCATTGGTCTTATGTTCGAGCCATAGTAAGGAAGACGTTATGGAATTCTTGGAAGACAAGAAGTAAAGAACTGCCATAATTTTATGTCCATATTTAAGTCAAGGTATATTTTGCTTAGCCTAAATTATTTTTCATTTAATTCTAAAATAAAATCAAAGTTGATTTCAACGCTTCCATTGTAGGTTTAATAGATTTTTTCAATAGCATTGGCAGTAGCTACAAAGAAGTTTCAAAATTGTTTAATGACCTTTATAAAAATATCATAACACATAAATGTATCTACTTCAGCAATATCAGTGAAGATTTACAGAAACACTGTGATGCACGAAGGAATAGGTGGATGGCTTCACTGAAACATAACTATTTGAATGCGCAATGGGTTTTGTCTCCTTCATTGCTGCAAGCTTCCTTATTCTCCTCACTTTCCTACAAACCATATTCTCTGCAAAGTAAAATCTATGTATCTAATCAGTATCTCCATTTTTTTAGTTTGGTTTTAATTTTACTTTGTTGCGGTCCTTTAATTGTGAAACCTATGCATTTACCACAATCTTTTCTATAGTTTTCCATTTGTTTGTTATAGTTGCTGTGTAACCATTCATATTGCGCTTGGACAAGCTAAGCTCATTTCCCTAGCAAAATATTTCTACTCATTCCCACATTAAATGTATTTTTGTCTATTGTAGTCCTACCATTTTAGATTGTGGGATACGCCCAATTAGAATGTTGCCACGCATCTTCACTATTCAAGCCTCATTTCTCTGCTGGATTAGGTTGTATGCGCCACAAAATTAGCTACCAGATATTCCAATCACTCTTGCGTGAGACTTCTATGTGCCAGTATCTTGCTAAAATGAGTTGAGTTGCTCTTTGCAGACATTAAGTAGAGGAAGCTTGCGTTGAAGATTTTCTTCTTAACTTCTTCAAGCATGCGTTGGTTCTTACTTCCATGCGTCTTAGTTATGCCACAGATTCTACTCCTACAAAAAAATACTGATTTAACTATGTTTTCAATGGAAAAGAGTTGTCAGGGCACATATTCTATTCGTTTAACGCAAACATGATCAACATAAAAACTTTGCAAAATTGTTAACAAATTTTCATTAAATGCATACTTCTATACACTTGAACAATATGTAGCTTGATAGGAATGAAAACTTCACCTCGCAGAGGAAGACTATGATTTCTAAACAATTTAGAAATCAATTTTGGGATCGACTTTGATTTATTTAGAATTAAACAAAATAATAAAGTTAAGAAAATATACATTTGAATTAACAATGAAGACATTTTCTGGTTGGTCTTTACTTATTATCTTCAAGCGAATCTTGAATCTTCACAAGATCATCCTCATTATGACTCGAACATAAGACCAAGACTTGTGGAAACCTCTTGAAAGAAAATATTATGGAGGACAAATTCGTAGAGAATTTATTTCTTTGTAGAGGGCTTAGTTGTGGCTCAACCCAGGAGTCCTATTTATAGGGACTTCGGGTTAGAATTTTTGCCAAAATAATAATATCGAATATATTATCATATATATTTGAATCTCATTCAAATATCTCCTACAACATATATTATCTATTTAAATCTCATTCAAATTTAATAAATAATTTATCTAATAATATATTATTCTATTTAATGTATCAAATACAATAAATAGATATTTTCCTCATTTAATATATCTAAGATATTAAATATGAATTTGAACACTTCAAATTGTTCTTTCAACTAAATTGATCCTTTTAGTGTCACTATGAGCTAGCAAGGGGACCTTATGGACCTACATATTATAAGCTCCAGTGATAAAAATTCATTAATTAAACTCTTTAATCAATTAATTTACATTCATTAATTCTAAGTCATTCCACTATAGACTTAGAGTTGCACTCTTATGCACCGTAGGATAAGTTGTGTCCATGGATATAACCACTAAATGCAAGTCAATCTTTCACTAGTTGTTCATAATTACAGCTGGATCAAAAGTCCGTTTTATGCCTGTAATTACATCTTACACCTTAAGTATCACAGATCCTCTAATGAACAACTTGTTTATAATCCAATTGTAAACTAAGTCCCTCTTGAGACAGTGAAAGGGTGGGGCTCTATTGTTCAAGTCCCGAAATCAGTACTTAAGGGAACTACTTACATACATTCCTTATATGAGAATAAGTGAATTCCATCTTGTGGAATTTATGTTCCTAACTCCCTATTTGATCAAGCCCCAAAATGGTAGGTGATAACTCTTAAATTAAGAGTTATATGCTAGTATTTTCGGACTAAATTGTCATATTTTATCTCATTATATCTTGGAAAGTCCCTAACTTTGAGTCATTTTTGCTATGTGATTAATTTTGATATAGTAATATTATTATTAGAGCAAATTTATATTAATTAAGATCTTTTATGTGATTAATTCAGATTGGATTAAGGAGGACTCAAGAAGCCAAGAGCAGCAGTTTTACAACTAATTGCTGGAGCAAATTTTGCGATTCAGGCTTATACGAATTTCGCACGTGGGAGCTGTATTCATTAAATGAGTTGGCATCTGTCAGTCCAGTCAGCGTGTTTTCAACCATCCAGAGCCCGCCACGTATCAGGACCTGTCTAATCAGCCCTCGTTTTCATAAAGGAGGACTTTTATAATGAGGCAGCCATTTTTCTTGGTGAGGGAGAGAGAGGGAGAAGATAGAATCCCGAAATAACAGAAGAGAGCAAGCAGGAGGTGAGGAGAACTTTGACTAGGGGAGCCACCACCGGAGTTTTGCCCAAAACGGAAGGTTTCCAGTCGGAACGACGCCGATGCTGGGTCAAGGATCTTGGGGCAGCATTTCGACTTCTCTTGCTACATTTTCTTATGTTATTTAGTCATTTTCTGCATTTATTTTCATTATGTCTACCTTTCTACTGTTTTTCCATTTTTCCTGTAGCATGAACTAATCACCATAAGGTGAGGATTAAGGATGATTGTAACGACCCTATAGGCTCAACACGCTACTTAAGAGTCATTACTAAGTCACGTCGCTATATTACCGAAAATTTCGGCAACATAACGGCGTAACTACACGAAAACCAAAAATCCGACCCTTCCTGATAAGACATAGAAAACACACTTCTAAGATTTTCAAACAACCTCCTAGCATCCAACAAACTTCTCAATATGATGCTAGGGTTCAAACAGAAGAAACCAAATACACGTGCACGATTTACAAAGAAAGGTTAAAAGATTTTGAAACATCCTCCTAACATTTAAAAACTTGACATGAGTTCTATATACATCTAGAAACATAAAAGAAGCGGAATAGCGATCGGTCGGCTCCCATGACTCGAGTAGATGATCTCCGGTCATGCACTAGGGCCGATCTTAGCCTTACCTGAAAACATTTTAAAAAGGAAAAGGGTGAGTATTAACGAATAATACTCAGTAAGTCCATCATAGTTTTAAAATAAGAGTTTCAATCACATGCAACATGTCATTTTAAATCATAAAACCATCGTAAACCATCGCTTTAGTAGGGGACCTAAAATTCCTTTTATAAACCATGTACTTTTCCTCGCGGCTCTTGTGAACGATTAAATTCTCCCGAGGGCCTCTGAATAGTCCGAAGACATAGTTTTTCCATCGAATAGAGTCCTCCCTACCTCTGAGAGTTAAGCTCGAAAGCTAACATTCATCATGGAGTCCGAAGACTCAGCCCGAAGGCTACCATCGTGGAGTCCGAAGACTCAAGCCCGTCGGCTACCATCGTGGGGGCACTCTCGAACCCCGGGAGCATATAGAGTCCGAAGACTCGGGTTCCCTCAAAACCCACATAAAACTTTTGGGAGAATTATCGTCACGGCCTACATAAATCTTTTCATGAACACACAACACATGCATGAGGTCCCATTCGTTTTAGAACATAGTTATGAATGCATAAGTCATAGCAATCGCATTTCAAAGACATACATATAATACACTTTCTTTCTTAAATACTTAACATGAAAAACATATACTTTCAAAGTAAACATAGAGCTAGCTCAAGTTTTGAAAACTTCTTTCGTTGTGAGATCCCTTACCTTATATCTTTACTTACTACAATACCCTTTCTTCACTAGTAATGAGCTTCTCGAGTTCCCACTCCAAGTACGATCCAATGTCCTCGACAAATCACCTAAAAAGTGTCCTAAACGTGTCTTAAACCATCCGAATTACGCTTAAACACATTCTATCATTAATAACTCGACGAAACGGACCTAATGGCAAATTTTACCCAACTCCGGCGAACGGCGGCACGTGACCGGAGCACGGCGGCGCGTGCAGCGGCGGACGGCGGCGCGTGGAGTTTCCGATCGGCGCGTGAGAGCGCGTGAAGCCTCGTTTTCGTGCGAGACTCACGGATCTGGGCTTTCCGGTCGGATCTGAGCTTCGTGCAGTGTTTGTTGATCGTGTGGCCGGCGATTCCCTGAAACAAACAAGCTCCGGCGAGGCTACTGTCGTCCGGCGAAGAAACTCACGGCGAGGCTGCGGCGCGGATCTGGGTTTCCATCTTACAGAAACCGGCGAACGGGATGAGCCTCCGGCGAGCTGCTCACGGCTGTTGCTTGACGAAGACGAGGAAGGAGGAGAAGAGCCGGCGGCGAGGATTGACTCCGGCGAACGGCGCGCGACTCGCGAAATCACTACTGCCGGCAGAGGAAGAAGACGAAGAAGATACCGGCGCGTTCAAGGACTCCGGCGAAGCTGCGGCGGTTCGAGTGTGAGCTTCGACGAGAGAGAGAGAGAGAGAGAGAGAGAGAGAGAGAGAGAGAGAGAGAGAGAAAATTCGGGAAGGAAGGCTGTCGCGAGGAAGAAAAAGGAGAAAAAGAAAAAAATAAAAATAAAAATAAAATAAAAATAAAATAATAAAAAAAATAAAATAATAATAAATAATTAAAATAATAATAAAATAATAAAATAATATTATATTTAAAAAAATCAAAAATATCTTCTTCTCTATAAATGACCAAAATGCCCTTTTTGACCATTATTTCTTTCCATTTTTGCCCTCCTAACCTTCCAAAATTTCAAATTTACTCATAAATCAATTTACTTAAAAAAAATTTATCCATCTTGATTTCCATAATTCGAAATTACTGTTTCTAAACAAACCGGTCGTTACAATGATTGTTTTTAGTTAATGTTATAGAAGAGTATACTTCATCTCCTTCGGTTTGGTTTTTAAGAGGTTTTATTTACTAGTTTGTGTCCGCTTGGCCAGCCGATGTGAACAACGTTCCTCTGATTTCTGGGAAGAATAGGAGGGGCTGAAAACTTGAAAACCACGTTAGCCTCTTGTTAAGGTTAGTAGCTAACTAAGTGGGTAGGTTAGGGATAACCACTCGCCTAACGCACATAAAGTACAGCGGGGTTATTGTGTTGAAGTAATTTAATTGCGACAGCATATATTCGGTGATTCGGGAGAATACCGTGTAGCCTGTAGTGAATCGAATGAAATGAATGTGTACTCAGTTCGTAACTTAACTAAAGCATGACTTACCTCTAATCCGAGCCTTTCGTTTAATTAAAGCACAAGTTAATCATTCTCTGTTTTCTGAATCTTTACTCTGTTGTTGCATGCTTTAGTGATTTCTCTTATTTCATTTCCATTGATAATTTTGAATGGTTACCAACTGAGTTACTAAGAATTAATTTAGGATAATTAGAAGGATTAATAGTCTCTGTGGATACGATAATTTTACTTGCCACTTGCTATAAAATGAATGTGTACACTTGCGCATTGACATCCTAAAATTGCATAATTTCACATCACTCTAGCAAGAGTCATCAGTAAGCCTGTTGAATCGGCTACAAAAGTCACTCTCACTTGTGAAACTCAAAGGACAAGCCCTCGTAGGTAGAAGTTTACAATCTTCTCAATTAACGGTTTTATAAAGAGAAATTAAATATTTCGTCGTCCAGCCTTATACAAACTCATGTATATGATGCCTCCTACTCACATGTCTTCATATGAACAATTTGGATCAAATCATTTGTAACTATTACAAAGTGAGCCGTATCAATAGTGTTACCAAGATAAGACATCCAACCTTATCTATATGATATAGACCTTTTAGGTTATATCTTCAATATGATCATCCCATATGTCAACAACATATTATTCAAGATTACACCAAGAACCTATGATTTTCCATAAAATTGATAATTTAATATTGCAAATAAAAATAATAAAATAATTATTAAATAATAAAATATTAATTACGAGGCTTTAGAGCATAAATCCCAACAATATGTAGTTGGCATACAAGAAGATAATGTTCAAGAAATAATCTAAAGATTTAATAGTATAAGAATAAGGTTGAGTTCATTGTTTTAGTAACACTATAAATACAACCTGCTTTGTAACTGTTATAAATGATTTTATCCAAATCGTTCATATCAAGACATATGAGTGGGGGTATCTGTTGCATTATTTCGTGACCATGCAAAGCTGCAAGTGTACAGTATTAGATTTTAGCATAGTGATTAGTGAGTGCAGAATATCATGCTCAGGAAAGGTTTTCTAGATCAATTGATTACCGTGAATACTAACTTCCAGTTTTATTTAGAAAAGTACTTTCGAGAGAAAAGTAGTTAACAAAACAAGTAAAAACAACGAGAGATCTCAAAGAGATAAAACCTAGGGAATCGACTTTACCAATTGAGCTATTGTTTTAATTAATAATTCCCCTAGAAGATCATGCATACTCATAAGGAAGAAGCTATGCACACCAAAGGACTTTTCCAAGCTCAATTGTTCTCATGCAACACTATAAACCTAACGTGTTCGTCTAAATTTTAATAACTAACATGGAATTAAGCTACCTCTTGTAATGCTTCTAAGAGAATTCCTCATTCGCAGGCAAGAATTTACAAATAGTCATGCTAATATCTATTATAGTTTAAATAGCACTTTCTCAAGCATTAATTCAAACTAATAGGTCATGCAAACTTTGGCCAAAAGCTCACAAGCATTAAAACACACAAGCATGAATGATTAAAAGCATAATAAACTATGTAAAATAATAATAAAAACAACATTGTTGAACGACTACATCAATCTCCTAGAAACAAGTCTAGCCACTCATAATCACTGAAAATAAATCTAGACTAAAATAGAAATCCATAATGTCAACTACAAATTAATAGAAAAGGAAAAACTCTAATGATGTATCAATCCGCGTTCCTGAAGCACTCTCCACGATCACGAGCTTTGAATCTCCACTCCCAGCTCCCTAGAGTCTCATTTGGACTCTAAGAATGTGTAGGATTGATTTAGGGTTCTAATTCTCCAATACGGCTCCCCCTTTCAGCAACTCATAAGGAGATATTTATAGAAATCGTGATGGTGTCGAGATGCTAGGTTACAGTGTCAAGAAGTTGTCCTTCCAAAAGTTTGCGTTTTCAAAATAGAAAAGGTAGCTTCTCAATGCTAGTTTGCAGTGTCTTTACGCCACAAGGTCGACCTTGCTCAATCGGCAACGTTGAGCTAACAACGTTGCAACCCTATATCTCTGGCATTGAGACATTATTGGCAGCGTCTCTATGCTGCCTGTGCGGTCTCTATGGCTTGATATGCTACATTTGTAGCGTTGAGACAGCACCGATGGCGTCTCAATGCTATGCCCTCAGGTTTCTTGGTCCATTTCACTTCTTTGCCTCACATGGCTTCTCAATTTATGTTCCATTAGCTCTATACTCACCATGGTAACTCCAAAATCTCCGGTTTCACTCCAATTGCTCAATAACTGAAATTTCAATCATTATACTTGTGAAAAATACTGAATAGGCTATAAAGACTAACAAAAGTAAGTTATAGGGATAGCACATTTTGTGTGCTATCGAATACCCCTAAACTTAAGCTTTTGCTAGTCCATAGCAAAACATAACAAAACCACATCACGATTTTACTAATGCAAAAATATGACTCACACCTCAACAATCGAAAAAAAATAAAACAATCAATGGAAGAACTCAAGCACAACCATTCATCAAGAAATTTAATTTTCATCCTACTCATCCCTTGCATGTGTGTGTGTCTAACCTTCCCTCTTTTAGTCTTTACTAGCTCAGAACAATTTTATAAAGTCATCCATTTTATTTCTCCCAACACTGGCACTAAGTTCCAACTATTAGGCCCTTCTACATTTAAGAAAGTAATGATTCACTAAAGCACTTAAAAGCATAAACTTGGTTGGACAACCACCAAACTTGGCTATTTTTACTTTTAAATTTAAGGACCATAGCTTTCACACATCTACTGTAGGGACCCTTACCCATAGCACCCACCCAATGAGTGGCCTAACTAATCATTGTAGTGGTAGCTCTTTTTGCCTCTAATCTTTTTAAACACAATCAATTGACTCAAATATGCAAAGATTTTCTTTCTTTTCAACATGCAAAAATTTTCAAAATAAGCAACATTCCTGCATAACCTCTTGATATAACATTACAAAACTATCATGCACATTGGCCCTTAGATTAGTTCTTAAGAATAAAGAGCTGACATCAAACTTTTACACAAAATAACCTTGTTCTAAACATTCAACACAACAAGAAAGAAGGCTAAGTGCTCACGAGTTGCAAGGAAATCCAGGAAAAATTTAAATTTAACTCCATTTCAGGACATGCTCTTATATTTCAAAGATTGTAATTTTTTTTTTATTAATTAGATCACATCCTAGGTCATCCTAATCATTAATATGCAAAATATTCATCAAAATAGAAATTTCAGAACATGCTCAGGATTCATAACAATAAGTACAAAGTACTCCCACCCCCAAACTTCAAAACATGCATTGTTTTCCATGTATAAAGAATTCAAGCATGCATAGGGACAAAGAAAAGATGAATGAGTGAACAATGTTGTCCTGAATAAGGGAGATACAATTTTTTCATTATCTCAAGGGAGCAAGGTAGAAGAATTTGAACTCCTACAATACAAAACACAGGAAACGAAGTAAAGACACATGACAGAAAACTATGGAAACGAAAAACAAAAACCAAAAGGGTAGAAACTTGAGTGTCCTCCCAATAAGCGCTTTGTTTAACGTCTTTCACTAGACGGGGCTCATGTGTATGCTTTATGATGGTTGTTTGTCTTTGAACTGACCCTCCTTCAGCTTCTCATTATTCAACACTACATTAAAAGAGTCACTCAAAACAACAAACTTTTTAGCATTGGGATACAAAGAATTTTCCAACTCAACTCGAAGACAAGTACTTACCTCATCGGCTGAACTTTGGGGCCGAAAGAATTTGAATTCTACCTTTTCCTCACCCACTTGTAAGGTTAATGTAGCTCTGTGCATGCTAATGTCTTCCTTACTAGTGACTATGAAAGGTCTCCTCAGTATGATCAGGATCTCAGCATCCTCCTCCATTGTCAAGTACTACGAAGTCCATAAGGAATATGAACTTATCTACCTTGACCAGGACATCATCCACAACACCTCTGGGGTATATGATGGAACAATCAGCTAGTTGTAGTGATATTGTCATCGATTGCACTTCCCCTAGACCAAGTTTCCTGTAAACAAAGACGGTCATCAAGTTAATACTAGCCCCCAAATAAGATAATGCTTTAAAAGAGGAATTTCCTATTGTACAGGGACAGTGAAACTCCCTAGATCTTGTAACTTATGAGGAAACTTCTTTTGCATGATTGCATTGCACTCCTCAGTGAGATTGATTGTCTCATAGGTCTCTAGTTTCTTCTTGATTGACATTATCTCCTTTATGAACTTTACATAATTCGTTATTTGCTCCAGTGCATATGCAAAAGGAATGTTTAAGTGAAGTTTGCTAAAAATATCTAGAAATGTAGTGAATTGAGAGTCTAAATTTTTATTTTGGAAACGTTGAGGATATGAAATAGAATTAGGAGTTATAGGGATAGGATACTTAATAGATTTCACAATTGTTGGTTTAGGCGTTGCCTAAAGTAAGCTCTACCCTTGCTTCCTTGCCTTCTTGCCTGATAAAAGCCAAAAACGTGAAGATTAGATTTGCTGCAAGAAGACGACAAATCAACTTTAATAAAGTCACTTTATTAAAGGAAGAAACGACGTTGCAGAATTCGTGGTCATCCTTATTTACTTTATTAAAGCAAAACACTGTTTGCTTTATTAAAGTAGATTCCTTTTATCTTTTTCCTTTATAATCATTGTACTTTTACTATTTTATTTTTTTACTTTTGTAAAGAAGATTCCCTGCTTTCCCTAAAGATGATTCAGGTTGGGCTTGTCCTTTCGAATCATCCTTATCTTTTAATTTTTTGTATTTAGTTTTCATTTGGAATCCGTGGTCTATAAATAGATTCCCAAGTTGTATTCAAAGGCAGAAGCGAATAAGCTAGCAAAAGAGATGAAGAAAAAATCTCTCTAAGCTCTCTATTTGCAAAACACCTGTATATCTGCTAAGATCCTAATTCTCCTAACCTTTTAGCAATCTTCGAATAAGATTGTGGGTTTCGGGAGCAATTGGTATTAGAGCCATCTTACTCATTATTCAATAATACTCCAAACTTTGAAGCAATTTCCAGAGTTTCGAATTTTTGCATGCTTCAAGATTAATTTAGATTAATCTTTTTATTCTTTAAAGAAAATTATCAATATTGATTTAGTTCAATATTGTTCTTGATAAGTTCATTTTACATATATATATTCTATCTTATTTAGATTATTTTTAGTTAGTTTTCATATAGTTTTTGAATTTTAATTCTTAATTTTATTTTATTTTTATACGTGATCAAAGATTTCATTTTGAAGGTTGAAGTTAGAAGGCTTTTAGGTTGAAGCCTAAAAATAAAATAAAATAAAATCTTGGCGCCTAGGCACCCAAACCGGCGCCCAAGCTCCCAAACCCGAGCAGGAACATAGAGAGCCAGCGCCTAGGCGCTATTTTGAGTGCCTAGGTGCTTTGAAAATATATAACTCCTTTTGTTTACAGCGCCTAGGCGCTGTCCATGGTGCCTAGGCGCTACATCACATACCTAATTTAAATTTGGTGTCTTATATCATTTGAGGGGTCGATTTTGGAGGTTCTTGGGGGCGGAAAACAGAGCTCAGAAGAGAGAAAACCAGAAAAGAAGAGATTACACCACCTTGGAGGATCGAGCATCCAAACGGAGGAGAGCTAAGCTTGAATTGTTTCTCTTTTCTTCTTCTTCTTTCTCTTTTACTGATTGTAATGACCCTATTGACGATTTTTATTAGTTTTTTTAATTTTTACATTATGAACTAAGATTTTTTCTTTCTAGTGCTTTGATGTAATCGCTATTCGAATTCTATTCTTCATAGTTAATAGTTGATATTTCAATTTCATATTTGGTTGTGAAAACTTTTCTGAGCTTAATGCATGTTTAGATTTGGCCACTCTTTGCATCGATTTCATGTCATAATTCAAGGTTGAGAGACAATAATTGTTGATAGATCTGAATAGTTTTCCCTAATTTACACTTGAGATAGAGATATCTTTGTGGGTTTTGTGGCAATTTAGGTTCTACGTTCGTCATAATTAAATTGTTGGAATTTTCATAGAGATATAGGCAATTTACTTTTCAATGAATATCGTTATTGCTTGAGAGAGAACTATAGGAAATAACTTGCCAACAATCTAGAAATAGAATTTGCTTCAACTATTAATGAATGAAGAATAGAAGGAGATAACGGTGAAGTCATAGCTCTAGAATCTATTGCAATTAAATTTAATCATCTGTTTTACATTGTTAATTTTAGAGTCGTATTTCATTCTTTTGCTATTAATTTTAATTTCACCTATTATCAATTATTCAGTCCTCAGATAAAATTGAAGCTTACGAATTTGGTAATTGATAGCATTCATTCCCGGTGGAGAACGATACTAGTACTCACACTACTATATTCATGTAACGATTCGTACACTTACGAATTCGACCAACAGTTCTTCTTAATTCTCTTTCTTTGGTCCTTCCGTCAGCCCGTCCGATAGCAGGTGTTGGTAAGCATTTGGTGTTCCAGGCAACAGAGTAAGTCCGTTGGCAAGCCGCGTGTTCCCACCTGCAGACGAGCAGTTGGTGAAGAGAGATAAGTCTGAAGGATAATATTGTGATAAAATAATATTAATTCTTATCTTCGAAAAATATTTTGATTTTTATGAATTAATGTCGAAGTTACTCAAATCCTTGATTCCGAAGAAATTACTCCAAGGAGAGAGTTCTCAGTCTAATACTCAAATGGCTCATACTCAAGCACCTGATGATGCTCATAAGGCAGAGAAGAATGCCGAGGAGCTCAAAGGCTCAAATGAATTACTTCAAATTGCCAAGATTGAAGAACAACTGGCAAATTGGAATATTCCGAAGTTAGATCCAATGACGGTCTACTTTAAGAATACTTTCAATTTTACTCAAGAATGGGGAGTCAAGATCGTGGAAGACAGGATCGCCATCAAAGACAACCCTGAGTCATTGAATCTCCTCACTAGAAATTTAATCCTTTCACATTGAGGGGAATTCTCATTCTTGCACCTTGGAGTAGTCCAAGTAGCAATCAAGTCATTATTCAGAACTGGTCTGAATACTCCTATTCTTCTAACTCTAAGGGATAAAAGATTCACCAGGTTTCAAGATTCTCTTTTGGAAATGGTATAAACCAATATGGAAAATGGCCCAGCCTATTTCAATTGATATCCGCATTACTCTCTTTCGCTCCAAGAACCAAGGATATTAAATTCCTTAATTTTGGACATCTACTTCAAAGATTTGAATATGCAACCAGAATCACATGCGTTCGTGGTCATCTTCAGATTTTGCTATCGATTGATGAAAACACAGATAGCACCAAGAGTCTTAAGGGCTTCCCCTAAAGGCACAACTGTACTCATAGAGGCAAATACAGCACGAGCAAATATTGAAGTGCCCAAGCCTCTATCTTGGGTTGATATTACCAGGAACTCACACTGGGTTCTTGAAAGAGCAAACGCTCCAAGTCAACCACAACCCAAGATTCCTACTCAACTAGTGGAGCATCCAGATGGATTTGTCAAGATCAGTTTCAGACAACCAATTCCGTCAGCTCCAAAAGTTTCAAATTTTGCCTCATCAAGGAAAAGTGCTCGGAATATAGAGAGGAAGCTTCCACCAGTTTCGAGCAACAAAAACCACTAAGAAGATCCCTCTCTGCAAGAATCAACTCAATAGACTTTAGTCCTCGCATACCAGAAAGCAAGTATGTGAGACCAAACTCACCTACTCAATCAGATATGGAATCTGCTAGCCGTTTCAACGAGATTAATGTCATTCTGAAGGATTCAAAGTCAATATGGAATATCTTAAAGAAGAAGATTTCCTTGAGAGCAAATGGAAAATGCCTAGAGAATTTTTATTTAAGGCATACGAGAAAGAATAAAGAGAAAAACTCAAGGAAACATGGATTTCTACCATGGAAACCCTTGAAGAAAATATACCTTTCTTCAAATGGTTCGCCAACCATGACGACTACTGTCAGGAGGTGAACACAATCAAAGAGACACTCTAGAGAACTCAAGAAGGAGAAGTCTCAGGTATTCATCCACCACTAGAGCAAATAGAGTTCAGAAGTTCTCGTGGAAATATAGTTGTTGCCTCTCCTTTCAAGCAACTATCCTTGGATGAAGAAGGAAAAACCCCTCCAAAGGCATTAGAGGAGTTCATATTCAAAACAACTATACAAATAAAATTTTGTCCACCATGGCATAACAAATGAGCAGGATTGAAGAAAAGGTTTTCACTTCATCCAACCCTCAAAAGAGTCATCATTGGGACTCATGGTATTCCAAAAATTACTAGTTCTCTACCAACTATTAGTAGAGGTCTAGACGGATCTGTTCCACTACTCAAAAGCAAAGAGCAAGCAATGTTCGAGAAGATCCAAGAAGAACTTGCTAAAATAAGAGGAAAATATCCTCAAATCAATGTACTCAATGATGAAGAGATATGCGATTTGATCTCTGCCATGCAGCAATTTGCAATCTTCGATGGAGAAGTTCCTAAAGAAGTAAACAGGATCTCAACTCCATATTCAAAGAGTAATCCTAGGACATATTATCCAAGGGCTACTCATCCATATCTATAAATTGAAGATCAAACTTTTATTCAACAAAGAGCATACGATGGCCAATCCATTTATGAATGTAACCTCGATGGTCTTTCTCAATATCTAGTCATGGGACTTGTCCAAAAAATATTTGTTGCAAATGCAGCACATTCATCAAAAGGACACACTGACCATGATGGAGCACGTCTCATAGTTGCAGGATTTACAGGACAACTACGAGGATGGTGGTTAACTTCCTTTACAGAAGTAGAGAGGAAGAAAATACTTACCTATAGGTCTCCTATTGATTACGGGGACTCAACTTCTTCAAAATCTCCTAGGAGAGATCAAACACCTTCTCGAAAACGAGATCAAGAAGCTAGCTCTTCAACAGCACAGAGTGGTATTCCTTCAATACCAACTATGCCACCAACTACTCCAACCAGCATAGATATGAAAGACGACGCAGTTGTCACACTCTGCTTTTCTATCACTAAACATTTCGTTGGAAATGAAACGAACTATCAGGATCAGGCAGGAGAATACCTCCAAAGATTAACTTGTCCAAAGCTTCAAGATTTCCAATGGTACAAAGTTACTTTCTTAACGGAAGTATACAAAAGAGTAGACGCTCAAAGTTCTTTCAGGAAAGAAAGATTTATCATAGGACTACCAAGGGTCTTCGGTTTTGAACTGATGATTCATCTCAAAGAATATTACAAAGGTAATATTCCTTAGAAAGATGTTACTTATGGCGAAATTTGCCAATTCTTCATAGGTCACGCAAGAAACCAATGTCTCAAAGCCATAAGGATCGAGAAGCAGAATAAAACTCGAGAAAGAAAACAAGAGTTTGGACAATTTTGCAAGATGTATTTTTATCAAAATCGCAGTAAGCCACATTTAGTAAGGGAAAAGAAGAAGCTTAGATAACCTAGAGCTTACTACTCAAAACCTTACAACAGTAGACCTACTGTGTACAACACAGGCAAACCCCCTATAGGAAAACTTCTTACGATAAGAAGAATTCGAGAGGAAGAAGGTTTGCCAAGAAAGATTCTTCAACAATCCAATGCTACAAATGTAGAGGATTTGGGCATTATGATCCAAAATGCCCCATGAAGAGAAAAATCAACAAACTTAGTATCGATGAAGATATTAAGAATGAATTACTCAATATTGTTAAAAAGACTCGGAAGAATTAGACTATGATTCAGATGAAGGACAACTTCTCTACCTTCAAGAAGAATCAGACACCTATTCTTCTTCAGAAGGAAAAATTCAAATGACTCATCGACCTGGATGTGATGGTAAAAGGTTATGTAAATGCTTTGATTGCATAAATGTCCTAACCAAAGACCAGGAACTACTATTTGAGGCTGCAGGATACATCACTAATGTTGCTCTAAAAAAGAACATACTCAACAGATTGAAGACTTCTCTTCAGAAAGATCTCAACAAAGAAGAAGAAGATACTTCTTTGACTATTCAATATCCAAATAGTGAAGATGTCTTTGAACTCTTCAAAAAAGAGAAGCATAAAGTCAAGGTTTCAGACTTAAAGTTTTAAATAAATCAATTAAAGAACGAGGTAAAGAAACTTCGTTCCGATTACCAAAGGGATATTATTCAATTATCGATAGAAGTTGCTCTCATAAAATTTCAACAATCGACTTCTTCAAGAATCAAAGAGGAAGATGATGCACCTTCAGAACCTTCTTTGGAAGAAGCGTCATTTTTGGCCTCCCTTCAACGAGTGCAATACCAAAAATGGCATATTCAAATATCCTTAAAAATACAGGATTACAAAATTAATGCAATAGCCTTGGTCGATTCTGGAGCTGACCAAAAATGCATTCACGAAGGCCTAATCCCGTCAAGGTATTTCAAGAAGACAGTTGAAACCTTGAGAGGAGCAAATGGTCAACCACTATTCATTAAGCACAAACTCCCAGAAGTTCATATCTACAACAATGGAGTGTGCTTCGTGTCTTCTTTTCTACTCATCAAAAACCTAAATCAAGCGGTGATTTTATGTACGTCATTCATTACTCAACTTTATCCATTACAGGTAATGGACGAAGGAATCGTGTCTAGCATTCTGGATAAAGAAATAATATTCAAATTTATTGATCCATTAAGGGAAAGTAACCTTAATGTTATTGATAAAATCAACCTCAACGAGAAGCAAATCGATTTCCTAAAGGAAGAAGTTATTTTCAAGAAGGTCGAAAGTCAACTCAAAGAATTCAAAATTCAGAGTATTGAAAAGCAGATAGAAGAGAAAATTTGCTCCACTCATCCAGATGCCTTTTGGTCGAGGAAGAAGCATATGGTTACGTTGCCATATGAAAAAAGACTTCAAAGAATCAGAAATCCTACGAAGGCTAGACCAATTCATATGAATTATGAATTATTAAGTCATTGTCGAAAGGAGATTCATGAACTACTCAAAAGAAAGCTGATCAGACCATCAAAGAGTCATTGGTCATGTGCAGCATTTTACGTCAACAACCAGACAAAAAAGGAACGAGGCGTTTCAAGGATGGTAATAAACTATAAACCCTTAAGCAAGGTTTTGGAATGGATTAGGTATCCAATTCCTAACAAAAATGATTTACTCAAAAGAATTTCTAATGCGAAATTATGTTCAAAATTCGACATGAAATCTGGGTTTTGGCAGATTCAAATTGTAGAAAAAGATAGGTACAAAACAACATTTAATGTACCTTTTGGTTAATACGAATGGAACGTAATGCCTTTTGGCTTAAAGAATGCTCCATCCAAATTCCAAAAGATCATGAATGATATTTTGGAACCTATTCAAGAATTTTTAATTATCTATATTGATGATGTCTTAATTTTTTCATCAAATATAGATCAACATTTTAGCCATTTAAAAAGCTTTATTCAAATAATAAAGTATAATGGTTTAGTTGTTTCGGCTGCAAAGCTTAAACTTTTTCAAACCAAAATAAGATTTCTCGGCTTTGATATTCATTTAGGATTAATTAAGCCCATATAGAGATCTTTAGAGTTTACTCAAAATTTTCCTGATGAAATTTTAGATAAAACCCAGTTACAAAGGTTTTTGGGCTGTCTAAATTATGTTTCAGATTTCATTAAAGATCTTCTACTTATTTGCAAACCACTTTTTCAAAGGTTGAAGAAAGAAACTATTCCTTGGGGACCAGCTCAGACACAAGTTGTCCAAAAAATAAAATATTTAGTTAAAAGCATCCCATGCTTAAGTTTTATCGATGAAAAAGTAAATCTTATCGTTGAGACGGATGCTTCAGACATTGGATATGGAGGAATCCTGAAATAGTGTCTTGATAACAACGAATCTATAGTACGATTCCATTCAGGAATTTGGAATAGTACTCAATTAATTACTCGACAGTGAAAAAAGAAATTTTGGCGATTGTTTTGTGTGTCCAAAAATTTCAAGGAGATTTAATCAATAAAAAGTTTTTAATAAAAACTGATTCTCAAGCATTTAAATTTATTTTAGAAAAAGATGTCAAAAATCTTATTTCCAAATAGATTTTTGCCAGATGGCAAGCAATATTATCTTGCTTTGATTTTCAAATCGTCTCTGTAAAAGGGACTGAAAACCCTCTTGCAAATTATCTCTCAAGAGAGCATCTTTCTCAAAACTCTCAAACCCTTCGAGAGAACATCTTTCTCCTCTCAAAAGGAAAAACCTCTTCATCATCTCCCTTCTCCTCTAAGCCATGAGTGATAAGAAAGGAAAAGGAAAAGCTTTCTCTTCCACTTTAAAAGGAAAGGCTCATGCCTCTTCCAAACCTACTCCAATGACGTTAAAGCAATACGCTCTTCCGGAAGATGATTTTACTCCAGTAAGAACTCGTTCTCAGCGTCGTGCTTCTTCAATTAGAATTCGAGAACCCCTAGGTTTCAAAGAAGTGCTACCTTCTGTAGCAAACCCTACTCAATTTGTTGCTGGGTCTTTAACCTACAGCACGACGGTGTCACCTACACCACGTTTTACTCCTAAACCTCCAACGAAGGGGTACTTTCAAAAGTCTCATGTTATAACTGAGGTCCCAATCGAACCGGAATGGGATTCCGAAAGTTTTGCAGAGATAACTTCTTATATTTACCTAGGCAATTTATGTTTCATGCCTGAGTCAATTCATAAAGCAAGAACGTTTTATGAGCTGATTTTGGTCGATTCAAAGTCAGTGGAACGCAACAAGTAAAAAACGCTAAAGATGTAAACGTGAGGGGAGTGACCCTCAAGCTGGAAACATGAACCTTTAAATCATGGTGAGGAGCATTCAAAGAATCATACATGATATGTGGAAAGTAATTCACTAAACATCATCACGAACTTAAAATTAAACATGCATATCACGAAGGCTCTCTAGACACGGTAGAAATCATAACAAACATTCTGTGTCATTCCAAACATACGATACACGAACAGTACTCTTAAACATGTTATAATTCTAAAGCATCCTAAACTACCAACCAGCCAACACAACGACTCAAGTATCCTGTACACAACTAACTGATAAAGGAGCTTGTCGAAGACTCTATCAGATAAGTTTATAAACCAGACCTCTAAAATTTGCAATAATAGTGGCCAGGGTCATCCACAGGGATTGGAGTTCTTAGATTTAATTAAGTACCATAGTTAATTATCCCCAATTGTATTTAGAGAAACAAACTCTTGGAATCAATGGAAAATAAAATCTAAACCAATATGTACATGTTGTGGAGTCTAATTTTGAGAAACATGCATGGTTGATTATCTTAAGCTCAACTTGAATTGATTAGTGACTTGATTTTATACTAACAATCTTAAGCCAAGAATTTCTAGATAATCAATTGACTCTCTCAAGCCCAATTGAACTCATGCATAGCAACAAATCCACCTCTTGGTCTATTTCTATCACTAAACATGCCATTAAGTTATTCTCTTAAGGCTTCTAAAATTAATCTACTCACTCTCGTGCAATAGATTAAACCTAGTCATGTATCTAATGTTTTATAACCAAACTTACTCTCTCAAGCTAAATTCAGTTAAACATCCAAAACCATGGCCAAAGATTAAGACAATATAAAGAGATTCATAAACGACGTCAATCTATAAACCAAACTAAAATCGACTAAGTCTTACACGAACACAACCATACAAGTGTTTAGAAACATGGATTTACAACCTTAATACAGTCCACAAAAACTCTTAAATTCAAACGAAAAGAAAAAGGAAATAGAGAATAAATTTAGGTCACGTGTCAACAATTGTTCCGACGTGATGGCTTCTAGATGCTAAGCATTTGGTGCCCAATCTGAGAGCTAGCATTGAGACGTTGTCCTGTGGTGTCTCGATGCTGTAAAAACATGAAGGTGTTGATTTCCACCCATCGCATCTCGATGCTACATGCCTGCGCATAGGTAGAACGACTGCGTTTTGGACAGCATCTCGACGTTATCCCTAGCCTTTCGACGTTGTGTTGATTTGCAAACTTAAATTAGGTCGATTCATTATGGAAAAGGGAACTAATTAATCCACAAAATTAGAGAGAATTAGGAGGATCAAGGATGGATTAGAGAGGGTCAATTAAAGATCCATGCTCGGGATTCTCAGAGATCGTAGCAAGAGCGAATGATCGACACACAACTAGTTCTTCTTATGTTTTACGTTGAATTTTACATTGTTTCTATTTAGATTAGGATGAATTATGATTCCTATTGGTTAGATTGAGGAGTTTAGGGCTTAATAAAGCCATTAGACCATGTAATTGAGATTGTTTGTATAGTTGTATTTGATTTGGTATGTTTACTTTTATGCAATGTGATTAAAGCATTAAATCCCTTGATGAAGGATTGAATGATCTGCTAGTTTATGTTATTTCTTAACAAAGAATGCATGAATTTGAGCTTAGATTGCATAATATTTGGTGTTTGGACACGAAAGTGATAAGAACATCAATTAGGGTCATTCATAAGGTTCATTAATGCTGAGTGTAATTAATAAATGAGATGAACACGTGATTTAGTTAATTATACTCGAGAATTGGATGAGCTCGACGGAGGATTCCATGATAAGTTTACCTTTAGACTCAAGTGAATTTCCTAATTAATTGCAAGAATCCATTAATTTCTGTGATTGGTCCAATTGGCGAGATTAATGTCCTAAGCGCGGCCTTGTTTTAATTGTGCTCGCATCCGTTGCATTCTTTTTTTGTTTTAATTTTTTTATTTTGTTGCATGACTTCTCTACCATTTATTTTTCTTCAATAAAATTAGATGCAAATAAGTATAGTAATTAATTGAATAAACTTACCTAATTTCCGGTGGATTCGATACACGGTAGTATTTACCGTTTTATTATTACTTCGATCACGTGCACTTGCATGCTATTTTGAACAGTAAGCGAAGGGTATTAGCAGAAACACCATTTACTTTAACAGTGCCACAGATTTCCAAAAAAAATTTACAAATAAGAGTTAGGATCTTCAGTGGCAAGTCCTCTGAATGCACTGTCTTTTGTCATCTTGATAAGGTCCATCTTTAACTCAAAGTTTGTGGCATTAATTGGTGCATGAATTATACCAGATTGATCAGCATTGAATACAGGTTAGAAATAGTCCCTTATGGCCTTTGGCTCCTCCTATTCTCCTTGGTTTTCCATGGATGCTTCTTGAGCTCTCCTTTCTCTTTGGATTCTTTTGCAGGTTCTTTCGATATTAGGATTAAAAGGAACAAGGGTTGCCTCCTTGTTCTTTCGCATATACTGCTCGAGTCCTACAAAAGTAAAAACAAGTAATTAAAACAAAAGTAAATTAAATAACAAAAGAAAACTCTAAAGTAAGACCAAATATTTTTTCCACAATATCAAAAGATTTAAATATAGGCCATTCCCCCACAACGGCGCTAAAAACTTGTTGCATGATTTCGTGAACATGCAAAGCCTACGGTGTCAAGTTTTAGTATAGTGATTAGTGAGTGCAAAATATCGTCCTCAGGAATGGTTTTCTGGATCAATTGATTACCATGGATACTAACTTCCAATTTTATTTAGAAAAGTAATTTCAAGAGAAAAGTAGTTAACAAAACAAGTAAAACAACAAGAGATTTCAAAGAGAGAAAACCTAGCGAATTGACTTCACCAATTGAGCTATTGTTTTAATTAATTATTCCACTAGAAGATCATGCATAGTCATAAGCAAGAAGTTATACCCACCAAAGGATTTGCCCAAGCCGAATTGTTCTCATGGAACACTATAAACCCAACGTGTCCGTCTAGATTTTAGTAGCTAACACGACATTAAGTTACCTCTCGTAATGCTTCTAATACAATTCTTCATTCGCATGCAAGAATTTACAAATAGTCATGCTGATGTCTATTATAGATTAAATAGCACTTTGTCAAGCATTAATTCAAACCAATAGGTCATGCAAACTTTGGCCAAAAGCTCACAAGCATTAAAAACACACAAGCATGAATGATTAAAAGCATAATCAACTATATAAAACAATAACTAAAACAACATTGTTCAACGGTTACATCAATCACCTAGAAACAAGTCTAGCCACTCATAATCATTGAAAATAAATCTAGACTAAAATAGAAATCCATAATGTCAACTACAAATTAAGAGAAAAGGAAAAACTCTAATGATGTATCAATCCTTGTTCCTAAGGCAATCTCCACGATCACGAGCTTTAAATCTCCACTCCCAGCTCCGTAGAGTCTCGTTTGGTCTCCAAGAATGTGTAGGAATTGATTTAGGGTTCTAATCTCTCCAATATGGCTCCTCCTTTTTGCAACTCATAAGGAGATATTTATAGAAATTGTGACAACGTCGAGATGCTAGATTGTAGCGTCTCGACATTGTCCTTCCAAAAGTGCGCGTTTTTGAAATAAGAAAGGTAGCATCTTGACGCTAGTTTTAAGCGTCTTGACACTACAAGGTTGGCCTTGCTCAATCCGCAGTGTTGAGCTCACAGTGTTGCGATCTTATATCCCCAGCGTTGAGACGCTACTGGCAGGGTCTCACGCCGCATGTGCGGTCTCCATGTCTTAATATGCTACATTTTCAGCGTTGAGATTCTACTGATGGCATCTCCACGCTATGCCCTTGGGTTTCTTGGTCCATTTCAATTATTTGTTTCACATGACTTCTCAATTTATGTTCCATTAGTTCCATACTCGCCATGGTATCTACAAAATCTCTAGTTTCATTCCAATTGCTCAATAACTAAAATTTCAACAATTATACTTGTGAAAAACACTGAATAGGCTATAAAAACTAACAAAAGTAAAGCCTAGGGATAGCGCATTTTGTGTGCTATCAGTATCATATGCAATGAGCTTGTTGAAGATTGGACCACAAAATATTTTTTCTCTTTATAAATCTATTAATTGAGAAGATAAATATTTGACAAGATGATGACTTGATCTCATGAGGGAGTTATGAAATCCTGCCTATGAGACCACGTCCTTTGATTTGAATGAGTGAGAATTTAATTTTACAGCCGATTTAATTAGCCTACCATTTCAAGGACTTGACCAAATAAGGAGATGGAAGTATAATCTCCCAATATGGAATTCACTCTTCATATATGGAGAGTAAACGAATAGTTCGCTGAAGTGTTGATTTAAGAACTTGAACAATGAGGTTCCACCTTCTTACTGGCCCAAAAGAGGCTTAATTTATAACTAGATCATAAACAGATTGTTCATTTGATCGTACTTACAAACAACTCGTGATGTATTAACTTGCATGTAGTTATTATATCCATAGACACAACTTATTTTATAGTGCATAAGATTGCAACTGTTGCTCTACAGTGGAGTGTCTTTGAGTTAATGAATGGAGATTAATTGACAAATAAGTTTAATTAATAATTTTTTTGTCATCGGAGTTTATAGTCTCTAGGTTCGTAAGGTCTCCTTGTCACCTCATAAGAATATTAAGGTATCAATTTTGTGAAAAAAAAATTAAATAGAATTTTGACTGTTCAAATTAATATTTAATATATTAGATACTTTAAACATAGAGGAGGAAAAATATGTTATATATTTATTGTATTTGATACATTAAATATTGAAGAGAATAATATACTCATGTATATTATATATTACATATATATGAGATTTCAATGAGATTCAAATAAATTAGATATATACCTCTCGTGAAATTTGAATGAGATTCAAATAATTTAAAGATATTCTTTTAATATATAAGATATTAAAACAAATTATTCAGTTTTGGCAAAGATTCTATCCTCAGTCGCTATAAATAAAACCCTTGGGTTGAACCAAAAGGTCATCCCTTCAAAGCAACCTTAGGAGACTAAACAATCAAACCTATATGTCTATGGTTAATTAGAACTTAGTTTATTCAACACACAATTCCTTTTGGTTCTATAGACGTTGCCATATGTCCATGGTCAATCATCAAAGTTCAATGTGTACTCTCTTTTTCCTCTATTGGTTTTATGACATTCGTTATCACTCAACCTTTCCAATATTTAACTTTAACTTAATGTGCAAACCTAAGTGGCCAATTCAGACTTACAATTGAGTTTAAGTTCAATAAACCAAACCACACTCGAGTATTGGGCAAACTTTGCAAAACTACATATTTAGCTTAGGGAATCAAGACATTTGAATCCCAAAGTAAGATTTAGATCATAAAGAAAGTATACATAGGAAGATACTTTATTGAAACAGAAATTATGTTTACAAATGAAATGATAATAGAAATAAAACAAACAGAATTAATGAAAGCTGAAGGTAGAGATAGATTAGGGTAATGTGGAAAAAAAAAGGAGGAAAACTCTCTAGGAAAGCCTATTGTTCTAACTTGATCCTTCTTCTACAGAGGGAGATCGGGTTTTTACAAGCCTAAACTCTAAAATATGTTGTTGGAATATGATATGGGCAGTCGGTAATGAGTTTTCACTATCTGACATAATTCTAGAATTTTTTCCTTTCCTTAATTCTAGCACTCCACAATCTAGCTCCTTCCATTCTCCTTCAAAGTGACTTTTATAGTCCTCAAAGGTGAGGGTTGTTGCTAAACAAGGCGTGGGGATTTGACCATTGACTCTCGTAGTCAGTTGAAGGAGAAAATTTCAAAAATAGCTCGAGTTATTTTGACAGTGAATTCCTCGCTGAAAAGGACAACTGATTGTATGTGGCCGCATTGGGTTTTTCTTTGCGACCGCAACTGTGCATTTTCACAGCTTCTGCACAAAACATAAAAAACACTTAAGTTCTACCAAAAATGATTCTTTTTCAATCAAATTAGTTTATTTAGAAATACATGCTTGACTCATTTTTGCATAATTTTAGTTATATTTATCTTGAAAAGCACTCACATAAGTTTAATATTCCAAGGAATAAACTTCATCTTGAGGCTAGATAACTCTTATAAACAAGAGTTATCAGTAATGATCAAACTTTTTGACACAATCTAACTAGGACATGTTTGGAATACTAAAGAACTCTAAATCAACAAACTTCAAATCAAATATCAATTTCTCATGCTAAATTTAAGAGAACTAAAGTTCAAGAAGTGGAAGCAAAAGCATACATATATCTATTGTCAAAAGCCGCTAATAGTGGGTATGATCTTTCAAGATTAGATAGATCATGTTTTTTCTTCTTATTTTCTCCTCCTCTTATAAGAAGAAGATGCAAATATCTCTAATGGGGATGAGAAAAAATTTGACGTGAAATTAATCTGACATTGGGGACCATAACTCTTTTATGACCAACCACAAAATTAGAAATAAGAGAAAACTACTAGTTGGTTACTTACAAGCTACTTTTACTTCTAATTTATCCCCTCATCAAATTAGAAATAAACTAATGGTATCTACACATTTTTTCCATGGTCAATTTATAAATACTCCTTTATAAATATTTTCACAAGTAGATCACTTCTCTTAGTTTAATCAAAATAGCAAAAAACACATTAAATAATTAGACATGTGGACCCATATTATAGAAATTTGCAAGAATCTCCCACTGAGAAGCATATGTAACCTAAAAAATGTGTTTGACCTTATGTGCTCCAAAATTGCTATTGTAAAAGAGAATAAACTTAAACAATCTAGTCCTATAGCTATTATAGGTAAGAGTCAAATAGGTATTCGTTAAATTTCAAAGCAACTAAACTCATTAGTAACACAATACAAACATAACTAAATGACATAGCTCAAACCGTGGATACATAGCATGAAAATTACATGCAATGTGACTTGTATATACCTATTTCCATATGGTCCTTCCTAGAGAGATCAAACATATTTAACATAGTGAGATAGAGTAAAAAGAACTTATTTTTTTATTAGAATAATTATCCAGAGTTGCAAAATATATATGTCCAAATCAAACATAAAGCAATACAAACTCACACTAAAACATGACATGCTTATGCAAAATAACCCCCATATGAGCTCTATGCTCACGAAAGACCTTGGGTGGTATCTCTTCGTAAACGGATCTGCTATCATGGAGTTTGTCCCAATGTGCACTTGGATATGTATCCACTTTGATTTTTTTCTTTCAAACCTAGGAACTTAATGTCTACATTTTAGCCTTAGATGAGCTTCTACTATTATTAGAATAAAGCATCGTTGATTTATTGACACAAATAAATTTTGAGTGGTCTTTCAACACCCTCTAAAATATGTAGTCTCATGATAAACTTTTGTAGTCATGTTTCGTGATTCGATGCCTCATAACATGCTACAAATTCTGCTACCATTGTGGAATAAGTTAACAGTGTTTGTTTAGAACTCCTCTAAGATATTTCTCCAACAACCAAATAAATATAGCCTGAATTGGATCTTCTATTGTCTTGGCATCTATCATAATCAAAGTTGGAGTTCCGAATAATCTCTAACTGATCTGACCTCTTATATGTGAGCATATAATCTTTTATCATTTGCAAATACCTCATGACCCGTTTAGCTTATTTCCAATGATCCATACCAGTGTTTGATAATTTTTAGAATACAAGTTATTTTGCTCCAGAATTAGATCATATTTGCTTTGAGAGTGCAAAAAGCATGCGTTTGAATTGCATTTAGACCTCCTTTATACCAGGTTTTATTATGAAGCATGGATGCGCCCAAGCAAGTAACTTTGTAGCCTAAGTCCATTTCCTTTCGTTGAAAAATGATCTAACCAAAAAGACTATTGAAGAAGCTAGTGCAAACTAAAGAAAAATGATCTAACCTTGAAATCTTGCATGAATGGATTGCATAGTAAAAAAACCAAAAAGACTATTGAAGAAGCCAGTGCAAACTAAAGAAAAATGACTCATGAAGCGACAAGCTATGTATGCGTCCACCATAATCAATGTCGTGCATAATAGCAAGATTCAAACCCAAATATTCCACACACATGGAGTGGTTAAGATATCTTTCAGCTGATTGTACGGCTCGTACGTGTCTAACATGCAGAAGGAATGGCAGCTAAATAGTGGCAGTTTCGTGACAACTTTCCAGTGGTTCAATTCTTGTACAAAGAGGAGAGCACTTTGATTTGGGGAGCTTTTTTAGAGAGGTTAGAGAGCTTGCATAATTTGTAGATAGTTTTTAGTATAGAGTTTTTATTTTCTTCTTTTGTTTGGAGCACTGTTTCTTGCCGGAGAAGTAGAAGAGTCTCCACTATGCTCCTCCTTCCCTTGTCCGCCGAAGCCACATAATTATTTCCACCCTTCCTTTGTACTTTTATCTTAAGGAGTACTTTTATCAGCTGAATTATTTCCGCCGAAGCCACACAATGTAGGGAACTGAATCTTGTATTCCTCTATCTATTTATCAGTCAATACGTTATGAAGTTTATTTCTTCCCCTATTTCTTTTCTATGTTTTTGTACCCATGAGTAGCTAAGTTCTTATTGTTTTTCTTAAGGAGTAATCTACTATGTAACCTCTCTATTTTTGTATGAAATGCATGTATGAAACTCATCTTCTTCCTAGCTTTAACTGTTCTCCCATTGGTTTCTTTCGTTTGGCTAACCGAGGTAAAGTAGTAGCAAATTCGAGCGTCGAGAGGGTTAGAATGTGTGGAATTTCTAAGATAAGCAAGAGTGAAACTTTTCACTGGAGTTTTAGACAAAGACAACAACTTGCAAGCCTAAATGGGTCGGGTGATAGATCATTATATCAAGTATATAAATATGGGGTATAATGTATTTAACATCCTTATCGAAAGAGTTAAGGGAAGTAGGAACCCATGCTTAGTTGAGAGGAAAGACATGTATGCCATCCACAGGTGAGAGTAGTGTATAATAGAAGAATCCCAAGCCAAACCTTTTTTTCATCACTGTTTTAACCTTTTTTTAACTGATTACTGTTGCACACGACTAATTTGTAGTTAATTTCTTGCGTTAGCTTGATTTAGTTTTCTTTCCCTTACGTTAGTAATTTCTTCACCGCATTACTTATTTAATTATTGTGTGACCAAATCTGTCGTCATAAGTTCGTTGACGAATTGTGTATAACAAAAGTCCCTGTTGTTTCGACCTTGGAATACCTCCAAGTATTACTTGCTTGCATTAAGTGTACACTTGTGCTCAGTGCACAATAGACATCTGTGTTTGTGTATTTGCATGATTAAATCTGCCCTCATTTTCTTTATTGTCAATGCATGCTCACTCATTTGCACTTATTATCCACATTTTTATAACACCTCACTTTCAGCAAGTAGTGTTACTCAAGTATCTGCCTAACATTCCAACAACATACGCAGTATCTAAGCTTGCACATACTTAAGCATACATCAGAATTCCAACTATAGATGAATAAGGAATCTTTTTCATTTCTCTAACTTCTAGATTGTTTTTATGACATTGACTAAATTGAATTTGTCACCTTTACAATCTGTGGTGTCACCAAGTTTCTAGTCTGACATGCCAAATATTTTAAGTATCTTATGAATATAGCTCCTCTGTGATGATCTAAGAACACTTTGAGAACTATATAGATGTATTTGAATTCCAATACAAATGAAGCTTCACATCAAGATCTTTAATTTCAAAAATCTTAGATAGAAATCTCTTGGTGTCATGCAACAAACTTGTATCATTAGTGGCATGTAGTATATCATCGTCATGCAAAACTATAAATATATACTTACTCCCACTAAACTTGTGATACTTACAATCATCAACAATACTCAGCTTCAAACCATATGAGATAATCACTTGATGAATCTTGTAGTAACACTGACGAGAAGCTTGTTTAAACCTATGAATTGAATTTTGTCAATTTGCATACCATTTTCTTTGGGTCTCATAATAACAAATTTTCTGGTTATCATATAAATCGTCTCATTTATGTCACCATTAAGAAACACGGTCTTAACATCCCACTTGATGAAGCTTAAGATAAAAATGTGCAATAGGTGTCATGATTGTTATGAAAGAGTCTTCCGATGAAACTAAAGAGAAGATCTCTTTATAATCAATTCCTTCCTTTTGAGTAAAATCTTTAGCTAGACATGCTTTAATTTATACCTTCCCTCATTATCGTTTACATCTTGGTTTTAGAAATCCATTTACAACCAATAGATTTTTGCACCTTCTAGCAAATGGGAAAGTTCTCAAACTTCATTTTCTTGCATAGACTTGTACTCATCATTCATGGCATCAATTAACTTTTGAGATTTTTAACCTTTCATAGCTTGATGAAAGTTGATTGGATCATCTTCCATCATTTCACTATTATCTTCATGTTCTTGGAGAAAGACAATGACATCATCTGGAATGACCCCTTCTCCTCTCTCTAGTGGATCGACGTGAAAGTATTGGTTCTAAAGGTGATAGAAAACAAAATGAGCTATCTTTAGTCCTTATTTAATGCTAGTTTTGAGATTTAATCAAGTATTTTCACACACATATTTGTTTATTTTGTATAATTTGCGTATTTAAAGCAAACTGAAGCTTTTAGAAGGTTTATGATGAAAAAGGAGCTAATTGGATGCAAATTGAAGTGACCAAGTAAGGAGAATGAGAAAATGAATCATAAACATCAAATGGATAGCGTCGAGACGCTAGCAGAGTGTTCCAACACTCTAAACTATAGCATTCAAGCCATTTGGTTTGCATGCGAAGAGTCGAGTGCTACAAAGGATCGTCTCGATGCTACGTATTTTGAAATCACACTTTGCTCAATGATCTTGGAGTGTCTTACACGCTTAACTCAACGCCACAAGTGTGAGATTTCCTCGCCTTGAATGTTTCTGTATGACACTACCATTCCTTTTTGCGAATTTTCCTTAAGTTGTCCCTAGCATCTCAACATTTCCTTGATGCTTATAAATATAACATGTCAAACGATCAGGGAGAGTCAACTTTGAGAGTTACGACCCTAATTTCGAATTCTACCCAATTTTGAGAGTTAGAAGAGGCAATTGGAGCAAGTGGAAGAGAGTTTAAAGCTCAATACCGTGGAGATTGCAACGGGTATGGGAGATTGACACGCCATACTAGTTGTTATCTTCCTAGATTTGCACTCTTATGCACTGTAGGAAAAGTTGTGTCCATGGATAAAATCACTACATGCAAGTTGATCCTTCATGAGTTGTTCGTAATTACAGCTGGGTTAAAAGTCCATTTTACCCCTATAATTACATCTTGCACCTTAAGTACCACTGATCCTCTAATGAACAATTTGTTTATGATCCAACCATAAGTCCCTCTTGGGCTAGTGAGAGGGTTGGGCCCCATTGTTCAAGTCCCGAAATCAGTACTTAAGGGAACTACTCATCTATTTACCCTATAAGGGAAGGAGTGAATTCCATCTTGTGAGGTTATGTTCCTAGCTCCCTATTTGGTCAAGTCCCCAAAATGGTAGGCATATTGAATCGACTACAAAAGCTACTCTCACCCACGCAAATCAAACGACAAGCCTTTACAGGTAGGAGTTCATAACTCACTCAGGATTAAGATCGAGTTGCATATGATCATCCTAATGAAATATTAATCTTCTCAATTAACGGATTTATAAAAAGAGGCTAAATACTTCGTGGTCCAGTCTTACACAAACTCATTGTATAAGATACCCCCATTCACATGTCTCCACTTGAACGATTTGGATCAAATCATTTGTAACTATTACAAAGTGGGTCATATCAATAGTGTTACCAGGACAAGGCACCCAACCTTATCCATATACTATGACCCTTCAGGTTATTTTTTGAATATGATCCTCACGTATGTCAACCACATACTATTCAAGATTACACTAATAACCTTGTATGTTTCATATAATAAATAATATTATATTGCAAATAAAATAATCAAAATTATTATTAATTATTAAATAAATCATTAATTACGACGCTTTAGGGCATAAATCCCAATAGGAACTATTTACCCCGCACCACCTACTGATAGCACTAAATTAGTGCTATATTTATGCCTTATAATTAGCTAGTTTTGTGGTGTAATCGTTAGCTTTTACGTGCATTTTTCATATATTTCAGGAAACTGAGCAATTGGAAACGAAATTGGCAAATTTGGTGAAATATGGTTGTTATGGAGCTTAAATGGAGCTAATTTGGAATCTAAGTATGAGAAGAATGGCTTCATGAGAAATTGGATCCGAGAGGTTAGTGTCAAGACGCTTAATGTGGCATTAAAAGCCATATGTTATGCCAGCGTCTCAATGCTGTCATGTGGCGTCTCAACGCTGGAAAGACACATGCAATTGAGGCTTTGGCTGAAGCATTGCCACGCTACCCTCATCGTCTATACGGTGAGAGCGCTTGAGCTTAAGTAAAATAACGCCCAGCCACAGCGTCCAGACGCTCTTGCGACACAAGACATAAAAGCATCGTTTCGAGACTAATTTTGGAGAGACCATTTTAGGATATAAAGGCCCTTTTACTATTCATTTCCATATTGGGACCTATGGAGCTTCATCAGAGGTGTTTGGGAGCGAATTTCGAGTTTCGAGAATGTGGGAATCGAGGCGAGAGTTGAGATTACGGTGTTAACGGGTCTAATTTCTTCTTTCTTTCTCTTTTTTAAGTTTCATATGGCTGTAAAACAGAGGATTGGACACTGTTTTAATTTGACTATGAACTAATTGTTATTTTGTAGGGGTTAGAGCTCAATTGTATAATTATGGTTTAATTTGAATCCATTGCCATTAGTTATTCTAGTTTGAGTTCATTTGAATGGATTGTGTTTAATGCTTCTAATTGACCGGCCATTAATTGGATAGTTTCAGTTCTAAATTGAGCTTGATAGAGAGAATTTAGGATAGAATTAATCCATCCAACACCTTTAATTTGCCGATGTGACATAGGATTAACAAATTACGAGTGAGGCTTCTTATGAGCGGGCGTAATTCAAATTAATTAACTTAATTAACGCCAAGGAAACATAGGTTAGTGGTTAATTAAGTGTTATGTTGAGGCCGACAATAGATTGTAACAGGTTTAGCTCTAGGCTTATGAATTCGCAAGAATTATTTAATTGGCATGTTCAATCCATATTTGTAATCTAAATTGAGCTCAATCCCCTAAACACCCATTTAATTGTTGTCTCCACCACTTTTATGTGCTTTCTAGTTAGAGTTTTAATTCCATGCCTTGTTCATTTAGTAGTTTCCCAAAATAATTCCAATTACCTGTATTTCTAATAATTAACTATTTCAAAAGAAGTCTCATTATGTCTCCATGTGGATTTGATACATGGTAATACTTACCAGTTTATATTACTTGATTGCGCGTGCTTGCGTGACCACAAACACCTACGTGCTTTAGAAGGCTAGGGGAGTATTTTTATTCCTTTTCTTGTCTCTGTTTTAATTTATAGATACATTGGGGACAATGTAAATTTTAGGTTGGGGGTGGAGGTGGTAATTATTAAGCTCTGAATGATGATGAAATGTTTAGCATGATTTGTTGAGTCCTTGAGCATCTACGCTCAGACCTATCTGTAGGTTTGATTGTTGGACGTTATTGTGTTGTCCTTGAGCACCTGAGCTCGAACTCTTGATTGAATGTGAAAAGCATGTATTTGTTGATGATTTTATTGATGAAATGTATGTTTTATGAGCTTGTTGAAATCTTTAGAATTTTTTAAAGTTTTTGAGAAATTTTGAGCCTTATTGTTGGATAGTCGCTATTCAATGCTTCTAATTCATGCATTTTTAGTTAGCTTAATGAGCATTGAGGATTGAGTCATGCATAATGCTTCCATTGATTCCTATTTACTTATGTTGTGTTTTTGCCTTGCTCGAGGAATAATAAGATTTTGGTTGGGGGTATTTAATAGGGCTTAGAAAGTCCGTACTTCATCGTGCTTAAATTGTGCTAGTTTTGTGGATTTTATAAAATTAATTGTTTATTTTGTAGGAAAATTTAGTTCAAGGCATATTTTGGAGTAGTACGTGAAATCGGGGTGAAAACAAGCTAAATTGAAGGTCAATCGGGCACCCGAGTAAAAAGATATAGAAGATTGAAAAAATTACCTCTGAGGAGCGTCAAGACCCTACTATGAAGCCGTACTCAACGCTACAATACAGTCGCTAGAAATGCAGGACAACATTGTGACGTTGTCCACAACATCTCAATGCTGTCGCAAGTCCCTCAGCACACAGCATCGTGCGATGCTATGACGAGCCCTACTCAACGCTAGTAGCTTCGAGATGCTGTCGCGACAACTATAAAAGCATATTTTTCGAATTAGGGCTAGCTCTCTCTGTCTTGTACAACCATTTTTTGATTTCTCCTCCTCTTTATCTCCGTTTTAGCCTGTTTTAAGCTCATTTTGGTATTTTGGGCTTGTATTATAGCACCGAGTTTAATTGGAACAATGCTCGACTATGAATTTCACTTAATTTTAAGTAATTGGGGATTAGTTTTGAAACATTTGTGAGAATTTTGATTTAATTTCAGTTTATTGCAGTTTCTTATGGCTTGTTGATTCTCATGCTTAATCCTAATTTTCTCTACTTTGATTGACCTAACAACTCAATTGATTTTGAGATTGATTAGGTATGCTAGAACTACTCGTAGTTGTCCTCAGTCTCTAGCTTAATTCGAGTAGTGAAGGAGCTCGTGGCCACGTTAGTTAGTTAAGTAGAATTACTAATTTCTGTGTATATGGTAGGCCTTAGAGTCAATTTGTTGCATTCTAACCTATCTTGAGTCTGTTGCATCGTTTTAATCTGTTGCATTCTAACCTTTCTTGAGTCTTAGAATCTCGATTCTATGGGGAGGCTCCTACGGTATCATGAGGAGGCCTATCGGTCTTAAATAGCTATAGTAATGCATGTTTAGAATAATTCAATGATCGATGTTGCAAAACGAATCCCGACCTACCTTAAATTAGCATTTTAATTAAATTTTAAGTTCTCAATTAATGTCCTTTGCTTTTAATCTCCTTTCATGCCTTTAAATTTTGCTTATTTAAATTCCTTGCACGATTTAATTTCATGTTATTTTAATTTCTTCATATGGAAATTCCCCCCATTCGGTTTTTAAGTCCAGAGAGAGAAAATTAAGATAGCCAATCACCTACGTCCTTGTGTTCAACCCAGTCACCACTAAGTACTACAATTTTTGGTGCAAGCTGCTACTCTCAATGTCACCAAGAATCGCTCTGATGGGCCTTTTCTCTCTAAATGCTCTCTGGAATTTGAAAATGAACTCTCACAAAATTGTCACACTCTTTTTCTTTTTCTGGTCCCTTGCCTTTTATAAAAACATGGAAACCAATAAGAATTCACCATACACCCTCTATGATAGAGCTTGTCACACTTGCCAAATAAATTTATAAACCAGCAAAAGTGTCATCATTATCGAAAGAGAAGAGGCTGAGCAAGAAATTGTTGGTTCTCTCCTCCTCGTTAAGAAGCGTTTGAACCTGAAGGGTCAAAAGATGGAAAAAGCTAAATGAAGGAAGGAGGTAGCAGTCCAATAAAAAAATATAAGGAGCTGGAGTTGAGAAGTTCTAGTCAATATGACACATGAGTTTCATTTTCTTCTTCATTAAGCTTTTCATTTCTAATATGTGTTCAACTGCTATATTGTGTGTACCTAACCTAGTAATGGGCTAAGTGATAACTTGTGAATAACAAGTTATTTAGGCACCTAAAATTTATCAAGTGCTAACCTCAATGCGTCGAAAAAGCTTTACCTGAAGGAAATTGTGAAATATTTATGTAAAAGTAGGTGCTAGGCTTAGCCATTCTTTAATATGTTATTTTCAGTGAAAATCCTTGGGATCTACATTAGAGTTGTGCTAAACTTAACAATTTCTTCTCATCAGGTAATCGAAGAACTGCACGTTGGGGAAACATTGAGCCAAGAAGAAGATATTTGGAAAAAGTCGTAGCTGTGCCAGAGGAACATAGTGGAACGACTAGTCGTACTAAAAAAAAGGAGCAAGGAAAACCATAATGTAGCATGCAGACGAGGGGACCACGTATCTTCGCACCATTCATACTTGCATGAAAATGACGTTATCTGTTTGCTTGTCATCCCGCCTGTTCATTTGAGCGCTTAAAGCTCCTTACCACCATTTTAGGGCAAGCAGCTGGGTAGTTTTGCATAGCTCAATTCACCATACACTTTTCCTTCTTTTTCCTCATTCTCTCTGAAGTTCTCAAAGGCGGACTGACAGTCCACCATAACGGAGTTGAAGTGAAGCTGCTGAAAAAGAGAAGAATTGTCGTGCCAACGTTCATCTTCTTTTGTTCTCTATCGCGCTAAGTTTTCATTTGTTATTGTAATTCTTGTATTTTTCAGCATGAGCTAAACTTCTATTCAAGACTTGGCTTAAGGTCCCCTTTTGTTGTAACTATTTTGATTTTATAATTTATGTTTGAATGAATCATCCTTTGAATCTTCTTCTTGAGAGTCTATTTTGTAATTGCTTTTGTTCGTTTGACCAATTTATGAAAGATAGTAGCATACTTTAGGCACCTGAAAGGTCTAGGTGTGTTTAAATACTCAAAGAGAGCAAGAGTGAGCACCATTTCACTAGATTGTTTTAGGAATAACTCAATCACTTGTAAGCATAAAAGGGGGCGGTAGCTGGTGAGAAAAGATAACACGTAGGAATGTAACTATTTTTGTGTGCAACAAGTTATAGATGAAAGGTAACGCGCGTCGGTCTCTCTGCTTAGATTCAATAGGATAAATAGTTGAAGTACATGACTAACGCATGAAAATAAGTGCAACATTAGGGTAGTCAAGAGTTAAGTTTTGACCTTTATCACCCCCTAATTTCTCTTTACATCATCTTTTATTTCAAGTTCTGCAACGTTATTTTCTTACACCAAACATTAACTTCTTGTAAACATTGGTTACCCTTGTAGCACCATTTTTTAGTTGTCATTTTTATAAGCACACTGTTAATAGATAATACACCACAAGTCAAAGCAAGTCAAAGCAAGTCAACTCCAATTCAATCCAATCATAAGGCAATCATTATGCAACAAAGTTCAATGACAAGAGCTAGAGCTAAAAAGCTTCAAGAAGTATTGAATGCTCACCTCCAAGCTAAGGTGTCTACGCATGGTGAAAAGTTGCATCCCTTCAAGCTTGATAAGACACCTTTTCATCCAAGAGTCATAATGAATCTAAAAATCCATATTGATTTACATCTTTAATGCATAATGTACCTATTAAATTCATGTATTTACATTGAATTTAGTTCATGTATGGATCTGAAAGGTTGGGAGTTGAATTTAGACTACATGGATGAAAAGTTGTGTCCTTTAGTAATTCTTGGTTTATATTCATGGTGTATGGTGCAATTTCTCGATCAAACTAAGTTGTGTTTAATAGTCATTCAACCTCCAATAATCTCTCTAAATGGACTCCAACCTGTCTATATTTAGTTAGCTTTATTAACTATCATCAAAAGTTTTGTTTCTCTAACTAAAATTGAGCATGAGTAATTATGGTAATTAATTAATCTAAAGAAAACCAATCCTTGTGGAGATGATAACTTGCTATTCAATATCAGTATATTAAAACTTGACATCGTACACTTGCGGTTATTTGTGAGCACTTAAAAACAACGCAACAAGTTTTTGACGTTATTGTCGGGGATTGGCATATTTTTAGTTTAATTAACATTGTGGTAAAATTTATTGATTTTAATTTAGAGTGTAAATTGTTGTAAGTATTGTATATTGTGATTTTTGTTATTTTTGTGTGTGGTTGTGTAAATTTCCTTTCCTTTTATTTTTTTGTGTACTTAGTTTGTGTCCTTAGTTTTGCTCTTTACTAGTGTTATGTTTATCTATGGTCAATTTCATGTGGTGTATGCCAAGAGTTGGAGATAATTTAGTGCCATTGGATCCTAAAATTGAGCGTACGTGTATAAGAAGCCGTCGAAATCAGAGAGATAATCAAGACGTGTAAATGTCAAACGAGCATATTGAAGTGTAAAAGGCCATCCATGGATTTTTTCAAACCTGTATTCCCTGTTGAAAGCTCGAGGATAGTCCACACACCTATCACTGCAAATAACTTCGAGCTGAAAAATGGCTTTATTCAGATAGCCAAAGACTACCTTATAGAGGACATCCTACAGAGGACCCGAACTCCCATCTTAAATCATTTCTTGCTTTATGTGGAACTGTAAAAATTAATGGTGTTTCTAAGGATTTCATTCACTTACGTTTGTTCCCTTTTACTTTGCAGGATAAAGATCGAGATCGGTTGGAAAGTTTGGAATCATAGAGCATCTCCATTTGGGAGGAGCTCGCTCAAGCATTTCTGTCCAAATTATTTCCACCTGCCAAGACTGCAAGACTTAGAACGAAGATTGGAAATTTCAGGCAGCTTGAAGGAGAACAAATGTTTGAGGCTTGGGAAAGATATATGGATCTCCTGGGGAAGTGCCCACAACATGGGTACCCTAATTGGCTACAAATCGAGTTGTTCTACAATGGGTTGAATGGAAACACCAAGACAATACTAGATGCTGCAGCTGGAGGAATAATTTTATCTAAAACAGTGGTTGAGGCCAAGACTTTGCTGGAGAAGATGGCTACCACAAGCTATCAATGGTCCATAGAGTGATCAATGGCGAAGCCAGTGGCAAACATTTATGAAGTCAGTGAGGTAAGTGCTTTGAAAGCACAAACGGCTTCTCTAACCAATGCTTTATCTTAACAACCACATTTTGGGAGAGATTCAAATATGGAGCAAGTAAATTATGTGAATAAAAAAGAATACAACCAAGGGAGAATCACATGCACAATTAAGTTCTTACTCATTACCATCCATGTTTGAGGTATCATGATAATTTTTCTTATCTAATAATATAAATATTTTGCAGCCTCCTTTAGGTTTACTCTCCTGTTAACAGCAAGCTGAAAAGAAATCATCTCTTGAGGATTTGATTGGAAATTTCATTGTTGAATCAAACAAGAGGGAAAATCATCTAGAGCATAAAATTGAAGGTATTGTTTCGAGACAGGGAAGTGCAATCAAAAGTTTTGAGATGCAGATGATTTAGTTGGCTTCTTCTTTGAATGCACTGCACAAAGGGAAGTTTTCAAGTGACACTAAGGTCAACCCTAGGGAGCAATGCAAGGTTATAAGTCTGAAGAGTAGGAAGCATATGGGAGAACCTATGTGTAAGCCCTAAACTCTCTTTTGATCATATTGTGCTCATATTTGAAGTTTTGACATATGCAAATTGATATAGGTTGCACTAAAAGATGTCGTGATGAGATTTGGGAATATTTTGGATTGTGAACTATAATGTGTATAAAGCTTCATAAGGAGATAGGTAAGCCATTGAATAAGCATATTAAGAGTTGAATTGAAGTAAGTTAAGGTCATTAACAAGTTGGGTAAATTTTAGGTGCATTATGTATTGAATGAAAGTTCTTATTTCTCACAAACTTAAGTAAAGTTGACTAAATGTGATAGGTGAATATATTGTCTTTGTTTTGTTTTTTTTTTTTTAAAAAAAGGGGGATTAAGATGTAAATAAGGAAGTAGGAGGTGGCAAAAATTTGTGGAGCCACGATTTTATCTTTGACAAGTGGGTGCTGTCCAGCTCGAAGCTTCTGGAAGAGGATCAACTTCAAACAGCCATATCTCTTAATTTACTGCACCAAATTCGATGATTTTTGAGTCAAACTCTCATAAATTGAGTGTAGAATACGAACGTGGGTGGCTGTTTTGAAAATAGGAAGAGGAAGGAGGAGAAAATAGCAGAAAACCGAGAGGTGTTCACAGTTCTCGGGTAGCAGAACAGTGTGAAGAAATCCGTTTCTTTTGAGCTCTTGAGGAGGAATTAGAAGCTGAAACTTTGAGGTAAGTAAGCTAAGATGTTTTACTTGAGGTTTATCAAAAAATATTAGGTTTTTTTTTTGCTAAATTTTGAGGAACCCAAGCTGAAAGTTGAACCTGGAATTTTAGGTGCAAGAAAAAAAAAACTGCTAGCAAGAGATTGAAGGAGATGTGCTTCCATTTCTTTATACCTTACACCCAAGTGCATATGGTTATTATGAATTGAGTTATGGGACTGAATTAGATATGTTTTTAAGGTGTATAAGGAAAGGAATTAATGTTATTAATTTCTTTTTTCAGGGCAAACGGAGATAGGAATAGCTTATAATCCTTGGAACCCTTTTGGTGATTGTGAGTGAATCTATTTTAGAACTATGCTTGACCTTTGTTTTGCTTCAAAAGCATAAATGTTGATCATTGAAACATGCTTGACTTACTTTTGTATACTTTTCATGGAGCTTTTAATAGAATGTCATTGATGAAACTTAAGCATGATTTGAATTAGTTTGTAACTATACATTCAAACATGGAAACTAAATTATGGAAGTATGACTTCCTTTAGAAAATGCTTTGTGTAAATCCACTTGGAAACATGTTTAGAAAGGAAAAGTGCAAATGTTGAGAATTTGTTGTTTGTGTTATCAAAACATGATTTCCAAGGTAATCAAAGTATGCCCCGGTATGTTGTTAACCCCCAGTACTGAAGGACATTGAGAAGGTACTTGGGAGGGAGGAATTATGATTTCCCGATACTGAAGGACAAAGAGAAGGTATTCGGGTAGTAACTGGTCTAACCCAATACTGAAGGACATAGAGAAGGTATTAGGGAAGACCAGTGTGTCAATGGAATTCCACGTGCACGAGAGAGAGGTATGAACGTTGTTGGTATAGAGATGACTCTACCACAGCTAAGGTTCGAAAGTGGTATCATGATATGAGTTTTATTGTTATGAGCTTCTACGCTTTTGAAATGTCTATTCTTCAGTATGATACTACATTATGAGTTTCTATGCTATACATAATGTGGTGACTTAAACCTGTAAATGGGTAGCATGGTTTGATTATGTTTACAAATAAGTGATAAGTTATCTCTAACTTGTAGCTTGTCCATCATTATGTTTCATCTTTGAGCTTATAATGTTTTTAAGATAGACACTCACTGGGCTTCCCAGCTCACGTTTTTATTATGTTTTCTCTTCCCAGGTAGCAGACGAGTTCCCAGTGCTTAGCCTTGACAAGACCTGTTTGCCACCACGCCGTTTTAGCTCCTTGTATATACACTTTCTTATGTATATAGTTTGTAGTAAAAGCATTTTAGCGGGGTTGTAATAACTATAAAATGTTATGACTTGTTAAAGAACATAGTACTGAAACTTAATGGGTCTTGCTCATATGTGTATTTGAGCGTTCCAAACTTACTTGTTCAAACGTGTTGTGTTACCTTCATTTTCAGATATATGTTGGGATGGTCAGAGAGAGCTAGTAAAAGGGTTGATTGTCTATGCCTTTACATCTCTTCCTAGGGTAGGCAAGTAAGCTGGGAAGGGGTGTGACACTATGAGGCATCACAACAATGAGGATGATGAATCCCCTGAGGATAAAGATGATGAAGTTGTACCCACGTCTGAGGCTGCAAGGTCTACAAGTTCAATACTTCCTTTTATTCCTTGCCAGATTCCTTATCCTCAACGCTTTAGAAAGAAAAATTCGAATGAAGGTTTTGCCAAATTTTTAGACTTGTTTAAAATGTTGCATGTTGCTATTCCATTTATAGAGCCAGTAGAGCTAATTTCGAGCTATACAAAGTTCATGAAGGACATCTTAACCAAAAAGAAGAAATTTGGGACTTTGGAGACCGTACACATGACAGAAGAGTGCAGTGATGCACTACATAAGAAATTGCCAACCAAATTGAAAGATCCAAGAAGTTTTACTGTTCCATGCACAATTGGAAATTCCTATTTTCATGAGGCTTTATGGGATTTAGGTGCTTCTATTAATTTGTTGCCTTTCTATGTGTACAAGACATTGGGTCTTGAGGAGCTTAAACCAACTACATCTCTCTACAACTAGCAAATCATTCATTAGCCTACCTAAGAGGTATAGTGGAAGATGTTGTGGTTCAAGTTGACAAATTTTTTATTCTTGTAGATTTCGTGGTGCTTGACATGGAGGGAGATGATGAAATTCCAATCATTCTTGAATAACCCTTCCTTGCTATAGGGGAAGCCTCCATCGAAGTGAAAGTTGGTAAGTTATCATTCAAAGTCAATGACGAGAAGGTAACATTTAATATGAACAAGGCAACGAAGTACCCTTGCGAGGTAAGTCAAGATATGGGTGTGTACTCTATTGATAGTTTGACTAATGAATTTCATGAAGAAATGTTGAACAAGGACCCGTTGGAGTGGGTGCTCACTAGGGATGTCGACATGGATTTATGCAAAGATTGACTGCCACATGAGCTTGACCGCCACATGAGCCTTGTCTAGCTAAAGACATTAAAGAAAGTGCTTCTTGGTAGGCAACCCAAGTTTTCTGTCCCTTGTATTTTTTTTCCTTGTTTTTCTTTCATAGCATAGGTTATTTAGAGTGCCAAGTAAATCTTGTTCCCATTTTGCACGACCTCGATCGTATTGATGCTCTATTTGTCCCATCGTAGGAACCTCTCATGGAGTAGTTTCTCCCTTTTGTGAGGTCAATATTGTTCACTTACTTTATTTTTTTCCTTAGATACTTAAATTTTTATCTTGCATTGAGAGTAATGTAAATTTCAAGTTTAGGGGTGGACAGTACTTTGCAATCTTGGTTTTTTAGCATTATTTTTTCGATTTTGAGCATGTTTGGAGTGATTAGTAATGCATGATGACTGATTAAGACAGCCTAGGAAATAATCTAAGTGATAGTTTTTTGCAATAGAATGATCTCTGGAAGGATACCCTGAATTGAGAACATTTGAATTCTATCTTTAATTTCCTTGCCACACATTTGAGCACATAACCGACTTTCTATTATGTTTGAATTCTTGAGATAGCTTTATTGATTTTAGAAGTTGTTGTCACCCTGATAGACTTAAAAACCGATTAATAGTTGAACTTGTATGAAAGTTTGTGATTGAAATAGGTTGTAGTAAGAAAAGAAAAATTACCCTTATTGAATTTTTTTTATATTTAAAGAAAATTAAAGCATGTTTCATGAATAGTGTGTGCTTAAAGTGTGAGGATCAAAAGAGCTACCTCTATTGTGACTAGTTAGACCATCCATTGAGCGAGTGCTCTGAATAAGAGTCTCTACAGTAGGACCTCGATCGTATTGGTGCCCTCTTTGTCTCCTCTTAGGAACCTCTCATGGAGCAATTTCTCCCTTTTATCATGCCAATATTTTTCACTTACTTTATTTTTGTCCTTAGATACTTAAATTTTTATCTTACATTGAGGGCAATGTAAATTTCAAGTTTAGGGGTGGGCAGTACTGTGCAGTCTTGATTTTTTAACAATGTTTTTTTCAATTTTGAGCATGGTTGGAATGATTAGTAATGCATGATGACTGATTAGGACAACCTAGGAAATAATCTAAGTGATAATTTTTTTTGCAATAGAATGAACTCTGGAAGCATGCCCTGAATTGAGAACATTTGAATTATGTCTTTAATTTCCTTGTAACACATTGAGCACATAACTGACTTTCTATTATGTTTGAATGCTTGAGATAACTATATTGAGTCTAGAGGTTGTTGTCACCCCGATAGGCTTAAGCGATTAATAGTTGAACTGCATGAAAGTTTGTGATTGAAATATGTTGTAATAAGAAAAGAAAAATTATCTTTATTGATTTCTTTTTTATGTTTAAAGAGAGTTAAAGCATGTTTCATCAATAGTGTGTGATTAAAGTGTGGAGATCAAAAGAGCTACCTCCATTGTGATTAGTTAGACCATCCATTGAGCGAGTGCTTTAGATAAGGGTCCCTACAGTTGAAGTGTGAAAGCTAAGGTCTTAAAAAGAAAGAAAAAGATAAGTTTGGAGTTTATTAACTCTGGTGGAAAAAATGATTATGCTTAAGTAGATTGCTAACTATAGTGTGGGGAGACTAGAGACTGGAACTTAGGACCAATATAAGGAAAAAACGAAGGAAAGACTATAAAACTATCTAAAACGAGTAGAAACTGAGAGAAAGAAGGTTACACACACACACAAGGAAAAAAATAGCTAGAGTTTCAATCTGTTTGATAAAAAGGGCGTGCCAAGGTTTTGTTTTATTGTTTTATGTAAGTTAGATCACTAAGGCTTGAGTCATTAATCTTGCATTAAAATTTTAAAATATTATCTTACCTTTTTTGCTCGAGGACTATAAAAAATGTACGTTGTGGTGTGTTTGATAGCACACAAAAGTATGCTATTTCTAGGCTTAGATTTAAGTTAGTTTTGTGTATTTTTAGTGGACTTTGATACTTTTACCTTATGAATTGCCAAATTTGAACATTTGCAGTTGAACTGACGATTTGGAGTGGTTTGGGGACAAAAATAAGCTTAACGGAAAGCTTCGAGCCAAAGAGACAAATAGATGAAGCGCACAAGCAAAGAAGCCCGAGAGAATAACGTTTCAACGCTATATAGTGCGTTGCAATGCCATACATGCAGCCCTTCAAACCCAGTAGACTGCACACAAAGCATTGCAATACTATGTATAGTGCTGCAATGCCAACCTCAAAGATTTTTTCCTTCTTTAATCAATTCGAAGGGACAATGTTGCAACGCCGTGTATAACATTGCAATGTTGTCCCGTGTGTATAAAAAGGAAAGTTTGTGTATTGTAAAAAGGGAGCCATTTTAGACAGCCTAAAATCCTAAACTTGATTGAAGACACTGTTTTGGGACTGAGAGATCATCTTGAGGAGCTAAAGAGGAAACTCGATGCTCGAGATCGCGGGACATCACGACGGGAATGAGTGTTGGCACGCGCAATCCAGTTTTATCCCTTTTCCCTTACTTTGTTTTTGTTGTTTTAGGACTTTTAGATAGGAATTCATGTTGTAGTTTTGAGTATTAAAGACTCGTGGATGGTTGATTATTTGAATTTGTGCTTGGTTTTTGAGTTGTAGTATATCGTAACGAAGATTTATACATTTTTTGGGATGTTTGTTTAAAGCTTTTGGCCCTAGTTTGTATGTATTGTATGGAGTTTAGCTTGAAAAAGTAAACTTGATTAAACAAATTGCATAACTAAAAATAGCCTATTGCATGAAATGAGTATGTTGTTTTTAGAAGCCGTTAAAAGAATATTTTTATTGCCATGCTTAGAATAGATATAGACCAAGAGGTTGATTTGTATTAAAGTATGAGCTTCAGAGAGTCAAATGAATAATTTAGTAATTCTTGGCTTATATTCGTTGTATATGGTGCAATTTCTTGATCAAACCAAGTTATGTTTAATAGTCATTCAACCTCCAATATTCTCTCTAAATGAACTCCAACCTTGTATATATTTAGTTAGCTTTATTAACTCTCATCCAAAGTTTTTTTTCTCTAACCAAAACAGGGCATGAGTAACTATGGTAATTAATCAATCTAAAGAAAACCAATCCTTGTGGAGATGATAACTCGCTATTCAATATCAATATATTAAAACTTGACACCGTACACTTGCGGTTATTTGTGAGCACTTAAAAACAACGCAACAACTTTTCCTTTAAGCTTGTGCTAGCTTCTTTGATATTCTTTTCTTTTCTCCTTCAAACACAATTTAGTCCTCCAAATTTCAAGGTTATATCATTTCTCAATGCAAAGGAATTGATTTATGCTTAAAAATCATCTACTTTGGCACACTCATGCTTGTTGTGAAAACATGGTAAAAATTGCACATAAATGTTCTTCAAACACACAGTTCATGTACTCTTGAAGAAAATATGGTCTAATTTCGAGGGAAAAATAACTTGCATTTCTATACATTATCAGACAACAAGTACTCTTTCTTAACTCTCGTTTGCGTTTGTTCTCAGGTAAGGTAAGAACGTGATGGTTAGACTTATTCACTATCAAAGAGGTATTTCCACATGGAGCAATAGAGTTGCAAACTAGTAATGGATGGTCTTTCAAAGTCAATGGATAACATGTGAAACACTATTGTGGGACTGAAGAGCAAAGTTTGGAGAACATATACTTGGACGAGCCTAATTGATGCACATGAGTACCGTCTAGCTAGAGACGTTAAATCAAGCATTTCTTGGGAGGCAGTCCAAGTTTATTTTCCTTGAGTTTTATTATTTTTTTTTTGTTTGCTTTCTCGTTTTTCCCATTATGTGTCCTTGTCCTTATGTTTTCGATGCTTTTTGTAGGTGTTCGATTATCATAGTCCTCTTCCTCATGCCTGATGACTTTGCTGATTCTTTGTCTATCTAGGCCAGTATTGTTCATCCCTATATTTATTCGTTGTCCTTATGCATGCTTATGTAGGATGACTAGTTTATATATTAAGGACAATGTATGTTTTAAAGTTTGGGGGTGGGGAATGCATTTGTTGATTTAGAAGCATGCATTGTAGAGGAATTTTTTATTTTTTTTTTCATTTTGAGCATGAATGTATGATGATTGTATTGCATTCTTGTGATTAGGATGGCTTAGGACATGTTTTAGATAAGGATGTTTTGCAATTTTTTAAGTATGATAACATGTTCCTGATTTGAGTAAATTTTAATTTTTTTCTTTGGGTCCCTTGCACTTTTTGAGCACATATAAATCTACCTATTTATAATTTTGATGGCTTAGGATTGGGTTATATGATGTAGATGTTTGTTCTCATCTCAAAAGGCTTTAGGAACTAGTTAGAAAGTTAACTTGCATTATAGTTTCTTGATGATAGGTTGTGTTTGAGCATTAGATTTAAATTACTTGATGATAGGTTATTTTGAAATCGGAGTCATGCACATGTAATTGTTGATTCATAAGTTGTTTTGTTTTATTTTGCTTAAGGACTAGTAAAAGCTTAATTTTGGGGGTATTTGATAGTACACAAAATGTGCTATTCTTTGGCTTATTTCTAGTTTTGTGGCTTTATCATTACTCTCACGTTTATATTTGTTTAGTTTGTAGAAATCGAGCAATTAGAGTAAAACCATAGCTTTTGGAGTTATTATGGTGAAAATAACCTTTTTTGGTATTTATTTGAGTCACTAAGCAAAGAGAAAATTGAAACCAAGTCAAGAATCACAAGGCGGTAGCATTGAGAGGCTATCCGAGCGTCTCAACATCCATCTATAGCACTTCAAGTCACTTAATCCTCATAGAAAACATCTTGATGCCCTACCGTAGCGCGAGACGCTTCGAACTTTAGCATCGCGAGACGTTGTAGTATAGCGTCTCGACGCTACCTCTTTTTCCTTATTTAAAACATGGTTGTTGTGTAACATCAAGATGATGCCCCTAGCATCTCGAGGCTACTTTGACTACTTTAAATACTTATCTTTGCCTATGGATTGAGGGAGCCAACTTGGGGAGATTAAGACCTAATTTGAAAATACATTGTGAAGGACGTGAGAATGGACTTTTTGGAGCAAGAGAAAGGATTTTCAACACTCGTGATCGTAGACATCGTAATGGGGACAAAGATTGAAACGTGACCATAGTTCCTTTATTTTCCCTTCCTCCATAGTTTTATTATGTTTTTTAATTTAATTTTAGCGATTGTAGTAGAGAACACGAGTGGCTAGACTTGTTTTTCTTAGGGATAAATGTAGTCGTTGAATCGTACATTTTAGTTAATTGAATGTCATGAACTACTGTCTTTTGTTCCATTCATGCTTGTATGTTGCTAATGTCTATAATCTCTTGATCACATATTATTTTCCTTGTTGATCGAAATTTACACTTGAGAAGTGGGTAGTTTGGATTAGACCATACATCCATGACTAAGGGTAGCTTTCACTTGTGAACGATTAGGACTCCTTTAGAAGTTATTAGAAGAAGATTTCTTAATGCCTTGCATGTTATTAAAAGCTAAACAGTGATGTTCGTTTTATAGATTTGCATGAGAGTTAATTTTCTCGTTAGAGGCAGTTATTACATGTTTCTTCTTGGCTTATGGAATAAATGCATGATGGTTCTTGATTGTTTTGTATCCAAATTGTTGGCTTGATTGGCAAAGTCTATTCCCTAAGATTTATCTCTCCTGAATTGTCTCAACCGTTCTTGCTTGTTATTGCTTTGTTTAAATTTTACACTCTTCATTCGATTGTGTTCCGTAAATAAAATTGGGTGATCATATTCATCGTAATCAATTGAACTAGAAAAACCAATCCAATGCACAACACTCGTATACACAAAATGACTATACTAAAACTTGACTCGTGCACTTGTAGTATAGTATTTAAAACCACGCAATAAGAGTTGTAAAGAGATTGACCTCTGCTGCAAAAGAGGCAGTTGCACAAATACCAGTCGAGTATCATGCTCAACATGTAGATGATGAAGCTAAAAAAGAAGAAGAAAAAGAAGAATAAGGGAGAAGAAACTTGCAATAAGCAAGCCTCATAAAAGAAGAGGAAGTTGTGGCCCAACTTCTAGGCGCAACGTTGGAAGAAAAAGAAGCTGCTGAAGAAGTAGCAGGGGAAAATTTGCCCCCATCTGGAGCACAATCTGACCAAACACCAACACCACCATCACCAACAGTTCAGTAAAGATCAGCTAAGGCCTCACAGGAGGATGTGATAGTATCATAGCTGCAAAACTGATGAACAAGAACGAGGATATGCTACCTTTGATGACTTGTTTGATTCTGAAACAAGAGGCAACTCTCTCGAGCAAATTCCTTCACCCAAGGAGGACATTGAGCATGAAGAAGAAGAACATGAGCAAGTAGATAAACCAGCTCCACTCTCTGATGATGAGGTCCAAGAAATCTCTGAGGAACAAATGCCAAGTGCCTTAGTATCCAAGAAGAGAGATAAATGAGAACGTAGAAAGGGTAAGTAGAAGAAAAAGGACCCAAGCCCACTTAAAGGCGAAGAACTAGCAGAGCCACAACTAAGTACCTTTGGGTTGAGATTTGCACTCCTTTGAATAACAAAGTCATAATGGAGACCATGAAGAATAGGTCTTTCTTGTGTGAGAATGGATTCTGCACCAAAAAAGGCCCCCTCCCACAATTCATTACATATGTCATTTAGAAATGTGGGTGGGAGAAGTTATGCGCAAAGCCTAAGCAAGCAGTTGTCGCTCTAGTCTGATAGTTCTATGCACACCGTAGAGATGGAACACGAAACGAATTGATGCTTAGGAACAAGATAGTTTGATACTCCACACTAGACTTGTGCCAAGAAGAAAGTAGGCAACCTTTTTTTCCCCACTCTAATAACAAAGTTGTGCAAAAAAGTAAAAGTGCTTCCAAACGCATGAGAAAAGGTGGAAAAATGCAAATCATACATCGACTTGTTTGCTCATCAGCAAGTTGACAACAAATAATGCTCAGAAAGATACCTCCCCAAAGGTGATAACTTGTAAAATACAAGTTTTTAAGTCCTAGAATTAGATCAAAAGTACTTTGAGAGAACCAAAAAGCATGCATTACTAGCATTTCTACCACTTATTTTGCAAATATCTCATTTTAAGTGATCATGTGATGAATGAAGAGAATTTAGCTAAGTAAAAGCCATTCCCATGCATTGAAGAATTCTAATAACAATATATGCAGGTTCTTTGGGCACGTAAGGAAATAAGACGTTAAAACCATCTATCTTGAGAGAACTCATGTATGCGTTCAAGTATAGTCAACAAAGTGTAAGGTAGCCAGTTCCCAACAAAGATGCGCCGCACGAGTGAAATAGTAAGATGCCAGTAAGATGATTGTGTGGGCAATACATAGCTACCCTACAGTCAGAGTGGTGCTTCTACAGTGAGCTGAACGCGTGGCATTATCCCAATGGCTGAAGACTCCTATAAATATGAACTTCAAAACCATTTTAAAGAAGTTTTGGGAAAAAGACTTCCTTGCATAAAAAGACCCATCCCTTCAAGCTCCTAACAGTGCCAAGACATTGTTGTTCGTTGGAGAAGAAGAAGAAGTTGTCAACTGGTCACTGTCTCCTTTCCGTCAATGCCACAGTGTTCTTGTTTACCTTGTTTATAATGTACTTTGTTGCATTTTTAGTTGTTTACCATGTCGTGTATGAACTTCTATGTACCTTTTAAGCTTTCATCAATAATATTTCATGAATCATCTTCTTTCCCTCGATTTTTCTATTTATTTTCTAATAATGACTAGCTAAATCTTAAAGGGGGTGGCTTCAAGAGAAACCCAGTATGCAACCTTCATAGCCTTCAACGTTTTCTTGCCTTTTATGATTCTTTCATTACCCTCTTTCATTTGGCCAACCTAAATAAGGCATTAGCACATTCAAGCACTGCGAGGATTAGAGTATGTGGAACATCTAAGAAAAGTATGAGTGTACTTTTCACTAGGGAGTTTTAGACGTAAAACAACCACTGCAAGCTAAAATGGGCCAGGAGAGAAACCACTATTCAAAGCATAGACATGTGACATTATAGTGTGCTTAACATCATTCTCAAAAGAGCTAAGATAAGTAGGAACCCATGTTTCGCTGAGAGTAAAGACTAGTATACCATTAAAAGGTGAATAGTGTGCATACTGGGGGGAATCGTAGCTAAACCCCTGTTCTCACCATTGTTTATCTCTCTTTAGCCATCTACTGGTCATTGCATACTTCAAATCTTCAACTTACCTTACGTTACTTTAACTTTTATTACATTGCATTTTACTTTAAGTTCCACCATATTGTTAATTTTTTGTCACTGCATCTGCTATCAAAATATTATAAGAGTTATTAGTGTGTTCATCAAGTCACTGTAGAATCGACCTTGGAATACTTTCCAATTATTACTTGCGTGTGTTGGTGATAGCACTCATTTAGTGCTATTTTATTGCAATTTATTTAGCTAGTCTTGTGCTTTAATTGTGAGCTTTGATGTTGTTTATTGTTGATTTTGTAGATTTCGAGCTTAAGAAGCGAAATCGGGGTATTTAGGAGTGAAAGGGTGAAAATGGAGCTCAAAAGGACCAAATTTGAGAGACTAAGTGTTGGAGGAGCTCAATGTAGCTTGAAGACCAGAAAGGAAGTCGTCTCAATGCCCTAATTTAATGTGAAAACCTGAGAGCCAGTGCTGAGACACTGCTATTTGGCGTCTCAACAATGTAGGAGGCATCACAATGTTGTGCTCAATACTAGGAACACATGAAGGCTTATTTCCATTTGTAATGTCTCGACGCTACTTCAATTCCACATAAGTGAAATGGTGCATTTGGGACAATGTCGAGACGCTGTCCCTAGAGTCTCGATGCTGCGACGAGAGAGCTATATATTTTTCTCATTCTTGTGTGAAAAAAGTGGAGGCAAAGTAGGGTTATTGGACCCAAATATCGATAGCACTTTGTTTTTGGACGTTTTGGGAGATCTTTATGGTTGTTGATCGTCTAATCGGAGCTCGCAATCGTGGTGGATAGAAGCGGGAGGGGAAGATCGACCTCTGTTGTCGCTTTTATCTTTCATTTCTCTTTTCATTTATTTTTCATTTTTCTTGTTATTATTGGTCTAATTCCTTAATATAGGGACTTTAATGCAACCAATTGGACATCTCTTTACTAATTAATTAGCCATTTAATATTGTCTTTTCATATGAGCTCATTTGTGCAATCCATTCTTAATGCTTTTAAGCTATTGGCCAAAGTTTAAATGATTAGTTGTCTAAATTTTTACTCGGTGGAGGGAATTTAGGCCTAAACTTGATTGTATGACTAGTGGTGTTTACCGAGGTGAAAGCCGATGGTTAGAGAAATACCATTAGAGGTTGAGAATGAAGGAAATTAATTCCATTTGTGTTAATCAGAGCAACAAACATGTGGCTTAATTAATAAAACAGGAGATTAGGATGAGACCGACAGGAGATTCCTAGAATTAGACTTCTACACTTATGGGTTATGTGATTAGATACTTTTAGATTCTAATTAATTAGGTTGAGGGTCCAATTGGTAAAATTAATTCCATAAAGCGTCAACCATTGTTTCTCTCGCCTTTATTTCAGCATTTTCAGTTTTATTTAGCTTTATCTGCAAGTTGTCTTTCGAGTTATGTTTGTAAATAAAATTGAGCGCAATTATTTCCAATATTCAAATGAATTTTAAACGATTCCCATGGACACCACTTTGAAACTCAATAATCACTATATTACTTGACTCGTGCACTTGTGGCTATGAAAAAATATCGCATCATTTGGGTATACACTTGCACTCAATGTAGGGTAGAAAGCCACATCTAAGTTTGCATGTTGAATTCACCAATCTTTACTTACTTTCATCAATGCATACTTATGAAGTTGCAGTATTTCCCTATTAATTTCTATATTCTTCCTACAAGCTAGAATAGGAGAATTAGTTTTATTTTGACGAGCCTCGATAACCCGACCAAAAGACAAGATCTACAGATAGGTAAAGTGTTTAACTCTAACTTTTAGAGAATCACATCTTACTAGTCTTTTTAGTTCTTATTCAATTTGATCTAAATCAACCATAACTGCCAAAGACACAAGTATCATCTCTAGGAGAAAATAATTGGCATTTCTACTGTAGATTCGACAAACCTAAATATCTCATTAATGTGTAGTATTGTATATGTTAACTTTTTAACACATACAAATTGTTCTTATTTTCAGATGAACATTTTGAAAATATAAGATTCATTACTTGCAAACTTCAGACTATATGAACCCCTTTTTTTTAGTAATAAAATTACAAAAATCTAAATTCTCCTAAGGTATCTGATAACACACAAAATAATGCTATTTCTTAGCTTAGTTTTATGCTAGTTTTGTTATGATTATGTGTGCTTTCATGTGTTTTTATATATATTTTGTAGAAACCGAGCAATTGGAGCAAAACTGGAGTATTGTGAGATATTTGGACGAATTTGGAGCAAAAAGAAGCCATATTTGAGGATCCAGTGTTGAAGAGGAAGAACAAAGCATTTGAGTCAGAGAGTATAGCGTTGCAATGCCATGTCAGTAGCCATTCAACCTTAAAGTGCAACAGACATAGCCTTGCAACGTTGTTCCTATTATTGCAACGCCAGCCAAATCACATTTTTCCTTTTTTATAAAATTCGAACGGACAACATTGCAAAGCTACCCCTAGCATTGCAACGTTGTCTCAACTCTATAAAAGGGAAGTTGCTATTTTGTACAAAGAGGGCTGTTTTGAGAGACCAAAATTCCTAAGCTCAATTCAAGCACTGTCTAAGGACTTAGAGGAGACTTTTGGAGAGCTAAGGAGGAGACTCAAGGCTTGAGATCATGGACATCACATTGAGAACGAGTGTTGGCATGCGACCTAAGTATATTCTCTATTTCCTCTCCTTTTCTTTGGAATTTAGGAGTTTTTGTGGAATGTATTAAGGTTGTAAATCTGTGTTTTTAGACATTAGTTTGGTTGTATTGTTGAACAGTTGGTTGATTTCTAGTTGTAGTTTATTTATTGACATCTTTTATGCATCTTTCTATCATTGGCATAACATTTGGCTATGGTTTTCATGTTAGACTAGATTTAGCTCAAGAGAGTAAGTTTAGTTATAGAACATTCGATGCATGACTAGGGTTAATCTATTGCATGAGAGTTAGTAGGTTAATTTTAGAGACCTTAAAAAGAATATCTTAATGCCATGCTTAGAAGTAGAAATAGACCGAGAGGTTGATTTATTAGTTGGGCTTCATTTAATCAACCATTCATGCTTCTCAAAATTGGACTCCAAAGCATGTACATATTAGTTTAGATTTTATTTTTTCTTGATTTCAAAGTTTGGTTCTCTAAATAAAATTGGGCAAAAATAACTACAGTACTTAATTAATTCTAAAGTAAACAAATCCTCCTGGAGTCGATACTCTTTACTTTATCAATATATTAAAACATGACACCGTACACTTGCGGTTATTTGCGAGCATTAAAATACACGCAATAAGTTTTTGACGCAGTTGTAAGGGAGTGGCGTATTTTTAGATTAATTAATATTGTGGTAAATTTTCTAGATTTTAATTTAGAGTGTAAAATTTTGTATATTGTTTGTATTGTGTGATTTTTTATTTCTTTCTATTTTTTTGTTTTGTGTAAATCTCCTTGTTGTTTTCCTTTAGTTTCTTAATTAATTTTTGTCTTTAGATTTGCTCTTTACTTGTGTTGTGTTTTCTTTTGATTAGGTTAACGAAGTGTATGCCCAAAGTTAGAGATCATCTAGTGCTCTTTGACCTGAGATTGAGTGTACTTGTATTAGAAACCTCCAACTCAAAGAGAAATTCCAAACATTCAAATGGCAGAAGAAGAGATTGAAGAGCAAAAGGCCATTAGGGGCTATTTCAAACCTGTGTTCCCTGCTGAAAGCTCGGGGATAGTCCACGCACCTATCATTGCAAATAACCTCGAGTTGAAAACTGGCCTGATTGAGATGGCCAGAGATAACCCTTATAGAGGACATCCTACAGACGACCCCAACTTTCACTTAAAATCACTTCTTTCTTTATGTGGCACAGTCAAGATAAATGGTGTCTCTAAGGGTTTCATACGCTTACGTTTGTTCCCTTTTACTTCGCAGGATAAAGCTCGAGATTGGTTGGAAAGTTTGGAACCACAGAGTATCTCTACCTGGGAGGATCTTGCTCAAGCACTTCTGTTAAGATTCTTTCCACTTTCTAAGACTGCCAGGTTCATAGTGGAGATTGGAACTTTCAGGTAGCTTGAGGGAGAGAAAATGTTTAAAGCTTGGGAAAGGTATAAAGACCTCATGAGGTAGTGCCCACAACATGGGTCCCCTATTTGACCACAAATTCAGCTATTCTACAATGGGCTAAATGGAAATACCAAGACCATATTAGATGCAGTAGCTGAAGGGACTATTATGTCTAAAACAGTAGTTGAAGCCAAAACTTTGCTGGAAAAGATGGCTGCCACAAGCTATCAATGGCCTACTGAATGATCAATGTCAAAACAAGTGGCTGACATCTATGAAGTTTGTCAGACCTCCTCCCGAACCACCTGCTAACTTGGCCCGGAAGATGGCGTGAAGCCAACAGGCATCGTTTCACTACTTAACGATACCCATGACCCTTTTAATTCCTGATAAACAAACCATACCTGTAAGCGAAATACTTTACATATTACACAGCGGAACCCTGGAAAATTTCGACTTATGCACACGGAGCAGTTTTAGTTAAAACCTCACTTGAACAATCAAAACACAACCACTCGTTGTTTACACAAACAAGACCACTAGTTCCACACACGAACATAACTACACGTCCCTTTTAAGTTATCTACACTACGAGCAGACTCGCTATATAACACCACCCACGTACAAGGTATCTAACTCTGAGAACCCTCGGCGGCGATGGCAGGATCTCAGGCACTGGGAGCTCGATCTCTACCTGGAAAGTTGGAAAACATTGAAAGTATGAGCTAGGGAAGCTCAGTGAGTGACTGAGTTTAAAACTATTAACTCGTAAATCATAACATATAACATCAATAGCTTTTACAGAAGTCCAGCAAGCGTGTCAAAAGTATTAACCATTTTAAACATATGACAAATTAGTTGTGTAAGACTCGCCTAGTACAACCAATGTTCATTCTACGATGTAGTGGGGCCCGCCCAGCACTCCCATCGTCTTTGTCGTAGTGGGGCTCGCCCAGCACTCACGACAGCATTGTTGTCACGGAGTACACTCAACGTCGACAACAGAAAATGACCTGTGTGCACACGGTACTATACAACCTCGGGCTCAGTATCTCAACCATTAACTCATTCAGGTGTCAGAGAAACACATGAAAACCCTTAACAGTTCTTGCTAACACATGTAGACTTGGAATTAAGGTATTTCTTCTAGTTTCAGAAAATCAGTAAACATATGCTCACAACGAACAATTTAAATCATTTTTAGGAAAACCATATATGCTTATGAATACGTGTTCAAGAGACCATAAATCTTTAAACTACATCATTCTTAGGAAGTCTTTTCTTTTCATGAACACAAGTTCAAGCATAGAATTTATTTTCAGAATTCATTTTGTCACTCACAGCATTAATATTAGATTCTCGGTCCGTAGATTTGTCCTATTCCTTCTTGGCCTGCCAAATAAACAAAACCAAGCATTAGAATCTTGGCCTCATGAATCTAAGGTTTAGGATTGCAAAAACCCTCCCATCTATTTCCTGCACTTTATAGATTTTATACCCTAAACTCACACACCTATAACTTTTCCATTACTTGCTCAATAATGATGTTCTTTATACCAAACTCTTCCTTTTTGAACCCTCTAAAACTTATCTGAAGGAGTGAAATCGAAATTCCTAAAGGATGTGTCTGTAACTACCTTGAAATCTATTTTCCCCAAACACGTTTCTGCTAAACCAGAACTGTTTTCCTGCTGCAACCCGAAACTAACCTGGAATTTAAAGCAACTTCCAAACAAATTCTAACCACGACTTCTTCATGAAAGTTATAGGAAATTAAATCAGATTTCCATCCATACCTAATACAGCTTCTAATTCGAATTCTACAGATCAGTACATCCCAAAAACCAGAGGTTCCCCGGATTTGACAGTAAAAACACTCCTCTGACTTCCCCTTCATAAAACCCATAACATAAATTCAGATTTTGCTCGAGCTTCCTTCACGAAAATTGTTCTAAAATGAGTTAAATTTCAGAAGAATCAAACCTTACCTCTTAATTCTTCTTGTGGAGCTTGGTATGATCAAAACACCAGACGTTGGCAGAATTGAACACCAGAATTTACCATGCACTTGGACTGTGTTTCCTCCTTTTCTTCTTCAATTCCACCTTCAAAATCACCTTTCTTCTTTCTCTTATTCTCTCCCACGAAGAACCCTGTTTTATTTCACCAAATGGGTAGCCAAATGGATGTATATAACTTAAGGAGAAAGAGTTTGGCGGTGGTGGACAACCCACTTGTTTTTTTTTTTTTTTTTTTTTTTTTTTTTTTTTTTTTTTAAAACAACATATAGTCATTCCATTTTTGTTTTTCTTCTTTCTTTTCTTCCCAAAACAATATACCAACCTACTTCCCTTCTTTCCCTTTTTAATTTTTAAGAAGTTTCAAGGAGGAACTCCGGGTTTACAAAGTTAGTGAGGTAAGTGCTTTGAAAGCACAAATGGCTTCCTTGACTGATGTTTTATCTCAATTGGCAGGTATAGGGAGTAGTTCGTCAATTGCATCTCTATCAGATTCGAATGTGGAGCAAGTAAATTATGTGAACAACAAATGTCATAATTAACAAGGAAATCACATGCAGAACTCACTCCCTACCCATTATCATCCAGGTTTGAGGTATCATGAAATTTTTTCTTATGCTAGTAACAGGAATGTTTTGCAACCTCCTACAGGTTTACCCTCTAACTCACAACAAGCTAAGAAGAAATCCTCACTGGAGAATATGATTGGAAACTTCATTGTTGAATCAAACAAGGGGACAAATTAGTTTCAGCAGAAAATTGAAGGCATTGTCTTAGGCTAGGGAAGTGCAATCAAAAGTTTAGAAGTTCAGATGAGTTAGTTGGCCTATTCCCTGAATGCTTTGCACAAAGGAAAATTTTCAAGTGACACAAAGATCAACTCTAGGGAGCAATGCAAGGCTATAAGTCTAAGGAGTGCGAAGTAGTTATGAGAACTTGTGAGACGTTTCAATTATGAGGATGATGAATCTCATAAGGAAAAAGATGAGGAAATCATACATACATCTGATGCTACAAGGCCTACAAACCCAAGTCTTTCTTTTGTGCCCAATCAGACTCCTTACCCTCAGCGCTTTAGGAAGAAAAACTTGAATGAAGGGTTTGCTAAGTTTTTAGAATTATTTAAAAAACTTGATGTGACTATTCCTTTTGCAGAAGAATTGGAAATGATCCCAAGTTACACAAAGTTCATGAAGGATATCCTAACTCACAAGAAGAAATTTGGGACTCTGGAAATAATACATATGACTAAAGAGTGTAGTGATGCACTGAATAGGAAGTTTTCATCCAAATCAAAAGATCCAGGGAGTTTTACTGTTCCTTGTACTATTGGCAATTTTTATTTTCATAAAGCTTTATGTGATCTAGGTGCTTCTATTAACTTAATGCATTATTATGTGTACAAGACACTGGAACTCAAGGATTTGAAACCTACTAACATGTCTCTGCAACTTGCAGATCGTTCCATAGCTTATCCTAGAGGTATAGTGAGGATGTGGTTGTGAAAGTTGACAAGTTTTTAATTCCTGCTGATTTTGTAGTTCTGGACATGGAAGGTGATGATGAGATCTCCATCATTTTAGGACGACCCTTCCTTGCAATAGAGGAAGCTTCTATTAAGGTATGAGAAGGCAAGTTATCCTTTTGTACAATTGACGAAGAGGTAACTTTTAATATGAACCAGACAATAAAGTACATGCAAGGTAAGACAAGGTATGATGATAGATGTTGTTGATGATTTGACCGATGAATTCTCTAACACGATTGTGAAAAAGAATCTACTAGAATGGGCATTAACTAGAGTTATAGTAGTGAGGACTCGAGGTCAAATTGAATCCACCACATGAGTCTAGTCTAGCTAAAGACATTAAAAAAATCACTTCTTGGGATGCAACCCAAGTCTTCATTAACTATAGATCACTCCACAATAGACCTAAAGTTGCACTCTTATGCAGTATATGACAAGTTGTGTCCATGGATATAATCACTACATGCAAGTCAATCCTGTTGGTATTTATGCTCTAAAGCCTTGTAATTAATGATTTATTTAATAATTAATAATAAATTTGATTATTTTATTTGTAATATACTGTTATCCATTATATAAAAAATCCAAGGCTTTTAGTGTAATCTTGAACAGTACGTGGTTAATATACGGGAGGATCATGTTCAAGAAATAACCTAAAGGGTCATAGTATATGGATAAGGTTGGGTGCCTTATCTTGGCAACACCATTGATACGACCCAGTTTGTAATAGTTACAAATAAATTAATTAATTTTGTATCATTGGAGCTTATAATCTGTAGGTCCATAAGGTCCCCTTGCTAACTCATGGTAACACTAAAAGATCAATTTAGTGGAAAGAAAATTTTGAAATGTTCAAATTAATATTTAATTTGAAGTGTTCAAATTAATATTTAATATATTAGATATATTAAATATAAAAGAGAAAAATATATTTATTATATTTGATACATTAAGTATTAAAATTTGAACATTTCAAATTAATATTTAATTTGAAATGTTCAAATTAATATTTAATATATTACATATATTAAATATAAAAGAGAAAAATGTATTTATTGTATTTGATACATTAAATATTAAAATAATTAATGTATAATAGATACATTAAATAAAAGATATTTATAAAATTTGAATAAGATTCAAATAAATAAATATCATAGGAGATTTGAATGAAATTCAAATAAGTATAAGATATATTTTAATATATTAGATATTAAAATATAATATTTTAATTATGGCAAAGATTTGCCCTTGGTCTCTATAAATAGGACCCTTGGGTTGAGTCCTTAGAGATAACACACATCTCCTCAATAGCGAATTAGAGAATTCTCTCTAAACCTCTCCAATCCCTTGTGGATTTTCTTTCAAGAGGCTCCCACAAGCCTTAGTCTTGTGTTCGAATCATAGCCAGGAAGACTTTGTGGAGGAGATAAAGGGCAGATAGAAATATCTCCATATTTACTACATGTAAGTTTTCTTAATCTTATTTTTAAGTTTAATTTAAATAAAATCAAAGACGATCCAATGCTTCCACTACGGAGTGAAACGTTCATTCCTTCAGATCCTTCATGAGATGTTCGTAATTACAACTAGGTCAAAAGTCTGTTTTACCCCTGTAATTACATCTTATACCTTAAGTCTCACTGATCCTCTAATGAACAATTTGTTTATAATCCAATTATAAACTAAGTCCCTTTCGGGCCAATAAGAGGGTGGGGCCTCATTGTTCAAGTCCCAAAATCAGTAGTTAAGGGAACTACTCATCTACTTATCATATATAGGAATGAGTGAATTACATCTTGTGAGATTATGTTCCCAACTCCCTATTTGGTAAAGTCCCCAAAACGGTAGGCACATTGAATCGGCTACAAAAGTCACTCTCACCCATGTAAATCAAAGGACAAGCCCTCACAGACAGAAGTTCATAACTCACTCAGGATTAAGATCGAGTCGCATATGATCGTCTTGATGAAATATTAATCTTCTTAATTAACGGATTTATAAAGAGATATTAAATATTTTGTGGTTGTTGACATACAGGAGACTCATGTTCAAGAAATAACCTAAAGGGTCTATGGTATATGTATAAGATTGGGTGCCTTATCCTAGTAACACTATTGATACAGTCTCGTTTTGTAATAGTTACAAATGATTTGATCCAAATCATTCATGTGGAGATATGTGATTGTGGGTATCATGTATAATGAGTTAGTATCATACTAGACCATGAAATATTTAATCTCTTTTTATAATTTTGTTAATTTAGAAGATCAATATTTTAATTGGATGATCATATGCAACTCGATCTTAAAAACTTGAGTGATTTATGAACTCTTGCCTGTGAGGGCCCGTCCTTTGATTTGCATGCCTGAGAGTGGCTTTTGTAGCCAATTCAATTTTCCCTACCATTTTGGAGACTTGACGAAATAAGGAGCTAGAAACATAAGTTTCACAAGATGGAGTTCATTTCTTCTCATATAGGGAAAGTAGATGAATAGTTTTCTTAAGTGCTAATTTTGGGACTTGAACAATAGAGCCCCACCCTTTCACTGGCCCTAGAGGGACATAGTTTATAATTGGACTATAAACAAAAATTTTCATTAGAAGATAGTGCCACTTAAGGTATAAGATATAATTACAGGGGTAAACTGGACTTTAGACCCAACTATAATTATGAACAACTCATGAGGGATAGACTTGTATGTAATGGTTATATCCATGGACTCAACTTGTCCTACAATGCATAAGGGTGCAACTCTAGGTCTACAGCAGAATGATCTAGAATTAATGAATGGAAATTAATTGATTAAAGAGTTTAATTAATTAATTTTGTGTCAATGGAGCTTAAATTATGTAGAGGCATAAAGTCTCATTGCTAGCTCATAGTAACACTAAAAGAATCAACTAAGTTGAAAGAAAAGTTTGAAATGTTCAAATTAATATTTAATGTATTTAATGTATTTAATTTACATGAGAATAATACATTATTAGATAAATTATATATTAAGTTTGAATAAGATTCAAATGGATAATATATGTTGTAGGAGATTTTAAGATATTTGAATGAGATTCAAATCTATTAAATATATAAGATATTCGAATGATAAATATCTTATCATAAGTTCCTATATAAATAGGACCCTTGGGTTGAGCCAAAGTACAAGTTCTCTACAATAGAAAGAAATATTTCTAGATTTTTTTCCCAATTCTCTGTTAATTCTTTCAAGAGGCTCCCATAAGACTTGGTCTTGTGTTCAAGTCATAGCAAGTAAGATCTTGTGGTGGAGATTCGACCTCGTGGGAATTGGAGCAAAAGAAGTAAAGGCCCGCTAGAAGTATCTCCATTATTTGATGAGGTATTTATTTGTTTAACCTAATTATTTTAGTTTAATTCGAAATAAATCCAAGTTGATCACTCCATTTATTTCTAAAATATTTAGAAATCATAGTCTTCTGTTACGGGGTGAATCGTTCATTCCTGTCAGGTTCTTTATGCATGAGTTGTTCAAGAGTAGTAACCTCACATGGATGCAATGCGTTGCTAGCTAAAGAATTAGGAATGACATATTTTGTATTACAAACTAACTCTTTTTCATTATGGGTACTTTCTATTTTAACATTAAACATACAATCATGACTTACATGACTTTTGAATGGAAGAGATTTTGTATGCTTAGTTTGACAATGCATTTATTTTTTAATCCCAACAATACTAGGCATGAAAACAGGCAATACTGTAACGCCCGGCTTATTTAGGAGTTTAAATTTTTAATTTTGGAATTTAAGTGGAATGATTTTTCATTGGGTAAGTTAAATTTTGAAGGTTAATTTGGAATTTAGAATGAGAAAAAGGGTATAATTGGAACTTAATAAGTTGTTGAGGGTATTTTGGTAATTTTTGGAAAAGGAAAGGGCATTTTGGTCATTTATGGAGAAGATATTTTGATTTTATTATTATTATTATTATTATTAAAAAAAAAAAAAAAAAAATATCTTCTCCCTCGCGCAGCTCTCCCTCTCCGTCAGCCTTCTCCCTCCCCGATCATCTCTCTCTCTCGCCGAAGCTCCAGCCGCACGCCGTCCGCCGTCCGCCGCTCTCTCTCCGATCTCTCTCTCTCTCTCACTCGATCGTCTTCCTCACGGTAACTCTCTCTCTCCCTCCGACCGAACGCCCATCCTTCACGCCGGTCTTCTTCTTCTTCTTCCCCGCCGCTGCTCGCGAGTAGCTTCGCCGGAGCCTCTCTCCGACTGCCCAGATCCGCTCGCACGAAGACCCACGCACCTCCGTTGTCGATCGCCGGTGAAGCCCACTGCAGCTCGCTGCCGAACGCCGCCGAGCGAGCGCTCCCTCGACGGTTCTGCAGCTCGTGAACCTCACTCCAACCGCCGCAGCTTCGCCGGAGTCCTTGAACGCGCCGCCGTTCATCGGTTTCTGTAAGTTCGAAACTCAGATCGCGCCGGATCTGCGAGAAAACGCCTCACCGGAGCTCACCGGAGTCCCGAGCGCACTAGATCTGCTCAAAACGCGCTCTCACGCGCCGATTGGAAGCTCCACGCGCCGGCCACGCGCCGCCGTCTGCCGCCGCACGCGCCGCCGTGCTCCGGCCACGCGCCGCCGCTCGCCGGAGTTGGGTAAAAATTGCCATTAGGTCCGTTTCGTCGAGTTATTAATGATAGAATGTGTTTTAGCGTAATTCGGATGGTTTAAGACACGTTTAGAACACTTTTTAGGTGATTTGTCGAGGACATTGGATCGTACTTGGAGTGGGAACTCGAGAAGCTCATTACTAAGTGAAGAAAGGGTATTGTAATAAGTAAAGACTTAAGGTAAGGGATCTCACAACGAAAGAAGTTTTCAAAACTGGAGCTAGCTCTATGTTTACTTTGAAAGTATATGTTTGTCATGTTAAGTATTTAAGAAAGAAAGTGTATTATATGTATGTCTTTGAAATGCGATTGCTATGACTGATGCATTCATAACTATGTTCTAAAACGAATGGGACCTCATGCATGTGTTGTGTTCATGAAAAGATTTATATAGGCTGTGACGATAATTCTCCCAAAAGTTTTATGTGGGTTTTGAGGGAACCCGAGTCTTCGGACTCTATATGCTCCCGGGGTTCAAGAGTGCCCCCACGACTGTAGCCGACGGGCTTGAGTCTTCGGACTCCACGATGGTAGCCTTCGGGCTGAGTCTTCGGACTCCATGATATATGTTAGCTTTCGAGCTTAACTCTCAGAGGTAGGGAGGACTCTATTAGACAGAAAAACTATGTCTTCGGACTATTCAGAGGCCCTCGGGAGAATTTAATCGTTCACAAGAGCTGCGAGGAAAAGTACATGGTTTATAAAAGGAATTTTAGGTCCCCTACTAAAGCGATGGTTTACGATGGTTTTATGATTTAAAATGACATGTCTGCTCGATCAAATGAAAACCAAAAGCATTGAAATTTTCATATCAAAAGTAGACTTGAAGAGCTTCATTTTAGATGCATGTTTGAGGTAATTTGAGGCATAAAATTATAAGGAATATAATTTGAAGTAGAAAAATTCACAAATATGCAAGAAACTATTATTTTCCTTCTTTTTTTTTTCTTGCTTCTTTTCTTGTTTCTTTTTCTGCTTTTTTCTTTTCTTTTCTTTTATTTTCGTTTGTAGATACCGTATTTGGTCCGGTAATTTTTATAATTTGATTTGATTTTAATTTTTGGTTTGTGTTGACTTTGGTTATATATATATATATATATAGATATAGATATATATATAGATATAGATATAGATATAGATATAGATATAGATATATATATATATATATATTTTAAGCTTTATTTAAAGCTTTGATGTTTTATTTTATTTTTATCATTTTAGATTATAATATATTGTATTTTGATTTTATTTGTTTTGATTTGATTTTTATTTTTGTTTATTTATTCATTTTTGTTTATTATTATTATTATTTTACGTTTAGCTATCACGTTTTTTTTTGTTGTAAACTTAGTCTTCTTCTTCCCCACAATAATAGGTAGCTACACGTCCAAATTCTTCCCCAAAAAGAGGATTTGCAGCGGTTGTGACTGAAAAAATGATCTTTTTTTAGTCAGTTTGATGGTTTTAAAGAGGGGAACTAGAGAGACCAAGGGGGATTTATTAGAGAGGGAGGTGAGGGAGTTGAAGAAATCACATAGGAAAGAAGAAGAAGATGAGAAAAGAGGAGAGATTACCCATATCCACGAATTCCAGAGATTACCCATTCCGACGGCGTATTCGGCTAGCATCGGCGACCTTCAGTTACATGAACTACCCACAGCGGTGTCCCAGCCTCCGATTCAAAGTAGCAGCTCCAACTCAAGACCCTCGGCGTATAGCACTCGAAGCTTTTGCACCAAAACATAATCAAACTCAACCCCTTTTGAGTCTAGATCCGGCGGCAACTCCGACTTCGCAACTCCGACGAACGGAAAATTGGCCAGTAGCAAGTTAAATGTGGTCCAATCTGCAATTGAAATATCGACTTCGCAACCCGACCAAATACGATTTCTTCTTCTTCCGTAAGGTGAGGTGTGGAGATGAAGTGAGAGAAATTTTCTCTCTTTAACTTCTATTTAGACCCTTAGTTTCTTGTGGTAAATTCCCATTTTGTCCTTAATTTGTGTCTAACTTTCAATCTGGTCATTTTGTGTTAATTACTGATCTGCCTATAAACATGGTCTTCAATTTCTAATCAATCCATGATTGTTTAATCTCTAATATGATTCATGTTGTTTATTTTTCAATTTGACCCATGAGATGTTTGTAATCTACCCATGGCTTGTTGGTTCAATTTTCAATTAACCCATGATTTGTAGTTTAATTTCAAATTGACCCTAGCATGTGCTTAAATAATAAATTGGTCCATAGCATGTTTCGTAATTTGCAAATTGGTCTATAGCATGTTGTTTGATTTTCAAATTGACCTATAACATGTGGTTTAATTTCAATTCTCCAATAACATGTGGTTTAATTCTAATTTGACTAATTGCATGTGGTTTAATTTGCAAATAAACATGAAATAAATTAATTTGACATGTTGGTTTGACCATGTTTAAATTTTAATTTTTTTTTAAATTGCAATTAACTTGAATTGTTGTTTAAATTACAATTGGATTGTTAATTGACCAATCAATTTTATGTTTAACTTTTCCATAACATGTTGGTTTGATGTCAAATAGTTTTGAATGGTTGTCTAAATTCATTTTAGTCTTAATTGTTGTTTAAATGTCAACTAGCCTTAGTTGTAATTTAAATTTCAATTAAATTTTGAATGGTTCATTTTCGTCATTTGATTGATTAATTTGCTTAATTTGCAAATTCCTTGAATTTGGCTATTTGCTTGTTTTAATTTGAATTAAATTGCAAATTGTTTAATTCGTTAAATTGCTTCAAATTTGCTATTTGCTTGTTTTGATTTGAATTAAATTGTAAATTGTTTTAATTCGTTAAATTGTTTAATTTGCAAATTGCTTAAATTTTTGCTATTTGATGATTTCATTTGAATTTGATTTGATTTGGAATTTTCTAAATACAATTTCGGTTTAGTCACAATTGATTTACTTTTAATTTGATTCCAACTAAAATAAAGTTTTAATTTGTATGTAATTTAGATTTTCTAAAGGAGCTCTCAAGTTGTAACTAATTAATGAGTTTGGAATAAAGTTTGAATATACAGGACCCAACGTTCTGTCTAGGCTGAGGTATTTAAGCTGACCAAAGGGAACACCTCTACCTAGGAACTGCCCAATTAGTCAAAAAAAAATTAATCTCATTGAAACTTTCTCAAAATTGCATTTTGGCAACAAAAGTTTGAAATAAAACAAGATTGCCCTTTTAAAATTGGATTTCTGAAATAAGAACCTTCCAATTTCTCAAAAATGCATTTTGGCAACAAAAGTTTGAAATAAAACAAGTTTGCCGTTTTAAAGTTGGATTTCTTAAATAAGAACCTTCCAATCTCTCAAAATTGCTTTTTGGCAACAAAAGTTTGAAATAAAACAAGTTTGCCCCTTTCAAAATTGGATTTATGAAATAAGAATCCTCCAATTTTTTAAAATTTAATTTTCATAATAAAGTTTGAAATCAAATATATTGCCTCGTTTTAAAACTGGATTTCTAAAATAAAAACCCCATCGTTTTTAAAATTCTTTTCATAAATAATTTGTTCTTTTTTATAAAATAAGGAATTTGTTTTAAAATATCAAAATAAATTACAAGTCTTTCTAATAGCCTTGAGCCACTCATAGTTATTAGTTCATATTTTATTTTTAAAATGTGAATTAATAAATTTTGGGACATTCAAAATAAAACATAAAAATATTTTCTTTGGACTACAAAAAATAAAAGGATTATTTTGAAATAAAATGTGGTAACCGTTTTTCTAAAACTAGTGTCGTAAGGGTGATAACACCTTCCCTACACTCAATCGACTCTCGGGCCTAATTTCTGGTTTCATAGACTACCTTTTTCCTCTAAAATGGGTGACTAATCACACCCTATGATGATTGGTGGCGACTCCAAACCTTTTACCTCGAAAGAGACCTACAGGGAGGACGTCGGCCGCTCCACGTCGTGATGACGTTGCCACAGCTTGGCGACTCCACTGGGGACTGCAGAGTTAAGCCACTTAAATTTTATTTTTCTATTATCCTTTTATTAGATTATTTGGTCCATTGTTTATTATATTTTGCAATTTATTTATGTAATTGCATTTTGTACATATTTATGTTATCAATCATGCATTTCACACACATTCACAAGCCTCCTACCCAGATTGTACCCTTTAGGACTAGATTCGGAGACAGAGTAGTGTGACCTTTGTGGAATTTCGATTCTCGTGCAGGCACATGAAATTCTCCACTCAAGCTAGCCATGCTGTTTAATCAGTAGGAAGGCTTGGGGACCATTTTCCTCTAGGAAGCATTAGAACTCAACTTTACACTCATACTTGCTATAGAATTGGGAGATTAATTTATAGGTGTATGCTTTGGTTGCTACAATTTTATTTTTATGTTTATTTTTATTTTTATTTTTATTTTTGTTTTTGTTTTTGTTTTTGTTTTGTTCTCTTTCCTCATAAATACTTTCTTAGATTTTGAAGTGATATGAGAAAGCAAGATTTGACAAACTTTTAATCATTGGTTTTGGCAGTAAACTAAAGCATGAGTTCCATAAAATCTCCCCCTTTAACATAAAATCCCCAAGAATCGGGCATAGAAGATCAAGCAACGGTGCGTCAATGGTCAAAAAGTTCATAGGATGCACTCCGCTATTATATAGTTGGATTCTCAGTCATGTGAAGTGTCCATCAGAATTCAATTGTCCTCAGGTCAAATTTTCTAATTCATGGAACAAGCTGCAAAATCCAGTACTGGAATTCATACAATCGGGTTGGAGCTCGACCTTTCCCGAAAAGATGAAGATGTGGTATGGAGATCTCCTTGGATGTCTACTAGGTCGTTGATGTACAGATGTGGTAAATTTCAAAATCTACCCCTCATAGGTCCATGGGGATGTATAGCTTATGCACCTTTGTTTGTGTTACGCCAAATTTGGGTACGCCAGTTCATCCCTACTACGCATGAGCTAAGAGATTCAAAATTTGCTTATGATAAGGGATTTTGCAGAAATAAGGTTCAGGAGATTGTAAAGGCATGGAAGGTAGTCACTAAAATCAAAAGTGGTCAATTTCACGATGATACCTCAAATGAGTACAAAACATGGCATTCAAATAGAGCCAAAACCATGGTCGTGTCACCGAACATTGAAGTCAATGTAGAACAAAAGGTAGAAGTGATACCGAAAGAATTGGCAGAGCAAAAAGCTCATGAGAAGGAATGTGATGAGTTGAGAAAAATAAATTCATCATTAGTCCAAGAAAATGAAAGGTTGAAAACAGAGATAAAACAAGGTTTAGTACGCAATACTAGGCTGGAAAAAGAGTGGAACCAAATAAAAGGCAGTGTCAACAAGCAAGAAAAATTAGAATAAGAGCTGTCAATATTAGATATGGAGGCTCGCGACCTAAATAGGAAGATGCATCGATTGAGAAGAGATAAAGAGACTTCAGAAGCAACTCTTAAATGGCAGCGATCTGATATCACCTCGCTCTGTAAGTTAGTAAAAGAGCTGGAAGAAGGCATTGATCTGAGAAATAAAGAAATTGCCAAGATATGATAGAAAAATAGATCACTGCACCGAATAGTCAACGATTTGCAGCTAATACTCAATACAAGAGAAGAGCAATTAAATGAGATCAACAGTGAAAATGCAACTCTGAGAGAATCTACTCAATCCCTCAATGTTCGCCTCAATAAGTATCAGAATGCTGCCGAAGGGTTAATGAGAGATTACACCCTCTTAAAAGACCACCACGATAGATTAAGGGAGGATTTTGGCCTTTTAAGACATGATAATACGATATTGCGTAACAAGTCGGAGCATGTATTCACCCAAATTAGAAGAGTTACTAGGAGAGCAGATCAATTGGTGAAAGATGCACGCACCATGACTGCAGTCATTGCACCCACACAACCGAATGACAATAATATGCTCAAATTCTTGGGGAAACTGCGTAAAAGTTTAGAATATTGGGGGCAATTTTATTGATTTTATACTTTAGTTTTTTTGTCTATCTTTATTTTATTTGAAATTTTATGTAATTCATGCTTTTACATTTCTTCATTTTGGATTTCATGGAAAGGAGATGAGTAATAAAGTTTTTTTTTTAAAAAAAAAATTATTTCACAGGTTTACCTGTATGCTCTTTATTCTTCCTACTAAGAGATTTTTTTTCTTTTTTCATTCATTCATCATACGTTTCTTCCTATCATTGCACTAAACTTTTTCTATATATATATAAAAAAAAAACAGAGTCATAAAATATCTCAACCACCACGAATCTGTCGTACTTACATCACTAGATACAGAAAAAGGATCATGGAAGAGCAAAGTACAAAAATAGAAAAAACAAGGAAAGATATTGAGGAATTGCGAGGAAAACTAGATGCCATTCTCATCGCCTTGGAAAAGGGCAAAACAGTGGCTAATGGTGCTCAACCTAGCAATGCAATTAATGATCCTCTTGAGATTTGCTCTCAATCTCGCCAGATGACAGACAATTTTACTCCACAGTATAGGACATACAATCCAATGTACAACATTCCTGTAGAGCAAGTTCCATTTCCATTCCTCAATAAGTCGGAGCATGTTCCTGTAAATGGTCAAGCTGGAATTTCGATCTCTAAGAAATGACCATCAAGGGTAACTGTTATTGTTCCCAATCTTGATGACCCAGAGGATGGGAAGGGATTGAATGGGGTGAGAAAGCCCCATCTAGCGAAAAGCTTGAGGTCCTGGAGGAGAGATTGAGAGTAGTTGAAGGTACTAATGTGTTTGGAAAAATATATGCTACTCAATTATGTCTAGTGCCAGACGTGGTACTCCCACCAAAGTTTAAAGTACTACAATTTGAGAAATATGACGAAACATCCTGCCAAAAAAATCATCTCATCATGTATTGTAAGAAAATGGCAAAATGATAAATTGCTAAACACAACATAGACATGGCTCCTGACCGACTAGATTTACAAAGGATGAAAAAAAGTAGTGAAAACTTTAAAGAATATGCCCAAAGATGGAGAGATACTGCTGCTGAAGTACAACCTCCTTTGACTGATAAAGAGTTGTTAGCTATGTTTATCAACACTCTCAAGTCTCCTTTTTCCGATAGAATGATTGGGAGCGCCTCAACCAATTGTTATGACATCATGACCATTGGTGAGAGGGTTGAATATGGAATTAAGCATGACAAAATAGCTGACACATCTGAATTGTCAGTGGTGAAGAAATGGATGCCCTTTAAGAAAAAGGAATGAGAGGTATAGATGGTAGGGATGGTGAGAAAATTTACTCAACAGTCCATTCAACAGATGTCGCGGTACTCTTCAGGTTATTATCGACCCTCGTACGGATACTATCCGTATCAGGTAAATAGTGCAGCTACTTAATATTTTCATTACTCAAGCCAAGGTTCAAGACCCCCGATAAATCAAAGCTTTTAGCCTCTCAAGCAGCAGCAGACGGTCACCACAGAACAACATAATAACAAGGTAGCACAGAAGACTCAGTTTGATCCAATTCCAATGACATATACTGAGCTTTTACCTCAGTTGTTCCAGAATCTTCAGCTGGCACCTAAGTCTTTACGACCTATGCAACCCCCTTACCCAAGATGGTATGATCCGAACGCTCATTGTGACTATCATGCAGGAGCCGTCCGGCATACGACGAAAAATTATACTACTCTAAAATATAAGGTGCAAGAACTCATCAATGCAGGGTGGTTGAACTTCAAAAAAGAAGAAGGGCCGAACGACAATAAGAATCCCTTGCCAAATCACCAAGTAAATGCAATAGAATATTAGAGTATTGATGCAAAAGCACATGTTTCAGAGATTGTGACTCCCATGGAAAAACTTTTCAAGATTCTCCTTGCTAATGGTTACGTATCTAAGAATACTTATGTCAGGATTCTGTCCAGGACGGATATTATGATAACATGACTTGTTCATTTCATGCTGGGGCAAAAGGTCATTCTTTGGATCAGTGTCACCACTTTCGCAAGAAGGTTCAAGAGTTGATGGACTCGAAGGTTCTTACTGTTGCACAAGATACTTCTATACGGATAACGAAGTAGGCACTGTGGAGGGACTTTCCTCTAAAAAGATCGGTTTGAACGTGCCTTTTAAACCTCTCACAATCTTTTCTCGTGAAAAGCCCACTCTACCCACTACTGATCTGAAACCAATCACTATCTAGGTACCAGCTCCTTTTAAGTACAAAAGTTAGAAAGCAGTACCTTGGAGCTATGAGTACAAGGTGACCACGAACATAGAAACACCATTGCTTCCTATCGACAATATCATTGGAGTAGGAGGTTTGACACGAAGTGGAAGATGTTACACTCTTGATAAGTTAGTGAAGCAATGTGGAGATAGGGAAAAAGAGCAAAAGTTAGGTGCTAAAACTAGTACAAACAATGATGATGAGCTCAAGGAAAAAACGAACGACTCAAAGACCAAATCGTCTGTATCTGAAGAGGATGCTCAAGATTTTCTGAGATTGGTTAAGCAAAGTGAGTACAAAGTGGTTGATCAATTGGCCTGGACACCTGCAAAAATTTCTATATTTTCTTTGTTGTTATCCTCAGAGGCACACTGAAACATGGTACTAGAAGCATTGAAAGGACATCACATCAGACACTCTGGACAATATTGTTGGGAATATAACTACGTGCAACTCCATAACCTTTACTGATGATGAGATACCCCCCCGAAGGTATAGGACATACAAAGGCACTTCACATTTCTGTCAAGTGCAAGGATTTCCTGGTCACAAAGGTCCTAGTTGACAATGGATCTTCACTGAACATAATGCCAAAATCAACATTAGAAAAGTTGCCTGTTGACATGTCTCACATGAGTGCCAGCACCGTGATAGTAAGGGCCTTTGATGGAGCACGCAGTCAAGTGGTTGGAGATATCGAGATTCCAATACAAATAGGCCCTTGCACGTTTGACATAACCTTTCAAGTTATGGACATCCCCGCCGCATACAGCTTTTTACTAGGGCGACCTTGGATACACTCAGCTGGAGCTGTCCCATCAACGCTCCTCCAAAAGCTCAAATTTGCAGTTGGAAAAAGCTAGTAATTGTCTTGGGCCAAGAGGATATTTAGGTTTCGAGACCAGCTTCAATGCCTTATGCTGAAGCTGCAGAAGAAGATTTTGAATCATCGTTTCAGACTTTGAGATTGCAAGCACCAAGACCCTACATGGAGAATCTAAGAAACCTAAGTTCGAGCTTCCAAGTATCTCTTACAAAAGTGGTAGTTGTGTAGATAATGTCTTGAGCCTAACAAAAAATATAAAAAGATTTGGGCTGGGGTATAAACCCAGTAAAACAGACATGATCAGAGTACAAAAGCAGAAAAAAGAAAAACGATTAGCCAGATTGGAGAACCGTGAACCAAAGCATCAGGAAAAAAGGATCCTGCCTCTCTACCATTCTTTCAAAAGTGATGGTGTAGTTCATCCAGAGGGCTGTGGAGATTACGCAATTGCAGCTGTGATTGAAGAAGAAGAAAGGGCCCATGGATCTACCCATGCTCAGAGAATTTCGAGCTTGACAATTGGAGTGTTATCAAATTGCCGTCATTTGCTGTTAAAATGTCAAAGTAATTGTCCATCTTCATTGTTAAATTGTTTTGATAATTTAGGTATTTTGTCGAGTCCAAGTTAGTCCCATCATTTTATTATGTTTATTTCAATTTCCAGTCCACTTACTCTTTGTTCAATTCTATTTCGATATTTAATAAAGATCATGATTCTGTCTATTTCTCGTTGCTTTGTGTATTATTTTCTTCAAGACAGGACATTTATTATATTTTTCTTATTTTCTTTTATTTTGTTCCTATGCCAAATAAATGATGTCTTAAACAGTAATACTAAGTTTGAATGTGCAAACGATCCTCAATACGAATTTGATACTCCCATATACAATGTTGAGTATGATGAGGAGATAGATGAGGAGGAAAGACACTTCAAACCTACTACATAGATATTGGAAATGATGGAACAAGAAGAAAGAATATTGGGCCCCCATGTAGAGCTAATAGAGACGATTAGCCTGGGATCACGAACAGAGATCACAGAGGTTCAAATTCGCACCAACATCTCCATAGAAACTCGTCAAAAATTGGTTGATTTACTGATGGAATATGCTGATGTGTTTGCCTGGTCTTATCAAGACATGCCTGGATTGGATGCAAGTATTGTAATGTATCATTTGCCACTCAAATCCGAGTACAAACCTATAAGACAAAAGTTACAAAAAATGAAGCCAGACATGTTAGTAAAGATAAAGGATGAGGTTAGGAAACAAATTGATAGTGGATTCTTGACTGTTGCCAATTACCCTGAGTGGGTGGCAAACATTGTTCCTGTGCCAAAGAAGAATGGACAAGTTAGGATGTGTGTCGACTATAGGGTTTTGAACCGATCAAGTTCTAAAGACAACTTCTCGCTCCCTCATATTGATGTGTTGGTGGATAATACTATTGGTTTCTCTACCTTCTCCTTTATGTATGGGTTTTCAGGCTACAACCAAATCAAAATGGCATCTGAGGATCAGGAAAAAACCACTTTCATTACATTGTGGGGAACGTTCTGCTATAAAGTTACGCCGTTTGGATTTAAAAATGCTGGAGCAACTTACCAACGAGCCATGGTCACATTGTTCCACGATTTGATGCACAAAGAAGTTGAGTTTATGTGGATGATATGATTGCTAAGTCAAAGAAAGAAGGAGATCATACAAAGGTTCTCCTCAAGTTATTTGATCGATTGAGAAAGTTCAAACTTAAACTCAATCCAAACAAATGTATATTTGGGGCAACCTCAGGCAAGCTGCTAGGATTCGTGGTTAGTCAGGAAGGCATTAAGGTAGACACCGATAAAGTCAAAGCAATTATAGAAATGCCACCCCTGCAAACCCAAAAGGAAGTGAGAGGATTTCTAGGTCGAATAAATTACATTGCAAGATTCATAGCACAATTAACCACAACATGTGAACCTATCTTCAAGCTACTTCGCAAAAACAATGATGGGGTTTGGAATGAGAATTGTCAAACTGCATTTGATAAAATTAAACAGTATTTACAGAACCCACCAGTTCTTGTACCTCCAGCTCCAGGACGTCCTCTCATCTTATATCTCACAGTGATAGAAAATGCAATGGGTTGTGTACTCGGGCAGCACGATGACTCTGGTAGAAAAGAGCAAGCTATATATTATTTAAGCAAGAAGTTCACTAGATGTGAAACAAGGTATTCCTCCATGGAAAAAACATGTTGTGCTTTAGCTTGGGTTGCACGTCGTTTAAGATAATATATGTTGTATCACACAACATGGCTCATCTAAAAAATGGATCCTGTGAAATATATCTTCGAGAAGCCATCTTTATCAGGACGAATTGCTAGGTGGCAAGTTCTTTTATCTGAATATGACATCACCTACGTGACTCGAAAATCAATAAAAGGAAGTGCCCTTGCTGATTACTTGGCACAACAGCCTATAGAAGACTATGAGCCAATGAAGTTTGACTTCCCTAATGAGTATGTTTTCACTATAACAACGGAAGAAGAAAGATCAAATTCAGAGATGTGGACCATGTTCTTCGATGGAACTTCAAACGAGTTGGGCCATGGAATAGGGGTGATATTAATATCACCCAATGGAGAAATGTTTCCTCTCACTGCCAAGCTATGTTTTGACTGTATGATAGGGCCAACATAGTCCTATATTTTTATGCCTAAATCATGTTAGTTTAGAGGTTTTAATGTAATTAATTGACCATTTTGAAGGGATTTGAGCATAAAGCACGTTCCGAGAGATTCTACGTTGAATCACGATTCCAACGCATCAAACCAGAGGTCATTCAGACACCTGAGGGAAGAGTTATAGCAAAAATGTCCAGTGTTGCGCGTTGGGTAGCGTCTAGATGCTCCATCGATTCCTATAAATAGAGTTTTTCGTCCTTTAGGTCATTTGTCTCCGATTTTCAGCCGTCAAGAGACCAATTTAGGCTTTCTCCTCTCTATTTTTCAGTAGTTTAGGATATATTAGGAGTTTTTTTTTTCATCAAACCTCGGTATCGGGCTACATCATCACGATGAGCGGCTAAGGTAAGTGTTCCAATTCATAGGTTGGTGTAGCCAATTGCAATGTTGTGAGGCTTGCATTTTAATGTAGTTTTCTTTCAATTGCAAGTATTCTTTGATTCCCGTGTCAATTTTATAAGTATGTATTTTGATTAAATTGATGCCTTAATCACTCTGCATGTTTTATTGCTAATCATGATCATGATCCGTAATTGTCATGTTGAATGAACCGGTAGCATTAGGATTATCACATGTGTATGTTTTGTGGGTTTCCATATTACATGGCTTGCATGTTTAATTCTAGGAATTAAAGAAGCTTCTTAATTAGGTGAAAGTTGTTTTACCTGATTGGTTGTCTTGGTCGTTCCAAAGTTCGTAATGCCTTTATCTAAATAATTTGAAGCGGTTTCGTAAAAATTTGTTTAGGTAATTAGCGTTAACTTGACGTTTGTTAGAGTTAATGACTTTAGGGAATTTGTTACTTTTGAGGTTTCCTAAAAAGTTGACTAAGTGCTTGCATAATTAAGTTACACATTTTGTGTGCCTATGATCAATTTTGCAATTGGATAAAACCGTACCTGTGAATTGGATTTTGGTAAGATTTGATCTATCTTTATCTTTATTGTTTATGTTTCATTTTATTTATAAAAACACAAAACCCCCCTTTTTAATTGCTTTCTCCTTTGCAAATTTAACTTGAGAAATTAATATTCGGTTCCCTGAGATCGACCCGGTCCACTAAATGCTACAAGTAACTTAGGATCGGTTTATAAATTTTAATTTGACGAGCCCTCTACAAGCTCCCGTCACTGTACACACAACATGGCTGAATATGAAGCATGTTCAATGGGCATACATGCAACTCTAGATATGAAAATTAAGAAACTTCAAGTCTTAGAGGATTTTTTGTTCGTAATCCATAAGTTAAGGGGAGAATGGGAGACTAGAGATGCTAAGTTATTGTCGTACAAGCAACTTATATCCAAGTTGTCTCAGGAATTTGATTAAATTTCTTTTGATTACTCTCGCCAAGAGAAAATAATCGAATAACAGATGCATTAGCTACATTAGCAGTCATGTTCAACGTGAATTTTAATGAAGAAGTCCAACCAATCAAAGTTGAGAAGCGAGATGCTCCAGCTTCTTGTATGAATATCGAGGGAGAGACAGATGACAAGTCGTGGTTTCAAGACATCAAGCAGTATCTAAAATGTGGAGAATATCCTCCTTGAGCGTCAAAAAATGACAAACGAACTCTTAAAAGGTTGGCAATGAAATTTTTCTTGAATGGAGAAATACTTTACAAAAGAAACCATGACATAGTACTACTTAGATGTGTGAATACAACAGAGGCTTACCAGATTATGAAAGAAATTCACGATGGAATTTGTGGGGCTCATTCCAATGGACATATGATGGCCATACAAGTCTCGAGAGTTGGATGATATTGGTTTACTATGGAAACGGATTGCATCAAGTATGCAAGAGAAGGTCATAAGTGTCAAATTTATGCAAACATGGCTCATGCTCCCGCATCTGAACTACGTGTCTTAACAGCCCCTTGGCCTTTCTCCATGTGGGGAATGGACGTTATTGGTCCTATCGATCCTAAGGTTTCAAACGGACATCGATTTATTTTGGTATCCATAGATTACTTTACCAAATGGGTAGAGGCAGTTTCTTATCGTGATGTGACAAAGGGGGTTGTGATCAAATTCACTAAGAAATAGACCATTTGCCGCTATGGCCTCCCCGATACCATAATCTCTGACAATGCCATAAACCTAAATAACAAGATGATGAGTGAGTTGTGTGAGCAGTTCAAGATTAAACATCTCAATTCAACCCCATATAGACCAAAAATGAATGGTGTAGTTGAGGCTACCAACAAAAATGTAAAGAGAATTGTTGAAAAGATGACAGTAACATACAGAGACTGGCATGAAATTCTTCCCTTTGCTCTACATGGCTATCGTACTTCGGTTCGTACCTCAACTTGGGCTACACCCTTCTCTCTAGTTTATGGTATGGAGGCAGACCTTCCAATTGAAGTGGAAATTACTTCGTTGAGAGTCCTTATGGAAGATAAGTTAGAAGAGGTTGAATGGGTCCAGAATCGTTATGAACAACTCAATTTTGTCGAGGAAAATAGACTAACAGCATTGAGTAGAGGTAAACTCTACCAAAGAAGGATGATGAAAGCCTATGATAAGAAAGTCCACTCAAGAGGGTTCAGAGAAGGGGATCTAGTGCTAAAAAGAATCCTTCCTTTCCAAAAGGATCATTGAGGCAAGTGGACTCCAAATTATGAAGGACCGTTTATAGTGAAAAAGGCTTTCTCAGGAGGAGCTCTAATCTTGACCAATATGGATGGTCATTAATTATCAAGTCTAGTCAATTTACATTATGTTCGTAAATATTATGCATAGACCCTCATATCACTTTCTTTGAAGGTCAGAAAAAGTTGCAGGAAATTCAACCAAGTGTTTAGGAAAGTTACACGTCAATTTCAGTATTTTGTTTAAGAAGTTTTTCTCTTTGACCTTGGGCTGGAAATTTTTCCATTTGTAGAAAATCTTCTTACTTAATAAATCTTTTCTTTCCTTTCTCTCCCTTTTTTTTTTTAATGTTTTGGTTGCCTTAATTACTATTGCAATTACGAATGAAATTGGGCATGCTTGAGAATTTTAAAAGCAATGAAGTCTGTTCCATAGAATTCAAATCAAGCTAGAAAGTTGTGGCAAAGGAAACCAATATGTTTCGTCCAAACAAGAGAATTGTTAAAAAGCAAGGGGGCCCTTTAAGAGAAGCCGGGGCAAAACTGCCATTGTCAGTTTGGTGGAAAATCAGGATAAAGCTATCCTCATTACAAAGGAAGTTTTAAACTAAGGCAAAACTGTCATTGTCAGTTTGGTGGCAAATTAGGATAAAGCTATCCTCATTACAAAGGAAGTTTTAAACTAAGGCAAAACTCTTATTGTCAGTTTGGTGGCAAATCAGAATAAAGCTATCCTTGTTACAAAAGAAGTTTTAAACTGGGATAAGGCTGTTATCGTCATTTTGGAGGGAAATCAGGTTAAAGTCTCTCAGAGTAAAGGAAATTTATGAACTGGGGCAAAACCGTGAAGCTTTTTCTTTTCTTGATACGGTGGTCGAGCTGTTTTATTTTAAATTCTCCCAGCATGGTGGATTTGTGTTTTGCGTTTTGCATTTTTAATTTTTCACATCATTTGTATGTTGCATGCATTTAAATAGCCTCACTCTTGAAAGTCTCAAATACGTGAGGGTAATCTCGGATTAAGGGTGAAACCTCTACATAAATTGAGTTGAGTCCTTTTTCAAGGTTGAGTTCTTTTAGTCAAGCAAAAAATTATCGGGTATTAACACTCTCATTTCATGCATGTAAACATTCTCTATTAAGGAGAATTTCCAATTTGTTCAATAGAACTCTTTCATTTTAAAGCTTGTTTTTGGAAGGTTCGAAATAAAATGGTTGTCCTTCTTAAAACAATTTTTTTAAATAAAAAATCTTTGTTTTATGTTTGATTTTTGGCGATGAAGTTTTGAAATAAAAACCATTGTCTTTTAAAACAAGTCCCTGTTTTGTTTTGGTTAAATCGAATCTTACTGTTTAGTAAAGGTCTAAGCTAGTGTCAAGCCATGTCCATTCTTTCCTCTTATGGTTAAATCGAACTATACTATTTGGTCGAGGTCAATGTCTTTGCCAACTCGATTCCATCACTCTCTCGAGATAAAAATTCACCATCCAAATACTCTATCTTTTCCTTTGTCTACCCTTTCAATCTTTCAAGGATACACAAAGGGGGGCAAACTGTAGATACCGTATTTGATCTGATAATTTTTATAATTTGATTTGATTTTAATTTTTGGTTTGTGTTTACTTTGGTTATATATATATATATATATATATATATATATATATTAAGCTTTATTTAAAGCTTTTGTGTTTTATTTTATTTTTATCATTTTAGATTAGATTAGATTAGATTATAATAGATTGTATTTTGATTTTTGTTTATTTATTCATTTTTGTTTATTATTATTATTATTATTTTATTTTTACATTTAGCTATAGCATTTTTTTTTCGTAAACTTAGTCTTCTTCTTCCCCACAAGAATAGGTAGATGCATGTCCACGTTCTTCCTCAAAAGAGGATTTGCAGTGGTTGTGACTGAAACATTGATCTTTTTTTAGTAAGTTTGATGGTTTTAAAAAGGGGAACTAGAGAGACCAATGGGGATTGATTAGAGAGGGAGGTGAGGGAGTTGAAGAAATCACAGAGGAAAGAAGAAGAATATGAGAAAAGAGGAGAGATTACCCATTCCGGCGGCGTATTCGGCTAGTACCAGCGACCTCCAGTGACGTGAACTACCCGCAGTGGCGTCGCAACCTCTGACTCAAAGTAGCAGCTCCAACTCGAGACCCTTGGCATATAGCACTCGAAGCTCACCAAAAAAGAATCAAACCCAACCCTCTTTGCATCTACATCCAGCGACAACTCCAACTTCGCAACTCCGGTGACCGAAAAATCAGCCAGTAGCAAGTTAAATGATGTCCAATCTACGATCGAAAAATCGACGAATGGAAAATCGACTTTGCAACCCGACCAAATACAATTTCTTCTTCTACCGTAAGGTGAGGTGTGGAGATGAAGTGAGAGAAATTTTCTCTCTTTAACTTCTATTTAGACCCTTAGTTTCTTGTGGTAAATTTCCATTTTGTCCTTAATTTGTGTCTAATTTTCAATATGGCCATTTTGTGTTAATTACTGATCTGCCCATAAACATGGTCTTCAATTTCTAATCCAATCCATGATTGTTGAATCTCTAACCTGATTCATGTTGTTTATTTTTCAATTTGACCCATGAGATGTTTGTAATTTAACCCATGGCTTGTTGGTTCAATTTTCATTTGACCCATGATTTGTAGTTTAATTTCAAATTGACCCTAGCATATGCTTAAATAATAAATTGGTCCATAACATGTTTCTTAATTTGCAAGTTGGTCTATAGCATGTTGTTTGATTTTCAAATTGACCAATAACATGTGGTTTAATTTCATTTCTCCAATAACATGTGGTATAATTCTAATTTGACAAATAGTAGGTGGTTTAATTTACAAATAAACATGAAATAAATTAATATGACATGTTGATTTGACCATGTTTAAATTTTAATTGTTGTTTAAATTGCAATTAACTTGAATTGTTGTTTAAATTACGATTGGATTATTAATTGACCAATCAATTGTATGTTTAACTTTTCCATAACATGTTGGTTTAATATCAAATAGTCTTGAATGGTTATCTAAATTCATTTTAGTCTTAATTGTTGTTTAAATGTCAACTAGCCTTAGTTGTAATTTAAATTTCAATTAAATTTTGAATGGTTCATTTTCGTCATTTGATTGCTTAATTTGCTTAATTTGCAAATTGCTTGAATTTTGCTATTTGCTTGTTTTGATTTGAATTAAATTGTAAATTGTTTAATTCGTTAAATTGCTTAATTTGCAAATTGCTTGAATTTTGCTATTTGCTTGTTTTGATTTGAATTAAATTGAAAATTGTTTAATTCATTTCATTGCTTAATTTGCTTAATTTGCAAATTGCTTAGATTTTTGCTATTTGATGATTTCATTTGATTCGGAATTTTCTAAATACAATTTGGGTTTAGTTGCAATTGCCTTATTTTTAATTTGATTTGAACTAAAATAAAGTTTTAATTTGGTTCTAATTTAGATTTTCTAAATGAGCTCTCAAGTTGTAACTAATGAATGAGTTTGGAATAAAGTTTGATTATACGGGACTCAATGTTCTGTCTAGGCCGAGATATTTAAGCTGACAAAAGGGAACACCTCTATATGGGAATTGCCCAATTAGTCAAAATTTATTTAATCTCATTGAAACTTTCTCAAAATTGCACTTTGGCAACAAAAGTTTGAAATAAAACAAGATTGCCCTTTTAAAATTGGATTTCTGAAATAAGAACTTTCCAATTTCTCAAAACTGCATTTTGGCAACAAAAGTTTGAAATAAAACAAGTTTGCCCCTTTTCAAATTGGATTTCTGAAATAAGAACCTTCCAATTTGTCAAAATTGCATTTTGGCAACAAACGTTTGAAATAAAACAAGTTTGCCCCTTTTAAAATTGGATTTCTAAAATAAGAACCTTCCAATTTCTCAACATTGCATTTTGGAAACAAAAGTTTGATATAAAACAAGTTTGCCCATTTTAAAATTGGATTTCTGAAATAAGAACCTTCCAACTTCTCAAAATTGCATTTTGGCAACAAAATTTTGAAATAAAACAAGATTACCCTTTTAAAATTGGATTTCTAAAATAAGAACCTTCCAATTTTCAAAATTGCATTTTGGCAACACAAGTTTAAAATAAAACAAGTTTCCCCTTTTAAAGTTGGATTTCTGAAATAAGAATCTTCCAATCTCTCAAAATTACTTTTTGGCAACCAAAGTTTGAAATAAAACAAGTTTGCCCCTTTCAAAATTGGATTTATGAAATAAGAACCCTCCAATTTTTCAAATTTTAATTTTGGTAATGAAGTTTGGAATAAAATAAATTGCCTCCTTTTAAAAATGGATTTCTGCAATAAGAACCCTCCGTTTTTAAAATTCTTTTCATAAATAATTTATTTTTTTATAAAATAAGAAATTTGTTTTGAAATATCAAAATAAATTCCAAGTCTTTCTAATGGCCTTGAGCCACTTATAATTATTAGTTCATATTTTATTTTTAAAATGTGAATTAATAAATTTTGGGGCATTCAAAGTAAAACATAAAAAATATTTTCTTTGGACTAAAAAAAATAAAAGGATAATTTTGAAATAAAATGTGGTAACCGTTTTTCTAAAACGGGTGTCGTAGGGGTGCTAACACCTTTCCTACACTCAATTGACTCCCGGGCCTAATTTCTTGTTTCATAGACTATTCTTTTCCTCTAAAATGGGTGACCAATCACACCCTATGATGATTGGTGGCAACTCCAAACCTTTTACCTCAGCTCCGCGTCGCGATGACGTTGTGACATCGTTCTTTCTTTTTTTTTTTCCTTTCTTTTCTTTTTCTTTTTCTTTTTCTAACAACAACAAACTTGATAAAAAATAAATAAATAAGATGCAAGAAAGCAAGTAACATAGAACACACAACAATCACATTTGGTTAACAAGAAATTGTTGGAGCTGGAAAGAAACAAGATGAAAAGCAAAGTAAAAAATCGATGGATATATAGATGGATCGGAGATATGTCCAATCTTTGGCCTAAGCTCTTATACCAAATGATAAGAAATCAAAGGCATCGAGAAAGCTCATATACCAAATGATGTACTCAAGCCTACCACAAGTTCCTTAGACAACCCTTGTAAGAGCAAGCATCTCCTGAACACACATTGTAACACCTAGTACACACGTAAAGAATCATTTAGGGGAAAGAAGAAAGGACTAAACCTTGGAGGTAAAAGATTTGAAAAGAGAGAACTTATCCTCGATCCAAAGTCGAAACCTTCCACAAGTTTGAAGACCAATAAAGCTTGAAGTTTCTAGGGTGTGCAAGATTTATACCAAGAAAATGCATAAGACATGCTCATGGTTTGGAGCAAAGAAAAAAGGCATAAAGCTCTATCATTCATCAATAAAAAATCATTCTACTCAAATGTACAAGTATTACTTTAAATAAGCCTTGGAAAGAAAAGTCAACTAAAGGAAAAAGACAAACCTTAAACTAACGTAACTAGCTAGAATAATCTTTAAAACAATATAAGTCCAGTTGCAACTAAAAGAATCTAAGTAATGTGCATAGTCTTGCAAGATGGGTATTAGGCTTACGAGATATATATATATATATACATATATATATCTCATAATTAAAGTCCAAAAAAAGGTTGCAATAAGAATTACATGAAAACACAACTTTAAGAATTAAACCCTAAATAATCCTTAAATTGATGCTCTCGGGTTTGGAGTTTTCATAATGCTTTGAAGCTTCTTTCTCCACTCATTCTCCTTCCTCATGAAGCTTGATACTCTAAATATTTAAGTGGAGATCTCCTTCTTCATCGGTTGGTCCTCATGGAGAATACAACTCTAAGTTTATAGTGTAGTGACATAGAGTTAATGAATAAAAATTAATTGATTAAAGTGTTTAATTAAATAATTTTATATAATTGGTACGTCCATAAGGTCCCATTACTAGCTTATAATTACACTAAAAGGATCAATTTAGTTGAAAGAAAAAATTGAAATGTTCAAACTAAAATTTAATATTTTGGGTATAATAAATGAGAGAAATATATTTATTGTATTGATAGATTAAATAATATAATATATTAATGTATTAGATACATTAAAAGGAACAATATATATGAAATTTCAATAGGATTCAAATATGTAAACATATGTTGTAGGAGATTTGAAAGAAATTTCAATATGTTAAAAATATACCTTTTAATAATATAATGATATTAAAATATATTATTTAATTTTTTGACAAAAGTCTATATAAATAGGGCCTTTGGGTTGAACTAAAAAAAGACATCTCCTATACATAACTCTCTATGAATTTTTCTTCCCTATCGATTTTCTTTTAAGAGGTTCCCACAAGCCTTGATCTTGTGTTCGAGTCATAACAAGAAATATTTTGTAAAAGTAAAGACCCGCCAAAATTTTCTCCATTTACTTCAATATATGTTTGCTTAACCTCGTTTTTATTTAAAGTTTAAATAAATCAAAGTCGATCCCTAAATTGATTTCTAAATTCTTTAGAAATTATAGTCTTATGCTGAGGGCGAAGTGTTCATTCCTATAAGTTATATCAATACTTTACCTTCCGAAGGTCGTGGCGGGCAAGAGAGTGTTAGACCACACTCGTCCTTGTGCACCGCCCATGCACACTCATGGGGCTACGTATGCATGTGTTGCATGTTGCTTATGCGCACATGTGCAAATGCGTCAAAACGTGCCCGTGCATGTACACCACATTGTTGCAAACCCACGAGCATCCAATCCCTGTGTCTGCCCACACCCGTCTGCGTCTGATTTTCCTATTGTGTGTGCCTGCCTACACGTTTGCCCGTTGGTTGTGTGCCAAGCTATGTTGCTACCCATGCCCCCTCATGGTCGTGGGTCGCTGACCACCCATCAATGCCCAAGGTATTTGTCAGTCTCATACCTTTGTTGCCAGCCTGCCTTGTATTCTTCTCTCTAGTGTGCCGTCCCGCACACCGTGCTACTGGCTCGTGCAAGACCTGTGAAGCAAGTTGCATGTGTCAAGATCAAGGTCTTATTAACACTAGCCTTCCCTACAAAGCTCCTCATGAATATACATCAATATGATAATAGAGGGTAATTGCAACTAGTCTTTTATGAAAACATATTTATGATCATACACACACCTAAGATCTGATCGAATAAATATAACTTTTAATGTGTTATGCAATATAGATTAAATACAAAAATTCAAACATATATAACCTAGAAAAAAGTCATTCTGAAAGCCAATTCACTTTAATAGCAAGCTAAAACATATTTGATTAGTCAACTTAATAATAATTCCCAAAAAAAAAAAATTAGAAGTTGATATTAAGGGATTAAAATTTAATTGAGGGAAGTTGGTTGCAAAAGCAAAGAAAAGGGAGACTTAGAGAAACTTTTTCTATTCTATGATTGGGTTATTTAGGCCTAATCTAAGAGTTGTTTTTATATTGATCATGAGGGCCTAATGTAAATCGTACTCAATTTCCACATCCAACTTCAGATAGGATTTTCTATCAATATTCTTTTTCTTTTTTATTTTCTTTTAACTAGAATGTTTTTAATAGATAATTGTTGAATGAGAATTTATAGTCAATTACAAATTGTTACGTCATTATCTTAAATTAATGATAATTGTTGAAAGTTTTTCTTTGACTCTCGAAGGGATGAGGAGTGGAGGAGCTTTCTCACTGGACTTCAATATCGTTTCTTTCCTCCCACGATCAATCAATCGATTGAGTAGAGCTCCTTTTATAGCCAAGTAGATTGGTGGAAGTTGCAAAAAATAGGGTGGAGAGCTTGACTGAGGACTTTTTGAGTCAAACCAGGAGGTAAGTTCCAAATTCAGCTCGAACATTTTTGGCCTACTGGTTTCTCGTTAAAGCAGTCAAAGGTGAAGTTGTGGCTGTGCTGCATATTGATTTTTCCTTACCGAAGTTGTGGCCTTCACTGGGCTCTCTAGAACACTATGCACAAAAAATACAATTATTTAAATTCGTCTTTAAAATTTTTCTTTTTATACTAAGTTAGGTTCAATTAGCACAACATTGATGAAAATAAGGGTCTTTCTCAATCTTGCACAATGTTGGATGTATGAAACATGACAAACATCATTATAGAGAAAGGAGTAAACTTGATTTTATAGTTGAATAACCTTTGCAAACCAGAGTTATTAGGTGCTCACACACCATTCGTTGTAGATTGAGAATAACTAAGACCCCGTTTGATAACTATTAGATTATATGGGGTTCCATCTCAAAACCAATTGGCAATGGGAGGAGTGACCCATATATCTTATAAATTGTGAGGTCACTCTTCATATTTCAGATGTGGGATCCTCAATATGCCCCCTCGAGATGGTGCCTCTTTTGGGGTTCACCATTCTTGAATCGGATCCCAATTTTTATTTATTTATTTATTTTTGACTGAATACCCATTTGGGTTTGTATTGGACCGAATACCCGTTTGGGTTAAGATGGTGCCTCTTTGGGTTCACCATTCTTGAATCGGATCCTAATTATTTGTTTCTTTTTTTTTCTTTTTTTTTTTTTTTTTAATTATTTTTTTTTTATTTTTTGGACCGAATACCCGTTTGGGTTTTAATGGGCTCTGATACCAACTTAAGATTATATGGGGTTCCATCTCAAAACCAATTGGCAATGGGAGGAGTGACCCATATATCTTATAAATTGTGAGGTCACTCTTTGTCACACCCCTTCCCAGCTTACTTGCCTAACCTAGGAAGAGATGTAAAGACAGAGACAATCAACCCTCTTACTAGCTCTCCCTGACCATCCTAACATATACCTGAAAATGAAGGCAACACAACACATTTGAACAAGTAAGTTTGAAACGCTCAAATACACATATGAGCAAGACACATTCACTTTCAGTACTATGTTCTTTAACAAGTCATAACATTTTATAGTTATTACAACCCCGCTAAAATGCTTTTACTATAAACTATATACATAAGAAAGTGTATATACAAGGAGCTAAAACGGCGTGGTGGCAAACAGGTATTGTCAAGGCTAAGCACCAGAAACTCGTCTGCTACCTTGAAAGAGAAAACATAATGAAAACGTGAGCTGGGAAGCCCAGTGAGTGTCTATCTTAAAAACATTATAAGCTCAAAGGTGAAGCATAATGATGGACAAGCTACAAGTTAGAGATAACTTATCACTTATTTGTAAGCATAATCAAACCATGCTACCCATTTACAGGTTTAAGTCACCACATTATGTATAGCATAGAAACTCATAATGTAGTACCATACTGAAGAATAGACATTTCAAAAGCGTAGAAGCTCATAACAATAAAACTCATAACATGATACCACTTTCTAACCTTAGCTGTGGTAGAGTCATCTCTATACCAACAACGTTCATACCTCTCTCACGTGCACGTGGAATACCATTGAACACACTGGTCTTCCCTAATACCTTCTCTATGTCCTTCAGTATTGGGGTTCGACCAGTTACTACCCGAATACCTTCTCTTTGTCCTTCAGTATCGGGAAATCATAATTCCTCCCTCCCAAGTACCTTCTCAATGTCCTTTAGTACTGGGGGTTAACAACATACCGGGGCATACTTTGATTACCTTGGAAATCATGTTTTGATAACACAAACAACAAATTCTCAACATTTGCACTTTTCCTTTCTAAACATGTTTCCAAGTGGATTTACACAAGGCATTTCCTAAAGGAAGTCATACTTCCATAATTTAGTTTCCATGCTTGAATGTGTAGTTACAAACTAATTCAAATCATGCTTAAGTTTCATCAATGACATTCTATTAAAAGCTCCATGAAAAATATACAAAAGTAAGTCAAGCATGTTTCAATGATCAACATTTATGCTTTTGAAGAAAAACAAAGGTCAAGCATAGTTCTAAAATTGAGACACTCACAATCACCAAAAGGGTTCCAAGGATTATAAGCTATTCCTATCTCCGTTTGCCCTGAAAAAGAAATTAATAACATTAATTCCTTTCCTTATACACCTTAAAAACATATCTAATTCAGTCCCATAACTCAATTCCTAATAACCATACGCACTTGGGTGTAAGGTATATAGAAATGGAAGCACATCTCCTTCAATCTCTTGCTAGCAGTTTTTTTTTTGCACCTAAAATTCCAGGTTCAACTTTCAGCTTGGGTTCCTCAAAATTTAGCAAAACAACCACCTAATATTTTTTGATAAACCTCAAGTACAACATCTTAGCTTACTTAACTCAAAGTTTCAGCTTCTAATTCCTCCTCAAGAGCTCAATAATTCCTCCTCAAGAGCTCAAAAGAAACTGATTTCTTCACATTTTCTTGCTAACAGTATTTTTTTCTTGCACCTAAAATTCCAGGTTCAACTTTCAGATTGGGTTCCTCAAAATTTAGCAAAACAACCACCTAATATTTTTTGATAAACCTCAAGCACAACATCTTAGCTTACTTACCTCAAAGTTTCAGCTTCTAATTCCTCCTCAAGAGCTCAAAAGAAACTGATTTCTTCACACTGTTCTGCTACCTGAGAACTGTGAACACCTCTCGGTTTTCTGTAATTTTCACCTCCTTACTCTTCGTATTTTCAAAACAGCCGCCCACTGTCGTATTTTACACTCAATTTATGAGATCTTGACTAAAAAATCATCGAATTTGGTGCAGTAAATTAAGAGATATGGCTGTTTGAAGTTGATCCTCTTCCAAAAGCTTCCAACTGGACAGCACCTACTTGCCAAAGACAAATCCGTGGCTCTACAAATTTTTGCCAGCTCCTACTTCCTCATTTACATCTTAATCCCCTTTTTTCAAAACACCAAAATAAGCCAATAAATTCACCTAACACATTTAGCCAACTTTACTTAAGTTTGTGAGAAATAAGAACTTTCATTCCATACATAATGCACCTAAAATTTACCCAACTTGTTAATGACCTTAACTTACTTCAATTCAACTCTTAATATGTTTATTCAATGGCTTACCTATCTCCTTATGAAGCTTTATACACATTATAGTTCACAATCCAAAAGATTCCCAAATCCCATCACGACATCTTTTAGTGCAACGTATATCAATTTGCATATGTCAAAACATCATATATGAGCACAATATGATCAAAAGAGAGTTTAGGGCTTACACTCTTCATCTTTCAGATGTGGGATCCTCAATATGCCCCCTCGAGATGGTGCCTCTTTTGGGTTCACCATTCTTGAATCGGATCCCAATTTTATTTATTTATTTATTTTTGACTGAATACCCGTTTGGGTTTGTATTGGACCGAATACCCGTTTGGGTTAAGATGGTGCCTCTTTGGGTTCATCATTCTTGAATCGGATCCTAATTATTTATTTATTTATTTTTCTTTTTCTTCTTCTTTTTTTTTTATTATTATTATTTTTTTTATTTTTGGGACCGAATACCCGTTTGGGTTTTAATGGGCTCTGATACCAACTTAAGATTATATGGGGTTCCATCTCAAAACCAATTGGCAATGGACCGAATAATAACCATTTGGTTTTTTATTTTTGGTTTTTGAAAATTGTGCTTGTTTTCTCATAATTTCTCTACAATAGCTTTCATTTTCTCTACAGTTGTTTCCATCTTTCTTAAGTAAACACTTGAATTCTTAGCCAAATTCCAAAAATAAAAACTACTTTTTGAAAACTACTTTTTTTAGGAACTACTTTTTTTAGTTTTCAAAACTTGGCTTGGTTTTTTAAAACACATAAAGTAGAGAAGAAAACATGAAAAGTGATAGGTGGAAGTAGTATATATAGGCTTAGTTTTCAAAAACCAAAAATAAAAAACCAAATGGTTATCAAATAGAGTCTATCATGATTTCTTTATCCAAAAGTTAGGAATTTGATCCTGTTGTTTGTGTATTTTTAGTCACCAATGTGGTCTGCATCAAATTAATCAGTGCATGCACTTCTGCTATGCCTAAAAGCTAGATCCGCTCCAGTTTCCAACAATATTATTAGTGCGCATGATAAAACTGTAAATATTTGTGTTCTTCACAAACTTACGCGTAGTTATTTGTGTTCTTCATAAACTTACGCATTGTTACAACTTTATTCTTCACAGATGATAACGTAATTTTCCTTAAGGCAAATGTATTTGAATGCTTTATTGTTAGAAGAATCTTGAAGGGATATGAAGATTTTTCATATCAGTAAATAAATTTTAACAAGCCTACTATTTTCTTTCCCCCTAAAATCTATGAGGATTGTAAAACATATATACATAATATTTTAGGGGTAAATGTGGTTGACAACGTTGGTAATTATCGAAGTCTTCAGTCATATTTGTTGAAAAGGAAGGGGGAAGATCTTAGAGCTATTATGGAACAACTTTGGAAGGTTATTTAAGGTTGGAAGGAGAATCTCTTTTTAACAGGATGAAGAGAAGTTCTAAGAGAGAATATCGAATAATCAATCCCAATGAGCAGCTTTAAATTGTCTATAATTAAGTTTCTGGGTTGCTAAAGCAATGACAATGTTTTGATGGGGATCTACGAAGCATCAGTTTTTGAAACAAGTGGAAAAGTTGGGAGAAAATGTGCTTGCCTAAATTATTAGAAGAATTAAAGTTCATGAATCTTGAAGGGTTTAATCAAGTTGCTATTAGCAATAAAAGTTTGAAAGAGTCACAAGAATCGAAATCTTACGGTCTCAGAGGTACAAAAAGGAAGGCATTTCAAGAACACACTACAACAAATATGCCTTTGTCGATCAAAAACTGACGTAAAAAGGAAACAATGACAGACTGAAGCGAGCTTGTCGAGAGCTCGTCAAATTACAATTTATAAACTGATCCTAAGCTACTTGTAGTATTGAGTGGACCGGTTCGATCTCAAGGAACCAAATATCAAAATCTCATATTAAATTTGCAAAAGAAAATAAAAAGGGGGTTTTGTGTTTTTGTAAATAAAATAAAACATAAGCAAATAAAAATAAAGATAGATCAATATCTTACCAAAATCTAATTCAAAAGTACAATTTTATCCAATTGCAAAATCGATCATAGACATTCAAAACATTTTTTTTAACTTAATTATGCAAGTACTTGGTTAACTTATTAGGAAACCCCAAAAAGCAACAAATCACCAAAAGTCATTGACTCTAACCACCGTCAAAGTCAATACTAATTACCCAAACAATTGGGCACGGAACCGTTCCATATTATTTAGATAAAAGAATTAAGCACTTTGGAAAGACCAAGACAAACCGGTTAAATAAAATAACTTCAACCTAACCAAATTGTTCCTTTAATTCCTATAATTAAACATACAAGTTATGTAGCTATGGAAAACCATAAAACACACACATGTAATAATCATAATGCTACAGAACTCAATCAAATACGACAATTGAAAGAGTTAATATTAAGAAAGCGGAAGCAATTTTGGATCCTAAGCACTCTAATTTGATCAATTTTACCAAACTAAAAACATGCTCAAAGCTGGAAAAAACAGAGAAGGAAGAACACTACCTTTGAAGTTCAAAATTGAAGCAATCCGTAGGCTTTATTTGAACACAAACCAGTTGTGGACCTCCTCTAGAGTCTTCCCTACTATCCTCAGACCTTGGAACGGATTGTGGGATCCTTAATTAAGAGAATTTGGAAGAAGAATGGGTAAAGGTCTAAAACCGAGAAAATGTAAAATTTTCTGCAAAATCTACTTACCCATGGTGTTTCTTTCTTTTTAAAACAAACCACAAGCTTCTTTAAGCTTTGTGAAGAAGCCAACACATAAGTGATGAGGATAATTCAAGAAGGAGGTGGCCAATTTTGATGAATTTGATAAAGCAAGGAGGTTATTCATCAACAAATGTATTTGGTCCAAAAAGCTATCAAAAATGAATTTGATTTCTTCTTTAATTTTAATTCAAAATTAATATAAAATTAATTTTAAATTAAAACAATTTTTAATTAATTAAACAATTTAATTAATTTTAAATAATTATTTAATTTAATATCAAATATCAAATTAAATAATTGGACCAATCCCGATTTCTCAAATCGTAAGTTCGAACATGAATTCCTATTCATGTTTTAAACCGAACCAATATTTAAATCAAATTTAAATATGTCACCTCTTCTTTATCATAGTTTAATTCATAATTAAGCTATGAAACGTTAAGTATATCGCATATAATTAACGTTTTCTCCCAAAACCGAATTTGAACAATTCAAAATCTTTTCTCTCAAATTGTTACAAGGCTTAGTCCAAGCTAGTAAGGGGAACCTAATGGACCTACAGATCATGAGCTCCAACGATATGAGATTAACCGGCCAAACTCTTCAGCCTAGCTAATCAACATTCGTTAACCACCAGGACACTCCACTAAACCCCAGTGGCTGAACTCTCCTCACTGTAGATATATTTCTGTCCACTCGATATAACCATGATTAGTAAGTCGATCATTCACAGGTTGTTCATAATTACAGCTGGGTCAAATAAACTGTTTTACCCCTGTAATTACTTCTTGTTCCTTAAGTCCCACTGATCGTCTAATGAACAATTGGTTTGTGGTCCAACCAACAAACCAAATCCCTCTCGGGCCAATGAGAGGGTGGGCCCATTTTTAAGACCTGGAGACAGCACTCAAGGGAACAACCTCTCTACTAAACCCTAAAGCGGGTGGGAGTGAATTCCATCTCGCATGACTATGCTCTCAACTATCTACCCGGTCTTATCCCCAAAATGGGAGGCTTATTGAGTCGGCGATCTCAGGCCACTCTCACCCATTCAAATCTAAGGATAATCCCGAATAAACAGGAGTTCATAGCACACTCAAGATTAAGATCGAGTTATCTAGGTCATCGTATGAAAATAATCAGTTAAAACAGTAAACGGAGTTAAAAAATCTAAGTGACTATTTTGCGGTCCAGTCTTATGCAAACTCATTGCATAGGACGCCCCCACTTTCATGTCTCCACATGAACGATTCAGGATCACATCGTTAGTACTATACAAAGTGAGCCGCGTCCATAGTGTCCCCAGGATAAGGTACCCAGCCCTATCCATATACTATAGACCGTTCTGGCTATTACTTGAACTTGATCCACTTTGATGTCATACATAAAGTTCAAGTATACATCTTATAGTCAAGGGTTCTTAGTTCATTGGATTTGGGTTATGGATACACAATTCACTTTATTCAATAACAACTTTATTGCAAAATAGAATATACATTCAGTTTACAAAACCACGAGTTTTATGACACAAAACCCAACAACAATTATAGATCATGCATCATGAATAGCAATCGAGCATATACAGTGATCAAGGCGACAATTCATTCAAAGACATATGCTAATGAATTGAAAATAGAAATGAAAGAATATATACTTGCAAATGTAAGAAAACTAAATTCAAGTTCAAGCCTCACAACATTGCAATTGGCTTACAATGGACCTCTGAATCGGAACATGAGGTTTAGTTAAGCATCGTGATAGTATCCCTCAAGTTCGATATGGTTTGATTCGTTCAATAAAAGTCTTCAATACAAGAGGAAAAGGCTCTCTAAAATCCTAAGAGTGTCTATGCAAAAAGAGGCAAAAAGTCCCCAACCCTAAATTGAAAAATACCATAAATAGGGTTGGACAGCGTTGAGACGCTGCCCGCAAAAATAATGAAATAATTTGGATAAATCTTGGTAGCGTCTAGATGCTTGAAGTAGTCTCGACGCTATAAGTGTCAATGGTAGCCTCACCGCAGCGTCGAGTGACCCTTTGGTCTTTACTATAGCCAGAGTGTATACTCTTGGAATAGAGTCTAGACTCATTCGGGTTTTCATGCATAAGCTGATCATGCAGCAGCGTCTATACGCTTGGAATGGCGTCTATATGCTTTCCCCTTGGTTCATTTTGCTTGGATGTCATCTTCTCTCAACTCGAATGCTCAAATTGGACGAAATTAGCTTCCTTTTGAGCTAGATTCATCTAAAGTCTTCCATACGGTTCTGATTTTCTCAATCCCCTACAAAATAGACAAATAAGCTTGTGAGGGCAACGAAACTAGCATGAAATAAGATCGTAAAGTAGCACTTTTATAGTGCTATCAAAATACCCCCAACCTTAAATCTTGCTAGTCCTCGAGCAAGGTAGAACTAAACAATCCTATGACTTATTAGTTGTATCAATGACTCTAATCTCAACACTTTAGGATACAAAACATTTGCAATGAAACAAAACAATCAAACACATTCAATCAATGAGAATTTCAAAACTAATCCCTTCATCCCTTATGTGTGTGTATGTATAGCTCCCCTTATCCAAGTGTCTTTATAAGTCCGAGAAGGTTTTATTCGACCCTCAACTCGTTTTCTCCCTACTTCTTACTTTAAGACCAATTCTCAAGCTTCCCTACACTCAAAAGGATAACATGAAACTAAGGTACCCTAGGGGTGGCCCACCCCCAACTTAGATATTTGCTTTCTTTGATGAGCACTAGCTTTCACACATCTACCGTATGGACTCTTATCCAGAGCACTTGCTCGATGGATGGCCTAACTGATCACAGTAGAGGTAGCTCTTTTTGATCTTAGACTTTTAAAAACATGCAATCGTTTTTCTTTACTCGAGTTTTCATTTTATCACAGTAATAAAGGCAAATAAAACATGCAGTTACTCCTAAGTTTTATGTTACTCAACATCATGCAAGTAGACCCTTAAACTAGTTCCAAAAATCTTTCGGGGTGAGAACAATAATCTAGATCAAATAACTCAATCTTAAGCCTTCAAAACCATAGACAAGAGGGCTAAGTGCTGAAAAAGTATAAGGGAATCAAAAGAAAATTTTTCAAATAGGCTTAAATCAAACATGCATCTTCAAATTTACACCATTTCAAATGGAATTACCCAAAGCACCTCCTAGATTGTCATAATCACCTAATATGCAACTACCTCATCATGCAGTCTAAGCTCATATTTGTTTAAAATTAACGCTCACTTCTCAATATGCTCATGAATAACCCTAAACATGTAAATCTAACGTTCCTCACCACCAACCTTAATTGATACATTGTCCCCAATGTATCGCTAAATAGAGTTGCACAAACAAAAAGCAAGAGGAACAAAAAAATTCCCCTAGTTAATGGATGGCTTGTGGGCGGTGGTGCATCTTTATCCTCAATTTCTCCTCCTAAGTGGGGCACCTACAAAAGAGAAAAAAAACAAGACAAACTAAGAAACAGAAATAAATAACTGAAAGGGAAACAAATAAAACAATTAAATTACTTGGGTTGCCTCCCAAGAAGCGCAAATTTTTAACGTCGTTATGCTCGACAGGGTCGTAAGTGTCAGGGCACGTAAAATTCTTCTACTTTCTTCGGTTCCTTCTTGCTTGAATCAGTGTAACCTTCCAAGTTTAGGAGGCTTTCTTGTTTCTCCATGGTATCAAATAGATCATTATTTTTGCTATTTTTTATATAAAAAATGAAGGGCAACAAGTAAGACTCAACTGACACAACATACTCAAAAGAAATAAAATACTCTACAAACTCGTGAGAATAAAGAAAAGGTAATTCAAAATCAAGAGAAATGCAAGGGAATATAACAGGTTAAGGCTTTTTAGCCTCCAACTCTATCACTTGAATCTCTTCTTCGAGTGTAAGCTCAAACTCCTCCTTAACCTCACAAATTAACTGTTCTTGGCATGGCGCGAAATTCAAAACCTTCTCGTCACTGTCTGTGTCGATTTCCTCATAAAATCTTTCCTCATTGGTGTCAAAAGAGTGTTGCTATTGTATGCTCTCCAGTCTCCTCACTGAATTGGCCAGCTGAGTAATTTGATCACTAAGGCTTCGCATCCTAGCTCACGTCTCCTTTTGAAACTGGATATTTTCCAGCTGAAACTGGAGATTTCCCTACTGAAACTGGTGAGTGCTATTAGCAAGTTCATGCACTAAAGTCTCTAAAGACATACCTGAGTCTAAAATCTGATAGTACTGCTTTTCTGCTCCTTCTTGTATCTATAGTCATAACTGGATTGATCACATTCAGGACAGTAGGGATCATAAGACTCATAATTCACTCGATGACCAGGAAATTCTCTTAAGGTGTAGGCGTTTGGAATAAAGTTTCGTTGTAGTTGAGGGCATGCTTCTGTGGGATGTCCTTGAAGGAAGTAAAACCTACATGTCTCCACTGCTTGCAGCCTCCCTATCACCACTTGAAGAATAAAAGAAGTTAATTGATGACTGCTAACGCAAAGAGCGCAAGTGCACGCTGTCCAACAAGTAATATATGGAAGTATTTCAAGTATCGAACCCAAGGAAACGGTTAAAAAATAGATTTTCAGTTAACAACACAAGTACTTTCAAGTTGCAACCGATGGTAACCAAATAAATAAGATGTTTTTGGGGGTTTTGTGCAATGAAAATAAAGGAAACTAAAAGAATAGATAAGAAAACAATAATGAGAAGCAAGGGTTCAAATCATTTTCAACCATGGGGAAATGCGCCCACCATGCACTCGCAAACTTGCTTAACTAGGTCTGGCTATTTCAGAGATTCTGCCTCTTGCGCCTGCATACTATCTCTTTCGAGTTATGTGCGACTCAGAGAAAATGCTACTGAAATGCCCCTGCAACCTACCCTAACCGACACTTAACACCATGAATCAAGTTCAACACCTATTCAGCCCTTTTCTAAGTGCTTTTAGGAGACTAAGCAATTAAACACATATGTCTATGGCTAATTTTCACTTAGATAAATAAGGAACACAACTCAATGATTCTAAAGGTTTTTACCCTGTGTCTAGGTACAAAAAGTGAAGTTCTATGTCTACACTCTTCTCGTAGATTGCTTTTATGAAAATACGTGCTCGATCCAACCCTTTTAGTATTGAATCTCACACAAACTATGCTAACTCAAGTGATCAGTTTAAGCTAACAATGAAACTTAAACTCAATAAAAGCAAACGATGCTAAATGTTAAGCAAAGTTACTAGAATCACATGGTGGGGCTTATCTCCTTTTTAGGGTATCCACTTCATTGAATCCTCTCCAAGGAGTTTAGCTACTCATCCCAAAGAAAACTAAAGTGCAGAAAATAAAGAAGAAACGAGAATAAGAAATAACACACTTCATTAAAATAATGAAATTGAATACACTTTGAAGTATGAAAACAAAGGAAGAACTAAATGAAATGAAATTAAAAAGGAACTACTACTTGAATTCGAAGGAAAAACAGAAACTTACAAAGATGAAAAATAAAAACTAAAATAGCAAGTACAACTCCTAAAAACTTACAGAACTGAATAGAAAAACTAAGAACAAAAAGAACCCTAAGATGTTTTTCCTTTCTAACTTGTTCTACATTTTTCAAGGAGAATCAAGTACTTACTCCTACTTCTTTCAAAGTTGGAGTCTGAATGGAATATGAACAGAGCTTGGGGGAGACTCGGAGTGGCGGCTAAATTAAAGAGAAAATGACAGAATTTAGGGATGAAAATAATTCTCAATCTGAGCTCCCTTGGAACTGAAGCTTGAGCCGCCTTTTATAGACCTCAAGGCCTATGGTTTGCTGTCGAGATAAGTGTGGAGAGGCTTGACCAATCATATCCATTGATCTTTGGAGATTTGATTGAGAATATTTGATTTTATATCATTTTTTCTGCAAATCTTGCGAATTTGGGAGAATCTACTGAAAATGTCCAGATGTGACCGCATAGTTGAGCGTAATTGTGCTGTTGTCGAAATGGTCTAAATGAGACGGCATAGTTTGGCTCATTTTGAGCTTTTCCTGCAACATTTTGAATTTGGCTTCTGCTCTCAATTGCTGGTGCATCCTTGTCATATATCTCTTGAATGATCTTTCTTTTACCTTAGTTGTGGCCAAAATGTGGGTGCATTTCAGTCATTTTTCAGCCTCTACACAAAACCAATAAAAATTAACACTTTCTTAACAAAAATTTCTCTAAATACACCTAAAAACTTATTTTTACAAAATCAAGACTTCAGATACATGCAACACTTGTTTTTACTTAAAATTTTCCTAAATGACATAAATTATCACATTAAACACTCGTTTTCTAAGGAAATAACTTAGTTTTTAGAGCCAAATAACACTCATAAATGAGAGTTATCATTAATTCAAAATTTTGAGTTTTGAGTTTACTAACCTCATCAGCGTACGATGCGACGATACCAAATCTCCAATAATGTTGAGGGTTTTTTGCCATGAAAAAACAAGTATAGACAAAATAAAAATAGAACGAAAGTTTTTTTTTTCTTTTAGAGCAAACTTAACATAAAGAAACTAACAATGGTTCCCCAGCAACGATGCCAAATTTGAAGCGAGCTTGTCGAGGGCTCGTCAAATTACAATTTATAAACCGATCTTAGGCTACTTGTAGCATTGAGTAGACTGGGTCGATCTTAGGAAACCAAATATCAATTTCTCAAATTAAATTTGCAAAAGAAAATAAAAATGTGGGTTTTGAGTTTTTTTTAAATAAAATAAAACATAAGCAAATAAAAATAAAGATAGATCAAATCTTACCAAAATCCAATTCAAAGGTACAATTTTATCCAATTTCAAAATTGATGATAGGCATTCAAAGCATATTTTTTAACTTATTTATGCAAGTATTTGGTCAACTTATTAGGAAACCCCAGAAAGCAAAAAATTCCCAAAAGTCATTGTCTATAACAAACATCAAAGTTAATACTAATCACCTAAACAATTGGGCACAGAACTGTTCCATATTAGTTGGATAAAAGGATTAAGCACTTTGGAAAGATCAAGACAAACCGATTAAATACAATAACTTCAATTTAATTTCAAGAATTAAACATGCAAGCTGACCAATTATGGAAAACCATAAAACACACACATGTAATAATCCTAATGTTACAGAACTCAATCAAACACGACAATTACAGATCATGCATCATGAATAGAAATCGAGCATATACTGTGACCAAGGCGTCAATTCAATCAAAGACATATGATAATGAATTGAAAATAGGAATCAAAGAATATATACTTGCAAATGTAAGAAAACTAAATTCAAGTTCAAGCCTCACAACATTGCAATTGGCTTACAATGGACCTCTGAATCGGAACGTGAGGTTTAGTTAAGCATCATGATAGTATCCCTCAAGTTTGACATGGTTCTATTTGTACAATAAAAGTCTTCAATACAAGAGGAAAAGGCTCTCTAAAATCCTAAGAATGTCTAAGCAAAAAGAGGTAAAAAAATCCCCAACTATAAATTTAAAAATGCTATAAATAGGGTTGGACAGCTTCTAGATGCCAAAGGTAGCGTCGAGACGTTGCCCTCGCAAATACGAAAATAATCTAGCAAAATCTAGATAGCGTCTAAACGCTTGAAGTAGCATCAAGGGTAGCCTCGCTGCAGCGTCTAGACGGTTGGAATACCGTCTAGACACTACTCCTTCGGATTTTCATGCTTAAACTGATCATGCAGCAACATTTACGCTTGGAATTGCATCTAGACGTTTTCCCCTTTGTTCATTTGGCTTCAATGTCATCTTCTCTCAACTCGAACGCTCAAATTGGACCCAATTAGATTCATTTTGAGCCTGATTCATCTAAAGTCTTCCATACAATTCTGATTTGCTCAATCCCTACAAAATAGACAAATAAGTACTTGAGGGCAACAAAACTAGCATGAAATAAGATCATAAAGTAGCACTTTTACAGTGCTATCAAAATGACCCGGATCTCAAGGAACTGAATATTAATTTCTCAAGTTAAATTTGCAAAGGAGAAAACAAATAAGAGGGGGGGTTTGAGTTTTTTCAAATAAAAATATAAGCAAATAAAAATAAAGATACATCAAATCTTACCAAAATCTAATTAAAAGGTACAGATTTATCCAATTGCAAAATTGATCACAAACATACAAAACGTTTTAACTTAATTATGCAGGCACTTGGTCAACTTATTAAGAAACCCCAAAAAGCAACAAATCCCCTAAAGTCATTAACTCTAACAAACGTCAAAGTTAATGCTAATTACCTAAATAATTTGGCATGAAACCGTTCTAAATTATTTAGACAAAATCATTAAGCACTTTGGAAAGACCAAGAAAACTCAGTTAGTTAAAATAACTTCAACCTAACCAAGATGCTCCTTTAATTCCTTGAATTAAACATGCAAGTTATGCAGTTATGGAAACCCATAAAACACACACATGTAATAATTCTGCTACAAGATTCAATCAACACAACAATTATAAATCATGCATCATGAATAGTTATCGAGCATGTATTAAGGCGTCAATTCAATAAAAAATGCATGCTCAAAAAATAAATACAGGAATTAAAGAACACATGCAATTATAAGAAAACGACATTAAAGTTTGAGTCTCACAACATTGCAATTGGTTGCAACCGACCTCTGAATTGGAAACGCGAGGTTTAGCCAAGCATCGTGATAAAATTCTTCAAGTTCAACATAGTTCGATTTGATGCAATAATTGTCTAAGGACAAAAGGGAAAGAGGTCTAAAAAAAGCTCTTTAAAAACGTGGAGGCGAAGAGGCCAAAAGATCTCCAACTCTAAAGTGAAAAGTTGTTTAAATAAGGCAGGACAATGTCGAGACGCTAAGGACAACGTCAAGACGTTGCCTTCCCAAATAAGGAGCAAATCTGACGAAATCTGGGTAGCGTCTAGACACTTCAAGTAGCATCTCGACGCTACCAGCTTTGAGGGTAGCCTCATCGCAACGTCGAGCGAGCTTGCATCCTTAATCGGCCAGCATCTAGACGTTATTTCTACGGATCTTCAAGCTTTATTTGGCAATGCAGCAACGTCTTGAAGCCCAAAATAGCGTCTAGACGCTCTGCTCTCGATTCCCTTGGTTTGGATGACATCTCTTCTCAGTTCGAATGCTCGATATAGACCCGATTAGCTTCCTTTTAAGCCCAATTCATCAAAAGTCTTCCAAACAACTCTAAATTGCTCAATCCCTACAAAATAGACAAATAAATGAGTGAGGGAAACTAAACTAGCATGAAATAAGTTTATAAAGGAGCACTTTTACAGTGCCATCACAGATGCAGGTCCGAAATCTATGCCACTGTTATTTTAAAACATAAATAACAGAGGGTTTTTAATGTTGGCCAATGACTGATATATATCCACTTGTCATCGTAAATGATAGCATACTTTGTGAGCTATTTCTAGGATTTAATTATTGCTAGTTTGAGAATTAGATGATTATTTTCATGTATATATTTGTATATTTTGTAGAAATTGAGCATTTGAAGAGAAAACTAGAGTTTTTGAAGAATATATCTAGAAAATAAGAGAAAATTGGGGGAAATAAAAATAAACAAGAAAATAGAAGAAGATATCAAGCTAGAGAGCGTAAGGGGACAACATTGCAATGCTGCCATATGCAAGCCATTTTACCTACACACGTAGCGTTCAGACACTACAAGAAAGCGCAACCGTAATTCGCTCAACAAACGTGTGTGCGCCAATTCCTTTGGTGTTCTATTCGTAGCGTTGATACACTATACCATATTCCTTATTTACCACGCAGTTTTAGAGGTAGAGTTGAGATGTTGTTCGTAATGCCTCAACACTGCCCCAAAATCCTATAAATATGTCTTCTTGGGAATCGTTTTGGAGACCAATTTTGGAGAGAAGAAATCCTATTTTCAAATTCTACTTGATTTTGAGTGTTAGGAGAGACCATTGGAGCAAAGGAATTGATTTTCAAACTTGAGATCTTGACATCACAACGGGAACGAAGATCAACACGTGCACAGCACAACGAGAACAATTTTTTGTAGTTTACTATTTATTTACCACCTAATTTTATATGTAGATTATTGTTTAGTTACCATCCAAATTTTGATCATGCAAGTATGCAGATTAATGTTTATTGACCACTCAAATTTTATCAAATACCCTCATAGCATAGTGGCTAAGCACTTTCCTTACCACCAAATTGTGCAGAGGTCGATCCTGCAAACATGCAACTTATTGTTTATTTATTGGCCAAATTTTTAAATGATTTGTAAGGCAAATATGAAGTTTATTGTTTATTTATCGCCCAAATTTTAGTTCGATCTTGCAAATATGAAGTTTACTGTTTATTTACCACCCAAAATATTGTCAAACTTCCACCTGGTGTAGTTGTTAAGTGCTTGGCTTATCACACCATTGGGCAAAGTTCGATCCTACAAATATGTAGTTTACTATTTATTTAATGCCTAAATTTTTATCACACACCTACTTGGTGTAGTGGTTAGGCGCCAGTCTTACCACCCCATAATGTAGAGTTCGATCCTACAAATATGTAGTTTATTATTTTTTTACTGCCTAATTTATTTGGCAGAGTGCTTGCCTTACCATCCCATGGTGCAGAGTTCGATCCTACATATATGCAGTTTATTGTTTATTTTCCATCTAATTTTTTGTTGTGCGAAGTTTGATCTTACAAATATGCAGTTATTGTTTATCTACTCCCAAATTTCTACCTTGCAAAAAAAAAATGTAATTTTCTTATGGGATTTTTATTAAGTTTAATACTTGTAGTGGAAAACATGAGTGGCTAGACTCTTTTATCTTAGGAATTGATATAGCCATTAGAAATTATAAGTTGGGTAATTGAATATCTTGATTGATTGTCATTATTACATTCATCTTTTTGTGTGCTTAATGCTAATAATCTTTTTATCACAAATTATTTATTAGTTAGTATGAATTTAGACTTGATAAGGGCTTGTTTAGACTACAGCTTAATTGCATGACTTGATTAGTCGAATTGTTCTAACTTGTCAATGATTAGGGCTCCTTTAGAGGTTGTTAAAATAAGTGATCTTAATGCCTTTGCTTGTTATTAAAAGCTAAATAATGGTGTTGGTTTTATAATATAGCAAAGAGAGTAAATTGTTTTTGTAGGAGTCAATTTTTATCTATGTCCTCTTGACTTATGAAATATTTGCATGATCAATCCTGAATACTTAATTACTCAAATTGTTGGTGTAATAGGCGAAATCAACTCCCTTTGATATTTCTCTCTGGATATTTCTCAACCTTTTATTTTTAATTATTATGTTGATTTAATTATGTTTCATCTATTGATTTCTTTCTCTAAATAAAATTGGATATTGAGTTCTTTCTCTAAATAAAATTGGGTGATTGAATTCATAGTAATAGTACTATAGGAGAAATAGAACACCAAGGACCATACTCTACACTGACAGTCACAAACAATGTTTGTTATTGAATGTTTTAATGACATACGTAAATGGAGGGTTTCAATAACGATTTTTGAGCATTTGATTCTATCTACAATGATAGACAAGTTTTTATTGTGAAAGTGATGATTTTTAAAGACGGGTTATTAATAATTCAATAAAAAAAACTGATGCTAACCAACAATAGTTATTACATTGAACAAAATTAAAGATAAATATTATATTTTTATACGGCAATTAATTGAACAAACATAACTTCATTAAAGGAAATATTACATTTTGAAAAGAAAAAAAAAAGGTCACGAATATATTCATGCACTCACTAAACATATCATTCCTAAACAATCCTATATGATAACTTGTGAATAACAAGTTATTTGGATGCATAACATTAACTAAATGTTTGCCTCAACGCATTGGAAAAAACTTATATTGAAGGAAATTGTAGAATATTCATGTGAAAACATGGGATGGATGTATAACAAGTGTTTAACGCGTCGGTTTTATTGAAAATCTTATAAATGATTTGTAATATTCGTCATTTTTAACAAGGATTTTCATCATGTTGATGATGATCTACGCGCTGTAGGCTAGCCACACCAATGGAGAAGAAATTTGAGAAGAAATTTCGTAGCTGTGTCAGGAAGGCATGATGGAGCGGCGCACAGTAAAATTGAGAGGGACAAGGCCGACCAAAAAGCAGAAGAAAGATGATGGGACCACGTACTTCCGCGCCATCCGTACGTACAAGATAATGACATTGTCTGGTGTAAATGGTCCTAGTCAACTATGAAGTGCCCCTATATAACGCTCCTTATCATAACTTTTAGGGCAAGCAGCATGGGAGGAGCAACCATCACCATTCTCCATACATTCCTATCTCTTTCAACCTCTCGAAAGCTCACGAATGGTGGAGTGACAGGCCACCATAGCCAAGCTGAAGGGAAGCTGAAGAAGGACGAAGCTCCTATCGTGCTAGCTATGTTCCTTTTTATTTTTCTCTGTTGCCTTGTAGTTATTTTACTATATTTTCATTTCTAGTTGCAGCCTCTTCATCTCAAGCATGAACTAAACTTCCATTCAAATCTTGGCCCAAGGCCCTTTTGTTACAACTATTTCCATGTTTTAGTGTAAGTTTAATGAAGAATCTTTTGAATCTTCCTCTTGAGAGTGTATGGTGTGTGGAAATACTCAAGGAGAGAAAGAGTGAACTTAGCATGCTAGATTTTTTTAGGGATAATCCAATCATTTGTAAGCATAAAGGGAGGCGGTGTAACAATCAGCAAGAATAGCACACAAGGATATAACTATTTTTTTGTGCAAGGCATTAGACCGGAAGGGTAATGCAGGTCAGTCACTCTGCTAAGATTCAGTAGGATGCTTAGTTAGAATTCATGGCTAATGTGTGGAAACAAGTATAGCACTAGCATAGCCGAGAGCCGAGTCTTGACCTCATCATCATTGTTATCATATTTCATCGCCTTGTTTGTTTTACTCTCGTAGCGTGTATTTATTTTCATTCAGTCACCTCCTATTTATGTTTTATTACACTGGTAGCACGTTTTAGACATTTTTTTTTTGAATTGAACGCGTAGATATTAGACACTTATCCCTATGAATCTTACCCTAGAATACTCCCAGGTCTTACTTCTTGATGTGCTGATATATGCTTGTGCTAGTGTGTTTGGTGACAAAGCCTTTGTGTGCTATTCTCCATCCTATCACATTATTTATGCATCATCTTCATCCATACATCATCTATTTTCACCATTTCACACCATTTTGAATTGCTCACGTCAAAATCCAAGGGAACAAAGTTTCCCATTAAAAGAAAAAATGGTAAAAAGGAGAGAGAAAAGTAATTAATGATGATATGAAACCTCACAATACATGAATCAAAACTAATCTATGCTCTACCTAGGTCGGAAAAGCCTCTTCTTGCCCCTATATAAACATAACATTCCATCAATACATTATTGGGTACATCTCCCTACTCCATATGGATGCACTACAATTCCTGTTCCACTTTGCATTAAAAGGAAACAAAGAATCTATTACCAAGTCGATCTATGACATGTTATCTTTACATATATTCCTATATTATGTTAATAACAAAAATTTTTAGTTCATCATCCATACTCAAAAGTTGAAAAAACGTTCCCAAATAAAATGTTCTCAGAAAAAATTGATGAAATTGAGGGAAAATAAAAAGTTTTTATATGACTACGATAATTCCAAGATAGCTTAAAATCACTTTTGTTGTATTCAAAATCACTTCGAAATATGTTTTTAATTATTCAAAATAAATTTTTATGGTATGAAAATCGCATTAAAAGTGTAAAATCAAATATTAAGTTGATTTTAAATGGTTAAAGACATATTTCGAAATAAATTTGAACATGATAAGAGTGATTTTAACCATTTAAAAATCACTCCCAAACATGTCATGCACAAACAACTACAAATCCAATGTCATATGATTCTAATTTATTCTCAAGCTCTAACCTTTAGTCTATTTTTCATTAATATGTAGTCACGCAACATAAGAACACGATCTTATTAATTTTGAGAGTTTGTTGCGATGATTTCATCATTTGCCCATGGGCGTAAGTACCAGTAGTACACAAAAATACTCAACAAAACGTCTAAAATGAAAACACATTAGCAAACTTTGCTTAGGATTGATGTCTTAGAAATCCATAATTCAACTACGTACCTGTGGTAAACGAGTATAGGAACATTGTGTTAAGTAAATGGAGCCCAAATATACATGCTGGCCCACCACTTTTCCTATACTCAATTAACCTAATTATGAATGAGAGTGAGGTATGTTTTCGGACAGAAAAAAAGAAAAAAAAGAAGGTTGTGGCTGGTTGTTTAGAAAAACGGAAAAGAAGAAAAGAACGTGAGTGTTTGAGGTAATCTTCTATGGTGCTTTTACATGAGTGTTTTTCTCCATTGAAGAATTTGAGAGCCTATTGTAGAGTAATTCGTGAGCCTTTTCTTTGAGAGAAGAGTGAGAGAAATCATTCTAGAGAGGTTGTAAACTCTTGTATTTTTTCCCTGACATTTTAGTGGAACTTGCATCGGTAGCAAAGAACTGGACGTAGCCCATAATGGGTACGGTGAACCAGTATAAATTCAATGTCAATTTCTCTTCCCATAAACTTGATTTATTTATCGTTCTTGTTGCGTAGAAATTTAGGTTGGTTTATCTATTATTTTAAGCTTGTGAGTTCCAAATTGTTTGTTGCGCAAAATATTTAGAATCAGAACCTGATATGGGATTGAGATAAAATAGATATTGTCTGAATATGGTTAGTGAATTTAGATTGATTATATTTTATTGCCCCCTAACAAATGGTATCAAAGCATGCAGGTTATAGAACGATGTTAGAAGGAGATGAGAAGTTGGTTACCTTTAATGGATCAAACTTTTTGTTTTGGAAGTGTTAGATATTGGATTATTTGCATTCCAAGGAATTTGATTTACAATTGGAAGGAAAGCCTGATGATATGGGAGAAGCTGAATGGAAAAAGTTGGACAGAAAGTTGCTGGAGAATGTTTGCCTGACTTTGACAAAGAATGTACAAATCAGTGTGGCGAAGGCGGCGAGCACAACAGAGCTAATGGAAGCATTGTCTAACATGTATGAAAAACCTTATGTAAACAACAAGGTATATCTCGCAACTAAATTTTTTAATTTTATAATGGCTGAAGGTGCATCTGTTACTACCCATATAAATGAGTTTGATTTTTTGATGAATGAATTAGATGCTGTTGAGTTAGGATTTACTGATAAAGTAAATGTGATTTTGTTGTTGATATATTTGCTTGATGGTTGGGAAACCATGAAGGCAACACTTTCTAATTCATGTGGAAAAGAGAAATTGCAGTTTTCACAGATTAGAGATTTTGCTATTGTAGAAGAGATTCGCCGATAGGACTCAGGTGTTGTTTCTACTTCTGGTTCAATATTAGAGGGATGAGTAATAACAGAAGTCAAGGGAATCGAGGTAAATCGAAAAACAATAGAAGCAAGTCTAGAAACGACATATTAGAGTGTTGGAATTAAGGTAAGACTAGACACCTTAAAAGGAACTACAAAACCCCAAAGAAAACGGAGGGGGATGATCCCGGTGCAAATGTTGTTGTTAATGAGATGCATGATGCTCTGGTTCTTGCAGTGGAAAGTGCTCATGACCTATGGGTGATAGATTTAGGTGCGTCATTTCATACTACAGGACAACATGGTATTCTTAAAAACTATACTGCAGGAAATCATGGAAAGATGTATCTAGTTGATGGAGAGCCTTTGGACATCGTTGGAATTGGTGACGTGAAATTGAAAATTGCAAATGGTTTAGTTTGAAAAATTTTCAAGGTACGTCAGGTTCAAAATATGATGAAGAACTTGATTTCTATAGGGCAGTTAGAAAGTGAAGAATGTGAGGTTTGCTTTGGCCAAAGAAACTGGAAGGTTATAAAATGTGTCATGGTAGTTGCTCGAGGAAGCAAATCAGAGAATTTGTATGTCAATAGTAATGACAAGGATATGGTGGCTGTTATAGATCATTCCAGCTAGACTGATTTGTGGCACAACAGGTTGGGACATATGAGTGAAAAAAGTATGAAAATTCGTCACTCTGCATGGAAGTTATAGGGACTAAAGGTAGTTGAACACAAGTTGTGTGAGGGTTGTGTATGTGGGAAGAAGAAGCGTGTTAGTTTCTCAAAGACAGGAGCAAAGCTAAAACCTACAAAATTAGAGTTAATTCACACTGATGTGTGGGGGCCTTCTGAAGTATCTTCTCTTGGTGATTCTAGATACTATGTGAACTTTATAGATGACTCAAGCAAGAAGGTATGGACTTATTTTCTCAAACATAGATGTGATGTATTTTCTACTTTCAAAACTTGGAAGGCTATGGTTGAGAATGAGACAGGTCTAAAAGTTAAAAACCTGAGATCAAACAATGGTTGTGAATATGTTGATGGGGAATTTAAAAGATATTGTGCAGACAATGGAATTGTTATGGTAAAGACTATTCTAGGGACATCGCAGCAGAATGGTGTGGCTAAGAGAATGAACATGACGCTAAATGAGCGTGCCAGGAGCATGAGATTACATATAGGATTGCCTAAGATGTTATGGGCAGAGGCAATCGACACGGTGACCTATCTGATCAATAGGAGCCCGACCACATCACTAGACTTCAAGTTGCCTGAAGAAGTCTAGAGTTGTAAACAGGTATACCTTTCTCATCTAAAGGTTTTTGGTTGTGTGTCTTACCTTCACACTGATGCTGCAGATAGAAGTAAACTAGATGCAAAATCCAAGAAGTGTTATTTTCTTGGGTATGGTGGAACTGAGATTGGATACAGGTTTTAGGATGACCAAAATAGGAAGATGCTAAGAAGCAAGAACATGATCTTCAATGAGGAAGTTCTGTACAAAAACAAAACAACAGTTGATTTAGAGTCAGATGAAAGTACAGAAGAGAAGACTCAGTATATAAGTCTTCCTAAGGTTGAGACCAGAACGATGAGAATTGAAGATCAAAATGCAGTTACTTTGAGGAAACAGTTATGGAAGCTGAGGAACCAGTTGTGGAACCTAATGAGCAAATTGTGGAACATGATGAAGTTCAGAGAACGTCACCTACAATAGTTAGGAGGTCTAATAGGACTATCAGACCACCACAAAGGTATTCCCCTACTTTGAATTACATATTATTAACTATCAAAGGTGAACCTGAATATTATGATGAGATGGTTTAACTGAAAGATTCTGCCAAGTGGGAAGTTAGCCATGAAGGATGAGATGGATTCCCTTATGACGAATCAGATATGGCAATTGGCTGAGTTACCAAGAGGTATGAAAGCTTTGCAGAACAAGTGGGTTTATAGAATCAAGCAAGAACCTGATGGTAGCAAAAGGTACAAAGCAAAGCATGTAGCAAAAAGGCTTTCAACAGAAGGAAGATATTGATTTTAATGAAATATTTTATCTTGTAGTTAAATTAACTACCATTAGAACTGTATTATCGATAGTGGTAGAAGAGGATCTGTTCCTGGACTAGATGGATGTAAAACAGCTTTTTTTCATGGTGATTTGGAGGAAGAAATTTACATGATACAACCACATGATTTCATAGTACAGAGGCAGGAGAAAATGGTTTTCAAACTTTAGAGAAGCTTTTATGGTCTCAAACAGGCTTCTATACAGTGGTATAAGAAGTTTGATAGTTTTATGTGCAACAATGGATTTCAGAGGTGTCAAGTAGATCACTGTTGCTACATAAAGTCTCAAGGTAACTCATACATTATTTTATTGTTATACGTTGATGACATGTTGATAGCAGGTGCGAACAAGTAGATTCTAAAGATAAAGGTTGAATTATCTAAAGAATTTGATATGGAAGATTTGGGAGCTGCCAAACAAATTTTAGGAATGAGGATTGAGAGAAAAGATGATACATCGACATTATCGCAGGAAGAGTATGTGAAAAAGGTGTTTAGTTTAGGAAAGGGAAAAGAGAGGAAGGAAAATATAAAAGTTGGCTTAGACTGATTTCATTAAATATAATTTCATACCTGAAATATAAACTAAAGACTTTATAGTGAAAGCTAAACAAACTATCTTATCTCAAAACATAATTCAAATAACAAATTTAAATCAATTCAAATATTTCGATCTAAAATAAATGTAATAATATCTAATTTAATCTAACACACAATGTATTGAATTTCATGTAATTTAAAAATAGGTGGGAAAAGGCACCTTTACTTCCTCCATCTTTTCTGATAAAGGCAAACAAACTATACTAACAATAAGTGCACAGTCTAATGAAATAACATCCAACCATTGCAAAAATAGTACACTATTGGTGATGGTTTATCTTTTGATTTTTTTCATATTGTTGTAAATGTATAGCACTCCACCAGTTAGTTTTGAGAATATTTTGAAAACGATCCAATTTATCTATTTTTTTACTTAGCCCTATCCCAGTGGACCAAGTTTGTAGATTCAAGTGTCGGTTGTAGAACCGACAAAATAAGTCAACTCACTTCTTTACACCATGTTATAACATGACATACATATGTATAAAATTTCCTCAATTGCCGCTTCCAAGTTTTAAATAATTATTTTTATTAAGGTTTTTGTGTTATTTATCTTCCATTCAAACAGAAAATTGACTGCCGAGAGTAGCTCAGTGATAATTGACATGTATTTTCGATCAAGAGGTTAGAAGTTCAAATCCATCCACCTCAAAATGTTGTTGAACTCAAAAGTGATCTGAGCTTATGGTTTTAGTACCGTTGTTTCTTTTCTCTTTTGGGTAGACTTATAAACTTATTGGAGAGTTTGAATTATAGGATGCTGAGGCATGTTCTATGAGGCTTGAGTATTATTGATAGGTTATGTCTCTCTTATCTGAGTTGGAGCATTTTTTGGTGATTTACTTTTGAGTTAGAGCTTGTAATAGATTTGTTAGGTTGCTTTGTCTTTTAAAGATTGAATTGTTTGAAGAAGACTGAGGAAGTTTAGTTTTGTTTTGCTTGGGTTGTTGACTGATTCTGAACATTTAGTGGTTATGAGGTTGGAGTTTGGATGGTTATCTGGTTATTTGGCTATAGAAGTATGATCTTTTGTCTATCATGTACTAGAAAATTTTGTGTAACTTGTAGTTACGTCGTTATGCTGCCGAAATTTTTGCAACATAATGGTTGTTAGATTAGTAATGTCCCCTAGAATAGGCTAAATTTTGGTAGCGTTACATTACATCTTGCATCTTAAGTATCATTGATCCTCTAATGAACAATCTGTTTATAATCTAATTATAAACTAAGTCCCTCTCGGGCCAGTGAGAGGGTGGGGCCCCATTGTTCAAGTCTCGAAATCAGCACTTAAGGGAACTACTCATCTACTTACCCTATATGGGAATGAGTGAATTTCATATTGTGAGATTATGTTCCGAGCTCCCTATTTGGTCAAGTCCCCAAAATGGTAGGCATATTGAATTGGCTACAAAAGCCACTCTCACCCATGCATATCAAAGGACAAGCCCTCACAGGCAGGAGTTCATAACTCACTCAGGATTAAGATCGAGTTGCATATGATCATCCTGATGAAATATTAATCTTCTCAATTAACGGATTTATAAAGAGAAATTAAATATTTCATGGTCCAGTCTTATACAAACTCATTGTATAAGATACCCCCACTCACATGTCTCCACATGAATGATTTGGATAAAATCATTTGTAACTATTACAAAGTGGGCCGTATCAATAGCGTTACCAGGATAAGGTACCCAACCTTATCCATATACTATGACCCTTTAGGTTATTTATTGAATATGATCCTCTCGTTTGTCAACCACATACTATTCAAGATTACACTAATAACCTTGAATTTTTCATATAATGGATAATATTATATTGCAAATAAAATAATCAAAATCATTATTAATTATTAAATAAATCATTAATTACGAGGCTTTACGGCATAAATCCCAACAATTTCTCACTTGCGCTAAAGCCGGCGAGACATGAGAGAAACTTTTTCCAAGTAATAAAATTTTTCTCAATAAAGCAAATAAATATAGTGTTAAAGTTACTTTTTCCAAGTAATAAAAATTTCTCAATTTTAACTTTTCAGTAATAAAACTAAAAATTATGAGAGAAACTGACATAATATTGGAATATATATATAATTTAACATCATGCAAACAATTATCCATTCAATATTAGCATAGAAATCAAACAATTTGAAAAATGAACCATATAAATCATTTCTAATGCTATGCTACTTTAGTGAGTTAGAACAAGTGTTGTCGTAGGGTAGGTCAAGTATTCCTTCACTAAACTGAGACAATCTCAACCAAGTATTATACCAAAATAACTCTTATTCCTATAATATTTAGTTACCATTAGTTTGGTCAAGGACATCATTAATAACTTTAATGAGTCATTTGTAAGTGTGACCCATAATTTTAGATCTCGTAGTTTTATCCCAACAAGTGTCACCGTAGGGTAGGTCAAGTATTGGAAACAAAACTACAATCCTATCCTTCTTAGGAGTTCACTCTGATATTGACTCATGCAAACACCTTCCGTAGGGGGACGGTCCAAAAGCCGCCACGAGGCCCCACATGAATCTCACGATGTGAAAGAATGATGGAGACCGTAGGATATGTTGACACATTTCCTTCTCCCACTTACTATTTTAAAATATGATTTTTTTTCTTACTTAGACAAATTAGGCTAATCTCATTTATCTAAGTTCCTCAATCTACCTTTCAAAACTCTTATGTTGTTAGATTGATTTTAATGTGAATTACTAAGTTTTTAAACTATTTAAAAAAAAAATTAATCACATTATGAGCATTCTTAATGAAATTAAATAAAATTTGACTAATTCAACTCCTAGGTCGGTTCCCAGTTAGAGGTGTTTCTTTTCGGTCAGCTTAAATACCCCAATCTAGACAGAACCTTCCATAGACAGAGTTCCCTTATAGTCAATTTTTATTTCAAATTCATTAATCTTTAATTAACTATTAATTATTAGATTAATGAACATAAGTGAATTTATAAATAAATGTTTTTAATCCTATTAAAAAATAACTCACTTGGATAGTCTTAAAAATCCGACATTTTAAACCCTTTAAAACAAATTAAAAAATAATCCTAGATATTTTATTATAATCCTAATAGAAAAAAATATAAGATAAATTAAATTCAAAACTTAAACTATTTTATCTTTGAATTAAATTATCTTTATTTATGGAATACCTAATCTTATTAGGAAATTAAAAGATCTCATCTTATTTTAAAGGAATTTAATCTTATTAGGAATTTAAACAAATAAAGATGAATTAAATATCTTTATTTTAAGGAAATCCTAACCTCATTAGGATATATCCTAATCCTATTAGGAAAACATGGAATTCATTTATGAAAGAAAATATCCTAATTTAATTTTCCAAATATAACAATTATATTCAAAGATATGGAAAATATAAACTTATTAAGAAAATATCTCAATTCTATTAGCAATCATCCTAATCAAATTTTCCAATATAACAATTATATTAAAAAAATTAATCTTAATTCTATTAGGAAACAACCTAATCAAAATTTTCAAATATAACAATTATATTAAAAAATATATAAAATGCATGATCATGCTTAACCTATGGTGGGATTTTAAATTTAAATGGCATACTTTATGCAACAATCAAACAATTTAAAACATACATCTCACCCATAACTAAATTTAAAATAGCAAAATTGACCGACATATTTGGCATATCCGAAGAAATTAAAAATAATTTAAATCCAAGACATATCTTAGTCTTAAATATCTTCTTTGTTTGACCATCCAAATTTAAATCAAGAAACCCTAAATTTATCTTTTGAGAAAAAAGAATACACAGTCGCGACCATCTCATGCATGAAATCCATTGGCAAAAAATTGCGCCTCCTTCTAACTGCTAGAAGTTCATCACCGGGTTGAGAATCGCTTGGCCAATCAACACATCCCACCACCGGTTAAAAATATATATATGGAAAAAACTTGGGTGCTATGCTTCCCACATCACAGCCATCCATTTTTAATTTTTGGGTTTTTTTTTTTTTTTTTTTTTTTTTTTTGTAAATGGATGGTTGTGATGTGGGCAGCACAACACTTGGGTGCTATCCAGGCAACACCCAAGTCTTGCCCTATATATATATATATCAAACATAAGTTCTTTATCTTAAGATGATGTACTCACAAACAACTACTGTTGTTCACCAAACTTTGAATTGAAGACAAAACAAAATTGTGTATTCAAAAGACACCGCCAACCGTACTGGAAAACATTGATATATATTTTTTTATTAGCAACACTGGCCACCCCATTATCTCAATAAGCCAAAACACAAAATTTTGTGTATTCAAAGAGTTCCCACGGTTCCATGCATATTTCTCAAATAACTTAAATTCATGCAACAATTGCACTTGTCACATGCGTGGAGAATATATATGAGACTCCATGGATTAGTGCACAATATTTCACCTCAGTATCCGACAATAGAGATATACAGTAGCTTTGGAAAAAAAAATACAAGTTAAAATCTTAACCCTTATGGGTTTTACCATTGATCTAATCAAAGCAATAAAACTAATGCCAAATAGCCTAAATAATCAATTTGCAAATCACATATATGAAATTAAAGTACCCACCATTACAAAACTTTAATTCCAAATAAAAATCAAACCTGGCTCTGATACCAATTGAAGGGATAAACGTTTCACTCCGCAGCGGAAGATTGGATCGTCTTTGATTTATTTAGAATTAAACAATAAAAATTAAGGTTAAGCAAAACATATCTTGAAAATAATATTATGGTGAATATTCTGGCGGATCTTTATCTCATCCATAAAATCTTCATGGCTATGACTCGAACACAGGACCAAGGCTTGTGGGAGCCTCTTGAAAGAAAATCTACAAGGGATTAGAGATGAGAGATCTAGAGAGAATTCTCTAATTCTCTATTGAGGAGATATGTGTTGTGAAGAATGCACAATGGCTCACCCCTAGGATCCTATTTATAGTGGTCTAGGAAAAATAATTAAATAATATATTTTAATATCTAATATATTAAAATATATTTATCTAACCAATTTGAATCTTATTCAAACCGTTTAAAATTCTCCTACGACATCTATTTCCTAATTTGAATCCAATTCAAATTTAATAAATATCTTTTATTTAATGTATCTAATATACATTAATTATTTTAATATTTAATGTATCAAATACAATAAATATATTTTCCTCTTTTATATTTAATATATCTGATATATTAAATATTAATTTGAACACTTCAAATTAAATATTAATTTGAACACTTCAAATTAAATATTAATTTGAATATTTCAAAATTTTCTTTCAACTAAATTGATCTTTTAGTGTTACTATGAGCTAGCAAGGGGACCTTATGAACCTACAGATTATAAGCTCCAATGATACAAAATTAATTAATTAAACTCTTTAATTAATTAATTTTCATTCATTAACTACAGGTCACTCCACTATGACCAAGAGTTGCACTCTTATGCACTGTAGGACAAGTTGTGTCCATTGATATAATCATTACATGCAAGTCGACCCTTCACGAATTGTTCGTAATTACAGTTGCGTCAAAAGTCGGTTTTACCCCTATAATTACATATTGCACCTTAAGTACCACTGATCCTCTAATGAACAATCTGTTTATAATCTAATTATAAACTAAGTCCCTCTCGGGCCAGTGAGAGGGTGGGGCCCCATTATTCAAGTCCCGAAATCAGCACTTAAGGGAACTACTCATCTACTTACCCTATATGGGAAGGAGTGAATTCCATCTTGTGAGATTATGTTTCCAGCTCCCTATTTGGTGAAGTCCCCAAAATGGTAGACATATTGAATCGGCTACAAAAGTCACTCTCACCCATGCAAATCAAAGGACAAGCCCTCACATGCAGGAGTTCATAACTCACTCAGGATTAAGATCGAGTCACATATGATCATCCTGATGAAATATTAATCTTCTCAATTAACGAATTTATAAAGATAAATTAAATATTTCGTGGTCTAGTCTTATACAAACTCATTGTATAAGATACCCCCACTCACATGTCTCCACATGAATGGTTTGGATAAAATCATTTGTAACTATTACAAAGTGGGTCGTATCAATAGTGTTACCAGGATAAGGCACCCAACCTTATCCATATACTATGACCCTTTAGGTTATTTCTTGAACATGATCCTCTCGTTTGTCAACCACATACTATTCAAGATTACACTAATAACCTTGGATTTTTCATATAATGGATAATATTATATTGCAAATAAAATTATCAAAATCATTATTAATTATTAAATAAATCATTAATTACGAGGCTTTAGGGCATAAATCCCAACATAGATGTGCATCCCTTTCATGCACACTATTTCCTCTATTATAGGAGCGCATGATAAGACTAGAAAATTTCTATTTTACCTGACCGAGCGTAGAAGGAGATGGCCCTCTAGTTCCGAATAGTTGCGAGTTCTCAGTCATATTGCCAATGAGTTGCTTCGCCTCCGTGGGCGTCTTGTTAACCAAAGCTCGACCACTTACCACGTCGATCATGGAGCGGTCATTCAACTGGAGTCCCTCATAGAAATAAATAATGAGGAACTTATATGAGATTGGGTGATTTGGGAAGCTTGCACATAGTCTCTTTAATCGCTCCCAGTATTCATGCAACATCTCACCGGTCATCTGAGTTATGTTGTATATCTCTTTCCTCAAATTTGTGGCTCTCAAGGCAGGGAAAAACTTCTCTAGGAAAAGCTTCTTCATCGCGTTTCACGTTGTAATCGAGCCTGGTGGAAGGAAATAAAGCCAATCCTTCGCCTGATTTTTGAATGAGAACGGGAAAGCTTTGAGGTTAATTTTCTCTTCGGTGACTCCATGTGGCTTCATACCTGAACACACTATATGGAATTCCTTCAAATATTTGTGTGGGTTTTCACCTGCACTACCACGAAAAATAGGGAGTAAGTGTATAAGGCCAGGTTTGAGCTCAAACTCATCTTGAGTTTCAGGGTATGTGATGCACAGTTGTTGCTCATTAAGGTTTGGGGCAGCAAGTTGCTTAAGTGTCTGCTCCTCCATCTCTTCTTCTTTTGACGATTCTTCCAGATTTGATAATTCACCAAGATCGATGAAGATATCGCTTTCCTCTTCACGCCAACTCTCTTTCACTTCTCTTCTAATTCGCCGCTCTTCTCGAGTAATTTCTACGAAAAAATGAAGTCCAACTTCTCGCAAAGAGCGAGTAAACATGCACAAACAAGAGAGATATCAGTCAAACAAAAAGAATCCAAATTAAATAAGAAAATACTAAAAACACATGTCTGCCTCCCCAGCAACGACTCTAATTTGATCGAGCTCATCAGACTCATCAAATAAAATTTATAAACTGGACCAACTAATATTTTGCAATATAGTGGCCAGGTTGATCCACAGGGAGGCGTGAGCGCAATTTTAGTAGCTAACTTGCTCAATTTGGATTTAGAGTAACCAAAAAAGGGGGTTGGTGCTTCATTAAATAATTAATGCGAGGGAAAATAAAATGCATGAAAGAGAATGAGAAATAAAAGCAGTGAAAATTAACTGACTAACCGGATACCGATTCGTAGGATCACGTCAGGATGGGATTCGGTAACACCAATCATGAGTAACAAAAGATAAGGTAATTTCATGCTTAATTATACTCACACATCCGAATTAAGCACAAATGAACTTCTAACTAGTCCCAGTGCAGTTTAATTAACCAAGTGCTAATTAAACCCAAAATCAATCTAGAGCTGGGGACGGTACTAATCCTAGCTAGAGATTGTCACGTGCCATACTTTAGACTAATTGTTTAAGCTCTATAGTTAATTAAAAACAGTGAAGTCCTCGTACTAACCTAAGTGGCAGGTTTAGATTAACTCTTACACTTACTACCTCTTTAGGCTATAGAATCCTTTAGTGGTTTATGACCGCTCACAACTCACAAACTCACTGATTCTAATGCCTAATGCTACTTAAACACATGGTAAGATAAAGGCAAAACATGGATAGCAAAGCTAAGCAAAGTCGACGAGTTAAATGCTGTCAATCCCAACTACGAATAAGCTTAGGAATGAAAACAAAGAGGCAAAAGATGAACAAGCTGAAATGAAACTGTATTAATAAAACCAAATGACGTTACAAGTAAATCCCGACGATCATCTCCGAATTAGCGTTCCTGCTTAGTAGGAGCCTGTTACCTCGATACAAACGTCCATAACTTGCACTCACTAAACTAAACTAAACTAAAACTAAGGATTAGGAATGAAAATACAGAGGAAAAGAGGTGAGAAGAGAGAAAATGGGGGCTGTTCATCAATGGCTTCATTTTCGTAAATGGAAAAAATGCTTTTATAAAAGTCACGCTATCCTCAATTAGACTAGTGTCTTTGGGGCTCTCCGCAGCGTCGACCTGCGATCACTGTTCAAGCATCGAGACGCTTGGGACAGCGTCGAGACGCTACCCTGCATCCGCGAGTTCTAGACTTACGATAGCGTATCAACGCTTGGATCAACATCGAAACGCTTGGGACAGAGTCAAGACCCTACCCTGCATTCGCGCGTTTTGGACTTGCGACAGCGTCTCAATGCTGCCCTACACCTTGACATTCTGTCTTTCATCGTCGAGCAGGGGCTCCTTAGAGCGTCTCGGCGCTACTCCCTGGGCACTTGGTCATTTCTTCTCCAAATCTTCAATTAGAGTTTGCATGACATTTGGGTGAGCTCAAATCAATCTCGAACACTCCAAAAGGCTCCAAAAACGTTCAATAAACTCTTAATTGCTTGTCATACTAACTTACCTACAAAATAGGGAATTTAGCACGTTAAATCAGTTAATACCACAAGATTTAGGCATAGAAATTTAGGACTATTTTAGTCATATCACTCAGCCATGATCTCAGTTTGGGTTTTCTTCTCATTACGAATATGTCTACACGTCCTGTCAATTTCTAAATCCAAAGGTAGAAGATTAACCACCTTATCACTTCGCATACAATAATGACCTCCTCAAAATTAAAATAAAAGAAAATAAAACAACACCAAAATTAAACAAACAAACAATAAAAGCCTCTAAAGCAAGATCAATTACTTTCTTCTCAATATAAACCAAACCGATGCCAATTCCCCGACAACGATGCCAAAAACTCAATGCTAGCATATCTACGCATTGCCTCAAGTGAACGGGCCCAAGTAATAAAGTGGTATGAGTATACCAAATATCGTCTCAACAAGGAATTGTTTAGGTTGGTTGAATACTGAAAATAATTGTAATTGAATAGTGTTTAGAGAAATAAACCGAGCAACAAGCGTTTGAAAACAAGTAAGAACATGCAAGGAAACTAAAGATTGAGAACAACAAGGTTAAAGGCATGCAAGGAATTAGTTTCACAAATTGGATCTTGCAATTAATTAAATGGGCAATTGATATAATTAACTCAGTTAATTAACTAGGCCTAGAAGTCTATATTCAATGAATCCTTTGTCGAGCTCATCGAGTTCTTAATTAACTAGGCCTAGAAGTCTATATTCAATGAATCCTTTATCGAGCTCTTCGAATTCTCAGATGCAATTAACTAAATCACGTGTCTGTCTCATTAATTAGTTAGCACCCAGAATTAATGAACCTTCATTTTAAGCCTCAATTAATCTCCGTTATCCCTATGTCACTTAGGCGGATTTTAATTGTCATGCATTTTCTTTTTAAGTTTAATTTACTCTATCGAGCTGAATTACACTAACGATCAATTAAACTATGGCTAGTAGTTTAAAGGCATTACGAACCCAATGTACAAAGTCATTAGAATGAGATAAAATATATCAACAAATGCCAAATAATTAACCACAAATATCCATTAGCTACATTAATTCCTCAAACTAATAAAACTAAACACTAAACATATTCAAATCAGTCCTAATAGTAGTCATTGCAGCCTAAATACAACAACTACAAATGGAAATAAAATGGGTAGAAGGCTAAAACCACGTCAATCCTCGACTCCTGCCTCGATCTCTATGATCTTGAACTTGAACCTTCACCGAACAGCCTCCAAGAGATCCCAACTATCCCAATTTGGTGAGTTTCCATAAAAAGGGGTCTAAAAACCCTAAATGGCCCCCCCAAATCGAACAAAAATATGTAATATATATAACTACTGTCACGACAGCGTTGCAAAGCTATCCAAAATAGTGTCATTTCCCTTGGCATATGAAAGTAGCATTGCAACGCCATTAGTAGCGTTGCAATGCTACATATGGAACGCCTCTCCTCGCGTGATTCTAGAGTTGCAATACCACAGGGCAGCGTTGCAATGCTAGTTCTCAGGTTTGCCTTCTAAACTGAGACGTTGCAATGCATTTTCAAGGGTTGCAACGTCATCCTCATGGCCTTAACAGCTTGTGCACCATCTCCTTTCTTCCTTAGGTCCTCCAAAAGCTCTAAAATAGCTCCATCTTTAACATAAAACTCCAAATTCATCAATTTCTCTTGGAACTGCTCAATTTCTTGAAATTAACAAATAATCGACATAAAAGCTCATATTTATAGCATAAAACTAGCTAAATAAAGATATAAACATAGCACTAAATTAGTGCTAACATGCTCTGTTTGTTTTTAATGAGCATTGCATGCTAGCATTTAACGTTCTTAAGGATATGTTGATTTATGCGCCTGTAATAGTTGTATCTGATTGGGGTCAAGCACTTGAAATCATGTATGATGCTAGTGATTATGCATTAGGAGCAGTCCTAGGACAGCATAGAGACAAGTTTTCTAGGGTTATTTATTATGTAAGTAGGACTCTTGATAGTGCTCAACAAAATTACACTACCACTGAGAAAGAGATGCTTGTTATTGTGTTTGTGGTTCGAAAGTAATTGTGCATACAGATCATGCTGTTATTTGTTATCTCTGTAGTAAGAGAGATTCAAAACCTCGCTTGAATAGGTGGATTATTTTGTTGCAGGAGTTTGACTATGAGATTAAGGATAGGAAAGGCTGTGAGAATGTCGTGGAAGATCATGTTTCTTTATTAGAGCATGAGCCAGAGGTGCAGACCTTCCCTATTAAAGAGGACTTTCCCGACGAACGACTGTAAGCAGTTAAGTCTTCTTTCCCCTGGTATGTGGATATTGTAAATTACCTTGCTTCAGGGAATCTTCCACCTAACTTGAGTGCCTAGCAAAGGAAAAAATTATTGCATGGTACGAAGTCTTCCTTGTGGGATGACCCGTTGCTATTCAAGGTATGTTCTGATTAGATTATTACGAGGTGTGTGTCTATGGAGGAAGTGACCAAAATTTTACATGATTGCCACTATTCTCCATATGGTGGACATTTTGGTCCTTCAAGAACAGCTGCGAAGGTACTTTAGTCTGGTCTTTACTGGCCTAGTTTGTTTAAAGACTGTTATGCTTTTTTAAAAACATGACATAGGCGTCAACAAACAGGTAATATATCTCGTTGTCATGAAATGCCCTTAACCCATATTCTTGAAGTTGAGTTATTTGATGTATGAGGTATAGATTTTATGGGTCCCTTCCCATCTTTTAATGGTAATCTTTATATCTTTGTTGCTGTTGATTATGTATCTAAATGGGTAGAGGCTATAGCAACTAAGACTAATGATGCACATGTTGTATTGAAATTCCTACAAAAGCACATATTAACTAGATTTGGTACACCACGGGATATTATTAGTGATGAAGGGTCTCATTTCTGTAATAAATTGTTTGATTCACTGCTTAAAAAGTATGGTGTGAAGCATAAGAGATCTTTGACTTATCATCTCCAGACTAATGGACAGGATGAAATTTATAACAGAAAGATTAAGAAGATATTGGAGAAGACAATGAAAAAAAATAGGAAAGATTGGGCATGGAAGCTCGACGATGTTCTTTGGGCATACAGGATGGCCTACAAAACACCAATAGGCACCTCACCGTATCAATTGGTGATTGGTAAAGCGTATTAGGTGATCAAGAAGCTGAACCTTGACCAACAAAAAGCTGGAGATCAATGCTTACTTTAGTTGAATGAATTAGAGGAGTTCAGAACCCAGACATATGAGAATGCCAAGTTGTACAAGGAGAGGACAACGAGATGGCACGACAAAATGATTCAGAACCGTTCCTTTGTACCGGGTCAGCAAGTCCTTTTGTTTAACTCGCGCTTGCATTTGTTCCCCGATAAGCTGAAATACAGGTGGGCAGGGCCTTTTACAGTTAAAGAGGTATTCTCATATGGTGCAGTCAGGCTCCTGGATAACGAAGGAAAAACGTTCAAAGTAAACGCACAGAGGATTGACAGGCGTCTGGAGAAGATTATTTTTGATGATGAATGAGCTGTGCTAATGGACCATCGAGCAATCGACGTTAAAAATTTGAGCTTCGTGGAGGTAGCTAGGCGTCAAATTCTCTTTACTTGTTTCATTTACTGTTTTTGTCATTAGTTAGTGTAGGAGTTTTGCGCTGATCTAATGCTCCAACTTATTGATCCTTGTGTAGGTTGATAGAACTTATTTAGTGTTATATTATTGCCCGTTTAATTCCTAGTTTTATGCATAATTGTGAGCTTTTACGTTGATATTCTCTATATTTCAGGAAGCCGAGCAAATGGAGCAGATATTACAATTTTGAGGCAATAATATTAAATTTGGAGCAAAGAAAGGTGCAATTTGAGGCTAAGGATGGAATTGGAATCATTTTGGGCAAGTCTTCCCGAGAGGACAGAGTCGAGACGCTAAAGCATAAGTGTCTGATCTGAGGGCAACCGTTAAGACGCTACTTGTTGCGTCTCGACGCTGCAAAAATAGGGAAGAGTGCTTTCCATTTGTAGCATCGAGACACAACTTATTCCACAAATTAAGAGAGTTTAGAGAGGGTCGAGGCTGAATTGGAGCAAAATTCTTGAATATCTGACGCCCGAGGCTCGTGGAGATTGTAGCGGGAGCAATGGATCGACGAGTAACAAGTTTTTAATTCTATTTTATCTGCATTCCTCTATTGTTCTTGATTAGTTTTAGATGGATTATGGTTGTATTGCACTGAATTATGCTATGTTTTGATTGAATTGTAGAGTTTAGGGCTTAATCAAGCCTTTGGACCATGTAATTGAGATGAATTAGGGATTTTTGTAGTTGATTTAGCAAGTTTACTTTTACCCATTGTGCTTAATACTTTGAATCCCTTCATCAACAATTTAATGTCGTGCTGATTTATGTTATTACTTGACAAAGACTGCATAAATTAGAGCTTAAATTGCATAATGATTGATGTTTGGACACAACTGTGATAAAAATATCAATTAGGGTCTTTGATAAGGTTCGTTAATGCCACTACTACAAATTTGGTCTTCATTGACAGCTAAAAAATATCAACTATCACTTCTGTTGACCTTTTTTGGCCGTCAATAATGGCAGTGTCAACATATATAAAACGTCAACATATCTATTTTAGTTGACGGCTAATGAATGTCAACTATTATGTCTTTGTTGACGTATTTTGACCATCAACAATATGAATGTTGACATGTATTGGCCATCAGCTATAACCTAAATCCGTCAACAATAACATATTTATTGACGTTTACGAGCCGTCAAGTAGGGTATAGTTGATGTTTTTCCACCGTCAACATTCATACAAAAACGTCAATAATACTCATTTTATTGATACTTTTTACCCATCAATATAAACCTGTCTTGACGTGTTTTAGCCGTCATGGATAACTATAGTTGACGTTGCATCCTGTCAAATATGACATTTGTTGACGGATATAAGCCGTCAATTATAATGGTTTTGATGTCGTTTTTTAACCTTCAACTATACGTATTTGAAAAAAATAAAAAAAATGGATATTTTTCACTCCTCCTCTACAACCTGCATTTAAACGTACAAACCTATCAAATTCGCATTTTCACAACTAGCTAGCAACTATCAACTTGCATTTCACACAAAACTAGCTATCAATTCAATTGGAACCAACAATTACATAACTAGCTATAGATTTCATCCAAAAACATAATCACAAATGAACCAATATATTTCCATTAAATAACTAATAAGCTAAACGTATCATATCAACCAAGTTGTCTAAAAACGCTAACATCTGAGACAAGTAATGTTAACAAAGATTCATCACATGTATTATGCAACGAAATCACAAAGCTCAACTCTAATCTCATCGAACTCTGATTGGCTAAATTTGCCTTCTCTCGTCAACTGCAAACAAATAAGTGTATACTACATTAAAAAATTATAACGAACGAAAAATCAAAGGTTGATCTTAAAATCAACCTACAAGACAAAAATATTAATTTGCAAGAGGTTTAAGTTAAAAACTTGGTTCTTTCACACTGCTCATAATTTTAGAATTTGCATTTTGTGGGTTTATGTGAATTTTAGAAGAGATTGTAGTGGTTGGGGCCAACAAAGAATCAAACACATTCTCGTGGTTTAAACAACCCAACTACCTTCAAATAAAATCATAGAATAAAAATTCAAATATACCAAAAAAATTCAAGTATCTTAACAAAGAATAATAAGCACATCTTCCTTTTCCTTCCAAACAAAAGCTGCACATAAACAACTTATGTCAGTGAAACAAATGACCCTTTAGCTGCTCAATGTTCTGAAATCTTCCTCGGTGCTTTGAGCCAACATTTGGTTGATCTTAACCTACAACATATATTTCAAAATTGAACTACAATTTTTTCTTTTTATAAACTAGACAACCTGAATAAAATTTAAAGAAACTAAGGCATTGCAATTATGGTACAAGTTTAGGAACCTGTTAAACACAAAAATTCAAGAAACCAAAACCAGTCCAGAAATCAAAACTTCACTTCAATTCAACACCACCTAATATTCAGATAATCAATACGATAGAAAAAACTCAAGAAGAGAAAAGAAACTTACCTTGATCCTTAGTCATTCAACATTCATCATATAACACTTTACTCATTTAGACAATCTAATGGGGTATCCTATACATTAAGAAGCAAATAAGTTAAATAGATGAAATTTTCAACACCACTATTGAGAAGATAGAAGAAGTTCCTGAACTCAAAAAGGCATAAGTTTAAAAATTGCACCAAGTACCAAACCAAACCAAACTTCTATACATCTTCAATCCTGTAGCACAAAAGGATGCCAAAATAACATGGCTATAATTTAAAGAAGAGTTGAAAAATGTCATGCCAAAATTTAATGCAATCAGTTAATCTGCAACCGTTGTGTAATAAATTACCCTTTTGGGTTATATTTTCACTTAAAGAAGTCCACCCTATGAATCTCAACTCAACAACTTGGCCTAGTTTGTTATTTTTGGACAATTAGTTCCATGGACATATAAATTTCCAACAAGTGCTTTCTGAATTTCCTATTTTCTTTGACTTTGTAAACTTCATATAATATGTAGAGTTTATTTTTACCAACTATAAATCCATCCCAATAAGAAAACAACTAAAACTTAAAGAAAGCACACAACTTAAGTTTGCTGTGGGGCATTTATTAACTAGAAAATGTTTTTTACTATATTAAACATTGATGGAATGTTTTTACCCTTTTCATGTACATCTCTTGGCCAGATTCATAGAAGCCTTCTTTATCTGGAAAAGGTTGAAATTTATGTTGCATGAAAATGGTTAGTCTAGTATATTTTGCCCAGTTGAAAGAAACCGTGCCTTACTCATGATTCCGGAATCTAGCATCCAATTTGTTGGGAGCTGTTTCAGGTCCTGATAAGAATGCATGACGGTATTTCGAAGCCCAATTAAGTGTTGTATGCCTTGCTTCGACTTTTCATGAGATGATGAAAGAAGGAAAAATCAAGACCAAATACGATTTGGATAATTAAAAGTTATCATATGTGAGTTCTAACGTGTATAACAAGCTCACCATTTCACCAAGAGAAAACTAAGTTGAAGAATACCATTTGTAGAACAATTGAGAGAAAGAAACCTAGAAATGCTCTAGATCCAATCTTTCCCAAAATTACAACTAATTTAACCAGATCAAACACTTTCATGGATCATTTTCAAGTGCAATAACTAATACAAATGCATAGAGAATGACAAAAATGGATAAAACTAGCTGATATAAACTAGCTTATCTGATTTCCACTACATGTGAATACTAGGATGTCAATCATAACCACACTAATTAAGTGGGAGCTTCATCATAAACACATGCAATAACTTATGATTTATTCAAATATATCCCCTAATATGTCAGCATATCAGCTTTTGCAGAGAGGCAAAAGACAATCCCTTCCAAACTTCTATGCTAATTCTCATGCTCCAATACTAATAAAACTATTGAATGATTCTATATAAAGCTAAAATATTGGATCTCCGGTATATTTTAACAAAGATATAGAAAAACTGAATCCTGAATGAGACTACTAAATCAACCCTCTTTTGTTAGTTGAGAAAAAACATAGAGATTTTTAGTACTTCAAAGACCAAATCCCCAAATTCATGTGATTTGAGTTTGGTTTTTATTAAGTGGAGCAATAAGCAACACTAACTACAGAAAAATAGCATCTAAAAGAATTTGATATAGATATTGAAAGAAAAACTACTACATAGCAATTCCTATGACAATAAAGTATGCGACAGAGTCACAATCATTCGAAACAAAATGCAAAGTTCTTTACACAAATGGTGGAATCAATCTGGGAATTTTTAGAGGAAAAAAAAGAACCGTCTATGATAAGGAACGAAAATTGCCACAGCCTCCTATACCAAACATGGAAAGCCAAAAATAGCAAAATAAATAAAATCATCGCGCAATTGAATCTCGTCATACCAATTCCAGTCAAGGATCTCATCGGCCGGCATCTGGTGAAGATCTCAAAGACTTTGTTGACATAGATGATGGGGAAATCGGGCTCGAGAACATCGGAGACCAAGAAGGAAGTTTGAGTCATTGGGTAGAAGAACATGCTAGGCTTCAATGGAAGCTCGCTCACCTATTGCTCTTCTTCTTCTTCATTTTCGAGTTATTCATGATCTTGCTTGGAGCATTTAAGCCTATTGACGAAGCTTGACCTCCAGTTCTTGACCCATCAATGGGGGGGGGGGAACGGTGGTGCGAATCTCGACAATACTGAAGGGGGAAGGGCGGAAGGATCGAAAGAGGGTGGCACCGTTATGCCGTTGCTGGTGCCAGGGCGGAAGGACTCTACGGCGTGTGATGAACTTAACGATAAGGGTTCATGAAAGAGGGAGGACTCGATGGCAACGGTTCGTGACGGAGGACTCAATGGCAAGGGATAGTGACGGCGATGACTGGTTTGTGACGGCAACGACTGGAGTGAATTGACGACAATGGTGAGTGAAGGAGAAGAAGTTAAAACTCGACGGTTTACTTTTAGAACTGGACGGCTGTAAGGTGAACAAGAAGAATGAAAAAGTGTGAAAAGGAAAATAGGGTTTGGAACAAAATGACTTTGTTTAGCATTTAAATTTTTTTTTCTTTTAACATTTAAATCAACCAAAACGACGTGGTTTGACTAATTTAAAAAAATAAAGCACCCTATGTTGACGGTCATTAACCGTCGATAAAAGAACCCTACGTTGACGGTGAATGGCTGTCAACAATATCCTCTTTATGGGCATCAACAAAACACTTAATAGTTGACGATTAGTAGCCGTCAACAATTACAAAACACGGAGCAAACCCAATTTTGACGGGATTTTTCGAAAATACTGTCAATTAAGCTATTAATGTTGACGGTTTATTGCGTCAACTTAAATATAGACCTTTTTTTACGTTCAATAGCCGTCGATATATGTATTTCTTAATTAATAATTTAATTTAAAGTGAAAATGAACCTTTTATTGACGATTTTTTGTCACAAGTGTCAACTATACAATGAAGTCACACGTCAACAAAGGCCAAATTTGTAGTAGTGTGCCAAATTTAATTAATTAATGAGACGGACACGTGAATTAATTATCTTTGAGAATCGGATGAGCACACTGAAGGATTCCTTGATAATTGTACCTTTAGATTCAAGTGAAATTGTTTTATTATTTGCAAGAACCCATTAATACCAATGATGGTCCAATAAGTGAGATTAATGTCCTAAACCTGGCCCCATTAATTGTGATCCAATTTAATCGAATGCTTATTTTTGTTAGTTCAGTTAATTCTTGTGTTTGAAGTCTTTATCATTGATTTTCTCTAAATAAAATTAGATGCAAGTCAGAATAATAATTAACTGATTAAACCTATCCAATTCCTTGAGGATTTGATACTCAGTATTTACTTACCATTTTATATTACTTGATTGCGTGCGCTTGCGTGAACACTGAACAAGTTTTTGGCGCCGTTGCCAGAATTTGGCTTTTAATTCAATTAATATTGTTCTGAAAGTGTTTGATTTTAATTTAGGAGTTTGTTCCTTATTCGTTGATTGGTTTAAATTTTTGACTTGAGTGTTTGGGTGATCTATGGAAATTTTGTGGAGCTATAAGGAGATTAATTGTGCTTTTGGAGTTTTTCTGTGTTTTTACATCTGTTGGATACTTCATAATGTGGTTGATCCATTTAGTTAGCCATGGATGTGGAGAATAAAGCAATTCGAGATTATTTTGTGCCAGATCTACATGTAGATTACTCGACAATTGTATACACACCCATTTGTGCTGATAATTTCGATTTAAAGGATGGTCTCATTTAGATGGTTCGAGACAATGCGTTTCGAGGGCATCCATTAGAGGATCCATACCATCACCTGCACACATTTTTGGATATTAGTGGGACAGTAAAACTTAATGGTGTTAATTATGATGCTATTAATTTACGTTTGTTTCCATGTTCTCTGTATGATAGGAGAGAGAGTTGTTCGATTCCCTGACCTAGGGAGGCATTTCGACTAGGAGTATGTTGATGAACGCATTTCTCACTAAATTTTCCCCCTTGTCAAGATTATGAAGCTTAGGACTACAATTGGTACATTCAAGCAAGGAGAGAAGGAGAAACTATACGAGACTTGCGAGCATTATAAAGAGATGTTGAGGAAGTGCCCACCACATGAATATCCCAATTGGCTTCATGTACAACTCTTTTACAATGGTTTGCTTAGTCTTAATAAAATTACCCTTGATACTGCAGCAAGAGGTAATTTTCTAGCTAAGTTAGTCAAGGATGCGTGAGCCCTGTTGGAGGAGTTAGCCATCACAAGCTACCAGTGGCCATCAGAGACTTCTACACCAGTGAAGGCAGCTTGTGAAGCCAATGAGGTAAGTTCATTAAAATTCCAAGTTGAAACATTGACTAAGGCTTTGAGCATGTTGACAGGGATAGGATCAAAGGAGGATTATGAAGATTTGGTAGTTGACAATGAGCCTAGTCCTGAGCACGTTCAAGCAGTAAGCACAGAGTGTGTTAATTGAAAATGCGTTCAGACTACGAAGCCTAGTAATGTTCAGGACCGCTCAAGTAAAAAAAGTCAAGTGAATTCCTCTTATGTTACTAATCATAGTGTGGTGCAGCCTGTTTTAGGAGTAGTACTTACTGAATCTCAAGAGAAGAGGAACCTGCTTGAGGATATTATGGGAAGGTTTATAGAAGAGACCAGGAGTTTGTGTCACGCGATGAGTGATGCATTCTCTGAAGTGCATGTAAGGGTGGAAAATCAAGATGTTGTGATAAAAACATGGAAGATAAGATTAATCAGATGGCGACACTCTTGGACAGCCTACAAAGAGGTAAGAGTGATTTACCTATTAGTCCCACTGACATTTGTGGAATGTAAAGCATATCACTTAGGAGTGGGAATAAGCTAAAAGAACCAGAACAGAAGTTGGAGGATGTGCCCAGTGTCACGGTCATGCTTGTCCAAGGCGTGTTGCCTATGGCCGCATGCCCATTCCAACCCCCTTTTTATCATGCTTTCATTGTATATATGTCTTATTGCTTTCTATTTAGCTTTCCTTGTATTTTTTTGGCCGTATGACTCCTTGCCATTTTTATGTGCAAGCCTGTCATAGGCATAAATCCTAGAATGTACTATAGGGGGGTATGACTAGTTGTCCATCCTTCCTACCCGGAGTTATATGCTATCTAAGCTGTTGTTGACCCTTCTCTCGCTTATAGCCTATAACATTTGCATGCACAAACGTTTTCTAAAACGTTTTCCAAAAGCTTTCTCTAACCCCATTTTCTAAAACATTTTCTCTACAAACGGGGGTGGAGGTTCAGTAATCCGGCCCTTGGGCCATCGGCGATCCTTTTTCGAATTGGCTTACTTGTTCAAGGGCGAGAACAAGTGTCGCACGTTCGCTTTGTGACCCTTAGAAAGGTGCGACCGTGTCACCCAGCAGGAGCAAGGAACGGGATTTTCATGAGGAGGTGGCCGAAAAGGAGGAAGCACCACAGGAACTTGACTCAGGGAAGTTTTCTAACCCTATACCTTTTGTTTCCAATAGAATTATGTATCCTAAGAGATTTCAAAAGAAGAAACTTCACATTAATATACCCTTTGCTGATGCACTTGAACAGGTACCAAAATATGCGAAGTTCATGAAAGAAATTTTAACAAAGAAAAGGAAATTTAGTAAAGATGAGAAAGTGCAGATGAATGCAGAGTGCAGTGCAATAATTCAAAGGAAACTACCATAGAAAATGACCGACCCAGGGAGTTTTACTATCCCTTGTGTTATTGGTAGTGTTTATATTAATAAGGCACTCTGTGATTTAGGGGCAAGCATTAACTTAATGTCTTTCAGTGTTTTTAGGAAACTTGGTGCAGCGGAGCTTAAACCGACTAGTATCGTGCTTCAGTTAGCAGATCGTTCTCTGACGTATTTGAAAGGTATTTTAGAGGATGTTTTAGTTAAAGTTGATTGGTTTATTTTTCCTGTAAACTTTGTGATTCTTGACGTGGAGGAGGACATTGAGATCCTTATCATCCTGGAGAGGCCATTCTTGGTGACAGGGCACACTCTAATAGAGGTGAACATAGAAACTTTGACTCTACGAGTTGACAATGAACAGGTAATATTCAACATGTTTAGGGCATTGAAACACCTCGATGAGGTTAGTACATGCCATATGGTGGATACCCTGGACACTATTGTTGATGAATGTGTAGATTTAGTTTATGTTCCTGATAAATATGAGATTGGCATGCCTGATGTATTGGTTAATTATCTGAAAATATGAATTTATAGCATGTCTTTATGTGTGATGACGTTTTTGAGGCACCTTTAGGACCTTGTAAGGAGGGGGAAATTATAGCTTAGTCTGTTTATGCACAAGTTGACACACCTCCTCCTGAATTAAAACAATTGTCTGCTTTCCTGCATTATGCTTTCTTAGGTGACTCTTCTACCTTTCCTGTAATTATTTATATTGAGTTAAATAAGGTAGAAGAGGAAAAGCTATTGTATGTATTGCGAGCACATAAGTCTTCTTTAGGATGGTCAATCAGTGATATTAAAGGTATCAACCCCTCTATTGATATGCATAAAAGTTTAATGGAGGATACCCTTACCCCCACTGTTGAGCATCAGAGGAGACTTAACCCCACTATGAAGGAAGTGATTAAAAATAAGGTGATGAAATTATTGAATGTAGGAGTTATTTTTGCTATATCTGATAGTCCTTGAATGAGACCAGTGCAAGTCGTACCTAAAAAATAGGGATGACGACCGTGAAAAATGAGAAGGCTGAAGCAATTTCGACCCAAACAGTGACTTGATGGCCTGTGTGCATTGACTATAGGAAGCTGAATAACGCCACCAGAAATGATCATTTTCCCCTACCTTTCATCTACTAGATGCTAGACAGGTTAGCAAGTTACCCTTATTATTGTTTTCTTGATGGTTATTTAGGTTACAATCAGATCACGATAGCACTTGAGGACCAGGAGAAGACGACATTCACGTGTCCCTATGGTACATATGCCTTTAGACAAATGCCATTTGGGTTGTGTAATGCACCTGCCACCTTCCTGCGATGCATGATGGCTGGCTTTGCAGACTTTGCCGAGGAGATTATGGAGGTTTTTATGGATGATTTTAGTGTTTTTGGTACTTCTTTTGATTCTTGTTTGCACAATCTCTCTCGGGTGTTACAGAGGTGTCAGGAAACTAACCTTCCTTAACTGGGAGAAGTGTCATTTCATGGTTAAGGAAGGTATAGTTCTTGGCCATAAGGTGTCTGTAACGAGATTGGCAGTAGACTTAGCTAAAATCTCAGCTATTGTGCAGCTGCCACCTCCAATGAACGTTAAGGGAGTTCGTAGCTTCCTAGGGCACGAAGGGTTTTATCGTCGGTTTATTAAAGATTTTTCTAAAATTACTAAACCCCTGTGTAATTTACTTGAAAAAGATTATCCTTTTGTTTTCAATAATGATAGCATGCTAACATTAAATGTTCTTAAGGGAAAGTTGATTTTTGCACCTGTGATTGTAGTGCCTAATTGGACTCAACCTTTTGAGGTTATGTGTGATGATAATGATTATGCATTAGTAGCAATCCTAGGGCAACGTAGAGATAAGTTCTTTAAGGATATTTATTATGCAAGTAGAACTCTTGATAGTGCTCAACAGAACTACACTACAACTAAAAAAGAGATGCTTGCTGTTGTGTTTGCATTTGATAAGTTTAGGCCCTATTTGCTTGGTTCGAAGATTATTGTGCACACTGATCATGCTGCCATTCGTTATCTGTGCAATAAGAAAGACTCAAAACCTTGTTTAATTAGGTGGATTATTTTGTTGCACGAGTTTGATTATGAGATCAAGGATAATAAAGGTTGTGAGAATGTTGTGGCAGATCACTTGTCCCGACTGGAGCATGAGCCTGACGTGCAAACTTTTCCTATAAAAGAGGACTTTTCCGACGAACGATTGTACGCAATTAAGCCTTTTTTTCCCTGGTATGTTGATATTGTAAATTATCTTACTTAAAGGGATCTCCCACCTATCTTGAATGCTCATAGGAGAAAGAAGTTTTTGCATGACATGAGATCCTATCTTTGGGATGATCCATTGCTGTTTAAGGTATGTTCTGATTAAATAATTAGGAGGTGTGTACCTATGAAGGAAGTGGGTAAAATATTACATGATTGCCACTCTTCTCCATATGGTGGGCATTTTGGTCCTACGAGAATAGCTGCACAGGTACTTCAATCTGGTTTTTATTGCGCTAGTTTATTTAAAGACTGTTATACCTTTGTGAAAACATGTGATAGGTGTCAGAGAACGGGTAATATCTATCGTCATCATGAAATACCCCTAAGCCCTATTCTTGAAGTTGAGTTGTTTGATGTTTGGGGTATAGATTTTATGGGTCTCTTTCCATCTTCTAATGGTTATCTGTATATCTTGGTTGCTGTTGATTATGTTTCTAAATGGGTAGAAGCTATAGCAACTAAGACTAATGATGCACGTGTTGTATTCAGATTCTTACACAAGCACATATTCACTAGATTAAGTACACCACGGGCTATTATTAGTGATGAGGGATTTCATTTTTGTAATAAACTGTTTGATTCATTGCTGGATAAGTATGGTGTTAGACTCAAGATTTCTTTAGCTTATCATCCTCAGACTATGAAATTTCTAACAGGGAGATTAAGCAAATTTTGGAGAAGACAGTGAAGACAAACAGGAAAGATTGGGCATTGAAGCTAGATGATGCTCTATAAGGTATGAGACGACGTATGAGACACAAATAGGTACCTCACCGTATCGGTTGGTGTTTGGGAATGCTTGTCACTTACCATTGAAGTTAGAGCATAAGGCGTTCTGGGCAATCAAGAAGCTAAACCTTGACCTGCAGAAAGCTGGAGAACAACGCCTACTTCAATTGAACGAATTAGAGGAGTTCAGAACCCAAGCATATGAGAATGCCAAGTTGTACAATGAGAGAACGGCGAGATGGCATGACAAGATGATTCAAAACCGTTCCTTTGTATCGGGTCAGCAAAGTCCTTTTGTTTAACTCACGGTTGTGTTTGTTTCCAGGTAAGCTTAAATCGAGGTGGTCGGGGTCTTTCACAATAAAAAAGGTATTTTCGCATGGTGCAGTTGAGATCATGGATAGCGAAGGAAAGACATTCAAAGTCAATGCACAGAGAATCAAGCACTATTGTGGTGTGCAAAAACAACGTGTGGGAAAGATTATTTTAGGGGATGAGTGGGATGTGCTGATGCACCATCGAGCAATTGACGTTAAAAATTTACGCTTCTTGAAGTCAACAAGGCCTCAAATTATCTTTACTTTCTTTCTTTACTTTTTGCAGTAGTTAGTTAGTGTAGATGTTATGAGTTGATCTAATGCTCCCACTTTTATTGATCCTTGTGTAGGTGCTCATGATTCAGCCGTGTTCTCTTACCTTTCATATTGGATTGTTGGCCAACAATGGCCTTCTATATTTTTCAAGGAAGTATCGTTCTCCTTTTATTGATTTTGTCCTTAAGCTTGTGTGGTGGTAATTCTGAGTACATCGAGTACAATGTATAATTCAAGTGTGGGGGGTGCACGTTGTTGTTCTATTGTAGTTTTATTTATTGAATGAGTTTTCTATGGGTCTGTTGAAATCTGTTTGCGTGAGTGGGCTGATGATGCAATTGCAAGCTGTGATTAAGTTGATTTAGGATTCCTGTCTAATTAGCATGAGTGATGAAGTTATTAGATTAGGTGAGCATGTTCTGGATTTTTAAGGAGTTTTTAAAATTTTTCTAATCATCTTTTGCATTTGTGGAGTACTTTAGGCCTACCTATGTTGGGTTGTTAAAGCCTGGAACAGGGTTATAGTCTACAGAAAGTCATTGTCACTCTGATAGGCTTAAGGTTTGATTAAAAGGTGATCTTGCATGTTTGTGGGTAAAACTGTTGATTGTGGGGAAAAACAAAGCGCAAGTGCACGCTATCCAACTAGTAATATATGGAAGTATTCCAAGTATCGAATCCAAGGGAAAGGTTAACAAAAAGCTTTTCAATTAACAACACAAGTGCTTTCAAGTTGCAACATAAGGTAACCAAGTAAAAAAAATATTTTGGGGGTTTTCTTGCAATAAAAGTAAAGAAAACTAAATAAAAGATAAAAAAACAGTAATGAGAAGCAGGGAGTTCAAATCTGTTTCAACCCTGAGGAAATGCGCCCATCATGCACCCGCAAACTTGCTTAACTAGATCCGACTATTTCAGAGATTATGCCTCTTGCGCCCGCATACTGTCTCTTTCAAGTTCTGTGCGATTCAGACAAAATGCTACTGAAATGCTCCCGCAACCTACCCTAACCGACACTTAACACCATGAATCGAGTTCAACACCTATTCAACCCTTTTCTAAGAGCTTTTAGGAGACTAAGCAATTAAACAAATATGTCTATGGCTAATTTTAACTTAGATAATTAAGGAACACAACTCAATGATTCTAAAGGTTTTTGTCCTATGTCTAGGTGCAAAAAGCGAAGTTTTATGTCTAGACTCTTCTCTTAGATTGCCTTTATGAAAACGCATGCTCGATCCAACCATTTCTGTATTGAATCTCACACAAACTATGCTAACTCAAGTGATTAGTTTAAGCTAACAATGAAACTTAAACTCAATAAAAGCAAACAATGCTAAATGTTAAGCAAAGTTACTCAAATCACATGGCGGGGCTTGATAGGTGTTACACGAAAGCGCACGCGATCGAAGTAATATAAAATGGTATATGAGTACCAAGTATCGAATCCCACAGGGAACGAAGTAACAAAAATACTGTAAAGCAAAGTGTAAGGAAAATTGCAACTTTGAAAACTATATTGCAAAAATAATGTTGGGATGGTGTGTTGATAAAAAGAAAAATTGCATAATCTAATTGCATAATCAAGAAATAGCAATAATGGAAATAAAGAAAAATTGTAGAATTGAATTGCAGAATCTAAAAAATGGCAAACTAAATAGACTTAGTAATTGAAATTTCAAATAGAATTTAGATAAAGATGGAGCTCAAGAATGTCATTGCCCTAAGTTGTAATTGCAAGCCAAAATTACAATTCCAACCTACTCCACACTCAATTGTAAACCAAAATTGCATCTCCTATTCACCTTGACTTTAGGGTTTAGAAGGCTAAGTGAGAGACTTATATGTCTATAGTCCCTCTATCTTAGATCAATTGGCTCAACAATTTTATGGGTCTTGGAGTCCTTAATCCCTATGTCTAGGGTAAGGAATGGCTTATGTCTAAGCTCTTTTTCTCCATCACTTGTGTGAAATCCGCTTATCACTAACCCCGTCGGTATTAGATCTAAGCTTGAGTTGCTACCATAGTTGATCAAACTAGGATCTCAACGGAAATTTATTCAACACAAGCAAACAATTGAGATGTAGGCTTGGTTTTTATTGAAATTTTGGCTACAATTACTTCTTAGGGAATTCACATCCTTGAACCCCCTAAGAAAATTTAGCTCAAATTAAATATAAAAATCTTACAACTAATTGAAGAAAAATTCATATTAGAAGTTGAATAAATTGCTAATTACTACAAATTCTATCCTAAGTAATAATTGAAACAATTATGTCAATGAACCTTCAAAATTTTGGGTAATTATTCTAAAAAAATTTCTAGAACACTAAAAAATAAACACAAAAAATGAAAGGCTTGCAAACATTCCAACAAAATCTAAAAAAAACAAAAACAGAGGACATAATTAATTTAAATAAAAAAAAACAGTAGCCTATTGATCTTATAAAAAAACATAACTTTAAATGAACAAAAAACGTAACACACACGAAGTAATCGAATAAACATCAAGTTGTAATGCTAATGTTGTCGGTAATACAAGAGAAACTCGAAGAAAATTGAAGACAGAAGTTAAAAACTCTTGGGCAAAACAGAAATTCCAGAACTTGCAGAAAAACAGAGTGTGAAAAACAACAAAATGAAACCCACGAGCCAAATTCTCTAAGAACGAACTTAAACCCCAACTTCTTCACTTGAATTGATTGGATAAATCAAGAGAATAACAGGAGTAGCTCTCTGTAATACAAGAGGAACTTTTAGAAATATAAAAACAAAGAAAAAAATGCAGAAAAGAAAAAAAAACAGAGCATTGACGTTCATAAACAAAACCCATGAAATTGACTTCTAAAAACGTCTCCAAATCCGAATTCGAATGATGAACAAAATGATACTACCAGCACTCTTGGTAATACAAGAAGAAAGTTTAAAAAAACATAAAGACAGAAGCTGAAATTCGTGCAAAACAGAGAGCAAAAACTAAAAAAACAAAGAAAAAAGTTGCAGAAGAACAGATGAAAAACCCACGAAATAAGCTCCCAAAACGCCTCCAAAACTGAATTGTGTTGCTCCTCCTCTTCTTCCCCTTTTATAGGCCTTCATTAGGGTTGAAGAATGCCAAAATTTCGTGCTTAAATTCCTCCAAATCGGGCTGTAATTGAAGATTTTCGGAATGGGTTTAATGCAGATTTTTTTCCTTTTTTGAACTTTTCTACTGCTCCAGATTGCAGAATTGATTTTGCAATTTTTACATTTCCTGCTCCATAAACAATTGCAGAATCACGAATTTGCAATTTCCACAATTTCTACAAACAATATCAATTTACTTAGAGTTCTATTCCAAATGCCATCACATTCATTTCTTCCTTAAATTCAAGCAATCTTCCACTATTTTCAAATGATCTTAAGTCAAAACAAGAATATTTTAAGCAATTGGGAGTTAAATAAGCCTTAATACTAAGGCTTATCAGGGCTTATCTCCTTTTTAGGGTATCCACTTCATTGAATCCCTTCCAAGAATTTAGCTACTCATTGAAAAGTAAACTAAAGTGCAGCAAATAAAAAGAAAACTTAAATAAGAAAAGATGAACTTCATTGAATTAAACGTGCAGAATTGAAACAAAACTTGAATTAAAACTTGAAGAATTAAAATTTAATAGATAAACAGAAACTTACAACTTAATGAAAGAATAAAAAATAGTAACATAACTTGAAAGAAAAACATAACGTACAAAACTTAAATGAAAGCGATAAAGAACCCGAAGTTTGTTCATTCTTTCTGACTTTGTTCAACCTCTCTCGAGGAGAACAAGTGCGTACACTCCCTTCTTTTGAAGTTCGGGTCCGAATGAAGTATGAATAGAACTTGGAGGAGACTCGATATGGCGGTTGAAAAGAAAACTGCAACATGTGGAGAAGAAGATAGAAATCCGAGCTAGCTTGAAATTGAACCTTGAACTGCCTTTTATAGACCTCAAGGTCTAGGGTTTGCTGTCGAGATCAGTGTGGAGAGGCTTGACCGATCATATCCCTTGATCCTCGAAGATTTGATTGAGAATATTTGATTTTATCTGCAAATCTTGCGAATTTGGGAGAATCTGCCGAAAAGGTCCAAATGCAGCTGCATAGTTGAGCACAATTGTGTTGTCGAAATGGCCTAAATGCAGCCGTATAGTTGGGCACATTTTGAGTTCTTCCTACAACATTTGGAATGTGGCTTCTGCTCTCAATTGTTGGCGCATCCTTGTCTCATATCTCTTGCATCATCTTTCTTTTGTCTCAGTTGCTGCCAGAATGTGGGCGCATTTGGGTCCTTTTTCATCCTCTACACAAAATCAACAAAAATTAACACTTTCTTAACAAAAATGACTTTAAATACACCTAAAAACTTATTTTTATAAAATCATTACTTCAGACACATGCAAAACTTGTTTTTACTTAAATTTGCTCTAAATGACATGAATTATAACATTAAACACTTTGCTTTATACGCAAATAGCTTAGTCTTTAGAGCCAAATAACACTCATAAATGAGCGTTATCAATTGTACTGCAGTGAAAAAATTGAAAATTCTGAGAAAATGAAAACATGAAATGAAAAGAAAGTGTGAAAAAATAAAAGAAAAGAAGTGGTGTTGTGCTTAATGTCCTCAAGGGTAAAAAGAGTTGTCTCTATTGTGATCAGTTAGGCCACTTAATGAGCGAGTGCTCTGGGTAAGGTTACCTACGGTAGATGTACAAAAGCTAGTGCCCTTGAGTGTAAAGAAAATGTTTTTGCTAGCATGAAGGACATCCAGTAAATTTAGGCATCATAGTTAAGTTTTACCTTCAAATTGTGTAAGTAAGCTGGATGATCGAATCTTAGGGCCAGTGCAGGGGGAGATGAGTGGAAGAGTCTGTAATGCTTTCCATGTTAGTAGGAACTTAGATATGGCAGGTTGTACACATATGTTGCAAGGGATGAGATGTAAATTTTTCAATTTTTTTTGATTGAAAGTATGTGTTTGTTGTGATTCCTTAGTTTGATCTTCAAGCTAATTAGATGGTTGAAATTGGAGTTACTGCTTGTGATTGTTGAGTTCATCTTTGCTTGTATTTTGTTTTGCTCGGGACTAGCAAAAGTTTAATTGTGGGGGTATTTGATAGCACTGATTTAGTGATATATTATTGCTCATTTAATTGCTAGTTTTATGCATAATTTGAGCTTTTATGTTCATATTCTCTATATTTCAAGAAGCCGAGCAAACGGAGCAGATGTTATGATTTTGAGGCAGTAATATTGAATTTTGAGCAAAGAAAGGAGCAATTTGAGGCTAAGGATGGAATTGGAGTCATTTTGGGCAAGTCTTCCCTAGAGGACAGTGTCTAGATGCTAAAGCATAAGTGTCTGATTCGAGGGCAAGCGTTAGGACGCTACTTGTAGCATCTCGACTTTGCAAAAACACGAAGGAATGCATTTTCGTTTGTAGCGTCTCGGCGCTGTTCCTAGCGTTTCGACGCTGTATCAATTTCCATAATTAAAATTAGCTTATGTTTTATCGAAAGGGGGACCCAAATTGGGGGGTTTACACCCTAATCCATGAATTAAGATTGTTTAAAGAGGGTCATGGCTGAATTGGAGAGGAATTCTTCAAGATCTAACGCCCAAGGCTCATGCAGATCGTAGCGGGAGCGATGGATCGACGCGTAACGGGTTTTTAATTCTTTTTTCTTTGTATTCCTCTATTGTTATTGATTAGTTTTTGATGGATTATGGTTGCACTGCACTGAATTATGCTATGTTTTGATTTAATTGTAGAGTTTAGGGCTTAATCAAGCCTTTGGACTATGTAATTGAGATGAATTAGAGACTTTTGTAGTTGATTTAGCAAGTTTACTTTGATGCATTGTGCTTAATGCTTTGAATCCCTTGATGAACAATTTAATGTCGTGCTGATTTATTTTATTACTTGACAAAGAATGCATAAACTAGAGCTTAAATTGCATAATGATTGATGTTTGGACACGACAGTGATAAAAGCATCAATTCGGGTCTTTGATAAGGTTCGTTAATGCCAAGTTTAATTAATTAATGAGACGAACACATGAATTAATTAATTACGTTTGAGAATGGGATGAGCTCGACGGAAGATTCCTTGATAATTTTACCTTTAGACTCAAGTAAAATTGTTTTATTAGTTGCAAGAACCCATTAATGTCAATGATGGTCCAATAGGTGAAATTAATATCCTAAACCTGGTCCCATTAATTGTGCTGCAATTTAATCGAATGCTTATTTTTGTTAGTTTAGTTAATTATTGTGTTTGAAGTCTTTAGCCTTGATTTTCCCTAAATAAAATTAGATGCAAGTTAGAATAATAATTAATTGAGAATAATAATTAATTGATTAAACCTATCCAATTCTCTGAGGATTTGATACTCGGTATTTACTTACCATTTTATATTAGTTGATCATGTGCGCTTGCGTAAACACTAAACATAGGTGCTCGTGATTCAGCTGTGCTCTCTTAAGTCGCATAATGGATTATCGGCCGACATTGGATTTCTTCGCTTTTCAGGTCAGTTTTGTTCTTCTTTTATTGATTAGGTCCTTATGCATGCTTAGTTTTGAAAATATTGAGGACAATGTATAATTCAAGTGTGCGGGGATGTGCTTTGATGTTCTGTTGTGATATTATTTTTGGAAGAGTTTGTTGACTGCTCTATGGTCATTTATGTGTCCTTGAGTGTGCTGATGATGAAATTGCAAGTTGTGATTAAGATGACTTAGGATTCCTGTTTAATTAGTATGATTGATTAAGTTATTGAATTGTGTGAGCATGTTCTGGACTTTGGAGGAATTTTAAAAAAAATTCTAATCATCCCATGCATTTATGGAGTACTTTATGCCTACCTATATTGGGTTATGAAAGCTTAGAATAGGGTTATAGTCTTTAGAAATTCATTGTCACCCTGATAGGCTTAAGGTTTGATTAGATGGTGGTCTTGCATGTTTGTGGGTAACACTGTACTTAGGAGTTTAATGTTTATTTGCCTGTAGTGGAAAAATTGAAAATTCTAAGAAAAACAAAACATGAAAAGAAAAGAAAGTTTAAAAAGGAAATAAAAGAAGTAGTTAACACTATAATAGCAGTGTAAAAATTTTGAATTTGTCTTTATTGAGAAATGTTGTCAAAACATGTTGCCAATGTTAATCGAATTGTTCGTGAAGCACATGATTAATGAATCGAAAGCAAACGAGATAGCTTGTACGTATCTCTTAGTTGACATGTTAGCTTAGAAGATAAAGAAAATGACAACAACATATGAGATGTTGAAGTCAACAGAACCTTAATTTAGAAAATTTTCTAAATGATCTCGAGATTAAGTACTACAAAAATCAAAGAAAAAAAAACAAATGGCTAAAGCTATAAGAGAAAATAGTTTTCAAATTAGCTTGGACAATCATAATGAGACGATATTTTGAAATACCTCCATGTGAAGAAGAACATAAATGAAAGTAAATTTGATTTACTAGATTTTTTTAGAATAAATATTTTCACCTAGATAGTTGATTCTTGATTTGTTCTTCATTACAATTAGATTATAATTCTTGGAAATGAAATAGTTAACATGCAGAATAGTATCAACACATTGGCATTAGGAATCCTATCTCAGTTAGTGTAGTGGGAAACATTAAGATATCATTAATGTTGTTACTTAATGCTGAATGTGGTGTTTTATTAGCACAAGAGAAATTCAATTTCTCAAACATTATTTCTAAAAAGTTCATATAGTATGAATTCTTTTGAAGTATTAAAGTTTATATTTTAAAAATTGTTTGAAAATACATTCAGCTAAAAATAAGAACAATTTGTATATGTTAAAATGTTAACTTGTATTATACAACAAAATACTAATGTATTCAGGATTATAGAATCCATAATAGAAAGACAAATTGGTTTCTCCTAAAAGATACTTGACTTTGGCAATTAAGATTGATTGACATCAACTTGAATTGAATAAAAAGACTAGTAAGAGGTAATTTTCTAAAAGTTAGAGTTAATTATTTTACCTGTCTGTAGATCTTGCCTTTCATGCAAGATAATCATTGGACCTTTATTGGATAGAGCTACAAGGCCAAAGAATACTTTGGGCTTACACATTTTGACCCAAATGGTCTAGCGAATGTAAAGGCCAAATAAAGTCATGAATATTTCATCACTCTCTTTGATGGTCATTCAAGGTACACGTATCTTTACATAATACAACATTAAGTCTAAATTTTTGAAAAATTCAAAAAAATTAAGGCTAAAGTTGAAAATTGATTAGGTAAGTTTATCAAGATATTATGATCAGATCATAGTGTAGAGTACAAGAACCTTACGTACTAAGACTAATTTATAGAAAATGGGATTTTATCCCAATTATTTTAAATACCAAGTACATTTATGTGAAAATTGTTATGCAAGAGGAGAAAAAAAACCTTGTTGGACATGGTCTGTGAGTTACACGTCATTACAAGACTCTGGCTAGGATATGCAATAGAGATTGCATAGTAAGCATTATTCCCTCCAAAATTGTCTAGGATACAATTTTGAGATTATAGAAGAGTAGTAAAGCTAGTCTACAACACTTTACAATTTGGGAATGTTAAGCTTACATGTTGAAACAAGCCCAAAAAGGTTGTATATGTTCAAAGATATACCTAAGTGTAGGTTACCCCTAAGGAATACAAAATGGTCTTTTATCTAGTCTTAAAAAGAATAAGGTATTTGTATGACAAATATCATTTTTCTATAAAGAATGTCAAATAAAAGATTACAAACCTTTAATAAGGTGAGATAATGTTAATAAATTGGTTCCAAGTGAAGCAACTAAATAGTTAACAAAAGTTGTTAACACTTTAATTACAGTTGATGGAAAGTCAAGTAGATCCTAGTCATGAATTGGATAAGTCTCATCGTAGTGGGAGAGTTATGACATGACTCAATCTTTACAATGAATTAATTGAAGCCCAAATTGTCATGTTAGATGACAAAGTAGAAAGGCTTATTGCCCTCAAAGTGAGACTACTGGAGAAGGGTTAAACCTAATAGGAGAAAGTAGATTGTGAGTAAACGTTCTCACTTGTTGCCATATTAGAGTCTATAAGCATTATTTAATTCATCGTTACATATGGGACATGAAAAATGAATGTTTGGAATTGTTTTTATGAAAAGAAATCTTAGATAATACATCTATACAAATCAATCAGAGAGGTTTCTATCCAAAGATCAAAAGCAAAAAAGTTTGCAAAATAATGAAGGTTCATTTATGAAATGAATTTTACCTTTGAATATAAAGTTTGATAAAAATATCAAAATCTATGACTTTGGACAAATATTAATGAAGCTTGTATAAACAAGAAAATCATTAATTGCTTAATGGATTTTTTTCATGTCTTATGTTAATGATATTTTACTCATTATGAATGTTGTAAATTGTCTATCAAACATAAAAGACTGACCAAGTAACCAAGTCCAAATGAGTGATTTGGAATGACTCAGTATATTTTACATGTCCAAAATGAAGATTTTAAGGACAACATGTTAACTTTGTCTCAAACATCCTATATTGACAAAATTGTTGTAAAATATTTGATATTTATGTCTAAGGAAGAGTATCCTAAGACACTTCAAATGTTTAGAGCATGTGATTAATTATCTACTCTAAGTGGGAGACAATTAATGCATAAATGAGACTTAACAATTAATATACAGTTGGTTAACATATATTAGTTAAACGAATGGTATGACCATTAAGTAGAAAATTAAAAACTTTCTCAAATTATCTATGAATAATGAGAATTTTTTGTGTATGGAGTAAAAGATTTGATATTTACAAGATACACTAGTTCTAACAAAGATTTAGGAAATTTATGTTAAGATGTCGAAGATTTGAATGAGATTCAAATACGTATAATATATATTTTAATATATTAGATATTAAAATATAATATTTTAATTATGGCAAAAATTTTCCATATGTCTCTATAAATAGGACATTGGGTTGAGCCATGAGAGAAACATCTCCTCAATAGAAAATTAGAGAATTCTCTCTAGACCTTTTCCTGTCAAATCCCTTGTGGATTTTCTTTCAAGAGGCTCCCATAAGCCTTGGTCATGTGTTCGAATCATAGCCAAGAAGACTTTGTGGAGAAGATAAAGACTCGCCTGAAATATCTCCATATTATCTCAAAGATATGTTTTTCTTAGCCTAAAATTATTTTTCATTTAATTATAAAATAAAATCAAAGTCAATTCACACACTTCCGTTGTGGGTTTAATTTGATTATCCCCTTCAATATCATAGACCCTTTAAGTTATTTCTTAAACATGATCCTCCCGTATATCAACTACATATTGTTCAAGATTACACTAATAGCTTGGAATTTTTATAAAGTGGATATTATAAATTGTAAATAAAAATAATAAAATAATGGGGCAATAAGAAGAATGTCTAAGTTTAACCCATATAACTTGAAAAATGTCTAAACAAGTTTTAATTTTCAAATATGGCTAAAACCGTTCTTAACTAAAATCTAGAAATTGCATTGGGACGAAAATACCCCGTTGGATATTTATAAGTTTATTCTACCTAAAAAGGTTGCTAACAAAAAGCAGTGCATTAAGGAGGGAAATACGTTGAATTTTTTGAAATAATTAAAGCTAGGGATTGAAATTTTGAAAAAAAAAAATCTAAAGATGAGAGAGATGAAGGTTACAAAAACAAACGTAACAACCATGAATAAAATCTAAGGATTGAAAAATTGAAAAAAAATCTTGAATTAAGGTAAGATATATAATAATTGTTCACCTGACATCATTAATGCTCCACCTAAAACCTCCCTCACGTTTCTCCAACTTAATGTATATACTGAAGCATACATCTCTATTTTTTCTTTAACGTAATAAATGAGTAGAAATATGCGTAAATACCCACCCAACGTGCAAGAATAAACGAACAAAATTAGTCCCCACCCACATGCACTATTAGAGAAGGTAAATAGGTGTAGTTATTCACCTGATGCCATTCTTGCTCCACCTAAAACTCCCTCACCTTTCTCCAACTTAGTGTATATACTGGAGCATACATCTCTATTTTTTTAAAAAAAAAACTTAATAAATGAGTATAAATATGTGTAAATACTCATCCAACGTGCAAGAATAAACGGAAAAAATTAATCCCCACCCACATGCACTATTAGAGGAGGTAATAGGTGTAATTATTCATCTGACGCCATTAATGCTCCACCTAAAACTCCCTCACCTTTCTCCAACTTAGTTTATATACTAGAGCATACATCTCTAATTTTTTTAACGTAATAAATGAGTAAAAATTGTAGGATTGGTATGACAACCCTAGAGGGGGGTGAATAGGGTTTATCTAAACATTATAAAACTTTTTTCTAGGGTGGGCCCAATTAAACAAATTAACACACTTTTTGCAATAATTCATTTAAACAATAAAGTATGCAAATAAGTTCACTCCAAAATAAACAAGAAATTTAACACTAACAATTTTGAACACCCTATTTAATTCTAGTATCAAGATTGGTAAAGAATAAGCAAAAATAAAATTCTTCTAACCAAAATAAACATAAAAGAGAAACTATAACAATAAATTAATTGCAAAAATGAAATAAGATAGGGATAGAGAAATTAACACTGGAAATTTTATAGTAGTTCAGCACAACCCGGCCTACTCCACTCCCTAAGCTTCTCTTGGGTATTTCACTAGAACAATGAATGAACGACCCTTTCCACAGCTGAGAGTCCAACCGGAGAAAGAACAAACCCGATCCTTTCCACGGTTCAGGATCAAACCGTTACAACCTCTCTTTTTTGAGATCAAGAGAAACCCTTGCAAAGTTTAGAAATTGAAGAACAAGATGGAGAAACTCTCTCAAAGAGTAGATATACAAATCAAAGCTCAGAACTATGTAAAAAAATATTTCTTACAAGTAAAAGCCCTCAAATGACTAAAGAGAATAAAAAATAGAAGCTCAAAAATTTCTCAAAAATGGTGGAAATTCTCTCCAAGAATAGTAGAAATTTTCAAATTTTTTTTCCATTTTTTTTTATTTTTTTCAAGCCTTAAAAAGAGAAGAAGAGCCAAACTAGTCGTTGGCTGTCACGTGTCAACTTCTGATTGGTTGAAAAAATAATTCCAAATTAATAATATTATAATAATAAAATATTAAAATAATAATAAATTCAAAAAAATTGAACCGTTGAGTGTTTTTTTTATATTAAATTCTTTTTCTTTTTTCTTTAAAACTCTAATATGCCACGTGTCGTATTTCTATTGGTTGACGTCATCGCCACGTCACCATCCATGTCATATGCCACGTCAGCAATTATGATCATTTGAAGTGCCATATCATCAGCCACGTCGACGTCACGTCACTGCCATGTCATCAAGGTTGACTGTTGACCATCCACGTCATATGCCACATCATCAATGTATGCCACGTGTCACGCCATGTAGGATTTTTCCTTCATTTTTTTTCATAACTTCTTCGTTTGAGCTCCGATTTGAATGATTCAAGATGTGTTGGAATAGTCTTTTCAAGCTCTACACAATGGATACTTCAAAAAACTAAAACTGTCAATAAACAAAATGAGGTTTGTTCTCATCAAAACATTAACTAGTTAATTAATTAATTAATTTGAGATTAAGGGCCAAAAAGCCAACAAAAATATGCATAAATACCCACCCAACGTGCAAGAATAAATAGAAAAAATTAATCCCCACCCACATGCACCATTATAAAATGTAAATAGGTGTAATTATTCACCTGACGCCATTAATGCTCCACCTAAAACTCCCTCACTTTTCTCCAACTTAGTGTATATATTGGAGCATACATCTCTACTTTTTAAAACGTAATAAATGAGTAGAAATATGCATAAATACCCACCCAACGTTCAAGAATAAACGGAAAAAATTAATCTCCACCCACATGCGCCATTAAAGAAGGTAAATAGGGTTAATTACTCAACTGAGTGCGCCATTAATTCTCCACCTAAAACCCCCTCACCTTTCTCCTTGAAGAACGAATTTGAATACCCCAAAAAGTTGCATGCACTGAAACCCTTAGCCCTACTCTCAATTCATTGTAATTCTTCTTCCCCTTGATTCCCCTTCGCTACATTGACGATCGATGGTGAGGTAAGTACCCGAAGTCGTTCTTCTGTATTCCTATTTCCTCACTACTTCCTCTCGCATGGAGGTCCCATGCTGTAAAAGGTATCAAAGCCAGTTGTCCTCTCTAAGTCTTATATTCTTTAACCACGATTCTTCCCTTTCACCGGAATGGCAATAAAAGGTGTGTTTCTCTGATTACGTTCACCTTTTTTTTTTCATTCTTTTGTTTTCACTCAAACAAAAAGCATATGGTTAGATATGTATATATAAACTATTTGCCTTTTTCCATTTTAAAAATTCAATCCCATAACTTTAGGAATTTTTTTGAAGGCCTCTCGAAATATCCCTCCCATACTTCGAGGGATTTTCTTTAAAAAAAAAAAAGATCTTATGGTTGAATTGGGCTGAATGTAGATAACAATAAACACCAGGGGTAGGATGGACACATTTTTTTCTTCACACTCTTTCGTGAAAAATCGGTAGCCATAATCCCAAGTATGAAATATTTTTATCCTTTTTTCATTGTAGGTATTTATTTGTAGACATTACTTACAAAGTCCCTAAAATAATTATCAAATAATGATTAAATATTAAAATATTAATTACGATGATTTATGGCATAAATCCTAACAATCTCCCACTTGCACCAAAGCCAGTGAGACATGTATCCTAGAGCATACTCTACGCCTAACATATTCTCCCACTTGCCCTTGAAAATATGACATGTCTCGCTTCGTAGACATTCTAGGTGACCCTCAAACACTTTAGCCTGGAGTGTTTTTTATATAGATCATAACAATTGTCATTAAAAGCAATCTTGGTCACTACCATGGTGCTTTCTCTCTCTCAATATGATTCCCCATACATTGGTATTTTCTAATTTCCTTAATATTAGTCTTTGCACTACTATGATCAAAATAAAGAGTGATAGACTAAATCATATCTGAAACACCTTTCAAATCTTTAAGGAACTATTTAAGTCATACAATTTTTTTTGTTGCTTCACAAGCAAAAACATCTAACTTGTATATCATACTCCACCACTTAGGTGAAATTGATCTTGACGTAGATTTCCCTCAATCTTTGTAAGAACCAGTGTATCTATTTAACCTCATACACAAGAATATAATTTCTTGATATCCATAGATACTCTGAGAAAAAAAAAATTCTATTCAATGGTCAAACCAAAATCAACTTTACTGTATATTAAATGTTAAGTCTCAATAGATTGTCTCCTACTCAAGCGTAGATAATCAATCTTATGTTCTCAACATTTGAGGTGTCTTAGGATTCTTTTCCTTAGACAAAGAAAATCTTCATGTAAGAATGATACATTATCATTTTTAGAGGTTCTGCATCAAATAGTTGACAACAATTTTGTCAATATAAGAAGTATAAGACAAAGTTAACTGATAATGCTCATTTATGAGTGTTATATGGCTCTAAAAACTAAGCTATTTGCTTAGAAAATGAGTGTTTAATGTGAAAATTCATGTCATTTAGGGAAAATTTAAGTAAAAACAAGTTTTGTATGCGTATGAAGTCTTGATTTTGTAAAAATAAGTTTTTAGGTGTATTTAGAGTCATTTTTGTTAAGAAGGTGTTAATTTGTGTTGGTTTTGTGTAGAGGCTGAAAAATGATGCAAATACGCCCACATTCTGGTCGCAACTGAGGCAAAAGAAAGATGATTCAAGAGATATGCGACCAGGATGCGCTAGCAATTGAGAGCAAAAGACAAATTCCAAATGTTGCAGGAAGAGCTCAAAATGCGCCCAGCTATGCGGCCACATTTAGGCCATTTTGACAACAACACAATTGCACTCAATTAAGTGGCTGCATCTGGACCTTTTCGGCATATTCTCCCAGATTCGCGAGATTTACAGATAAGATAAGATAAAATCAAATATTCTCAATCAAATTTCAGAGGATCAAAGGATATGATCGGTCAAGCCTCTCCACACTAATCTCGGCAACAAACCCTAGGCCCAGAGGTCTATAAAAGGCGGCTCAAGCTTCAATTTCAAGAGAGCTTAGAGTTGGGAATTTTTTTCATCCTTAAATCCTGTCATTTTCTCTATAATTTAGTCGCCAATCCGAGTCTCCCCCAATCTCTGTTCATATTTCATTCGGACTCCAACTTCGAAAGAAGGATGAGTAAGTACTTGACTCTCCTTGAAAAGATAGAATAAGTTAGAAAGGAAGAACATCTTAGGGTTCTTTTTATTCGTAGTTTTTTTTATTCAGTTTTGTAAGTTTTTAGGTGTTGTACTTGTTGTTTTATCTTTATTTTTCGACTTTGTAAGTTTTGGTTTTTCCTTTGAATTCAAGTAGTAGTTCATTTTTAATTTAATTTCATTTAGTTCTTCCTTTGTTTTCATACTTCAAAGTGTATTCAATTTCATTATTTCAATGAAGTGTGTTATTTCTTACTTTCGTTTCTTCTTTATTTTCTGCACTTTAGTTTTTCTTTCGATGAGTAGCTAAACTCCTTGGAGGGGATTCAATGAAGTGGATACCCTAAAAAGGAGATAAGCCCCACCATGTGATTCTAGTAACTTTGCTTAACATTTAGCATCGTTTGCTTTTATTGAGTTTAAGTTTCATTGTTAGCTTAAACTGATCACTTGAATTAGCATAGTTTGTGTGAGATTCAATATTGAAAGGGTTGGATAGAGCACGCATTTTCATAAAAGCAATCAAGGAGAAGAGTCTAGACATAAAACGTTGTTTTTTGTACCTAGACATAGGACAAAAACCTTTAGAACCATTGAGTTGCATTCTTTATTTATCTAAGTTAAAATTAGCCATAGACATATGTGTTTAATTGCTTAGTCTCCTAAAAGAACTTAGAAAATGGCTGAATAGGTGTTGAACTCGATTCATGGTGTTAACTGTCGGTTAGGGTAGGTTGCGAGCACATTTCAGTAGCATTTTATCTGAATCGCACAGAACTCAAAAGAGACAGATGTGGGCGCAAGAGGCAGAATCTCTGAAATAGCCGGACCTAGTTAAGCAAGTTTATGGGCACATGGTGGGCGTATTTCCTCAGGGTTGAAACATATTTGAACCCCCTGCTTCTCATTACTGTTTTCTTATCTATTCTTTTAGTTTCCTTTATTTTTATTGCACAAAACCCCCAAAAACATCTTATTTATTTGGTTACCTTCAGTTGCAACTTAAATGTACTTGTGCTGTTAACTGAAAAGCTCTTTGTTAGTCGTTCCCTTGGGTTCGATACTTGGAATACTTCCATATATTACTTTTTGGACAGCGTGCACTTGTGCTCTTTGCATTGTCAGTCATCAAGTTTTTGGTGCCGTTGCCAGGGAACGGCTTTTTAACATACATTTTTTCAGTTTTGCAGCAGAATTGCGATCGGTTTGCTACCGTATTTCCACTATGTCCTAGGGACCTGATTCTATTTTGCAGGTTTTGCAGGTTAGAGTTGGTGTATGCGCCAAGGGCCTTGCCCTTGTGATTTTGATCCTGAGATAGAGTGAACTTTTCGCCAGCGCCGTAAGGAGCATGAGAGGAAAAGAAAAGATCTACAAGAGTTGAGCGCATAGGAGAATCCAAAACAACTTGTTTTGCAAGAATCTGTTTTGCAAGAACTTTCCATGGAACCACTTGGAGCATATCTTCTTAGTGAGCAACAAAGAAGAGCACAACCCAATAATGTGCCACAACAACAACAACAGCAACAGCGAGCGGAGCGGCAAAATCCCATTTTAATTGCAAATGAACGAGATAGAGCTATAAGGGATTATGCAGCGGCAACTTTCCATAATCTTAATGTAGGAATCATGGAACCAAAAATTGAGGCAGCTCATTTTGAGTTGAAACCTAAATGTTTTAGATGCTCCAGACTATAAGGCAATTAGCAGGATTACCAAACGAGGATCCTCACAAACACATGAAGCAATTCTTGAGGATATGCAACTCGTTCAACTTAAATGGAGTATCAAGCGAGACATTGAGGTTGAAACTTTTTCCTTTTTCCTTGCAGTGTAATGCAGAAGCATGGCTAGATTCTTTCCCACCAGACTCGATCACTTCTTGGGATGACTTGTCGAAAAAGTTTCTTCTAAAATATTTCCCTCTAACCAAGAATGCTCAGATTCAAGGAGAAATTATCACTTTTAAACAGGGTCCGAATGAAGGCGTGGATACAGCATGGGAATGATTTAAGAAGTTAGTCAGGAAATGTCCACATCATGGCTTACCAGCCGGCTTTTTGATCGAGCATTTTTACAACGGATTGACCCAGGCCTCTAAGACTTTGGTTAATGCGTCAGCAAATGGATCCCTGTTGAGAAAGACAGTCAATGAAGCTAATGAGATTCTAGATGCAATCGTCTCCAACAATAGTCAATGGGAAGATGAAAACACACATTCTACTAAAAATATTGCAGGTGTATACGAGGTGGATGGAATAGCAATACTAAGCGCACATATCTCAGTAATGAAGAACACTCTGAAAAATATCACTATGGGGAACCAGGCTCTGGTTGCTGCTTTGAATCAGATCTCAACACCTACTTGTGCATATTGCTGTGAAGGCCATCTATATGATAATTGTCCTTACAACCCTACCTCTGTGTGTTTTATAGGGCAGAATATGTCAAATCCTTACTCGAATACGTACAACCCAGGTTGGAGATAACATCCTAACTTCTCTTGGGGAGGACAGAATGCGAGCACATCAAATCAAAATGCTACACAAATGCCACAACAATCATCAACTCATAACTCTTCAATAGAAACCCTAATGAAGGAGTTCATGGCTAAGAATGATGCCATCATTCAAAGTCAAGTTGCATCGTTGCAAAATCTTGAATTGCAAATTGGACAATTGGCAAGCAAGATGAAGAACGGGCCTCAAGGAGCATTACCAAGCAATACAGAAAATCCGCATAGAGAAGGAAATGAGCATTGCAAAGCGATCACGCTTAGGAATGGACTCAAGTATGCTGAGCCCGAGATGCCAGTGGAGTGCAAATCTCCACATGTTTCTTTTGATTTCTCTTTATAGGAAAAATTGCAGGAAAGTGTTGTTGACAAAGAAGTGAAGAAAGACCTAAACAAAGAAATTGCAGGTGATGCTACCACTCTTGTGACTGTAAAGCAGCCTGCAGAGTAGAAGGACATTCCTAGGAATGAAAATTTTGCAGGAAATGCGGCCAAGGATGCGGCAGCAAAGCACCGAGAAGTTGAACTTGAGATGAAGGCGACACTCGTGAAGAAACAGGAAATTTTATATTAAGGTATTAGGCCTCCACCGCCATTCCCACAAAGGTTCCAGAAGAATAACCAAAATGAGCAGTTTAATAAGTTCTTGGACATACTCAAGTAGTTACACATCAACATTCCGTTGGTGGAAGCACTTGAGCAGATGCTCAACTATGTCAAGTTCTTAAAGGATATATTGACTAAAAAGAGAAGGCTAGGGGAATATGAGACTGTAGCTCTCACTGAGAACTACAACGCTCTCTTAAAAAGAAAAGTGCTACCCAAATTGCAGGATCCAGGCGGCATTACTATCACATGCATGATAGGAGGGCAGGACGTTGGACAAGCATTATACAATTTAGGAGCCATCATCAACTTGATGCCTTTGTCGGTTTTCAAGCATCTAGGAATTGGAGAAGCTAGACCCACGACTGTAACTTTGCAGTTGGCGAACAGGTCAATAGCTAGGCCCATCGAGAAGATTGAAGATATCCTCGTTAAGGTGGACAAATTTGTTTTTCTGCAGATTTCATAATCCTAAATTGCGAGGCGGACAGGAAAGTTCCAATCATGTTGGGAAGACCTTTTTCTAGCCACAGGAAGAACGATAATAAATGTCCAAAAAGGGGAGCTAACTATGCGAGTAAATGACCAATACATCACATTCAATGTGATGAAGACGATGCGCTACCTAGTGGAATAAGAGGAATGCTAAAGTTTAGAACTTTGTGATTTGTTTCATTTTTAGTGTCTGAAGTCTTGTTTTTGTAAAACTACGTTTTTAGGTGTATTTAAAGTCATTTTTGTTAAGAAAATGTTAATTTTTGTTGGTTTTGTGTAGAGGTTGAAAAATGACCCAAATGCGCCCACATTATGGCCGTAACTGAGGCAAAAGAAAGATGATTCAAGAGATATGCTACCAGGATGTGCCAACAATTGAGAGCAGTAGCCAATTTCCAAATGTTGCAGGAAGAGCTCAAAATGCACCCAACTATGCGGCCACATTTTTAGGCCATTTCGACAATAGCACAATTGCGCTCAACTATGCGGCTGCATCTGGACATTTTCAGCAGATTCTCCCAGATTCGCGAGATTAGCAGATAAAATCAAATATTCTCAATCAATTCACCGAGGATTGAGGGATATGGTCGGTCAAGCCTCTCCACTCTGATCTCAGCAGCAAAACCTAGGCCTTGAGGTATATAAAAGGAGGCTCGAGCTTCAATTTAAAGAGAGCTCGGAGTTGAGAATTATTTTCATCCCTAAATTCTGTCATTTTCTCTTTAATTTAGTCATCACTCCGAGTCTCCTCCAAGCTCTGTTCATATTCCATTCGGACTCCAACTTCGAAAGAAGAAGGAGTAAGTACTTGATTCTCATTGAAAAAGGTAGAACACGTTAGAAAGGAAGAACATCTTAGGGATCTTTTTGTCCGTAGTTTTTCTATTCAGTTCTGTAAGTTTTTAGGAGTTGTTCTTGCTGTTTTATCTTTATTTTCCAGCTTTGTAAGTTTCTGTTTTTCCTTTGAATTCAAGTAGTTAGTTCCTTTTTAATCTAATTTCCTTTATTTTTTCATTTGTTTTCATACTTCAAAGTGTATTCAATTTCATTATTTCAATGAAGTGTGTTATTTCTCTTGAATTGGTGTTAGGTAAGGCTATTCATTTCTATTTTTAATTTTCTTCTTTTATGCATTTAATTTTTGTTGTTTTTATATTTTTAGCATTTATATCCAAAACCCCCTCCCATGGTTTTGTACGATAATCCAACTCTCAAGAATTAATAATCATGATTCCCTGTGAACAACCCTGACCACTTTTACTATAGATATCTATGGTCCAATTTATAAATTTATTTGGCGAGTCTGATAGCCCAATCAAATTTGCACCGTTGTCGGTGTGTCGATGTATTATTATTTCTTGACTATTTGGGTTCCTAACTTTTTTGCTTTGCTTTGTTTTAGAGATCTCGTCCTTTGTAGGCATTTGGATTTATTTATTTTTAGAATTTGTGAAGAATGAGTAATGCTTTAGTGAGAAAGCAAAAGGAGAAGAAAAGTGAGCAGGACGTAGAAATTCATTTAAACCGCGGTGAGACATCCAGATAATACACAATGGATGAGCGCATGATAAAATAGCTAACAACCCCTGATTTAGACCAACAACCCCACTGCATAGCTTATCTTCCTACTCAAGGTAAATTGAACTTAAATATGACTTATTTAATTTACTACTTGTTTTCCATGGCTATGCATGAGATGATCCTCATAAATACCTCAAGGGTTTCCACATGGTTAGTGTGGAAATGAAGCCCAACAACATCACAGAGGAGCATATCAGCTTAAAGGTGTTTCCCTTAATGCTGAAGGACTAAGCACGAGACTTGATTCACTACCTTCCTTCATGCTCCATTACCACCTATAACGAGATGAAGAGGGTATTCTTGGAGAAGTATTTACCAACTTCTAAGGCAATAATGATCATAAAGGAGATTTATGGGATCACATAGGGAGACAATAAGAACTTAGATGATTATTGGGGACGATATGAGCATCTGTGCATAAGTTAGCCCCACCACCAGTTCTCAAATCATCAACTCATTTAGTACTTCTATGAGGGCTTACTCTAAGCTGATCGAAGTTTGATAGATGCAACCACTGGAAGATCGCTACTTGAAAAATAACTACAGAAGCGAGAATGGTTATCTCCAACACGACTGAGAATATGCATCAGTTCGGGCACACCTCAAATGTGGACAAAGAGGTAAGTGAACTAAAGTCTCAGATGACTAACCTTACATTTCTTTTGCAGAAGTTCATTGAGGGGCAGGCTCAAGTTGAAAGCAGAATAGATGCCAGGGAGAAGAAAGAGCCAGTTGAAACACAAGCATCAAGTTCATATATGTTCGAAGAACTGGTTCAAACTTTGGATACTAATGTCGTTCAACTTCAACAAGATCCCCAAGAAACCCAAGTCGAATTGAGGAAGTTGAAAAACATGTTCAACCAGTTCATGGATGAGATGGGGGCTGGTAATTCAAAAAAACCACATGACGCAAATGTGAACTAGGATATCAGCCCAATTGTGTTAAGGAGTGGGAAGGAAGTTCCCTCGAGAGCCCTACCTGAAAAAAGCACCTCGACACCACCACAAGCACTTGAAGAAGATATTTTTCCTTCTCATTCTAAAAATTATTCAAATCCTAAAGGGAGAGGTTTTTTAGAACCACGAGCTTTGTCACCTGGGAAAGGCGTAATTTTCTTTCTGCAGTTGAAGTTGAATAGTTATGAGCCTAAAGCTCCTTTTTCCTAGCAGGTTAGAGAGACCAAAGGAGAACATTCAGGACAAGGAGAATGATCTTTTGGACATCTTCATAAGGGTAAAGATAAACATCCCCTTACTAGATGAGATCAAGTAAGTCCTTAAGTATGCCAAGTTTCTCAAAGATATGTGCACCAATAGGGGGAAACGTAAGGATAAGGAGCACGTCCGAGTAAGTAAGAATGTATCAGCTGTAATTCAGAGAAACATGCTAGAAAAATGTAAAGATCCCGATATGTTTACCTTGCCCTGAGTGAATGGTAGTACAAGGATAAAGCATGCCATGTTAGATTTAGGAGCATCCATAAACTTCATGCCTTACTCTGTCTATCAGGAGCTTAGGTTGAATGATTTGCATGATATTGGCATTGTTATACAGTTGGCTGATAGATCTTACATACATCCCTTAGGTGTAGTGGAAGATGTCTTAGTCCATGTTAATGGTTTAATTTTTCCTGCTAATTTTTATGTGCTAAAAATGGATGGGAATTCTCCCTCTTGTCATGCTTCTGCTTCTATTCTGTTAGGGGGACCTTTCATTAAAACGACTAAGACTAAAATAGATGTGGACAAGGGTACTTTGTTTGTTGAGCTTGGTAATGAGCTTGACAAGTTAAATATATTTGATGTCATTTAGTACCCTAGTGAAGTTCATTCTCTATGTCAAGTTGATATCATTGATGCATTTTTGCAGGAGACGTCTTTACATGATCATGATTTTGATCTTGAGTAGGAATTAGAGGGTTTGATTGAGGAGTTCGGTTTGAGGGAGTTTCCTATAGCCTCTATTTCTAGACCAATTTGATTAAATGCTGAAATTTATGCTAAGACTAAAATCATGCTTCCTTCTGTTGTGCAGGCACCACAATTGGAGTTGAAGGCTTTTCCAGATCACCTTAAGTAAGTGCATTTAGGAGATCTTGAGACATTGCCTGTCATCATCTCCAAGGACTTAACATCTATGTAATAAGAGAAGCTGGTGAAATTGCTAAAAAATAACAAGTTGACCATTGGATGAACCTTGGTTGACATCAAATATATTAGCCCAGCTCTCTGCATGCACATGATCTTGTTGGAAGAGGATGCCAAACCTTCAAGGGAGCCTCAGAGGCATTGGAACCCAGCCATGAAAGAGGTGGTGATGAAGGAGATCTTTAAGATCCTCGATGCAGGTATTACCTATCCTATTTCTTATAGTAAGTGGGTGAGTCATGTTCATGTAATTTCTAAGAAAACATGCATGACTATAGTTAGGAATAAAAATGATGAGTGACTGCCCATGAGAGTTCAAAATGGATGAATAGTCATGCATTCGGTTCTAGCCTAAGCTTCTATCCATCGAGTTTTCACTTAGTAACAATTTAATTAAAGAACATCCATTTAATTAAACCTTAGCACCAACTATAACTAATTAACCTCTAATCCCGCTGTCACTAGGGTAGCTAACTGATAGTGCATTAAGCTAACTAAGTATCCTCCATCGAGCTCAACATAGTCCCACCTCAATTCATGAAAGAACACTATTTAATAGCATTAAGCCCTAAATGCAAGAATAAATCAAAGCCTTGATAGTCATGAATGTCCGTACAAACAAGTCACTAAACCAAATCATTCAATAATTAAGAATAAAATTCAATATCCACCAATAATTTCCAAGTAATTAGGGACAAATATACTCAAAATGATCCAATTAAACTCCTAAATCCCTAAATTAACAACCAACACAGTAGATAAAAGAAAAGGAAAAGAGAAGAAAATTGCAAACGGAAGTCGATCCCATGTTCCCATCGTGAGCTCCTTGGTCCTTGAGTTTCGAATTCTTTAATTCCTCTCAAATTTGCTCATAATTGCTCCCCAAAGCCTTCAAAATCAGCTTAGAATTGAGATTTGGGTTGTATCCTTCGGTTTGGCATCCCATTTGAGCTAACAGAAAATGAAGATTATATACTTCCCATCATTGCAACGCTAGAGACAGCATAGAGGTATCGTCGCAACACTATAAGTAGCGCTGAAACACTAAGAATGGAACACCTATCCTCCACGCATTTCTATCGCCACAATGCCACAGGGCAGCGTTACAATGCTAGCTCTTGGGCTAGCAATACCAAATGAAGTGTCTCAAAGCCATTTCTAGCATTACGATGCTACCCTTTAGGGCCCAATTTCTTGATCAGCCTTAATCTTCATACTTAGCTAACCAAATTGCTCCATTTTAGCTCCATATTCAATAAAAAGTTCCAAATACGTCAAATTCGCTCCCAATTGCTCGGTTTCTTGAAATACACAAATAATCCTCATAAAAGCTGACAATTATACCATGAAACTAGCTAATTATTGGCATAAATATAGGACTAAATTAGTGCTATCAATAAGACATGTTGCATGTGATTGAATATCTTGACTTTGGCAGTGGGGTCACTTCATGGGTATTTTTAATACTCAACCATTTTGAAACCTTTTTTTTTTCTAGGTAGTGACAAGAATGTACAAGGTGAGTGATCGAGGTTGTTTGCTAAATGTACCATGGGGTCTATATCATCATGCTTCCGCATTAAGATGTTTTATGTCTAAATGTTTCGTTTTTAGAAGTTATGTTATGATATTCTTTTAATTGGTTTGTTCTTTTTTTTATTTTATATTTCAGGGTTTGTTTGGGGCAGTGAGTAGGAGTTATTAAACCTGGAGTTTTTAGTCTTCGGAGTTAATTAGTGTAGGAGTTATGAAATTTATGTTTGGGGTGTAGAGTTGTTTAGTCTGTAGTTATGAAGTCTATATTTGGGGTGTAGAGTTATTTAGTCTGGAGTTATGAGTGTCTATATTTGGGATGCAAAGTTATTTAGTCTGGAGTTATGGAGTCCATGTTTGGGGTGCAGAATTGTTAAACTCAGAATTCTAAAGTTTGAGGTTACGTTAGTTGTTTATATATATATATAAATATATAAGCTTTTTCTACAATTTGTTAAAATCTCATTATTAAGGTTTTGCTCTCATGAATTCTAAGATTGAGATTTATGTTTTTATTAATTTATATATATTTTAAAATTTTCTTTAAAGGAAAAAAAAAAAAATTTTGACCAAAATATGCTATATTCTTTTTTCAATATCTCTCACTTATTTATTTTCCTTGGATAATTGTAATGCCTCGTGTTATAAAATTAGGCTATTTTAGAGTAGTCAAATCTATTCGTTAGAGTTTTAATTTAAAAAATTAGAATTTCAAGTTTAGCCCATTAAGTTTGGTAAATTTAATTTCTAGAATTTTGGGAAAGAGGATTTTGAATTAAATCTTTAAATCCAAAGTTTGAGAATTTAATATTTATCTTATTCCTAAGTTCAAAAAGAACCCAAAACTTCTTTAAGTAGATTTTTTCCTAAATCATTAAAGTTCCTTATTTGAAGTTTTAAAATTTGGTAAAGAAGAGAGAATTTAGGAATTTGAAAAAGACTTGGATTTTTTTCCCTTTCTTTTACTTATTTGGTCGTTTTCTTTTGGTTAAATAAAGGAAAAAATGAATTTAGAAGAGCAATAAAGCCCTAGCCTCTATTTTATTCTTCTTCTTCTCCCCCATTTTCCTGACCCTCCATTTTGTGTGTGAGCAACCGCCGGTCCCTTCCCCCCTCATTCTCACACGTATCAGCAACGGCAACCCATAGACAAACCTTTCGCGCAACACCCACATGACGATAGCGTCCTCTTCGGCGATTTGGCTAATACCCACGAGTCATAGCAACAAAACCCACTCGTTTTGAGACTAATTGAGCGCTGGTGACCCTCCACAGTTTGATCTGCAACGCCGGTGGCTTGCTGCAAACAAACTCACAACTTGGTTCATGCTTCCAGAGAAGACCCACGCTTTTCCTCCCTTTTCAACAAGGTTTGTCCCTTACCCATGCCTAATCGACTTTAGTTTTGGATTACCCATACCTTAAACACCTTTGATTTGTAATTTTAGCTTGTTTGGACTCCAAACAGCCCACATTCGAAGTCATTTACTGCAAAAAAGGGATTTCCAACAAACCCACGCGAATTCCTTCTTGTTTGATGAGGTTTGACACATACCCATGCCTAATCAACTTTATATTTGGATTACCCACCCCATAAATGACATTGATTTGCAGTTTGGACCCCATCGCTCATCTCCTAGACTGAGTTTGAGACCTTTTGTTGCTGAAAATCTATTTTCCAGCAAGCATTCCGGTCTCTTTGAGGCTGTTCAGTTTTCCTCGTTTTGGACCTTTTGCAAATCAATTTAAGCATTGCAACATTAGTTCTAACATGTATGAACCTTTAGTTTGCAGTTTAGAATCGCTTCGAACACCTTTGAACAGCAAACAACAAGCATAAGGGCTCTTTCGGCACGTTTTAATGCATTTTAAACCTCTCGCAAATCACCTTAGGTGTTATAACTTAGGTTCTAATGCGTGAGAGCCTTTTGTTTGAAGTTTTAACCCAATTCGATCTCATTCGAACACTCCCAGCATGTATTTGAATTTATTTGGTGTAGTTTGGTAAGCTTTAGTGCCTTTTAAATCCCTTGAAAGTCAAGTTGAGTGCTGTAGGTTATTTTATAACCTATAAAATCCATGTTCTTGTAGTTTCAAAACAGTTCGAACACTCTCGAACTCAACCAGTAAGGTGCAAGGCTTGTTTTAGTAAGTTTAGAGTGTTTTAGCCTTTCAAAATCCTTTATTAAGTGCTATAAAATAGTACCTAATCATTGGAAAGCTATTAAATGTAGTTTGAACACTCCAAATAATTGCTCATGCTATTCTTGGTAAGGATTAGGTGGTACGGCTTTACCTAAACCCTTTTAATTGAGTTTGAGGTGCTGTAAGGCAGTTGTTTAATCTTGAAATTTCTACTTGTAGATCGATTGGGTTCTGGAACGTTCGCTATACCATTTAAGGCTAAAATCTAAGTAACTATACCCATTTGGTCATATTCTAGTTTGTTCAAAGGTTTTCGAACTAAGCTTAGCCCATAAAATCTTGTCTCTTTGTTTAGGAGCCTTTGGATTATTTTTAGGAGCGCTTTAGGTAAAAAGTTTCTATTGGGTGGGTCTGTTTGATTGTGTGCAGCATGTTCTATGTTTCTTATTGGATTTGTGCGCGTTATATATATTCTATGCTTGATTGTACCTTTTGATGAGCATGTTTATATGTGGATTTGTGAAGTTTACATGATGTTAGGATGTTGATTAATTGAGCTTGAAAGTATGTATGAGCATGTTTGTTTGGTATGGGACATGGTTTAGTAGCATGCTTAAGGAACATGCATGTGGTGATGTTGTGAAGAGGTCAGCGAACTGATAGAATGCAATTATGCTATCTTATTTCCTATTATTTATGCTACTTTTGTGATTATTTTATGAGATTCTATGCCTATTTTTCTTAATTTTTTAGAAATCGAGCTTGAGGAGCAAAATCGAGTGTTTGGGAGTATTTGGGTGGATATTGGAGCCTTTTGAAGCTTAATTAAAAATTCAAGAAGATTAAAACTTTTATTTGAGCATAAGGCACATTTCAATAGATTCTACATTGAATGACGATTCCAATGCATCGAACCGGAGGTCATTCAGACACCTGAGCGAGGAGATATATCAAAAATGGCCAGTGTTGTCAGTAGGGTAACTTCGCGACGCTGTCGCATCGCTGCGAAAAACTCAAAAACGCTGTTTTTTGCTTAAAAACGCTCGCAAACCACTTTTCTTGTAGCATTGCAGCGCTGTAAGAAGCGTCGCAACGCTACCTCATGATTTTCTATATAAACAAGTTTTTGGGGTGCCGTTTTAGGAGGCCAATCCAAGGGTTTCAGCCCTATTCTTGATTCCAAGCGAACATTGAGGGTTTAGGGAGAAATTGGGAGCATTTGTGGAGTATTTTTGAAGATCTCACTAGTACAAATTCGGGTTTTAATGACGGGCATTGTCTGTCATTAAAGGGAAACGATGACGGACGCGTGTCTGTCATCTTTTCGAGTGTCATCGTAAGCTACAATGACGGACGCTTTTTAATGACGGGCAATGCCCGTCATTAAAAGTTTGTCTGTCATTAAAAATTTGTCCGTCATTAAAAGTTCATTAAAAGCCCGTCATTAAAAGTTCGTCTGTCATTAAAAGTCAAAAATAGTGGTTTTCAATGACATGCAATGCCCGTCATCATTTCCTCAATAATTTAATTAAAAAAATTATTGATAACACAGTGGCTAACCACTAATATTTCTCTTCCTCAACCTATAAACAAAATAAAATTTCAGTATTATATATTTACACAACAATTAACTTAACAAACATAATTTTAATTAATAAAATATAAAATGCGTAATACACTTATGTTATTGAACTAAAAAAAAAACATAAAATTTCTCTTTATTCATCCACACACATAATACAAATATGTCTCTCCGTCTATCTACAAACCACATCCAACTTACAAAGAGATGCATAATTGCTAAGCAAAATAAACATAAGACTAAAACATTTCAACTTAAACTTAAGACCAATTAACTGAAGTAGATAATTGGTGAAAGGAGTAGCAACTCGACTTGGTGAAAGGTGCTCCTTAGTAAGCTGAATGAATAAGTATGTAGCAAAAAAAAAAAAAAAGACATTCATCAGTCACCAAAACAAAAACAAAAAAAGTACAAGGAAAAAACTTAGGAAATAATCTCATTTACAACTAGCATCCAAGTTTATTAATGTAATATCTTTATATATGATCGAAATAGTTAAAATCCTTCTGCTTCATCTTTATTCATAATCTTGAAACTTGCTAAACCTTAGTTTCGTCAAACAACATATTGAGTATAGTGTGGTTACCACAAAAATCAATCGATATTGTAATAATTTGAGTTCTAACATTGTTGTACTGTACCAAATATCGGCAAGGGAATTTAAGACATTGAAACCTAAGGTTGAAACTTCCATAGGAAATAATAGAGCAACATATTGATAAAACCATGATACTGCCAGAGAATGAATGATTTATATGAAATATATCATCCCATTGATATAAAAATAAAAGACCAAGCAGGGGAGTATCTTACCAGGATGCCCAAATTCATTCCCCATGAAATTCAAATATCCTTCTCCACCCAATCCCATGGTCTGTCCAAAGCCATGAATTTATACATGTCCTGGAAAACATGAATATAAGAGACTTAGCAGCATAAGTAATCCTCATTGTATGTGCTTCATAAAGTCATTGGAACCACTCTTAATACAAACGAAAAAATTGACATGAAAAGATTGGCTGAGAATGAAACAAAAAAGAATAAATGAAATCAAAGTGTGATTTAAATGAACAAACTAGTCGAACCAAATGCTATAAACTGCTATAAAGTTGTCCATGAGACAAATGTATCTACACTGACTAAAAGATCACTAAATAACAAGGATGTCAGATGCACTTGAAACATGTAGAACTGAGGTGGAAAATAATATAGTTACAGCACCAAGTTCACATTTTTTAGACTGTTAAAGTGACAGGCTTTTCATAACATGTATGTCGAAAGAGTGCCTTTATTGGGAAGAAATTAAAACAGTTCATTAGTTCTTCTTCTTCATTATATTTCCTCCTAAAGCAGGTATTTTCTATATGTCATAATTCAATCATTACAGCCACTTCTGATGTGGAAAAAAGGAAATTTGTATTGCACCAAAGGCCACTTGTTTGGACAAGCCATATATAAAAAACCATGCACAAAGCAAGCAGCAAAGATTTTGTATTGAATTCAATGAAAACAATGAAATGGAGCTTAAATGGTTTACGAACTCATCAAAATAGCACGAACAATTAAATTTGAACATAACAACAATACTTAACTAACTTATCAATATTTAAGAACATAACATCTAAACTAAACATATCAAAACTTATGAACATAACAATTGATTTTCGAAAAAGTCAAAACAAAAGTAAAACAGAGAAAGCAAACCTTCAAGCTAAACCTCTCTAATTTCCCCCAGTCAACAACAATCCTCACCAAACCCACAGTCAACAACAGTCCTCAAAGAAAGAGAAATAAACATGGGAGTAAACAACTAACTTATCAAAAACTTAGTAACATAACAACAAAATTTAACTAACTTAAAAACTTCAAGAAGCTTATGAGAAGATAAGATAGTGTTTTACCTCTTCTAGATGTACAGTAGCTATTCTCAACCACCTTCAAGCAACTATGTCTAGTTGGAGCAGAATAAGAATTGTTATTGATAGATAGCAAAAACTAACCCCAAAACAACTCTCTTGATAATTGCACCCTTAAAACAATAATAACTAAACAAAGACCTTAAGCAATGTTATTGAAAGATATACTATCAAAAGAGATGTTGTAACAACTCTCTTGATAATTGCAAATGCTTGTGTAAAGGAAACCTTTGCAGAGAATATTAATATCACTCAAGCCTGTATTACAGTTAGGCATAACCAGACCTTCCAATTTGAACTGAAAGCATGCCAGAAAAGGAGCTAATTAACACAAACTCCCATTTAAGTGCAAAAAATAACAATAAGAAACACATCCAAACAAATTACAACCAACACTTCAAATTTCAAAAGCAAAGAGGGATAATTCTCACCAGTGAACAATCTGTCAAGCAAATAAGACCTTTGGTAAGTTCTCACCAGTGAACAATCTGTCAAGCAAACAGACAAAGTCTAGGATTTAGAGCAAAGTGAAAATATTGAAGAAAAAGGCAATATCTAATGAACTTGGTTACTGCAACATCCCTAAACTATAAATTTTAAAACTATTCAAGATAATCAAATTTTCCTAAAACATGTAAAATTGTCGTCTACTTGAGTGGAACTTAAACTAGAAGCCTTAGATTCTTAGAGATGTCAATCATAGAATTCAATTATATAATTATTTTTCAATATTAACAAAATATTTCTAAGTTACAAGAGAAGTGTATATTGCATGCATATAATTCAACAATTCTTTAATGATTCAAGAAAGTTGTGCTATTTATAGTCTTAAATTTGAAGCAAAGGTTTAAGCTGTAGAAAAACTGCACGAACAATAAGTATTTAATTAAAACATACAGACACTATCCCAGTACCATCCAAAGCTCAATAACATTCATAATTTAATTCACAATCATCAGTATGTGTTCTTACCCATTGAGAAGGCACTCAAGCAAAAGCAATAGATGTTACAATCAATAATTAGTTGTAGGGCCAAATGAGCAGTCTCATCAGACTCCTCCAAAAGGCAAGTGACTGAAGATATTTTGAATTCTTAGTTTAAGAATACAGAAGGCCATAACTTGCACACAGTGATAACAAACAAATGAAGTTCAAAAAGAAAGGGAAAAGTAGTTAACAAGAAAGAGGGATAACTAGTTGAAGTTGAACTAAGTAATAGCAACAAAAACCTACTGTTTTACAAGCTAAGCTTCTAGATATCTCGGGTCATGCTTGTTCCAGCCTAGTCGAACCAAGGGAGTGTCAAGCTCGGAGCCCTAATGGTAATGTTTAAATGAGACATTCATGATCAAAATTCTCAATAAGTAACTATATGCTAAGGGTACAACCACAATACACATAGTTATTGTCAACAATCATGCACAAATTCTATTTGTTAGAGACAATTGACCAATAAGAAATATAATAAGTTCAACATAATCAACAAATAAGAAGCTAATTCAAAATAATTCAAAATAATTCAAAATAATTCATGTATATATTCTTCAAATTTTGGTACTGTGCATGCATACAAAAGCATGGCATATCAATAAATGTTCACATGAGAACTTCACAGATTTATGTCCCATTAAAAGTACATTTATTTAAATAGCTATCCTTATCATGACAATGAAAAAAGCATGAAATCAATAGTTTTCCTTTCTATAAGAAAAGGAACACAGAAGATGTTTATAAATATGAGTTCTTCAGATTCTTTCTTTTCTAACACGAAGACTTTCCATGAGGAATACCTTTGACAAACCACTTAGTAAATTAGGACATCAAACAAACAGAAGATCGATAGCACAAGTCAAAGGCTTGACAGATCCAATCTCCATGAAACCAAGCATTAACAACATAATTACCTCAACACGACATATCAAGAGAGCTAAGATCATGAAAGCAAATCATTGCCAATTAACGTTGACAGCATAATACATATCCATACACATCACCGAGACATACAAAGGTTATTTCTCCAATATCAAACAGTCTAAAAAAACCACAAGATCTCAGCGTTCCAACAAGAAAAAAGCTAAAAATCGGCATAGTTCACGATGATTTACTTTTTATTGCTACTTTTACCTCTAGACGAATTATCTCTCCCTGCCGCCTGAGCCGCCTTCTTTGCCGCCTTCTCTTGTAGCGCCTTCATATCCCTAACCAAAATCTAAAACCAAAAGCATTGGTGAGGTTTGTGAAAAATGCACTATTCACACACTGAATTCGTTAACACTCAAATAATATGTTGTGCCGCAGCTAATAAACTAATTGTTGTTGAATGCATACCAATGGATGAAAATGGCCATCAACTTTTCTCCCTTGCTATTGCAATATTCCAACCGGTGATTTCTTAGTTGCCCCACCACTCTGGCTTCATCTTAAAACTGCCAGATTAGATAACTTAACCCACTAAAAAGAGTAATCTAGAACTTATGTTAACCCTTGAGAGTTGAGACACAAGGAAGATGCACATAGATTTTGCATAAATTTCATAGTTATTATAATTACTTGAAGAATATCAGTGGCATAGAAGTTGATAACATAATATGAAAGAGGAATTATATTTATGGAATTTATTACAAGGAAAAAAACCGACTCCTGCAAGTTGTGACAACAGTAAAAAAAAAAACTATTTGTTGCAACTCAAGGTAAAAACCATTACACAAAATAGAAAATTGAGAGTGAAGTAATACCTCTTATCCAATTGACAGTTATAGAAATAACATTGAAGACCAAACACAACACTATACCTGCAAATGCAGCAAAGGATAAAATGTAGAGTTAAAAATAACTATGTTGCATGATATATGCTTAGAAAAGAAAATGTCAAGGATGAAGTACTAAGTGAGAGGCAAGAACTTGAGTGCGGTGACGAACATCACATACACATAGAAACACAACTCTTTCAAGAATGCTTAAACTAAAATATTTGGATATAAAGTTTACACAATAACAAAAAAGAGAGGGGGGGTCGATATTTTGTCGATAATAAGAAGCTGAAGATGGAAAAATAACTGAAAAGAAATATTTTCTCAATTGAAGAATATCAATTGAAGAAATATTTTTTGTCTTTTGTCTTATAACGCTTCACGCTGTACATGAAACAATTCATAAAAAAATAATACAACATTCTTTTGAATCCAAGTTTGATTTATTTTATCCTAAACCTCCAAATTCAAAACTGAGTGAGAATAAAATAATCCGAGAATATGACCGCACTCTTCACTCTTAGGCTTTTCACTTCTCAATCTCCAACAAGTCACAACAATACCATATAACTAGAAAATTAGCATGATAAATATTTCAAGACAAGAAGGACTCAGCAGAAAAATGGCAAACCGATTCCCAAGAGACATAAGTTTCCTATCAAAGGAGCGATGGGGAATACAATTAGCTCCTTGATGCTTCTACAAACCCGAATCCTTTCCTCCACTAGACTTCACTTTCTCTAGGTAAACTGCGGTGTTATTTTTTAAGAATATATAAACAAATATAAAGATTTGTGAAGAACCCAGCTCCTCGTTAAACATGATTTTTCAAATCCCTTTGCCCAATTTTTTTTTCGAAACTCGAGAGAAGATGCAGAACCCAATACCAAAGTGCCTAAAGAACAAGAGAAATAGATTACTCACAAGCCAAAATTAGAGGGACTCGCCTCGCCGTCAGGCCGTAGCTGCCATCGGTTATTGTTGCTCAAATCTGGGTTTAGTCACGTCGTCAGAGGGACTCGCCATAGCCACCATCGGTGTTGTTGTACCACGCTGCCAAAGATCTGAATCTTTACATTTTGAAGTCGTGTCACTGGATCTGGGTCACCAAGCCTAACCTTGATGACCGCGAGTGGAGAGCAATCGTGAGAGAGTGAGAGGGATTGAAGAAGAGGGAGGCTGAGTGGCTCTTTCGTTAGGGTTTGAGAGAGAGAGAGACCGATACAATGAGATTGTAAATTCACAATTTTTTATTGTTTTTTCCTTTCATGACGGTCAGATTCATTTTCGAAAATCAACTTCGCAGTTCACCGTGCATTTTTGCATGTCCGTCATTATTGGTAAGCGTGAAAATTTCAGCCTGTCATTAAAAGTAAGATTTGTTGTAGTGTCTGAAGCTCGAGGGACATGGAGATGACGACGGGAACGCGAGATCAACCATCGTTTGCTAATTTCTTCCTTTTCCTTTAGTTTAGTTTGTGTTTTGTGGCTGTAAATTAGGAACTTAGAAGTGTAATGGAATGAATTTAAGTATCTTTGTTCCTAATACTTGGGATTTTGATGTAGCCATTAGACTTGAGATTTTAATTGATTAAGTACGTTGATTCAATGCTTTTGTTTCATTCATGCTTTTATGTATTTAATGCTTATAATCTCTTGATCACGGATTATTTCTTTTATTGGTCTGAATTTGTGCTTGAAAAGTCTTGTGTAGGCTACAACTTAATTGCATGACTATTTGTAAATTTTTGCATGAAAGTGGAGATATCTCTTAGAAGCCCTTAAAAGAAGTTGCTTAATGCCTTGCATGCTACTAAAATCTAGATAGAAATATTGGATTTATAACATTGCATGAGAGTTAATTGTGCTTGAAAGAGTCAATTAATACCCTCACTTCTTGGCTTATGGAATATTTGCATGACAAATCTTGGTAGCTTTGGCTGTAAGTCTAATTGGTGAAATTGATTCCCTAGAATATTTCTCTCCTATTGTGTCTCCATTTACCTTTTGCTTTCTAGGTTAGCTCTTTAGTTTCGCTTGTTTGCATTTGATTTCTTTCTCCAAATAAAGTTAAATGAGAGTAGTTGCTATACTTAAATGAACTAAGAAATTCAATTCCTGTGATCGACCCTAGCCACTATTATTGCAAATTTTAGAGGTTTAGGTTTATAAATATATTTGATATAAGGTGAGTACCAGTGCACCTCGAGTACAAATGGTCGAGGGGTGGTATTGTCACGATTGGAATAAGATGAACATAAAGGCCTTGGCTACAAATGGTCAAGGGGCGATGCACAGTTCGAGGCCTTGGTAACATTGGTCAAGTGTCGAACACTGAGCTCCGTAGAGAAGTATTAAGGCTTTGATAACAGTGGTCAGAGGTCGATGCTTCTGGAAGGATTAGTCTTGGAGAGCTTTGGTGAGGGCTAAACATGAGTGTTGAGAAGAATCAAGCGAGCATAACACGATGCAAGAATTCATGTGTTAGTGGCTTAGCATGATGCGAGAACTCATGTGTTAGCTGCATAACATGGTGCGAGAATTCATGTGCTAAGCAAATCTTATGCATAGTTTACTTGTTCATGTATGTGTGGTATAAAGTTGGTGAATTTACCTTGAATAAACATGTTTGGGTGTGTGTGTATAGCATGTTGTTTGCTGTTTGATGTTTGGTGGCTCACCAGGTGTGAGCTACTTACTGAGTGCTTTTGTATTGACTCCCCCCCCCCCTAGCCAAAAGATTTTGTAGGTGAGGAGGAGCTCTACGGAACTGGTGATGCTAAAGAGGAGACACAAGAAGGGAGAGACCATAGCTAGCTCTTTGATTACTTTAGTAGTTGTCCTTGTTGAACCTTGTTTAGTTAAATTACCTTTGTAGTTAGTTTTGTTGAATTGTAGGCTAGTTATTGGAGTGTAGTTTCCTTCTTAAAAAGTTCAAGTTTGAGTTTGCTTTATCTTAGGTGTATTATTTATGTTTAAAGTTTAGTAATAGACATTTAGGTTACTTTGCCATTCAAAATTAATATCATATATATACTTTTGTTCAAAATACTATATATTTATGTTATTTATTGCAATGACATTATTTATTAAGTTTCAAAGGATGAATTATTTATCTCTTTACTTTGAATATGGTTATTTTGAAAATAAAATATTTTTTATTTTAATACGTTAACCTTTTTAAATACCAATTTCTTAAATTATAATACAGGATAGTTTAAACTATGTTTTTCTTATCTTCAAATCATAAAACTATATATATTTTTATGCTATGAATAAAAAACTAATCTTAAAAAAGATAAGATTATTATTTGTTATAAGTAATTTTAGTTTAAAAGTTTAAAAAATTGTAGATGACATGACGAAGTGAGATAGGAAGATTTTTATCAATTAATAAAATTGTTATGTAGTACTCTAATTTACATCAGAATTTCAATTTAACTAATAGTATCATATCTAAAACATTTTTATATAATTTATATTTTTAAAAAATATAATTATAGGATAAAAAGAAAAATATTTTAGTTAAAATATTTATTAAAATTATTTGATAAAAATAAAAAAAAATTGTTAATAATTATTATTATTTATTTATTAATTAGTAATAATATGAGAAAATTTATATAAAAAATAAATAAAATTTTGTACATTAACAAATTAAACAAATTATGGAAAAAATGGAGAGAGAGAGGAGAGAAGAGAGAGGAAGGTAGGAGTGAGGCGAGGTGAAGAAAAGAGCAAGGAAAGTTGTGGAGTCTACAATGGAGAGTTAGAGTTAGAGTTAATAAATAGTGGGCCTACAATGGATAGTTACAGTAGGAGTTAATCAGTTTGTGAGGTCAACAATGCGGAGTTTGAGTAGGAGTTAATAAGTTTGTCAAGCCTACAATTGAGTTTAAAATGTCCTTCGGCCAAACACGGAGCTGCGTGGAGTTATTAACTCCACTCCACCCAACTCTTCAATCCAAATACCACCTCAATGTTTACTTTTAAAAACTATTAGCATGCATGTAGTAATGGCTCTAGTCAGTTCAAATCTAAAGAGTCGAGTCGTTACATTTATATTAATTAATAGACAAATTCATATTTAAACTCTTCATATTCCTAGCTTTTTCCATTATTTTAAATTAAGGTTATTAAAGATTAAATAAAAAAATGATATCACTAGTAAATTTAGAAATTAGAAATAGATGCAAGAACAAAATGATCCATATGTGTGTGTACTTATTGTAGGAAATGGAGAAGTTGTAAAATGCTTTGAATTCGAAAAGTCAATTTTTAACTCTACGAGTCTAAATGTGTACAAATAAATACAATTTTTTTTTTTTATATTCTACCTTTTCATTCTCTTCATTTATCAACAATTATGGTGACTTTAAACTTTCATTCATCAATTCTAGTTTTCTATCATTTATAACTTTTATTGAAAGATTTAGTAAACTATGAAGTTGATTGTTATTATTTTTAGCATTTCATTTTTATTTTAAAAAATGAAAAAAAAATCTTCATTTTAAATTCCACAATGTATCTTTAAATTTTTTATAAATAAATACAAAACTCTTCATATTCTACCTCTTTATATTCTATTTATTTATCAGTAATTATAAGTACATTTAAATCTTCATTCATCCAATCTAAGTTTGTACAAATTGAATTTGATTATTGTAAGATTTATAAATTGTCAAGTTAATTCTTATTATTTTCAACATCTTTTTTTTTTAAAGGTATTCTCATATATTATTTGTAAAACACAATTTGACTATTTTAAATATTGTGTTAGTTATATATATACACACATACATAAATATCAAAAAATTTCACCAAAAATACATCACATTATAATAAAACATAATTAATGAAAAGAAAAAAAAAATCATGTAGCTTATAATACTATAATGAAATTATTTTCTATAAAAAAAATAAATCTTTACATTAATGATTAAATTTACCAAATTATAGTGCGCAATAAAACAAATATCATTTCTTTTAAATTAAATATTTAAAAAAAGATTGAATATTATTTTTAGTTAGTACGTGAGATAAAAAAGATATATATAATTTTTATTTTAAAAATAAAAATAAATAAAGATAGGGGATTACCTCCAATAATTATGGTTAAAAAAAGAAATAACTAATGAACAATTACTTTCTTTAAAAAAAAAACTAATGAACAATTTGATAGGAATGAACACTTCATCTTGCACCAGAAGCATTAGGTCGTCTTTGATTTGATTTAGAATTAAACAAAAAAAAAAATTAAAGTTAAGCAAACCTACCTTAGGATTATATGGAGATATTTATGGCGGGTCTTTATCTCTTTCACAAAGTCAACCTGACTATGACTCGAATACAGGATCAAGGCTTGTGGGAGTCTCTTGAAAGAAAATCCACAAGGGATTGAAGAGGAAGAGACATAAAGAGAATTCTCTATTTCTCTAGTGAGGATATGTAGGGGCCGTTTGGCCCATGGGTTTGGGTTGGGATGGGTTTGGGTTCCAAACCCAAAACCATGTTTGGCACAAGGTGTTTCAAAACCCTTGGTTTTGAAACACAACCACATGGGTTACAACAGTGCAACCCCATGGGGTTTGTGCCATGTTTTCCTCTTCCATTTTCCGTTTTCCATTTCCGGCGACCACTCCGACAACAACTCCGGCGACCACTCCGACGACAACTCCGGCGACCACTCCGACAACAACTCCGGCGACCACTCCGATGAAAACTCCGGCGACCACATCGGCGACCCGACCACCGCTAACAAGTACCTCCGACGACCACTGCGATGAGAACTCTAGAGACCAGTTCCATGTACCATTCTCCATTTCTAGCGACTACTTCGACAACAACTCTGATGACAACTCCGGCGACCACCCAACAACCATCGATAACAACAACTCCGACGACTACAATGGTGACCCGACCACCGCTGACGATTACCTCAGACAACCACTGTGATGAGAACTCGAGAGACCAGTCTGACGATTACCCCTGCGACTCGACCACCCCAACAACTAGACACCCCGATAACCCAACCACTTAAACAACCCGACTTGCCCGAACCACCGACAACAACCACTTTAATGACCCCGATCACCCGACAACCATAGTTGACGATCACCTCGAAAACCTGACCACGTAGAAAACCACCTAGTGACCACTCCGATGACCTGACCACCCTGATGACTACTTCGGCGATTACCCCGACGACCTGGTAACCCAACCACCCAAAACCACTGTTGACTACCACCTGGTGACCACCCTGGCGACTCCAACAACCCAACCACTGCCACAACCACTCAGCGACCACTCCGGCGACATGACCACCCTGATGACCACTCCAGCGACCCGACAACTACTGCTGAAAACCAGCCAACGACCATTTCGACGACCTGACCACCGTGCAATCACCACCGACGACCACCTCGGCATACCCAAACACCCCATCAATCCAACCACCCCAACGACCACTCCAACAATCACCCTAGCGACCCCAACCACCTAGTCAATATTTTAAAAGGGCCAGCGTGGACGAGCTATATGCAAAACTATAGGCGATCCCAGGGATGACAAGGCAAGACTGAATGGTTGTTGCAAAGACTATTCTCTCGAATAGTATGATGTTGAACTCCTTCTTTACATTCACCCCAGATTGGAAGTATGATTACTACGTGAAAATTTTGGGGAAAGCACCTAGAACCTGACTCTCTTTTCATCACTTTCATCTACCACTCATATGACTTACATTTGTGTTTGGACAACTACTTCTACTTTCTTGTCATTTCATATGGAATGTGTGTTATGATATTTTTAGAACTAGATCTTAGTTCTAATTTTTGGTTTTACTTTACCATTGGCAACACCATTCTTACATTGCACCTATTAATTATCTGTTGCTACGCATAATCTTCAATTTTATGTCATCATGAGTGGAGTGAATGAGATAGCATATAGTTATACAAACTACACATAGTATAATTCAAATTGAACTATAGTTGTAACAATTGCTCTACATAATTGGTTAAATAGTTGGTATGTAACACACCAAAAAAATTATGAAGTTAAAAAAATGGAATAGGAAAAAAAACAGTGTAAGATTTTTTTTAAAAATAAAAAACAGTTTGAAAAATTATAAAAAAAAAAATTAAATAAACTAAACAAATCCAGCCCAACCCAACCCTGCACCCCAAACACAGGTTTCAGCAAACCAGCCCAACACAACCCTGCACCCCAAACACAGGAATCAGAAACCCCAGGGTTTCTGATTCCAGCCAAGAAACCCCAGGGTTCCAGAACCCCAGGGTTTCTGATTCCAAACCAGCGCGCCAAACAGCCCCGTAGTGTCTAATGACTCAACCCAAATGCCCTATTTATAGAGACCTGGGACAAATCTTTATCATAATTATAATATTATATTTTAATATCTAATATATTAAAATATATACTATACTTATTTGAATCTCATTCAAATCTCCTACAATATTTATGTAACCTATTTGAATCTCATTCAAATTTTAAATATATATGTTTTTCTTTAATATATTTAATATACATTAATCGTTTTAATATTTAATGTATCAAATACAATAAATATATTTTTCTCTTTTATATTTAATATATCAATATATTAAATATTAATATGAACACTTCAAATTAAATATTACTTTGAACATTTCAAATTTTTCTTTCAGCTAAATTGATCATTTAGTGTTGCTTTGAGCTACAAGGGGAACTTATGGACCTGCAAATTTTAAGCTCCAATGGTACAAAATTAATTAATTAAACTCTTTAATTAATTAACTTTCATTCATTACCTCTAGGTCACTCCACTATGGACCTAGAGTTACACACTTATGCACTATAGGACAAGTTGTGTCCATGGATCTAACCACTACATGCTAGTCAATCCTTCACCAGATGTTCATAATTACAACTGGGTCAAAAATTCGTTTTAGTAATTACATCTATACCTTAAGTACCACCGATCCTCTAATGAACAATTTGTTTATGATCCAATCATAAACTAAGTCCCTCTCAGGCCCGTGAGAGAGTGAGACCCCATTGTTCAAGTCTCAAAATCAGCACTCAAGGGAACTACTCATCTATTTACCCTATATGGCAATGAGTGAATTTTATCTTGTGAGATTATGTTCCCAGCTTCCTATTTGATCACATCCCCAAAATGGTAGGTTTATTGAATCAGCTACAAAAGTCACTTTAACCCATGAAAATCAAAGGACAAACCCTCACAGGAAAGAGTTCATAAATCACTAAGGATTAAGATCGAGTCACATATTATCATCTTGATGAAATATTAATATTCTCAATTAACGCATTCATAAAGAGAGATTAATATTTCGTGTTCCAGTCTTATACAAGCTCATTGTATAAGATACTCTCACTCACATGTCTCCACATGAAGGATTTGGATCAAATCATTTGTAGCTATTACAAAGTGGGTCGTATCAATAGTGTTACCAAGATAAGACACCCAATCTTATCCATATACTATGATCCTTTAGATTATTTCTTGAACATGATGCTCCTCGTATGTCAACCACATACTGTTCAAGTTGCACTAATAACCTTAGATTTTGTAAATAATGGATAATATTCTATTGCAAATAACATAATCAAAATTATTATTGATTATTAAATTAATCATTATTTACAAGGCTTTAAGGCATTAATCCCAACACAATTATATTAAAATTATAAAAAATAAACTTTGTATATAATTAAATTAAAAGAGTTTTATCATGGATAAATGTTCATAACAATAATCATAACAATATTAACGAAATCAACTTCAAAATACCTATAAGACGAATTGATACCTATGTTTGATATGGTTTTGTTGAAGCATATTTGTCTGACATTGTAAGCCCTAAACTCTCTTTTGATCATATTGTGCTCATATTTGAAGTTTTGACATATGCAAATTGATATAGGTTGCACTAAAAGATGTCGTGATGAGATTTGGGAATCTTTTGGATTGTGAACTATAATGTGTATAAAGCTTCATAAGGAGATAGGTAAGCCATTGAATAAGCATATTAAGAGTTGAATTGAAGTAAGTTAAGGTCATTAACAAGTTGGGTAAATTTTAGGTGCATTATGTATTGAATGAAAGTTCTTATTTCTCACAAACTTAAGTAAAGTTGACTAAATGTGATAGGTGAATATATTGTCTTTGTTTTCTTTTTTTTTTTAAAAAAAAGGGGGATTAAGATGTAAATAAGGAAGTAGGAGGTGGCAAAAATTTGTGGAGCCACGATTTTGTCTTTGACAAGTGAGTGCTGTCCAGCTCGAAGCTTCTGGAAGAGGATCAACTTCAAACAGCCATATCTCTTAATTTACTGCACCAAATTCGATGATTTTTGAGTCAAACTCTCATAAATTGAGTGTAGAATACGAAAGTGGGTGGCTGTTTTGAAAATAGGAAGAGGAAGGAGGAGAAAATAGCAGAAAACCGAGAGGTGTTCACAGTTCTCGGGTAGCAGAACAGTGTGAAGAAATCCGTTTCTTTTGAGCTCTTGAGGAGGAATTAGAAGCTGAAACTTTGAGGTAAGTAAGCTAAGATGTTGTACTTGAGGTTTATCAAAAAATATTAGGTGGTTGTTTTGCTAAATTTTGAGGAACCGAAGCTGAAAGTTGAACCTGGAATTTTAGGGTACATAATTCTCGGGTAGCAGAACAGTGTGAAGAAATCCGTTTCTTTTATGCTCTTGAGGAGGAATTAGAAGCTGAAACTTTGAGGTAAGTAAGCTAAGATGTTGTACTTGAGGTTTATCAAAAAATATTAGGTGGTTGTTTTGCTAAATTTTGAGGAACCCAAGCTGAAAGTTGAACCTGGAATTTTAGTTGCAAGAAAAAAAAAACTGCTAGCAAGAGATTGAAGGAGATGTGCTTCCATTTCTTTATACCTTACACCCAAGTGCATATGGTTATTATGAATTGAGTTATGGGACTGAATTAGATATGTTTTTAAGGTGTATAAGGAAAGGAATTAATGTTATTAATTTCTTTTTTCAGGGCAAACGGAAATAGGAATAGCTTATAATCCTTGGAACCCTTTTGGTGATTGTGAGTGAATCTATTTTAGAACTATGCTTGACCTTTGTTTTGCTTCAAAAGCATAAATGTTGATCATTGAAACATGCTTGACTTACTTTTGTATATTTTTCATGGAGCTTTTAATAGAATGTCATTGATGAAACTTAAGCATGATTTGAATTAGTTTGTAACTATACATTCAAACATGGAAACTAAATTATGGAAGTATGACTTCCTTTAGAAAATGCTTTGTGTAAATCCACTTGGAAACATGTTTAGAAAGGAAAAGTGCAAATGTTGAGAATTTGTTGTTTGTGTTATCAAAACATGATTTCCAAGGTAATCAAAGTATGCCCCGGTATGTTGTTAACCCCCAGTACTGAAGGACATTGAGAAGGTACTTGGGAGGGAGGAATTATGATTTCCCGATACTGAAGGACAAAGAGAAGGTATTTGGGTAGTAACTGGTCTAACCCAATACTGAAGGACATAGAGAAGGTATTAGGGAAGACCAGTGTGTCAATGGAATTCCACGTGCACGAGAGAGAGGTATGAACGTTGTTGGTATAGAGATGACTCTACCACAGCTAAGGTTCGAAAGTGGTATCATGATATGAGTTTTATTGTTATGAGCTTCTACGCTTTTGAAATGTCTATTCTTCAATATGATACTACATTATGAGTTTCTATGCTATACATAATGTGGTGACTTAAACCTGTAAATGGGTAGCATGGTTTGATTATGTTTACAAATAAGTGATAAGTTATCTCTAACTTGTAGCTTGTCCATCATTATGTTTCATCTTTGAGCTTATAATGTTTTTAAGATAGACACTCACTGGGCTTCCCAGCTCACGTTTTTATTATGTTTTCTCTTCCCAGGTAGCAGACGAGTTCCCGGTGCTTAGCCTTGACAAGACCTGTTTGCCACCACGCCGTTTTAGCTCCTTGTATATACACTTTCTTATGTATATAGTTTGTAGTAAAAGCATTTTAGCGGGGTTGTAATAACTATAAAATGTTATGACTTGTTAAAGAACATAGTACTGAAAGTTAATAGGTCTTGCTCATATGTGTATTTGAGCGTTCCAAACTTACTTGTTCAAACGTGTTGTGTTACCTTCATTTTCAGATATATGTTGGGATGGTCAGAGAGAGCTAGTAAAAGGGTTGATTGTCTATGTCTTTACATCTCTTCCTAGGGTAGGCAAGTAAGCTGGGAAGGGGTGTGACAGACATTATTGGTTAAAATCATACTAACATATACTATTTTAGAAAACATTGATATATAATTGTTACTTTGTAATTCATAGCGTTGAATGAGGAACTTTGGCCAATCTCCAATTTCCACGTCGTTATTCTAAATTAATGAAAAAATTACAAATAATTAAATTTGGGACCAACTTATAAATTTACATGTGTCCCAAATTTAATTTGAAGTCAAAAATTGAAAATTTTAAAAATTAAAAGGTTACACGTCTTCATTTGACCAAATAGATAAACTTAATTTGGTCACATTGGGTTATATGGATTTTGGGTTAAAGTTAAATAAAACCCCATTCCTTCAAATGGTTAAGCCCAAAACAAATCCAATGGTTAGGCCCAAAGACATTAAAGCTCAAGCCTACATGCGCATGGAAAGCTCTATAAATAGAGGAGCTCTGCTTCATTCGAGGGGTTTAGAAATTTAACTCTCTAGAGACCTCAGAGAGAATTCAGAGCAAAGAAGGTCAGACATTCATAGAAGAAGAAGATTGCAAAGGTCAGGCATTCAGAGAAGACTCAGGCAGAAGTTTGAAGTTCGAAGACATGAAGACAGAGTTTAAATCTTTCTGGAGACTAAAGAACGAAATTAACTCTTCTTGAAAATTGAAGATTGAAGACTAAAACTAAAGCCTCCTAAGAGTTGAAGACCGAAAATTAAAACGTCTTGAAGATAGAAAACTGAAATTAAATCTTCTTGAAGACTTCAAAGATTAAAAGCTTCATGAATACCTGAAGACTGAAACGAACTTAAATCTTCTTGAAGACTGAAACTAACTAAAATTCTTCTAAGAAGCTGGAGGTATTCTATAAGCTAAAAGTTGAAGACCTTGTACAAGCTAAAAGCTGAAGACCTTCAAAAAGCTAAAAGTTGAAGACCTTCAAAAAGCAACAAGTCAAAGAACTTCAGGAAGCTACAAGCCGAAGACCTTTAGGAAGCTGCAAGCTTAAGACCTTCAAGAAGTTGTAAGCTGAAGACCTTCAAGAAGCTACAAGGCGAATACCTTCAAAAAGCTACAAGGCGAATACCTTCAAGAAGCTATAAGTCGAAGACCTTTAATAAGCTACAAGCTGAAGACTTTGAACAAGCTCAAAGTTAAAGACTTTTCACAAGCTCAAAGTTGACGATACATATGAGAGAAAGAATCAGAGGACTATGTATTAGAGATTGTACTCTAGTTATACAAGAAATTAATGCAAATTCAAAGTTTTATTCCATGAATTAAATGACATACCTCACCCCAAATTACCCTAACCAATCTAGGATGTGGCGTGCCGACATTAGATCCCTACTAAACTATGGAATCCAATGTCAAACTTTACAAAATAAATCTTAGTTTTGAAAATCACAAGTGGCTAGCCAAAACTTTGTTAACACCAAATTGTATAAAAATTTCAGCAGAGTTTCCCCTGAAAACTGAGTAAAACACACCTGAAAGAAATATATACACTCCAAAATTAACATGTTCAAACTCCAACCACCATTTCAGAAATTAAACACAATCCCACGAACTTAAAAGTAGATAGATATGTGGGTTTCAAATTACAAAGCAATGGAAATCCCAAAATGGTACTAAGTCATTCAAAAAGTACTAGCCACATTAGTTACAAAAGAAGCATTTGTATTTATGTACATACAAAATGGTATGCAAAATATCAGGTCCGGTGGCAGATATCGACTTTTGTAGGCTTGTTAGAAACTTAGTCGCTACTTGGAGGAAAAATTTAGGAAGAAAGAATGAGCTAATAGAGCCCAGTGAGTGGTAAGTTAATAAGAAAAATAATCTCTTGACAAAAACCTTTTATATTAAAAAGGGATTCAAAGTTCCATAAAACTTTATCAATTAAGCACAATCTAAATACACAAGATAAATAAAATATCATAGAGATTTGCAGCAATAACTCTTTAAAGAAAGCACAAAATAATAGGCCAACAAAACTCATCACCAACCTTGTACCCAATCCCTGCCATACTATGCATCGAGTAATCTCTAGATACATAACAGAGCAAATTTATGTCATACGTGCACGTAAAACAAACTCTAACATCTGTAATGCCTCAGGTCCAGGATTTGGACCAGGATTCGGAATCCGGATTTGGCACCTAATGGCCCCGGCATTCCCCTGCATCCTCTGCGGCCTTGGCACACTAGCATACTATAGAAACACATTCTTATAGCATACAGGTAATAACCATGGGTACAAGCTCTAGTGGTTTGAAAACAATTTCTATATAATAATCATCGTAAGTTCTCAAACCCCACACATTCTCAAATTGTGGTTTCATAACTTTAAGCCATAAGTCAAAGGTCAACTAAAATCATGATTCAAAAATCAAGTTATTTCTAAAACTCACAAATACTTGATTTCACCTCAAATAATTGAACTTCTTGTCAATTGGCTATAATCAAGAGATTTTCATAAATTCACCTTTCATAAGCTTAATTAATTCAAATAATTAAGTCATTCTAGCTAAATTTCAATAAACATAAATCTCTTCAAATTCAAATATGCTAAATCATGAATTCAATTTAGTGATCATATGTCACTTTCTTATCAAATTAGTAAATCATCAATCTTAATAATAAACAATTTGTGAAATACACGTAATTTCCTCCAAATTTTCAAATAACTAAATCATTTGCATTAATATTAATTGCAATTGATTTCAAATCTCATAAAATCTCATCAATTACTAAAATAATTGAAATACTTTATAAAATAACCACTCACAACTACTACGAACGAGGTTTGTTTGGGTCGTAAATAGTTCCAATCTCCGCTTGCCCTGAAATCATAATTTGTCAACATATTACTAACCTCTTAATGCCAAAATTAAAGTGTAACAACACTAAATTATCCAAGCCTTTATATTTCTCACTAACCCAAGAATTTACCATTCTTTTCCTTATCTTACTCTTCTAATTACCAAGAAATTGAGACAATAACCCAAAATAAAGTTTCCAATAACTTCATTGTAATCCCTCTCCATAAGAAATCTCATTCTTCTCATTTCTTCTTCTCCATGAATAAATTCATTGGTTTTCTTTCCCTACAGAGTTTGCAATTTCTACATACAACTAATCCCCTTCAATCCATACTTTGATAAAACTCATGACTTTCATCAAATTTCCTTCATTTACTCAAACATCACCCTCATCTTTGTTTTCAAGCTATTTTATGGAGTTTCCAACTAAAGGAAGAAAACCCATAAAGAAAACTCACTAATTGGTTCTAAAACTCATGAAAAACCTTAATCAAAAGTTAGAAAACTTACCAAAAGCTTCAATCCAAGGTTGTGAGAGGTTCTCTTTGTTTATTTTTTCCTTTTCCACTTCAAAATAGCCCAAGAACCACACTTTTTCTCTTCACTTTCTTCTTCTTCCTCTTCCTTACGTGAATACTTCTCCAACAAAAGCCCTCATTTTTTTTTATTAAACAATAACTAATAAAGCCACATGTTTTTATTTAATAAACAATTATATTTATCCCACTTTCTCTTTCTTTAATTTCAATTATTTAATTAATAAAAAAGAAACCAATCCTTATCTTCCAACCAAAGCCATAAATATCCAAATATTTAATTTCTCAATTTTCATACTTTCCAATTATATACATATTTTCCAAAATGTAGAAATATGTGTAACATTAAATGTCTCCAAAAATCTCGTCAAACAATTTGCCACGCCCAGCAGGATAATCTCTACCTTTCATCTCTTTCCTTCATCTCAAAGCACAAGTGAAGTGATGACATTCAAAAAGGCTTCTTTGATGATCGCTGTCATGCAGAACTTATAAATGGGTTATGCTGCCCATAGTTGCTCGAATGAACGGAAGCTACGAGAAAGTCAAGCTCCTTCTATCATTGTGAGTGAAGTAATGATGCTTCCAAGGGCACGCACCAATGACAAGTTTCTTGTTAAGTATAACCATTTGTTTGATCTCGATTCTGACATAGTGACCGTCATGATGACTAAAACAAGCACTATGGAAGAAAAAATGACAAAGATACAGGAGAAAATCAACACCTTAATGAAGACGATTGAAGAAAGGGATTCTCAAATTGCATACTTAAAGAGCCAGATTGAGAACCAAAATTTCATTGAGTCAAGTCAAATTCATGTCGTCAAGGATCGAAATAAAGAGAAGATCGTTGTGCAAGAAAATCAAGCACAACACTCCACTTTGATCACTGATAGCCCTAATTTTAGTGTTATATTTATGCCTATTTAATTGCCAGTTTTGCATATAATTGTGAGCTTTTATGTGGATATTTTCTATATTTCAGGAAACCAAGCAATTTGGACTAAAGTTTGTGATTTTGGAGTTTCAGGTGATTTGTGGAGCTTAAAATGACTGAAATTGGAGCTAACTATGGAGAAGAGGAGCTTCAAAAGTGTTTTTGGCTTAGAGGACGACGTCTTAATGCTCATAATAGAGTTGACACGCTGTTCGTTACATTGAAAAACCAAAAGCTAACGTCAAGACACTGTCCTTTGGTGTCTCGACGCTAGATCAAGGTGGGGGTAAGGTTCTGCGTTCGCAGCGTCGAGACAGTGGCTTCAACATCTAGACACTTAAGGACGCGCACGTTAGTTAAACAGTGCGTTCTACACAACATCAAAATGTTGTGCCTAGCGTCTTGACACTGTGTTGAGCCCTGCCATATATTAATCATTTCGAGACTGAATTTGGGGAGACCACTTTTGGGTTTTAGCCCTGTTTTGCGATTACTTACCTTCTTAGGACTTGGGGGGCATGAGACGGATTTTTCCAGGCTCAGGATTGCAAAATTCGAGGGGGTCGAGAATTCGACAACGACGGTCTTCTTTACTGTTTTATTTCCTCTGTTTTATGTATCTTAGGGCTTTAGGAATGAGTTTGATGTACTATTTAATGATTTTTATGGGCTAATTCTAGTTGTTTAGGGATTAAGAACACTTTAGGTTTGTAATTATGGTTTAATTGTGTTTATTGACATTAATTACTTTTTTAATTTCGTTTATTTAGACTATTCTTATTGCCCCTAATTAATTGGCCATTAATTATTTGATCCTAGTCTTAAATTTAGCTTGACAGAGGAAATTCAGGATCAAACTAATCTAGTTAACATCCTAAAATTTCCTAAGTGACATAGGATTAACAATTGACGGGTGAGACTAAATATGAGCGGACATAATCCTAATTAATTAATCAATTAGCGCTAAGGAGACTTAGGCCAGCAATTAATTAGTGTGTTCGAATGACATTGATAAGAGAATTCGACTAGTTTAGCTCTAGGTGTATGAAATTAACAAGATTTATTAAATGTCGTATCCAATTTCCATAATTGGAACCTAATTAGTGCTCGATCCCCTAAACTCTCCGTTAATTTGGTGTCTCCAACCTTTACTTGCTTTCTAGATTAGATTTAATTTTCAAGCATTCCTCTTACTTCTTGCCTTAAATAATTCCAATTGTGAGTTTTCTTAATAATTAATCAATTTAAGAAAAAGCTTTAATTTTCGCTTCCCTGAGGATTCGATAGTCAGTAATTCTTACCATTTTATATTACTTGATTGCGTGCGCTTGCGTATATCTCAAAAAATCACTTCACTATCTGTTCAACAACATTAGGACATGATAACGAACTCCATTGGAGCTCAATATGGTAGGCCTTCTCAAAGTTCCCTCTTGTATTCTAAACTATATACTAAGAGAATCGATAATTTGAGAAAGTCGTTGGATACCAACCATCAAAGTTCATGCAATTTGATAGAAAAGGCAACCCTAAGCAACACGTTGATCATTTCATCTAGACATGCAAAAATACTGGTACCTGAGGAGATCTATTGGTTAAGCAGTTCTTAAGAATGCTGAAAGGGAATGCATTTGACTTGTACACTGATCTAGAGTCTGAGTCGATAGACAGTTGGGAGTAGTTTGAAAAAGAATTCCTAAATTGCTTCTACAGCACAAGGCGCATCATCAACATGTTCGAGCTCACCAACACTAGACAACGAAAAGGTGAACCTGTTGTTGACTACATAAATTGTTGGAGAGCCACGAGTCTCGATTGCAAAGATCTTCTCATTGAATTTTCTATTGTCAAAATGTGTAATCAATGTATGCATTTGGGACTTCTGTACATCCTCTAAGGTATAAAGCCTCACATTTTGGAAAAGCTAGCAACTCCACCCACGACACAGACCTTATAGTCTCTAACATGAAGAAATAAGGGAATAACATCGAAGAAACTTCAGAAGAATCTATGGTTGTTAACACAACCCCTCTCAAGTTGTCTTCGAAAGACAAAAAAATTGAAAAGCAACGAGAAATGAAAGGCGTCACTTCACTTTGAAGGAAGGACAAAATAAGGTCTATCCTTTTCCTCATTTTGACATTCCTGATATTAGAACAACTACTAGAAACACGACTAATCAAACTTCCATAGTGTAAGCTGTTGGGATTTATGCCCTAAAGCATCATAATTAATGATTTATTTAATAATTAATAATAAATTTGATTATTTTATTTGCAATATAATATTATCCATTATATGAAAAATCCAAGGTTATTAGTGTAATCTTGAACAGTATGTGGTTGACATACAGGACGATCATGTTCAAAAAATAACCTAAAAGGTCATATTATATGGATAAGGTTAGGTACCTTATCCTGGTAACACTATTGATACGACCCACTTTATAATAGTTATAAATGATTTGATCCAAATCGTTCATGTGGAGACATATGAGTGGGGGTATCTTATACAATGAGTTTGTATAAGGTTGGACCACAAAATATTTAATCTTTCTATATAAATTCGTTAATTGAGAGGATTAATATTTTATCAGGATGATCATATACGACTCGATCTTAATCCTGAGTAAGTTATGAACTTCTTCCTCTGAGGGCTTGTCCTTTGATTTGCATGGGTGAGAGTGGCTTTTGTAGCCAATTCAATAAGCCTACCATTTTGGGGAATTGACCAAATAGGGAGCTGGGCACAGAATCTCACAAGATGAAATTCACTCCTTCCCATATAGGGTAAGTAGATAGTAGTTCTCTTATGTGCTGATTTCGGGACTTAAACAATGGGGCTTAACTCTCTCACTTGCCTGAGATGGACTTTGTTTATGGTTGGATCATAAACAAATTGTTCATTAGAGGATCGGTGGTACTTAAGGTGCAAGATGTAATTATAGGGGTAAAACGAACTTTTGACCCAACTGTAATTATGAACAACTCATGAAGGACCGACTTACATGTAGTGATTATATCCATAGACATAACTTGTCCTACAGTACATAAGAGTGCAACTCTAGATCTATAGTGGAGTGACCCTAGAGTTAATGAATGAAAATTGATTATTTAAAGAGTTTAATTAATTAATTTTGTATCATTGGAGCTTATAATCTGTAGGTCCATAAGATCACCTTACTAGCTCATAGTAACACTAAAAGATCAATCTAGTTGAAAAAAAAATTGAAATGTTCAATTTAATATTTAATTTGAAGTGTTCAAATTAATATTTAATATATAGATATATTAAATATAAAAGAGGAAAATATATTTATTGTATTTGATACCTTAAATATTAAAATAATTAATGTATATTAGAAACATTAACGAAAAAATATTTATAAAATTTGAATAAAATTCAAATAAATAAATATCGTAGGAGATTTGAATGAGCTTCAAATAAGTATAAGATATATTTTAATATATTAGATATTTAAATATAATATTTTAATTCTGGCAAAGACTTGCCCTTGGTCTCTATAAATAGGACCTTTAAGTTGAGCCATTAGACATAATACACATCTCCTCAATAGAGAATTAGAGAATTCTCTCTAAACATTTTCCTCTCCAATTCCTTGTGGATTTTCTTCCAAGAGGCTCCCACAAGCCTTGGTCCTGTGTTCGAGTCATAGCCAAAAAGACTTTATGGAAGAGATAAAGACTCGCCAGAAATATCTCCATATTTACTCTAAGTAAGTTTGCTTAATCTTATTTTTTAGTTTAATTTTAGAAAAAATCAAAGACGGTTCAATGCTTCTGCTGCTGAGTGAAACGTTCATTCCTTCATAAGCGACTGGAAGAGATGGAAAAATTTGATAATCCCAACTATTGCAAGTATCATTAAGTCATCAGTCACTCGGTGGAGAAATGCTTCGCCTTAAAAGAGCTAATTCTAAATTTTGCTAAAGAAGGAAAAATTGAGCTAGACTTTGATGAAATCTCTTAGTCAAATCATGTCACAGTAAGAACAAACACATGCTGTCTAATACACTCGAGTTCGCTTCATAATCAAGGAGTGTGACTAATCCAATTTGAAACCTTGGAACTTGTATCTATTTAGTTTCAACATGAAGCACCAAGAAATAAGCTCCAAGATATGGTCAAACCAATCAATGATGAAGATAAAGGGTGGACCATTATGACTCGTTAAAAGAAATAGGGACAACATCTTGTTTAGACAAAATATCGTCTATTCAGAAGAAAGAACAGGTGTCAAAGAAAGAATAATCTAAGGAAACCTAAACTAGAGAGGAAATGGAAGAAAAAACATTCTCAACCTCTTTAGGTTTCCTTGGATTATTCTTTCTTTGACACCCATTCTTTCTTCTGAATAGAAAACATTCTCAACCTCGCCAACCAATGACCATAAAGGAATTCTTCTCAACAAATTTCCTTCCCAGCGAAGAAGATGAAGAAAACTCTACAAGTTCATATTACATTGAGGTGGAAAAAGCTGACGATACAAAAGAAGTCGAGTAGAGGACTTCTGTCTTTAATCACATCAAACCTTCAACTACTCGACCTTCAGTTTTTGAAAGGATGAGTATGGCCACATCAATAGAAGAAAACAAAGTTCTAATTTCTACCCTAATTTGACCTTCGGTTTTCCAAAGGCTAAGTGTGTCCATGTTGAAGAGAAACCGACCTTCGACATCTACTTTTTATCGTCTCAAAGTAACAAGTGATCAACATGAAAGAAAGATGAACACCTTGGAGGTGAAACTGTTCGATGAAGTAAACAATGACAAGAAACTTAGTAGTACCATTCCTTCACATATGATAAATAAGTTCTTCGTTCTCATAAATACAAAGGATTTTTGAAGGTGAAGAAAAATCTCATCATTTAACAAATCCTACAAATGAAGGATCTGATCAAGACCACGAGGAAGATAGAAACATCTAAAATGTAAAAGCTCCTTGTCGCAAGAGCCTAAACTGCATGATGCTCTTGGCTAGTATTAGCTTAAAATATAAATGACCAAAAAAAAATATTTGAACTACGTTATGACTAATCCGTCTCATCTGAAAAGTACATAGGCAACTTAAGACAAAGCTGTAAGTTCAGTCTTTCAAAAATAAAATATTTTCACCCCCATGAAACCAGACAATACAAGCTAGATGCATATAAGAGAGCTTCGCTCACTTTACAGTTGGGCATTGTTCCCCTCAAGTTTGGTTCTTCGCTCATTCCCCTAAATTTTGGGCTTCATTCGCCTCATGTTCGATTCGTCACATACTCGCTTTAGGTCAGTTCTCTGTTCATCAAACTTTAGCATTTTGCTTACTCCAAAGTCTGACGTTTCGTTCCATCCAAGTCTGGCTTCTCACTCTATCCACGTGTCACTCCAAAGTTTTGCATCTCACTACATCCAAGTTCGACACTCTTCTTTCTTCAAGTCAAAGCATTTTGCTCCCTCCATCTTCAAGTTCGAGTGTTCTACTCTCTTCAAGTTTGAGTGTTTCGCTCTCTTCAAGTTAAAGTTTCAAAGTTTTGCTCCCTTCAAGTTCAAATTTGAGTGTTTCGCTCCCTTCTTCTTCAAGTTTGAGCGTTCTACTCCCTTCATCTTCAAGTCAGGAGGCTTCATCGCCATTTCATCTTCAAGTTAGGAGGTTGTGTTGCCACTTCTTCAAATCAAAAGGCTTTGTCACTGCTCCATCTTTAAATCAGGACTTCAAATAAGGAGGTTTCATTGTTGCTCCATCTCCAAGGTCTAGGCTATCCTGCAGGCTTCATCGCCGCTCCATCTTCAAATCAAGAGGCTTCGTCGTAGCTCCATCTTCAAATCAAAAAACTTCATCCCAACTTCATCTACAAATCAGGAGGCTTCGTCTCCAGTCCATTTTCAAGTCAGAAGGCTTCGTTGCCACTCCATCTTCAAATTAGGGACCTTCGTCGCCGCTCCATCTTCAAATCAAGACTACAAACAGGAGGCTTTGTTGTCGCTCCATCGTTAAGGTCTAGGCTATCTTTCAGGCTTCATCGTCGCTTCATCTTCAAATCAGGAGTCTTCATCGCCGATCCATCTACAAATCATGAGGCTTTATCTTCTTTCCATCTTCAAATCAGGAGTTTAAATTAGGAGGCTTCATCGCCGCTCGATCTCCAAGGTCAAGGCTCTTTTCCATTTTCAAAGTCTTGCTTCTTGCGGCTCCATCTTCAAAGTGGGGCTTCTGGAAAATTCATCTTCAAAATTTGACAACTACACTTCAAGTCTTCAAGTTCAAACTTCGCTCTGGTTCAAGTATTCAATTTCAAGCTAGCGAGAACGAACTCTGATCTTGGATTGCAGAGAAGAGAGGACCATCTTTGGTCACTCCTTAGAGGAGTTGGCAAGGGTGAACTCCCAGGATGAAAGATGAATTGTGGGGAGAAGAAAATCAAGGTTTACAAACTTTCACTAGGGGCATCTCAACTGCAAATCAATAACAAACACAAGGATATAATCTTTTAAAAAAATCACTTACCCATTTGCCTTGTACATGAAAATATTTTATTTTGTAGTGAAGATATTTACAAAATAATGTCAATTAAAAAAATAGTTGAAAAAAAAGTAAAAACGAAAGTAAAAAAGATGGAAAAAATTGAAATAAAAGAAAGGAGAAAATGAAATTTAAAAAAAAAAAAAAGAAGGAAAAGTAGAAGGAAAAACGAAAGGAAACAAAGTGAAAAAAAAGGAAGAAGGAAGAAAAAAAATAAAAAAAGCATGAAAAAAAATCAATGTCTTCTATCATGGATGATGTGCACGTGCCCAAACATTAAAAGATTTTTTTTATTTCTTCTCTCTCGGCGTGCAAGCATTAAATGGTGGCAAATGAAATGTTCTCTTCCTCCATGATGGATTTGCTTCCATTTAAAAAAAGAAAAATACTTCGATGCAGCTTAGGCTACACCTATCTCCATGCAGTCCACTTGAAATACATATAGAAAAAAAAAACCTGTTTTTTTTTTTGTGTAATTAAAGTAGGCTGCATTGGCTGCACCCATGTTGTGCCCTTAAAAAAATAAATTAGTTTTTGTCTCCAAATTCTCTCTCCCCGAAAGTTTTCTTCTCCCATTGTCTTCTTCTTCTTTCAGCCAAACTGTTGGCCATCCATTAACAAAACCCATGACACACTCCGGCCAGCCATACCAGACCTGACAGCGAGGGGAAGACATGGCGACACTCGAACAAATGGCAGTTTAATGACGATCCGGCACTCGCAAACCCAATGCGGCTGCAACGATGCTCGACCCACGGCGACGACAATGGCTACAATGGATTCTCGGCGACTGTGTTTGGTGCACAGATCGTTGGTGGTGACTCTGTTCGGTGTGCAGGTCTGGCGGAGACTACGACTGCCCGACTCTCGGGATGAAAGTTGAGAGATGGTGAGTCTGGCGGCCCGCGAACAGACAAAAATCTTGTCTTGGAAGGAGCACGATGTTTAGTAGAGACCCACGACAGCGGCAACTAGGTTGGGCATTCTTCGACTTTCTGCAGAACACCTCCACGAGCTTGAAACTTGGATGGTGAGTTTACATTATGCCCGGTATTTATAGGAAAATTTTGAAGACTGAGATTGTCATAGATATCTTCAGTTCCATTGGTGATTTAGCTTTTTGTATCAAATCTTAATCTAAAAATTGCAACTTCAAAAACAAATTTTGATTTTAAAGATAGAATCCAAGATCCAGTATAGTTAGAGCTTATATATGGCCAAATACAAACACGTTGAAGCTCCAAATCTGTTATTCAATTTGGTTGAGATCGAGTTTGGGATTTTGATTCGAACTCATGATTTGTTGGGTTTGATTTTTTGTATAATCCTCCTTAGGTGCATTCCAAATTAGATCCTACTTCAAAATTGGGAACCACCCAACTCTATTCCAAATTAAAATTGGAAGAGTGTTCAAGAATAAAATATCAAAGGTTGTCGAAGATCAACTGGAGTTAAATACGAACCAAAATTTTATCAAGTTAAAAAATTTTCGTATAGTTCAAATCTTGGCCAAATCAAAACTTAATTGATTTGTTTTCTTCATCTTAAAGACAAATTTGGGCATATTCAAAAAAAAAATTCTGAATTTAGAATAAATTTCAAGTTCAAAATGTTATTCTAAATTCAAGCCAAGTTTTGAATTGAATCAAATCCAAAGTCCTATTTTTTATTCAAATGAATTTGAAGAAAAATTCAAATGTTTATTTACCTTTAAATCAAATGTGCGATAAACTTCAAATTATCTTGAGACCTTTTGCCAAATTAAAATTTTGGCACCTTCAAGCTTCTCAAATTTAAGTTCAGGCTCAAATTAAAATTGTGCATATTCCAAATTTTATCCCAAATAAATTTTGAATTAAAGCCATTGAACTCAAATCAAGCAAGTTTGGGTGTAATTGCAATTCAATCCGAAATCAAATTTGAGTGAAATTCGAAATATATATAAATATAAAAAAAAAAGTTATGCTTCAAATTCATATCAAAATTGGATAGAATTTGGACATTTACTCAAAATTCAATATGATACCCCAATTGAAATTCCAGCTAGAGTTTGTTGCCAAACAAGAAAATCAAAATTTTGTCCAAAATTTAAATTTTGATTAATTGGCATAAAAAATTTGTCAACAAAAAAAATCAAAATGTTGAGCCAAATTCATATTTTGATTAAATGGACGCATTGAAGGAGCAAAAACAAACCTTACATTTTGGCTCCAAACTATCATTCTTCGAGATTCACCCACACATATTTGTGCCTAAATCTCGAAAGTGGACATCTATTGAATTAGAAATTTTGGTCAATTCTCAATTGACATGTCATTATTCCAAATTAATGACAAAATTAGAAATAATTAAATTTGGGACCAATTATAAATTTACATATGTCCCAAATTTAATTTGAAGACAAAAATTGGCAAATTCTAAAATTAAAAGGTCACATGTGTTCATTTGACCAATGGTCAAATTGGGTGTATGAATTTTTGGTGAAAGTTAAATGAAACCCAAATCCAAATGGTTAGGCCCAAGACCAACAAAGCTCAAACCCAATGGTTAGGCCCAAAACCATTAAAGCCCAAGCCCACATGCCCATGGAAAGCTCTATAAATAGAGGAGCTCTGCTTCATTTGAGAGGTTGAGAAATTAAATTCCCTAGAAAACTTAGAAAAAATTCAGAGCAAAGAAGGTAAGACATTTAGAAAAGAAGAAGACTGTAGAGTTCAAACATTCAGAGAAGATTCAGGTAGAAGTTTGAAGTTTCTTGAAGATTGAAGTTCAAAGACCTGAAGATAGAGTTTAAATCTTCTTGAAGACTGGAGAACAAAATTAACTCTTATTGAAGATTGAAGACTAAAACTAAAGCATCCTTAGGGTTGAAGACTGAAATTAAAGAATCTTGAAGACTGTAGAATGAAATTAAATCCCCTTGAAGACTTCAAAGATTAAAAGCTTCATGAAGACCTAAAGACTGAAACAAACTAAAATATTCTTGAAGACTGAAACTAACTGAAGGTCTTCTATAAGCTAAAAGTTGAAGACCTTTTACAAGCTCAAAGTTGAAGACCTTCTACAAGTTAAAAGCCGAAGACCTTCAAGAAGCTACAAACTGAAGACCTTCAGGATGTTGCAAGCAGAATACCTTCAAGAAGCTGCAAGCTAAAGACATTCAAGAAGTTGCAAGCAGAAGACCTTCAAGAAGCTACAAGCCGAAGACCTTCAAGAAGCTAAAAGTTGAGGACCTTCAATAAGCTACACACTAGAGACCTTCAGCAAGCTGAAAGTTGAAGACTTTTCACAAGTCCAAAGTTGGTGATTCAACCTCGAGAACAAGCGTTCGAGCCCTCGAGTTAAGTATACATACAAGAGAAAGAATCAGAGGACCATATATTAGAGATTATACTCCACTCATACAAGAAATTAATACAAATTCAAAGTTTTTTTCCGTTAATTAAATTTCTTCAGAAATCTCATCGAACACATAGTGAAAAAAAAAAGTGTCGTGGCCTATTACACTCCACCCTATTTTTATTTTTTAGAGGACATATAAATAAAAGACAACAAAAAATAAATTAAGAACATTCATCTTCCTTAACCATCTTCTCTAGCAACAAATGGTTATTGTTCCAAAAGTTATACATTGGCATACCTAGTTCTTGTATGTGTTGTCAGTAATAGGTTGACATTGCTACCATCTCTTTAAATAAGTAGGTTCCTCTACCATGAATTTATGTCTCCAAATACTTAATACAGAAATTTGAATATATTGAGGGAGGAAGAAAAACAAACAAAGTAGAGGAGTCTCAATATTTTGTAGAAAAAAAGTAGGAAAGAACTCTTATATATATAAAAGTAGAGGTTGAAGAATATTACAAAACTTTTGAAATTGTAACATTTTGAAATTTAATTATTAATTATAATCAAATGTAAAGCCATACGTTTTAGAATTAATTAATAGAAAATAAATTAAAGAATATGAAAAAGTTACAAACTTTTTATAATCAATTTAATTAAAGAAGATGAAATAGTTAAAATATTAAATAATTAATTGAAGGACATATATGGAATTATATAATAAGAGCTTGGACAAAATAGTCCAAAAATGAGTTTCCCTATTAACTACCTTTTAAGATAGTAAGATAAGATATGGATATACCAAAAAGAAATTTACGGTTTAATGAGACGACTAAAATTTTTTTACAAACGGAGCGTGGGGAAAGCATTCTATCTATCCTAGTTCATTGTTTCTCTTGGCTATATGGTCAATCTAGGAGAGAGATTGAGCTTCAAGATTAGACACTAAAACATATATTTAGCATTGATAATATATATATCAATGATATAATTTTTCTTATTTGCGATTATTCAATGTGTAAAACCTCTATTTAGATGATTGATGTAATTTACTGTTGAAGGATTGTTTGGTGCTGGATTAGTAGATGTTTCTCCCTTTTCTTCCTCTGATTTTGAATGTTTGTTTTATTTATTTAGGTTTTGTTATTTTTTTTTTTTTTTTTGTTTTTTTTTTCACATCAAATGATATAGCAAATTTATTCTCTTGTAGTAGAGAGGAAAGTGAGAGTTTGTTTTTTAAAAGAAAAAAAAAAGAAAAAAATGTTGAGATTAAGATGTATGTAAGAACAAAATATATATATATAAAAGCATGGAGAGCAACAAAGTGTGTGTACTTATTAGGAACTTCGATGGTCGTACATTTGAAATTTTAACTATTTTGAATTTAAAATTATGTGGTGGTTAAGATGAAGATTAAATTCGTAAAATATTATTTTCAATTGTGTGGTAGTATTGAAAGAAACTAGGTGGATAGAAAATGTTATGAATCATTCACGTACTCTCTCTCGACCATCAGCACCAGAATATTCAACGTGGAACACGAATCCTCTCCAATTTCGGTTTCCATATTCAAAACCTCTTTAAATGCACAACAACTCCTCTCTCTCACATCTTCTCCTATCTCTCCTTTTCCACCACACATCACCCTATGTTTCTCCCATATTTTTTTTCTGTCCCATCATTTTCACATATTATTTCTCTCCACATCTTTTTCTATTCTCTTTTTCTTTTCAATTAATTTTTCTACCTCTCCCTACTACCCTTTATTTAATTAATATCTCATAATGAAATTATTCATGGTTTTATAAATTCTTATCCGAAATACAAGATTTAGATTATTTTATAATATTGTTTCTCTAAACCTCTCATTCCCTCATAATTCTCTATTTAAAATTTCTTATTTATTTCTCTTTCTACTGAATAATATCTATAACAACCTGGTTTCTTAAACTGAATTTTTTAGGGTCGTTACTACATACGTGCAAAACATAAACTTTTAAAAGTAAAGTGAAAACTCAAGAAAACAAAATACAAAACATTTCATTATTAAAAACTGATCATAAGTCAAGATACTATGAATTCAGAATCCCAATAAACATTTCTTTACTAAACTTCGTGAATAAACAACATTCAATTAATTACAAATCAAAGAGTTAAAAGAATGGGGCATAAAACATGAACTAGGAATTTCTAAGAATTCTACGAAGCTCTGGTTTGACATTGTCTCCATAGCCTCACCAAACTAGTTGCCCTCACCACGCGTCTCGTAAGTCATATCCCATATGAAAAGAAAGAAGGGTAGCGTGAGTGAGTATAAAAATATACTGAGTAAGTAGTCCCACTTGAGGGCTGAAACTACAAACATTTAAAACGTGCTTGACATTGAATCATGTGAGCTCTTAACTAACTTGTTCATTCGTATTCTAATAAACAAATGCCTTAACTAAAAACATGAAAACATTGTGTCTAACTAATTTACACCATAAAGTGTTTTGATACATTAAGAACCTCATCTAAGAACATGCGAACATTCTATCTAAGTGCACAATTAACTTAATCCCTAAAACTGAACCAACTATGGTGCTCGTGTGGGTCAATCCTGTAAGGCCAATCGCCACTAAAGGTTAGTTGGTGACCCTCTAGTGGTACTAAACCTATCCCAACACAATACCTCATGAAAAAAGTGTGCCTTGCCAACTATGGTGCCTATGCAAGTCAGTTCTGTAAGATCAAGCACCACTAAAGGTTAGTTGGTGACTTTCTAATGGAGCTAGACCTCTCCCAACAATGGACCTCATGAAAATCACAATCACTAAGCATATAGGGGAACTACCCCAAAGCTGTATCAACTATGGTGTCTATGTGGCTCAATCCTGTAAGGAAATGAGCCACTAAATGTTAGTTGGTGACCCTTTAGCAGAACTAGGCCTATCCCAACATAGTACCTCATGAAAACATACATAAAAACATACATGACATTAGAAAAGGTAATTGCCACTAGCAACATGAGTCTTAAGAACAAACATACATTTAACTGAGGCCCTATAAACATGTTAGAAATCATAGCATTCACTACTAGTTCATTCCATATTCAGACCCCTCTAAAACATGTTGAACGTCAAAAGCGATTATGTGTCATTATGGTCAGACCATACATGAATAGTAATCTGAACATGCTATATTTTAAAAGTATTATAAACTGCCAACCATCCAGTCAAATAACTCACCTATTATGCACTGAGTCAACTTATCAAACATCAAAGTAATAAATACATAGTCAACTATTCAACCATTTTAGGTCAACTATACTCAGTCATCCAGTCAAATAACTAAAGCATACTGAACTCTGTAGCTAAATAAACATCTCCATACATCAGAACATTCATGCTTATTTAGTTCTAAATCAACTGCCCAAAATATTCATACATAAGAGAAATCATAAACATAGTCGTACATGCGTTCCAAATCACTCATACTCCATATATAAGATTGTAAGGACAAATCCAATTGGGCTACTTACCTGAAAAAGTGATTAGCAACCAAATTGATCATTTTCCATAACAATTATGAACTTTAATTTCGAAAACAACTTGGGGCCTTAGTTTTTAATGGCTGAACTTACCCAAAATACTCAAAGGGAAAATACCCAAATGGCTTCCAATTCAAGGCTGCCTACAGATCTTAATCGATCAATTTAAGCTACATCAAAGAGGCATCCAAGCATTAGGGTCTACATAAAAAATCCTAAATTAAGTCCAAAAGTGTCACACCCCCTCCCGACTACCTGTTATCTTAGCCCGGAGGAAGGCGTGAAGCCAACAGGCATCGTTTCACTTCTTAACGATACCTATGACCCTTTTAATTCCTGATAAACAATCCATACCTGTATACGAGATACTATACATACCACACAGCAAGAAATTAGGAATCTTATTACACATACATACGGAGCGGTTCTGGTTAAACTTAACTTGAACAAGCCAGACACGACCAGACGTGCTTTATACACCCAAGACCACTAGTTCCATATACAACATAACTACACATCCCTATTAAGTTATGTACAATACTAGCAGACTTGCTATACTACGCCAACCACGTACAAAAATATCAGACTCGTAGAGCGTTCAGCAGGCTGTGGCAGGATCTCAGGCACCGGGAACTCGATCTCTACCTGGAAAGTTGGAAAACATTGAAAGAATGAGCTGGAAAGCTCAGTGAGTGACTGAGTTTAAAGTAATTATCTCATAAATCATAACATTTGGCAAACTACAAGCATATGTGTCGTCAGACAAGCGTGAAATATAAACTTATAAGGACAATAGCTTCTTCCAGAAATCCAGCAAGTATGTCATTTAAATCTCGCTAGCATATCCAGAGTATTCATCATCTAAAACATATAATAAACTAGGTTGTTTAAGACACGCTCAGTACAATCAATGTTCATTCTACGATGTAGTGGGGCCCGCCCAGCACTCCCATCGTCTTTGTCGTAGTGGGGCTCGTCCAGCACTCACGACAGCATTGTTGTCACGGAGTACACTCAACGTCGACAACAGAAAATGACCTGTGTGCACACGGTACTATACAACCTCGGGCTCAGTATCTCAACCATTAACTCATTCAGGTCTCAGAGAAACACATGAAAACCTTTAACAGTTCTTGCTAACACATGTAGACTTGGAATTAAGGTATTTCTTCTAATTTCAGAAAATCAGTAAACATATGCTCACAACAAACAAGTTAAATCATTTTTAGGAAACCATATATGCTTATGAATATGTGTTCAAGAGACCATAAATCTTTAAGCTACATCATTCTTAGGAAGTCTTTTCTTTTCATGAACACAAGTTCAAACATAGAATTTATTTTCAGAATTCATTTTGTCACTCACAGCGTTAATAATAGATTCTTGGTCCGTAAATTTGTCCTATTTCTTCTTGGCCTGTCAAACAAAACAAAACCAAGCATTAGAATCTTGACCTCACGAACTTAAGGCCTAGGGTTGCAAAAAAAACCACCCCATCAATTTCCTGCACTTTACAGATTTTATACCTTAAACTCATACACCTATAACTTTTCCATTACTTGCTCAAAAATGATGTACTTTATACCAAACTCTTCCTTTTGGAACCCTATAAAACTTATCTGAAGGAATGAAATTGAAATTCCTAAAGGATATGTCCGTAAATACCTCGAAAGCCACTTCCTACAAAATCGGTTTCTGCACTTTCCAGACTCGTTTTCCTGCTGCACCCTGAACTTAACATGAATTTTAAGGCAACTTCCATTCGATTTATAACCACGACTTATTCATGAAAGTTATAGGAATTTAAATCAGCTTTCCATCCATACCTAATAAAGCTTCTAATTCGAAGTCTACAGATCAGCACATCTCAAAAACCAGAGGTTCCCCGGATTTGACAGCAAAAACACTCCTCTGACTTCCCTTTCAAAAACCCATAACATAAATTCCGATTTTGCTCGAGCTTCCTTCACGAAAATTGTTCTAAACTGAGTTAAATTTCAAGGAAATCAAATCTCACCTCTTAATACCTCTTGTGGAGCTCAAAACGTTCCAAATATCAGAGGTAGTCAGGGTTGAACGCAAAATCTTCCATGCAACTTGGATTGATCTTCCCTCCTTTTCTTCTTCAATTACAACTCCAGCATCACCTTTCTTCTTTCTCTTATTCTCTCCCACGAAGAACCCTAATTATTTCACCAAAATGGGTAGCAAAATGGATGGACAATAATTAAAGAGAAAGAGTTTGATGGTGGGGCCCTTTTCCTCTCATTTTCATTTTTCTTTTCTTTCTTTCTTTTTTTTTTCTTCTTTTTCCTTCCCAAAACAATATACCAACCTCCTTTCCTTCTTTCCTTTTAATTTTTAAGAAGTTTCAAGGAGGAACTCCGGGTTTACAAAAAGGGTTAATTAGAGTGTTACCTACTGATTTTTGCTAACATAAGAGATCAAACTCTTGTTGGTTTTTAGCCTGAATAGGTTCGAACTTCGCAAATCCAACCTATAGTCTATGGGTAATCCAAAATAGGGTAAAAAAAACTGTGTGGGTCACACTTGAAACACAAAAACAGCCACAAACCAAACTGAAAATGAACTCACCTCACAGATGTGAAGTTGTCGGGCCATGGGTATTCTATTCTAAGACCAATTAGAGTGGATCACACAATTGAAGCGATTCGAGGGCCAAATCGTGTGAATATGTTTGCTGAAACATGGAGAGCATTGTTGATCCGAACATTGGGTCGAATGTGTTGTCGTTGCTGCCAAAACGATCCCAAAGTCATCGTTTGAACGTTGCACAAAGGGTAGCCATCGACTGCTATCGAACCAAAAAGGTCGTTTTCGACTACATCGCACTAGAATCTGGGCTGCAAACCGTTGGTTCTGGTGTCAAAGATGAGGAAAATTCCATTGATGACTGCTTGAGTGAATGTTGGAGCTACGCACATGCCATCGCTGCTTTGCTGAAGAAGACGTTGGAGAAAGGTAGCGTCGTGCACCCATTCACTAGAAAATGCTCATTGGTGTGGGATGTAGCTTCACGCACGAGGGAGAAGAAGAATCGAAGAAGAAGATGCTTGTGAGGATGGGGGAGACAGCTACAAGAGGAAGAAGGAGAGGGAAAGAGATAGAGAGAGAAGGAGCTCAAGATTTGTTCCTTTTTTATTTTTTTTAACAAACCTTTATGACATCACCATGAGATCATAAATAGACCTTTTTCCTTTTCTTTCAAACCCTTAAAGAATTTTAATTAAGTCCAAATCTTTCAATTCTCTTTTTTATTTTTTCAAATCTTTAAACTCCAATTAAGCCATCTTTAAAATTGAGAAATAAATCATTACCTGAAATTGTTGGGCGTTACAATCTTCCAACCTTAAGAACTTTCGTCCTCAAAAGTTTGTAGTCTTGGAAGAGCTCTAGATACTTGGCTCTCATCTCGTCCTCTCGTTCCCATGTTGCTTCTTCAAACTGATGGTTCTGCCAAAGGACTTGAACAAGAGCTATTTCTCAATTACGAAGTGTCTTCCATTCTCTTGCAAGAGTTCATGTAGGCTTCTCTTAATAACTCAAATTCTACTTCAAGTGCAAAGGCTTGTAGTCAATTACATGTGATGGATCTGACATGTACTTTCGTAAGATGAAGACATGAAAAACAACATGAATTGCAGAGAGATGGCAGTAGAGCCAAACGATAAGCTATAGGGCCTATCCGCTCTAAACTCTCAAATGGCCCAATTAAACGTGGGGTTAGCTTTCCCTTTTCTTCCAAACCTCAAAACTCTCTTCATTGGCGCTACTTTAGGAACCTACTAACTCCAAGTCCTTTCACCTCATGTCAACATAACTATTTTGTCTACGTTGTGCTATTTGCATCCTCCCTCTAATCTTTTGGATTGTCTCGTTCCTGACTTGGACTAACTCAGGTCCTAACAACTTTCGTTCACCTACCTCGTCCTAGTAATCAAAGGACTTTGACTTCTTTCCATGCAGAGCTTGGTAACTAATTGTAGGCGAGTTCCATCAAATGCAAGTGAATGACCCAACTACTTACAAAATCTAAGTACAAGCTCGTAACATGTCTTTCTAGGTCTGATTCAAACATTTTGTCCAGCCATCAGTCTATGGATGAAAGGTCATGGTGAAATCTAACTAGGTGCCTAAAGCCTCTGTAAACTCCTCTAGAATTTAGATGTAAAGCGAGGATCCTTATCTAAGATAATTAAAACCACACCTCATGTAATCTAACTACATCCTCTTGGAATAACTGTGCCCACTTTTCTATGGAGTTAATAGGCCTCCTAGGGAGGGCATATGCTGATTTGGTGAGGTTTATGATGACCCAAATTAATGTGCAGCTTTTAATTGTTATAGGAAACTCTGTAATGGAGTCCATAGATACTTCTTCCTATTTCAACTATTACACACTCAAATGTTGCTGTAAACTTGCTGGTTTCTATCTTCGTGCCTTTACTTGCTGACAAACTAAACACTTACTAACATACTCTATTATATATCTTTTCATGTTATGCCACCAATAGTACTGTGGTAAGAGTATTATATTGAGACTGAAGAATTATGCGTCTCAGCTAATATCTCATTCTTGAGCTCGACGTTTTCAAGCATACACAAATGCTTCTTGTAAAGGAAACGATTACCCGAGGATATAACGAACTCTTCCACTTGCCCTAACTCTACCTGGCACAAAATGTCAACAAGGTTAGATTACCTTATTGGGCATTTATGATGCACTTCCAAGTTGGCTGAATTGGCAACTGGGCCAATTGCAAAGTGACTTCTCCTACTACTACTGATATCTCTGCATGTTGCAAATAAGTACATATATGGGTTTGGTCAATGGTTAGAGCTAATTTATGAGTTGTTTTTCTATTGAGAGCATCTGCAACTACATTTGCCTTACCCGAATGGTACAATAACTCAACATCATAACCCTTTACTAACTCAAGTCATCTGCGCTGCCTCATATTTAGCTCCTCTTGAATGAAAAAAGTACTTTAGGCTTTTATGGTTTGTGAAGATTTGGATTTTCTCCACATACAAGTAATGCCACCAAATCTTCAACGCAAAGATCACAGCTGCTAACTCCAAGTCATGAGTTGAGTAATTGCGCTCGTAATCCTTCAACTGGTGGGAAGCATAAGCAATGACCTTACTATGTTGTACTAGGACACAAGCTAAGCCCTTCTTAGAACAATCAATGTAAACCACAAAGTCTTATGCTTCATCAGGTACAGTGAGTAGCGACATTGAAACCAACATTTGCTTGAGTTTTTGGAAGCTCGCTTCACAAGCCTCACTCCATACAACCAAATACCCTTTCGCATTAATTGAGTTAAAAGCGTTGCTATATTGAGGAAGTCCTGCATAAAGCTTAAATAGTAACTTATAAACCCAAGGAAACTACGCACATAAACTTACTGTAGCTAGACGAGGCCAGTTGGTCATTGCCTCCACCTTTGCTAGATCTACTATAACTTCGTCTCTTAACACCATGTGTCCTTGGAAAGACATCTATTGTAGCCAACACTCATATTTGGAGAACTTGGCGTTCAGTTTGTAAAGCCTTAAGATTGACAAAACTCACAGGTGTTCCTCATGTTCTAAATCTCACTTGGAATAAACCAAGATATCATCAATAAATACGATCATGATGGTGTCATAAAACTCCTTAAATACTCTGCTCATCATATCAAACCCATGAAAGCTGCAGGTTTGTTCGTCAATCCAAAGGACACCACTATGAGCTCATAATGCTCATCTCTGGATCTAAAAGTTGTCTTGGGTATATCATTGTCTCTTATCCTCAACTGATGGTAGCTTGATTGTATGCTAATCTTAAAAAGTACTATTACTCCCTATAACTGGTCAAATAGGTCATCTATTGAGGAAGTGAGGACTTGATCTTTGTAGTTACTTTCCTTTTTACAATAACTGGTATACCTCGAGGAGAGACATTAGGGCGTGGGTGGCCCTTGGTTAGTAATTTATGTATCTGCAACTTGAACTCCTTCAACACGGTTGGAGCCATTCTGCATGGGACCTTAGAAATGAGAGTCATGCCCAACTCGAGCTTTATTATGAAATCTACATCCCGTGTTGGGTTAACCTGAAAGGTCCAATTTATTTTATTTAACACTAGTACAATCCTTTTTCATTTACTTCGAGCCGACTTAACTTTTATTTTCAATCAAAATAAGGGGTTCATTAGTTCCTTATATTGGCTTGATCCCGTAGTCAATTCTCTAAAACCTTGCTAATAAGACCAATAATCTAACTCTTCACTAATGAAGCCTCAAAGTGTCATCCTTTTCTCCTTTGACAACTATTGACAATAATTATCTTCTATTCAAAGGTCACTTCCTCCAACTCATTTGTAGATCTAAGATGGAAGCTTATCAAAGCTCTCGCCAACGTTGGGATTGAACATGGTTAATCATTGGCTTTGGAAGAAAGATTCTTATACTAAACAAAGTCTCATACAAAACATACCCAAGTTCTAAGTCCCAAAATAGAAATAAGATTCCTTCTACCAATTCTAATGACTTCAAAACAGACATCTTGTGGTAGAAGTCATGTAATGCTCGAGATCTTAAAGTTTGAACATGTTAATTTCTTTTGTCTCTCATGATAGCAAACCTTTTCTGTAACCTCTCCTTTCCTTATGTCTCTCTTTATTAAAACCCTCAAACTTAAGGTACCCTATTTTCATTCTCCACGTGATCATTTGATGTGAGCTTGTCTAAGGCTCATCAAATACATTTATAATAACTGATCTAACATTAACTACTTGTAGTTATTAACAGTGAACTGGGTCGAACCCTAGGGAATCGAATAAATGATTTATGTTAATTGAATTTCTCACTGACACGGACTAGTGGGGTTAAGCATAAAATGGAGACAGAAGGACTAAACTAAAATTAATAAAGATAATTAAGGATCTCACCTCAGGCACCGATTTGGGAAAACTAGTAACAATGTAAACTTCGATCACATATTTTTCAAGAGATATGCTAATTCCATTATTTAATGCCCAACTGACTTCTCAAAAGACCGTGGAAGGCTCCCCTAATTAATTTTTTTTTACAAATGCCTAAGTTGATTATAATCTAATTATCAAGCTGGGCACGAACGTTCCATGCAATCTCATTAGACGCATTGAGCACTTGGGACAAGCCAAAACAAGTGAATTGATATCGACTTGCCAATAGAAATTAATTAAAACGCGCTCACAATTCTAAGGCCTATCACATGTGACGTAAAATTAAGCAATCACACCTAATTACTACCGTGGTTGTTAGCCTATTGCTTCTCAAATTAAGCACGAAACTGATGACCCCTACAAATATACATGCATAGCTGTGAACATATCAAATACGATTAATTTGACAGATCAACCACACAAGCATGCTCAAGGTATATGATCAAGAATTGAAAGCCAATAAACAATGGAACAATCACTAAAATAAGCCAAAAATCTCACAAAAATTACATTGTACTATTGTTTACAGCCCGAATCGGCGACGAAAACCTAGCAAAACATTGAACTGATGAAGTCCAACACCAAGGATCAATCACAAACAATAATCTAAGCCTAAAACTTTAAAAAAAAATAGTAAAGATGATAGGAGAGGAAGCCATGGAAGCTATACAAATCCGATTGCATGACAAAATTGCCGAAAAAGTACTTTTTATAGAAATAGTGTTAGCGTCGAGACACTAGACGCAACGTCTCAACACTACCTAGTGTCTGGTAGGGCTCTCTGCAGCATCGAAAGAGTCTGGCGTGTGCAGACTTGTGACAGCATTGAGACGTTGTGGACAACGTCTCAATGTTGTCATGTTCTCCAACAATCTGCCTTATCAGCATCTTGACTCTCTAAGCAGCGTTGAGACACTCTTGTCAGGGGTATTTTGGTCATAGCGCTTGTTTTCCTAGCTCAATTGCTCAAATGTCATCCAAATTGATCCAAATTAACCTCAATTGGATCCAAACACTGCTCTTGCCCAAATACCTACAAAATGATCAATAAAATACATAAAAACTAACAAACTAACACAAATTAGAAAAATAAAATTGGACATTTTTGGTCATATCAGTCTTATCCTATTTAATAGAAAACATGTCTCAAATTATAAACCCTTCATAGTTTTATTATTTGGGTTCCAAATTGAGCCCTTTGTAGGACTTTTTTTTTTCTTAACTAACTTGCCTTGCTTTTAACCCCAAAAACTTTCGCTCAATCTTATTACACTTGAGCCTTTTCATTCCTTTGGTCTGACACGTGAAGAACAAAAAAGGACTTACTTGGATCATGACACCTTGAACTTTGAAACGATGATCCTGAAAGGTATTTTCCTCAAAACTAACATCATCAATGCCCAAAGACATTTAAGAACTTCAACCTTCTAAGATCCTTTTCTACAGGAAGTCATAATTTGCTTTGCTTAAATCAACATAATGGTCACTTTATAAACCCACATGCCATGAAACAATGAACATAATTACATGATCAACATATTCCATCTACGAAAACTAAGGGAAATACTTTCGTTCATTACATGGACATAACATTCATGGTACATTATTTCATATTTGGTAACTAAGATACCTGGCAGTGATGAGGCGTTTTTCTTGTGTTTAGCTATGGAGAAAACAAGTGCTTACGACGTACGTGACTCTACATAATCTAACAACTAGGGCTCTGATACCAACTGTAACGACTTGACTTCTTATGCTGAATTTCTAAGGGTCTCTGCTACATCAATGCAACACATGAACTTTAAAAGTAAAGTAGAAGCTCAAGAAAACAAAATACAAAATGTTTCATTATTAAAAATTGATCAGAAGCCAAGATACTTTGAATTCGGGATCCCAATATACATTTCTTTACTAAACTAAGTGAATAAAAAGAATTTAAATAATTACAAATCAAAGAGTTAAAAAAAATGAGGCATAAAATTATACTTAGTAAGTAGCTGCACTTGAGGGTAAAAACAACAAAGATTTAAAACATGCTTGATAATGAATCATGTGAGGTTCTGACTAACTTGTTCATTCATATTCTGATACATAAGGGCCTTAACTGAAAAAATGAAAACATTTTGTCTAACTAATTGACACTATACAGTATTGTGATGCATTAAGAGCCTTATCTGAGAACATGAGAACATTCTGTCTAAGTGCACAATTGACCTATCCCCAAAACTGATCCAACTATGGTGTTTGTGCGGGTCACTCCTGCCAAGCCAAGTGCCACTTAAGGTTAGTTGGTGACCCTCTAGTGGTACTAAACCTATCCCAACACAATACCTCATGAAAAAATGTGTCTGACCAACTATGGTGTCTATGCAAGTTAGTTCTGTAAGATCAAGCACCACTAGAGGTTAGTTGGTGACCTTCTAATGGAGCTAGACCTCTCCCAACATAGTACCTCATAAAAATCACACTCACTGAACATAGAGGGGAGCTACCCCAAAGATGTACCAACTATGGTACTTATGTAGGTCAGTCTTGTAAGGCAAAAGGCCACTAGAGGTTAGTTGGCGGCCCGCTAGTAGAATTAGGCCTATCCCATCATAGTACCTCATGAAAACATTCATAAAAGAATACATGACATGGGAGAAGGTAATTGGCACTAGCAACATGGGTCTTAAGAACAAACATACATTTAACTGAGGCCATCTAAACAGGTAAAAATCATAGCATTCATTACTAGTTTATTCCATTTTCATACCCGTCTAAAACATGCTAAACTTCAAAGGCGATCCTGTGCAATTCTCGTCACACTATACATGAATAGTAATATGATCATGTTGTACTTTAAAAGTATTCTAAATTGCCAACTAGCAAGTCAAATAACTCACATATCCTATACTCAGTCAACTTATCAAATATGAAAGTAATCTATACACCGTCAACTATTCAACCATTTTAGGTAAATTGTACAAAGTCATCCAGTCAAATAACTTAAGCATACTAAACTCTTTAGCTAAACAAACATCTCCATACATCCCCAACATTCATACTTATTCAGTTCTAAATCAACTGCCCAAACATTCATACTAAAGAGAAATCATAAAGATAGTCATACATGCGTTCCAAATCACTCATACTCCATATACAAGATTCGAAGGAGTTATCCAACTAGGCTACTTACCTTAAAAACTGATTACCAACCAAACTAGTCCTTGTTTATAACAATTCTTGCCCAAACCTATAATATTTTTCAAGAGATCAAATTTCAAAAACAAATTGGGGCCTTAGTTTTTAATGGCTAAACTTTCCAAAAATACTCAAAGGAAAAATACCCAAATGGCTCCTAACTCAAGGCCACATGCGAATCTTAATCGATCAATTTAAACTACATAAAAGAGGCATCCAAGCATTAAGGTATATATTAAAACTCGTAAATTAAGTAAAAAGGGGTTAATTGGAGTGTTACCCATTAATTTTTTTCCAGCATGAGAGCTCAAACTCTTGCTGGTTTTAAGCATGAATAGGTTCAAACTTTATAAATTCAATATGTAGTCTATGGGTAATCTGAAATAGGGTCAAAAACTTCGTGGGTCGCACCCTAAAGAGAAAAACAACCTTGAACCAAACTGAAAGTGAACTCACCTCGCATATGTGAAGTTGTCAAGTTGTGCGTAATCGATTCCAAGACCAATCAGAGTATGGGTCTTGCGATTGAAGCGATTTTAGGGCCAAATTGCATCTATTTATTTGTTGTAACGTGGAGTGCGGTGCTGATAAGAACATTGGCTCAAATGTGTTGTCGTTGTTGCCAGAATGAACCCAAAGTCATGCTTGAACGCCGACGAAGGGTATCTATCGATTGCTATTAAACTAAAAAGGTCATTTGCGACTACACCGCACTGGAAACCAAGTTCTAAACAGCTGGATATGGCGTCAAATAGGAGGGAAACGTTGTCAATGACTACTGAAGTGAATTTCGGAGCTATCCGCACGTTGTCGTTGCTTTGTAAGAGAAGACACCTGTAACGCTTGACATTTTCCATGTATAATTAAACTCTCAAGTTTGAAGATTTATTTTAGGTTAATTTCTTAATTGTTTTGAGTTGTGGGGCTTAGTTGGAGTGTAGGGATTTGACATACAAAAAGGGGATTAAAGGTTTGGTTAGGGGCAAATTTGTAAAAAAATAGAAAATGAGCCAAGCCAAACCCTAGCTTTTTGTTTTATATAGAGTAGCACGTAGCCCCATGTTCACCATTGATTTCATCGCCTTCTTCCATTCCTTCTACACTTCACGACAACTCCCCTGATAGCACAATAAAGGTTTTATATTTATCTTGTTAATTATAGCTAGTTCGTGAAATTTTATGTGCTTAAATGATCATTTTACAACAAATCGAGCAGTGGGAGCTATCTGAAGCAATTAGGGCAAACCAATGCCAAAATGGAGCTATATGAGCATTAATCAAACAATCGAGGTGTGGAAGAAGTCAAATCAAGCTTTTTGACCCAAAGTAAGCAACATTTCAACCCTACAGACGACATTATGACGTTGAAAAATGTAGTGCGCTAGGATGCAGGATAGGGTCTAGACACTACCTTCAGCGTCTAGACGCTACTTCCAGGGTCTAGACGCTACAACAAATCAGTTTCACAAAGCCTTGCTCGATGTTGCAAAGAGCCTTGCAAAATGCTTGTAGTGTCAAGACGCTGCCCACAGCGTCCAGGCGCTACCCCGATTTCTATAAACACCTTATTTCCACCTTTACATCATGTTGTCTCTTGTTTTTTCAACCATGAGACCACTTTAGTATTCTCTTTACAGTTTTCATTAGTTTTAGGCTAGTTTTAGGAGTTTTAGGGCTTCGTCGTTTCGATGGTCGGTTAGACTTTCAACATAGATTCAGTGTATTGTTGGGTAACTTTGTAATTTTGTGAGATTTTGTACTGAATTTTTGTTATAAATTTCAGTAGCTTTATTATCTCTTAATTCTTGTATGATTTATGAGCACGACTGTAGATTAAATTTATGACTTAATCGCATCATGATTATTCATTACGCTATGCATGTTGTTTGAGATCCGTAATTGTCAAGATGCATACTTAATTTTAAGAGCAAATAGGCTTGCTCTTGTTTGCATTTAGGGGTTGTTCACTCCATTCGTAGTTTGTATGGTAGGCCTTAGAATTAAGAGAGTGAGTTAATTAGATTACATTGGCCAATCTAGTTTAGTTAATTTGTCTCAATCAATCCGTAGAGCTTAATGCAATTAGCCCGTTAGTATGGAATGATATCGTTCCCAGCTAATTGGGTTAACTTAGAATTAATTTGATGCTAGGTTGAATTAATTTAATTAGGGGCTTCTCTGACTTTTCCAATTAAGTCGATTAACTGATAAACTGTTAAATTTAGTCTAACGTTTGTTTTAGTGATAAGAATTACATCATTAGCCAGACATACTCCGAGTTCGTGCCCGTGGTGAGATCGTTTGATTTTTTTTGCTTTAGTTTCAGTTATTTTTTCCTCTTTGTGCAAAAAGCCCCCATGTCCTATCAATAAGAAATTTAATTAGAGAAATTGGTTCTGGTCCCTATAGTTCGTCCTGGTCCACTGTTAATTTCTACAAGTTTTTAATTTGGATCGATTTTATAAATTTTAATTTGGTGAGCTCTCGACAAGTTCACATCACCTCCCAATCAACACCATTTTTTTTTCTTTTGTTCTTGCGACAGATATCTTCCCCTCACCATCTTCTTCTTCACGATCAGCCCACACTGATAGCCTCTCCAACATTTTCCCTTCATCTTGCAGCGACAGCGTGATAGAAGACTGGTCGACGAGTGTCGCTAAATGGAACCCATAAGCAACGACATTCCATCAATGTTGGCAACGTCACAGTGGCTCAATTCGACTCCATCCAATGTGTTTTTCCAGCGAACATTCTACCTATCTCTCCCGTACACAAGAGCAACCCCCAGCACCAAAGTCGCTTCTCCTCGCTTGCGTGGGGTGTTTTTTTTCGAATACCCATGGTTGGGTAACTTTAGATCTGCGAAGTAAATCTATTTTTTATATCGATTCAAGGTTATTTCTATTCTTGGGTCAAGTTTCTGTTTGTTTTTGGTGTTTTAAAATTTAACCCATGAACTTTTCCGTCCTGTTTTAGAATACCCAAAATGTTTAGGTCTTAGATTTACAAAATAGGACATAATCAGAGTCAAATTAGCAAGAACCAAGTTCACATTTTGGTAAGGAATCAGTGGGTAACGACCCACTTGCCCTTTTGGAACTTATTACTAGATTTTGATAATTGATATTTTGACCTTGGACTGTTTTTGTGCTTTGCATTTCCGTGTTTATTAAGGTTGGAGGCGAGTAGTGAATAGCGAACCATTTGGGTATTTTTCTCCTTAATAGTTTTGGGTAATCTTCCAACCTTAAAGAACTAAGTTTTTAGATTCAATGTTGGGTTATTGACTTTAGATTCAATGTTGGGTTATTGACAATTGTTGGAAATTTGTTCAAGTTGGAAAGAATTTCTTTAGACAAGGACCAATTTTCCTTGTAGTCACTTTTTGAGGTAACTAGCCAAATTGGAATAACTCCATAAGTATAGTTTACATGAAATGGTTGAATAGTTGACTTTGTTTAGATTTCCTTTATGTTTGATAAGTTGAATGAGTACAGAATACGTGAGTTGATTCACTGGCTAGTTGGCAGTTTAGAATACTTTTAAAGTATTGCATGTTTAGATTACTATTCATGTATAGTGTGACCAGAATGGCACAGGATGGCTTTTGATATTTAGCATGTTTAGAGAGGTTTGAATATGGAATGAACGAGTAATGAATGCTATGATTTCAGGAGGAGATGTTGGGATAGGCCTAGTTCTGCTAGGGGGTAGCCAACTGACCTCTAGTTGCTCTTTGTCTTATACGACTGACCCATATAGGCACCATAGTTGGTACAAATTTGGGGTAGCCCCTCTCTATGTTCATTGAGTGTGATTTTCATGAGGTACTATGTTGGAAGAGGTCTAACTCAGTTAGAGGGTTGCTAACTAACCTCTAGTATTGTTTGATCTTACAGGACTGGCCCGCATAGGCACCATAGTTGGTTGGCACACTTTTTGAGAGGTATTGTGTTGTGACAGGCCTCACTCTACCAGAGGGTCACCAACGAACCTCTAGTGGCTTTATGCCTTACAGGACTGACACACACAACATCATAGTTGGTTTATTTTTGGGGGATAGGTTAATTGTGCACTTAGACGGAATGTTTTATGTTTCCTGTTAAGACCCTTATGTATCATAATACGAATGAACAAGTTAGTCAGGATCTCACATGATTCAGCATCAAGTATGTTTTAAATGTTTGCAGTTTCAGTCATCAAGTGAGGCTACTTACTGAGTGTACTTTTATACTCACCCATGTTACCCTTCTTTTCTATTCAAATGGTACATGACTTACGAGGAGTGTGTAATAGCATGCAATTATGCTATCTTATTTCCTATTATTATAGCCGGTTTTGCTATGATTTTATGTGCTTTGATGTCTATTTGTTTACATTTTGTAGAATTCGAGCTTAAGGATCAAAATGGAGTAATTATGGGTATCTTAGTCATTTTGAAGCTAAATCTCACCATTTTAGAGAGCTAAGAAGAGAAGAGATGAAGAAATAAGTTGTTGGGGCCGAGAGGATGGTGTTGCAACCTTAGAAATAGCGTTGCAATGCCATAATTGTGCAATTGGACCAAAGAGCTAGTGTTGAAACGCTACAAATGCATGCATGAATAAGAGCTCCGTCCGTAGCGTTGAAACGCTACCCCTGAGCACAAGGAAAAAAGACAGCGTTTTTGGACAGCATTGCAATGCTGTCATGACAACCAATATGTATTCTTTGCTTCTACAATAGGTGCGGCCAAACTAAGGGGGAATGCCCTAATCTTGATTCCATACTACCTTTGTGGGTTTTGGGAGCAGTTGTTAGTGCTTTTGGAGCGAATTTGAAGATTAGGAGCTCAGATTCTTAGGAGGTCACCTCAGAAATGCGAGATTGTCCTTCGTTTGCAACCTCTTCCCCTTTCCTTTATTTTGTAGTTACTTTAGTGGCTTTAATTTAGGAATCTCTAGGTTGTAATTACTGGTTTTGTATTGGTTAATCCCTAAGTACTTGGGTTAGTTATTAAACATTGTTTTCTGTTTAATTGTTGGAAACTTTGGATCAATGTCACACCCCCTCCCGAACTAACCTCTAACCTAGCCCGGAAGATAGCGTGAAGCTATCTGACATTGTTTACCTCACTAACGATACCTGTGACTTTGTCACATCTGATAAAGATACTATGCTGGCATATGAAATACTTTAAACACAACACAACGGAACCTTGTTAATTACTATACGTACATAAGGAGCGGCTCTACTTAAACCTCACTTGAATTTTAAAATGGGTAGAGAGCACTACAACCCAAAATATACCCAACCATGATTTACACAACCACCACCACTAGTACATACACGAACACAACTATACGTTCCTTCCAAAATATCTACAATGTATATACGGAAACGCTACAAAACCCCACCCACGTACAAAATATCAAACTTAGAGAGTGCTCGGCAGACTATGGCAAGATCTCAGGCACCGGGAGCTCGATCTCTACCTGAAAAGTTGGAAAACATTGAAAGAATGAGCTATGAGGCTCAGCGAGTGACTTAGTTTAAGCTACTAACTCGCAAATCAAAACACTTGATAATCTATGAGCATATGAATCTGTATTCAAGCGTGAAATATAAATGTATAGTCACAATAGTTTTTCTTTTCAGCACTCCAGCAGGTATGTCATTAAAATCTCACAAGGCATATCAAGAATACTAACCATTTAAGGAAAAACCATATGACGATCTACGTTGTGTAGGGCACGCCCAGTACAACCAACATTCATTCTACGATGTAGTGGGGCCCGCCCAGCACTCCCATCGTCTTTGTCGTAGTGGGGCCCCGCCAAGCACTCACGACAGCATTGTTGTCACGGAGTACACTCAACGTCGACAACAGAAAATGACCTGTGTGCACACGGTACTATACAGCCTCGGCTCAATATCTTAATCATTTCCTAGGAAACCATATATGCTCTTAAGTATGTGTTCAATGTTTAAAAAAAACATACATCATTTAAACTAATTCATTCTTAGGAAGTCTTATATTTCCATAAGCATAAATTCAGGCATAGAAATCGTTTTCGAAATTTGTTTTGTCACTCACAGTGTTAAAACTAGATCCTCGGCCCGTAAACTTGACCTACTTCCTCCTGGCCTGTCAAAAAAAAAACCAAAACCAAGCATTAGAACTTCAATCTCATGACTTTCAAACTTAAGATTACAAATATCAATCCATCTATTTCCCAGCATTCTGCAGATTTCATACTCTAACCTCACATACTCATAACTTCTTCATTACTTGGCCAAAAATGATGTACTTTATACCAAACTCTTCCTTTTTGAACCCTCTAAAACTTATCTGAAGAAATAGAATCGAAATTCCCAAAGGATGTGTCCGTAAATACCTCGAAAACTACTTCCCGAAAAATAAGCTTCTGAAATTTCCAGAATCGTTTTTCTGCTGCACACCACAACTGACCTGAATTTTAAAGCCACTTCCAATCCTTTTTTACTCACGACTTCTTCATGAAAGTTATAGGAAATTAAATAAGATTTCCAACCATACCTAATGGAGCTTCTGATTCAAATCCTACAGATCAGAATGTCCCAAACACAAGAGGTTCCTCAGATTTGATAGCAAAATCTCTCCTCTGACTTCCCTTTCACAAATCAATAATTTAAAGTCAGATTTTTCTCGAGATTCCTTTACGAAATTTGTTCGAAAATGGGTTAAATTTCAAGAAAATTAAATCTCACCTCTTAACTCTTCTTGTGGAGCTCAAACGTTCTAAACATCAGTAGTGAGTAGAGTTGATCACCTAGTTGCCATGGAGGCTTGTGCTGAGTTTTCCCCCCTTCTTCTTCAACTTCCAACCCCAACAAGCTCTCTTTTCCTCTTTCTTCCACCTTCTCCCACGAAATGCTCTGTTTTTCTTTAATAAAAGAGAAGCAAATGGGAGAAAATGGGTTACGAAGCTTATTTAATTACTTTTGGTGGTGAGTGCTCCAAAGCCCATCCATTCCCACATTTCTTTTTCCTTTTTTTTTTATTCCTCTTTTCCTTATACAACAATTTCCCAAAAAAAGTTTTAACAATTATTTTATTTATTTATTTATTATTATTATTTTTTTCCCTTTGTTTCTTTTTGTAAAGAAATTTCAAGGAAAAATCTCGGGTTTACAATCAATTTCTAAATGAATAGATGTTTATTGCTTCTTTGGCTTTGAATCCTTTTATGCATTTAGAGTTTAATGCTTTTAACCACTGTTCTATGATTAATTGGATTACTCTAAGTTAAGCTTGAAAGAGAAAACTTAAGGAGAATTAAAATAATTAGTAATTAATTAATTACCTGAGTGACAGCGGGAGTCAAGGTTAGTTAATTGTAGTGTTTGAGAAGATTAATTCATTTAACAGTGATTAATTGATTAGTTTTCTAGTGTAGGCTCAATAGAAGCTAGTTTAAAACCGAATGCATGACTGATGATTGCTTGGATACGAAAATGATAACAGCAATTGTTAGAGGTTTGTAATGAAGGGTCGTAATGCCTTGTATTAATTAGCTAGCATTGATGGACACCTAAGTTAGTTAATTTATACTTGAGATTGGAGGAGACCGACAAGAGAGTCCATGTTTTTAGGTTTTTTAGACTTGTGAGTTTATTGCCAGGTTAGCTATGAATGGTTTTATCTGAGTAGTTGATCCTATACCCAAGTCTACTCCTTAGGTTTCTGTATCCCATTTATCTTGCTTTTTAGTATTAGCATTTATTTTCCCTATTTTCTCTTGCTTTCTGTTGTTTAAATAAAGTAAAGTGAGATTATTTGCAGTACTTAACTAAATTAAAAACTAATCTCTGTGGGATATAATGCTCGATACTCTTGTGCTGCTTTATTATTACTTCAATCACGTGTGGTTGCATGTACACACTTATCAGTGTGGCGAGGGCGTTCAGTTTGGCGAGGCTATGGAGATAATGTCAGATCCGAGTTTCCTTGAGTCTTAGAGCTTCCTAGTTCATATTTTATACTCTATTCTTTTAACTCTTGGATTTGTAATTTTTAAATGCTCTTTATTCACTAAGCTTGACTTTGAAGCGAGCAAAGATTTCTCGAGTTCATTTCTCGAGTTCATCCTTCAGCAAGCTGGACTTTGAAGCGAGCAAAGATTGAACTTGAACTAGGAGACTTGGAGGAGCCAAGCACAAACCCCGAACATGGGGGAGGAGTTAGCAAAGTGCGAACCCTAGACATGGAAGAGTAGCAAAGGTCAAACGTTGAACTTGGATAGAGAGTGAAGTGCGAACCTCGAACATGGGGGAGTAGCGAGACGTTGTTCGTGGTCACGCAAGTGCACACGATCAAGTAATATAAAATATGTATACCGAGTATCAAATCCACAGGGAAGCGAAAAAAGGAGATCTCTTGATTTAATTCATTATTAAGAATACTGGAAGTTGGGATTATTTAGGGAAAATGCTAAATGAAAGGATGCTTTGAAATAAATTCTAAACTAGAAAGAAATTAAAATAGTGGAGACAACAATTAAGGGGAAGTTTAGGGGATCGAACACACATTCGGACACAATTATGGTTAATTGAAATTGCCAATTAAATTACTCCATCGAATTCACAAGACTTGAGCAAAAATAGTCAAAATCTCCTATCGGTCTCAATCGAACATGCTCAATTAATTATTGACCTAAGTGTCCTTAGTGTTAATTTAATTAATCGAATTGAATTAAGTTCGCTCGTCATTAACCTCACCCGTCAATTGTTAATCTTATGTCACTTAGGCAAAATTAGGGCGTTGAATGAATTAATTTGGTCCTAAATTTCTTCCATCGAGCTCAATTCAAAACTAGAATAAACTAATTAATGGCCAATTAATTAGAAACATTAAACACAATTTATTCAAGTGGATTCAAATAGGGAAATTAATTACAATAATATTAATCAATCCATAAAAGTAATTTTAAATGTGCTCTTAGCCCATAAGCAACTAAATTTAGCTCATCAACATTACACAATAGTACATCAACCCATCATTACAGTCCTATGAACTACAAAAAATAGGGAGAAAAGAGATACAAAACCTGTTGTCGCCGAATTCCCGATTCTTACCACGAAATCGTGCTCCCAAGCATCGAGATCCACTCCCGCACACTCCCAATCGTCCTCCATAGGTCCTAAGAAGGTAAGTAATAGTAAAACAGGGCTAAAATCCTAAATTGGTCTCCCTAAAATTGGCCTCAAAATGATTAATATATAGTAGGACTCAATGCAGCGTCGAAACGTTGGGGACATCGTTGAGACGTTGTACCAAACACATCGTTCCATTAAGCGTACACGCCCTTAGCATTAAGACGTTGAGGGAAGCGTTGCAACACTTCTGACAGAGAATGTCATACGCGCATGTTTCTAGCGTTGAGAAGGGGCATCATCTGCTTTAGGATCGTAGTGCTCTTCTCAGACAGGTTGAGCATTGCATTTAGCTCAAATTTCTTCTTCTTAGACAACATATCCTTCAGGAATCAACTATAATTTGGAATCTTTACAAGAGCATCTGTAAAAGGGATGTTAATATGCAATTTTTTGAATATTTGAAGAAAATAAGCAAATTAAGCATCTAATTTAACATCTTTAAATTTATGAGGAAAAGGCAACTCCCTATAATTGAATGTCGGGCATTCACCATGCCTTCTAGGAGGAATGATGTGAACTCTTCGATCTACTACTCTGCATCTCGATGCCTCAAAATCCTCTCCTCTCATCGGCTCTTTGTAAGTCTTTTCTTTCGTCTTATTTTCTTTCTTCTCATCTTTCTTCTATGATTCCTATGGGTGTCATAAGCAGTAATACAAGGAAAAGAAGGAGAAGTAAGCTTACTCAACGTGGTTTTTTCTGTCACAGCTTCTTCTCTTTCAGTCTCATCCCTCTTGATTACCACCTTTTTCTCAAGGTTGTATAACTGAGTTCCATTCCTCAGTGTAATCACCTTACACTGCTCTCTTGGATTAACCTCAGTGTCGCTTGAGAATTTTCGCGTTTAAGGTGCTAGCTATCTGACCAATCTGTACTTCCATGTTCTTCAGCATCGTATCGTAACCACTCACCGCGGTGGATAAGGTAAAATCGAGGTCTGCAACTACTGGTTGACTCCCCGTTGTTCTTTGAAAAAGGTAACCAACATCTCCTCCAATTTGCTTCTTCTCCTGAGAAGATGGTCCTACAAAATCAGGTGGCTACAAAACATTCTTCTGGTTAGCGTGAGAAATTTTTTTTATGGTTACGCAAACCTGGATGATAAAAGTTAGGTAGGTTATGGTTTTAGTGTCCCTGATAACCATATCCTCTATTTTGGAAGTATTGGCACTGCTCCACTAATTTCTCCACAACTCTCTTTGAGTTCAACGTTGATAATGAGGCTATTGACTAATTGGCTCCTGCAGTAGATAGTTTATTCAATGCGTTAGTCAATAAAGCCATTTGCGCTTTAAATGCACTAACCTCATCTATCTCGTAGATGCCAGCAGCGGACTTTGACATGGAGGTGGAACGATCAGATTGCCACTGGTAACTAGTAGCAGCCATTTCCTCCAACAAAGTGTGTGCCTTTTCAACAGTCTTGGCCAGAAAGCTCCCTCATGCATTGGTATCGAGAATGGTCTTAGTACTAGCAAATAAACCATTATAGAATAATTGTACCTGTAAACCAATTTGGATAACCATACTGATGACACTTCCTCAACATCTCCTTATATCTTCTCCAGCTCTCATATAGTTGTTCTTCATCAAGCTGGCGGAATGTCCCAATCTTCGTTCACAGCTTTGTCGTTTTGGCTGGTAGAAAGAACTTCGCCAGGAAGGCCTACACCAACTCGTCCCATGAAGATATACTAGCCGACTTAAGGGATTCGAGCCAGTCCGTTGCTTTACCCTACAACGAGAAAGGAAATAGTCATAGTCTAATTGCATCAAAAGAAAAATCATTCAACTTTACTATGCCATAGATCTCTAGGAAAGATCTGAGATATGAATGCGAGTCCTTTGATGGATGTCCCTTGAAAGAGTTATCCCGCACCATTTAAATCAACCCCATCTTCAGCTCAAAGTTATTTTATTGGATGAGCGCATCACAATTCCAAAATGGTCCATCAGGAATATGGACTAGAAATAGTTGCATATTGACTTTTTCTCATCCTTATTGGGTTGTTCTGCCACAGTGATTCGAAGACTCATCTCCTTCTTCAACCTCCTACAGGTCTTGCCAATTTCAAGATCTAAAGGCAGAAGATTAGCCTCCTTATCACTATGCATGCAACACGTGACCTCTTGGGAAAACCAAACCAAAAAATAACAGCAAAAAGCAGTGAAAAACAAGAAAAGCAAAACAAGCAAATATACACAAAACCCTAAACTAACTTCTCCTCATTTCTTCCAAATATTAACCAAAATAAATGAACTCACCGCTTCCCCGACAACGGCACCAATAACTTGTTCATGGTCACGCAAGCACATGCGACCAAGTAATATAAAATGGTAAGTATACCGAGTTTGAATCTACAGGGAAGCAAAAAAAAAGATCTCTTAATTTAATTAATTATTAAGAATACTGGAAGTTGGGATTATTTAGGGAAAATGCTAAATGAAAGAATGCTTTGAAATAAAATCTAAACTAGACAACAACTAAAATTGTCGAGATAACAATTAAGGGGAAGTTTAGTGGGATCGAGCACACATTCAGACAAAATAATGGTTAATTGAAATTGCCAATTAAATTACTCTATCGAATTCATAAGCCTCGAGCAAAAACGGTATCAATCTCCTATCGGTCTCAATCGAACATGCTCAGTTAATTATTAACCTAAGTGTCCTTAGCATTAATTTAACTAATTGAATTGAATTTAGTTCGCTCGTCATTAACCTCACTCGCCAATTGTTAATCCTATGTCACTTAGGCAAAATTAGGGTGTTGGATGAATTAATTTAGTCCTAAATTTCCTCCGTTGAGCTCAATTCAAGACTAGAATCAACTAATTAATGGCCAATTAATTGGAGGCTTTAAACACAATTCATTCAAATGAATTCAAATAAGGAAATTAATTGCAATAATATCAATCAATCCATAAAAATAATCTTAAATGTGCTATTAACTCCTAAACAACTAAATTCAGCCCATCAACATTACAAAATAGTACATCAAACCCATCATCACCGCCCTATAAACTATGAAAAAGAGGAAGAAAATATATACGAAACCTGTTGTCGCCGAATTCCTGACTTTCGCCTCCAAATCCATAGTTCTAAGCCTTGAGATCCACTCCTGAACACTCCCAATCGTCCTCTAGAGGTCCCAAGAAGGTAAGTAGTCGTAAAACAAGGCTAAAACCTTAAATTGGTCTCCCTAAAATCTGTCTTAAAATGATGAATATATAAAAGGCCTTGATGTCTCGACACTATACTAAATGCACTGTTTCCTTAAGCGTACGACACCGAGGGAAACATTGCAACACTTTGGAAGGAGAACGTCATACGCGCGTGTTTCTAGCGTTGAGATGCCACAAGACAGCGTCTCAAAGCTAGCCCTCGGGTTTGCATCAACAATTATAACGTCTTGACTCCATGTTAAGCGTTTCAATACTATCCTCTCGGCCTCAACAACTTGTGCAACGCCATTCTCCATACTTAGCTTCCAAAATTGATCCCTTTAACTCCAAAATCAATACATAGCTCCAAATTTATTCAATCCGCTCCCCATTGCTCAGTTTTTTGAAATACACGAAATATCTACTTAAAAGCTCACATCTATACCACAACTAGCTAGAATTGAAGGCTACATTATAGCACTAAATTAGTGCCATCAGTGCCGAACTTGGAACGTGCAGAACACCGAGCTTGAAGGCAAAACACTGTACTTGGAGATGAAATTTCGTACTTAGATGTGAGATGCCATACTTGGAGGCAGAATGCTGTACTTGGAGGCAAAACACCAAACTTGGAATGAGCGAAGCGTCAAACTTTAAGGGTAAGCGTCTTACTTGCCACTGGTGAAATGCTGAATGTAGAGGCAGAACGTCAAACTTGGAGGTGAAGCGCCAAACTTATAGGCAGAACGCCGTACTTGGAGGCAAAGCGCCATACATGGAAGCAAAACACCATACTTGAAGGTGAAGCGCTGTACTTGGAGGCGAAGCACCAAACTTGTAGGCAAAACATCGTACTTGGAGGTGAAATGTAGTACTTTGAGGTGAAACACCGTACTTGGAAGAGAAGCATCGTACTTGGAGGCGAAACACCAAACTTGTAGGCAAAATGTTGTACTTGCAGGTGAAGTGCCATACTTTGAGGTGAAACACCGTACTTGAAGGCGAAGGGTCATACTTAGAGGTGAAGTGCAGTACTTGGAGGCAGAAAACTAAACTTGCAAGCGGAATGCCTAACTTATAGGTGGAATGCCGTACTTGGAGGCGAAGCGAGAGACACTCGACCTTGAGCTTGAAGCGAGTGAAGCGCCAAACTTGAACTTGAAGCGAGTGAAGCTTGATCTTAAACTTGAAGTAGCGATGTTCGAACTTGGGTTTGAAGAGAGGGAGTAATGCTCGATCTTGGATTTGCAGAGAGCGAGCAATGCTCGATCTTAAACTTGAAGCGAGCAACACTCGAACTTCACCTTGCAGTGAGCAACACTCAATTTTAAACGGGAGGCAATCAACACTCAAACTTAATTTTGAAGAGAGCAAAGTGTAGACTTGAACTTGAAGGGAGCAAAGCACTAATTTCAACTTGAAGCGAGTGAAGCCCCAAAATTGAACTTGAAGTAAGTGAAGCTCAATGTTAAACTTGAAGTCAGCAACGCTGGAACTTGACCTCCAAGCAAGTAAATCTTTAACTTGAACTTCAAACCGGTGAAGTCCGAACTTGAACTTCAAGGGAGCAAAGCTCGAACTTGTACTTGAAGCAAGTGAAATTTGAACTTGAACTTCAAACAAGTAAGTGATGCCATTGTTGGGATTTATGCCCTAAAGCCTCGTAATTAATTATTTATTTAATAATTTTGAATATTTTATTTGCAATATAATATTATCCATTATATGAAAAATCCAAGGTTATTAGTGTAATCTTGAACAGTATGTGGTTGACATACAGGAGGATAGTGTTCAAGAAATAACCTAAAGAGTCATAGTATATGGATAAGGTTGGGTGCCTTATTCTGGTAACACTATTGATACGGCCCACTTTGTAATAGTTACAAATGATTTGATCCAAATCATTCATGTGGAGACATGTGAGTGAGAGTATCTTATACAATGAGTTTGTATAAGACTGGACCACGGAATATTTAATCTCTCTTTATAAATCCGTTAAATGAGAAGATTAATATTTCATCAGGATGATCATATGCGACTCGATCTTAATCTTGAGTGAGTTATGAACTCCTACCTGTGAAGGCTTATCCTTTGATTTGGATGGGTGAGAGTGACTTTTGTAGCCGATTCAATATGCCTACCATTTTGGGGACTTGACCAAATAGGGAGCTGGGAACATAATCTCATAAGATGGAATTCACTCCTTCCCATATAGGATAAGTAGATGAGTAGTTCTCTTAAGTGCTAATTTCGGGACTTGAACAATGGGGCCCCACCCTCTCATTGGCCCGAGAGGGACTTAGTTTATAATTAGATTATAAACAAAATGTTCATTAAAGAATCAGCGGTACTTAAGGTACAAGATGTAATTATAGGGGGTAAAACAGAATTTTGACCCAATTGTAATTACGAACAACTCGTGAAGGATCGACTTGCATGTAATGATTATATCTATGGACACAACTTGTCCTACAGTGCATAAGAGTGCAACTCTAGGTCTATAGTGGAGTGACCTATAGTTAATGAATGAAAATTAATTAATTAAAGAGTTTAATTAATTAATTTTGTATCATTGGAGCTTATAATCTGTAGGTCCATAAGGTCCCCTTGCTATCTCATAGTAACACTAAAATATCAATTTAGTTGAAAGAAAATTTTGAAATGTTCAAATTAATATTAATTTGAAGTGTTCAAATTAATATTTAATATATTAGATATATTAAATATAAAAGAGGAAAATATATTTATTGTATTTGATACATTAAATATTAAAATTTGAAATGTTCAAATTTAATATTTAATTTGAAGTGTTCAAATTAATATTTAATATATTAGATATATTAAATATAAAAGAGGAAAATATATTTATTGTATTTGATACATTAAATATTAAAATAATCAATGTATATTTTATATATTAAATAAAAGATATTTATAGAATTTGAATAAGATTCAAATAAATAAATATCGTAGGAGATTTGAATGAGATTCAAATAAATATAAGTATATTTTAATATATTAGATATTAAAATATAATATTTTAATTATGGCAAAGATTTTCCCTTGGTCTCTATAAATAGGACCCTTGGGTTGAGCCATTCTTCACAACACACATCTCCTCAATAGAGATAATTAGAGAATTCTCTCTAGACCTCTTCTCCTTTAATCCCCTGTGGATTTTCTTTCAAGAGGCTCCCACAAGCCTTGGTCCAATGTTTGAGTCATAGCCAGGAAGACTTTATGGAAGAGATAAAGATCCGTCAGAAGAATCTCCATATTTTCAAGGTATGTTATGCTTAATCATAATATTATTATTTAATTCTAAATAAACTCAAACCGATTCCTACGCTTCCGCTTGGGTTTAATTAGATTATTCCCTTCAACCATGAACTTGAGGTGAGCGACACCCAAATTCTATGGGAGTGAGCGATGAACCGAACTTGAGGAGAACGAAGCTCGAACCTCAAGTGAGCGAAGCCCTCTCGTATGTATCCAACTTGCAACATGTCTTTTCATAGGGATGGAAACACATTTTTTAGACTGGAATTAAGGTTTTTTTTTCCTTTAAGCTGCCTACGTATTCTTTGAGTGAAAGGGATTAAGTCATAACGTAATTCAAAGAATTTTTTTTGGGTCATTCAGCTTTTAAGCTCATGTGGGCCAGGAGCACATGCAATTTCAGCTCTTGCGATAAGGAACTTTTACATTTTAGATGTTCATCATGGTCTTGATCAGATCCTTCATTTGTAGGATGAGTTAAAATAATGAGATTTTTCTCCACCTTCAAGAAACCCTTTGTATTTATGAGGACGAAGAACTTCCTTTTCATACTTGAAAGAACAATACTGTGAATCTTTTTATCTTTCTTTACTTCATCGAACAATTCTACCTCTAAGGCTTTCATCTTTCTTTCATGTTGATCGCTTGTTACTTTTAGGCCATAAAAAAAGATGTTGAAGGTCGACATTTTCTCGATGTGGAGATGCTTAGCCTTTAGAAGGTTGAAGGTCAAGTGGAGGCAGGAGTTAGACCTTGGTTTTCTTCTTTTTTCACGGCCATACTCATCCTTTGGAAGACTGAAGGTCGAGTAGTTGAAGGATCGATGCGATTAAAGAAAGAAGTTGGTAAAGAAGCTTGTCAAAGGATCTATCAAATACAATTATTAACCAGTCCTTTACCATTTGCAGTAGTAATGGCTAGGGTCGATCTTAGGGATTGGATTTTTTAGCTTAATTAAGTATTATAATTATGAATGCTCAATTTTATCTAGAGAACCTAAAATCAAGAGGAACAACGAAAGTAACTAAGCTATGTATTTACAACTTTGGAGACATTTAGAGGGAACCCTTTTTTAACCTCGATTTTAGCAATGAAACTCAAAGTTAATCGACTTAAGAGATTGTTCATATGTTAAACTATTATAAGCTAAGAAATCACAATTACATTCAATTGGCTTTCTCAAGCCAACTAAATTTCATGCTTAATTATTAAATTAACCTTCCAGTCTAAATTTCATAATTAAACGTGGCATTGTACTATTTCTTTAACAACTTCTATTAGCAAACAATTCATTCCCATGCTCAAGCTTACTAGTAGTCATGCATGCTAATCTAAATTCAAATTTTACTCTCCCAAGCTATAATTCAAATCATACATAATTAACTCTTGGCCAAAGAATTAATCAAACAACGAGCATGCATAAATAAGAGTTGAACTTTATAAATCTTATAAGAAAACTAACTATCTATCAAAATAAAGTTTAAACACATGAGTTAAATCCTTAAAATCCACAGTTACAATGCTAAACTCATATGAAAATCTAAAAACCAAAACTACAAAATAAATAGGAAGAAGAGAAAGAACTCTCTGACGCTTGCCAAACTCGTTCCCGTCGTTAAACGCCACGATCTCGAGCCTTGAATGTCTTCCTCGACTCTCAAGAGTGCTTCCTAGGTCCCAAATATGATGTAGAATTCGACTTTAGACTGGTCCCTCTCCAAATGGTCTCCCCCAAAATCACTGCAAAATGTTATGTTTATAATCCTCGGGATAGTTGGGAGAAGCTAGGGACAACGTCTCGATGCTGTGACCTAATTCGCAGAATAAAGACGAAAAATTGGGGTAGCGTTGAGACGTTGTACGTAGCGTCTCAACGCTACAGATGAAAATCTTCTAGCGCGCGCATTTCTGGCGTCGAGACGCTATACAGTAGCGTCTCGACACTACTTCTGCGAGAAATTGAATTTGGATAGCTGCACCTGTAGCATTTAGACGCTATGGACAGCATCTCAACACTATCCTCTCGGGTCATGAAGATTTAACTTGTTATCTTTTCAATTCCAAGCCTCCAAATCATGCCTTTAAGCTCTAAAAACACCAATATCGTCCTCACAAGCTCTATTTCACCATGTTTGCTCGAATCCTACAAAATGAATAGATTAAGGAATAAATCATGTCTTATCCTGGTAACACTATTGATACGGCCCACTTTGTAATAGTTACAAATGATTTGATCCAAATCATTCATGTAGAGACATGTGAGTGGGGGTATCTTATACAATAAGTTTGTGTAAGACTGGACCACGAAATATTTAATCTCTCTTTATAAATTCATTAATTAAGAAGATTAATATTTCATCAGCATGATCATATGTGACTCGATCTTAATCTCGAGTGAGTTATGAACTCCTGCCTGTGAGGGCTTGTCCTTTGATTTGCATGGGTGAGAGTGGCTTTTGTAGCTGATTAAATATGCCTACCATTTTGGGGACTTGACCAAATAAGGAGCTGGGAACATAATCTCACAAGATGGAATTCACTCATTCCCATATAGGGTAAGTAGATGAGTAGTTCCCTTAAGCACTGATTTCGAGATTTGAACAATAGGGCCCCACCCTCTCCCCTCTCGCTGGCCTGAGAGGGACTTAGTTTATGGTTGGATCATAAACAAATTGTTCATTAGAGGATCAGTGGTACTTAAGGTACAAGATGTAATTACAGGGGTAAAACGGACTTTTGACCATGCTGTAATTACGAACAACTCGTGAAGGATCGATTTGCATGTAGTGATTATATCAATGTACACAACTTGTCATACAATGCATAAGAGTGCAACTTTAGGACTATAGTGGAGTGACCCTAGAGTTAATGAATGAAAATTGATTAATTAAATAGATTAATTAATTAATTTTGTATCATTGGATCTTATAATCTGTGGGTCCATAAGGTCCCCTTGCTAGCTCATAATAAAACTAAAAGATCAATTTAGTTGAAAGAAAAATTTGAAATGTTCAAATTAATATTTATTTTGAAGTGTTCAAATTAATATTTAATATATTAGATATATTAAATATAAAATAGGAGAATATATTTATTGTATTTAATACATTAAATATTAAAATAATTAATTTATATTAGATACATTAAAGAAAAGATATTTATTAAATTTGAATTGGATTCAAATTAGGAAATAGATGTCGTAGGAGAATTTTAAAAGGTTTGAATAAGATTCAAATTGGTTAGATAAATATATTTTAATATATTAGATATTAAAATATATTATTTAATTATCTTCTCTAGACCACTATAAATAGGACCCTAGGGGTGAGCCATTGGGCATTCATGATAGAACACACATCTCCTCAATAGAGAATTAAAGAATTCTCTCTAAACTTTTTCCTCTCCAATCCTTTGAGGATCTTCTTTCAAGAGGCTCCCACAAGCCTTGATCTTGTATTAGCGTCATAGCTACGAAGACCTTGTGGAGGAGATAAAAACCTGCAAGAATATTCTCCATATTTTCAAGGTATGTTTTGTTTAACCTTAATTTTATTGTTTAATTTTAAATAAAATCAAAGACGATCTAATGCTTCCGCTTTGGGTTTAATTCGATTATTCCCTTCAATTGGTATCAGAGCGGTCTTTGAATTTTATTTAGAATTAAGGTTTTATATGGTGGGTATTTTATTTTCATATATATGATATATGTGGTTTGCATAAAGGCTATTTAGCATATAGATTTATTGCTTTAATTAGATCTATTATAAAATCCTTTTGTTGGATTTACGTATTTGTGTAATTTTATTAAACATTATACAACTTGTTCAAAACCTTGAAATTGCTCAATTTCAATCAACGGTCAATATATGCAGCCAGAGGATCGATTTTGTTGAGTCTCAATTAAGCAACCGAAACACTTGCCGTTAAAATATATATATATATATATATATATATATATATATATATATATATATATATATATATATACATTTGAACAAGTTTGCGACTGTGATAATTTTGAACAAAAATATGAAAGGTTCATATTACACCTACTGTGATATTCAAAAGCCCCATCTAAAAGTCCATGAACATGTTATTGTGCAATCAAACCATGAATCTGAACACATGTTTCCATTGGAGTTTCATTCAATGATCTCCAACTGCAAGATATGTTTTATGTGGGTTCGGTAGGTTTAATTTCAAATTAAAATTGAAATAATGGAATTCAATTGAAATTGAAATTAGATTTCAATGAATTTTTGAATTAAAATTTTAATGAGATGTCATTTGGATTTCAATTAGAGATTAATTGAAATTTAAATTTGATTTCAAATTTCAGAATTTTAGTATGTATAGTTGATCATTCCGTTGGAGAAATTTGTGGAAAATTTTTATGATGTGACTGTTGTTTTTGGTTAACCTATTTTAAGGATGGAATTTTAAAAACCAAGACATGACTTGGTTTTAATTATTTTAATTTAAATTGTCTTCAATTTCTTAGGATATGCCAAATATGCCGGTCAATTTTGCTAAGTTTAATTTAATTGTGCATGTGATGTATGTTTTAAATTAATTGATTGTTGCATAAAGTATGTCATTTAGATTAAAATCCCACCATAGGTTAAGCATGATCACACATCTTATCTTATTTTTCAATATAATTGTTATATTTAAAAAATTAGTTCGATAATTAAATTAGGATATTTTTTTAGGATGCATGTTTTCCTAATAAGATTAGGGCTTCCTTTTATTAAAGGTATTCTTGATAATTGTTTAAAATAGTTTAAATCTAGTTTATCTTCTTCTTCTAATTAGTTTAGAATTTAGGACAATCTTTTAATTTTGTTATAAAAGGGTTTAAAATGGTAGAATTTTAAGATTATCCAAGTGAGTTAGTTTTTGATAGGATTAAAAACATTTATTTATAAATTCACTTAGGTTCATTAATATAGTAATTAATTAAAGATTAATGAATTTTTTGAAATAAAAATTGACTATAAGGGAACTCTGTCTATGGAATGTTCTGTCTAGACTGGGGTATTTAAGCTGACCGAAAGGGAATACCTCTAACTAAAAATCGACCTGGGAGTTGAATTAGTCAGATTTTATTTAATTTCACTAAGCATGCTCATAATGTGATTAATTTTTTAAATAGTTTAAAAACTTAGTAATTCACATTAAAATTTCAATCTAACAACATAAAAGATATGAAAGATCAATTGGAAACTTAAATATATGAGATTAGCCTAATTTCTCTTACCCTATTTCAAAATAGTAAGTGGGAGAAGGAAATGTGTCAACATATCCTACGGTCTCCATCATTGGTTAGCATTGTGAGATTCATGTGGGGCCTCGTGGAGGTTTTTGGACAGTCCCCCTACGGAAGGTGTTTGCATGGGTCAATATTAGGGTGAACTCTTGAGAAGGATAAGATTGTAGTTTTGTTTCCAATACTTGACCTACCCTACGGCGGCACTCGTTGGGATAAAACTATGGGATCTAAAATGATGGGTCACACTTACAAATGGCTTATTAATATTGTTAATGATGTCCTTGACAAAACCAATGGTAACTAAATATTATAGGAATAAAAGTTATTCTGGTATAATACTTGGTTGAGATTGTCTCAGTTTAGTGAATGAACATTTGACCTACCCTACGGCGGCACTTGTTCTAACTCACTAAAGTACCATATAGAATTAGAAAAGATTTATAGGGTTCATTTTTCAAATTGTTTGATTTGTATGCTAAAATTGAATGAATAATTGTTTGCATGATGTTAAATTATATATTTTATATATTTCAATATTATCTCAGTTTCTCTCATAATTTTTAATTTTATTATAGATAAGTCAAAATTGAGAAATTTTATTACTTGGAAAAGTAACATTCACACTATAATGGTAGTGTAAATTTTGAATTTGTCTTTATTGAGAAATAATCTCAAAACCTGTTGCTAATGCTATTCGAATTGTTCGTGAAGCACATGATTAACGAATCAAAAGTAAACGAGATAGCTTGTACATATTCTCCTAGTTGACATATTCGATGTCAAATTTAGAAGATAAAGAAAATGACAGCAACATATGAGATGCTGGTGTCAACATAAGCTAAATTTAGAAAATTGTCTAAATGATATCAAAACTAAGGATTACAAAAATCCAAGTAAACAAACCAAATGATCGAAGCTATATAAAAGAAAATAGTTCCTAAATTAGACAGGACAATCATAATAAGAGGAATTTTTGAAATACCTCTAAGAAAAAAAATATAAATGAAAGTAAATTTGATTTACTAAATTTTTGGTGGAATATAAATAACGTCACCTAGATAGTCGATATAAAATCTACTATCAAGATTTATTCTTCATTACATTTAATATGTAATTCTTTGAAAATACTTAACATATAGAATAGTTTCTACAAGTTGGCACCAGGAAGCCCATCCCAGTTAGCGTGGTGGGAGACGTTAAGATGTCATTAAGTAATAATTGTTAATAAATGCTGAATGTGGTGTTTTATTACCACAAGAGAAATTCAATTTCTCAAACTTTATTACTAAAAAGATCATATAGTATGAATTATTTTTTTATTTTCAAAATTGTTTGAAAATACATTCAGCTAAAAACAAGAACAATTTGTATATGTTAAAATGTTGACATATATCATGCTATAAAATAAAGAGATATTCAGGATTATAGAATCTAGAATAAAAAGGCATTGTTTTCTCTTAAAAGATGATACTTGACTTTGGCCTTTAAGGTTGATTAACATCAACTTCAATCGAATGAAAAGACTAGTAAGAGGTAATTCTCTAAAAGTCAGATAATTAAATATTAAAATAATTAATTTATATTAGATGCATTAAAGAAAAGATATTTATTACATTTGAATTGGATTCAAATTAGGAAATAGATGTCGTAGGAGAATTTTAAAAGGTTTGAATAAGATTCAAATTGGGTAGATAAATATATTAGATATTAAATATATTATTTAATTATCTTCCCTATACCACTATAAATAGGACCCTAGGGGTGAACCATTGGGCATTCATGATAGACCACACATCTCTTCAATAGAGAATTAAAGAATTCTCTTTAAACTTTTTCCTCTCCAATCCGTCGAGGATCTTCTTTCAAGAGGCTCCCACAAGCCTTGCTCTTGCGTTAGAGCCATAGCTATGAACACTTTGTGGAGGAGATAAAGACCTGCAAGAATATTCTCCATATTTTCAAGGTATGTTTTGTTTAACCTTAATTTTATTGTTTAATTTTAAATAAAATCAAAGACGATCCAATTCTTCCGCTTTGGGTTTAATTCGATTATTCCCTTCAATTGGTATCAGAGCGGTCTTTGAATTTTATTTAGAATTGAGGTTTTATATGTTGGGTATTTTATTTTCATATATATGGTATATGTGGTTTGCATAAAGGATATTTAGCATATAGATTTATTGCTTTAATTAGATCTATTGTAAAATCCTTTTGTTGGATTTACGTATTTGTGTAATTTTTTTAAACATTATACAACTCGTTCAAAACCTTGAAATTGCTCAATTTCAATCGACAGTCAATATATGCGACGAGAGGATCGATTTTGTTGAGTCTCAATTAAGCAACACTTACCATTAAAATATATATATATAGATATGTAGATATATACATTTGAACAAGTTGGCGACTGTGACAATTTTGAACAAAAATATGAAAGGTTCGTATTACACCTGCTGTGATATTCAAAAGCCAAATCTAAAAGCCCATCAACATGTTATTGTGCAATCAAACCATGAATGTGAACATATGTTGCCATTGGAGCTTCATTCAATGATCTCCAACTGAAAGTATTTCAATTGTTGAAGAATATATGTTTTATGTGGGTCCGATAGGTTTAATTCCACATTAAAATTGAAATAATGGAATTCAATTGAAATTAAAATTAGATTTTAATGAAATTTTGATTTAAAATTTCAATGAGATTTCATTTGGATTTCAATTAGAGATTGAAATAGGATTACAATTGAAATTGAAATTTGATTTCAAATTTCAGAAATTTAGTATGGATAGTTGATCATTCGGTTGGAGAAATTTATGGAAACTTTTTATGATGTGACTGTTGTTTTTGGTTAACCTATTTTAAGGATGGAATTTTAAAGACCAAGATATGTCTTGGTTTTAATCATTGTAATTTAAATTGTATTCAATTTCTTAGGATATGCCAAATATGCCGGTCAATTTTGCTAAGTTTAATTTCATTGTGCATATGATGTAAGTTTTAAATTAATTGATTGTTGCAAAAAGTATGTCATTTAGATTAAATTCTCACCATAGGTTAAGCATGATCACACATCTTATCTTATTTTTTAATATAATTGTTATATTTAAAAAATTCGTTGGATAATTAAATTAGGATTTGTTTTTTAGGATGCATGTTTTCCTAATAAGATTAGGGCTTCCTTTTATTAAAGGTATTCTTGATAATTGTTTAAAATAGTTTAAATTTAGTTTATCTTCTTCTTCTAATAAGATTAGAATTTAGGACAATCTTTTAATTTTGTTATAAAAGGGTTTAAAATGGTAGAATTTTAAGATTATCCAAGTGAGTTAGTTTTTTATAGGATTAAAAACATTTATTTATAAATTCACTTAGGTTCATTAATATAGTAATTAATTAAAGACTAATGAATTTTTTGAAAAAAAAATTGACTATAAGGGATCTCTGTCTATGGAAGGTTCTGTCTAGACTGGGTATTTAAGCTGATCGAAAGGGAACACCTCTAACTGGGAACCGACCTGGGAGTTGAATTAGACAAATTTTATTTAATTTCCTAAGCATGCTCATAATGTGATTAATTTTTTAAATAGTTTAAAAACTTAGTAATTCACATTAAAATCAATCTAACAACATAAGAGTTATGAAAGATAGATTGGAAACATAAATATATGAGATTAGCCTAATTTGTCTATGTAAGAGAAAACCCTATTTCAAAATAGTAAGTGGGAGAAGGAAATGTGTCAAAATATCCTACGGTCTCCATCATTGGTTCGCATCGTGAGATTCATGTGGGGCCTCGTGGCGGCTTTTGGACTGCCCCCCTATGGAAGGTGTTTGCATGGGTCAATATCAGGGTGAACTTTGATAAGGATAAGATTGTAGTTTTGTTTCCAATACTTGACCTACCCTACGGCGGCACTTGTTGGGATAAAACTATGAGATCTAAAATGATGGGTCACACTTACAAATGGCTTATTAAGGTTGTTAATGATGTTCTTGACCAAACCAATAGTAACTAAATATTATAGGAATAAGAGTTATTCTAGTATAATATTTGGTTGAGGTTGGCTCAGTTTAATGAATGAACATTTGACCTACCCTACGACGGCACTTGTTCTAACTCACTAAAGTACCATATAGCATTAGAAAAGATTTATAGGGTTCATTTTTCAAATTGTTTGATTTGTATGCTAAAATTGAATGGATAATTGTTTGCATGATGTTAAATTATATATTTTATATATTTCAATATTATGTCAGTTTCTCTCATAATTTTTAATTTTATTACTGATAAGTCCAAATTGAGAAATTTTATTACTTGGAAAAGTAACATTCACACTATAATGGTAGTGTAAAATTTTGAATTTGTCTTTATGGAGAAATATTCTCAAAACCTGTTGCTAATGCTATTCGAATTGTTCGTGAAGCACATGATTAACGAATCAAAAGTAAACAAGATAGCTTGTACGTATTCTCCTAGTTGACATATTAAATGTCAAATTTAGAAGATAAAGAAAATGACAGCAACATATGAGATGTTGATGTCAACATAAGCTAAATTTAGAAAATTGTCTAAATGATCTCAAAACTAAGTATTAAAAAAATCCAACTAAAGAAACCAAATGATTGAAGCTATATAAAAGGAAATAGTTTCTAAATTAGCCAGGACAATCACAATAAGAGGAATTTTTGAAATACCTCTAAGAAAAAAAATATAAATAAAAGTAAATTTGATTTACTAAATTTTTGGTGGAATATAAATAACGTCACCTAGATAGTCGATATAAGATCTACTATCAAGATTTATTCTTCATTACATTTAATATGTAATTCTTGGAAAATACTTAACATGTAGAATAGTTTCTACAAGTTGGCACAAGGAAGCCCATCTCAGTTAGTGTAGTGGGAGACGTTAAGATATCATTAAGTAATAATTGTTAATTAATGCTGAATGTGGTGTTTTATTACCACAAGAGAAATTCAATTTCTCAAACTTTATTACTAACAAGTTCATATAGTATGAATTATTTTTTTATTTTAAAAATTGTTTGAAAATACATTCAGCTAAAAATAAGAACAATTTGTATATGTTAAAATGTTGACATGTATCATACTATAAAATACTGAGATATTCAGGATTGTAGAATCAAGAATAAAAAGACATTGTTTTCTCCTAAAAGATTATACATGACTTTGGCATTTAAGTTTGATTAACATCAACTTGAATCGAATGAAAAGACTAGCAAGAGGTAATTCTCTAAAAGTTAGATAATTAAATATTATAATAATAAATTTTATTAGATACATCAAAGAAAAGATATTTATTAAATTTGAATTGGATTCAAATTAGGAAATAGATGTCGTAGGAGAATTTTAAAAGGTTTGAATAAGATTCTAATTGGTCAGATAAATATATTTTAATATATTAGATATTAAAATATATTATTTAATTATCTTCCCTAGACCACTATAAATAGGACCTATGGGTGAACCATTGGGCATTCGTGATAGAACACATATCTCCTCAATAGAGAATTAAAGAATTCTCTCTAAACTTTTTCCTCTCCAATCCTTTGAAGACCTTCTTTCAAGAGGCTCCCACAAACCTTGATCTTGTGTTAGCTTCATAGCTACGAAGACCTTGTGGAGGAGATAAAGACCTGGCAGAATATTCTCCATATTTTCAAGGTATGTTTTGTTTAACCTTAATTTTATTGTTTAATTTTAAATAAATCAAAGACGATCCAATGCTTCTGCTTTGGGTTTAATTCGATTATTCCCTTCAATTGGTATCAGAGCCGTCCTTGAAGTTTATTTAGAATTAATGTTTTACATGGTGGGTATTTCATTTTCATATATATGATATATGTGCTTTGCATAAAGGCTATTTAGCATATAGATTTATTGCTTTAATTAGATCTATTATAAAATCCTTTTGTTGGATTTACGTATTTGTGTAATTTTATTAAACATTATACAACTCATTCAAAACCTTGAAATTGCTCAATTTCAATCGACGGGCAATATATGCGGCCAGACGATCGATTATGTTGAGTCTCAATTAAGCAACCGAAACACTTGCCGTTAATATATATATATATATATATATATATATATATATATATATATATATATATATATATATATATATATATATAGATATAGATATAGATGTAGATGTAGATATAGATATATAGATATATACATTTGAACAAGTTGGCGACTGTGACAATTTTGAACAAAAATATGAAAGGTTCGTATTACACCTGCTGTGATATTCAAAAGCCCAATCTAAAAGTCCATGAACATGTTATTGTGCAATCAAACCATGAATGTGAGCATATGTTGCCATTGGAGCTTCATTCAATGATCTTCAACTGCAAGTATTTCAATTGTTGAAGAATATATGTTTTATGTGGGTCCGATAGGTTTAATTCCACATTAAAATTGAAATAATGGAATTCAATTGAAATTAAAATTAGATTTTAATGAAATTTTGATTTAAAATTTCAATGAGATTTCATTTGGATTTCAATTAGAGATTGAAATAGGATTACAATTGAAATTGAAATTTGATTTCAAATTTCAGAAATTTAGTATGGATAAGATCATTCGGTTGGAGAAATTTATGGAAACTTTTTATGATGTGACTGTTGTTTTTGGTTAACCTATTTTAAGGATGGAATTTTAAAGACCAAGATATGTCTTGGTTTTAATCATTGTAATTTAAATTGTATTCAATTTCTTAGGATATGCCAAATATGCCGGTCAATTTTGCTAAGTTTAATTTCATTGTGCATATGATGTAAGTTTTAAATTAATTGATTGTTGCATAAAGTATGTCATTTAGATTAAATTCTCACCATAGGTTAAGCATGATCACACATCTTATCTTATTTTTTAATATAATTGTTATATTTAAAAAATTCGTTGGATAATTAAATTAGGATTTTTTTTTAGGATGCATGTTTTCCTAATAAGATTAGGGCTTCCTTTTATTAAAGGTATTCTTGATAATTGTTTAAAATAGTTTAAATTTAGTTTATCTTCTTCTTCTAATAAGATTAGAATTTAGGACAATCTTTTAATTTTGTTATAAAAGGGTTTAAAATGGTAGAATTTTAAGATTATCCAAGTGAGTTAGTTTTTTATAGGATTAAAAACATTTATTTATAAATTCACTTAGGTTCATTAATATAGTAATTAATTAAAGACTAATGAATTTTTTGAAAAAAAAATTGACTATAAGGGATCTCTGTCTATGGAAGGTTCTGTCTAGACTGGGTATTTAAGCTGATCGAAAGGGAACACCTCTAACTGGGAACCGACCTGGGAGTTGAATTAGACAAATTTTATTTAATTTCCTAAGCATGCTCATAATGTGATTAATTTTTTAAATAGTTTAAAAACTTAGTAATTCACATTAAAATCAATCTAACAACATAAGAGTTATGAAAGATAGATTGGAAACATAAATATATGAGATTAGCCTAATTTGTCTATGTAAGAGAAAACCCTATTTCAAAATAGTAAGTGGGAGAAGGAAATGTGTCAAAATATCCTACGGTCTCCATCATTGGTTCGCATCGTGAGATTCATGTGGGGCCTCGTGGCGGCTTTTGGACTGCCCCCCTATGGAAGGTGTTTGCATGGGTCAATATCAGGGTGAACTTTGATAAGGATAAGATTGTAGTTTTGTTTCCAATACTTGACCTACCCTACGGCGGCACTTGTTGGGATAAAACTATGAGATCTAAAATGATGGGTCACACTTACAAATGGCTTATTAAGGTTGTTAATGATGTTCTTGACCAAACCAATAGTAACTAAATATTATAGGAATAAGAGTTATTCTAGTATAATATTTGGTTGAGGTTGGCTCAGTTTAATGAATGAACATTTGACCTACCCTACGACGGCACTTGTTCTAACTCACTAAAGTACCATATAGCATTAGAAAAGATTTATAGGGTTCATTTTTCAAATTGTTTGATTTGTATGCTAAAATTGAATGGATAATTGTTTGCATGATGTTAAATTATATATTTTATATATTTCAATATTATGTCAGTTTCTCTCATAATTTTTAATTTTATTACTGATAAGTCCAAATTGAGAAATTTTATTACTTGGAAAAGTAACATTCACACTATAATGGTAGTGTAAAATTTTGAATTTGTCTTTATGGAGAAATATTCTCAAAACCTGTTGCTAATGCTATTCGAATTGTTCGTGAAGCACATGATTAACGAATCAAAAGTAAACAAGATAGCTTGTACGTATTCTCCTAGTTGACATATTAAATGTCAAATTTAGAAGATAAAGAAAATGACAGCAACATATGAGATGTTGATGTCAACATAAGCTAAATTTAGAAAATTGTCTAAATGATCTCAAAACTAAGTATTAAAAAAATCCAACTAAAGAAACCAAATGATTGAAGCTATATAAAAGGAAATAGTTTCTAAATTAGCCAGGACAATCACAATAAGAGGAATTTTTGAAATACCTCTAAGAAAAAAAATATAAATAAAAGTAAATTTGATTTACTAAATTTTTGGTGGAATATAAATAACGTCACCTAGATAGTCGATATAAGATCTACTATCAAGATTTATTCTTCATTACATTTAATATGTAATTCTTGGAAAATACTTAACATGTAGAATAGTTTCTACAAGTTGGCACAAGGAAGCCCATCTCAGTTAGTGTAGTGGGAGACGTTAAGATATCATTAAGTAATAATTGTTAATTAATGCTGAATGTGGTGTTTTATTACCACAAGAGAAATTCAATTTCTCAAACTTTATTACTAACAAGTTCATATAGTATGAATTATTTTTTTATTTTAAAAATTGTTTGAAAATACATTCAGCTAAAAATAAGAACAATTTGTATATGTTAAAATGTTGACATGTATCATACTATAAAATACTGAGATATTCAGGATTGTAGAATCAAGAATAAAAAGACATTGTTTTCTCCTAAAAGATTATACATGACTTTGGCATTTAAGTTTGATTAACATCAACTTGAATCGAATGAAAAGACTAGCAAGAGGTAATTCTCTAAAAGTTAGATAATTAAATATTATAATAATAAATTTTATTAGATACATTAAAGAAAAGATATTTATTAAATTTGAATTGGATTCAAATTAGGAAATAGATGTCGTAGGAGAATTTTAAAAGGTTTGAATAAGATTCTAATTGGTCAGATAAATATATTTTAATATATTAGATATTAAAATATATTATTTAATTATCTTCCCTAGACCACTATAAATAGGACCTATGGGTGAACCATTGGGCATTCATGATAGAACACACATCTCCTCAATAGAGAATTAAAGAATTCTCTCTAAACTTTTTCCTCTCCAATCCTTTGAAGACCTTCTTTCAAGAGGCTCCCACAAACCTTGATCTTGTGTTAGCTTTATAGCTACGAAGACCTTGTGGAGGAGATAAAGACCTGGCAGAATATTCTCCATATTTTCAAGGTATGTTTTGTTTAACCTTAATTTTATTGTTTAATTTTAAATAAATCAAAGACGATCCAATGCTTCTACTTTGGGTTTAATTCGATTATTCCCTTCAATTGGTATCAGAGCCGTCCTTGAAGTTTATTTAGAATTAATGTTTTACATGGTGGGTATTTCATTTTCATATATATGATATATGTGCTTTGCATAAAGGCTATTTAGCATATAGATTTATTGCTTTAATTAGATCTATTATAAAATCCTTTTGTTGGATTTACGTATTTGTGTAATTTTATTAAACATTATACAACTCATTCAAAACCTTGAAATTGCTCAATTTCAATCGACGGGCAATATATGCGGCCAGACGATCGATTATGTTGAGTCTCAATTAAGCAACCGAAACACTTGTCGTTAATATATATATATATATATATATATATATAGATATATATATATATATATAGATATAGATATATATATAGATATAGATATAGATATATAGATATATACATTTGAACAAGTTGGCGACTGTGACAATTTTGAACAAAAATATGAAAGGTTCGTATTACACCTGCTGTGATATTCAAAAGCCCAATCTAAAAGTCCATGAACATGTTATTGTGCAATCAAACCATGAATGTGAGCATATGTTGCCATTGGAGCTTCATTCAATGATCTTCAACTGCAAGTATTTCAATTGTTGAAAAAGATATGTTTTATGTGGGTCCGATAGGTTTAATTTCAAATTAAAATTGAAATAATGGAATTCAATTGAAATTGAAATTAGATTTCAATGAAATTTGGATTTAAAATTTCAATGAGATTTCATTTGGATTTCAATTAGAAATGGAAATAGGATTACAATTGAAATTGAAATTTGATTTCAAATTTCAGAAATTTAGTATGGATAGTTGATCATTCGGTTGGAGAAATTTATGGAAACTTTTTATGATGTGACTGTTGTTTTTGGTTAACCTATTTTAAGGATGGAATTTTAAAGACCAAGATATGTCTTGGTTTTAATTATTGTAATTTAAATTGTCTTCAATTTCTTAGGATATGCCAAATATGCCGTTCAATTTTGCTAAGTTTAATTTAATTGTGCATGTGATGTATGTTTTAAATTAATTGATTGTTGCATAAAGTATGTCATTTAGATTAAAATCCCACCATAGGTTAAGCATGATCACACATCTTATCTTATTTTTTAATATAATTGGTATATTTAAAAAATTCGTTGGATAATTAAATTAGGATTTTTTTTTTAGGATGCATGTTTTCCTAATAAGATTAGAGCTTCCTTTTATTAAAGGTATTCTTGATAATTGTTTAAAATAGTTTAAATTTAGTTTATCTTCTTCTTCTAATAAGATTAGAATTTAGGACAATCTTTTAATTTTGTTATAAAAGGGTTTAAAATGGTAGAATTTTAAGATTATCCAAGTGAATTAGTTTTTGATAGGATTAAAAACATTTATTTATAAATTCAATTAGGTTCATTAATATAGTAATTAATTAAATATTAATGAATTTTTTGAAATGAAAATTGACTATAAGGGAACTCTGTCTATGGAAGGTTCTGTCTAGACGGGGTATTTAAGCTGACCGAAAGGGAACACCTCTAACTGGGAACCGACCTGGGAGTTGAATTAGTCAAATTTTATTTAATTTCCTAAGCATACTCATAATGTGATTAATTTTTTAAATAGTTTAAAAACTTAGTAATTCACATTAAAATCAATCTAACAATATAAGGTTTATGAAAGATAGATTGGAAACTTAAATATATGAGATTAGCCTAATTTGTCTAAGTAAGAGAAAACCCTATTTCAAAATAGTAAGTGGGAGAAGAAAATGTGTCAACATATCCTACGGTCTCCATCATTGGTTCGCATCGTGAGATTCATGTAGGGCCTCGTGGCTGCTTTTAGACTGCCCCCCTACGGAAGGTGTTTGCATGGGTCAATATCACGGTGAACTCTTGAGAAGGATAAGATTGTAGTTTTGTTTCCAATACTTGACCTACCCTACGGCGGCACTTGTTGGGATAAAACTATGGGATTTTAAATGATGGGGCACACTTACAAAGGGCTTATTAAGGTTGTTAGTGATGTCCTTGACCAAACCAATAATGACTAAATATTATAGGAATAAGAGTTATTCTGGTATAATATTTGGTTGAGATTGTCTCAGTTTAGTGAATGAACATTGAACCTACCCTACGGCAGCACTTGTTCTAACTCACTAAAGTACCGTAGCATTAGAAAAGATTTATAGCGTTAAGTTTTCAAATTGTTTGATTTGTATGCTAAAATATAATGGATAATTGTTTGCATGATGTTAAATTATATATTTTATATATTTCAATATTATGTCAGTTTCTCTCATAATTTTTAATTTTATTACTGATAAGTCAAAATTGAGAAATTTTATTACTTGGAAAAGTAACATTCACACTATAATGGTAGTGTAAAATTTTGAATTTGTCTTTATTGAGAAATATTCTCAAAACCTATTGCTAATGTTATTCGAATTGTTCGTGAAGCACATGATTAACGAATCAAAAGTAAACGAGATAGCTTGTACGTATTCTCCTAGTTGACATATTAGCTGTCAAATTTAGAAGATAAAGAAAATGACAGCAACATATGAGATGTTGATGTCAACATAAGCTAAATTTAGAAAATTGTCTAAATGATCTGTAACGCCCGGTTTATTTACAGGCATTAATTTCGAATTATGGAAATCAAGTTGGATAAAATTTCTTAAGTATATTAAATTTGAAGGTTAATATGAATTTTGGATTTAAGAAAAAGGGTATTATGGTCTTTTAGAGAAGATATTTTTTTGATTTTTTAATATAATATTATTTTATTATTATTTTAATTATTTATTTTAATTATTATTTTATTTTATTATTATTATTTTTTTCTTTTTTCTTTTTCCTTCTTCTTCTTCCTCGCGACAGCCCTCTCCCCGAAATCACTCACTCTCTCTCTCTCTCTCTCTCTCTCTCTCGCCGAAGCTCCAGCCCCGCCGCACGCCGTCGCCGACCGCCACGAACGCCCAGCCAGCCGCCGCATGCCATACTCAGTTCCAGGCCGCCGGTGCACGCCCAGCAACCCGATTTTTCTGCAAGTCTCGCCGGAAAACCCACGCAAACCGCACGCTGGAGTTGAGGGCTACGAACACTCAGCCAGCCGCCGCATTTTCGAACGCCGGTGAAGCCGCTGCAGCTCGCTGCCGAACGCAGCCACGCACGCCCAGCAATTTCCGCCGCTCGCCCCAATCGCCGGCCACAAGATCAACAAATGCTGCACGAAGCTCAGATCCGACCCGTCGAGACCGGATCTGTCTAAATCCGAAGTCCACGCGCCGTTTGGAAGCCTCACGCGCCGCCGTCCGCCGCTGCACGCGCCGCCGTGCCCCGGTCACGCGCCGCCGCTCGCCGGAGTTGGGTAAAAATTTCCATTTGGTCCGTTTCGTCGAGTTATTAATGTTAGAATGTGTTTTAGCGTAATTCGGATGGTTTAAGACACGTTTAGGAAACTTTTTAGGTGAATTGTCGAGGACTTTGGATCGTACTTGGAGTGGGAACTCAAGAAGCTCATTACTAGTGAAGAAAGGGTATTTTAGTAAGTAAAGACTTAAGGTAAGGGATCTCACAACGAAAGAAGTTTTCAAAACCTTGAGCTAGCTCTATGTTTACTTTGAAAGTTTATGTTTTTCATGTTAAGTATTTAAGAAAGAAAGTGTATTATATGTATGTCTTTGAAATGCGATTGCCTTGACTTATGCATTCATAACTATGTTCTACAACGAATAGGACCTCATGCATGTGTTGTGTGCTCATGAAAAGATTTATGTAGGCCGTGACGATAATTCTCCCAAAAGTTTTATGTGGGTTTTGAGGGAACCCGAGTCTTCGGACTCTCTATGCTCCCGGGGTTCGAGAGTGCCCCCACGATGGTAGCCGACGGGCTTGAGTCTTCGGACTCCACGATGGTAGCCTTCGGGCTTGAGTCTTCAGGACTCCACGATGGTAGCCTTCGGGCTGAGTCTTCGGACTCCATGATGTATGTTAGCTTTCGAGCTTAACTCTCAGAGGTAGGGAGGACTCTATTCGATGGAAAAACTGTCTTCGGACTGTTCACGAGGCCCTCGGGAGAATTTAATCATTCACGAGAGCCGCGAGGAAAAGTACATGGTCTATAAAAGGAATTTTAGGTCCCCTACTAAAGCGATGGTTTACGATGGTTTTATGATTTAAAATGACATGTTGCATGTGATTGAAACTCTTATTTTAAAACTATGATTGACTTACTGAGTATTATTCGTTAATACTCACCCTTTTCCTTTTTAAAATGTTTTCAGGTAAGGCTACGATCGGCCCTAGCGCGTGACCGGAGATCAGCTACTCGAGTCATGGGAGCCGACCGATCGCTATTCTGCTTCTTTTATGTTTCTAGATGTACATAGAACTCATGTAAGGTTTTTAAATGTTTAGGAGGATGTTTCAAAATTTTTAACCTTTCTTTGTAAATCGTGCACGTGTATTTGACTTTCTGCTGTTTGAACCCTAGCATCATATTGAGAAGTTTGTTGGATGCTAGGAGGTTGTTTGAAAATCTTAGAAGTGTGTTTTTCTATGTCTTATCAGGAAGGGTCAAATTTTTGGTTTTCGTGTAGTTACGCCGTTATGTTGCCGAAATTTTCGGTAATATAGCGACGTGACTTAGTAATGACTCTTAGGTAGCGTGTTGAGCCTATAGGGTCGTTACATGATCTCAAAACTAAGTATTACAAAAATCCAACTAAAGAAACCAAATGATTGAAGCTATATAAAATGAAATAGTTCCTAAATTAGCCATGACAATCATAATAAGAGGAATTTTTGAAATACCTCTAAGAAAAATAAATATAAATGAAAGTAAATTTGATTTACTAAATTTTTGGGGAATATAAATAACGTCACCTAGATAGTCGATATAAGATTAACTATCAAGATTTATTCTTCCTTACATTTAATATGTAATTCTTGAAAAATACTTAACATGTAAAATAGTTTCTACAAGTTGGCACCAGGAAGCCCATCTCAGTTAGTGTAGTGGGAGACGTTAAGATGTCCTTAAGTAATAATTGTTAATTAATGTTGAATGTGGTGTTTTATTACCACAAAAGAAATTCAATTTCTAGAACTTTATTACTAAAAAGTTCATATAGTATGAATTATTTTTTTATTTTAAAAATTGTTTGAAAATACATTCAGCTAAAAATAAGAACAATTTGTATATGTTAAAATGTTGACATGTATCATACTATAAAATACTGAGATATTCAGGATTATAGAATCAAGAAGAAAAAGACATTGTTTTCTCCTAAAAGATTATACTTGACTTTGGCATTTAAGGTTGATTAACATCAACTTGAATCGAATGAAAAGACTAGTAAGAGGTAATTCTCTAAAAGTTAGATAATTAAATATTAAAATAATTAATTTATATTAGATACATTAAAGAAAAGATATTTATTAAATTTGAATTGGATTCAAATTAGGAAATAGATGTCGTAGGAGAATTTTAAAAGGTTTGAATAAGATTCAAATTGGTTAGATAAATATATTTTAATATATTAGATATTAAAATATATTATTTAATTATCTTCTCTAGACCACTATAAATAGGACCCTAGGGGTGAGCCATTGGGCATTCATGATAGAACACACATCTCCTCAATAGAGAATTAAAGAATTCTCTCTAAACTTTTTCCTCTCCAATCCTTTGAGGATCTTCTTTCAAGAGGCTCCCACAAGTCTTGATCTTGTGTTAGAGTCATAGCTACGAAGACTTTGTGGAGGAGATAAAGACCTGGCAGAATATTCTCCATATTTTCAAGGTATGTTTTGTTTAACCTTAATTTTATTGTTTAATTTTAAATAAAATCAAAGACAATCCAATGCTTCCGCTTTGGGTTTAATTCGATTATTCCCTTCAATTGATATTAGAGCGGTATTTGAATTTTATTTAGAATTAAGGTTTTATATGGTGGGTATTTTATTTTCGTATATATGATACATGTGGTTTGCATAAAGGCTATTTAGCATATAGATTTATTGCTTTAATTAGATCTATTGTAAAATCCTTTTGTTGGATTTACGTATTTGTGTAATTTTATTAAACATTATACAACTCGTTCAAAACCTTGAAATTGCTCAATTTCAATCGACAATCAATATATGCGGCCAGAGGATCGATTTTGTTGAGTCTCAATTAAGCAACCGAAACACTTGTCGTTAAAATATATATATATGTATATATATATATATATATATATATATATATATATATATAGATATAGATATAGATATAGATATAGATATAGATATGGATATGGATATAGATATAGATATTGTAACGACCCTATAGGCTCAACACGCTACCTAAGAGTCATTACTAAGTCACGTCGCTATATTACCGAAAATTTCGGCAGCATAACAACGTAACTACGCGTAAACCAAAAATTTGACCCTTACCTGATAAGACATAGAATAACACACTTCTAAGATTTTCAAACAACCTCCTAGCATCCGACAAACTTCTCAATATGAAGCTAGGGTTCAAACAGCAGAAAGCCAAATACACGTGCACGATTTACAAAGAAAGGTTAAAAGAATTTGAAACATCCTCCTAAACATTTAAAAACTTGACATGAGTTCTATGTACATCTAGAAACATAAAAGAAGCGGAATAACGATCGCTCGGCTCCCATGACTCGAGTAGCTGATTTCCGGTCACGCGCTAGGGCCGATCTTAGCCTTACCTGAAAACATTTTAAAAAGGAAAAGGGTGAGTATTAACGAATAATACTCAGTAAGTCAATCATAGTTTCAAAATAAGAGTTTCAATCACATGCAACATGTCATTTTAAATCATAAAACCATCGTAAACCATCGCTTTAGTAGGGGACCTAAAATTCATTTTATAAACCATGTACTTTTCCTCGCGGCTCTCGTGAACGATTAAATTCTCCCGAGGGCCTCGTGAACAGTCCGAAGACAGTTTTTCCATCGAATAGAGTCCTCCCTAACTCTGAGAGTTAAGCTCGAAAGCTAACATACATCGTGGAGTCCGAAGACTCAGCCCGAAGGCTACCGTCGTGGAGTCCGAAGACTCAGCCCGTAGGCTACCATCGTGGAGTCCGAAGACTCAAGCCCGTCGGCTACCATCGTGGGGGCACTCTCGAACCCCGGGAGCATAGAGAGTCCGAAGACTCGGGTTCCCTCAAAACCCACATAAAACTTTTGGGAGAATTATCGTCACGGCCTTACATAAATCTTTTCATGAGCACACAACACATGCATGTGGTCCCATTCGTTTTAGAACATAGTTATGAATGCATAAATCAAGACAATCGCATTTCAAAGACATACATATCATTTCCATTCTTTTTAACAAGAAAACTCAAATAGAACTCATGGAAATGGCGTATAAAGGGATATACATATAAAACACTTTCTTTCTTAAATACTTACACGAAAAACATAAACTTTCAAAGTAAACATAGAGCTAGCTCAAGGTTTTGAAAACTTCTTTCGTTGTGAGATCCCTTACCTTAAGTCTTTACTTACTAAAATACCCTTTCTTCACTAGTAATGAGCTTCTTGAGTTCCCATTCCAAGTACGATCCAAGGTCCTCGACAAATCACCTAAAAAGTTTCCTAAACGTGTCTTAAACCATCCGAATTACGCTAAAACACATTCTAACATTAATAACTCGACGAAACGGACCAATTGGCAATATTTACCCAACTCCGGCAAGCGGCGGCGCGTGACCGGAGCACGGCGGCGCGTGGCCGGCGCGTGGGGCTTCCAATCGGCCCGTGAGAGCGCGTGGAGGCAAGAACCCGGCGTGTTGGCTTCGAATTTGGACAAATCCGATCCTGTCAGATCGTTTTTCCACCGATTTTCGACGGCTTGAACTCCGGTGAAAGAAGTCGAAGAAGAAGCAGACGGCGACGCGGCTTCACCGGCGGGGAACGAGTTGGTGTGATGATGAATGGAGCTGCAGCAGGGGCGGATAGCCGATGAACGACAACTGCACACAGAGGAAGCTGTACGAATGGTGGTTCGCGCGTTCGCAGTTCTCGGATGTCACCTCCGGCAGCGGTGGACGTCTTCGGCTAGGACGCTGCGACGGAAGGGAAACCGGCGGCGTCTGCTCCGTTCGGTTGCCGGCAGAAAGAAAACGGAGAAGATGGTGGATGGGTGTTCGGCCAGAGAGAGAGAGAGAGAGAGAGATAAGGATGGGTGTTCTCGGGTGAGAGAGTGGGGGAGAGAAGAAGAAAAGAAATGGAGGGATAAGGATGGTTCTTCTTTTAAAACAAAATTTCCAATTTTGCCCTTTGACCAAAACTTAATTTCCAAATTGCCCTCAACAACTTATTAAGTTCCAATTATACCCTTTTTCTCATTCTAAATTCCAAATTAACCTTCAAATTTAACTTACCCAATGCAAATCATTCCAATTTAATTCCCATAATTTGAAATTAATGCCTGTAATTAAGCCGGGCGTTACAGATATAGATATAGATATAGATATAGATATATAGATATATACATTTGAACAAGTTGGCGACTGTGACAATTTTGAACAAAAATATGAAAGGTTCGTATTACACCTACTGTGATATTCAAAAGCCCAATCTAAAAGTCCATGCACATGTTATTGTGCAATCAAACGATGAATGTGAACATATGTTGCCATTGGAGCTTCATTCAATGATCTCCAACTGCAAGTATTTCAATTGTTGAAGAAGATATGTTTTATGTGGGTCCGATAGGTTTAATTTCAAATGAAAATTGAAATAATGGAATTCAATTGAAATTGAAATTAGATTTCAATGAAATTTGGATTTAAAATTTCAATGAGATTTCATTTGGATTTCAATTAGAGATTGAAATAGGATTACAATTGAAATTGAAATTTGATTTCAAATTTCAGAAATTTAGTATGGATAGTTGATCATTGGGTTAGAGAAATTTATTGAAAATTTTTATGATGTGACTGTTGTTTTTGGTTAACCTATTTTAAGGATGGAATTTTAAAGACCAAGATATGTCTTGCTTTTAAATATTGTAATTTAAATTGTCTTCAATTTCTTAGGATATACCAAATATGCCGGTCAATTTGGCTAAGTTTAATTTAATTGTGCATGTGATGTATGTTTTAAATTAATGGATTGTTGCATAAAGTATGTCATTTAGATTAAAATCCCACCATAGGTTAAGCATGATCACACATCTTATCTTATTTTTTAATATAATTGTTATATTTAAAAAATTCGTTGGATAATTAAATTAGGATTTTTTTTTTTAGGATGCATGTTTTCTTAATAAGATTAGGGCTTCCTTTTATTAAAGGTATTCTTGATAATTGTTTAAAATAGTTTAAATTTAGTTTATCTTCTTCTTCTAATAAGATTAGAATTTAGGACAATCTTTTAATTTTGTTATAAAAGGGTTTAAAATGGTAGAATTTTAAGATTATCCAAGTGAGTTAGTTTTTGATAGGATTAAAAACATTCCAAAATTAGACCCAAAAACGGTCTATTTCAAGTCTACTTTCAATTTTACTCAAGAATGGGGAGTAAAGATTGTTGAAGACAAGATTGCTGTCCACAACAATCCTGAGTCTTTGAATCTCCTCACCAGGAATCAAATCCTCTCACACAGAGAGGATTACTCATATATTCATCTTGGATTAGTCCAGGTTGCAATCAAGCCGCTGTTCAGAACCGGCCTTAATACTCCTATCCTTCTCACTTTGAGGGATAGGAGATTCTTACGGTTTCAGGATTCTCTTTTAGCAATGGTTGAAACCAATTTGGAAAGCGGACTGGCCTATTTCAATTGATATCCATGTTATCCGCTATCACTTCAAGATCCCAGAATTCTAAATTCTTTGATTCTGGATGTTTACTTCAAATATCTGAACATGCAACCAGATGCTCATGCATTTGTTGTTATATTCAGATTGTGCTATCGCCTAATGAAGACAGAGATAGCTCCAAGAGCCTTAAGGGGTTCCCCAAAAGGCAAAACCATACTCCTTGAAGAAAATGTTTCGAGATCTAATATTCAGGTCCTGAAAACATTACACTGGACAGACATAACTCGGAATTCTCATTGGATACTTGAACGAGCCATCGCTCCAGCAGTACCCCTCCGAAGTATGCCACTCAACTAGTTGAGCATCCAGATGGAACTGTTGAAATAAGTTTCACTCAAGAAACGCCATTGGTTCCAAAAGTCTCAACTTTTGCTCCATCCAGGTAGAGTGCCTCAGATTTTGAAGGAGAAGCTTCATCTTCCAGAAGCTTCGAACCTCAAAAACCATTGAGAAGATCTTTATCTGCAAAGATTAACTCAGTTGACTTTGCTCCTCGCATACCAGAAACAACATATGTGAGGACAAATTCTCCTACTCAATCAGATATGGATGTCAGAAGCCAATTTAATGAGCTCAACATCATATCTGAAGGATTCAAGATAAACATGGAATTCTTGAAAGAGGATTTCATGAACTTGAAGTGGAAAATGCCTAGAAAGTTTTTCTTCAAGGCATATGACAAGGAAGAAAGAGAAGAATTTAAAGCTACATGGATCTCTACCATGGAAGCCCTTGAACAAAATATTCCTTCTTTCAATTGTTCGCCAGCCGAGAAAATTATAATGAGCAGGTGAACGTTATAAAAGAAACTCTCTGGAGAACTCAAGAAGGAGAAGTTTCTAGTACTCATCCACCCTTGGAACAGATTGAATTCAGAAATTCCAAGGGAAATCTAGTTGTTGCCTCTCCATTCAAGCAATTGTCCTTGGAAGAGGAAAACAAAAACCACTCTAAAGGTATTCGAGGAGTTTTTGCTTAAAACAACTTCACAAACAAGATGCTATCCACCATGGCAGAACAAATGGATCGTATTGAGGAGAAGGTGTTCACTCCTCCAAAGATTCAAAAGCCTCTTAGGATAGGATCATCTGGAATCCCAATAATTGAGGATACTCTTTCAAATTTTGGAAGGATTCCAGGACGGTCAGTTCCATTACTAAAAAGCAAAGAAGAGATCTTGCTTGAATCAATTCAACAGGAGCTCAACAAGCTTAATGGAAAGTCTCCTCAAATCAATGTACTCAATGATGACGAGATAGCTGAGATAATTGCAGAAATGCAGCAAGCAGCAATCTCAGATGAAGAGCCTAGAGAAATAAATAGAATCTCTGTGCACTCAAAAAGTAACCCAAGGACTTATTATCCAAGGGCTACTCACCCAGATCTGACAATAGAAGACCGAAATCATGTTATTGCCAGTTCATTTGATGGATCATCCATTTATGATGGAATATTGACGGTCTTTCTCAATATTTGATCATGAATGTCGTCCAAGAAATGTTTGTTGCTAATGCAGCATACACTTCAAAAGGCGCGACTGATCACCAAATCGCCAAGCTTCTTGTTGCTGGATTTACAGGCATTCTAAGAGGATGGTGGCAAAATAACTTCAATGATGAAGAAAGAAGGGTAATTCTCACTCATACATCTCCAGTAGAAATAACTGATTCTACTAGAACAGTGAGAGAAGTTGGAGAATCCTCTTCAACAGCCCAAAGTAGGGTATCTCCAGGAGCCACTGGTGTCACTTCAGCGGCCCTATCAACAGCCCTTGCAGCCACTACAAGGGGATTCAAAGAAGATGCAGTTACAACCCTCTGCTTTAGCATAATCAAAGCTTTTGTTGGAGACAACAATGATTATGTTAATCAAGCAGGTGAATACCTTCAAAGACTGACTTGTCCAAAACTTCAAGACTTTGAATGGTATAAATAGAATTTCTTAACATAAGTCTATAAGAGAACGGATGCCCATAGCCCGTTCTGGAAAGAAAGATTTATAGTCGGATTACCAAAAATATTTGGCTCCGAACTATTACTTCATCTCCGAGAATTCTACAAAGGAGAAATTCCATGGAGCTCGGTCACTTATGGCGAGCTTTGTCATTTCGTTATTAGCCAAGTAGGAAAGCAATGTCTTGAAGCTGCTCGGCATGAAAAGCAAAATAAGTCCAGAGGAACGAAACAAGAATTCAGACAGTTTTGCAAAATATATTACTATCATCATGAAGCTCCGTCTGTCAGGAAGAATAAGAGGCTTAATCTGTAACACCCGAGACTCTTTGGTAAAGTTTTATTATGAATTTAATTATTTTAAGGGTATTTTGGTAATTTTTGGAAAAGAAAAGGGCATTTTGGTCTTTTAGAGAAGATATTTTAATAATATTATTATTATTATTATTATTATTATTATTATTATTATTATTATTATTATTATAAAAAAAAAAAAAAAAAAAAAGAAAAAAAAAGAAAATTTCTTCTCTCTCTCGGTCGTCTCCCTCCCGAACTCACACACACACTCTCTCTCTCTCTCTCTCTCTCTCTCTCTCGCCGAAGCTCCAGCCCCGCCGCACGCCGTCGCCGACCGCCACGAACACCCACCCTCTGCCGATTTCTTCTTCTTCTTCTTCCTCGCCGGCCGCGCAGAGGCTGAACCGCCGCCCTCCGAGCTGCTGTGGTTCGCGCGCGCAACCCACGTCCGCCGTGAACCAGAAGCTCCGCCGCCACGAACGCCTAGCCTCGCCGAATAGAGCAACTCGCTGCCGTGGAGTGTTCGAAGCCGCCACAGCACTGAACATCGCCGGAAAACACCATTTCCGCCGCGATTTCAAGGTGGGTTTTCGTTCCGTGAGGAGTTTGGCATTTTGAGCTTGAGTTTGATCGATTTTCAGCAAAATAACTTCGGATTATTGTAGATCGGGCTGCAACATACCAGAAACGAACCTTCACACGCCGATTGGAAGCCCCACGCACCGCCGCGGTGAAGTCCACGCGCCGCCGTGCTCCGGTCACGCGCCGCCGCTCGCCGGAGTTGGGTAAAAATTGCCATTAGGTCCGTTTCGTCGAGTTATTAATGATAGAATGTGTTTTAGCGTAATTCGGATGGTTTAAGATACGTTTAGAACACTTTTTAGGTAAATTGTCGAGGACCTAGGATCGTACTTGGAGTGGGAACTCGAGAAGCTCATTACTAGTGAAGAAAGGGTATTGTAGTAAGTAAAGATATAAGGTAAGGGATCTCACAACGAAAGAAGTTTTCAAAACTTGAGCTAGCTCTATGATTACTCTGAAAGTTTATGTTTTCATGTTAAGTATTTAAGAAAGAAAGTGTATTATATGTATGTCTTTGAAATGCGATTGCTATGATTTATGCATTCATAACTATGTTCTAAAACGAATGGGACCTCATGCATGTGTTGTGTGCTCATGAAAAGATTTATATAGGCTGTGACGATAATTCTCCCAAAAGTTTTATGTGGGTTTTGAGGGAACCCGAGTCTTCGGACTCTATATGCTCCCGGGGTTCGAGAGTGCCCCCACGACTGTAGCCGACGGGCTTGAGTCTTCGGACTCCACGATGGTAGCCTTCGGGCTGAGTCTTCGGACTCCATGATATATGTTAGCTTTCGAGCTTAACTCTCAGAGGTAGGGAGGACTCTATTCGACAGAAAAAACTATGTCTTCGGACTATTCAGAGGCCCTCGGGAGAATTTAATCGTTCACAAGAGCCGCGAGGAAAAGTACATGGTTTATAAAAGGAATTTTAGGTCCCCTACTAAAGCGATGGTTTACGATGGTTTTATGATTTAAAATGACATGTTGCATGTGATTGAAACTCTTATTTTAAAACTATGATGGACTTACTGAGTATTATTCGTTAATACTCACCCTTTTCCTTTTTAAAATGTTTTCAGGTAAGGCTAAGATCGGCCCTAGCGCGTGACCGGAGATCAGCTACTCAAGTCATGGGAGCCGACTGATCGCTATTCCGCTTCTTTTATGTTTCTAGATGTATATAGAACTCATGTTAAGTTTTTTTTTATGTTTAGGAGAATGCTTCAAAATCTTTTAAACCTTTCTTGTAAATCGTGCACGTGTATTTGATTTCTGCTGTTTGAACCCTAGCATCATATTAAGAAGTTTGTTGGATGCTAGGAGGTTGTTTGAAAATCTTAGAAGTGTGTTTTCTATGTCTTATCAGGAAGGGTAAATTTTTGGTTTTCGCGTAGTTACGTCGTTATGCTGCCGAAATTATTGGTAATATAGCGACGTGACTTAGTAATGACTCTTAGGTAGCGGGTTGAGCCTATAGGGTCGTTACATAATCAAGCCAAAGTTCATTACTCAAACTATCAGCAAAGATCCAAGACCTTCTTCTAAAGTCCTTACCGACAAGTTCAATATAGCAAAAAGAATCCTACTGTCAGTAGGAATTTTTCAAGAAGACCTTCTTCTAAAGTCCAGTGCTACAAATGCAGAGGATTTAGGCATTATGCTCCAAAATGTCCAATGAAGAAGAGAATCAATGAACTTAGTATCGAAGAAGATATTAAGAATGAACTACTCCAAATAGTGCGAACTGATTCAGAAGAATCAACTTATGAAGAATCTGAAGACGATCATGCACTTTAACTCCTTGAAGAATCTGAAATAGATATTTCCGAAGGAGAAATACCTCATAAACCTGACTGCAAATGAGGGAGATTTTGCGGTTGTTTTAACTGCATAAATGTCCTAACTAAGGATCAGGAATTTCTATTTGAGGCGGCTGAACAAATTGCAGATGCCAACCTCAAAAGAAATATACTCATTCGTCTGAAAGAATCTCTTCAGAAAGAAATGGAGAAAGAGTATGCTTCAGTTGATACTCATTATCCAAACATCGAAGATGTCTTTTCCCTTTTCAAAAAAGAAAAGCAAGAAATCAAAGCTTCAGATTTGAAGTCCGAGATCAATAAACTCAAGGAAGAGGTTAAGGAGCTTCGCCTTGATTATCAAAAGGACATAGCACAATTGTCCATCGAAGTTGCTATGATTAAATCAAATCAAGCAACTACTTCAACAGCACAGGCAGATGGAGAACATTTGGAATCTTCAGCAGAAGAAGAACAGTTCTTATCTACCTTGCAAAAAGTCCAGTATCAGAAATGGTATGTTAAGGTATCATTACAGATACATGATTTTTCAATTAATGCAATTGCTCTAGTAGATTCAAGAGCAGATCAGAATTGCATTCATGAAGGCATTATTCCTTCGAGGTATTTCGAGAAGACAATGGAAACCTTGAGAGAGGCGGATAATCAGCCTTTATTCATCAGGCACAAGCTTCCAGAAGTGCATATATGCAACAACGGAGTATGCTTTGTGACCTCATTCTTATTAATCAAGGACCTAAATCAAGCAGTGATTTTAGGTACACCGTTCATTACTCAATTATATCCATTACAGGTAACAGATGAAGGAATCTGCTCGTCAATCATGGATAAAACCATTATATTCAAATTTATTGACCCATTAAGAGAAAGCAATCTTAATGTTGTTGATAAGATCAACCTCAAGAAGAAGCAGATTGACTATCTGAAAGAAGAAATCAGCTTCAAGAAAGTTGAAGAACAACTTCAACTACCTGGAGTCCAGAGACGAATCAAGACTATTCAAAAGCAAATTGAACAACAAATTTGCTCCACTCATCCAGATGCCTTTTGGTCGAGGAAGAAATCAACTTGGAAATCCTTTTCATATGGTAAAGTTACCATATGTTTCTTCCTCGACCAGAAGGCATCTGGATGAGTGGAGCAAATTTGTTGTTCAATTTACTTTTGAATAGTCTTGATTCGTCTCTGGACTCCAGGTAGTTGAAGTTGTTCTTCAACTTTCTTGAAGCCGATTTCTTCTTTCAGATAGTCAATCTGCTTCTTTTTGAGGTTGATCTTATCAATAACATTAAGATTGCTTTCTCTTAATGGGTCAATAAATTTGAATATAATGGTTTTATCGATGATTGACGAGCAAATTCCTTCATCTGTTACCTATAATGGATATAATTGAGTAATGAACGGTGTACCTAAAATCACTGCTTGATTTAGTTCCTTGATTACTAAGAATGAGGTCACAAAGCAGACTCCGTTGTTGCATATATGCACTTTTGGAAGCTTGTGCCTGATGAATAAAGGCTGATTATTCGCCCCTCTCAAGGTTTCCATTGTCTTCTCGAAATACCTCGAAGGAATAATGCCTTCATGAATGCAATTCTGATCTGCTCCTGAATCTACTAGAGCAATTGCATTAATTGAAAAATCCTGTATCTGTAATGATACCTTATCAACATTTAATAAATATCTTTTCTTTAATGTATCTAATATAAATTAATTATTTTAATATTTAATTATCTAACTTTTAGAGAATTACCTCTTGCTAGTCTTTTCATTCGATTCAAGTTGATGTTAATCAACCTTAAATGCCAAAGTCAAGTATAATCTTTTAGGAGAAAACAATGTCTTTTTATTCTTGATTCTATAATCCTGAATACCTCAGTATTTTATAGTATGATACATGTCAACATTTTAAAATAAACAAATTGTTCTTATTTTAATATATTAGATATTAAAATATATTATTTAATTATCTTCTCTAGACCACTATAAATAGGACCCTAGGGGTGAGCCATTGGGCATTCATGAAAGAACACACATCTCCTCAATAGAGAATTAAAGAATTCTCTCTAAACTTTTTCCTCTCCAATCCTTTGAGCATCTTCTTTCAAGAGGCTCCCACAAGCCTTGATCTTGTGTTAGAGTCATAGCTACGAAGACTTTGTGGAGGAGATAAAAACCTAGTAGAATATTCTCCATATATTCAAGGTATGTTTTGTTTAACCTTAATTTTATTGTTTAATTTTAAATAAAATCAAAGACGATCTAATGCTTCCGTTTTGGGTTTTATTCGATTATTCCCTTCAATTGGTATCAGAGCGGTCTTTGAATTTTATTTAGAATTAAGCTTTTATATGGTGGGTATTTTATTTTCATATATATGATATATGTGGTTTGCATAAAAGCTGTTTAGCATATAGATTTATTGCTTTAATTAGATCTATTATAAAATCCTTTTGTTGGATTTACGTATTTGTGTAATTTTATTAAACATTATACAACTCGTTCAAAACCTTGAAATTGCTCAATTTCAATCGACGGTCAATATATACGGCCAGAGGGTCGATTTTGTTGCGTCACAATTAAGCAACTCAGACACTTGCCGTTAAAATATATATATATATATATATAGATATATAGATATATACATTTGAACAAGTTGGTGACTGTGACAATTTTTAACAAAAATATGAAAGGTTCGTATTACACCCGCTGTGATATTCAAAAGCCCAATCTAAAAGCCCATCAACATGTTATTGTGCAATCAAACCATGAATGTGAACATATGTTGCCATTGGAGCTTCATTCAATGATCTCCAACTGCAAGTATTTCAATTGTTGAAGAAGACATGTTTTATGTGGGTCCGATAGTTTTAATTTCAAATTAAAATTGAAATAATCGAATTCAATTGAAATTCAAATTAGATTTCAATGAAATTTGGATTTAAAATTTCAATGAGATTTCATTTGGATTTCAATTAGAGATTGAAATAGGATTACAATTGAAATTGAAATTTGATTTCAAATTTTAGAAATTTAGTATGGATAGTTGATCATTCGGTTGGAGAAATTTATGGAAAATTTTTATGATGTGACTGTTGTTTTTGGTTAACCTATTTTAAGGATGGAATTTTAAAGGCCAAGATATGTCTTGGTTTTAATTATTGTAATTTAAATAGTCTTCAATTTCTTAGGATATGCCAAATATGCTGGTCAATTTTGCTAAGTTTCATTTAATTGTGCATGTGATTTATGTTTTAAATTAATTGATTGTTGCATAAAGTATGTCATTTAGATTAAAAACCCACCATAGGTTAAGCATGATCACACATCTTATCTTATTTTTTAATATAATTGTTATATTTAAAAAATTCGTTGGATAATTAAATTAGAATTTTTTTTTTTAGCATGCATGTTTTCCTAATAAGATTAGGGCTTCCTTTTATTAAAGGTATTCTTGATAATTGTTTAAAATAGTTTAAATTTAGTTTATCTTCTTCTTCTAATAAGATTAGAATTTAGGATAATCCTTTAATTTTGTTATAAAAGGGTTTAAAATGGTAGAATTTTAAGATTATCCAAGTGAGTTAGTTTTTGATAGGATTAAAAACATTTATTTATAAATTCACTTAGGTTCTTTGATACAGTAATTAATTAAAGAGTAATGAATTTTTTGAAATAAAAATTGACTATAAAGGAACTCTGTCTATGGAAGGTTCTGTCTAGACTGGGTATTTAAGCTGACCGAAAGGGAACACCTCTAACTGGGAACCGACCTGGAGTTGAATTAGTCAAATTTTATTTAATTTCACTAAGCATGCTCATAATGTGATTAATTTTTTAAATAGTTTAAAAACATAGTAATTCACATTAACATCAATCTAACAACATAAGGGTTATGAAAGATAGATTGGAAACTTAAATAAATGAGATTAGCCTAATTTGTCTACTCTATTTCAAAATAGCAACTGGGTGAAGGAAATGTGTCAACATATCCTACGGTCTCCATCATTGGTTCGCATCGTGAGATTCATGTGGGGCTTCGTGCTGGCTTTTGGACCGCCCCCCTACGGAAGGTGTTTGCATGGGTCAATATCAGGGTCAACTCTTGAGAAGGATAAGATTGTAGTTTTGTTTCCAATACTTGACCTACCCTACGCCGCCACTTGTTGGGATAAAACTATGGGATCTAAAATGATGGGTCACAATTACAAAGGGCTTATTAAGGTTGTTAATGATGTTCTTGACCAAAACAATAATAACTAAATATTATAGGAATAAGAGTTATTTTGGTATAATATTTGGTTGAGGTTGGCTCAGTTTAGTGAATGAACATTTGACCTACCATACGACGGCACTTGTTCTAACTCACTAAAGTACAATATAGCATTAGAAAAGATTTATAGGTTCATTTTTCAAATTATTTGATTTGTATGCTAAAATTAATGGATAATTGTTTGCATGATGTTAAATTATATATTTTATATATTTCAATATTATGTCAGTTTCTCTCATAATTTTTAATTTTATTACAGATAAATGAAAGTTGAGAAATTTTATTACTTGGAAAAGTAACATTCACACTATAATGGTAGTGTAAAATTTTGAATTTGTCTTTATTGAAGAATATTCTCAAAACCTATTGCTAATGCTATTCGAATTGTTCGTGAAGCACATGATTAACGAATCAAAAGTAAACGAGATAGCTTGTACGTATTCTCCCAGTTGACATATTAGCTATCAAATTTAGAAGATAAAGAAAATGACAGCAACATATGAGATGTTGATGTCAACATAAGCTAAATTTAGAAAATTTTCTAAATGATCTCAAAACTAAGTATTACAAAAATCCAACTAAAGCAACCAAATGATTGAAGCTATATAAAAGGAAATAGTTCCTAAATTAGCCAGGACAATCATAATAAGAGAAATTTTTAAAATACCTCTAAGAAAAAAAATATAAATGAAAGTAAATTTGATTTACTAAATTTTTGGTGGAATATAAATAACGTCACCTAGATAGTTGATATAAGATCTACTATCAAGATTTATTCTTCATTACATTTAATATGTAATTCTTGGAAAATACTTAACATGTAGAATAGTTTCTACAAGTTGGCACCAGGAAGCCCATCTCAGTTAGTGTAGTGGGAGACGTTAAGATATCATTAAGTAATAATTGTTAATTAATGCCGAATGTGGTGTTTTATTACCACAAGAGAAATTCAATTTCTCAAACTTTATTACTAAAAAGTTCATATAGTATGAATTATTTTTTTATTTTAAAAATTGTTTGAAAATACATTCAGCTAAAAATAAGAACAATTTGTTTATTTTAAAATGTTGACATGTATCATACTATAAAATACTGAGATATTCAGGATTATAGAATCAAGAATAAAAAGACATTGTTTTCTCCTAAAAGATTATACTTGACTTTGGCATTTAAAATTGATTAACATCAACTTGAATCGAATGAAAAGACTAGCAAGAGGTAATTCTTTAAAAGTAAGATAATTAAATATTAAAATAATTAATTTATATTAGATACATTAAAGAAAAGATATTTATTAAATTTCAATTGGATTCAAATTAAGAAATAGATGTCGTAGTAGAATTTTAAAAGGTTTGAATAAGATTCAAATTGGTTAGATAAATATATTTTAATATATTAGATATTAAAATATATTATTTAATTATCTTCTCTAGAGCACTATAAATAGGACCCTAGGGGTGAGCCATTGGGCATTCATGATAGAACACACATCTCCTCAATAGAGAATTAAAGAATTCTCTTTAAACTTTTTCCTCTCCAATCCTTTGAGGATCTTCTTTCAAGAGGCTCCCACAAGCCTTGATCTTGTGTTAGAGTCATAGCTACGAAGACTTTGTGGAGGAGATAAAGACCTGACAGAATATTCTCCATATTTTCAAGGTATGTTTTGTTTAACCTTAATTTTATTGTTTAATTTTAAATAAAATCAAAGACGATCCAATGCTTCTGCTTTGGGTTTAATTCGATTATTCCCTTCAATTGGTATCAGAGCGGTCTTTGAATTTTATTTAGATTTAAGGTTTTATATGGTGGGTATTTTATTTTCATATATATGATATATGTGGTTTGCATAAAGGCTATTTAGCATATAGATTTATTGCTTTAATTAGATCTATTATAAAATCCTTTTGTTGGATTTACGTATTTGTGTAATTTTATTAAACATTATACAACTCGTTCAAAACCTTGAAATTGCTCAATTTCAATCGACGGTCAATATATGTGGCCAGAGGATCGATTTTGTTGAGTCTCAATTAAGCAACCCAAACACTTGCCGTTAAAATATATATATATATATATATATATATATATATATATATATATATATATATATATATATAGATATATAGATATATACATTTGAACAAGTTGGCGACTGTAACAATTTTGAACAAAAATATGAAAGGTTTGTATTACACCTGCTGTGATATTCAAAAGCTCAATCTAAAAGCCCATGAACATGTTATTGTGCAATCAAACCATGAATGTGAACATATGTTGCCATTGGAGCTTCATTCAATGATCTCCAACTGCAAGTATATCAAATGTTGAAGAAGATATGTTTTATGTGGGTCCGATAGGTTTAATTTCAAATTAAAATTGAAATAATCGAATTCAATTGAAATTCAAATTAGATTAAATTTGGATTTAAAATTTCAATGAGATTTCATTTGGATTTCAATTAGAAATTGAAATAGGATTACAATTGAAATTGAAATTTGATTTCAAATTTCAGAAATTTAGTATGGATAGTTGATCATTTGGTTGGAGAAATTTATGGAAAATTTTTATGATGTGACTGTTGTTTTTGGTTAACCTATTTTAAGGATGGAATTTTAAAGACCAAGATATGTCTTGGTTTTAATTATTGTAATTTAAATTGTCTTCAATTTCTTCGGATAGGCCAAATATGCCGGTCAATTTTGCTAAGTTTAATTTAATTGTGCATGTGATTTATGTTTTAAATTAATTGATTGTTGCATAAAGTATGTCATTTAGATTAAAAACCCACCATAGGTTAAGCACGATCACACATCTTATCTTATTTTTTAATATAATTGTTATATTTAAAAAATTCGTTGGATAATTAAATTAGGATTTTTTTTTTAGGATGCATGTTTACCTAATAAGATTAGGGCTTCCTTTTATTAAAGGTATTCTTGATAATTGTTTAAAATAGTTTAAATTTAGTTTATCTTCTTCTTCTAATAAGATTAGAATTTAGGACAATCTTTTAATTTTGTTATAAAAGGGTTTAAAATGATCGAATTTTAAGATTATCCAAGTGAGTTAGTTTTTGATAGGATTAAAAACATTTATTTATAAATTCACTTAGGTTCATTAATATAGTAATTAATTACAGATTAATGAATTTTTTGAAATAAAAATTGACTATAAGGGAACTCTGTCTATGGAAGGTTCTGTCTAGACTGGATATTTAAGCTGACCAAAAGGGAACATCTCTAAATGGTAACCGAACTGGGAGTTGAATTAGACAAATTTTATTTAATTTCCTAAGCATGCTCATAATGTGATTAATTTTTTAAGTAGATTAAAAACATAGTAATTCACATTAAAGATAGATTGGAAACTTAAATAAATGAGATTAGCCTAATTTTTCATACCCTATTTCAAAATAGTAAGTGGGAGAAGGAAATGTGTCAACATATCCTACGGTCTCCATCATTGGTTCGCATCGTGAGATTCATGTGGGGCCTCGTTGTGGCTTTTGGACCGTCCCCCTACGGAAGGTGATTGCATTGGTCAATATCAGGGTGAACTCTTGAGAAGGAAAAGATTGTAGTTTTGTTTTCAATACTTGACCTACCCTACGATGGCACTTGTTTGGATAAAACTATGAGATCTAAAATGATGGGTCACACTTACAAAGGGATTATTAAGGTTGTTAATGATGTCCTTGACCAAACCAATGGTAACTAAATATTATAGGAATAAGAGTTATTCTAGTATAATACTTGGTTGAGATTGTCTCAGTTTAGTGAATGAACATTTGACCTACCCTACGGCGGCACTTTTCTAACTCACTAAAGTACCATAGCATTAGAAAAGATTTATAGGGTTCATTTTTCAAATTGTTTGATTTCTATGCTAAAATTGAATGGATAATTGTTTGCATGATGTTAAATTATATATTTTATATATTTCAATATTATGTCAGTTTCTCTCATAATTTTTAAATTTATTACTGATAAGTGAAAATTGAGAAATTTTATTACTTGGAAAAGTAACCTTCACACTATAATGGTAGTGTAAAATTTTGAATTTGTCTTTATTGAGAAATATTCTCAAAGCCTGTTGCTAATGCTATTCGAATTGTTCGTGAAACACACGATTAACGAATCAAAAGTAAACGAGATGGCTTGTACGTATTCTCCTAGTTGACATATTAGATGTCAAATTTAGAAGATAAAGAAAATGACAGCACCATATGAGATGTTGATGTCAACATAAGCTAAATTTAGAAAATTATGTAAATGATCTCAAAACTATGTATTACAAAAATCCAACTAAAGAAACCAAATGATTGAAGCTATATAAAAGGAAATAGTTCCTAAATTAGCCAGGATAATCATAATAAGAGGAATTTTTGAAATACCTCCAAGAAGAAAAATATAAATGAAAGTAAATTTGATTTACTAAATTTTTGGTGGAATATAAATAACATCACCTAGATAGTCGATATAAGATCTACTACCAAGATTTATTTTTCATTACATTTAATATGTAATTCTTGGAAAATACTTAACATGTAGAATAGTTTCTACAAGTTGGCACCAGGAAGCCCATCTCATTTAGCGTAGTGAGAGATGTTAAGATGTCATTAAGTAATAATTGTTAATTAATGCTGAATGTGGTGTTTTATTACCACAAGAGAAATTCAATTTCTCAAACTTTATTACTAAAAAGTTCATATAGTATGAATTATTTTTTTATTTAAAAAATTGTTTGAAAATACATTCAGCTAAAAATAAGAACAAATTGTCTATTTTAAAATGTTGACATGTATCATACTATAAAATACTGAGATATTCAGGATTATAGAATCTAGAATAAAAAGACATTGTTTTCTCATAAAAGATGATACTTGACTTTGGCATTTAAGGTTAATTAACATCAACTTGAATTGAATGAAAAGACTAGTAAGAGGTAATTCTCTAAAAGTTAGATAATTAAATATTAAAATAATTAATTTATATTAGATACATTAAAGAAAAGATATTTATTAAATTTGAATTGGATTCAGATTAGGAAATAAATGTCGTAGGAGAATTTTGAAAGGTTTGAATAAGATTCAAATTGGTTAGATAAATATATTTTAATATATTAGATATTAAAATATATTATTTAATTATCTTCCCTAGATCACTATAAATAGGACCCTAGGGGTGAACCATTGGGCATTCATGATAGAACACACATCTCCTCAATAGAGAATTAAAGAATTCTCTCTAAACTTTTTCCTCTCCAATCATTTGAGGATCTTCTTTCAAGAGGCTCCCACAAGCCTTGATCTTGTGTTAGAGTCATAGCTACGAAGACTTTGTGGAGGAGATAAAGACCTGACAGAATATTCTCCATATTTTCAAGGTATGTTTTGTTTAACCTTAATTTTCTTGTTTAATTTTAAATAAAATCAAAAACGATCCAATGCTTCTGCTTTGGGTTTAATTCGATTATTCTCTTCAATTGGTATCAGAGCGGTCTTTGAATTTTATTTAGATTTAAGGTTTTATATGGTGGGTATTTTATTTTCATATATATGATATATGTGGTTTGCATAAAGGCTATTTAGCATATAGATTTATTGCTTTAATTAGATCTATTATAAAATACTTTTGTTGGATTTACTTATTTGTGTAATTTTATTAAACATTATACAACTCGTTCAAAACCTTGAAATTGCTCAATTTCAATCGACGGTCAATATATGCGGCCAGAGGATCGATTTTGTTGAGTCTCAAATAAGTAGCCGAAACACTTGCCATTAATATATATATATATATATATATATATATATATATAGATATAGATATATATATATATATATAGATATATATATATAGATATAGATATATATATATATATATATAGATATATATATATAGATATAGATATATACATTTGAACAAGTTGGCGACTGTGACAATTTTGAACAAAAATATGAAAGGTTCATATTACTCCTACTGTGATATTCAAAAGCCCAATCTAAAAGCCCATGAACATGTTATTGTACAATCAAACCATGAATGTGAACCTATGTTGCCATTGGAGCTTCATTCAATGATCTCCAACTGCAAGTATTTCAATTGTTGAAGAAGATGTGTTTTATGTGGGTCCGGTAGGTTTAATTTCAAATTAAAATTGAAATAATGGAATTCAATTGAAATTGAAATTAGATTTCAATGAAATTTGGATTTAAAATTACAATGAGATTTCATTTGGATTTCAATTAGAGATTGAAATAGGATTACAATTGAAATGGAAATTTGATTTCAAATTTCAGAAATTTAGTATGGATAGTTGATCATTCGTTGGAGAAATTTATGGAAAATTTTTATGATGTGACTGTTGTTTTTTGTTGACCTATTTTAAGGATGGAATTTTAAAGACCAAGATATGTCTTGGTTTTAATTATTGTAATTTAAATTGTCTTCGATTTCTTAGGATATGCCAAATATGCGTTCAATTTTGCTAAGTTTAATTTAATTGTGCATGTGATGTATGTTTTAAATTAATTGATTGTTGCATAAAGTATGTCATTTAGATTAAAATCCCACCACAGGTTAAGCATGATCACACATCTTATCTTATTTTTTAATATAATTGTTATATTTAAAAAATTCGTTGGATAATAAAATTAGGATATATTTTTTTTAGGATGCATGTTTTCCTAATAAGACTAGGGCTTCCTTTTATTAAAGGTATTATTGATAATTGTTTAAAATAGTTTAAATTTAGTTTATCTTCTTCTTCTAATAAGATTAGAATTTAGGATAATCTTTTAATTTTGTTATAAAAGGGTTTAAAATGGTAGAATTTTAAGATTATCCAAGTGAATTAGTTTTTGATAGGATTTGAAACATTTATTTATAAATTCACTTAGGTTCATTAATATAGTAATTAATTAAAGATTAATGAATTTTTTGAAATAAAAATTGACTATAAGGGAACACTTTCTATGGAAGGTTCTGTCTAAACTGGGGTATTTAAGCTGACCAAAAGGGAACACCTCTAACTGGGAACCGACCTGGAGTTGAATTAGTCAAATTTTATTTAATTTCACTAAGCATGCTCATAATGTGATTAATTTTTTAAATAATTTAAAAACATAGTAATTCACATTAACATCAATCTAACAACATAAGGGTTATGAAAGATAGATTGGAAACTTAAATAAATGAGATTAGCCTAATTTGTCTACCCTATTTCAAAATAGCAAGTGGGAGAAGGAAATGTGTCAACATATCCTACGGTCTCCATCATTGGTTCGCATCGTGAGATTCATGTGGGGCCTCGTGGCGGCTTTTGGACCGCCCCCCTACGGAAGGTGTTTGCAAGGGTCAATATTAGGGTGAACTCTTGAGAATGATAAGATTGTAGTTTTGTTTCCAATACTTAACCTACCCTACGACGGCACTTGTTGGGATAAAACTATGGGATCTAAAATGATGGGTCACACTTACAAAGGGCTTATTAAGGTTGTTAATGATGTTCTTGACCAAAACAATAATAACTAAATATTATAGGAATAAGAGTTATTTTGGTATAATATTTGGTTGAGGTTGGCTCAGTTTAGTGAATGAACATTTGACCTACCCTACGACGACACTTGTTCTAAATCACTAAAGTACCATAGCATTAGAAAAGATTTATAGGGTTCATTTTTCAAATTGTTTGATTTCTATGCAAAATTTGAATGGATAATTGTTTGCATGATGCTAAATTATATATTTTATATATTTCAATATTATGTCAGTTTCTCTCATAATTTTTAATTTTATTACTGATAAGTCAAAATTGAGAAATTTTATTACTTGGAAAAGTAACATTCACACTATAATGGTAGTGTAAAATTTTGAATTTGTCTTTATTGAGAAATATTCTCAATACCTGTTGCTAATGTTATTCGAATTGTTCGTGAAGCACATGATTAACGAATCAAAAGTAAACGAGATAGCTTGTACGTATTCTCCTAGTTGACATATTAGCTATCAAATTTAGAAGATAAAGAAAATGACAGCAACATATGAGATGTTGATGTCAACATAAGCTAAATTTAGAAAATTGTCTAAATGATCTCAAAACTAAGTATTACAAAAATCCAACTAAAGAAACCAAATGATTGAAGGTATATAACAGGAAATAGTTCCTAAATTAGCCATGACAATCATAATAAGAGAAATTTTTTAAATACCTCTAAGAAAAAAAAATATAAATGAAAGTAAATTTGATTTACTAAATTTTTGGTGGAATATAAATAACGTCACCTAGATAGTCGATATAAGATCTACTATCAAGATTTATTCTTCATTACATTTAATATGTAATTCTTGGAAAATACTTAACATGTAGAATAGTTTCTACAAGTTGGCACCAGGAAGCCCATCTCAGTTACTGTAGTAGGAGACGTTAAGATGTCATTAAGTAATAATTGTTAATTAATGCTGAATGTGGTATTTTATTACCACAAGAGAATTTCAATTTCTCAAACTTTATTACTAAAAAGTTCATATAGTATGAATTATTATTTTTTTATTTTAAAAATTGTTTGAAAATACATTTAGCTAAAAATAAGAACAATTTGTATATGATAAACTGTTGACATATATCATACTATAAAATACTGAGATATTCAGGATTATAGAATCTAGAATAAACAGACATTGTCTTCTCCTACAAGATGATACTTGACTTTGGCATTTAAGGTTGATTAACATCAACTTGAATCGAATGAAAAGACTAGTAAGAGGTAATTCTCTAAAAGTTAGATAATTAAATATTAAAATAAATAATTTATATTAGATACATTAAAGAAAAGATATTTATTAAATTTGCGTTGGATTCAGATTAGGAAATAGATGTCGTAGGAGAATTTTAAAAGGTTTGAATAAGATTCAAATTGGTTAGATAAATATATTTTAATATATTAGATATTAAAATATATTATTTAATTATCTTCTCTAGACCACTATAAATAGGACCCTAGGGGTGAACCATTGGGCATTCATGATAGAACACATATCTCCTCAATAGGGAATTAAAGAATTCTCTCCAAACTTTTTCCTCTCCAATCCTTTGAGGATCTTCTTTCAAGAGGCTAGCACAAGCCTTGATCTTGTGTTAGAGTCATAGCTACGAAGACTTTGTGGAGGAGATAAAGGCATGCCAGAATATTCTCCATATTTTCAAGTTATATTTTTTTTAACCTTAATTTTATTGTTTAATTTTAAATAAAATCAAAGACGATCCAATGCTTCCGCTTTGGGTTTATTTCGATTATTCCCTTCATTTATTCTTCAGACGAGTCACAAGAACCCAACCTTTATCTTCATCACTGATGGGTTTTATCTCATCTGTAAATTTATTCTTCGACGCTTCATGTTGAAACCAAATAGCTATAGGTTCAAAGGTTCTAGATTGAACCAGGTTCACTTTCTAATAATGAAGCGAACTAGAGCGCATTTGACTGCATGTGTTTATTGTTAATGCAACATGATTTGATTGAACTGTTTCTATAAGGTCTTGCTCAATTTTTCCTTCTTTTGCTAACTTTAGAATTAGCTCTTTTAAGACAAAACATTTCTTCACCAGGTGATTGACAACTCGATGATACTTACAGTAGTTGGGATCATCGATTTTTTCCATCTTTTTTGGTCACTTACACTTGAAGAGTTCAATAAATCGTGTGTCCAGTAGTTGTTCTAACATGGCAGGAATGTTAGAATCAATAAAAGGATATATTTTTTTCTGTCTTTCCTTCAAAGTTAAGCAATGCCTTTCATTTCCTTGTCGCTCTCCAATCTTCTTGTCTTTTCCTTTTGAAGACAACTTGAGAGGGGTTGTATTGACAACCATAGACTCTTTTGAAGTTTCCTCATTGTTAATTCTCTTCTTCCTTATGTTAGGGACTAGAAGGTCTTTGTCTCATTGACTAACAAACTCAGCTCCATGTTGTGGTTGCGAGTTGCTAACTCTTCAAAGGTACGAGGCTTTATACCTTGGAGGATGTACAAAAGTCTCCAGTGCATGCCTTGAATGCACATCTCCACAACAGATAATTCAGTGAGATAGTCTTTGCAACCAAGACTCATGGCTCTCCACCGATTGATGATGTCGACAACAAGTTCACCTTTTCGTTGTCTAAAGTTGGTGAGCTCGAACATGCTGACAATTCGTCTTGTGCTTTAAAAGCGATTTAGAAATTCCTTTTCAAACTGTTCTCAACTATCTAGTGACTCGGGTTCCAGGTCAGTGTACCGGTAGATCTCCTCGTGTACCAGCATTTTCACATGTCTCGATGAAATGAGCAACATGTTGCTTAGGGTTGCCTTTTCTATCAAATTACTGAAACTTTAGTGGGTGGTATCCAGTTGGCATTCTCAAACTATCAATTCTCTTGGTATATGGTTTATAATATAAGAGAACTTTGAGAAACCCTACCATATTGAGCTCTAATGGAGTTGATTATCATGTCCTAAAGTTGTTGGACAGATAGTGAAGCAATCGAAGTAGAGTGTTGTGATTCATCTTCCTGCACAAACGATCTTTCCTTTGTTGCGATCTTTGACAATAGGAGTTTGACTTGATTCAGCAACATTTTGACTCTCAATCTAGCTCTTTAACTATGTAATTTGAGAATCTTTTTCTTCAATCTCCTTTACCAAGGTATTGATATGCTCTTGCATCTCTGTTAATCTTTCTTTCATAGTGAGTTTTTTAGTCATCATGAAAAATACTATGTAAGGATCGAGATCGAACAAGCAAAGGGGTTATACTTAACCAGGAACTTTTCATTAGTATATACCCCCAACAACATCATTACTTCACTCGCAATAATAGAAGGAGCTTGACTTTCTATTATGGGCAACAAAACCTATGTGCAAGTTGATCATGACAGTGGTCATCGAAGATGTATTTTTGAACATCATCACTTCATTTGTGCTTTGAGATGAGGTAGAGATTGTCCCATTGGGCGTGCCAATTTGTTCATACAAGATTTCAATAAGGAAATTTAATACATGTAAATGAATTTAATTTGTATTGATTTGAATGTAGTAGAGTACAATCTCTAATTTGTTCATTTGATTCTTCTCTCAAATGTGCATTTTTCTCAAGGGCTTTGCAAGCTTTTTCTCGAACGTAGATTTTTCTTTAGGGCTTCGCAGCTTGTTCTCGAATTTGTTTCGAGTGGTTTACAGCTTTTTCTCAAATGTGAATTTTTTTGGAGGGCTTTGCAACTTGTTCTCGATCTTCAAAGTCTTCTAGTCTTCAAGGCTTTCGTTCGGAGAGCGTGTTTGATCTTCAAGAGTTAGGGAGTCTTCTAATCTTTTTGTTTTTTTAATTCTCTCTAAGTTTTCTCTTTGAGATTTTCAACTTCTGAACCCCTCAAGTGAAGGGGAGATCTTCTATCTATAGAGCTTTCCATGGAGCATGTGGGCTTGGGCTTTAATCGCATTTGGGCCCAATCATTGGAATTGAACTTTGTTGGCTTTAGGCCTAACCAATTTCATTTTGGATTTTGTATAACTTTGGCCTAAATTCCATATGACCCAGTTTGACCAAATTAAATCATTTGGTCAAATGGTGAAGACGTGTGGCTTTGTAATTTTAGGATTTGTCAATTTTGTCTTCAAGTTAAATTTGAGACACATATCAATTTATAATTGGTCCCAAATTTAATTGTTTGTCATTTTTTCATTAATAATTTAGAATAATGACGTGATAATTTGGGATTAGCCAAAATTTCTCATTCAACTCTCCTGAAAAAAATTATAGATCTGCCACTTCTACAACTAATGGACACAAATTATTTATATAAGATTGTTATTGTGATTATTATTTTATTTTTGAGAATATCAAATGATAAAATACGCTTGTAGGAATTTGAATATTTTTTAAAAGAGTAAGAATGCGTCGACTATTAGCTATTCTCGCTGGCTCACATGACAACTGTTTGTGCATTATTATGGCAATTTGCTCACGTTGCTGATGTTTTATAATTATTTTAATTCTTAGTTTGTTACCTAATTCTTAAAAAGTATTGTTAAATTCTTAGCCAATATTTTTTAGTTTCTTAAATTTATTTTGGATTTTACCATAATTAACAAATCATGATACGATTTTTAAAACTTTAAATATCAATTCGAAGATTTTAAAATTCATTTTTTAATACAAACCTTTACCGTAAAATTAAAAAATTAAAAAAAGTTAAAAAAATATAATTAGAAAAATAGTATATACCTAAAAGGGGGAGTAATATATTTATCTTCAAATGTGCAATGAAGTTACTATCAGTTTTGCTGATTTTAGTACAGCCTAGCCTATAATACAAATAGTAACCTTGTAGGCCAATTTACACCATTTTATTTAATTTGTTATAGTCTCAAAGGAGAAAAAGAAAATGTAAAAAGAGAAGGTCAACTGTCCAACTGTCGTTTTCATTTGACTTTTACTCAACATGATTTAAATTTAAAGCCATTTGGCCTGTGAAATAATGTACAATTTAGAACGAGTCTAAATTATCTATGATAGCCCCCATCATGCTCAGTTTGAATCATGCATTTGATAAATATGAGGTTATAATATATTTCACATTTAAATATTTAAGATTGTGTTTAAATATGCAAGATAATTAATGTCAATGCATCTACTCATTTCTTTGATGTTAGAAGTTCAAATTTCGACCTTCACATTTATTGTATTAAAAAAAATCATATTTTTTTCATGGACAATAATTGCATATATAGGTTTTATTTAGTGAAATTTACCTGAGTTCTTAATATCCTTCTCTATATATTTGAATGAAAGAGGCCTAAAGTTATCACAAGTTTGTGCTCTTTTATTCCTTCCTTCAATCTCCTTCTAAATTGGTGACTCTCGATCCCTTTCCTCCCTCTTGCAGGTGAACGATTTATTCTCTTCTTCCTTTTTCCCCCCTTAAAAATTCATTTAGTTTACTTTGCATATATATTTTCATTCCAGAAGAAATAAAAACAACTTTTCAAATTAACTTACTAAATATCTAGTTCTATACATTTCATTTTTCTTGTTTTACCGTTTATATTTTTCTTTTACGTTTTCCTCTACCGCTATCTTACTTTTTATAGTTTTTTTCATGGAGAAGAACCATCATAAAGGATTTTGTTATTTGTGTTTTAAAATTTTATTTCCTCCCATAATTGTCTCTCCTTGATTCAAAAGCAGTTAAAGAGACTTGAGGATAATTTAACTAGTTAAAACATTATACATTTATTCTAAACATCATACGCTCAAACTTCTACCCACATTGTTGAACTCAATAAAAAAAAAAAAAAAAATTCCAAACACTCAACATGGTTTTTTTTTAGTTCAAACACTAGTTAATAATAATAATAATAAGTGAATTAATCTTTTCATGTTACAATTTAACTTCTGAGCTTCCACTCTTTCTTGTTTCTATGTAAAATTACTATTTTGTTATTCAATTTGGAAACCTTTTTATGTTCAACTTTAAATGTTACAATGAAATTAAAAAATTGTATATATTGAAGGGACCTTAATATATTTATCATCAATTTTAAGCATTCCGTTGGATGTTTGAAATGTACATTTCTTTGTTCAAGAAAACTTAAATAATAATGTCTTCTTTGTTCAAAGAGATTTGTAAACTCTGTGTTTCAGTTCAAATGGAAACCAGCCCTGTTGAAGCACATCAACAAAACAACGAACCATATGATATCATAGATATTGATGAGGTTGAACAAACTCGAGATAATGTTACAATATTCATCGAGGAAAAGCTACAGGAAATGCTTCCTATTATTCCGGAATGTAGCATCTATCGAGTTCCCAAACTGCTACTCAAGATGAATTGTATAGCCTATGTGCCGCAAGTCATTTCAATTGGCCCTTTTCACCATGATCAAGAAGTTTTCAAGGCCACAGAAGAGCTCAAGCTTCGATTTTTTAAAAGTTATCAATACCGCGTAGGAATGGATATTCAGGGCATTGTGGAAAAGGTCCGAAATTGGGAGAAAAGAGCCCGCCGATACTACTCAGAATTCATAGACATGAACAATGACGACTTTGTGAAAATGATGGTTTTAGATGGTTGTTTCATACTGGAGTTCATGATACTGGATTATTACAGTTTTCCTGAAACTGAAAACACGGTAAATTCTTCCTTTTATGATCATATATACTGTCATATATCTAACGACTTGATAAAGCTTGAGAATCAACTTCCTTTCTTTGTTCTTCAAGGTCTATTTGATCTTGTTTCACCGAGCTCTGAGAATAATGTCTCCTTTGAAAAAGTTGTACACGAATTTCTCGATGGGCATGTGTTGCCATCTCTACATGAGCAGGATCATGATAATATGTCCAATATAAAGCCACGACACTTCGTGGATTTCTTAAGCATTTACTTTGTTCCATCGGCCAGTAAAAACTCTGTACACCAACAGAGTAGTGAGGCTGATGTTGTCTTGAAGAAAGCCGACGAAAAAGGACAAAAACACATTATGAGTTTCAAAGGTGGGGTTTGTTATAATATGTCCAATATAATGCCACGACGCTTGGTGGATTTCTTAAGCTTTTACTTTGTCCCATTGGCCAGTGAAAACTCTGTACGCCAACAGAGTTGCCTTCCCCCAACTGCAACCGAGCTTAGTGAGGCTGGTGTTGTCTTCAAGAAAGCCGACGAAGAAGGACAAAAACACATTATGAGTTTCAAAGATGGGGTTTTGACAATCCCACCTTTTGAAATTAATGATTGCTTCGAAACATATGTGCGAAACTTGTTGGCATTTGAGCAGTTTACGATGGAGAATTGTGCGAAGGAAGATGAGGAGAGTGACGAGGAGATTAACGAGGAGATTAATGAGGAGACTAAAGAGAAGAATAAGAAGAATGCACTCAATTATTTTGAGTTCCTAGATGAGTTAATAACCACAGAGAAAGATGTGCGTTTACTTGTGAAGGAAGGAATCATAATTAATAGTATTGGCGGCAGTGACGAAGAAATTGCAAAATTGTTTAATGATCTTTGTAAACATATCACTGTATGTGATATTAACAGCTTCAGCGATACTAGCAAAAATTTAAAAAATCACTGTGAAAGACGACGAAACAGGTGGATGGCTTCATTGAAACACAACTATTTCAATACGCCATGGGCTTTTATCTCCTTCTTGGCAGCAACCTTCCTTATTCTGCTCACTCTCGTACAAACCATAGCGTCTGTTATATCAGTTTCCAAATAAGGCCCATGCATATATAAGCAGTAGATCTCCATTTTTTTAGATTAGTTGTAAGTTTGCTTTTGTCGCCCTCCTTGTTAAATGTTAAAGTTGTGCTTTTACCATAGCTGTTGTAATTTTTTTTAAAAATAATATTTTGTCATGTATGCATACCATAGATGTCACATGTTTGCTATATGGTTGTGTAACCATTCAGGCTGTGCCACATTACTAGTTTGTCATATTCCTTTAGTTATTTAATGAATGATACTATATATATGAGTGAGGGCAAGCTAAATTTATTTTTCTATAAAATTCTTCTGCTAGATCCTTTAATAAATACAAATTTTGTAATGTTGTACATTTTAGATGGATGAGGGTAGATAATGAATTATAAATGGTTAATATGTGTTTTGTAACGACCCAACCTCTTAGACTAGATTTCTGAGAGTCGCTACTACATGCATGCCAAAAATAAGAACTTTTGAAAATAAAGTAGAAGCTCGAATAAACCAAATAGAACATTTCGTTATTAAAAAAACTTATCAAAAGTCAAAGATGCTTTGAATTCGGGATCCCAATAAACATTTATTTACAAAACTTAATGAATAAAGAGCATTTAAATATTACAAATGGATGAAGAAACTATGAATTTTCTAAGACCCTAAGGAAGCTCTGGTCTGACATTGTCTCCATAGCCTCGCCAAGCTGAACGCTCTTGCCACACACCTTGTAAGTTCATGTACCATCTGAAAAGAAAAGAAGGGTAGCATAATTTGAAAGAGCTTGTTGAAGGCTCATCAAATACAATTTATAAGTACCAATCTAAAATTAACTACTTGTGGTAATTCACAGTGGACTGGGTCGAACCACATGGAACCAAATAAATGATTTCTATCAATTGGATTTCTTAATGATACGAACTAACACGGACTGGGGGGGGGGGGCTTTAGCATAAACGAGACAGGCAAAAGGACTAAACTGAAAGAAGTAAAGATAAAGATTTCACCTCAGGCATTGATTCGGAAAAATCATTGAGTTGATTATGTAACCTTGATCATTGAAACTCATGAAACATGCATCAATTATGTTTTAGTCCCTAATCGACCTTGACAGAAAAGCCGCCTAAAGCCCTTAATCCCTTATGAGACTAATTCAACCTAGCATCGTTCTAGTCCTAAATTGACTTAAGGGCTGGGCACGATAGCATTCCTTGCTCCCTAAACCGATCGCATTAAGCACAGGATTGGTTAGATCTAAAGCCTATCATGCCAACTACATGGGGGAAGCGTCCTACTATGCCCACACGACGCGACCTTTTTGCTACTTAAACATGCAAGAAATCGATATAAAGCATAAATGAAGTTCTAGCTAGCATTGAACGTTCAAAACATGCGAGAGTCATTAATTCTTAAAAGTATGCTAAAACAATAATGATATGTAAATTAAACTCAAATCTCACAAAGTTTACACTAGTCTAACCTGAATCAAGCCCGAATCGGTGTCGAAAGCCTAGCAAAACATCGAACCGAAGTTGTCCGACACCGAGGATCACTCACAAACACTAATCTAAGCTTAAAACTATGAAAAACTGTAAAGATGGTGGGAGAGGAAGCCCATGGTAGCTGTACAAAATGGGGCTTCATGACCTAAAGGGGAAAAATTCCCTTTTATACAAATTGAAGTAGCGTCGAGACACTACCAGCATTTTTGGGGCTTACCGCAGCATCATCGCAAGGTCTACTCAACGCTTGCTTGCGATAGCATCTTGATGTTGTCCTGTTCTCGCGCATTCTGCCTTCTATCAGCATCTTGACTCTCTCGTCAGCATTGAGACACTCTCGTCAGGGGTATTTTGGTCATTTCACTTATAATCTTCACTCAGTAGCTCGAATGACCTCCAGATTGACTCGAATTAACTCCAATTGGATGCAAACGCTCCAAAATACACCTCTTGCTTGATTTCCTACAAAATGATCAATAAAACACATAAAAACTATCGAACTAGAATGAATTAACATGAATAAAATAGGACTATTTTAGTCCTATCACATTACTCCTAACCTAAATCTTGCTAGTCCTCGAGCAAGGAACAAACAAAATAGTAAATATAAGACTCGTTGGTTGCATTTTCATGACTCTAATCTCAATGCTCAAAATAACTAATCATTTACAAAAAAGAAGAAGCAAAGCTCAATGCACAATCCATCCATGAGAAAATTTAAAAACTTTTGATAATCTTGTGTGTGTGCGCGCTTAGCTTTCCTAATATGATCTTTACCAGCACGGGGTGGGTTTATAGGATCCTCAATCTATCTTTTCCCTACACTTGTTCAAAGGACTAGCTATCAAGCCATAAAACAATCAAGAAACCAATGCTTTACTACATGAAACAAATACAGAAGCTCCCTAAAGTTGCATTCTTTTGACTCAAGGGCACTAGCTTTCACACAACTATTGTAGGGACCCTTATCCAGAGCACTTGCTCAATGGATGACCTAATTGATTACGATAGAGGTAGCTCTTTTTACCCTCGATCACTCTACTCATTACAAGCTTATTATTATTATTATTATTTTATCTTCTTTTATTTCTCAAGAATGATTTTCTTTCTAATCTCATATTTTCTTTTCTTTCTTGCAGGAAAATAAACACACTTTTTCACCCAAGTAAGACATTACAGACTTTCATATAAAAAATTGACCATCAACCTAGTCCTTAAGCCTATTGGAGTGACAATAGACATCAAGGCTCCATAAACAACCCTAGGCCTTCAAGACAAACATAGGTAAGTTAGTGTGCTCAAAATGCAAGAAAATCAATTTTGTTTTTTAAAATGTGCTCAAATTAGGACAACAAGCTTTTTGCTTCATCAAAATCCAAACAACAAGCTATTGCAAGCATCTCATGGATCGTCCTAATCAAGAAGCATACTTTCAAATCAAGCTCAAAAAATTTAGAATTCAAAAATTGCATGCTCAACATAGAACTCAGGTGCTCAAGGACTTAACCAACATGAAAAGTAGTCAATATACGGTCAATTTTTTTCAAATATTGCTCAAAAGCTAAATTGTCCAAACTCAGATGCTCAGGACTCAACTTATGCTCAAATCAACATACAACCACCCCCAAGTTAAAATCTACATTGTGCTCAATGTATCTTAGTGAAAGCATAAAGACAAAGATAAAGGGGAACAAAAAACTCCCTTGATAACTCAGCACTTAGGTGGGTAGTGGTCGTCTCTGGCATCCAAGGATGATAAAATTTCTTTCTAAAGGTCAACTTATTAACTACAAAATAGAAGAAAACAAGAAAATTTTAAATCCTGGCTGCCTCCAAGAAGCACAAATTTTTATAGTCGATTACTCGACTTGTCATGTGGCATGCGTTAGGGCACGTAGAAGTTCTCTCATTTCTTCGGTCCTTTCTTCCTTGAATCCACAAAGCCCACTACACATAGCAAGCTCTTCAACTTCTTATGGGCTCTAGAAATGCAAGTTTTTTTTGTAATTTTTCGTCTCTAAAAACAAAAAAATAGAGAGATCAAAGAAAACAGACTCTGATTCTAACTCGTGGGACAAGGAAGAAGAACATTCACATAATAAAGAGGAACCAAAGGACATAATAGACGCAGGTCTTTCGACCTCATACTCTATCACATGGACCTTCTAGTGGAACTGAAGCTCAACTTCCTCACTTGCCTCACATGCCTATTCCTCAAATGGCAAACAAATTTTTCATTAAATTCCAAATCAACCTCACAACTTCGTACCTCAAGGATGTCTAAAGATGGTTGCTCTTGAGGACTCTCCAATTCTTCCACTGGATCAGTCAACTGGACGATGAGGTCACCTAGGATTCGTATCCCAGCCATCTCCTCTCGAAATCGGAGAGTGCTCTGCTGAATTCAGAGATTGTTAATAGCAACTTGATTAATCAAGCCTTTAAAGACATACCTAAAACTGAAGATTGGGGGCTCGGGCTTTGCTGCTCCTCCTGGCATTCATATGAACGATATCATTTAGGACTGTTAGGATCATGGCCATGTTGTGCGGGGTAGCTCCTCCAAAATTTCTGAAATTGCCAGCCATAAAAAGAACAAGGATAAACTCTTTTTTTTAAAATTTTTTTTTATTAAAATAAGAAAAAAAAATCAAGAAATAAATTTAATTGGTGGTTTTCCAGCAACAACGCCAATTTGAAAGAGCTTGTCGAAGGCTCATCAAATACAATTTATAAGTACCGATATAAAATTAACTACTTGTAGTAATTAACAGTGGACTAGGTCAAACCACAAGGAACCGAATAAATGATTTATATCAATTGGATTTCTTAATGACACAAATTGACACTAACTGGGGGGGGGGGGGGGGGTTGAGCATAAAAGAGACAGACATAAGGACTAAACTGAAAGTAGTAAAGATAAAGATTTCACCTTAGGCACCGATTCGAAAAAATCGTCGGGTTGATTATATAACCTTGCTCATTGAAACTCATGAAACATGTATCAATTACGCTTTAGCCCCTAACCGACCTTGACGAAATCCCTTATGAGACTAATTCAACCTAGCACCATTTTAATCCTAAATCGACTCTAAAGGTTGGGCACGATAGAGTTCCATGTCCCCTAAACTGATCACATTAAGCACAATATTGGTTAGATCTAATTAATTAATCAGATATTAATTAATCAACTATCATGCCAACTACAAAGGGAGGAAGCTCCCTACTATGCACACACGATGCAACTTCTTTGCTACTTAAACGTACAAGAAATCAATACAGAGCGTAAACCAAGTTCTAGCTAGCATTGAACGTTTAAAACATGCGAGAGTCGTCAATTCTAACATGCTAAAACATTATATAATTGAATCAAGAAACAAAACATGCTAAAATGGTAATGATATGTAAATTAAACTCATATCTCACAAAGTTTACATAAGTCTAACCTAAATCAAGCCCGAATCGGTGTTGAAAGCCTAGCAAAACATTGAATCAACGTTGCTTGACACCAAGGATCAATCACAAACACTAATCTAAGCCTAAAACTATGAAAAACAGTAAAGATGGTGGGAGAGGAAGCCCATGGGGGCTATACAAAATGGGGCTTCATGACCTAAAGGGGAAAAATTCCCTTTTATACAAAGTGAAGTAGCGTCGAGACGCTACCAGCAATTTCGGAGCTCATCGTAGCGTCATCGCGAGGTTTGCTCAACGCTTGTGTAAACTTTGCCAGGGGCATTTTGGTCATTTCACTTTTAATCTTCAATCAGTTGCTCGAATGACCTCCAAATTGACTCAAATTAACCCCAATTGGATGAAACCCTCCAAAATACACCTCTTTCTCAATTCCCTACAAAATGATCAATAAAACACATAAAAGCTATCAAACTAGCATGAATTAACATGAATAAAATAGGACTATTTTTGTCTTATCAATGGGTGAGTATAAAAATACTCAGTAAGTAGCCCCACTCGAGGGGGTTGAAACTTCAAATACTTAAGCATAGTCAAAGTGCTAAAACATGTGGGTCTTGACTTAACATAAACGTTGGGTGCCAATGCATAAAAACCTTTAGCTAAAATAATAATGATTTCCTGTCTAATTGAACAATTAACTTACCCCAAGCTGAACTAGTTATGATATTGTGAGTGACAGTTATGTAAGGCAAAGCGCCACTAGATGGTAGTTAGCGACCCCTAGTAGAGCTAGACCTTTCACAACACAATAACCATGAAAACATGCATTCTAACCATGAAGGGAGTGACCCTCAACCTGTAACATGAGGAGAGTGACCCTCAAGTTGTAAACATGGAACATCCATGGGATCTTACATGAAATCATACGTAGAAGCATTCAAGGAAACATACATGACATGGAGAAGGTAAATGTAAGTAGCAAACAAGGTCTTAGGCTAATCACGCCTTTAACTAAGCACAAACATCATTTAACTAAGGCCCCTAACCATGCTAAAACACTTACATCCATGAGCAGCCCACTCCAAAATCAAATCCCTCAAAATCCTCATGCTAAACATACTTAGGCAAATCTCAAACTCAAGAAAATTATAGAGAACAAATCAGTCAAACTCAAGACGCTTCACATCAAAAATTCAGGTCATGCTTATACAATCACAGCCTTCCAAAATATGGATAATCTTATCCAAGACCTTAAAGGGGGTTTGGTCCAATTGGCTACTTACCTCTTAGCAAAATAAATTAGCCAAAAAGAATGAGATATCCAATTCGTTCTAGAAATCACGTTGCACCACCTAGAGAAAATTCAAAGGAAAATAATGATTGACATTTACTTTTCTTTTTTTTTTGTTTTAACCCAACACTTAACAAAAATCCACTTAAATTTTAATTCTAGCAATTCTACTTACTCAAGAAGGTTCAAAGAGAATTTACCCAAAAGAAATTCTCATAGCCTTCAACCTCGATTGGTCTGATTTACAACTTATCCAAAAACCACATAAATTGGAGAATAATCTAAAATCCAAAATTGAATTTAAAGGCTTACGGGTCTCCAATAAATCATAATCCATGTTTCTAATAATTTACCCATAAGTCTTATTGGGTTTAGGAGTCTTACCAAAACAGAGTCTTATCCCCTTAACCCTTAACAAAATAGAACCAAAAGCTTGCTGATTCGATGTCGAATTAATTTGATTTCAAAAACTATGGGTAACGCTCAAAACACTAAAAGAACTTGTCACAAGCCTAAACAACACAAAACCTCCTAAATTTCACCAATAATGGAACTCACCAAAAGATAATCCTAATCCTTGCTGGTTTAACTCTGATTAAACTCGATTTTTTCGAACCGAGGTCTAAACGCTATGGGTACTCTAAAATAGAACTAAAACTGTCAGGGGTTAACTTCGAAACACAAGATCATCATGAATCCTTGACTTAAAACAAACTACCTCACAGATCTAAACTTGTAGGACTATGGGTTTTCGAATTTGAGATCGTTTGGAGTTTGTGTCATGAGATTAGACCCAAAACACGTGAATTTATTTGCTAGAAAAGACGCCGCCTGAAAATAACGCAATTGCTAGAATTGGGATGGCGAGAGGGAGATTGCCTAATTAACTCTCGGGCCGCAGGCCTGTTCGCTGCTACAACTCAAGAAGGATTAGCCATCGTTGCATACGTCGTTGCTTGACTCTAGAGCTCCACCACTGTTGGTCACCCGAGGGAGAGCTGCTGTCGCACATGGAGGATGCCTGAGGCCGTGGGTGCCCCTGCAATGAAGAAGAAGATGAAAGACGAAGAAGATGGTATTGGAGGTGTTGTTGGCTACATGAGGAACAAGAACAAGGAAGATGATGGTGACGTGAGGGAGAGCATAGGGTTTCATTTTCTTTTTTCGTTTTTTTTTAAACAAAACCTAACAACCTTTATTTTCCAACCTTGCCCTCCTCATTTTCTCTACTTCATAAACCATAACAAACCTCAAAATAACCCACTTGGCCCAACTTTTCAATTTAAACTTCAACCATGAACTACAAAAGAAATAGGTCTAATGTCAACAATTAAACCAACAATTAACTTGGATGAAAGTTTAAACCAACCATTAATTTCGATTCATATTGATTTTTTTTTTTAAAAAAATTATTTGAAACACTTCTTATGCCAATTCATCAAAATATGAATTTGGATCAATATTTTTATTTTCTTATCTGACACGTAAAAGTTTGATTTGAACTTAGTAGAATTTATGCTCTACCTTAATTCAAAATTTGAACTTGGGGCAAGGTTAAAACTCTACCCAACTTTTTATTTGAAATTGGAATATGATTTGGATACCCAATTTTTTTTGTTTAAACTTAGAATAAAATTTGAAATTTACTCCAATTTTTATTTGGGATGAAATTTAGAATATTCCCAAATTTCGATTTGAAATAAAATTGAAATTCTACCATGATTTTGACTTCGATAGAATTCATTTTATCAACTTTTGTTTTGAGATAAAATTTGGATTTTGCCCAAAATTTTCATTTTTTGAGATAAAATTGAAATTCTATCACGATTTTGATTTGGATAGGATTAATTTGATCAAATCTTAATTTGGGATAAATTTTGGATTATGCCTAAATTTTTGTTTTTTTTGAGATAAAATTGAAATCTCACCAAGATTTTGATTTGGATAGAATTAATTTATCAAATTTTAATTTGAGATAAATTTTGGATTTTGCCCAAAATTTCATTTGAGGGTAAAATTCGATTTGATGTTGAATTCTACCAATTTTGACTTGGATGTGACCTGAATTTTGGTTGGAGAAAAATTTGAGTGTTGGGTTTTATGTCCTAAAACTCGTGGTTTGTAAACTGAATGTATATTCTATTTTGCAATAAAGATGTTATTGAGGTTTATTCAGTAAAGGTGTTATTGAATAAAGTGAATTGCTTCCTTTTAACCCAAATCCAATAAATTAAGAACCCTTGGCTATAGTATGTATACTTGAACTTCATGTGGAAACATGAATATGGTTCAAGTTCGAGTAAAAGCCAGAATGGTCTATAGTATAGGGATAGGGCTAGGTACCTTATCCTGGGGACACTATGGACGCGACCCACTTTGTATAGTACAAATGATGTGATCCTAAATCGTTCATGTGGAGACATGTGAGTGGGGGCATCCTATGCAATGAGTTTGCCTAAGACCGGACCGCGAAATAGTCACTTAGACTTTTTAACTCCATTTACTGTCATAACTGACTATTTCATATGATGACCTAGGTAACTTGATTTTAACCCTGAGCACGCTATGAACTACTGTTTATTCGGGATTATCCTTTGATTTGCATGGGTGAGAGTGGCCCGAGATTGCGGACTCAATAAGCTTCCCATTTTGGGGATAAGACCGGGTAGATAGCTGGGATATAGTCCTGCAAGAAGGAATTCATTCCTACCCGCTTTAGGGTTTAGTAGAGAGATTGTTCCCTTAAGTGCTGACTCCGGGTCTTGAACAAGGGGCCCTACCCTCTCATTGGCTCGAGAGGGATTCGGTTTGCTGGTTGGACCACAAACCAATTGTTTATTAAAGGATCAGTGGGACTTGAGGAACAAGAAGTAATTACAGGGGTAAAACGGTTTATTATACCTAGCTGTAATTACGAAGTACCAGTGAAGGGTCGACTTACTAATCATGGTTATATCAAGTGGATAGAAATATATCTACAGTGAGGAGAGTGCAGCCGTTGGGCTTTCATGGAGTGTCCTGGCAGTTAACAAATGTTGATTAGCTTGGCTAAAGAGTTTGGCCGGTTAGTCTCGTATCGTTGGAGCTCATGATCTGTAGGTCCGTTAGGTCCTCCTTGCTAGCTTGGACTAAGCCTTGTAACAGTATGAGAGAAAAGAATTTGAATTGTTCGAATTTGTTTTTGGGAGTAAACGTTAATTATATGCGATATACTTAATGTATCATAGTCTAATTATGAATTAAACTATGAGGAAGAGAGATGAACATATTTAAAATGATTTAAATATGGGTTCGGTCTAATACATGAATAGGGATTCAAGTTCGAGAGGTCGGTTTTGAGATCGGGATTTGATCCGGTTATTTAATTAGTATTTGATATTAAATTAAATAATTAAATAAATAAATTAATTAATTATTAATCAATTTTTTTTAAAATTAATTTAGAATTAATTTTAAATTACAAAATTGAATTTCAAAGTGGTTATATGACTAACCTCTCTCAAACTCAAAATTCACCAAAATTGAACACCTCTTGGATGACCAACCTCCTTGCTTATGGTGTTTTCATGTTTAGCAAGCTTGATGAAGCTGGTAAATGGTTTTAATTAGAAATGAAACACAAGGGTTTTGGTGATTTTGAAAAAAAAAAATTGCTGCAGATTTTTACAGACCTTTGCCATCTCTCTCTCAAAATTCTCTCAAACTAGGATCCCACAATCCGTTCCAAGGCCTAAGGATAGTAGGGACGACACTAGAGGTGGTCCACGAAGTGTTCGTGCTTAGAAATTTGCAATGGGTTCTTATACTCTGTTTTTCGATTTTGAGCATGTTGTTTGTTTGATTAAATTGAAGTAATTTAAGTGCTTAAGATCCAAAATTTCTTCCGCTTTTGTGATATTAACTCCATCAATTGGAATAAGAGCAAGTTTTGAGCACTCAATTTGCATCAATTTGAGCTTGGTGGGTTTGATTTTGAAATCGAATTTTCTGGGTGACTAAAGTGGAACCTTCGGATTTGGCATCAAAATTGAGTTTCATTTTATAGTCTGTTTTGTAATTTCCCGAGTGTGTATGGGCTTTAATGTGTGAAGAAGAGTCTGTAAAAAATTTGGAGTCATTAGAGTCCATATAGGCTTCCATTTTGAAATGAGACAGTGAAGTGTTCAAGCTGGAAAACAGAGGCAGAAGCTGCTATAACTTTTTCCTGCCCAGACCGGTTCACAGAGAAGGTTGAGGAAGCGGTTCGGTTCGTGGGTTTCAGGTTCGATTCAGGATGGGATCAGACTGGTTCTGTACTCTCCATCCTCTTGGGGTTCGATTCATATTTGGTTCGATCCGATTCAGGTAAGTTGGCCCAGTTTTTTCCCTCTTTGAAGCTCGGTTCTGCTGGTTTTGGGCTTGTTCAAGCTTTTTCAAGCTGGTTCAGGGCGGTTCAAAGGGTTTGGAAGCGTCTCAACCTAGTTTTTGAATTATTCTTGTAATAATTTAGTTGTTTGCTTGCCCGTGATGCCAAAATCGGTCCACTTTAGTGTGTTTAATTATTTATGCATTATGAATGTATGTTTTAATTAAATCCCTATTTGTATATGCATAAAGTATGCCATACATATTTAAAATCCCACCATAGGAAGCATGCTCCATGCATTGAAAGTATGTTATAAGTGTTATAATGTATAGTATGCATGTTTAGAATTTCATAAGTATTAATATAAGAATTGTATTAATTTTATGAAATAGATGTTGTATGTTTTAAGTATAATTAAAATAAGTGTTATATTAATTAAAAATAAACATACAACTTATAGTTGCCTTAGTAGAGTATAATCGTTATATTCAATTCAAAATGTATGTTATAGGTTGTCTTTATTTTATAAGTGTTATAAAATGAGATATACATTTAAAAACCATAACAAAGATAAAGGCATGCTCGCTTAGGGTTAACAAATTCCAAATGCGATTAGGAATTTGGACCCGATCCGTTTTAATAGTTAAAATAGGTCGACAACTTTTAAAACTAAGGTTACAAGAGAACTCACCCGGTGAGATCTTGTCTAAGGCTGGGGGTATTTAAGTTGACGGTTTACGGAACACCTCCTACCTGGGGATCGATTCGGTACTTGAGTTGAGTTAACCCGATTTTATGAGCATGCACGTGTGAGATGTGAGGTTTTAAAGCTTTTATCACCTAGACATCGTAGGTAAAATTCTTTTCTTGGACAAATTACCTAGACTTAGGTTATATTGATTTAGCCGGAATATGCCTAAGTAAATGTATACCCAAACCGTCTAAAATACTTAGTGGGAGTGTAAAAGTAAATATGATATATCAATTTCCTCTTACGCTCTCTGCGAAATTCAAATCGTGAGATTCATGCTCGGCCTCGTGATGTCAATAGGGCATCCCCATTCTGATGGTGTTTGCATGAATCAAGAGCAAGGTGAATGGAGAAAGTATTTATAGTAAGTGGGAGAAGGAAGTGTATCAACACATCCTACGGTCTCCTCCATTAGGTTGGACCGTGAGATTCCCATGTTCCACCTGTAGGTTACCCATAGTAGCACCATCCATTCCGAGGGTCGTAACATGGGAGTCGGAACAACTCAAACTCTAGAAATGGATAGGGTCTCCCAGGTCCATTACCAACATTGTCTTTTCCATTCGGTAGCGTTGATGGGGGCCGACCTCTGAGGTCTGAGAATGGCGGGTCACACTTACAAGATTTACTAAAGTCTTAGTAAATTCTTGACCGAAATAGCGATAACAAAATACTATAGGAATAGGAATAAGAGTTATTCCGATATTAGTGGTTAGTCAAGAACGTCTTGGTTCAGTGAATGAGTGATTGACTGCCCCTCGGTAGTAGTTGCTGTAACTCACTGAAGTATCGTAGCAAAAACAATAATTGGTTTATGGGTACATTATTGCTTTTGCTAAACATAATTGGATGGGTTAAAAGCAATTCACTAATAGAATTTGTTCTTTTCCAGCATCTCGATCTCTTTTATTCAAATACTCGAGTCCGATAAATTAAACGACGATAACTACTCGACCAGGAAATCAAACTTGAATACGATTCTTGTTATCGATGATTGAAGCTTCGTCTTAACGGAAGAATGTCCTCCCCCTCCCAGCTCGTCTGCAACCAGAATTGTTCGGGATGCATTTGGCAGGTGGACTAGGGCTAATGATAAGGCCCGAGTCTACATATTGGCCAGCATATCTGATGTGTTAGCTAAGAAACATGAGGGGATGATCACCACAAAGGAGATCATGGAGTCATTACAGGGGATGTTTGGACAACCGTCCTCATCGGTCCGTTATGACGCCCTCAAATACGTTTGCAACTCCTGGATGAAGGAGGGAAGTTCTGTTAGGGAGCATGTCCTTAACATGATGGTCCACTTCAACGTGGCAGAGATGAACGGTGCTGTCATAGATGAGAAGAGTTAGGTTAGTTTTATCATGGAATCTTTTTCGAAGAGTTTCTTGCAGTTTCGCACCAATGCAGTAATGAACAAAGTAGAGTATAACTTGACCACTCTTCTCAACGAGCTTCAGACTTACCAGTCCCTAATGAAATCAAAGGGACAAGAGAAGGAGGCAAATGTTGTCACTTTAAAGAAGTTCCAAGGAGAATCGTCCTCAAGAACGAAGTCTGGAACTTATTCTCCTAAGAATAAGGGTATTTAGAAGAAGAAGATGTGTAAAGGGAAAGGAAAAGCTCCCGCCATAAGCAAGCGCAAGGCTAAAGCCGTAGATAAAGGAAAATGTTTCCACTGTGGCGTAGACGGGCACTGGAAAAGGAATTACCCAAAATACCTTGCAGAGACGAAAGCTGAGAAAGAAAAACAAGGTAAATATGATTTACTCGTTATTGAAACATGTTTAGTGGAGCATGATAGTTCCACATGGATACTAGATTTAGGAGCCACTAACCATGTGTGTTCTTCTTTTTAGGAAACTAGTTCCTGGCAGCAGCTTGGAGATGGTGAGACAATTCTCAGGGTTGGAACAAGAGAGGTTGTCTCGGCCAAAGCAGTAGGAGCAGTGAAGTTGTTCTTTAGAGATAGGTTCATTTTGTTAGAAAATGTACTCTTGGTCCCTAGTATAAAAAGGAACCTTGTATCTATATCTTGTTTACTTGAACATGTGTATAAAGTATCTTTTGATCTTAATGAAGTGTTCATTTGCAAAAGAGGTATACGAATATGTTATGCTAAACTTGAAAATAGCTTATATGTGTTAAGACAAATAGAGACCAAAGCTATTTTGAACACTGAGATGTTTCAAACAGCTGAGACTCAAAATAAAAGGCAGAAGTTTTCTCCGAGTACCTATCTTTGGCACTTGAGACTAGGCCACATTAATCTCAATAGGATTGGGAGATTGGTTAAGAGTGGTCTTCTAAGTCAGTTAAAGGACAACTCCTTACCACCATGTGAGTCTTGTCTTGAGGGAAAAATGACCAAACGACCTTTTTTTGAAAAAGGTTATAGGGAAAAAGAACCCTTGGAACTCGTGCATTCGGATCTCTGTGGTCCTATGGATGTCAAAGCACGAGGAGGTTATGAATACTTCGTCAGTTTCATTGATGATTATTCTAGGTACGACTATCTTTACCTAATGCATCATAAGTCCGAAGCCCTTGAAAAGTTCAAGTAGTATAAGGCAGAGGTTGAGAACACATTAGGTAAGATAATTAAAACACTTCGATCAGATCGAGTTGGAGAGTATATGGATTTGAGATTCCAGGACTATATGATAGAACATGGAATCATATCCCAACTCTCATCGCTCGGTACACCTTAGCAGAACGGTGTATTCGAGAGGAGAAACAGAACCCTGTTAGACATGGTTCGGTCTATGATGAGCTACACTCAGCTGCCTAGTTCATTTTGGGTATATGCTGTAGAGGCTGCTGCATATATTTTAAAAATGTTCCCTCTAAGAGTATTTTAGAAATGCCTTATGAGTCATGGAGAGGGCGTAAAGGAAGTTTAAGTCACTTCAGGATTTGGGGGTGCCCGGCACATGTGCTAGTGCCCAATCCAAAGAAATTAGAATGACGTTCAAAATTATGCCTATTCATAGGATACTCCAAGGAAACGAAAGGTGGTATGTTTTACGATCCTCTAAAGGACAAGGTGTTTGTATTGACAAACGCCATGTTCCTAGAGGAAGACCACATGAGAGATCATCGACCTCGAAGTAGAATTGTATTGAGCGAACTTTCTAGGGAAGCTACAGATAAATCAACAAGAGTTGTTGATCAAGCTTGTCCTTCTCAAGAGTTGAAAATGCCTCGACGTAGTGGGAGAGTTGTGAGACAACCTGACCGTTACATGGGTTTGACAGAAACCCAGGTCGTCATACCTAATGATGGCGTTGAGGAACCATTGACTTATAAACAGGCAATGAATGACATAGACAGGGACCAATTGATTAAAGCCATGGACCTCGAAATGCAGTATATGTACTTCAATTCAGTCTGGGAACTTATATACCAACCAGATGGTGAAAGACCTATCGGTTGCAAATGGGTCTACAAGAGTAAACGAGACCAGGTTGGTAAGGTGCAAACTTTTAAGGCTCGACTTGTGGTAAAAGGTTATACCCAACGGGAAGGGGTGAACTACGAAGAAACTTTTTCTCCTGTTGCCATGCTCAAGTTGATTAGAATACTCTTGTCCATTGTCGTATTTTATGATTATGAAATTTGGTAAATGGATGTCAAGACAGCCTTTCTGAATGGAAATCTTGAAGAGAGTATCTATATGGCTCAACTAGAAGGGTTCGTAGTTCAGGGTCAAGAGCAAAAGGTTTGCAAGCTTAAACGATATATTTATGGGTTGAAGCAAGCATCTAGATCATGGAATATAAGGTTTGATACTGCGATAAAATCTTATGGTTTTGAACAAAATATTGATGAACATTGTGTCTATAAGAAGATAGTCAATACTGTTGTAGTTTTCTTAGTCTTATACGTAGACGATATCCTATTCATTGGGAATGATGTAGTATTTCTGACTGACATTAAGCATTTGCTTGCGACCCAATTCCAAATGAAAGATTTGGGAGAGGCTCAGTTTGTTCCAGGGATCCAGATTGTAAGGGATCGTAAGAACAAATCGCTATCACTATCTCAGGCATCTTATATTGACAAGATATTGATACGATATTCGATGTAGAATTCCAAGAAGGGTTTGTGACCTTTCAGGCATGGAATTCATTTGTCAAAGAAATAGTGTCTTAAGACACCTCAAGAAGTTGAGGACATGTGACGCATTCCCTATGCATCAGCAGTCGGTAATCTGATGTATGCCATGTTATGTACCCGATCCGACATATGCTATGCAGTGGGAATTGTCAGCAGGTATCAGGCCAATCCGGGATATGATCATTGGACTGCCGTTAAAAATATCCTCAAGTATCTTGTAAGCCCTAAACTCTCTTTTGATCATATTGTGCTCATATTTGAAGTTTTGACATATGCAAATTGATATAGGTTGCACTAAAAGATGTCGTGATGAGATTTGGGAATCTTTTGGATTGTGAACTATAATGTGTATAAAGCTTCATAAGGAGATAGGTAAGCCATTGAATAAGCATATTAAGAGTTGAATTGAAGTAAGTTAAGGTCATTAACAAGTTGGGTAAATTTTAGGTGCATTATGTATTGAATGAAAGTTCTTATTTCTCACAAACTTAAGTAAAGTTGACTAAATGTGATAGGTGAATATATTGTCTTTGTTTTGTTTTTTTTTTTTAAAGAAAGGGGGATTAAGATGTAAATAAGGAAGTAGGAGGTGGCAAAAATTTGTGGAGCCACGATTTTGTCTTTGACAAGTGGGTGCTGTCCAGCTCGAAGCTTCTGGAAGAGGATCAACTTCAAACAGCCATATCTCTTAATTTACTGCACCAAATTCGATGATTTTTGAGTCAAACTCTCATAAATTGAGTGTAGAATACGAAAGTGGGTTGCTGTTTTGAAAATAGGAAGAGGAAGGAGGAGAAAATAGCAGAAAACAGAGAGGTGTTCACAGTTCTCGGGTAGCAGAACAGTGTGAAGAAATCCGTTTCTTTTGACCTCTTGAGGAGGAATTAGAAGCTGAAACTTTGTGGTAAGTAAGCTAAGATGTTGTACTTGAGGTTTATCAAAAAATATTAGGTGGTTGTTTTGATAAATTCTGAGGAACCCAAGCTGAAAGTTGAACCTGGAACTTTAGGGTACATAATTCTCGGGTAGCAGAACAGTGTGAAGAAATCCGTTTCTTTTGAGCTCTTGAGGAGGAATTAGAAGCTGAAACTTTGAGGTAAGTAAGCTAAGATGTTGTACTTGAGGTTTATCAAAAAATATTAGGTGGTTGTTTTGCTAAATTTTGAGGAACCCAAGCTGAAAGTTGAACCTGGAATTTTAGGTGCAAGAAAAAAAAAACTGCTAGCAAGAGATTGAAGGAGATGTGCTTCCATTTCTTTATACCTTACACCCAAGTGCATATGGTTATTATGAATTGAGTTATGGGACTGAATTAGATATGTTTTTAAGGTGTATAAGGAAAGGAATTAATGTTATTAATTTCTTTTTTCAGGGCAAACGGAGATAGGAATAGCTTATAATCCTTGGAACCCTTTTGGTGATTGTGAGTGAATCTATTTTAGAACTATGCTTGACCTTTGTTTTGCTTCAAAAGCATAAATGTTGATCATTGAAACATGCTTGACTTACTTTTGTATACTTTTCATGGAGCTTTTAATAGAATGTCATTGATGAAACTTAAGCATGATTTGAATTAGTTTGTACTATACATTCAAACATGGAAACTAAATTATGGAAGTATGACTTCCTTTAGAAAATGCTTTGTGTAAATCCACTTGGAAACATGTTTAGAAAGGAAAAGTGCAAATGTTGAGAATTTGTTGTTTGTGTTATCAAAACATGATTTCCAAGGTAATCAAAGTATGCCCCGGTATGTTGTTAACCCCCAGTACTGAAGGACATTGAGAAGGTACTTGGGAGGGAGGAATTATGATTTCCCGATACTGAAGGACAAAGAGAAGGTATTCGGGTAGTAACTGGTCTTAACCCAATACTGAAGGACATAGAGAAGGTATTAGGGAAGACCAGTGTGTCAATGGAATTCCACGTGCACGAGAGAGAGGTATGAACGTTGTTGGTATAGAGATGACTCTACCACAGCTAAGGTTCGAAAGTGGTATCATGATATGAGTTTTATTGTTATGAGCTTCTACGCTTTTGAAATGTCTATTCTTCAGTATGATACTACATTATGAGTTTCTATGCTATACATAATGTGGTGACTTAAACCTGTAAATGGGTAGCATGGTTTGATTATGTTTACAAATAAGTGATAAGTTATCTCTAACTTGTAGCTTGTCCATCATTATGTTTCATCTTTGAGCTTATAATGTTTTTAAGATAGACACTCACTGGGCTTCCCAGCTCACGTTTTTATTATGTTTTCTCTTCCCAGGTAGCAGACGAGTTCCTGGTGCTTAGCCTTGACAAGACCTGTTTGCCACCACGCCGTTTTAGCTCCTTGTATATACACTTTCTTATGTGTATAGTTTGTAGTAAAAGCATTTTAGCGGGGTTGTAATAACTATAAAATGTTATGACTTGTTAAAGAACATAGTACTGAAAGTTAATGGGTCTTGCTCATATGTGTATTTGAGCGTTCCAAACTTACTTGTTCAAACGTGTTGTGTTACCTTCATTTTCAGATATATGTTGGGATGGTCAGAGAGAGCTAGTAAAAGGGTTGATTGTCTATGTCTTTACATCTCTTCCTAAGGTAGGCAAGTAAGCTGGGAAAGGGTGTGACATATCTTAGGAGAATGAGGGACTATATGCTTGAGTAAGGCTCAAAGATTTGATCCTTAAAGGATACACTGACTCTGATTTCCAAACCGATAAGGATTCGAGGAAATCCACATCGGGGTTAGTGTTCACCTTTAATAGAGGAGCAATTGTAACGTCCGGTTTATTTAGATGCATTAATTTTGAAATTTTGGAAATCAAGTTGGATTAATTTCTTAAATAAGTATTTTGATGCTTGGGTTGATTTGGAGATAGAGTTTAAAAAGGGCAAAAATGGGAATGAAATTTTGGTCAAAAGGCATATTTGGAGATAGAGCTTCTCTCTCTCTTTTCCCTTATCTTCTTCTTCTTCCTATCTTCTCCCTCCCTCTCCAGATAGCTCTCTCCCTCATTCTCGAAATCTTCCTCTCTCCCTGAAATTCCATTTTTTCTTCTTTTTCTTCTTCCAACCGCAGCAGCTTCTCCTTCTTCCTAGTGTAGTTCCGCCACCGATCAAACCGCCTTGAGAGAACACAAGACGCCACTCTCCAGAACCTCGAGCATGCCCAGCCTCGTTGCCGCCGATCTACTTCTAGCACTGCCAGTCATTCATCATCTTCTGGTCACGCATCTCCGGCGCCCCACGAACAGAGCTCGCGTCTGCCGTTTACAGCTCACGCACCGCCGCATCTCTCTCTCCTTCCCCGTTTTTGTACAGACAGCAGTGGATGATGATTTGGGGTCATTTTTCCTGCAACTTCGGTGGTTGTATAGCCTCGTTTGGTCCCGATTCGAAGTGGGTAAGTATGTGAATGTTAATTTGAAGTAATTTATGGGTTGTAGGATTGAATTGAAAGGGCTAATTTAGTGATTCGAAGCTAACCCACAATATTTTGGATTTTAGTATAGAATACCCATTGCCATTAAAGGTCGTATTAGATGAATCCAGACTGTTCGAGTTGCTGTCCAGTGTGTGAGAACGTTGATTTGGGTAAGATTTTTTGGAATTTTGGTAATTTTGCAACATGTTGAAGACTAAACTTGAGTTAGATTTAATTGGCCCAGGTATTATGTTTTTCTATGAGTTTAGGGATTGTTTTGGTGATTTAAATTTACCCATAATGCATTGGACTTTGTTCAAGGTTACCCATTGCATTTGCAACGGGTTTGGAGAATTAGAGCTTCAAAGGTGAGTTTTCTTATACTCTATTTTTCGGTTTTGAGCATGTTTTTTGATTGATTAAATTGATGTAATTTGAGTGCTTAAGATCCAAAATTGCTTCCGCTTTTGTGATATTAACTCTTTCAATTGGTATTAGAGCAAGTTTTGAGCACTCAATTTGCATCAATTTGAGCTTGGTGGGTATGATTTTGAAATCGAACTTTCTGGGTGTCTAAGGTTGAACTTTTGGATTTGGCATCAAAATTGAGTTTCGATTTATAGTTCGTTTTGTAATTTCCTGAGCGTGTATGGGCTTTAATATGTGAAGAAGAGTCTGTAAAAAATTTGGAGTCATTAGAGTCCATATAGGCTTCCATTTTGAAATGAGAAGGTGAAGTGTTGAAAACAGAGGCAGAAGCTGCTGTAATTTTTTCCTACCCAGACCGGTTCACAGAGAAGGTTGAAGAAGCGGTCCTGTTCGTGGGTTTTCGATCCGATTTAGGCTGGGATCAGACCGGTTCTGTACTCTCTAGCCTCTTGGGGTTCGGTTCAGATTTGGTTCGATCCGGTTCAGGTAAGTTTGGCTGGTTTTTGCCTTTTTGAAGCTCGGTTCTACTGGTTTTGGGCCGGTTCAAGCTTTTTCAAGTTGGTTCAGGGGGGTTCGAAGGGTTCGGAAGCGTCTCAACCTAGTTTTTGAATTATTCTTGTCATAATTTAGTTGTTTGCTTGCCCGTGATGCCAAAATCGGTCCACTTTAGTGTGTTTAATTATTTATGCATTATGAATGTATGTTTTAATTAAATCCCTATTTGTATATGCATAAAGTATGCCATACATATTTAAAATCCCACCATAGGAAGCATGCTCCATGCATTGAAAGTATGTTATAAGTGTTATAATGTATAGTATGCATGTTTAGAATTTCATAAGTATTAATATAAGAATTGTATTAATTTTATGAAATAGATGTTGTATGTTTTAAGTATAATTGATATAAGTGCTATATTAATTAAAAATAAACATACAACTTATAGTTGCCTTAGTAGAGTATAATCGTTATATTCAATCAAAATGTATGTTATAGGTTGTCTTTATTTTATAAGTGTTATAAAATGAGATAGACATTTAAAAACTATAACAAAGATAAAGGCATGCTCGCTTAGGGTTAACGAATTTCAAATGTGATTTAGAATTAGGACCCGATCCGTTTTAATAGTTAAAATAGGTCGACAACTTGTAAAACTAAGGTTACAAGAGAACTCACCCGGTGAGATCCTGTCTAAGGCTGGGGGTATTTAAGTTGACGGTGAGACAGAACACCTCCTACCTGGGGATCGATCCGGTACTTGAGTTGTGTTAACCCTATTTTATGAGCATGGACGTGTGAGATGTGCGGTTTTAAAGCGTTTATCACCTAGACATCGTAAGTAAAATCCTTTTCTTAGGACAAATTACCTAGACTCAGGTTATATTGATTTAGCCAGAATATGCCTAAGTAAGTGTATACCCAAACCGTCTAAAATACTTAGTGGGAGTGAAAAAGTATATATGATATATCAATTTCCTCTTACGCTCTCCGAAAAATTCACATCATGAGATTCGTGCTCGGCCTCGTGATGTCAATAGGGCATCCCCATTCGGATGGTGTTTGCTGAATCAAGAGCAAGGTGAATGGAGAAAGTATTTATAGTAAGTGGGAGAAGGAAGTGTGTCAACACATCCTATGGTCTCCTCCATTAGGTTGGACCGTGAGTTTTCCATGTTTCGCCTGTAGGTTGCCCGTAGTAGCACCATCCATTCGGAGGTCGTAACATGGGAGTCAGAACAGCTCAAACTCCAAAAATGGATAGTGTCTCCTACGTCCATTCCCAATATTGTCTTTTCCATTTGGTAGCGTTGTTGGGGCCGACCTTTGAGGTCTGAAAATGGTGGGTCACACTTACAAGATTTACTAAAGTCTTAGTAAATTCTTGACCGAAGTAGCGATAACAAAATACTATAGGAATAAGAGTTATTCTGGTATTAGTAGTTAGTCAAGAACGTCTTGATTCAATGAAGGAGTGATTGACTGCCTCTCAGTAGCAGTTGCTCTAACTCATTGAAGTATCGTAGCAAAAACAATAATTGGTTTATGGGTACATTATTGCTTTTGCTAAAAAGAATTGCATGGGTTAAAAGCAATTCACTAATAGAATTTGTTCTTTTTTTAGCATGTCGAGCTCTTTTATTCAAATACTCACCTCTGATAAATTAAACGGCGATAAGTACGCGACCTGGAAATCAAACTTGAATACGATTCTTGTTATCGATGATCTAAGGTTCGTCTTAACGGAAGAATGTCCTCCCCCTCCCAGCTCGTCTGCAACTCGAATGGTTAAAGATGCATTTGATAGGTGGACTAGGGCTAATGATAAGGCTCGAGTCTACATCTCGGCCAGCATATCTGATGTGTTAGCTAAGAAACACGAGAGGATGATCACCGCAAAGGAGATCATGAAGTCATTACAGAGGATGTTTGGACAACTGTTCTCATCTGTCCGTTATGACGCCCTCAAATACGTTTGCAACTCCTGGATGAAGGAGGGAACTTCTGGTAGGGAGCATGTCCTTAACATGATGGTCCACTTCAACATGGCAGAGGTGAACGGTGTTGTCATAGATGAGAAGAGTTAGGTTAGTTTTATCATGGAATCTTTTTCGAAGAGTTTCTTGCAGTTTCGCACCAATGCGGTAATGAACAAAGTAGAGTATAACTTGACCACTATTCTCAACGAGCTTCAGACTTACCAGTCCCTAATGAGATCAAAGGGACAAGAGAATGAGGCAAATGTTGTCACTTTAAAGAAGTTCCAAGGAGAATCGTCCTCAAGAACGAAGTCTGGACCTTCTTCTCCTAAGAATAAGGGTATTTAGAAGAAGAAGAAGGGTAAAGGGAAGGGAAAAGCTCCCGCCATAAGCAAGCGCAAGGCTAAAGCCGTAGATAAAGGAAACTGTTTCCACTAAGGCGTAGACGGGCACTGGAAAAGGAATTACCCGAAATACCTTGCAGAGACGAAAGCTGAGAAAGAAAAACAAGGTAAATATGATTTACTCGTTATTGAAACATGTTTAGTGGAGCATGATAGTTCCACATGGATACTAGATTTAGGAGCCACTAACCATGTGTGTTCTTCTTTTTAGGAAACTAGTTCCTGGCAGCAGCTTGGAGATGGTGAGACAACTCTCAGGGTTGGAACAGGAGAGGTTGTCTCGGCCGAAGCAGTAGGAGCAGTGAAGTTGTTCTTTATTAGATAGGTTCATTTTGTTAGAAAATGTACTCTTGGTTCCTAGTATAAAAAGGAACCTTGTATCTATATCTTGTTTACTTGAACATATGTATAAAGTATCTTTTGATCTTAATGAAGTGTTCATTTGCAAAAGAGGTATACGAATATGTTATGCTAAACTTGAAAATAGCTTATATGTGTTAAGACCAACAAAGACCAAAGCTATTTTGAACACCGAGATGTTTCAAACAGCTGAGACTAAAAATAAAATGCAGAAGTTTCTCCGAGTACCTATCTTTGGCACTTGAGACTAGGCCACATTAATCTCAGTAGGATTGGGAGATTGGTTAAGAGTGGTCTTCTAAGTCAGTTAGATGACAACTCCTTACCACCATGTGAGTCCTGTCTTGAGGGAAAAATGACCAAACGACATTTTTCTGAAAAAGGTTATAGGGCCAAAGAACCCTTGGAACTCGTGCATTCAGATCTCTGTGGTCCTATGAATGTCAAAGCACGTTGAGGGTATGAATACTTCGTCAGTTTCATTGATGATTATTCTTGGTATCACTATCTTTACCTAATGCATCATCAGTCCGAAGCCCTTGAAAAGTTCAAGTAGTATAAGGCAGAGGTTGAGACCACATTAGGTAAGACAATTAAAACACTTCAATCAGATCGAGGTGGAGAGTATATGGATTTGAGATTCCAGGACTATATGATAGAACATGGAATCGTATCCCAACTCTCAGCGCCCGGTACACCTCAGCAGAACGGTGTATCCGAGAGGAGAAACAGAACCCTGTTAGACATGGTTCGGTCTATGATGAGCTATACTCAGCTGCCTAGTTCATTTTGGGGATATGCGGTAGAGGCTGCTGCATATATTTTGAACAGGGTTCACTCTAAGAGTGTATCAGAAACGCCTTATGAGTTATGGAGAGGGCGTAAATGAAGTTTAAGTCACTTTTGGATTTGGGGGTGCCCGGCACATGTGCTAGTGCCCAATCCAAATAAATTAGAACGACGTTAAAAAATATGCCTATTCGTAGGATACCCCAAGGAAACGAAAGTTGGTATGTTTTACGATCCTCTAGAGAACAAGGTGCTTGTATCGACAAACGCCACGTTCCTAGAGGAAGACCACATGAGAGATCATCGACCTCGAAGTAGAATTGTATTGAGTGAAATTTTCGGGTAAGCTACAGATAAATCAACAAGAGTTGTTGATCAAGCTGGTCCTTCTCAAGAGTTGAAAATGCCTCGACGTAGTGGGAGAGTTGTGAGACAACCCGACCGTGGGTTTGACAGAAATTCAGGTCGTCATACCTGATGATGGTATTGATGATCCATTGACCTATAAACAGGCAATGAATGACATAGACAGAGACCAGTGGATTAAAGCCATGGACCTCGAAATGGAGTCTATGTACTTCAATTCAATCTGGAAACTTATAGACCAACCAGATGATGAAAACCCTATCGGTTGCAAATGGGTCTACAATAGGAAACGAGACCAGGCCGGTAAGGTGCAAACCTTTAAGGCTCGACTTGTGGAAAAAGGTTATACCCAACGGGAAGGGGTGGACTACGAAGAAACTTTTATCCTGTTGCCATGCTCAAGTCGATTAGAATACTCTTGTCCATTGTCGCATTTTATGATTATGAAATTTGGCAAATGGATGTCAAGACAGCCTTTCTGAATGGCAATCTTGAAGAGAGTATCTATATGGCTCAACTAGAAGGGTTCGTAGTTCAGGGTCAAGAGCAAAAGGTTTGCAAGCTTAAACGATCTATTTATGGGTTGAAGCAAGCATCTAGATCCTGGAACATAAGGTTTGATACTGTGATCAAATCTTATGGCTTTGAACAAAATATTGATGAACCTTGTGTCTACAAGAAGATAGTCAATACTGTTGTAGCTTTCTTAGTCTTATACGTAGATGATATCCTACTCATTGGGAATGATGTAGGATTTCTGACTGACATTAAGTATTGGCTAGCGACCCAATTCCAAATGAAAGATTTGGGAAAGGCTCAGTTTGTTATAGGGATCCAGATCGTAAGGGATCGTAAGAACAAATTGCTAGCACTGTCTCAGGCATCTTACATTGACAAGATGTTGATACGATATTCGATGCAGAAATCCAAGAAAAGTTTGTTACCTTTCATGCCTGGAATTCATTTGTCAAAGGAACAGTGTTCTAAGATACCTCAAGAGTTGAGGACATAAGATACATTCCCTATGTATTAGCAGTCGGTAGTCTGATGTATGCCATGTCATGTACCCGACCCGACATATGCAATGTAGTGGGAATTGTCAGCAGGTATCAGTCCAATCCGGGATATGATCATTAGACTATCGTTAAAAATATCCTCAAGTATCTTAGGAGAACGAGGGACTATATGCTTGTGTGTGGCTCAAAGGATTTAATCCTTAAAGGATACACTGAATCTGATTTCCAAACCGATAAGGATTCGAGGAAATCCACATCGGGATCAGTGTTCATTCTTAACGGAGGAGCAATTGTAACGTCCGGTTTATTTAGATGCATTAATTTTGAAATTTTGGAAATCAAGTTGGATTAATTTCTTAAATAAGTATTTTGATGCTTGGGTTGATTTGGAGATAGAGAGTTTAAAAAGGGCAAAAATGGGAATGAAATTTTGGTCAAAGGGCATATTTATAATTTTGTTTTTAATTTTATTTATTTTTTTTGAAATAAGCTTCTCTCTCTCTCTTTTCCCTTATCTTCTTCTTTTTCCTATCTTCTCCCTCCCTCTCCCTATAGCTCTCTCCCTCATTCTCGAAATCTTCCTCTCTCCCCGAAATTCCATTTTTTATTCTTCTTCTTCTTCCAACCGCAGCAGCTTCTCCTTCTTCTTCGTGCAGTTCCTCTATTGATCAAACCGCCTTGCCAGAACGTGAGCTGCCGCTCTCCATAACCGCGTGCACGCCCAGCCTCGTTGTCGCTAATCTGCTTCTAGCATCGCCAGCAGTTCATCGTCTTCTGGTCACGCATCACCGGTGCCCCACGAACAGAGCTCGCGTCTGCCGTTTACAGCTGACGTGCAACCGCATCTCTCTTTCCTTCCCCGTTTTTGTACAGATAGCAGTGGATGATGATTTGCGGTCATTTTTCCTACAACTTCGGTGGTTGTATAGCCTCGTTTGGTCCCGGTTCAAAGTGGGTAAGTATGCAAATGTTAATTCGAAGTAATTTATGGGTTGTAGGATTGAATTGAAAGGGCTAATTTAGTGATTCGAAGCTAACCCACAATATTTTAGATTTTAGTATAGAATACCCATTGCGATTGAAGGTTGTATTAGATGAATCCATATTGTTTGAGTTGCTGGCCAGTGTGTGAGAACGTTGATTTGGGTAAGATTTATTGGAATTTTGGTAATTTTGCAACATGTTGAAGACTAAACTTTGAGTTTGATTTAATTGGCCCATGTATTAGGATTTTCTATGAGTTTAGGGAATGTTTTGGTGATTTAAAATTTACCCATAATGCATTGGACTTTGTTCAAGGTTACCCATTACATTAGAAGGTCGGGTGGTCGAGTTCAGACCAATTCGACATCATTTCAGCGACTGAAGACGCTGGTTTGAGTAAGTGTTATAAGATAATTTTGTCTAAACTTGATTGAGTTCATGGTTGGAATTTAAAATGACTTGTTACATATTTTTCAAGACTTTGTTTGGCGTTTCAGGCTCACGTACTCAATTTATGGGCAACCTTGAATCTTGGAGTAAATTAGTAAGTAGTTATTTGGATATAAGCCCCTTTAAGTTCTTTATTTTGCTTTTTCATGTATGTTTGAGAACTTGGAAATTTATAGGCACAAGTCTGAAATTTCTGTTAATGTAGTATATGATGAATTGTGGATTGATACAGATGTTGTTAGAGCTAAAAAGGTTTAAGTATGATGTTATAATGAAAATAGAGACTCAAGAATTCAAGTCAGCACAAGTAGGACCTTAAGAGTTTGCCGAAGACTATGATTGAATGAGTTTGGCTCATGTTTGTGAAGCTTGAGAATAAATATACACGTCCAATATGAATATGTGGGTCGTGGTGTAAATGACTGAATTTTCCTGAATTTTCCTTGAGTTTAAGTTACTTAAGCACGTATTAAAATGATATCAGGGGCTTGATTTGTCATGGAATGCTTAGAACTAATGAGTTCTAGTAAGATTTACAAGGGGTTCGGTTCGTGCATTATGTTTTATGTATGCGATTTACTTGAGTTTGGATAAAGGCCTTGGAATACCTGAATGGCTAAGATAGTGTTTCAACAAAAAGTGTGAAATTAGTGGATATTGGATTAATCTGAATGATCATAAGTGGTTGCGAAAGGTCTTTAGGCGATATTGAAATGTTGATAGAGTTTAGAATGTTGGAAACACTTAAGGGGTTGGCTAAAGTTTAGTTTTCTCGAGATATGGATGAGTTGATCGTGTGCAGGGCGCCGGAGTTCTTGGGTTGAATTAGTGGTTGAATTAGAATACCTTAAGGGTATACAGTGACCAGTGGTTGTCCTAAATTCTAGTGTGTTTATGGGGCTGGATTCTGGATTAAATAATTGGAGAGTAATATGCCACTGGCACATGTATGGCTATTGTAACACCCGAGACTCTTTGGTAAAGTTTTATTATGAATTTAATTATTTTAAGGGTATTTTGGTAATTTTTGGAAAAGAAAAGGGCATTTTGGTCTTTTAGAGAAGATATTTTAATATTATTATTATTATTAAAAAAAAAAAAAAAAAAAAAAAGAAAAAAAAAGAAAATTTCTTCTCTCTCTCGGTCGTCTCCCTCCCGAACTCACACTCACTCTCTCTCTCTCTCTCTCTCTCTCTCTCTCTCTCGCCGAAGCTCCAGCCCCGCCGCACGCCGTCGCCGACCGCCACGAACACCCACCCTCTGCCGATTTCTTCTTCTTCTTCTTCCTCGCCGGCCGCGCAGAGGCTGAACCGCCGCCCTCCGAGCTGCTGTGGTTCGCGCGCGCAACCCACGTCCGCCGTGAACCAGAAGCTCCGCCGCCACGAACGCCTAGCCTCGCCGAACAGAGCAACTCGCTGCCGTGGAGTGTTCGAAGCCGCCACAGCACTGAACATCGCCGGAAAACACCATTTCCGCCGCGATTTCAAGGTGGGTTTTCGTTCCGTGAGGAGTTTGGCATTTTGAGCTTGAGTTTGATCGATTTTCAGCAAAATAACCTCGGATTATTGTAGATCGGGCTGCAACATACCAGAAACGAACCTTCACGCGCCGATTGGAAGCCCCACGCGCCGCCGCCGTGAAGTCCACGCGCCGCCGTGCTCCGGTCACGCGCCGCCGCTCGCCGGAGTTGGGTAAAAATTGCCATTAGGTCCGTTTCGTCGAGTTATTAATGATAGAATGTGTTTTAGCGTAATTCGGATGGTTTAAGATACGTTTAGAACACTTTTTAGGTAAATTGTCGAGGACCTAGGATCGTACTTGGAGTGGGAACTCGAGAAGCTCATTACTAGTGAAGAAAGGGTATTGTAGTAAGTAAAGATATAAGGTAAGGGATCTCACAACGAAAGAAGTTTTCAAAACTTGAGCTAGCTCTATGATTACTCTGAAAGTTTATGTTTTCATGTTAAGTATTTAAGAAAGAAAGTGTATTATATGTATGTCTTTGAAATGCGATTGCTATGATTTATGCATTCATAACTATGTTCTAAAACGAATGGGACCTCATGCATGTGTTGTGTGCTCATGAAAAGATTTATATAGGCTGTGACGATAATTCTCCCAAAAGTTTTATGTGGGTTTTGAGGGAACCCGAGTCTTCGGACTCTATATGCTCCCGGGGTTCGAGAGTGCCCCCACGACTGTAGCCGACGGGCTTGAGTCTTCGGACTCCACGATGGTAGCCTTCGGGCTGAGTCTTCGGACTCCATGATATATGTTAGCTTTCGAGCTTAACTCTCAGAGGTAGGGAGGACTCTATTCGACAGAAAAAACTATGTCTTCGGACTATTCAGAGGCCCTCGGGAGAATTTAATCGTTCACAAGAGCCGCGAGGAAAAGTACATGGTTTATAAAAGGAATTTTAGGTCCCCTACTAAAGCGATGGTTTACGATGGTTTTATGATTTAAAATGACATGTTGCATGTGATTGAAACTCTTATTTTAAAACTATGATGGACTTACTGAGTATTATTCGTTAATACTCACCCTTTTCCTTTTTAAAATGTTTTCAGGTAAGGCTAAGATCGGCCCTAGCGCGTGACCGGAGATCAGCTACTCAAGTCATGGGAGCCGACTGATCGCTATTCCGCTTCTTTTATGTTTCTAGATGTATATAGAACTCATGTTAAGTTTTTTTTTTATGTTTAGGAGAATGCTTCAAAATCTTTTAAACCTTTCTTGTAAATCGTGCACGTGTATTTGATTTCTGCTGTTTGAACCCTAGCATCATATTGAGAAGTTTGTTGGATGCTAGGAGGTTGTTTGAAAATCTTAGAAGTGTGTTTTCTATGTCTTATCAGGAAGGGTAAATTTTTGGTTTTCGCGTAGTTACGTCGTTATGCTGCCGAAATTATTGGTAATATAGCGACGTGACTTAGTAATGACTCTTAGGTAGCGGGTTGAGCCTATAGGGTCGTTACAGTTGGTATCATAGCACTAGGTTATAGGTTCTGTAGACTAGCTTACTTCGTAAGCATCAGGTATCCCATGACTAAGTAGTGATTTCCAGTCATCGCGCAGGTACGCCCCTGAAGTAAACTTTTAATTCGTTTGTTGAAAAGCATGTTATGTTTATGAAATGATTCATATGTGAAATGTATTTTTAAGTTAAGGAAAGTTTAAGAAAAGTTGAAAAGTGTGATCCCTTTTGATGTGGAGGTTAACTTGTTTATGTTTGTTTGTTAAGTATGCCGCCTAGAAGGAGAGGCAGAGGACGGGGTAGAGGACGTGGTGCTGGTAGAACACATGATTTACCTCCTGAGATGCCAGTGGAACAGGAGGTGAATTCTGGGGCAAATTCCCCTGTTGCTCAGGGTCAACCTGATCCAGTTATGGAGCCTGCAAATCCTACGGTTGCGTCGTTGATGTTAGAGGCGATGCAGAACTTAGTACAAGCGACCGTGACGACCCAGTTAGCGCAGATGGGTCAAGCTTCTACGCCAGCTTCATTACAAGCCCGACACTTGAAAGACTTTAGAAAGTATGATCCAAGGGCGTTTGATGGATCCTCTGGGGATCCTACGGTAGCGGAGTTATGGTTGTTCTCTATGGAGAACATTTTTCAGTTGATGAGTTGCCCGGATGAATATAAAATTTCTTGCGCCACATTTATGCTGAGGGATGATGCGTACCTATGGTGGGAATCTGCTCAGAGGACCATAGGTACAGGAGAAGGAGTAGTGACGTGGCCGATGTTTAGAGAGGCATTCTGGAATAAATATTATCCTGCGACTGCACGATACAAGAAACAAGAAGAATTTCTACAACTTAAACAGAATCGACGTCCAGTGGATGTCTATGAGAGGGAATTCACAAGGTTATCTCGTTTTGCTCCCGAGCTGGTAGATACTGAGGCCAAGAAAACGGAGCGTTTTGTAATGGGTTTGGATCCTCAGGTTAAAGGCGTGGTGCAGGCTGTAGCACTTCACGACTATGCTGCTGCGGTAAGGACAGCAGAGTTTATTGTTGCAGGCCAACAGAGTGAGATTCCTATGGTCCAAAACCCGAGTCAGTCATCCTCTGGTCACAAGAGGAGATGGAGTCAGGCGAACTTGAATCCCCAGCGTTCTCAACAGTCTTCACAGTCGTCCATGAGGTCACAGGCCGCTTCTAGCCAGAGGCAGCAAGTGAATAGGCCGGGACATAACACTGGGGAGAAACCTCGTTGTAATGAATGTGGAAAGTTTCATTGGGGTCAGTGCCTGATGCGGTATGGGTTGTGTTTTCGATGTAAAAAGGAGGGACACAGAGCTGAAAATTGTCCTACCCTCCCAGACAGGAGAGGCCAGCCTTCGGGTTCAGGTGGAGTAGGACTTAATAGGCTCACACTTCAGCAAGGGAGAGTTTTTGCTAGTACCGGCAGGGAGGCTGGTAACTCAGATGCTGCAGTTACAGGTACGCTTCCCGTTTTGGGATACCTTGCATTCGTATTATTTGATTCAGGTTCTACACATTCCTTTATTTCTGCGTCTTTCGGGAGACAAGCTGAGTTAGAACTTGAGCCATTACCCTCTGCTTTGTCTGTTGCTACTCCGATGGGGTTGAGTCTATTAGCTACTGAGGGGATTAAGAATGGTAAGATGATAGTTTCCGACCACGAGCTGGATGTGAATTTAATAGTCCTCGAGATGGAAGGGTTCGATGTTATTCTAGGCATGGATTGGCTGGCTTTGAACCATGCTAATATTGATTGTTTCCGTAAAGAAGTGGTGTTTACGCCACCAAAACAGGCCAGTTATAAGTTTAAGGGGACTAGAACTGGAGTTAATCCAAGAGTAATATCTGCTTTTAAAGCGAGAAAGCTAGTTCTTAAGGGATCATGGGGAATCTTAGCTAGTGTTGTGGAAGTGAGACACACCGAGGTTCACGCATCGTCTGTGCCTGTGGTGAATGAATTTCTAGATGTGTTTCCTGAAGATCTTTCAGGGTTGCCTCCCGTGAGAGAAATAGACTTCACCATAGAGCTTGAACCAGGAACCGCTCCTATCTCTAAAGCTCCTTATAGAATGGCACCAGCGGAATTGAAAGAGCTGAAGTTGCAACTGCAGGACCTATTGGATAAAGGTTTTATTCGACCTAGCGTGTCTCCTTGGGGAGCACCGGTCTTGTTTGTAAAGAAGAAAGATGGAACCATGCGACTGTGCATCGATTACAGGGAATTGAACAAAGTTACGATTAAGAATAAGTACCCTCTTCCTCGTATAGACGACCTCTTTGATCAGTTACAGGGAGCGTCGGTGTTTTCAAAGATTGATCTGAGGTCAGGGTACCATCAGTTGAGGGTCAGAGAAAGAGACATCCCTAAGACGGCATTTAGATCACGATATGGACATTTTGAATTCACGGTGATGTCTTTTGGTTTGACTAACGCCCCTGCAGTTTTTATGGACTTGATGAATAGAGTATTCAAGGAGTTCCTAGATGCTTTCGTAATTGTATTCATTGATGACGTCCTTGTATACTCTAAAACTGAGAAAGAACATGAAGAGCATTTGAGAAGAGTGTTGACGACTTTGAAGGAGAACCAGTTGTACGCAAAATTCTCCAAGTGCGAGTTTTGGCTTACAAAGGTGTCTTTCTTAGGACACGTAGTGTCAAGGGCAGGGATTTCCGTAGATCCAGCGAAAGTAGAGGCTGTAACGCTATGGCCTCGTCCGACTACAGTTACTGAAGTACGAAGTTTCCTAGGTCTAGCAGGTTACTATAGACGGTTCATCCAGGATTTCTCTAAGATAGCTACGCCTTTGACTCAACTAACTCGCAAAAGCAAGTCATTTGTCTGGACTGACGAGTGTGAAGCAAGTTTCCAGACACTTAAACAGAGATTGGTATTAGCCCCTGTTCTTTCTGTGCCTGAGGGAACAGGTGGATTTGTAGTTTTCACTGATGCATCGAGGAAAGGGCTAGGAGCAGTGTTGATGCAATGTGGAAAGGTTATAGCCTATGCGTCTCGCCAGTTGAAAAGTCACGAGCAAAACTATCCAACCCATGATTTGGAGTTGGCCGCAGTTGTCTTCGCCTTGAAGATCTGGAGGCATTATTTGTATGGTGAGAAGATTCAGATCTTCACGGACCATAAGAGTTTGAAGTACTTGTTTACACAAAAAGAGTTGAACATGCGGCAACGTAGATGGTTAGAGCTGGTAAAAGACTACGAACTAGAAATTCTTTATCATCCCGGTAAGGCAAATGTTGTCGCAGATGCTCTCAGTAGAAAGACTGTACATACTTCAGCTCAGATCACTAGTCAGGATGAGCTACAGGCAGAGATGGAGAATGCTGAAATTGCAGTTTTGATAGGTGAAGCGACTACACGCTTAGCTCAGTTGACTGTGCAACCAACTTTGAGGCAACGTATTATAGTCTCTCAGCGATTGGATCTTAGTTTAATGGAAAAATTACGACAAATCGGCACTGAGCAAGCTCAAGAGTTTTCTATGTCTTCAGATGGTGGACTTCTATATCAAGGGCGATTATGTGTACCTAATATTGATGAATTGAAGAGTGAGATTTTGACTGAAGCGCATAGTTCGCCATTTTCGATGCATCCTGGTAGTACCAAGATGTATCAAGACCTAAAACAGATTTTCTGGTGGCATAGTATGAGAAAGGATGTAGCGGAGTTTGTCAGTAAGTGCTTAGTATGTCAACAGGTTAAAGCGCCGAGACAGAGACCGGCAGGATTGTTGCAACCATTGAATGTGCCTTTGTGGAAGTGGGATGAAATCTCTATGGATTTCATTGTTGGGTTGCCCAGAACGATAAAAGGTTATACGGTGATTTGGGTCATCGTGGATAGGCTTACCAAATCGGCGCATTTTCTTTCGGGTAAGTCTACCTATTCTACAGAGAAATGGGCACAAATCTATATGCAGGAGATAGTGCGATTACACGGAGTTCCTGCTAGAATTGTCTCGGACAGGGATGCCCGTTTTACTTCTAACTTTTGGAGAGGCTTACAGAAAGCTCTGGGTACTCAGCTGGATTTTAGCACTTCTTTTCATCCCCAAACGGACGGACAGACCGAGCGATTGAATCAAGTTTTGGAGGATATGTTACGTGCATGTGCGTTGGATTTCCCAGGTAGTTGGGATACTTACTTGCACCTGATGGAGTTTGCCTATAACAATAGTTATCAGGCTACTATAGGAATGGCACCGTTTGAAGCTTTGTATGGTAAAAGATGTAGGACTCCAATATATTGGGATGAGGTCGGTGAACGACAGCTTTTGGGGCCAGAGTTAGTTCAAGTCACGAACAATGCTATTCAGAAAATCAGGGTAAGAATGCAGACTGCACATAGTAGACAGAAGAGCTATGCTGACACAAGACGAAGGGATCTAGAATTCGAAGTAGGCGACCATGTGTTTCTTAAAGTGGCTCCGATGAAAGGAGTGTTGAGGTTCGGCCGGAAAGGAAAGTTAAGTCCGCGGTTTATAGGGCCGTTCGAGATTCTTGAGCGAATAGGCCCTGTGGCTTATAGATTGGCATTACCGCCATCTCTCTCTGCGGTCCATGATGTATTCCATGTCTCGATGTTAAGAAAGTACGTGCCGGACCCTTCGCATGTGATTGACTACGAGCCATTACAGTTGAATGAAAATATGAGTTATGAAGAACGGCCGACTCGAATTCTAGCAAGAGATCGTAAGACCCTTCGTAACCGAGAGATTAATTTGGTTAAAGTGCTCTGGCAGAACCATCGGATGGAAGAGGCTACTTGGGAGCGTGAAGACGAAATGCAAGCCAAGTATCCTGAACTATTCCAAGACTAGGAACTTTCGGGGACGAAAGTTCTTAAGGGGGGAAGAATGTAACACCCGAGACTCTTTGGTAAAGTTTTATTATGAATTTAATTATTTTAAGGGTATTTTGGTAATTTTTGGAAAAGAAAAGGGCATTTTGGTCTTTTAGAGAAGATATTTTAATATTATTATTATTATTATTATTATTATTATTATTATTATTATTATTATTATTATTATAAAAAAAAAAAAAAAAAAAAAAGAAAAAAAAAGAAAATTTCTTCTCTCTCGGTCGTCTCCCTCCCGAACTCACACACTCTCTCTCTCTCTCTCTCTCTCTCTCTCTCTCGCCGAAGCTCCAGCCCCGCCGCACGCCGTCGCCGACCGCCACGAACACCCACCCTCTGCCGATTTCTTCTTCTTCTTCTTCCTCGCCGGCCGCGCAGAGGCTGAACCGCCGCCCTCCGAGCTGCTGTGGTTCGCGCGCGCAACCCACGTCCGCCGTGAACCAGAAGCTCCGCCGCCACGAACGCCTAGCCTCGCCGAATAGAGCAACTCGCTGCCGTGGAGTGTTCGAAGCCGCCACAGCACTGAACATCGCCGGAAAACACCATTTCCGCCGCGATTTCAAGGTGGGTTTTCGTTCCGTGAGGAGTTTGGCATTTTGAGCTTGAGTTTGATCGATTTTCAGCAAAATAACCTCGGATTATTGTAGATCGGGCTGCAACATACCAGAAACGAACCTTCACACGCCGATTGGAAGCCCCACGCGCCGCCGCCGTGAAGTCCACGCGCCGCCGTGCTCCGGTCACGCGCCGCCGCTCGCCGGAGTTGGGTAAAAATTGCCATTAGGTCCGTTTCGTCGAGTTATTAATGATAGAATGTGTTTTAGCGTAATTCGGATGGTTTAAGATACGTTTAGAACACTTTTTAGGTAAATTGTCGAGGACCTAGGATCGTACTTGGAGTGGGAACTCGAGAAGCTCATTACTAGTGAAGAAAGGGTATTGTAGTAAGTAAAGATATAAGGTAAGGGATCTCACAACGAAAGAAGTTTTCAAAACTTGAGCTAGCTCTATGATTACTCTGAAAGTTTATGTTTTCATGTTAAGTATTTAAGAAAGAAAGTGTATTATATGTATGTCTTTGAAATGCGATTGCTATGATTTATGCATTCATAACTATGTTCTAAAACGAATGGGACCTCATGCATGTGTTGTGTGCTCATGAAAAGATTTATATAGGCTGTGACGATAATTCTCCCAAAAGTTTTATGTGGGTTTTGAGGGAACCCGAGTCTTCGGACTCTATATGCTCCCGGGGTTCGAGAGTGCCCCCACGACTGTAGCCGACGGGCTTGAGTCTTCGGACTCCACGATGGTAGCCTTCGGGCTGAGTCTTCGGACTCCATGATATATGTTAGCTTTCGAGCTTAACTCTCAGAGGTAGGGAGGACTCTATTCGACAGAAAAAACTATGTCTTCGGACTATTCAGAGGCCCTCGGGAGAATTTAATCGTTCACAAGAGCCGCGAGGAAAAGTACATGGTTTATAAAAGGAATTTTAGGTCCCCTACTAAAGCGATGGTTTACGATGGTTTTATGATTTAAAATGACATGTTGCATGTGATTGAAACTCTTATTTTAAAACTATGATGGACTTACTGAGTATTATTCGTTAATACTCACCCTTTTCCTTTTTAAAATGTTTTCAGGTAAGGCTAAGATCGGCCCTAGCGCGTGACCGGAGATCAGCTACTCAAGTCATGGGAGCCGACTGATCGCTATTCCGCTTCTTTTATGTTTCTAGATGTATATAGAACTCATGTTAAGTTTTTTTTTTATGTTTAGGAGAATGCTTCAAAATCTTTTAAACCTTTCTTGTAAATCGTGCACGTGTATTTGATTTCTGCTGTTTGAACCCTAGCATCATATTGAGAAGTTTGTTGGATGCTAGGAGGTTGTTTGAAAATCTTAGAAGTGTGTTTTCTATGTCTTATCAGGAAGGGTAAATTTTTGGTTTTCGCGTAGTTACGTCGTTATGCTGCCGAAATTATTGGTAATATAGCGACGTGACTTAGTAATGACTCTTAGGTAGCGGGTTGAGCCTATAGGGTCGTTACAGTTGGTATCATAGCACTAGGTTATAGGTTCTGTAGACTAGCTTACTTCGTAAGCATCAGGTATCCCATGACTAAGTAGTGATTTCCAGTCATCGCGCAGGTACGCCCCTGAAGTAAACTTTTAATTCGTTTGTTGAAAAGCATGTTATGTTTATGAAATGATTCATATGTGAAATGTATTTTTAAGTTAAGGAAAGTTTAAGAAAAGTTGAAAAGTGTGATCCCTTTTGATGTGGAGGTTAACTTGTTTATGTTTGTTTGTTAAGTATGCCGCCTAGAAGGAGAGGCAGAGGACGGGGTAGAGGACGTGGTGCTGGTAGAACACATGATTTACCTCCTGAGATGCCAGTGGAACAGGAGGTGAATTCTGGGGCAAATTCCCCTGTTGCTCAGGGTCAACCTGATCCAGTTATGGAGCCTGCAAATCCTACGGTTGCGTCGTTGATGTTAGAGGCGATGCAGAACTTAGTACAAGCGACCGTGACGACCCAGTTAGCGCAGATGGGTCAAGCTTCTACGCCAGCTTCATTACAAGCCCGACACTTGAAAGACTTTAGAAAGTATGATCCAAGGGCGTTTGATGGATCCTCTGGGGATCCTACGGTAGCGGAGTTATGGTTGTTCTCTATGGAGAACATTTTTCAGTTGATGAGTTGCCCGGATGAATATAAAATTTCTTGCGCCACATTTATGCTGAGGGATGATGCGTACCTATGGTGGGAATCTGCTCAGAGGACCATAGGTACAGGAGAAGGAGTAGTGACGTGGCCGATGTTTAGAGAGGCATTCTGGAATAAATATTATCCTGCGACTGCACGATACAAGAAACAAGAAGAATTTCTACAACTTAAACAGAATCGACGTCCAGTGGATGTCTATGAGAGGGAATTCACAAGGTTATCTCGTTTTGCTCCCGAGCTGGTAGATACTGAGGCCAAGAAAACGGAGCGTTTTGTAATGGGTTTGGATCCTCAGGTTAAAGGCGTGGTGCAGGCTGTAGCACTTCACGACTATGCTGCTGCGGTAAGGACAGCAGAGTTTATTGTTGCAGGCCAACAGAGTGAGATTCCTATGGTCCAAAACCCGAGTCAGTCATCCTCTGGTCACAAGAGGAGATGGAGTCAGGCGAACTTGAATCCCCAGCGTTCTCAACAGTCTTCACAGTCGTCCATGAGGTCACAGGCCGCTTCTAGCCAGAGGCAGCAAGTGAATAGGCCGGGACATAACACTGGGGAGAAACCTCGTTGTAATGAATGTGGAAAGTTTCATTGGGGTCAGTGCCTGATGCGGTATGGGTTGTGTTTTCGATGTAAAAAGGAGGGACACAGAGCTGAAAATTGTCCTACCCTCCCAGACAGGAGAGGCCAGCCTTCGGGTTCAGGTGGAGTAGGACTTAATAGGCTCACACTTCAGCAAGGGAGAGTTTTTGCTAGTACCGGCAGGGAGGCTGGTAACTCAGATGCTGCAGTTACAGGTACGCTTCCCGTTTTGGGATACCTTGCATTCGTATTATTTGATTCAGGTTCTACACATTCCTTTATTTCTGCGTCTTTCGGGAGACAAGCTGAGTTAGAACTTGAGCCATTACCCTCTGCTTTGTCTGTTGCTACTCCGATGGGGTTGAGTCTATTAGCTACTGAGGGGATTAAGAATGGTAAGATGATAGTTTCCGACCACGAGCTGGATGTGAATTTAATAGTCCTCGAGATGGAAGGGTTCGATGTTATTCTAGGCATGGATTGGCTGGCTTTGAACCATGCTAATATTGATTGTTTCCGTAAAGAAGTGGTGTTTACGCCACCAAAACAGGCCAGTTATAAGTTTAAGGGGACTAGAACTGGAGTTAATCCAAGAGTAATATCTGCTTTTAAAGCGAGAAAGCTAGTTCTTAAGGGATCATGGGGAATCTTAGCTAGTGTTGTGGAAGTGAGACACACCGAGGTTCACGCATCGTCTGTGCCTGTGGTGAATGAATTTCTAGATGTGTTTCCTGAAGATCTTTCAGGGTTGCCTCCCGTGAGAGAAATAGACTTCACCATAGAGCTTGAACCAGGAACCGCTCCTATCTCTAAAGCTCCTTATAGAATGGCACCAGCGGAATTGAAAGAGCTGAAGTTGCAACTGCAGGACCTATTGGATAAAGGTTTTATTCGACCTAGCGTGTCTCCTTGGGGAGCACCGGTCTTGTTTGTAAAGAAGAAAGATGGAACCATGCGACTGTGCATCGATTACAGGGAATTGAACAAAGTTACGATTAAGAATAAGTACCCTCTTCCTCGTATAAACGACCTCTTTGATCAGTTACAGGGAGCGTCGGTGTTTTCAAAGATTGATCTGAGGTCAGGGTACCATCAGTTGAGGGTCAGAGAAAGAGACATCCCTAAGACGGCATTTAGATCACGATATGGACATTTTGAATTCACGGTGATGTCTTTTGGTTTGACTAACGCCCCTGCAGTTTTTATGGACTTGATGAATAGAGTATTCAAGGAGTTCCTAGATGCTTTCGTAATTGTATTCATTGATGACGTCCTTGTATACTCTAAAACTGAGAAAGAACATGAAGAGCATTTGAGAAGAGTGTTGACGACTTTGAAGGAGAACCAGTTGTACGCGAAATTCTCCAAGTGCGAGTTTTGGCTTACAAAGGTGTCTTTCTTAGGACACGTAGTGTCAAGGGCAGGGATTTCCGTAGATCCAGCGAAAGTAGAGGCTGTAACGCTATGGCCTCGTCCGACTACAGTTACTGAAGTACGAAGTTTCCTAGGTCTAGCAGGTTACTATAGACGGTTCATCCAGGATTTCTCTAAGATAGCTACGCCTTTGACTCAACTAACTCGCAAAAGCAAGTCATTTGTCTGGACTGACGAGTGTGAAGCAAGTTTCCAGACACTTAAACAGAGATTGGTATTAGCCCCTGTTCTTTCTGTGCCTGAGGGAACAGGTGGATTTGTAGTTTTCACTGATGCATCGAGGAAAGGGCTAGGAGCAGTGTTGATGCAATGTGGAAAGGTTATAGCCTATGCGTCTCGCCAGTTGAAAAGTCACGAGCAAAACTATCCAACCCATGATTTGGAGTTGGCCGCAGTTGTCTTCGCCTTGAAGATCTGGAGGCATTATTTGTATGGTGAGAAGATTCAGATCTTCACGGACCATAAGAGTTTGAAGTACTTGTTTACACAAAAAGAGTTGAACATGCGGCAACGTAGATGGTTAGAGCTGGTAAAAGACTACGAACTAGAAATTCTTTATCATCCCGGTAAGGCAAATGTTGTCGCAGATGCTCTCAGTAGAAAGACTGTACATACTTCAGCTCAGATCACTAGTCAGGATGAGCTACAGGCAGAGATGGAGAATGCTGAAATTGCAGTTTTGATAGGTGAAGCGACTACACGCTTAGCTCAGTTGACTGTGCAACCAACTTTGAGGCAACGTATTATAGTCTCTCAGCGATTGGATCTTAGTTTAATGGAAAAATTACGACAAATCGGCACTGAGCAAGCTCAAGAGTTTTCTATGTCTTCAGATGGTGGACTTCTATATCAAGGGCGATTATGTGTACCTAATATTGATGAATTGAAGAGTGAGATTTTGACTGAAGCGCATAGTTCGCCATTTTCGATGCATCCTGGTAGTACCAAGATGTATCAAGACCTAAAACAGATTTTCTGGTGGCATAGTATGAGAAAGGATGTAGCGGAGTTTGTCAGTAAGTGCTTAGTATGTCAACAGGTTAAAGCGCCGAGACAGAGACCGGCAGGATTGTTGCAACCATTGAATGTGCCTTTGTGGAAGTGGGATGAAATCTCTATGGATTTCATTGTTGGGTTGCCCAGAACGATAAAAGGTTATACGGTGATTTGGGTCATCGTGGATAGGCTTACCAAATCGGCGCATTTTCTTTCGGGTAAGTCTACCTATTCTACAGAGAAATGGGCACAAATCTATATGCAGGAGATAGTGCGATTACACGGAGTTCCTGCTAGAATTGTCTCGGACAGGGATGCCCGTTTTACTTCTAACTTTTGGAGAGGCTTACAGAAAGCTCTGGGTACTCAGCTGGATTTTAGCACTTCTTTTCATCCCCAAACGGACGGACAGACCGAGCGATTGAATCAAGTTTTGGAGGATATGTTACGTGCATGTGCGTTGGATTTCCCAGGTAGTTGGGATACTTACTTGCACCTGATGGAGTTTGCCTATAACAATAGTTATCAGGCTACTATAGGAATGGCACCGTTTGAAGCTTTGTATGGTAAAAGATGTAGGACTCCAATATATTGGGATGAGGTCGGTGAACGACAGCTTTTGGGGCCAGAGTTAGTTCAAGTCACGAACAATGCTATTCAGAAAATCAGGGTAAGAATGCAGACTGCACATAGTAGACAGAAGAGCTATGCTGACACAAGACGAAGGGATCTAGAATTCGAAGTAGGCGACCATGTGTTTCTTAAAGTGGCTCCGATGAAAGGAGTGTTGAGGTTCGGCCGGAAAGGAAAGTTAAGTCCGCGGTTTATAGGGCCGTTCGAGATTCTTGAGCGAATAGGCCCTGTGGCTTATAGATTGGCATTACCGCCATCTCTCTCTGCGGTCCATGATGTATTCCATGTCTCGATGTTAAGAAAGTACGTGCCGGACCCTTCGCATGTGATTGACTACGAGCCATTACAGTTGAATGAAAATATGAGTTATGAAGAACGGCCGACTCGAATTCTAGCAAGAGATCGTAAGACCCTTCGTAACCGATAGATTAATTTGGTTAAAGTGCTCTGGCAGAACCATCGGATGGAAGAGGCTACTTGGGAGCGTGAAGACGAAATGCAAGCCAAGTATCCTGAACTATTCCAAGACTAGGAACTTTCGGGGACGAAAGTTCTTAAGGGGGGAAGAATGTAACACCCGAGACTCTTTGGTAAAGTTTTATTATGAATTTAATTATTTTAAGGGTATTTTGGTAATTTTTGGAAAAGAAAAGGGCATTTTGGTCTTTTAGAGAAGATATTTTGATATTATTATTATTATTATTATTATTATTATTATTATTATTATTATTATTATTATTATAAAAAAAAAAAAAAAAAAAAAAGAAAAAAAAAGAAAATTTCTTCTCTCTCGGTCGTCTCCCTCCCGAACTCACACACTCTCTCTCTCTCTCTCTCTCTCTCTCTCTCTCGCCGAAGCTCCAGCCCCGCCGCACGCCGTCGCCGACCGCCACGAACACCCACCCTCTGCCGATTTCTTCTTCTTCTTCTTCCTCGCCGGCCGCGCAGAGGCTGAACCGCCGCCCTCCGAGCTGCTGTGGTTCGCGCGCGCAACCCACGTCCGCCGTGAACCAGAAGCTCCGCCGCCACGAACGCCTAGCCTCGCCGAATAGAGCAACTCGCTGCCGTGGAGTGTTCGAAGCCGCCACAGCACTGAACATCGCCGGAAAACACCATTTCCGCCGCGATTTCAAGGTGGGTTTTCGTTCCGTGAGGAGTTTGGCATTTTGAGCTTGAGTTTGATCGATTTTCAGCAAAATAACCTCGGATTATTGTAGATCGGGCTGCAACATACCAGAAACGAACCTTCACACGCCGATTGGAAGCCCCACGCGCCGCCGCCGTGAAGTCCACGCGCCGCCGTGCTCCGGTCACGCGCCGCCGCTCGCCGGAGTTGGGTAAAAATTGCCATTAGGTCCGTTTCGTCGAGTTATTAATGATAGAATGTGTTTTAGCGTAATTCGGATGGTTTAAGATACGTTTAGAACACTTTTTAGGTAAATTGTCGAGGACCTAGGATCGTACTTGGAGTGGGAACTCGAGAAGCTCATTACTAGTGAAGAAAGGGTATTGTAGTAAGTAAAGATATAAGGTAAGGGATCTCACAACGAAAGAAGTTTTCAAAACTTGAGCTAGCTCTATGATTACTCTGAAAGTTTATGTTTTCATGTTAAGTATTTAAGAAAGAAAGTGTATTATATGTATGTCTTTGAAATGCGATTGCTATGATTTATGCATTCATAACTATGTTCTAAAACGAATGGGACCTCATGCATGTGTTGTGTGCTCATGAAAAGATTTATATAGGCTGTGACGATAATTCTCCCAAAAGTTTTATGTGGGTTTTGAGGGAACCCGAGTCTTCGGACTCTATATGCTCCCGGGGTTCGAGAGTGCCCCCACGACTGTAGCCGACGGGCTTGAGTCTTCGGACTCCACGATGGTAGCCTTCGGGCTGAGTCTTCGGACTCCATGATATATGTTAGCTTTCGAGCTTAACTCTCAGAGGTAGGGAGGACTCTATTCGACAGAAAAAACTATGTCTTCGGACTATTCAGAGGCCCTCGGGAGAATTTAATCGTTCACAAGAGCCGCGAGGAAAAGTACATGGTTTATAAAAGGAATTTTAGGTCCCCTACTAAAGCGATGGTTTACGATGGTTTTATGATTTAAAATGACATGTTGCATGTGATTGAAACTCTTATTTTAAAACTATGATGGACTTACTGAGTATTATTCGTTAATACTCACCCTTTTCCTTTTTAAAATGTTTTCAGGTAAGGCTAAGATCGGCCCTAGCGCGTGACCGGAGATCAGCTACTCAAGTCATGGGAGCCGACTGATCGCTATTCCGCTTCTTTTATGTTTCTAGATGTATATAGAACTCATGTTAAGTTTTTTTTTATGTTTAGGAGAATGCTTCAAAATCTTTTAAACCTTTCTTGTAAATCGTGCACGTGTATTTGATTTCTGCTGTTTGAACCCTAGCATCATATTGAGAAGTTTGTTGGATGCTAGGAGGTTGTTTGAAAATCTTAGAAGTGTGTTTTCTATGTCTTATCAGGAAGGGTAAATTTTTGGTTTTCGCGTAGTTACGTCGTTATGCTGCCGAAATTATTGGTAATATAGCGACGTGACTTAGTAATGACTCTTAGGTAGCGGGTTGAGCCTATAGGGTCGTTACAGTTGGTATCAGAGCACTAGGTTATAGGTTCTGTAGACTAGCTTACTTCGTAAGCATCAGGTATCCCATGACTAAGTAGTGATTTCCAGTCATCGCGCAGGTACGCCCCTGAAGTAAACTTTTAATTCGTTTGTTGAAAAGCATGTTATGTTTATGAAATGATTCATATGTGAAATGTATTTTTAAGTTAAGGAAAGTTTAAGAAAAGTTGAAAAGTGTGATCCCTTTTGATGTGGAGGTTAACTTGTTTATGTTTGTTTGTTAAGTATGCCGCCTAGAAGGAGAGGCAGAGGACGGGGTAGAGGACGTGGTGCTGGTAGAACACATGATTTACCTCCTGAGATGCCAGTGGAACAGGAGGTGAATTCTGGGGCAAATTCCCCTGTTGCTCAGGGTCAACCTGATCCAGTTATGGAGCCTGCAAATCCTACGGTTGCGTCGTTGATGTTAGAGGCGATGCAGAACTTAGTACAAGCGACCGTGACGACCCAGTTAGCGCAGATGGGTCAAGCTTCTACGCCAGCTTCATTACAAGCCCGACACTTGAAAGACTTTAGAAATTATGATCCAAGGGCGTTTGATGGATCCTCTGGGGATCCTACGGTAGCGGAGTTATGGTTGTTCTCTATGGAGAACATTTTTCAGTTGATGAGTTGCCCGGATGAATATAAAATTTCTTGCGCCACATTTATGCTGAGGGATGATGCGTACCTATGGTGGGAATCTGCTCAGAGGACCATAGGTACAGGAGAAGGAGTAGTGACGTGGCCGATGTTTAGAGAGGCTTTCTGGAATAAATATTATCCTGCGACTGCACGATACAAGAAACAAGAAGAATTTCTACAACTTAAACAGAATCGACGTCCAGTGGATGTCTATGAGAGGGAATTCACAAGGTTATCTCGTTTTGCTCCCGAGCTGGTAGATACTGAGGCCAAGAAAACGGAGCGTTTTGTAATGGGTTTGGATCCTCAGGTTAAAGGCGTGGTGCAGGCTGTAGCACTTCACGACTATGCTGCTGCGGTAAGGACAGCAGAGTTTATTGTTGCAGGCCAACAGAGTGAGATTCCTATGGTCCAAAACCCGAGTCAGTCATCCTCTGGTCACAAGAGGAGATGGAGTCAGGCGAACTTGAATCCCCAGCGTTCTCAACAGTCTTCACAGTCGTCCATGAGGTCACAGGCCGCTTCTAGCCAGAGGCAGCAAGTGAATAGGCCGGGACATAACACTGGGGAGAAACCTCGTTGTAATGAATGTGGAAAGTTTCATTGGGGTCAGTGCCTGATGCGGTATGGGTTGTGTTTTCGATGTAAAAAGGAGGGACACAGAGCTGAAAATTGTCCTACCCTCCCAGACAGGAGAGGCCAGCCTTCGGGTTCAGGTGGAGTAGGACTTAATAGGCCCACACTTCAGCAAGGGAGAGTTTTTGCTAGTACCGGCAGGGAGGCTGGTAACTCAGATGCTGCAGTTACAGGTACGCTTCCCGTTTTGGGATACCTTGCATTCGTATTATTTGATTCAGGTTCTACACATTCCTTTATTTCTGCGTCTTTCGGGAGACAAGCTGAGTTAGAACTTGAGCCATTACCCTCTGCTTTGTCTGTTGCTACTCCGATGGGGTTGAGTCTATTAGCTACTGAGGGGATTAAGAATGGTAAGATGATAGTTTCCGACCACGAGCTGGATGTGAATTTAATAGTCCTCGAGATGGAAGGGTTCGATGTTATTCTAGGCATGGATTGGCTGGCTTTGAACCATGCTAATATTGATTGTTTCCGTAAAGAAGTGGTGTTTACGCCACCAAAACAGGCCAGTTATAAGTTTAAGGGGACTAGAACTGGAGTTAATCCAAGAGTAATATCTGCTTTTAAAGCGAGAAAGCTAGTTCTTAAGGGATCATGGGGAATCTTAGCTAGTGTTGTGGAAGTGAGACACACCGAGGTTCACGCATCGTCTGTGCCTGTGGTGAATGAATTTCTAGATGTGTTTCCTGAAGATCTTTCAGGGTTGCCTCCCGTGAGAGAAATAGACTTCACCATAGAGCTTGAACCAGGAACCGCTCCTATCTCTAAAGCTCCTTATAGAATGGCACCAGCGGAATTGAAAGAGCTGAAGTTGCAACTGCAGGACCTATTGGATAAAGGTTTTATTCGACCTAGCGTGTCTCCTTGGGGAGCACCGGTCTTGTTTGTAAAGAAGAAAGATGGAACCATGCGACTGTGCATCGATTACAGGGAATTGAACAAAGTTACGATTAAGAATAAGTACCCTCTTCCTCGTATAAACGACCTCTTTGATCAGTTACAGGGAGCGTCGGTGTTTTCAAAGATTGATCTGAGGTCAGGGTACCATCAGTTGAGGGTCAGAGAAAGAGACATCCCTAAGACGGCATTTAGATCACGATATGGACATTTTGAATTCACGGTGATGTCTTTTGGTTTGACTAACGCCCCTGCAGTTTTTATGGACTTGATGAATAGAGTATTCAAGGAGTTCCTAGATGCTTTCGTAATTGTATTCATTGATGACGTCCTTGTATACTCTAAAACTGAGAAAGAACATGAAGAGCATTTGAGAAGAGTGTTGACGACTTTGAAGGAGAACCAGTTGTACGCGAAATTCTCCAAGTGCGAGTTTTGGCTTACAAAGGTGTCTTTCTTAGGACACGTAGTGTCAAGGGCAGGGATTTCCGTAGATCCAGCGAAAGTAGAGGCTGTAACGCTATGGCCTCGTCCGACTACAGTTACTGAAGTACGAAGTTTCCTAGGTCTAGCAGGTTACTATAGACGGTTCATCCAGGATTTCTCTAAGATAGCTACGCCTTTGACTCAACTAACTCGCAAAAGCAAGTCATTTGTCTGGACTGACGAGTGTGAAGCAAGTTTCCAGACACTTAAACAGAGATTGGTATTAGCCCCTGTTCTTTCTGTGCCTGAGGGAACAGGTGGATTTGTAGTTTTCACTGATGCATCGAGGAAAGGGCTAGGAGCAGTGTTGATGCAATGTGGAAAGGTTATAGCCTATGCGTCTCGCCAGTTGAAAAGTCACGAGCAAAACTATCCAACCCATGATTTGGAGTTGGCCGCAGTTGTCTTCGCCTTGAAGATCTGGAGGCATTATTTGTATGGTGAGAAGATTCAGATCTTCACGGACCATAAGAGTTTGAAGTACTTGTTTACACAAAAAGAGTTGAACATGCGGCAACGTAGATGGTTAGAGCTGGTAAAAGACTACGAACTAGAAATTCTTTATCATCCCGGTAAGGCAAATGTTGTCGCAGATGCTCTCAGTAGAAAGACTGTACATACTTCAGCTCAGATCACTAGTCAGGATGAGCTACAGGTAGAGATGGAGAATGCTGAAATTGCAGTTTTGATAGGTGAAGCGACTACACGCTTAGCTCAGTTGACTGTGCAACCAACTTTGAGGCAACGTATTATAGTCTCTCAGCGATTGGATCTTAGTTTAATGGAAAAATTACGACAAATCGGCACTGAGCAAGCTCAAGAGTTTTCTATGTCTTCAGATGGTGGACTTCTATATCAAGGGCGATTATGTGTACCTAATATTGATGAATTGAAGAGTGAGATTTTGACTGAAGCGCATAGTTCGCCATTTTCGATGCATCCTGGTAGTACCAAGATGTATCAAGACCTAAAACAGATTTTCTGGTGGCATAGTATGAGAAAGGATGTAGCGGAGTTTGTCAGTAAGTGCTTAGTATGTCAACAGGTTAAAGCGCCGAGACAGAGACCGGCAGGATTGTTGCAACCATTGAATGTGCCTTTGTGGAAGTGGGATGAAATCTCTATGGATTTCATTGTTGGGTTGCCCAGAACGATAAAAGGTTATACGGTGATTTGGGTCATCGTGGATAGGCTTACCAAATCGGCGCATTTTCTTTCGGGTAAGTCTACCTATTCTACAGAGAAATGGGCACAAATCTATATGCAGGAGATAGTGCGATTACACGGAGTTCCTGCTAGAATTGTCTCGGACAGGGATGCCCGTTTTACTTCTAACTTTTGGAGAGGCTTACAGAAAGCTCTGGGTACTCAGCTGGATTTTAGCACTTCTTTTCATCCCCAAACGGACGGACAGACCGAGCGATTGAATCAAGTTTTGGAGGATATGTTACGTGCATGTGCGTTGGATTTCCCAGGTAGTTGGGATACTTACTTGCACCTGATGGAGTTTTCCTATAACAATAGTTATCAGGCTACTATAGGAATGGCACCGTTTGAAGCTTTGTATGGTAAAAGATGTAGGACTCCAATATATTGGGATGAGGTCGGTGAACGACAGCTTTTGGGGCCAGAGTTAGTTCAAGTCACGAACAATGCTATTCAGAAAATCAGGGTAAGAATGCAGACTGCACATAGTAGACAGAAGAGCTATGCTGACACAAGACGAAGGGATCTAGAATTCGAAGTAGGCGACCATGTGTTTCTTAAAGTGGCTCCGATGAAAGGAGTGTTGAGGTTCGGCCGGAAAGGAAAGTTAAGTCCGCGGTTTATAGGGCCGTTCGAGATTCTTGAGCGAATAGGCCCTGTGGCTTATAGATTGGCATTACCGCCATCTCTCTCTGCGGTCCATGATGTATTCCATGTCTCGATGTTAAGAAAGTACGTGCCGGACCCTTCGCATGTGATTGACTACGAGCCATTACAGTTGAATGAAAATATGAGTTATGAAGAACGGCCGACTCGAATTCTAGCAAGAGATCGTAAGACCCTTCGTAACCGAGAGATTAATTTGGTTAAAGTGCTCTGGCAGAACCATCGGATGGAAGAGGCTACTTGGGAGCGTGAAGACGAAATGCAAGCCAAGTATCCTGAACTATTCCAAGACTAGGAACTTTCGGGGACGAAAGTTCTTAAGGGGGGAAGAATGTAACACCCGAGACTCTTTGGTAAAGTTTTATTATGAATTTAATTATTTTAAGGGTATTTTGGTAATTTTTGGAAAAGAAAAGGGCATTTTGGTCTTTTAGAGAAGATATTTTAATATTATTATTATTATTATTATTATTATTATTATTATTATTATTATTATTATTATTATTATAAAAAAAAAAAAAGAAAAAAGAAAAAAAAAGAAAATTTCTTCTCTCTCGGTCGTCTCCCTCCCGAACTCACACTCTCTCTCTCTCTCTCTCTCTCTCTCTCTCTCTCTCGCCGAAGCTCCAGCCCCGCCGCACGCCGTCGCCGACCGCCACGAACACCCACCCTCTGCCGATTTCTTCTTCTTCTTCTTCCTCGCCGGCCGCGCAGAGGCTGAACCGCCGCCCTCCGAGCTGCTGTGGTTCGCGCGCGCAACCCACGTCCGCCGTGAACCAGAAGCTCCGCCGCCACGAACGCCTAGCCTCGCCGAATAGAGCAACTCGCTGCCGTGGAGTGTTCGAAGCCGCCACAGCACTGAACATCGCCGGAAAACACCATTTCCGCCGCGATTTCAAGGTGGGTTTTCGTTCCGTGAGGAGTTTGGCATTTTGAGCTTGAGTTTGATCGATTTTCAGCAAAATAACCTCGGATTATTGTAGATCGGGCTGCAACATACCAGAAACGAACCTTCACGCGCCGATTGGAAGCCCCACGCACCGCCGCCGTGAAGTCCACGCGCCGCCGTGCTCCGGTCACGCGCCGCCGCTCGCCGGAGTTGGGTAAAAATTGCCATTAGGTCCGTTTCGTCGAGTTATTAATGATAGAATGTGTTTTAGCGTAATTCGGATGGTTTAAGATACGTTTAGAACACTTTTTAGGTAAATTGTCGAGGACCTAGGATCGTACTTGGAGTGGGAACTCGAGAAGCTCATTACTAGTGAAGAAAGGGTATTGTAGTAAGTAAAGATATAAGGTAAGGGATCTCACAACGAAAGAAGTTTTCAAAACTTGAGCTAGCTCTATGATTACTCTGAAAGTTTATGTTTTCATGTTAAGTATTTAAGAAAGAAAGTGTATTATATGTATGTCTTTGAAATGCGATTGCTATGATTTATGCATTCATAACTATGTTCTAAAACGAATGGGACCTCATGCATGTGTTGTGTGCTCATGAAAAGATTTATATAGGCTGTGACGATAATTCTCCCAAAAGTTTTATGTGGGTTTTGAGGGAACCCGAGTCTTCGGACTCTATATGCTCCCGGGGTTCGAGAGTGCCCCCACGACTGTAGCCGACGGGCTTGAGTCTTCGGACTCCACGATGGTAGCCTTCGGGCTGAGTCTTCGGACTCCATGATATATGTTAGCTTTCGAGCTTAACTCTCAGAGGTAGGGAGGACTCTATTCGACAGAAAAAACTATGTCTTCGGACTATTCAGAGGCCCTCGGGAGAATTTAATCGTTCACAAGAGCCGCGAGGAAAAGTACATGGTTTATAAAAGGAATTTTAGGTCCCCTACTAAAGCGATGGTTTACGATGGTTTTATGATTTAAAATGACATGTTGCATGTGATTGAAACTCTTATTTTAAAACTATGATGGACTTACTGAGTATTATTCGTTAATACTCACCCTTTTCCTTTTTAAAATGTTTTCAGGTAAGGCTAAGATCGGCCCTAGCGCGTGACCGGAGATCAGCTACTCAAGTCATGGGAGCCGACTGATCGCTATTCCGCTTCTTTTATGTTTCTAGATGTATATAGAACTCATGTTAAGTTTTTTTTTATGTTTAGGAGAATGCTTCAAAATCTTTTAAACCTTTCTTGTAAATCGTGCACGTGTATTTGATTTCTGCTGTTTGAACCCTAGCATCATATTGAGAAGTTTGTTGGATGCTAGGAGGTTGTTTGAAAATCTTAGAAGTGTGTTTTCTATGTCTTATCAGGAAGGGTAAATTTTTGGTTTTCGCGTAGTTACGTCGTTATGCTGCCGAAATTATTGGTAATATAGCGACGTGACTTAGTAATGACTCTTAGGTAGCGGGTTGAGCCTATAGGGTCGTTACAGCTATAGTATGCAAAGTGCTGATTTAGGAATGTGGTATCGGGGCGAAAGTCCATACTTGAGATTCATGTTTGCGATCTATGGTGCAAGGTCACAAAGATGCATTCGTGGTTGTTTATGGAAGGTGGGCCTGGGTCATATGCTACGAATAACTTTTTAAAAGAATGAAAAGTGGGTCGTTTTAGTGCTGGCCTAGGAAGTAGGTAGCCTTTCGGATTGGTCTGTTAGGATTGGTGTTCGCCTATATATATATATATATGAGGCGTAGGATGTTGTGAATGTTGGAAAGGCTTGAGGGTTGTTTTTCCTCTTTGCTTGTGTGAATTAGAGGATGTTTTTTTCCCCATTGTATGTGCTTGCAAATTACGGGCCCGTTTGTGACTGTGATTCGGACTTGATGGCACTAGTACAAAATCGGGTTTTAATGACGGGCATTGCTCGTCATTATAGGGAAATGATGACGGACACGTGCCCATCATCAATACGAGTGTCATGAAAAGATATAATGACAGGCGCCTTTTAATGACGGGAATTACCCATCATTATAACGCGCCCGTCATTGTATCTTTTAATGATAGACGAATTTAATGTCGGTCAATGACCGACATTAAATCCCGATGCCCGTCATTAAAAGGTACATCGGCTGAGGAAAATTCAGGTTGTGATGACGGTATCCTGTAATGAAGCGCAATAACCGTCATTAAAATCCATATTCCATCATTAAAACGGATGGTCAGTAGAGGGTATGATGACGGTCAGAGTGTAATGACGAGTAACGCCCGTCATTAAATAGTTTTTCGATGACAGTGAATGACCGTCATTAAACGGTCAACTGAGAAATCATACCAACTTTTAATGTCAGTCAATGTGTGACATTGAAAGGCCATGTCCGTCATTAAATGTTATTTGTGTGTCATTAAATGTCCGTTTTGAAAGTTTTAATGACAATTAATGCCCGTCATCGTTCTGTTCATAATTTAAATAAAAAAAAATGTTGGTTGCCCTTGTGGCTAACCAACGATATTTATCATTTCGTCAAATCTATACACAAAATACAATTTCATTTGTATTTTATAACTCAATAAACATAAGGATTTCTACAAACATAATAATTAACTTATTCACTACAAAGATTTTATACTAAGATAAAACTAAGTAGTATACCTAATTCAGTAAGATGACTCTTTAACATTCCTTCACCAAAACTGAATCAAACCAATAAGTGGAAATTTCGGCATGACCTCTACTAAAACAACCAAAAACTAACCTGAAATAATGCACATATAATTCACTTATATATCATAAACACGCATGAGACCACCCAACCATTTCACAAACTACATCCAATAAGATCCAGCAGCAATTTTAAAAGAATGAATACACCAATACACTAATATAAAACTAAGTAATATACCTAATTCACTAAGAAGATTTACTAAAGAATGCATACGTACATCCAAGCAACAAACAATAGGACCACTCGCCCCTCCACAAACTACATTTATCAATATCAAAATGTACACACTTCTAGTATATTTATAAACAAGTATTTTCATTCTACATCTAACAAGACAGAAAGTAAATTTACTACTTACATCAAATGCACAAAAATTAACGAATCCACAAATAGCTTTACACAAATCTTCCAACAAAATCTGTCCATTCTATTCGAATCTCGTCAATTTCTTCTTGTTTGTATGCATTTTTTTTGTTAAACTACAAAGAAAAATAAATATAAACATAACATAAGAATAAATCATATATTTATAATCACTTAAAAGATAAAGGAATAACACGTACAAGGTTACTTATGGAGATACTAGAGTTGTACACTATTTCTCGTATATACTTTTGCACATAGTATCTACACTCTACAAAACCCAATTGGCGGGGGCACTACATGTAAAATAATTGAAAAACAACATACTTGAGTTATACATATAAGATTTCAATCTAAGTTTGATTAAATAAAGAATATAGTCAATGTAAATTTACCTTTACAAGTTTCCAAATGATATTAGAGCGATATTGTGGGAGTGAGTGTTTAGCTTGCCACCTTCTCAATGATCTAGATAATTTGAAACATTAGAATAATATAAATGTAAAAATTAACAACTATAAAAGTTTAAAACACTTACGTATTTATGGTTCCTTGAAAACTTTCTTCGATCTTACTACGTAAAGAGTTCAATTCATAAACAATATTCTCTTGCGGATGGATAACGATCAACATCCAATGACAACTATTAACCATGAATATTCTAATATTAGTGTTTATGAATAAAAAAAAAACTTTAATTAAGTTAAAGTAATTTAACTTGTCATTACTTACCCAGTGTTATATGGGATGAGTACTAGTTGATCCAAATTCAAATTAACCATGTCTAACCTGTTGGCTAGATTTCTGCAACGAGTTTCTTGACACTTCACGTAATTTGAAATAGTTATTTGATCAACTAACATGAACCTATTGATTATATCGTAGTCACATACAATCCAAAGATACCTAAAGAAAATTAAAATTATTATAAAACATTAAAAAACATAGTTCATGAATAAAAAAATGTAATAGATTTAGTATACTTACGCAATGTATGTGAGTACCTATTTCCACCATCCCACAATAATGCATGATGTCGTCACGATGTAGATAAATTACTTTCTCCTTTCCAAAAATGTGCTCGCTCAAGTTGATTTAAATTGTATCGTCCTCTTGCATGGAGAGCATAGCATATCGATTCAAGAGCTTGATAGTAACGTGGACATCCGTGTAGTTAGAAGATTGTGAAACAGGGACATTGACAGAAACATCTTTCTTAGGTTTGGCTGGAGAAGGGACCTAGCACAAACAAAATTGAAATTGTAAACTAAGAATAAAAAAAACATTTAAGTTGAAAAAAGATATACATTTTTCGCCATATTCAAAACTACAAGTTCGCGAGGCCATGCGACGAAGTTACCCTTCGCTTGACTTAAAGTTTCTACTCCTCTCATTAAAGGAATTGGTATGTTAACATCTTCGCCCATGATCATATCAACCACCACTCTGACATTATTGGCTCCTAGTGGAACTCCATAAATAGTTGGAAATTGAACATCAGACTCATAGATTGTGCCTACGGCAACAATGTTATCCACTGATCCTATAGCCAGGTGACATGGTGTTCCCTTCAAAAATTTAAGAGAAAGAAGTTAAGTATCACGCCCTATGGTTAAGTTTCACTATATAAACAAAAGTTACCTCTAAAATTTCTTTTGGCTCGTCAATGACCTCTTTTCCTTTTGACTTCGTTGTTGAAACATTACTTCCTACACTTGTAGACTTCTTTGATTGCGAGCCTTGAGTCTCACCTTTGTTGCGAGACTCTTCACCAAGTTTTGATTTTCCTTTAGCAACATTGAAGTAAAATGATGGTTTAACAAACTTACCCACTCCCCTAACACGCCCCCTGTGTTCTGGCGTGCCCAATGCTTCGGTCAAAATATCTTTACCCTGATGTGCCATAACTAACTCGTCCTGTCACAACCATTTAGATCGACACATTTCAATCATCAAAGTAACACATAATCATAAGACATTTAATCTAAGAACCACATCTACATCTTATTAAAATAAAAATATATAAACTTACAATTCGATTAACACATTCTCTAGTGTCGTTATCAAAGTATTCATTATTCTTTCTTTTTCGTGCTTCCTTCCATAAAGTTGCACGATTGGAAGGATCGTCTGACAATTCCTAGACAAACATACACATTATTAATATCATCAACATATAATCATAAGACATAATTTAATTAACGTTACTCACTAGTTCTTCGGCCAATTTTGCATATCCCTTACGAGAGATATGATGATTATATTTACATTTTTCCCTTCGCTCTTTCTGAACATGACTAAACGCCTGTATAACATAAGACCATGGATTTAAATCATCAAAATAATTTCACTAATATTTAAAAACACATTAGTATAATGTAGTTACCTCCCACTCTTCAGATATTATAGCATTAACAAATGTCTCCCATTGCTCTTGATCAATGTGTGAATACTTTTCAGGATGACTCTTCAACAAAGATGGTTCATCTTTCAATGGAAGTATGTACTTCTGAGTCAATGTATATCTAAATGTCTGAAACTTCGTTGACGCTGATTGAAGAATAGCACGTTTGGACCTAGAGTCCACTACGAATGACATCTACATAGGAAAAATCATAATAAAAAAGTAATTACCTTTGCAATTAATATTTACTTTAAAATTAATTAATTCTTACCTCACACAATCAAAAAAAATTTCTTTCAATTCTTGTGGAACATCTTTCCAATTGTTGTAGATCAATGGAATTTGTTGTCTAACACAAACTCCCATGTAACTTTGCATTTTATTTGCATTTTCACCAACAACTTGACCTTGATTATTGTATTGAATAACTAAGCGTTCTCCAGTGTTTCTTATGCGTGCCAATTCACGCATAGTAGTGAGGCCCCGTCGAGCAGCCTTTCTAGCCTCTATATGAATAGCTACGTTTACTTCATTATCACTGTTGCTACTCGAATCACTCATTGTAACAATCTCCAATAAAAACATCATAAAATACAACATAATATATAATAACTCATAAAATACATTAACTCATAACAATGTGAAGAAATTACTAAATGACATACCATATTTAATACATTATTTATCAATCCATGTACCCTCACAATCATTTCTAAGATATGTAGATGACATTTCGTTGATTTCATGAGATACGTCAATATTAGGCATTCTTTCTAAGACCCCATATCCACAATCTTGAACAGTATCTACCACTTCATCTTCGTAAAAATCATCTTCAACTATTCTTTGAGGAGGGGTTAAAACCACTGACCATTGAGAATCAAGAGGATCTTTCACGTAGAATACTTGTTTGGCTTGGGAGGCTAAAATAAATTAGTCTGATTTATGTCCAATGCGATTGAGGTCTACAGTTGTAAACTCAAGCTCATCTATTTTAACTCCATTATTATTCTCAACCCAGTCACATTTTAATAAAATAAAAGTTAATTTATGATAATCAAGCTCCCATATTTCCTGTATTACACCATAAAAGGTCATGTCCGACATGATAGGATTTTTATCCTTAGCACTGGAAACTTGCATTGTATTAGGTGTTATAATGATTCCACTATTTTGGACATTCCTAATATCATCGCGTTTCTTCGTATGATAATGAATACCATTAACCACGTAACCACTATATGTGGCTACATCTAGACGAGGCCCATGAGCTATCCATCTTAAAGAAGATGATATGGAGTTGCTTGGCACCTCGAGAGCAAGTCCAACCTGAAATTAAATTTTAAATTAAGTAGGAATTAACATTGCACCTACTCATTAAAAAGTATGGCTCTCAAGATTTACCCGATCACGCAACCAACTGCTAAATGTGCGATTATGCTCATCTTGAAGCCACTCTTTGTTTTTGGATCTACTGGGATTGAGTTTAGATAAAGTTTCCATGTGTTGCCTATTGAATTCATGTAACATATGGAAATGTCAAAGTTATTAGATCATCACATAATTAGAAAGTTATATGAAAGGATTGAGATTTGCGTACCCTACATATGGAAGCACGTCATTTACATTTTGAAGAACATAAAGATGAGCTTGGTCCAATTGTTCCTTACTAGGTTTGATATAATGAGCAACGGACAATGGTCTATCAATGTCAGAATTATCTTTCCTTGTCGATGAGCATAACCCAATAGACTCAATTCCAGAGAGAAATTTAGAACAAAACTCTACAGTCTCTTCTACAATATAATTTTCTCCAATGCATCCTTCTGGTCGATTTCTATTTCGCACATAACCTTTTAGGACTTTCATATATCGTTCAAAAGGATACACCCATCTCAAATAAACTGGTCCACAAAATGCTATCTCTCTTACAAGATGGACCACAAGATGTACCATTATCGTGAAGAATGCCGGTGGAAAATATTTCTCTAACAAGCATAAAGTGACCACTACATCCTCTTGCAAGCCTTTTAACTTAGATGAATCGATCGTCTTACTACATATAGCATTGAAGAAGAAACATAGGCGAATGATTGCATATCTAACATGTTTCGGTAAAATACCATGTATCGCCACAGGTAATAATTGTTGCATAAGAACATGGTGGTCATGCGACTTAAGCCCGTAAAGTTTCAAATCTGTGAGCGACACTAAACTTTGTATATTGGATGAATAAAACCTTCCGGTACTTTAATTTATGATAGTGTCTTACACAAATTCAATTTCTCTATCCGCGATAATGTATAACATGTTGAAGGTAAGAAGATTCTTTTCTCTCCTAATTGAGGGGCCAACTCTGATCTAATGTTCAATTCAACCAAATCTAGACGAGTTTTTAATCCATCTTTTGTCTTTTCAGGAATATCAAGTAACGTGCCAATAATTTTTGCACACACATTCTTTTCAATATGCATCACATCTAAACAATGTCACACATGAAAATGTTTCCAGTATTCCATCTCAAAGAAAATAGACCTCTTCTTCCAATAAGTGTTTGAAAGATTTCCATTATTTTTTTCCTTTCTTGATTTCTTACCAAACGAATATTGAAGTATACTTATTTTTGCAAGAATTTCCTCTCCACTTAATGGTTCAGGAGCGAATTCCAATTCTTGTTCACCATAAAAAGCTTTCTTCTGTCTTCGATATGGATGATTACGAGGTAAATGTTTTCGTTGTCCAAGATACGCCATATTTTTCCCTTTTGGCAAATAGGTGGATGACGTTTTCTCCCCACAAATTGGACATGCATGGTATCCTTTTGCCGTACAACCACACAAATTGCCATACGCAGGAAAATCATTAATAGTCCATAATAAATTAGCTTTGAGTGTGAAAGATTGTTCTTGATGTACATCATAACATTCAACTCCATCATTCCAAAACTTTTTCAGATCATCAACTAATGGAGATAAATAAACATCTATGTCATTTCCTGGTTGTTTAGGCCCAGATATTAATGCATTTAACAACAAAAAATTTCGCTTCATACACAACCATGGGGGTAGATTGTACGTCATCAACATAACTGGCCAACAACTATATCTACTACTAAGATCACCGTGTGATTGACCCCATCAGTTGAAAGAGCAAGACGAAGATTTCTAGGTTCTAAACCAAACTCTGGCCATAAATTGTCTACTTGTTTCCACGATAGTGTGTTTGCAGGATGTCTTATATACCCATCAATTACTCATTTTTCGGCATGCCAAGTCAACAAACTCGATATTTCTTTACTGTGAAACATTTGTTCAAATCTTGGAATAGGAGAGAAATACCACATGACTTTCGCTGGAATGTTTTTCATCACATCCTTCGAATTTTTACGAAGCTTCCATCTTGATGTTCCGCAAGTGGGGCATATTTATGCATCTGAAAGTTCTTTTCTAAACAAACAACAATCGTTGCTACATGCATGAATCTTTTCATACTTCATTCCAAGAGTACACAAGATCTTTTTTGCTTGATACGTAGAACTCGAAATTTCATTAGGACTTGGTAAGATGTCACGAACTAATGCCAACAACTCAGTGAAACTTTTATCGCTCCATCCAAATTTTGCTTTCAAATTATATAACTTTACCAATGCATATATTTTGGTAAAATTGTTACAATTTGAGTATAATGGTTTCTTGGCATCGTCTAGTACTTCCTCAAAAATTGGGGACTTGTCATTAAAATAATTATGTGCAGCCTCAAACATTCATATTGTGTCATCAACATTTTCATCTCCAACTTCAACTTCCTCTTTTCCACTAGTAGAGGCGTTTTCATTGTTTCTCTTAATCGGTAGTGATTCACCATGCCAAATCCATGTTTTATAGCTTTGATCGATACCATAAATAAATAAATGGTCTCTTACTACATTCACCTTTTGAGACTTTGCATTCACACATTCAAACATGGACAATAAATGACATCTGACATATTTGAATGTTGTAGTCCATTTTCGATGAACATCCCAACTCCTAAACCATATTCTGGTGACATTCGATTCTTTGACATCCACAACTTATCCATAACTATAAAATCGGTTGCTTGAAAGTTCAATCTACAAGAAGAATAATGGTTACTTAAACTTGTGTACTTACCATGTCCTTAAGAAGAAGTTGAGAAAAAATTAAACTATCAAGGAGTTCATTGTTCATTCAAGTTCATGATGTTGATACAAAAGTCAACATCGTGACATTTTGGACTCTAATATCAAATGATATTAGAACCAAAGACTTACTAAACACATCAAATTAAAATAACACAAAAATAAACTTATGAAATCTAAACCCATAAAGACTTAACATAAACCAACAATTAAAATTAAGCAAAACTTAGGTAGTTCTCAACCTCTCCCCCATTACATCATAATTCAAGATCTCAATACCCCCTTCCCTACCTATATTCATTAAACGAACACAAAAATTAAACTTATCAAATCTAAACTAATAAAAAATTAACATAAACCGACCATTAAAATTAAGCAAAAGTTCTAAACTTAATAACCAAAAGTTTTCAACCCCTCCTCCATCACAACTAAACTCATAAAAAATTAACTTATGAAATCTAAACTCATAAAAAATTAACATAAACCAACAATTAAAATTAAGCATAACTTAGGAAGTTTTCAACCCCTCTCCCATCACATCATAATTCAAGTTCTCAACACCCCCACCACCCACAACTATACTCATTAAACTAACAAAAAAATTAAACTTATCAAAAAGTAACATAAATCAACCATTAAAATTAAGCAAAAGTTACTAAACTTAATAACCAAAAGTTTTCAACCCCTCCTCGATCACAACTAAACTCATCAAATTAAACTAACACAAAAAGTAACTTGTGAAATCTAAACTCATAAAAAATTAACATAAACCAACAATTAAAATTAAGTAAAATTTAAGAAGTTCTCAACTCCTCTCCCATCACATCATAATACAAGTTCTTAACCCCCCCCCCCCCCGACTATACTCATTAAACTATCACAAAAACTAAACTTATCAAATCAAAACTCATCAAAATTAACATAAACCAACTATTAAAATTAAGCAAAACTTACTAAACTTAATAACCAAACGTTTCCAACCCCTCCTCCATCACAACTAAACTCGTCAAATAAAATTAACACAAAAATAATTTTATGAAATCTAAACTCGTAAAAAAATAACATAAACCAACAATTAAAATTAACCAAAACTTAGGAAGTTCTCAACCCCCTCCTCCATCACATCATAATTCAAGTTCTCAACCCTCCCCCAACAACTATACTCATTAAACTAACACAAAAATTAACAAAAACCAACTATTAAAATCAAGCATAACTTAGGAATCTAACAAAACTTACTAAACTTAATAACCAAAAGTTCTCAACCCCTCATCCATCACAAGTAAACTCATCAAATTAAACTAACACAAAAAGAAACTTATGAAATCAAAATTAATCAAAAATTAACATAAACCAAGAATTAAAATTAAACAAAACTTAAGAATATAACAAACTTAATAACCAAAAGTTCTCAACCCCCCTCCCCCCACATGATAATTCAAGTTCTCAACTACCACACACAACTATACTCACTAAACCAACACAAAACCTAAACTTATCAAATATAAACTTATAAAAAAAATTAACATAAACCAACCCTTAAAATTAAGTAAAATTACTTAAAAACTATCTAAACAAACAAAATCAAACTCTTAAAACAAAATTGAATTTCTCATTAGTCAATCTAATGAACATAATTACCAATCTACACAAAAATAGTTAGTACCCACCAAATCAAATTACATAGACACCTAATTTTGTATTTCTTTTCCTTGGATTTTCTCAGCAACAAAACAAATAGAAAAGATAAATGAGTAACTCACTAGAGAAGAAGAAAAGTGTGTGGATTTGAATGAGCCTCGAGTGTAGATCTGAAATTTTCGGTTAGAATAAGTACCCACAGCCAACTTCGGTGTAGATCTAAAATTTTCGGTCAGAATAGGTACCCACAACCAACTTCAGTGTAGATCTTCACGGCTAACCCACGACGAGACCTAAACCCATGACGGCGGAGAAATCGAGGCGAACACTGCGGTGTAGATCAGAACGCCACGAATAGCGGACGAACGGAGGATTAACGGCGAACGAAAATCGGTGAGCTTGAGAGTGAGAGTGAGAGAACAGAGGGACTGCGTGAGAGTGAGAGTGAGAGAACAGAGGGACTGCGTGAGAGTGAGAGTGAGAGAACAGAGGGACTGCGTGAGAGTGAGAGTGAGAGAACAAAGGGGCAGAGAGAGGCACTGTCGGGGAGAGAGAGAGTGTGGGAAATGAGGGAGCTATCGTGCAATTTTTTAAAGACCCTATGATGGCGGGCTTTGCCCGCCACTAAAGGATATATACAATGTCGGGTATTGCCCGACATTGTAGGTCTTTTTTATTTTTTTTAAAATTTTTGCGTGTTTCCATATGCTCGTCATCGTTTCCAGTCGCATTTTTTTCTGACTGTCATTATTTCCTCCATTTGTTGTAGTGTGGATGAATTTGGATGACCCGGAAGGTTCCAAAAGTGTTGTGAAAGTACAAAGGCCCATTAGATTGGTGCTATCCACCCTGTCTCTGCGAGTTTGTAAGCCTAGAACATATGTGATGTGGTGAGCATAAGGGATGCGTTCCCTTATTGCCGATGTGCTAGCTTAGGGGTGATTTCCCTATTATGATGAGCATAAGGGATGCGTTCCCTATTGCCTGTGTGCTAGCTTATAGGTGATTCCCCATTATGTTGAGCGTAGGGAATGCGTTCCCTATCGCCTGTGTGCTAGCCTAGGGGTGATTTCTCTATTGTGATGAGAGTGAGGGTTATAGACCTTCACCGGTTTGGGTTCTAGGTTACAGGACTCGTAGGTATGACACAAAGATAGGGTCAGGCAGTGGTGAATGTTGAGGAAGGTTAAATGGACTTTTTGAATAACTGGAGTAAGTATTTGAAATCTAAGCACGAGTGTGAGTAAGGGCAGTTTCCTTCTTGGTATGATTTCTTTAAACATTGGACCCCTTTTAGTGGGCTACTTACTGAGTATGTTTATACTCATCCTTGCTACTTTGTTTGTTTTGCAGATTATGCATATTCACAAGGCGGGTGACAGAGGAGACGGCTTGACGAGGCTATGGAGACTCCACCAAATTTCTTTTCCCGGTTTTAGTTGTTAGTTTTATTTCCTTGTTCCTTGATGTGTATTTGGTTTGTAAAATTTAAATATTCTTTAGTTATCGTGTATTTGGCTAGAGTTTCCTAGAATCCTGCATGAAGGAATTCACTCCTACCCGCTTTAGGGTTTAGTAGAGAGGTTGTTCCCTTAAGTGCTTACTCCGGGTCTTGAACAAGGGGCCCCACCCTCTCATTGGCCCGAGAGGGGTTTGGTTTGCTGGTTGGACCACAAACCAATTGTTTATTTGAGGATTAGTGGGACTTGAGGAACAAGAAGTAATTACAGGAGTAAAACGGTTTATTATACCTAGCTGTAATTACGAACAAACAATGAAGGGTAAACTTACTAATCATGGTTATATAAAGTGGACAGAAATATATCTACAGTGAGGAAAGTGCAGCCGTTGGGCTTTAGTGGAGTGTCCCGACGGTTAACAAATGTTGATTAGCTTGGCTAAAGAGTTTGGCAGGTTAGTCTCGTATCGTTGGAGCTCATGATCTGTAGGTCCGTTAGGTCCTCCTTGCTAGCTTGGACTAAGCCTTGTAACAATATGAGAGAAAAGAATTTGAATTGTTTGAATTCATTTTTGGGAGTAAACATTAATTATATGCGATATACTTACCGTATCATAGTTTACTTACCGTATCATAGTTTAATTATGAATTAAACTATGAGGAAGAGAGATGGACATATTTAAAATGATTTAAATATGGGTTCGGTCTAATACATGAATAGGGATTCAAGTTCGAGAGGTCGGTTTTGAGATCGGGATTTGATTCGGTTATTTAATTAATATTTGATATTAAATTAAATAATTTAAATAATTAATTAATTAAAAATTTTAAATTAATTAATTAATAATCAATTTTGTTTAAAATTAATTTAGAATTAATTTTAAATTACAAAATTGAATTTCAAAGTGGTTGTATGACTAACCTCTCTCAAACTCAAAATTCACCAAAATTGGACACCTCTTTGATGACCAACCTCCTTGCTTATGTGTTGTCATATTTAGCAAGCTTGATGAAGCTTGTTAATGACTTTAGTAATTTTGAAAAAAATAATTGTTGCAGATTTTTACAGACCTTTGCCATTTCTCTCTCAAAATTCTCTCAATCTAGGATCCCACAATCTGTGCAAAGGCCTGAGGATAGTAGGGAAGACACTAGAGGTGGTCCACGAAGTATTCGTGCTTAGAAATTTGCAATGGGTTTGGAGAATTTGAGCTTCAAAGGTGAGTTTTCTTATACTCTGTTTTTCAGTTTTGAGCATGTTGTTTGTTTGATTAAAGTGATGTAATTTGAGTGCTTAAGATCTAAAATTGCTTCTGCTTTTGTTATATTAACTCTTTCATTGAGGTTATTCCCATTTTGAAGTAGAATAATCCAAATGAATTTTAACTAAATTTAGAATATAGTTTGAGTTATATTCAAATTTGGAATAAGATTTGAAGATTGATTCTTTGGAGAGAGATTTATTTACTACCAAATTTGAGCTTGAAGTAGGATGTAAGATTTGGTTGGGGTAAATTTGGAATCCTTATTTTGTTAGGATTTAAATTGCCAAATTTGGTTTGTGATTTTTTCTCAAAATATCAAATTTTGTTGTGATTTGATATTCTTTTTCCTATAAATAGAGGATGTGAGTCCATAGGAATTTACATAGTCTTTGTTGGTATTGCGAATAGAAGAAAAAAGGTCCCAAAAGAGATGTTGCTTTGTTCTTGGTTGCTGAAAGGATATGGATGAAGTTTATTTTATACATTCTTGCTCTACCCACAATTTCTTTTGTCACGTCGTTTTATTCACGTGGATTTGTTGGCCTTATGCTAATGATGTTACTGGTTGGAGCGAAATGAGGAGGAAGAAATATGATGAGGAGGAAAACAATCCATTTTTCTTTTATTAAAGTTTCCGTTCCTACGCTCAAGAATTATAAGTTGAAAATAAAAGTGTGTGACAATTCTTTGTGGATTTGACCTTGGAATACTTGAAAGTATTACTTGCGTGCACTTGCGCTCAACACAGGGTTGACAAAACTATAATTCCATACATCTTCAATCCAGTCTCAAGCATCACTGTATCATGATTTGTTTGAGTTAATTCATCGAGGTCTAGCTCAATTTTTCCTTCTTTAGCTAATCTTAGAATTAGCTCTTTTAGGACAAAACATTTCTCTGTCGGGTGACTAATGACTCGATGATACTTACAATAGTTAGGATCATCGACTTTTTCCTTCTATTTCGGCCTATTAAACTTTAGAAGTTCGATCAGCCGTGTGTCCGGTAGTTGCTCTAACATGTTAGGAATGTAAGAATTTGGAAAATGATAGACTTTTCCTGTCTTTTCTTCAAAGTTAAGTGTGACGCCTTTCATTTCCTTGTCGCTCTCTAATATTCTTATCGTTTTCTTTTGAAGACAAATTGAGAGGGGCTGTATTGACAACCATAGACTTTTATGAAGCCTCTTGGATGTTATTTCTTTCTTTCCTTATGTTAGGGATTAGAAGGTTTTTGTCTCCTAGACTAGCAATACTTACCTCCATATCATGGGCGTGAGTTGGTAGCTCTTCAAAGGTACGAGGCTTTATACCCTGGAGGACGTACATAAGTCCCCAGTACATGCCTTGAATGCACATCTCCACAGCAGATAATTCAATGAGACGATCTTTGCAATCATGACTCATGGCTCTTCAACAATTTATGTAGTCGAATTTTCATTTTCTAATGTTGGTAAGCTCGAACATACTAATAATTCTTCTTGTGCTGTAGAAGAGATTTAGAAATTCCTTTTTGAAGTTTTCCCAACTGTCTACTGACTCGAGCTATAAGTCGGTGAACAAGTCAAAAGCATTCCCCTTTAGTGTTTGGATGAATTGTTTGACCAATAGATCTCCACGTGTACCAGCATTTTCACACGTTTTGATGAAATGATCAACATGTTGCTTTGGATTGCCCTTTCAATCAAATTGTTGAAGCTTTGGGGGTTGGTACCCAGTTGGCATTCTTAAATTATCGATTCTCTTGGAATATGGTTTAGAATACAAAATAGTACTTTTAGAAGCCCCACCATATTGAGCTCTAATGGAATTCGTTAACATGTCATGAAGTTGTTGGACATATAGTGAAGCAATCGAGGTAGTACTGTGCTTGATCTTTCTGCACAACACCCTTCTTTTTGTTGTGATCTTTGATGGCAAGAGTTTTACTTGATTCAACGACATTTTGGTTCTCAATCTGGCTTTTTAGATGCTCAATTTGAGAATCTCTTTCTTCAATTATCTTCATCAAGGTATTGATCTAATCCTACATCTTTGTCATTCTTTCTTCCATCGTACCTGTTTCAGTCATCATGACAGACACTATGTTAGAATTGAAATCGAACAAAGGGTTACAGTTGACCAAGAACCTGCCATTAGTAGATGCCCCCGACAACGTCATTACTTCGCTTGCAATAATAGAAGTTGATCTTCTTGCATCCTCAGTTCATTGGTGCAACTATGAGTACTAGAACTTGAGTACAAGTTGCTCATGACAGCAATCATAAAAGAAGTCTTGAATGACATCACTTCATTTGTGCTTTAAGATGAGAGAAAAAGATGAGAGGCAGAGATGGTCCCTTATATATATTAAGTTTACTTGCTTATGAATCAATTTTTGAAACTGCTTCCCTTAAAAAAAGAAATCAAATCCTCAAAATCATGGTAAAAAAAAAGGTCATGAAGTTCACGTGTAGGAAAAAAAGTATGTAACGAAAAATTTAGAAAGCAATGGTGTTAGTGTAGATAAATTCAACCCAACATATATACCATAAGGTCCAACCACTACTCATTGTGTCCTTGAGTTATTAGGTTGTTAGGGGGAAACTAGGACACATGAATGGATAACACACTACTACAAATTCTATATTACTCGACACATATAATTGTATACTAGTTGACATTTTTGTAAAAAAATGTCAAGAACTATACATAAAAAAAAACATCAAGAACCATACCCTTAAAAAAGGTCAAGAAAAATGCAAAAAACACGAAGTTTGACGGAGTTTTTCAGATTTTTCTCATGCTACAAAAAACTTGTCATTTTTTAAATGTCCAAAATGATGATGATGTACTTGACATTTCAAGAATGTCAAATTTTATCATAATTTACTTTTTCTTTCATGTAGCCAAAACAAAGTAGCCCTAAACCCTCAATTTCTTTGCAACCCACCCACTCAAGTGAACTCTCACCCAGACATCGAATTGAAAATCATGGCAAACGAATCCATTTTCTCAGGTGAGTCTCTGATGGGCATACAAATACGTTTTCGCAAGTGCATGGGTCAAGTAATATAAAACGGTATTCCTATCGAGTATCGAATCCACAGAGATTGATTTTTAATTCAATTAATTACCACGAATACTCTCACTTAACTTTATTTAGAGCATAGACATTAAAAGAAGATAAACTAACTAACAACAAAAATAAATAAATAAAAATAACAGAAAATAAATGGAGACACAAACACAAGGGATAACTTGGGAAAGGATCAATTACTAAGCTAACAGACAATTATAAACCAATGAACATTGAACTCATAAGTCTAGAAGCTCTAAAGACATGGAATCTCCTCTCGGTCTCCTCCACTCTCAAGTACTAATTAACTAACCTAGGTCTCCCTAATGCTAGCTAATTCATACAAGGCATTAAGACTCTTCATTACGAACTTCTAATGTTTATTTATTAACTTCGAGTGTCACACATGTAAATAAACACTAGTTATACAACTGAGTTATTGTCTAAGCTTCTCTTCGTTGAGTTTCTACTTAGAAAACTAGTCAATTAACCAATGCCCAACTAATTAACCTTCATCGCCAACTACAATTAATTAACTATTATTCTCGCTGTCACTCGAGTAGTTAATTAATCGAGCATTAAGCTAAACTAAATATCCTCTTTCAAGCTCAACTTAGAAATACCTCAATTAATTAGAGAAACAATGATCAAAGGCATTACGCAACAATTGCATAAATAATTCAAAGCCCTAAAAGCAAAAAACATCTAAAACTTAAGAAATTAATCCAAAGTTTCCAACAATCAAGCATAAAACAGTGTTTAACAACTAAACCCAAGTTAATTAGGGATTAAACCATACAATATCAGTTAATACAACCCAAAAATCCCTACTTTACATCCACTAAATTAACTATAAATGAAAGGAAAAGGGAAGAAATTGCAAACAAAGGGATATTTCAAGTTTATGAGGTGTTATCCCAAGAATCTAAGCTTCAAATCTTCAATACTGCTCCAATCTGCTCACAAAATGCTCCCAAAACCTCTCAAAATAGCATGGAGTTGAGTTTAGGGCAAAAATCCTTTGTTTGGCCTCCCAAACTCGAAGAGAATATGTTGTTTATATAGTAGGGATCGAGCAACATAAAAAAAATGCGTTCTGCTGTATTCATAGCGCCTAGGCGCCCAAAACGGTGCCTAGGCACTGTCACTCAGCCCTCCTTCTCTGTTTGTGGCACCTGAGCGTCGGTTTGGGCACCTAGGTGCCGTAAATTATTATTATTATTTAGCTTTCAACTTGAAAAGCTTTGAAGTTGGACTTTCAAAATGAAATCTTTCTTACTCAACATTTTATTAATTATCTCTTCTCTTCTTGAATCTTCAACAATGCTCTAAAAAGCTCCAATATCCATTTTATGAAATCTTTTTGCTCTGTTAGCTCGGTTTCTACAAAATCAAGAGAAATACACATCAAAGTTCATTAATTCAATACAAAACTAGCCAATAAATGGGAAAAATATAACACTAGATTAGTGCTATCAGTCTCCCTTCACCTACGACAAGCAAATCAAATCGACCCACGACACAGTGTAATGAGAATCGCACAACTTAATTCTGATTTTCAACACATGGTGGCGTTCTGCTTCAGCGCGTGATGGTTGCATCTCGACACTACGGACGAAACTTCACTTCCTCCATGTTTTAAGCGTCAAGAATGGCATTGAGACGCCTCTTGACAATGTTGAGATACTATGGACATCATCTCAACGTTGTCCCCTTGAGATAGGCATACCAAATGTGTCACACCCCCTCCCAGCTCACTTGCCTAATCCTAGGAAGGAATGCGAAGACAGAGAATAGCAGCCCTCTTACTGCCACTCCCTGCCCAACCTAACATTAACCTGAAATTGTATACAACGAAGCATATATGAACTAGTAAAATTGAGTGCACAGTTGCACACCTGAATAAGATGCAATCATTTTTCCATACTAGGTTTTCATAACAAGTCATAACATACTTAAGTATTACACCCCGACTAGAATGCTTTTATTTCAAAACTATATACAGGTGGAAGTATATATATACAAGGAGCTAAGTGGCGTGGTGGCAAACAGGTCTTGTCGAGGCTAAGCACCGGGAACTCGTTTGCTACCTGGGGAGAGAAAACATGTTGAAAACGTGAGCTGGGAAGCCCAGTGAGTGACTATTTAATAAGTTATGCGTTCATAGGTAAAGTATCAAAAGTAATTAAACAATGTCGCCAAATTATAGGCTTTAAGCACCACGATAATCAATGCATCAAAACTCATGATAAAGAAAACTTGTAGCATGATACCCTAGCTATGGTAGAGTCCTCTCTAACCAACAACTTCAATACCTCTCTCTCTCACGTGCACGTGGTATGCCATTTAGGCTCACTGGTCTCCCCTAATACCTTATCCATGTCCTTCAGTATTGGGGTCAGACCAACTACCACCCGAATACCTTCTCACTGTCCTTCAGTATCGGGGGTCAAGTTTTCTCCCTCCCAGGTACCTTCTCCGTGTCCTTCAGTACCGGGGGTTAATAATATACAAGGGCATGCTTTAAATAGTTAGGAAACATGTTTTGGAATCACATTCAGCAAGTTCTCAACATAAACACAAACTTTCATCATTAAACAAGCTTCCAACTTCAAGTGTAGTTCATCATATGATTTAAAAGAGAACTCATTAACCAAACTCATTTTTCGTGTTCTCAACGCATAAATTCTTTAACATAGCCAAACCATCATACTTTAAGTTTCAAGCAATTCAAACATGTTTTAGAGTGGATTAATGCATGGTACTTCCAAGAAAAACCCTACTTCCAAACTTAGGTTTCATGCTTGAACGCGGAGTAACAAACTAGTTACAATTATGCTTAACTTTCAACACCGACATTTATTAGTAGGAATTCAATGAAAAATGAATATAACTTAGTTTAAGCATGCTTCAATATCCATCACTAGTAAGCTTTTGAATAAATAAAGATCAACGCATAGGTTTTCAAACAAAATTACTCACAAACACCGGAAGGCTCCCAAGGCTTATAAGCTTCTCCTATCTTCGTTTGCCCTGAAAATGAATTCCATAACATTAATCCCTTTTTCTACTTGGCTCAAAAATTGATCTAACTCAGTCACATAACTCATAGGATAGTAATTGCACACACTTGGCAATAGGGTATAACAAATTGGAACACAACTTCCTTAAGCTCTCTAGACCCCTCTGTTTTGAGCCAAAAATTACAGATTCGACTTCCAGCATGAGTTTCTCAAAATTTAGCAAAACAACCACCAAATTTTATTTGATAACCCTCAAATAAAACAACTAAACTTACTTACCTCAAAATGTTAGCTTCTAATTCGTCCTCAAGAGCTCAAAATCACCAGATTTCTTCACCCTGTTCTGCTGGCCGAAAAACTGGGAACACCTCTCGGTTTTCTTAAATTTTCACGACCTTCTTCTTCATATTTTCTCACAAAATTTTCCAGACCTAATATTCATTCAATTTTTGAGATTTTGGCTCAAGAATCATCGAATTTGCTCAAGTGGATTGAGAGATATGACTGTTTTAAGTTTATCCACTTCCTAGAGCTTCCAGCTGTCTACTGCAGTCACAAGTGTTGGACAACTCATCCTTCCACTATAACAAAAAAAACTCCAACGAAAATGTAACTAAAATTGCCAGCTCCTCCTTCTCTCTTTAGACTTTAAGTCCCTTTCAATCCACCTAAATTGTAAAGAAATTTTAACTAAATTAATTAGAAATTACAGCTTTTGTATTCAACACAACATACACCTAATGTGTACCCAACTTGCTCATGACCTTAACTTACTTCAACTCAACTTTTAATATGCGTAACCTGTCTCCTTATGACGCTTTGTGTACGTTAATATCCACAACTTAGGAGATTCCCAAATTCTACCACGACATCTTTTAGTGCAACCTATATCAATTTGCATATGTCAAAACATCATATATGAGCACAATATGATCAAAAGAGAGTTTAGGGCTTACAAAATGAGTTGCAACATGGCGTTGAAATGCTCTAGATAGCGTCTCAACTTTCTAAAAATAGAAACCCTGGTCCGCAATGGGTCAGCAGAAGGGTAGGGCGTATGTTTCTACCAGTAAGCCAACTAAGGGCTTGAGCACAGTGGTGATTGGTACTTTACCCATCCTTGGCCACTATGCCTTTGTGTTGTTTGATTCTGGTTGTACACACTCTTTCATATAAGCTTAGTTAGAGTTAGAGCCTTTAGGATTTACCTATTAGTTTCGACCCTAGTTGGGGTGGAGTAGATGACTGGAGAGAAGGTTAAGTCTTGCCAGGTTCTAGTGTCAGATCGCTTGTTGGATGTGAAGCTGATAGTCCTGGAGATGAACGACTTCGATGTTATTCTGGGTATGGATTGGTTGGCCGAGAATCATGCCAACATTGCCTGCCACTCCAAGGAGATTATTTTCAGACCCCCGACGAAAGCCACCTTCAGGCTCAAGTGATCCAGATCCAAGGTGGTCTCGACGCCGAAGGCGAAAAGATTGGTTAGCCAAGGAGCATGGGTGCTTCTGGCTAGTGTGACAGACACGAGGAGTGTAGAAGTGGAGGTGGCCTCTGTACCAGTAGTCAGAGATTTTGCTAATGTATTTCTCGAAGATTTGCATGGAGTGCCTTCGGTTCGAAAAGTAGATTTCAACATTGTACTTGAACCAAGGACAACTCCCTTATCAAAGGCTCCTTATAGAATGGCTCCAACAGAGTTGAGGGAGCTAAAGTTGCAAATACAAGAGCTACTGGACAAGGGTTTTATTCGTCCTAGTGTTTCACCCTAGGCCGAGCTAGTCCTTTTTGTGAAGAAGAAGGATGGGTCGATGCGCCTGTGCATAGACTATCGTGAGCTGAACAAGGTGACTGTAAAGAACAAATATCCACTCCCCCTGATCAATGACATGTTCGATCAATTGCAGAGAGTGGTTATATTTTAAAAAATTGATTTGGGGTCGAGGTATCTCCATTGGAGGCTTAGGGAGAAGGATATCCCTAAGACAACCTTTAGGTCTAGGTATGGGCACTTCGAGTTTACTGTGATGTCATTTGGATTGATTAATGCCCCTGTCGTCTTTATGGACCTGATGAACAAGGTATTCAAGGAGTTCCTCGACACCTTTGTGATCGCCTTTATCAATGATATACTATACTCCAAGTTAGATGAGTCACGAGGCTCACCTGAGGAAAGTGTTGTCGACTTTAAGGACAAACAAATTAGGGATACTTGAACAGATAGCAAAGCCGGCCAAAAAAATAGCAAAAATAGCAAATTTTAAAACTATTTGCAAATATGGCAAAAATTAAATCAAGCTTGCGTCAAAAGACTAAAAACCCCTCAGTGATAGACTTTTATCACTGACAGAGTCTATTAGTGATAGACTCCTATCACTGGTAGTCTATCAGTGATAGAAGTCTATCATTGATAGACTTCAATTATTTAAAGTCTATCAATGACTATCACTTATTGATTTCAAAATAATCAATAGAAGTTTATCAATAATTGTAAGTTATCGCTGATAGACTCCTTGCACTTATAAACTCCATAGTGGTATACTTCTTTCATATGAACTTAAGTTCTATCATATTTAATCTTCTATTTGGTATTGTTTGATGTTTAGATGCATCCAAATTTTTTAATTGGTTTAGTTTGCTATTTTTTTTTCTTTGTATTATGCTTCTTCTAATATGTTTGGTTTCCTGTTTGGTTGGATTGTGTTTTTTCTTTGTTTGGTTGTTGATTAATCACATTAAAATGGTGCATCATTGATGTTTAGTTGATAGACTACCATTGTCAGTGAAGTCGATAGAAGCCTATCACTGATAGACTTCAATCAAAATGGCAATTATTGTTGATTAGGTGTTTTTGTACTAGTTTATCAGTAGTAGATTTTGTTATCACTGATAGATTTGTACAAGAGATAGGCTACATGTGATGGATGAAGTCTATCAGTAATAGGCTTCTATCACTGATGAAGTAATCACAGTAAATGTAATATTCTATTTGATTTTGTTTGATGTTTAGTTACTTCTGTAAATCTACTTAACACTATAATATCATGTAATACAAATTAGAGATAATCCATTTCCATACTCAATATTAGATCAATAATATAAGTCTATCAGTGGTAGACATCGATCATTTATAAGTGATAGACTTATAAGTGATCGAAGTCTATCATTGATAGACTCAATCATAGATAGTTTAGCTCAATTGTACACTTGTATTGTTGATAGAATTTTATCTATGTTGAAGTCTATAAGTGATAGACTTCTATCACTTATAGACTTCAATCATAGACAACTTAGTTCAATCATAAATTTGTATTGTTGATAAAATTATATCGGTATTGAAGTCTATCAGTGTCTATCACTGATAGACTTGTATTGTTGATAGAATTATGTATGATTGAAGTCTATACTATCATTGATAGACTTCTATTGTTAATAAAATTCTATTTGTATGAAGTCTATCAGGAATTATCACAAATAGACTTTCAATACATATAGAATTCTATAAGTGATAGAAGTCTATCAATACAAATAGAATTCTACAAGTGACTATCACCAATAGACTTATTATTGTCACTTGTAATTCTCATTACAATCCTTACCATTCCATCGCCCACTATGAAAAACAGCTATTGGAAGCTTAATCATAATTTCATATTATTATAAAAAAATAAAAAAAAAAGGTTATGTAAGTTAATGATACTGATATCAATTTATCAATGATGGACTTAAGTCACATACTGAAGTCTATTACTGATAGACTAATATTCTTCTCTGATATCGTTGTTGTATTACAAAGAGAAATATCAATCTATCAGTGATAAACTTCAATATGTGACTGAAATCTATCAGTGATAGATTTCAATATATGATATTAGCCTATCAGAAAAATGTCTTCTATTCATTCAGCTGTTCATACAAATGTGATAACATGTGTAAATTCATTAAAATCACAATACATGGGAATAATACAAATACAACTCTAATTTCTTTATTGATTTAGGCAACCATTCATAACATCCTCCTACAAAACGTCCCATATGAGGGCCAACAGAGTACATTTCATAATTATAAAATCAAAACATTTATCATTAAGCTCAAAGCCATCATCAACCTATTACACTATTATCGTTTAGAAGAAACAAAGAATCCAAAACAAATCACAATTACAAAGTAACAGGGATACATTCTTGAAAGACTATCTACGAGACATCGTGCTACTCCAAGGAAACTTAGTTGATGATTCAACGGCTTCAGCACTGCCAATTCGTTGGCAACCTCTATTGGCAAAACACAATTAGAGAGAAAAGAAGAACACATCAGAGAACAAGGGAGCAAAACACAAAGCAATCATGGAAGAAGAAGAACGCACGTGAAACCCTTCTTCTTTAAAATAAGGGTACAAAAGGAATAACAAAATATTATTTTGAAGATTTGCTACATTTGCAAATCTTTTAAAAAATTGCTATATTTACAAATAAAGAAAAGTAATTTGCTACCCATTACAATTACCCAACAAATTATATGCAAAGTTCTCCAAGTGTGAGTTTTGGCTTGAGTAGGTGTCCTTCCTAGGGCATGTGGTGTCGAGGGATGGAGTTTCTGTGGACCTAACAAAGGTGGAAGTGATTACTACTTGGCCACCTCCAACTTCTGTCACTGAGATGCGGAGTTTCTTGGGCTTAGTGGGATACTATAGACGTTTTGTCTAGGATTTCTCTAAGATAGCCTCACCATTGATCCAGTTGACCTGAAAGGGGAATGCATTCGTTTGGATAGGTGCCTGTGAGGCTAGCTTTTAGGAGCTCAAACGAAGATTAGTTTCAACCCTTGTTTTGACTGTACCTGACAAAATAGGAAATTTTGTGCTGTACACTGATGCATCTAAGAAAGGTCTGGGTTGTGTATTAATGCAACGAGGGAAGGTGATTGCTTATGCTTCCCGACTGTTGAAGGACTATGAGCATAATTACCCAACTCATGACCTGGAATTAGTAGCGGTGGTCTTTTCCTTGAAGATCTGGAGGCATTATTTGTATGGGGAGAAGATCTAGATCTTCACAAACCATAAGAGCCTTCAATACTTATTCACTCAAAAGGAGTTGAATATGAGGCAGCGCAAGTGGCTTGAGTTGGTAAAGATCTATGACATGGCAATCTTGTACAATCCGAGTAAGGCGAATGTTGTCGCCAATGCTCTTAGTAGAAATTCAACTCATACCTCAGCTTTGATTACTAGCCAGGCTCACTCGTAGACTGACATGGAGGGTGCAGGCATAAGAGTGGTGATGGAAGAAGTTACTGCTTAGTTGGCTCAGTTGAAAATTCAGTAGACCTTGAGGCAGCGGGTTATAGATTCTCAACAGGAAATCCCGGTCTTGTTGATGCCTTGCACCAAGTTAAGTCAGAGCAAGAGAGCGATTTCTCGCTGGCATTAGATGGAGGCCTTCTATTTAGAGGGCGATTGTGTGTGCCTGAGGTTGATGAGCATAGGAGTGAGATTCTGTCTGAGGCTCATAACTCTTATTTTTCAATCCTCCCAGGTAGTACCAAGATGTACAAGGATCTGAAACAGTTCTATTGGTGGCTTAGTATGAAGAGAGATGTTGTAGACTTCGTCAGTAAGTGCTTAGTTTGTCAGTAGATAAAGGCCCCGAGGTAGAGGCCAGCAGAACTGTTGCAGCCATTGAGCGTGTCGCAGTGGAAATGGGAGGAGGTGTCCATGGATTTTATCACCGGGTTGCCTAGGAAGGTTAGAGGTTTCACGGTGATCTAGGTGATCTTGATAGACTGACGAAGTCGGCTCATTTCCTGCAAGGAAAGCCTACTTATACAGTTGAGAAGTGGGCACAGTTGTATATGGAGGCAGTGGTCAGGCTTCACGGAGTTCCTTTGAAGATTGTTTCAGATAGGGACCCTCGTTTCACATCGAACTTTTGGTTGAGTTTTCAGAGGGCCTTGGGCTCGGACTGTAACTTTAGTACAACCTTTCATCCTCAGATTGATGGCCAAACTGAGAGACTAAATCAGACCCTGGAGGATATGCTACGAGCTTTGCATTTTGGACTTTGCAGGTAGTTGGGATACACACCTGCATTTGATGGAGTTTACTTATAACAATAGTTATCAAGCAACAATTGGCATGGCACCTTTCGAGGCTCTGTATGGGAAGAGGTGCATGTCCTACATGTATTGGGGTAAGGTAGGCGAGCACAAGTTTGTGGGACCTAAATTGGTCCAGGTTACGAATGAGGCAGTTCAGAAGATTAGGGCTAGGATGCTAACTGCTCAGAGTAGACAGAAGAGTTACCCCGACGTGAGGTGTAGAGACTTAGAGTTCGTAGTTAGTGACCACATGTTCCCGAAGTGGCACCAATGAAAAGAGTTTTGAGGCTTAGTAGGAATGAGAAGCTGAGTCCCAGGTTTATCGGGCCATTCGAGATCTTGGAGTGGATTGGCCCTGTGGCATATCGTTTGGCTTTGCCACCCTCTCTCTCCGCAGTTCATGACGTGTTTCATGTGTCGATGCTATGAAAGTATGTGTTAGATTTGTTGCATGTGGTTGATTACGAGCCCTTCCATGTGAATGATAACCTGAGATATGAAGAGAAGCCCATGCAAATCCTAGTAAGGGACCGAAAGACTCTCCGTAACTAAAGAATTGAGCTGGTCAAAGTGCTTTGGCGGAACCATCAGGTTGAGGAAGCGACTTGGGATCGAGAACATGAGATGCGAATTTTGTATCCCGAACTCTTTCTAGACTAGAAACTTTCGAAGATGAAAGTTCTTAAGGAGAGAAGGTTGTAATGCGCGACTTTTTTTTTATTTGGAATTAAATGTTGTATGGAATTGTATCATATGATAAGTTGGAAATTATTTAAGTGGACTTTTGAATTTGGAATTGAGTTTTGATAAGGGAAAAAGGGGGAACATATATGGTGGTTGTCGTAGTTTGAAAAAGGAAATTGAAAAAAAAACAAGAGTCAAACTCATCCTTTATTCTCTCTCGTTCAATTCACGTAACCCCCACCTTCTTTTTCTTTTATTTATTAATTTTTTCTTTCTATTTTACCATTCATTCTCTCTCTTTCTCTCCCCCCCTAATGGAATCGTTCGAGACCCTCCCAATCCATCTCCTTCGTTTATTCTTCCTTACACGCACAACAACAAACCACCGCCTCCTCCTTATCCCTTCATCGTCGTTGTCCTTCTCGCCACCCTCCACTGTATGCATTCACGTATGCCGACGTGCTGCCTGTAGGATCGGTATGGCAACCCTAGAGGGGGGTGAATAGGGTTTATTTAAACTTAATAAAACTTTTTCCTAATGTGGGCCCAATCAAACAAATTTACACACTTTTTGCAATAATTAATTTAAACAAAAAATCATGCAAATAAATTCACCTCAAATTAAACAAGAAATTAAATCTAACAATTTCAAACACCCTATTTAATTCTAAAAGCAAGATTGGTAAAAAATATGTAAAGATAAAATTGTACCAACCAAAATAGACATACAAGAACAATTAATTTTATGCAATATAATATAACAACAAATTAATTGCAAAAATGAAATAAGATAGGATAGAGAAATTGACACCGAAAATTTTATAGTGGTTCGGCACAACCCGGCCTACTCCACTCCCCAAGCGCCTCTTGGGAATTTGGATAAAAATTTCACTGACTCTTTCCACGGATTAGAGCTCAACTGCCACACCGCTCTTTTTACGAGTTGAAGAGCAAACTCGATCCTTTCCACGGGTTTGGATCAAACCGTTACACCGCTCCTTTTTTTGAGTTCAAGAGCAAACTCTTACAATGATTAGAAATTGAAGATCGAGATGGAAAAACTCTCTCAAAGAGTAGATATACAAATCAAAGCTCACACAAACAAAATCCTCACAATACAATAATTTTCTCTCAATAAAAAGATAAAAAAAGATAGAGAGCTTGGAGAGAACAACAATAGAAACTTTTAGAATATGAATGATGAAAATTATGGAATGCTTGTGTTGTTTGAAAATGGGAGAAGAATATGGTATTTATAGAGAGGGAAATTGAATAAAAAATCAAGACTTAATTTGGACCATTGGATTTATCAAATAGAATTGAATGGTGGAGATTAAAAGGTAAATATATTAATATAATAATAATAATAATAAAATAAGAGATAGTGGGGTGTAAGATGATTTGAAATGTGTAAGAAGTTGTTTGAGTGTGAGGGAGAAAGACCATTGACCAACGGTCATATTCCTTTTTTATTTTTTTCTTTTTTTTTTCTTTTTTTTTTTTTATAAAAGGTCCAACGGTCATGTAGGAAAATGTTTGTTAATTAATTTTTTTTTTAACTAAAAGTAATATATAGATTTTTAATAAAATATCATTTTCTTTTTCATTTTATTTTAAAACAACCAAAAAGTCCACCATATGTAATTTCTCCAAATGCTCCATGTGTCACTCTCTAATTGGTCAATATTGTTGATTTGGCCGCTACGTCATCGCGTCGGGAATTTTCTGTTCATATTTGTTTTGACCATAACTTCTTCGTTTTAACTCCGATTTAAGTAATTCAAGAGGTGTTGAAATCGTTATCTCGAGCTCTACGATATGGACACTTCAAAACACTAAAATTATTAGTAAACAAAATCAGGTTTGTTATCATCAAAATATTAATTAATTAATTAATTAAAATTAATTAATTTAAGATTAAGGGCCAAAAAGCCAACACTGCCTGCAACTGAGTGCCTAGAACCTCGACCGCCGCCTATCCTCTTTTCATCGTCCACTCCTGAACGTCGCTCGAGATGCAACTCACCAGAGTCGCACTCTACTACACTGGATCGCTTTTGTCAGGACGGGGACACCGCTCGCCACGAACCTCCAACACTCGTACAATTGCGTGCCGACTTCGATTTGGTTTGGGTAAGTTTTTCAGCAATGGATTTGTAGTTTTTATGGGTTGATTTAATGGTCAAATGGCCATTTAAAGTGACCTTAAACAGTCAGAGTAATCTTACAGGACACCCATCGTAATTGGAGGCCATTTGGACCATTTTTAAGGTGTTTCAAGCTGCTGCCCGATTCTGTCTAGCAATCTTTTGGACACTATTCGGTAAGGTTATTGAGTCCCCAATGAGTTTTCAATATAGTAAGGCCATGCATAAATTGGATTATAATTGGATGCATGTTTAGGTTGTTCCATGAAATTTTAAGGGCTATTTCGATAAGTTAAATTGACCCGTAAATTTGCTGGATTAAATTGAAGGATAGCAATGTAAGGGAAATCCATACGTTAGAATTGGGTGGTTTGGCACAAATTCAAGCAAGCTGTGTTATTGTCTAGAGAGTTGGAGGTCAGATTTTCACGCCTTTTAAGTCAAACCCCAAAATTAAGTTATTGGAATTTCTTTTGGATAATTTTAGCCCCACGCCATGAGTTAATTTTTTGTGCTGCTTTATTATTGCTAGGTGGTGCTTGTTGGGATTTATGCCCTAAAGCCTCGTAATTACTGATTTATTTAATCATTAATGAGAGTTTTGATTATTTTATTTGCAATATAATATTATCCATTACATGAAAAATCCAAGGTTATTAGTGTAATCTTGAACAATATGTAGTTGACATACGGGAGGATCATGTTCAAGAAATAACCAACAGAGTCATAGTATATGGATAAAGTTGGGTGCCTTAACTTGGTGACACTATTGATACAACCTACTTTGTAATAGTTACAAATGATTTGATCCAAATCATTCATGTGGAGACATGTGAGTGGGGGTATCTTATACAATGAGTTTGTATAAGACTGGACCACAAAATATTTAATCTTTCTTTATAAATCCGTTAATTGAGAAGATTAGTATTTCATCAGGATGATCATATGTGACTCAATCTTAATCTTGAGTGAGTTATGAACCCCTGCCTATGAGAGCTTGTCCTTTGATTTAGATGGGTGAAAGTGGCTTTTTGTAGCCGATTCAATAAGCCTACCATTTTGGGGACTTGACCAAATAGAGAGCTGAGAACATAATCTCACAAGATGGAATTCACTCATTCCCATATACGGTAAGTAGGTGAGTAGTTCCCTCAAGTACTGATTTCGGGAATTGAACAATGGGGCCCCACCCTCTCACTGGCTCGAGAGGGACTTACTTTATGATTGAATCATAAACAAATTGTTCATTAGATGATCAATAGTACTTAAGGTACAAGATGTAATTACAGGGGTAAAACGGACTTTTGACCCAACTGTAATTACGAACAACTTGTGAAGGATCGACTTGCATGTAGTGATTATATTCGTGGACACAACTTGTCCTACAGTGCATAAGAGTACAACTCTAAGTCTATAGTGGAGTGACATAGAGTTAATGATTAAAAAATAAATGATTAAAGAGTTTAATTAATTAATTTTGTATCATTGAGCTTATAATCTGTAGGTCCATAAGGTTCCCTTGCTAGCTCATAATAACACTAAAGGATCAATTTAGTTGAAAGAAAAATTTGAAATGTTCAAAATAATATTTAATATATTAGATACATTAAATATAAAAGAGGAAAATATATTTATTGTATTTCATACATTAAATAGTAAAATGATTAATGTATATTAGATATATTAAAGAAAGATATATGTGTGTGTGTGTGTGTGTGTGTGAAATTTGAATGAGATTCAAATAGGTTAAATATAGATTGTAGGAGATTTGAATAAGATTCAAATAAGTATAATATATATTTTAATATATTAGATATTAAAATATAGTATTTTAATTATGATAGAGATTTTCCCTAGGTCTCTATAAATAGGACCCTTGGGTTGAGCCATTATACATCATCCTCTCCTCTATAGAGAACTAGAGAATTCTCTCTAGACCTTTCCCTCTTCAATCCTTTGTAAATTGTGAATGTTCTTTCAAGAGTCTCCCATAAGTCTTGGTCCTGTGTTTGAATCATAGTAAGGAAGACTTTGTGGAAGGATTAAAGACCCGCCCAAAATATCTCAATTTATTTCAAGGTATTTATATGCTACCCCTTGTATTTAGTTTTATTCTAAATAAGTTAAAGGCAATCCAATGCTTCCGCTAGCGGTGAAACATTCATTCTTATCAGTAGATATAATAAAAAAGATGCTATTACAAAGTTATGATATCACCATTTGTTAGCTATAGGAACTTATTATAGCTTTTATGGTTTTTAAGCATTTGTTATAGCTAACAAAAAAACGTTATCTAAAGTCTTGGACTTGTAATAACATGAGCCGTCAAGACTTTCACAAAAATGCTATAAAAAAAGTCTATTATAATATTTTTTGTTAGCTATTATATCCCTTTTTTATTGTAGTGATTTGTGTTCATGTTAAGTTTGGTTGTTATGTTCTTAAGTTTTGCTAAGTTTCGCTTAGTTATTATGTTCATGAATTTTTTTTCAGTTAGTTAACTTTTGTATTTATGTTCAATAAAGTTTGATAACTTTAGTTGTTTATATTAATTTTATGAGTTTAGTTGTTTATGTTCCTTTGAGTATATGTTATTTATACCCCAAATCTTAATTCTCTTGCTTACATTATTTTCATTCCTTCATATGTATATCAGATCTGATCTTATGCATCAATGGCTTCAAGTACCAATTGCACCATGTTCGATCAAACTTCAAAGAGTTATGTGGGTTGTTTTTTTCTTTTTTTTTTTGTAATTTTTGCAATTGACAATATTGTACTTGGCAAATACCATAATGTTAGGGAAATTATATATGACCATGTTATACTTATTTTGTGGAGTTAATAGTTCTTGTAATTTTGGAATTGTTGAAGTACCAATTGCACCATGTTCGATCAAACTTCAAAGAGTTATGTGGGTTGTTTTTTTTTTTGTAATTTTTGCAATTGACAATATTGTACTTGGCAAATACCATAATGTTAGGGAAATTATATGTGACCATGTTATACTTATTTTATGGAGTTAATAGTTCTTGTAATTTTGGAATTGTTCAAGTACCAATTGCACCATGTTCGATCAAACTTCAAAAGTTATGTGGGTTGTTTTTTTTTTTTTGTAATTTTTGCAATTGACGATATTGTATTTGGCAAATACCATAATGTTAGGGAAATTATATGTGACCATGTTATACTTATTTTATGGAGTTAATAGTTCTTGTAATTTTGGAATTGTTCATATGGAGTTGATACTTCTTGTAATTTTGGAATGGTTCGCGAGGTTGATACTTTGGTAATGTTGAATATATGAACTTTGTTAATGTCAATGGTGGAAATTTGGTTGACAAATCTTGAATGTGTTTGTCTATTTGGTTGATGGAATTATGTCTTTTTCAAGATATCAAATTGTTAGAACACAATGCAGGAGATTCAAGATAATAGGGAGCATTTATTAGATTTGGAAAAAAAATGGCACAAACAAATATGACAAGCAAAATGCATCAAGAACTTATTAAATTGACATTTCCACAATGTCAAGATAACAAATAAATTTGACGCACAAAAAACATCAAGTTCTAATAGAAATGATACATAATAAGTGTCAAGAAGTTATACACATGACACTTTAGACATATCAATAAGTTTAATATTCTTCACATTTTAAAAATATCAAGGAAAGTTTACCTTGACACATCTTTTAGGCACTTTATTCTTGACACTGGCTTCCTTGACGTTTTTAAAAACATCAAGTGTATTAGAATTTGACATTCCAAAAGCGTCAAGAAATACAGGTTTTCTTGTAGATATCTTATATCACCACAAGAATAAAAAGATAAGAGTAACTAACAAAAAAAAATTATACAATAAATTTGTTTACTAATTCTCTAATAAACAATTTATTTACCATTATTGTCAAATATATATGTATATATATTTACAATCCAACTATAAACAAAGTTCGTTTGGACTTGTGAGAAGGTGGGTCATATTATGTTCACGTCTCATAATTAGCACTTAAATAAATTACTCATCTACTTTTCTTATGCAGAAATGAGTGGATACTATCTTCTAAAATTATATTCCTAGCTTCCCACTTTGGACATATCCCCAAAATCTTAGACTAGCTAAACGATGAGTCTTTTTTTCTTTTTATTTTTTTTTTGTCTTTCTACTTTTACTCTTAAAGTTCTCTAACCTTGAAAGTAACTCAAGACATACCTAGTACATTCTAGTTGATGGAGTTCATGTATCAAATCTTTGTCGTGATTAAGAGTGGTATTCTTCTAGAAACTATATCAAATGAGAGGCGAATATATTATCAAAAATGTGTGTATGGATCCAATTTTGATTCGTTCTTCTTCCTATTTTTTTATGTTATTTTAAAATTACTATATTCTGGTGTTTTTATTTTTCTTAATAATTTTTGTTATAATTATTATTATTGTGTGATTTTATTTAAAATGTTGTACCTCCTTTTAATTTGAATATGGTAACTCAATGTTCTCTACGATCAAATTTGATAGAAATTTAGTGGGCTCATTTAATTATTTCCTCTTATTTTTTTCAATAATTAACATGAATTCTGATTATATTATCTTAATTATTTTTAAAAAGTTAACATAGTAAATACTAGATATATTTACCTCCAAATGAAACCGAGTCCATTGGAATTTCTAACCAACTACTATAAAATTTATAGTTTCCAACATAATATAGCTCATATTTTAATGAAAAAATTAAAAAGAAATATTTTTAACTCTAATATAACGATTTTTTTAATAAGAAATGAAAATTGTATGTATTAATTTTAATTATAAATAAAATTATAAATTATAAATTATAAATATTATATATTTTTTTAATCTTTATTTGTATTGTTACATAGGAAATTAGTTTATTGACTATGAAGAAAAATATGCATAATTAGACATATAAATGTGCATTGTAATTAAAATTATTATTATATAAAGTGTTATATCATTTATTACAAAAATTTTGGTTAGCCTAACCAATGGCGTACTAACACATCACGGAATGGTTACATTGTGTCTTCTTTTGAATTGCCGAAAATGAGAGATGAGATGGAAAAAATCAAGCCATCAGCCACATTGTTCTAAAACGAAGCTTTAGATCATCAAGTACATGTAAGAGGTAGCTATCATAAATTAAAAGCAAAAAAATATTAATTATTTGTGTTGTATATTATCACTTAGTACAACTGGTGGATGGCTATAATAAAGAGCACATAAATTATTTTTGTTGGTTTTCACTTTTATTCATGTAAGAAAGAGTAAATATTTGGAATTAATATTTCTCTGTCAAAAGGACACTGAGCCAAGATTATTATTATTATAATATAAAGTACTGTCGTATCATTAGTTACAAAAATTTTGGTTAGCCTAACCAATGGCCTATTAACACATCTGGCATTGTTTGAGTCTTCTTCTTTTGAAATGCCTAAAAATGAGATGAGATGGAAAAAATCAAGCCACCAGGCGCGTTGTTTTAAAACGAAGCTTTAGATCATCAAGTACAAATGAGAGGTAGCTATCATAAATTAAAAACAAAGAAAATATTAATTATTTGTATTGTGTATTATCACTTAGTACAAGTGATGGATGACTATCATAAAGAGCACAAAAATTATTTTTGTTGGTTTTCACTTTTCTACACCTTCACATTCAAGTAAGAAAGAGCAAATATTTGGAATTAATATTTCACTGTCAAAGGCACATTAAGCCAAATACTGAATAAATAGGATAGTAGGGAATGGGACTTTGGGAGTTTGGTGGTTGGACTTTAGTTTCATCCGTTGAGATATGAAAATTAACCATTAGTTTGAAGAAAATAAATTAATGTAACACCCAATATTCTCAAGTATTTTTTTTTAAAAGTGAAACAATTGGTTATTGAATCATTACTTGAATTATTGGGTATTAATTGGGTTAAATTGAAATTTAGGAGGTTGGAAAGTACAAAAAATGAAGGAAAAGTTGGTGGAAGGGCATTATTGGATTTTTTTTGTTTAAATTTTTTTTCTTTTTCTCTCCCTCTCGCCCTCTCCACCCGACAACCCCTCTTCCTTATCTTCTTTTTCTTCTTCTTCTCCTTATCTCACTGTCGTTTTCCTCTGCCGCAACCCCGTCTGGCCGCCAACCCCATGCTCTGCTAGCAGCTACTGCACGCTGACCCCCACCCCACCAGCACCAACCGGACGTCGAACACCCACGCCAATAGTCTGTTCCGCCGCTCTACCTCGCACCACTGCTCGATCCACTGCCGCATCGTTGTCCAGCTCTGTTGCCGCATCTTCGTCAAGTTCTGTTGTCGTACGTTGTCGACTCTGTAGTTCAAGCCAGCCTCCATTGTCCACGGGGTCGCGCCGACGCACTACCTAGCCTTCATCATCTTGTGTTGCAAGTCTGTTCAGCTGCCAAACCACATTGCCAGCTGCAGCTCTCGTCGCAGAGCCTCATCGCCCCACGTTTCAGTACGGACGGCCGACCAACCACCTTCAGTTTTGCCGGAATCAGTAGCCGATTCTTGTGGATAAATTTCTATTTTTACGCATGCTTTTGGATGTTTTCGATTCAGTTTTAGATTGTAAAGGCTAACCCGTGATGTTTGGAACATGATTTTAGAATACAAAAAGCTTTTGGGTCTTGGATTTTCAAAATCAAACTATTTGGAGTTATTTTCAGCAACGATTCGAGTTTGAAATCTAAGGCAAGGCCAAGGGTAACGCTCCAATCGATGTGGGTAAGTATCCGACATGAGTTTGAGGTGGATTTTGGTTGTTAAAGTTGGTTTAGTTATTTGTTTAGTGATTTAAAGTTGACCCATTGATTGTTTGACTCAATTTCAGGATTACCCATTACGATTTTGGGGTGATTTTTCTTTGGGTGCTATAGTTTCATCTTAATTAAAGCTGTACTTAAGATTAGAGCTACCTAACACTTCTTTTAGAAGTTTTGTTGAGTTAAGGGCTGCTGGTGTTTTAAAAACTTACCCACGATGTGTAGGACTTTGTAGGACTTTGTTTGGCAATTCAAGATCAAGCATTCTAGTTTCGAGCTGCCTTGAATCTTGAAATAATTTAGGTAAGTAGCTTAATTCGATAACTCCCTAATGCCTTGGAGTGGAGTTCATGGATTTTTATATGTATGTATGATTGAGTGCTTATGAGTATGATTCTTTTTAGTATGTGCTTGAGCATGGTTGACATTAAATCGTATGCTTAGTAAATTTCTCAAGTAAGAAGCTTACTTTATTATATGTTAACATGGCACTTAAGGGGTTTGTTGACTGGTTGTGGATAGTTTGCAATATCCAGGAATCTTAATATGGTTTTCAGAGGGGTCAAGATCATGGGTATATTGTTGTAGGTAGTTAATTCATAACAACATGATAGAGCTTGGTTGTGGAGTTAAGTTTTGAAACTCAAGTCAAACCCTAGTCTAGGTTACATGACTCATAGGTATGGCATGAGGCTATACTAGAGAGGGAGGTTAAGGTGAGTGGGCATGTAACTAATGGACGTGAATGTTCAAGTTGAGCAAGAGCCTGTGAGTTAGGGCAGAGCTCTTATGTGTATGATTATGAACTTTGGACTCTTAAGTGGGCTGCTTACTGAGTATGTTTATACTCACTCTTGCTACTTTGTTTGTGTCTTTGTAGATGGCGCACAACCACGAGGCTGGTGATAGAGGCGATGACTTGACGAGGCTATGGAGACACCACTAAAGTTCTTCCCTGTGTTTTGTATTTAAATTTGTATTTTAGTTCTTGTCTGTGTTGTCTATAAATCTTAATTTTTTTTTGATTTCATGTGTTGGTTAGAATTTTTTAGATTCTCGTGTCTGTTGGTTGAATTCAACATATTTTATCGTAGTTTGGTGGATGCCGATATGAAATATAGAAGTGTTATTTTGTCTCTTTCCAGGTTCATGAAATTTTGGTTTTCTCATAGTTACGCCGTCATGTTGTCGAAATTTCGGGCATGAGCGGGTTAAATCAGTTGTGCTTTCGCGTTAGTCTGTTCTTGATTTTTGGTCAAACAATTAGTGAGTATATGTTATTTTATGTTATAATGAATTGGTTATATCAAAGTCGATCGGATGCATGTGTCACACTTCGATCACAGTTTGTATGTTTGGAAGATCACAATTTTTATTTGATGAAATTGAATAATGACATTTTTTTAGAACACCTATCAAGTGAGGCAAATTTATTTTTAAGAATGTGGGTAAAGATTACGTTTTGATTTTTCTTTTTGTTACTAGTCTTTTTTTATTGTCATTTTAAAATTACTATATTATTGTGTTCGTTTTGTCAATATAATTTTTATAATTAATATTATCGTGGTTTTCTTTTTAGGATATTAAAAAGCTACAATTTAAAAAATATATATTTTGGACCATTTTGCCTTTTTTAAATTTATATTTGCATAATATGTCACTTACAATTAATTACTAATAACTAGTAAATTATATATTTAATTTAAATCATAAATTGTCATTTAAAAGTTAGAATATAAAAAGTTTGTTTTATTTACATATATTCATTTAGGAATGATTACATTTAATCATAGAATGTCAAAGGTTACAATTCTTTTGTTTTCTACAATTATAAAAATAACTCATTTTCACTTATTTTCTATCACAATGAATAAAATTATGAAAGTGGCATATATTTTATGAGCTTTAAAAAATTGAATACAATGAATATAAAAAAAAATTAGTCTAATATAATAATGATATATCTTATTATTTTATAATTGAATAATATTCCATTTGATGTATTATGTATTCATCAATTAAAATTTTATATAAATATGATATTTGATTATTATACATACAAATATAATCATGAATGTAAATAAGTACATTTTACTTTATTAAAAGTGAAAATAAGAGAGTATTTATTTCTTTTATTTGATAAGTTGGTCATAGAAAATATTAGCCTAAGTATTCATTAAAATGTTGGACAAAAATCAATATATACTCATAAACTTTAGGAGTTGTATAAATAAAAATCCTAAAACTAATAATTGTATACATATACACTCTGAACTTTCATAAGTATATCAATCTACTCCATTTGTTCGATTCCATTTGAAAAACGTTAGTTTATACGTGTGCAAACTTATAATTATATCAATTAAACCCTAAATTGTCATAAATGAATCAATTTAGGCCCTCAATTTGAAAATTCTATATGCATTAATTCTCACACGTGTGTAGACTTATTAAAAAATCAATGTCCTCCATTTGAAAATGGTCAAATTATTTGAAACAGATGATCTAAATTGATTCATTTATAAAAGTTTAGGAGTTTAATTGATATAATTATAAGTTTGTACACGAGTAAATAACGTTTTTTCAACAGAACCTTACAAAGGGTGTAAATTGATACACTTATCAAAGTTTAAATAGATACAGTTATTAGTTTAGGATTTTCATTGATACAACTCCCAAAGTTCAGGAGTATAAATTGATTCTTACCCTAAAATTTGTTTATAAACAAATAAAATTAATGGAAATTTAGATATGAGTGAACAAAAATATAAATGCACAATAAAGTTGGTAATTAAGGTTTGCTTAACTTTGACCCGAATTCCATATGACCTAATTTGACAAAATTAAGTTTAATTATTTGGTAAAATAGTTATAATGAAGACATGTGGCCTTTGTAAGTTCATTCTAGCAGCCAAAAATACTCATGGAACCCTATTTCTCTGTCAATTCTCTTACTGACTTAAGCATCAGAGCCTCTGGTGCCTACATCACACTAGTGTGTAAGTTTTTCTTGTCTTGCAGGTCGCATCCTTCCCTCCAAAATTACAAATTTACTATTGTTATCACGTGGAGGTTAGATGCGTTCTCCTATCCAAAATTTGGCAACAATAGTTAGTGTTGTTTGTGGGGAAGACTACGCATGCTCAAAGAATATGTTAGCCTTGCTCGGTAAAGAGATGAGCAGGAACATTGGTTACAAAAACTGGAATAAAGATGGAGATGATTCAATCAGGATCGTCACCCGCGACGAATGCGGGAAATCACACCTTCTGTGCCTCATAATGAGGTAGGTCGACAAGAGGAGGAGAAGGCCGAGGCCAAAAAGAAGGAGGCCTAGGTGACTAGATCGTTCAAGCTACACAAAATCAGGGACCTATAGGATCAAGCGAAGAAGTGACTAGGGAAAAGGCCAACCAGCTCCTCGGCCAATCTGATGAGCCTGGGGTTGACTAAAGATGGCAACCTGTTGAAGAGCTAGAATCCATCCCACTTACAACAAAAGAAAGGCGAGTAAATATTAGAACAAAATTGGGGGCTGGACAGAAAGGAAGACTGATCAGCGTCCTTAGAAACAAATGTAGACTTATTCCCCTGATCATATGAAGACATGTTAGGAATAAATCATGATATCGTGGTGCATCGATTGAACATAGATAGAGATTCCAAGCCTACAAAGCAGAAGCGACGTGTATACGACCAGGTAAGGATAGTGAGCTGATGAAGTCTCGGTAACACGAAGCGACAAGATCAGACTTATGGATCCTGATTGAATAGAAGCATAAGCAACAAAGAAGGCCAAGACCTACCCTAGGAAGAGGCTGAAGGTGACCCAAGGTTGAAGATGAAGCTACAAGTCTTTCATGTAAAGACGAACTCCAAAAGATCCAAAAAGAGATAGATAAAGGGCAATATTCATAAGTCATGAGAAGTTGAAGGACTAGATTTAGAAACCCTAATTGAGCAGATAGATCCTCCCTTCTCTAACAAAATAATGGAGGTTGAAATACCTCCAAAATTCAAAGTACCGACCATCTATGATGGTAAAAAGGATCCTAGATTCTTATGGATCTTGAATAGATCTTGAAGGAGTGTTCGACACCATACGATGAAGATCCTTTTTCTTTCACCTTAAAAAGGACTAGAAGACTAGAGTAGATCAATAGGTTACTTCAAAGAAGGAAAAGATCAACTCAAATGTCAGATTCACTTGTTGACAATCAAACAATAACTAAAAGAAACTTCGATTGCCATAGCAATTGGATTGCAAATATGTGTCATACTTCAATATGGAAGCTCTAAAAATTGAAGGATACATTGAAAAGGCAATTTCAATTGCAATAGAAGCTAAACTACAAGACAGAAGACTCATTTGATCCATAAGTCAAAGGAAGCAGTGGGAATTCAACCGGGAACAAACATTCCATATTCCCACGATCCTCCCTCCAGTGATGAGATCACCTCAATCTCATCTAGAGGAGAGACGCTCCAAGGACAAATTGGAAACAACCAACTAGAGAAAACTCGAGTAGCCTCACATACCTCTCCGACCAGTGGTTAGGACCAAGGTCAACCAGATGCCAAGGCCAAAGCCGACCAGTGGCCAAGGTCGAGGCCAACCCTAGGTCGAGGCCGAGGCCTACCATAGACTGAGGTCGAAGCCGACCAGAGGCTGAATCCAACTTGAACCAACCTCTCCTAAAGAGGAGAAGACTCATGAAGAAATCATAAGCAACCCTGAGAGATTAGAAGCTTGGATTGAACCTAAATCCAAAGGTATGTACTCAGTTCATCTAGATAACATGACTTTTAGTTGAGCATTAACTGAGGCTGAAACAAAAAGAAAAAGTCAACTAAGGAATGTAACTGAAAGGAACCAAGTTGCCTTGCAAAGAGAAGACAAAAATCAAAGAAGCTCCACGAAACTTTCAAAGCAAGATTTTGGCACAAGAACTGAGGGCTGGACCAACCTACTTCTAGGTAAATCCAATCTAATTATCTCCATGTAAGGGTATAGAAAAGGCTAAAATTAAAGGCAGAAAATCTTAGATGGACACATCAACCAAACCCAAGGAGGTTGATGTTGAGGTGACCCAAATGCTATCAAGATGTTCTCCAAGCATGCTTTTATATTGGACAAGCCACACCACAGGCCAAGAGTTCATGTGACCACCTCAGCCAAGGTTGAAGAGGCCGAGGTTAACTAAACTCTTCCTAGGTGTGTCCCAAGCATGACCCAAAGTTAGAAAGTTGCATACTGAGCTCGGCTTAACCAATCCAAGAAGAGCGTAAGGAATAAAGTATTATTTCTAAAAATTGTAGATTGAGTTGTTTACATGCCATATTAGTTTTATTGCACAACTATACCAAAGCATGACTTCACCACAACAAACTGGCTACATAGAGGATATGCCTCGCTATCAAACTGACTGGGCGGCTGCTATACGAACACCAAAAGAAAGCTCAAGTGCACACTGTCACAAAGAAGTAATATATGGAATACTCCAAGTATCGAACCCAAGGGAATGATTTAACAAGCAAATTCTTTAGTTTACAATACCATTGCTCACAAGTTGCAACCAAAGGTAACCGAGAGAAAAATAAAGTTGATTTTGGGGTTTTGAACATAAAAAAATAAAGATAACTGAAAAAGTAATGAGAAAAAAAAAGATGAGAAGCAGAGGATTCAATTCTAGTTCAACCCTGAGGAAATCCGTCCTCAAATTGCTCAACTAAGTCTAGCAGCTATTTAAGAGATCTTGCCTCTTGCGCCCGCATACTGACTCTGTCAAGTTCTGTACTGTTTAGACAGAATGTTGCTGAAATGCACTCTCAACCTCCCTTTTTTACACTTAGGTAAGTAAATCAAGTTCAACACCTATTCGGCTCCTTTTCCAAGAACCTTTAGGAGACTAAGCAATTTAAAACTCAAATGTCTATGGCTAAATTCGCTTAGATAATGAAAAACACAACTCTATGATTGTAAAGGTTTTTGTCCTATGTCTAGGTACAAAAAGCAAAGTCCTATGTCTATGCTCTTTTCCTATATTACTTTTAGGAAAACGCGTGTTGACTCCAACCCTTTCAGTATTGAAATCTTCACAAACTATGCTAACTCAAATGGCCGATTTAAGCTAGCAATGAAACTTAAACTCACTAAAAGTAAACTTAGGTAAATGTTGAGCACATTTACAAGAAACACATGGTGGTTGCTTATCTCCTTTTTAGGGTATTCACATGATTGAATCCCCTCCAAGGAGTTTAGCTACTTATTGAAGAAATAAATAAAGTGCATAAAGTAAAAAGAAAACAAATGGAAGAAATAACACAATTCATTGAAATAAATAAAATTGAATACACTTTGAAGAATGAATCCAAGAAAGAACAAAATAACTTAAAACTTGAATTAAGAGAAAAACAGAAACCTACAAAGCTGGAAAATAAAATAAAACAGCAAGTACAACTCCTAAAAACTAACAGAACTGAATAGAAAAACATAAGAACAAAAAGAACCCTAAGATGTTCATCCTTTCTAACTTGTTCTACCTTTTTCAAGGGGAATCAAGTACTTACTCTTCCTTTCGAAGTTGGACTCCAGTCTAAAGAGAAAATGATAGAACTTTGGGATGAAAAGACTTCCCAACTCCGAGCTTTCTTTCAAATGAAGGATTGAGTCGCCTTTTATAGACCTCAAGGCCTAGAGTTTGCTACCGAGATCAGTGTGGAGAAGCTTGGTCGATCATATCGCTTGATTTTCAAGGATTTGATTGAGAATATTTGATATGATCTGCCAATCTCGTGAATCTTGGAGAATCTGTCTAAAAGGTCCAAATGCGGCCGCATTTGTGGGCGCAATTGTGTTGTTGTCGAAATGGCCTAAATGCGGCCGCATAAGTGGGCGCATTTTAGGTTTTCCTGCAACAGTTGGATTTTGGTTTCTGCTCTCAAATGCTGGTGCATACTGGTTGTATATCTCTTGGATTATCTTTTATTTGGTTCAGTTGTGGCCAGAATGTGGACGCATTTGGGTCCTTTTTTAGTCTCTAAAAAAAATCAACAAAAATTAACAATTTCTTAACAAAAATGACCCTAAATACCCCCAAAAACTATTGTTACATAATCAAGACTTCAAACTCATACAAAACTTGTTTTTACTTAAAATTTCCCTAAATGACATGAAATATAACTTTAAACACTCGCTTTCTAAGCAAATAGTTTAGTTTTTAGGGCTCAATAACACTCATAAATGAGCGTTATCACAAAAAATGGAAAAGAAGCTACTTAGGAGATATGCCTGATAGGACTAGAAAAGTCCTATGTTATCCATGTTAATATAGGCTAGTTCAATGGATTTTATGAGCTTAAATGGTTATTTTACAGGAAATCAAGTAAATGGAGTATCTTGGAGCGTTTGTAGCAATTCGGGGTTAATTTGGAGTGATTTGAAAGTCGTTCATGTTGGATCGGTATGGCAACCCTAGAGGGGGTGAATAGGGTTTAATAAAACTTTTTTTAACATTTTTTTAAAGTATTCTCAAATAATATAATTATCAAACGTTTTATAAACAAATAAAAATGATAATTAATGCAATAAGCAAGATATATATAAAGTATGAAAAAATTAATTCAATCCAACACAATAAACAATTAAGAACAAATTAAATATGCAATAAATTACTACAATTAATTTGTAAAAGTAAATAAGAAAGAGTTAGAGGGATGAGTACACCGTAAATTTATAATGGTTCGGTCAAATTCGACCTACTCCACTCCCCAAGCTCCTCTTGGGAATTTGAATAAAAACTTTACAGACTCTTTCCACGGATTAGAGCCCAACTGCTACATTGCTCTTTTTACGACTTCAAGAGCAAACTCGATCCTTTTCACGGGTTAGGATCAAACCGTTACAAGGTTTGAAGAAAATAAAGAACACATTTATGAACTCTCTTAATATAGTGGATTTAGAAATTTCTCTCACAAATCAATCCTTACTACACAATAAAACTCTCCCAAGAAAAAGATGAAAAGAAAAAATTTGAGAGCTTGGATAGAGCAACAATGGAAGCTTTTTGAGATTTTGGAGGATTGAAAGTTATGACAACTTGTTATATGAAAAATGGAGAAGAAGATGGCATTCATAGAAAGGGAAAAGATGAAAAATCAAGATTTAATTTGGTCCATTGGATTGGTAAAAGGATAATTGAATGGTGGAGATTAAAAGAAAATGTAAATATTAATATAATAATAATAAAGACCAAAAAACAAAAGAAAGTGGGTGTGTGAGAATGTTTTATGTGAGCATGTTTTGTGTTTGTCTTTTTTATTTATTTATTTTTTAAAAAATAAATGAAAATAAATAATATAATATAATAATAATAATAATCATAATAAAAACAAACTAACTGTCATATGAGTATATATATATATATATATATATATATATATATATATATAATTTTCTTTTTCCTTTTAATTTAAAATAACCAAAAAATCTACCACTTGTCACTCCTCCATAGCTCCACATGTCACTCTCTAAATGTCATCATGTCGGAAATTTTCTGTTCAGATTTGTTTTGACCATAACTTCTTCGTTTTAACTCCAATTTGAGTAATTCAAGAGGCGTTGAAATCGTTATTTTGAGCTCTACGGTATGGACAATTCAAACCACTAAAATTGTTAGTAATTAACAGCAAGTTTGTTATCATCAAAATATTAATTAATTAATTGATTAGAGTTAATTAATTTGAGATTAAGGGCCAAAAAACCAACAATCTCTCCCTTTTTGATGAAGACAAACCATTAAAGAAAAATAACTTGAAGCTTATAAAATCCAATATATCACCATAAAGCTCATACTTGAAAATTACTCAAGAAATAATTCTCCCCCTAAATTAATGCAATACTACAATATGATACATACTTTGGACCATATTTTTCTTAAACTTCTCCCCCTTTGGCATCATCAAAAAGACTAATTACGAAAGATTATGAAATTCATAAAAGCTCCCCCTAAGAACATGAATACATTCAAGAGACACATACTTTGCATAACTCCCCCTATCAATATGCTTTTAAAAAAATAACAAGCAAAATTATAAATTCAAGAGGCATCACAATGAATAATATCAAGCTCAAGCCTATTTTTGCAAAAAACTTTCTCCATTCAAAGGCTTGGTGAAAATATCCGCTAATTGATCATTGGTGCTTACAAAATCAAGAATAATATGACTATTTTGCACATGCTCTCTAATAAAATGATGCCTAATATCAATATGCTTAGTCCTAGAATGATGAATAGGATTTTTTGTCAAATTAATAGCATTCGTATTATCACAAAATATAGGCACTCAATCAAATTTTAATCCAAAATCACATAGAGTTTGTTTCATCCAAAGAATTTGAGCACAACAACTAGCAACGGCAATATATTCCGCTTCAGTAGTGGATAAGGGAATTGAATTATGCTTTTTACTAAACCAAGATACTAAGGAGCTACCAAGAATTGGCAAGTCTCACTAGTACTCTTATGGTCAAGTAAACTTCTAGCAAAATCAACATCGGATTATCCTACCAAATTAAACTCAACATTTCTAGGATATCACAAACCTAAATCAATAGTCCCAAGCAAATATTTAAAGATTCTCTTAACGGCATGCAAATGGGATTCCTTAGGACAAGATTGAAATCTAGCACAAAGACATACACTAAACATGATATTATGTCTACGCAGTTAAATAGAGTAGAGATCCGATCATACCTTGATAAGTTTTTATGTCCACACATTTACCTTTTTCATCCATGTCAAGCTTAGTGGATGTGCTCATAGGAGTTTTTGTAATTTTATCTTCAATGAACTTGAACCTTTTGAGCAAATCCTCTGTGTATTTCTCTTGACTTATGAAGATACCATCCTTGAGTTGTTTGATTTGAAATCTAAGGAAGAAGCTAAGTTCTCCCATTATACTCACCTCAAACTCACTATGCATACACTTAGAAAATTCTTCACACAAAGAAGGATTAGTAGAACCAAAGATAATATCATCCACATATATTTGCACTAAAAGCATATCATTTTACTTTGTCTTAATAAAGAGAATAGTATCAAGTTTACCCATTTTAAAGCCATTTTCAAGTAGAAAATTACTAAGCCTATCATACCTCTTGGAGTTGTTTTAACAAATAAAGAGCCTTTTTCAACTTATAGACATGATTAGGCAAATAAAAACTTTCAAAGCCCGGAGGTTGTTCTACATAAACTTCCTCCATAATATAACCATTTAAAAAGGCACTTTTCACATCCATTTGATACAAGATGAAATTCTTATAAGAAGAAAAAGCAAGTAACATTCTAATAACTTCTAATCTAGCAGCGGGTGCAAAAGTCTCTTCATAATCTATTCTTTCATCTTGACAATAACCTTGAGCTACAAGTCTAGCTTTATTCCTAATAATATTTCCATTGTCATCCATCTTATTTCTAAACACCCATTTAGTCCCAATAATAGAAGCATTAAAAGGCCTAGGGACTAATTTCCAAACTTTGTTCCTTTCAAATTGATTTAATTCTTCTTGCATAACTAAAATCCAAAACTCATCATTTTCGGCATCCTTAAAAATTTTAGGTTCAACTTGAGAAACAAAAGCAAGATTATTAAATAAATTAAGAGAGGAACGAGTTTTCACACCTTGTTTGGGATCACCAAGAATCAAATCCTTGGGATGGGATGGAGCATACCTCCACTCTTTAGGCATAGATGAAGAACAGTCTTCCTTCTTTTCATTGAAGCTCAATTCTTGCTTACTTGAATCAATTTCCTTGCCTTTGCACTAACATGTAAATCTCCAAAATTTATTTCTAAATCATTGATAAAGAGCTTGTCGAAGGCTCTATCAAATATATTTATAAACCTAAACCTCTAAAATTTGCAATAATAGTGGTCAGGGTCGATCACAGGAATTGGATTTCTTAGTTCATTTAAGTACCGTAATTACTCCCACTTAACTTTATTTAGAGAAAGAAATCAAATGCAAACAAGCTAAACTAAAGAGCTAACCTAGAAAGCAAAAGATAAATGGAGACACAATAGGAGAGAGATATCCTAGGAAATTAATTTCACCAATTAGACTTACAGCGAAAACTACCAAGATTTGTCATGCAAATATTCCATAAGCCAAGAAGTGAGGGTGTTAACTGACTCTTTCAAGCACAATTAACTCTCATGCAATGTTATAAACCTAATATCTCTATCTAGATTTTAATAACATGCAAGGCTTTAAGCAACTTCTCTTAAGGGCTTCTAAGAGAATTCTCCACTTTCATGCAAGAATTTACAAATAGTCATGCAATTAAGTTGTAGCCTAAACCATACTTTTTCAAGCACAAATTCGGACCAATAAAGCAAATAATCTTTGATCAAGAGATTATAAGCATTAAATACATAAAAGCATGAATGAAGCAAAAAGCATTCAATCAAGGTATTTAATCAATAAAAAAACTCAAGTCTAATGGCTACATAAAAACTCCAAGTATTAGGAACAAAGATACTAATAATATTCATACAATTAAACCTCTAAGTTCCTAATTTACAACCACAAAACATATACTAAAACTAAAGGAAAAGGAAGAAATTAGCAAACAATGGTCGATCCCACGTTCCCATCGTGATCTCCATGTCCCTCGAGCTTTGGATCTTCAAAAATGCTCCACAAACGCTCCCAATTGCTCCCTAAACCTTCAATTTTAGCTTGGAATCGAGTTTAGGGCTCCAACTCTCGAATTGGCCTCCCAAAATGGCGCAAAAATGAGGTTTTTATAGAAAATTTTGAGGCAGCGTCGAGATGCTGCTTACAGCGTCTCAACGCTACAAGAAAGATGGGGCGCACGAGTTTTTTGCGGAAAAACAACGTTTTTTAGTTTTCGTAGCGTTGCGACGCTGTAGACAGCGTCTCGACGTTACCATGCAGACAACACTGGCCATTTTTGCTATATCTCTTCGCTCGGGTGTCCGAATGACCTCCGGTTCGATGCGTTAGAACCGTGATTCAATGTAGAATCTCCCGGAACGTGCCTTATGCTCAAAAAAAATTCTTTAATCCTCTTGAATTTTCAATTAAGCTTCAAAAGGCTCCAATATCCACCAAAATATTCTCAAATACTTGGTTTTGCTCTTCAAGCTCGGTTTCTACAAAATTAAGAGAAATAGGCATAAAAGCTCACAAAATAATCACAAAACTAGCATAAATAATAGGAAATAAGATAGCATAAATACATGCTATCAATCATCACTACAAATAGACTCATTAGAAACATTATTGCAAGATTCATCAAATACAAGATGCATAGATTCCTCAATAATTAAAGTTCTTTTATTGAAAACTCTATAAGCTTTACTAGTAGAGGAATAACCTAGGAAAATACCAACATCCATCTTAGAATCAAACTTTCCAAGTTTTTCTTTGTTGTTCAAAATAAAACATTTGCAACCAAAAACTTTGAAATATCCAATATTTGGAATTTTGTTATGCCATAACTCACAAGGAGTTTTATCTAAAGAAGACCTAATTAAAACTCTATTTAAAACATAACAAGCGGTGTTAACGACTTCTGCCTAAAAATATTTAGGTAAATCATACTCATGCAACATTGACCTAGCAAATTCTTGCAAAGTACGATTTTTCCTTTCAACCACACCATTTTGTTGAGGAGTTCTTGGAGCGAGAAGTTGTGAGAAAAACCATTTTCTTCACAAAAATTTTCAAAAGCAACACTATCAAATTCTCCTCCTGATCACTCCTAATTTTAGAAATCAAAAACCATTTTTCATTTTGAACTCTTTTTGCAAAACTAGCAAAACTTTTCAAACCATCATTCTTATGTTTTATCATCAAAACTCAAGTAAATCTTGAAAAATGATCAACTATTACAAAGGCATAATAATTCCCTCCAAAACTAGCAATTATAGAAGGGCCAAATAAGTCCATATATAATAGTTGAAGGGGTAGTTCTAGAGATCACATCTTTAGATTTGAAACAGGACTTGGTTTGCTTACACATTTGAAAAGCAACACAAACTTTATCCTTTTTAAATTTAAATTTAGGAAGACCTCTAACCAAAGAATTCTTGAAAATATTTGAAATTAAGTGCATGCTAGCATGTCCTAGTCTTCTATGCCATAACCAAGAATCATCATGCAAATCCGAAAGACATTTATCACTAATAGGGCAATCATTCAAATCAATAGTGTACACATTTTCATCTTTGTCGCCAACAAACAAGACTTTTCTATCACTAGCATTTTCAATGATGCAATTCCTTTTATTAAACACAACTCTAAAGCCTTTATCACATAATTGACTCACACTAAGTAAATGATGCTTTAAACCATCAACTAAAAGCACATTTTCAATCAAGGTAGAAGAACCATTACCTATACTACCCTTACCAATAATTTTACCTTTCCTGTTGTCACCAAAGGTTACTAAACCTCCATCCTTTTTGGAAAGATTGTTATACTTGGATTGGTCTCCAGACATGTGCCTCAAGCAACCACTATCCAAATATCATTTGTTTTTCTTGGAGACTTTCAAACAAACCTGGAAACAAAAGTGTTCAAGATTGATCCTTTGGTACCCATACTTGTTTGAGTCCTATAAGGTTAGCCTTTACAAACTTGGGAACCCATTTCATTTTTGCATCCACATTTAAAGCATTGGATTTAGACAAGTAACAAGAATATGCTTTATGTTCATACTTGCCACATGAGAAACAAACAACATTATACAAGGATTTATCTCTAACAACAAATTTATACTCTATTTTTCTTGGAGAAATTATTTCTTGGACCATTGTGAAACTTTGCTCTTTGAGAAAAATTTCTTCTTGAAGAACTAGTAAGAGCATATTTCAATTTAAAGCACTTAGGTCTAATATGACCTTCAACACCACAATAATGACATATAGACACAAAGGTAGATTTATCATGCTTAGACACAACCTTAGGGATATTAAGCTTAGGCACAATTGGAGATGCTTTAACAAAGATAGTTTTAGAACTTGAAGGAGTAGAACATGCATCAATGTAGCCTAAACCTCTTTTGTCACCGTAAAGCTTGCCTACTTCAATTATTTTGTCCAACCTTTGAGCACCTATTGTCAACGTTTGAATAGACTCTTTAGCCTTACCAAGTTCTTGTAAAGCATTTAATTCATTTTCCTTAAGCAATTTAATCAAAATATTTTTTTCACAACAATCATGCTCGAGAAATCTAACTTTATCAAGCAAGGAACTTTTCTCATCACAATCAAAAGCATGCTTATCACAAGAGACATTCATTTCATAAATTTGCACAACATCATGCTCATTCTCTTTTAAACAAGCAATTTCATCAAGTAAAGACTTATTTTCACTAGTTAGAGCATTGTATTTCCTTTTAAGCACAACATCTTTGGAACCAAGCCTTTCTAAATCATTTTGCATATTTTCAAAAACTTCAAACAATTCATTATAGGAAAGGGGTTCTAGAGTTACCTCATCATTTTGTTCATCACCCTTGTCACTGTAGGATCGGTATGGCAACCCTAGAGGAATGTAACGACCGGTTTATTTAGAAACAGTAATTTTGAATTATGGAAATCAAGTTGGATAAAATTTCTTAAGTATATTGATTTTAGAGTGAATTTGAAATTTTGGAAGGTTAGGAGGGCAAAAAAAAAAAAAAAAAAAAAAAAAAATGGAAAGAAATAATGGTCAAAAAGGGTATTATGGTCTTTTAGAGAAGATATTTTTGATTTTTTTAATATAATATTATTTTTTGATTTTTTGATTTTTATTATTTTTTGATTTTTATTTTTTTCTTTCTTCTTCTTCCTCGCGACAGCCCTCCTCCCGATTTTTTCTCTCTCTCTCTCTCTCTCTCTCTCTCTCTCTCTCGCCGAAGCTTCAGCCCCGCCGCACTTCTCCGCCGCACGCCGCCGGCTTCCCTTCCGTCGCAGCGTCCTCGCCGAAGACGTCCACCGCTGCCGGAGGTGACGTCCGAGAACCGCGAAGCTCCAACCACGCCGCCGGTGCAGCTCGTTCGTCCAGCCGTCCGCCTCTCGCTTCTGCTCAACCGCCGACCGCCATCGCAGCTGGTCACCGCCGCAACCACTCGCCGTCCAGCCTCGCAACGACCGTCGGAGCTCCAAAATCGAAGACCCACCGATTTCGATCGCCGGTGAGGCCCCGCCGCAGCTCGTTGCCGAACACCCAACCCACGCCAGTGAACGCCTCGAAACTCACCGGAAAACACCAGATCTGTCCAGATCCGCGAGCCTCGCACGAAAACGAGCCTCTACGCGCCCTCACGCGCCGATCGGAAGCCCCACGCGCCGCCATCCGCCGCTGCACGCGCTGCCGTGCTCCGGTCACGCGCCGCCGTTCGCCGGAGTTGGGTAAATATTGCCAATTGGTCCGTTTCGTCGAGTTATTAATGTTAGAATGTGTTCTAGCGTAATTCGGATGGTTTAAGACACGTTTAGGACACTTTTTAGGTGATTTGTCGAGGACATTGGATCGTACTTGGAGTGGGAACTCGAGAAGCTCATTACTAGAGGAGGAAGGGTATTTTAGTAAGTAAAGACTTAAGGTAAGGGATCTCACAACGAAAGAAGTTTTCAAAACTTGAGCTAGCTCTATGTTTACTTTGAAAGTTTATGTTTTTCATGTTAAGTATTTAAGAAAGAAAGTGTATTATATGTATGTCTTTGAAATGCGATTGCTATGATTTATGCATTCATGATTATGTTCTAAAACGAATGGGACCTCATGCATGTGTTGTGTGCTCATGAAAAGATTTATGTAGGCCGTGACGATAATTCTCCCAAATGTTTTATGTGGGTTTTGAGGGAACCTGAGTCTTCGGACTCTCTATGCTCCCGGGGTTCGAGAGTGCCCCCACGATGGTAGCCGACGGGCTTGAGTCTTCGGACTCCACGATGGTAGCCTTCGGGCTTGAGTCTTCGAACTCTAAGATGGTAGCCTTCGGGCTGAGTCTTCGGACTCCATGATATATGTTAGCTTTCGAGCTTAACTCTCAGAGGTAGGGAGGACTCTATTCGATGGAAAAACTGTCTTCGGACTGATCACGAGGCCCTCGGGAGAATTTAATCGTTCACGAGAGCCACGAGGAAAAGTACATGGTTTATAAAAGGAATTTTAGGTCCCCTACTAAAGCGATGGTTTACGATGGTTTTATGATTTAAAATGACATGTTGCATGTGATTGAAACTCTTATTTTGAAACTATGATGGACTTACTGAGTATTATTCGTTAATACTCACCCTTTTCCTTTTTAAAATGTTTTCAGGTAAGGCTAAGATCGGCCCTAGCGCGTGACCGGAGATCAGCTACTCGAGTCATGGGAGCCGACCGATTGCTATTCCGCTTCTTTTATGTTTCTAGATGTACATAGAACTCATGTTAAGTTTTTAAATGTTAGGAGGATGTTTCAAAATCTTTTAACCTTTCTTTGTAAATCGTGCACGTGTATTTGGTTTCTTCTGTTTGAACCCTAGTATCATATTGAGAAGTTTGTTGGATGCTAGGAGGTTGTTTGAAAATCTTAGAAGTGTGTTTTCTATGTCTTATTAGGTAAGGGTCAGATTTTTGGTTTTCGTGTAGTTACGCCGTTATGTTGCCGAAATTTCCGGTAATATAGCGACGTGACTTAGTAATGACTCTTAGGTAGCGTGTTGTGCTTATAGGGTCGTTACAGGGTGAATAGGGTTTATTTAAACTTTATAAAACTTTTTCCCAATGTGAGCCCAATTAAACAAATTAACACACTTTTTGCAATAATTAATTTAAACAATAAATCATGCAAATAAATTCACCTCAAATTAAACAAGAAATTAAATCTAACAATTTCAAACACCCTATTTAATTCTAAAAGCAAGATTGGTAAAGAATATGTAAAGATAAAATTGTACCAACCAAAATAGACATACAAGAACAATTAATTTTATGCAATATAATATAACAACAAATTAATTGCAAAAATGAAATAAGATAGGGATAGAGAAATTGACACCGGAAATTTTATAGTGGTTCGGCACAACCCGGCCTACTCCACTCCCCAAGCGCCTCTTGGGAATTTGGATAAAAATTTCACCGACTCTTTCCACGGATTAGAGCCCAACCGCTACACCGCTCTTTTTACGAGTTCAAGAGCAAACTCGATCCTTTCCACGGGTTTGGATCAAACCGTTACACCGCTCCTTTTTTTTGAGTTCAAGAGCAAACTCTTACAATGATTAGAAATTGAAGATCGAGATGGAAAAACTCTCTCAAAGAGTAGATATACAAATCAAAGCTCACACAAACAAAATCCTCACAATACAATAATTTTCTCTCAATAAAAAGATAAAAAAAGATAGAGAGCTTGGAGAGAGCAACAATAGAAACTTTTAGAATATGGAGGATGAAAATTATGGAATGCTTGTGTTGTTTTGAAAATGGGACAAGAATATGGTATTTATAGAGAGGGAAAAGAATAAAAAAATGAAGATTTAATTTGAACCATTGGATTTATCAAATAGAAATGAATGGTGAAGATTAAAAGGTAGATATATTAATATAATAATAATAATAATAAAATAAGAGATAGTGGGGTGTAAGATGTTTTGGAAAGTGTGTGTGAGTGTGAAAGAGAGAGAAATACCCAACGGTCATATTCTTTTTTTTTTTTTTTTTTTTTAAATAAAAGGACCAACGGTCATGTTGTATATAAATATATATATATTTTTTATATTTTTTTTTAATACCAAAAGTAATAGATATATTTATAATAAAATATAATTTTCTTTTTCATTTTATTTTAAAACCACCAAAAAGTCCACCATATGTAATTTCTCCAAAGGCTCCATGTGTCACCCTCTAATTGGTCAATATTGCTAATTCAGTCGCCACGTCATCGCGTCGAGAATTTTTCGTTCATAATTGTTTTGACCATAACTTCTTCGTTTTAACTCCGATTTGAGTAATTCAAGAGGCGTTGGAATCGTTATTCCGAGCTTTACGATATGGACTATTCAAAACACTAAAATTATTAGTAATTATTAGTAGGTTTGTTATCATCAAAACATTAATTAATTAATTAATTAAAATTAATTAATTTGAGATTAAGGGTCAAAAAGCCAACAATCTCCCCCTTTTTGATGATGACAAACCATTAAAGAAAAATAACTTTGAAGCTCATTAAAATCAAGGTACTACATGAGTCCAAGTAATAATTTGAATATAAATTCCAATATATCACCATAAAGCTCATACTTGAAAATTCACTCAAAAAAAAATAAATTAACTCTCCTCCTAAATTAATGCAACACTACCATGATACAAAATTTAGAACATATTTTTCTTAAACTTCTCCCCCTTTGGAATCATCAAAAAGACGAATAAGAAAAATAAATATTAGCACTTTAAATCAAACTTCAAAAAAAATTCTCCCCCTTTTGGAATCAATTTAACACTCCCCCTTAATAAGGGACAAAAAGACATTTGACACATAATATAACTAGAGGGTAGATATATCAATCAAAATTTTCTCAAGTATTATAAAATGAATTTACTTTAAAAAACAATAACTCCCCCTAACAAGATAAATAATATGCGTAAGAGGGGCATATGTGAATAAAGCAATTTGGAGAATTGATATCATCAAATTTACATAGAAAGGATATAACTCCCCCTAAAAATAAGCATTCTCTAAACAAATAAATCAATACCAAGGAGATAAAGTTATTCAAGTAAAAATCATTCAACAATAATAATTTGCACTAGATAGCAATTTAAATAGAAACATGGTAGTTCAATTTATCTCAAACAAACCATCAATATTTTAAAATAAAATACTCATTTGAGAGTAATATGACACAAAACAAATAAATTTCAAGAGATCAATTTTAACACTCATGAATATGCACTAAAATTTCCATATCTATAAAAGATACATTACGCAAATTAATCTCAAAGCAATCAACTTATCAAATTTATATAAAGTTAAAAAATGAAATACCAAAATATCAAATGTTATAAAATAAACACCAATTGATGAAAAATAAATATTGATACCAAAAAAAAATAGCAAAATGACATTATGACCAAATATAAGCATGATAGTGACTCAAATAAGAATTATACTAATTTTTAGTAATATGCTAATGAGGTTTCAAGAATATAAATTATTTCAATAAATATACTCCCCCTATGAAGAAGAATTCAACAAATCTTTTGAAATAAAAATACTAAGCACATCTTAATTTAGCATAGGACAAGCAATATGCTCAAATTAATAACAAATCATTTTTATAAAAAAAATCAAACAAATATCAAATATTTTTTCTTCGAGACATCAAAATTTAAAGAGAGCAAAAATATCATCAAAACATCAACTTTATCTTCAAGAAACATATATAATACATGATTAAAAACATCTAAACAATTTTGTTTTAAGAGACCAAACAATATATAGAATATTTCAAACTTCAATAACATTTCCACCAAATCAAATATCCATAACATATCAAGTAATTCAAGTGTTGGGCATTTTGGATAAATCTCAAAATCATAATCCCAATAACTCAAAAATCAAACATTCAAAATATCAAGAAATCATGAATAAATTAAATTCCAATAATGAGTAATAGTAAAAATAGATGCCAAAAATAGATATTCAATCTTTCCTCAATGGATGCATCTATAATTCAAATAACAACAAAAAAGGAATTATGGATAAATTTCAAAATCATCAACTCAATTTACTCAAGAGATTTAATCCAATAATCCAAAAAAATATGCAATCATGTTTATAAAAGGAAAAAGTTATTAATAAGTGAAACATGTCAATAATCAATACAAACAAAATAAATTTTATTTAAGGACAAAATTTCACAACCAATAGGATTTAAGAAAAGATAAGTAAATTAAAGCACTTTCCTTATTAAAAGGGATTTGACAACTCTTTTCCATTTCTCATAATAACATTAAATAAATAATCAAACCATAATGCTTTAGACATTCAAGTTCATAAAGCATTTAAACCCTATTTTTAAACTAACAAAACTTAATACCAATTGTAAGAGTGGAACTCAAACAACAAAGTATCAAAGTGAGATAGTTTAAAAAGAATATTTTCAAACAACCTCTTTGACAAATTAATAACAGGAATTAATTATAAACAAACAATAAAGGAATCCACAAACTTTTTCAAAAATAATTTAAATCATCAAAGATTCAATTTTGAAAACCAACATGTAAACTATAAAAAATATTCAAATACTCAAAATATCAATTATATTGGACAAATTAAAAAAAACATTAACACATAATAAGCCAAAATAGATTTAAAAACAATTCCATGACATGTAATTCTATAAAAACAAAGCAATTGGAATTATATATAAATTTGAAATTAATCAATCTCAAATTTCTCAAAAGCACATAATCATGTAGTCTATAAATAGACAAACAATAAAGATAAATGTCAAACAAAATATTCATAAATATCTCATGGACATTTAATCTAATAAACACTAAAAATTTAGGAAATCAAATTCAAACATTTAAGCCATCAAGAGATACGATTTCCATAAGAGATACAAATAGAATATTTATTTCAATAATTCAAAAATATATAGAATAGAGAAAATGTGCTCCCTAAAATAAGCAAGCATATTCCCTAAATGTGCTCCCTAAAATAAGCAAACATGTTTCCTAAATTACAACACATATATATGCATTAACATTCAAATTCAAATGTGTACTAAAAAATTCAAATTCAATTATTTCAAATCAATCAATAATTTCAAAAATATAAAGTTACCAAATATGAATCTTTCTTTGTTGGATTCAAGCAAGCCATAATAGTTGCTCCATTTGAATTAATTTACCAATTGAAGTCTAAGCAACCAATTGCTTCTTGAAATCACACCTACAAAGAAAGCTCAATCAAAGGATTTTGGTACCCATTTCTTGGGTCCTTCATTGTTAGTGAACATGGATTTTGGAACCCATTTCAAATTAGTTTCAACATTAATAGTATTCATTCTTGGCAAATCACAAGTATGATATTTATGACCAATTTTGCCACATAAATAACAAGTAACATTAGGCAAGAATTTCTTTTTAACAAATTGATTTTTCACAATATTTTTCTCAAAGAAATTATTTCTAGGAGTATTTTTCAATTTAAAAAAATTAGGTCTAATATGACCTTTAACTCCACAATAATGACATGTAGGCACAAATTTTGATTTCAAATGCATATTTCTAGTTTTTCCATGATTATGAACAAATTTTGCACTATGCATGCATTTGGATAAAGCATGATAATGTTTAGGCTCTAATTTTGATTTTTCATAGATAGGTTTAGCCTTTTCATGCTTATGCTCAAATTTCACATTATGACCACATTTTGATCTAGCATGAAATTGTCTAGGCACAAAATTTGAATTTCCATGGATATTTATAGATTTTTCATGCTTTTGTACACATTTAGATTTAACAAAATTAGGCACATTGGGTAAGGCATCTTTAGGCATAGTAGGAGTAGCTTTAACAAAAATAGTTTTAGAGCTAGATGAAGAATTTTCATCCATATAGCCTAATCCCCTTTTATCATTAAAAGCTTTACCCATGTCAATAATTTTATCTAATTTTTGTGCACCAATAGTTAATTTCTTAATTGACTCTTTTGCAATTTCAAGCTCTTTACTAGCAAGTATTTCTTTTTCTTTAAGCATATGCAAAAGATCATTTTTCTCATAACTATCACATTCAAGAAATTTAATCTTGTCAACAAAAGAACATTTCTCTTTTTCTAAAGAAGTATTGCTAGTTTCCAAATCAATAATTTTATCTTTCAAGCTAGCAATTTCATATTTTAATTTCAAAGAACAAGATTCAATTTCCTCATTTTTATTTCTCAAATCACTCAATTTAATTTTTAATTCACATGATAATGATTTGAGCTCATCATTCTCAATTTCAAGTATAGAAATTTTATCATTTAATGCATTTTTCTCAACACAACAATCATCAATTTTAGTATGCAACAATACATTATTATCTCCATTTTTCAAACATGCATTTTCATCTTTCAAAGATTTATTCTCAATACATAAGGTTTTGTACTTCTTTGATAGTTTCACATATTTAGAGCCAAGCTTTTCAAAGTCACATTGCATGCTTTCAAATGCATCAAATAATTCATCATAAGAAAGAGATTTATGATTTACCTCATCTTCATCACTTTCATCAATGGAGTTGTTATCCAAATGACCCATCAAGCATAGGGAGGCTCCATCACATTCATTTCTTACTTCATGAAATTTTTCTTGATTTTGAGAATTAGAATTCTCCTTCACATCAAATAAATCATTAATAGTACAAGGAGAATTTTCTACACTATACACATTATCAAGAAAATTAAAAATATCATATGCATATGTAAAATGTAAAATCTCATCACATATTTTTCTATATAATGCACAATATATGATATTTACGACTTGGGCATTAAAAGAGAGCAATTTAAGCAATTTATCATTAAATTTCAGTTTTGATAAATCATGCTCACAAACATACACCATATTGAAATCAATAGCAAGCAAAAATGTTTCAATTCTCTTTCTCCAAACATCATAATTTCTACCATCAAAGTAAGGAGGTTTATCAATACAATGACTTTCAAGAAAATCTAATGTTGCCATAGCTCTTAGTAATTTAGCGTTTAAAATAATTTTTCAAAATATTAATAAGATACTTTAAAAATCAAAATAATTTTTAAAAAAATAATTTTATCAAAAGAGCAACCACTCTAATACTAATTGTTTGAGTGAAAACTCAAACAATAGATATTGGATGGAATAACTTTTGAAAAATATATTCGATTAAAAACAAGAGCAACCTCGCTCTGATACCAATTGTAGGATCGGTATGGCAACCCTAGAGGGGGGGGTGAATAGGGTTTATTTAAACTTTATAAAACTTTTTCCCAATGTGAGCCCAATTAAACAAATTAACACACTTTTTGCAATAATTAATTTAAACAATAAATCATGCAAATAAATTCACCTCAAATTAAACAAGAAATTAAATCTAACAATTTCAAACACCCTATTTAATTCTAAAAGCAAGATTGGTAAAGAATATGTAAAGATAAAATTGTACCAACCAAAATAGACATACAAGAACAATTAATTTTATGCAATATAATATAACAACAAATTAATTGCAAAAATGAAATAAGATAGGGATAGAGAAATTGACACCGGAAATTTTATAGTGGTTCGGCACAACCCGGCCTACTCCACTCCCCAAGCGCCTCTTGGGAATTTGGATAAAAATTTCACCGACTCTTTCCACGGATTAGAGCCCAACCGCTACACCGCTCTTTTTACGAGTTCAAGAGCAAACTCGATACTTTCCACGGGTTTGGATCAAACCGTTACACCGCTCCTTTTTTTTTAGTTCAAGAGCAAACTCTTACAATGATTAGAAATTGAAGATCGAGATGGAAAAACTCTCTCAAAGAGTAGATATACAAATCAAAGCTCACACAAACAAAATCCTCACAATACAATAATTTTCTCTCAATAAAAAGATAAAAAAAGATAGAGAGCTTGGAGAGAGCAACAATAGAAACTTTTAGAATATGGAGGATGAAAATTATGGAATGCTTGTGTTGTTTTGAAAATGGGACAAGAATATGGTATTTATAGAGAGGGAAAAGAATAAAAAAATGAAGATTTAATTTGAACCATTGGATTTATCAAATAGAAATGAATGGTGAAGATTAAAAGGTAGATATATTAATATAATAATAATAATAATAAAATAAGAGATAGTGGGGTGTAAGATGTTTTGGAAAGTGTGTGTGAGTGTGAAAGAGAGAGAAATACCCAACGGTCATATTCTTTTTTTTTTTTTTAAATAAAAGGACCAACGGTCATGTTGTATATAAATATATATATATTTTTTATATTTTTTTTTTAATACCAAAAGTAATAGATATATTTATAATAAAATATAATTTTCTTTTTCATTTTATTTTAAAACCACCAAAAAGTCCACCATATGTAATTTCTCCAAAGGCTCCATGTGTCACCCTCTAATTGGTCAATATTGCTAATTCAGCCGCCACGTCATCGCGTCGAGAATTTTTCGTTCATAATTGTTTTGACCATAACTTCTTCGTTTTAACTCCGATTTGAGTAATTCAAGAGGCGTTGGAATCGTTATTCCGAGCTTTACGATATGGACTATTCAAAACACTAAAATTATTAGTAATTATTAGCAGGTTTGTTATCATCAAAATATTAATTAATTAATTAATTAAAATTAATTAATTTGAGATTAAGGGTCAAAAAGCCAACAGTCACTATGAGCCATGAAGCAAAAGTTTGCTATTTCTTCTTCGTCACTTCCACTTTCACGTTCATCACTATCATCCGAAGTAGCTTTCATTGCTTTCTTCTTGAATTTCTTGGATGATTTAAGGAGAGGACAATCCGTTCTTAGGTGACCCGGTTTCTTGCATTCATAACATATTACCTCATCATTTTTGTTCTTTTCACCTTTTGACCTCTTTGGTTGGAGATGTGTTTCTTGAATTCTTTATTCCTCTTGATGAAGTTCTTATACTTACGTGTAAGATAGGCAACGTCATCTTCATCAAGGACATTCTCATCTTTGGAGTCAACTTCCAAGGTGATGGTCTTTAAAGCAATACTCTTCTTCTTTTTGTACTCATCCTCCATGTGTTCCTTCATGGTAATCTCATGGTCATGAGAGAGCCAATAAGTTCCTCCAAAGGAAGTTTGGTGAGATTTTTGCTTTTTGAATTGCCGTCACCTTTGCATCCCAATTATTGGGTAAAGACCTAAGAACTTTCCTAACATTTTCGGAGGTAGTATATACTTTGCCAAGACCCTTCAAAGCATTTATGATGTTAGTAAATCTAGTAAACATCTCGATAATAGATTCATTAGTATCCATCTTAAATAATTCATAGTTATGAACTAGCATGCTAATTTTTTATTCTTTAACTTGATTAGTTCCCTCATGAGTCACTTCAAGAGTATTCCATATTTCTTTAGCGGAAGAGCACATAGAAATTCTATTAAATTCATCTTTACTTAAAGCACAATATAGACAATTTATTGGTCTAGCAATAAAAGCACATTTTTCATATCATTGTCATCATATTCCTTCTCTAATTTAGGCACATCATTATCATTAGCCCTTTTCATGGGAATATAAGGACCTTTAACCACATTTAATCATAAACAATAGTCAACGGATTATAAATAAATTTTCATTCTAGCCTTTCAATAAGCATAATTTGACCCATCAAAATAAGGAGGCCTAGAGGTGGATTGTTCTTCAATAACACAATTAACTACTATGTTTGCCATAAAGCTCAAACAATAAAGTTTTAAAAAAAATTCTAGAAGAGCAACCTCGCTCTGATACCAATTGTTGGATTGGTATGGCAACCCTAGAGGGAGGGTGAATAGGGTTTAATAAAACTTTTTCTTTTTTCTTTTAAGTATGCTCAAATAATCTAATTATCAATCATTTTATAAACAAATAAAAAGGATAATTAATGCAATAAGCAAGATAGATATAAAGTATGAAAAAATTAATTCAATCCTACATAATAAACAATTAAGAACAAATTAAAGCATGCAATAAATTACTACAATTAATTTGTAAAAGTAAATAAGAAAGAGTTAGAGAGGATGACACCGTAAATTTATAGTGGTTCGGTCAAACTCTACCTACTCCACTCCCCAAGCGCCTCTTGGGAATTTGAATAAAAACTTTATCTGCTCTTTCCAAGGATTAGAGCCCAACCCCTACACCGCTCTTTTTACGAGTTCAAGAGCAGACTCGATCCTTTCCACGGGTTAGGATCAAACCGTTACAAGGTTTGAAGAAAACAAAGAACACACTTATGAACTCTCTTAATAGAGTGGATTTACAAATTTCTCTAACAAATCAATCCTCACTACACAATATAACTCTCTCAAGAAAAAGATGAAAAAAAAATTGAGAGCTTGGAGAGAGCAACCATGGAAGCTTTTTGAGATTTTGGAGGATTGAAAGTTATGAAAACTTGTTATATGAAAAATGGAGAAGAAGATGGTATTTATAGAAAGGGAAGAGATGAAAAATCAAGATTTAATTTGGGTCATTGGTTTTGGTAAAAGGATAATTGAATGGTGGAGACTAAAAGAAAATGTAAATATTAATATAATAATAATAAAGACCCAAAAACAAAAGAAGTGGGTGTGTGAGCATGTTTTATGTGAGCATGTTTTGTGTTTGTCTTATTTATTTATTTATTTTAAAAAAAAATAAATGAAAAGAAATACTATAATAATATAATAATAATAATAACAAAGTAACGGTCATATGAGTATATATATATATATATATATATATATATATATATATATATATATATATATATATATATATATATAATTTTCTTTTTCCTTTTAATTTAAAACAACCAAAAAATCCACCACATGTCACTCGTCCATATCTCCACGTGTCACTCTCTGAATGGTCCACATTGCTGATTTAGTCGCCACATCATCACGTCGGGAATTTTCTATTCAGATTTGTTTTGACCATAACTTCTTCGTTTTAACTTCGAGTTGAGTAATTCAAAAGGCGTTGAAATTGTTATTCTGAGATCTACGATATGGACACTTCACAAATACTAAAATTGTTAGTAATTAATAGCAAGTTTGTTATCATCAAAATATTAATTAATTAATTGATTAAAGTTATTCAATTTGAAATTAAGAGCCAAAAAGCCAACAATTCGATCAACTGGAGCATGAGAAGCAAAGAAAATGACCAAAATGCTCCAGGCAATAGCGTCTACAAGCCACAAAGAGCGTCAAGACATCAAAATTTGACAGAATGCTTGGGAACAGGGTAGCATCGAGACGCTGCTTGTAATGTCTCAACGTTGTCTTGAGGATGCACGAAAATACCACGCTTGACGCTGCGCGGACTTTGAAGCAGTTGGCAGCCACTGATATGAACTAGCAACACCTATGCATCACGTATCCTGAAACCACGGTGACTTCGAACTTAAACCTTGTTTGATTCACTTATTGCCTATCTTTTGTGGTAGTGCAGGTGAAGATCTACATAAGCACCTGAAGGAGTTCTACATTGTCTGCTCGGGGACGAAGCCCCATGGTGTCACTGAAGGGCATATCAACTCGATGGTGTTTCCATCTTCGCTGAAGGACCAAGCAAAAGACTGGTTATATTATCTGCCATTTGGGACGATCACCGCATGGGTTGAGATGAAGAGGCTCTTCCTTGAGAAGGTCTTTCCATCCTCGAGAGCTACAAATATCATAAAGGAGATCTACGAGATTACCCAGATCATTGGAGAGACTCTATAAGAGTGCTAGGAGTGCTTCAAGTGTCTTTGTGCGAGCTTCCCCCACCATCAGATCTCAGATCAGTTGCTCATATAGTATTTCTACGATGGATTGCTTCCAACAGACAGGAGCATAATCATGGAGAAGCTTTGGTCAATAAGACCCCAGTAGAGGAGAAACTATTCATATTGAGCATGGTGGGAAACACACAGAAATTTAGAACTCGAGGACCAACAACTCCTAGAGGAATGGGGCAATTGAAAGAGGTAGGTGAATTAAAATCTCAAGTTTCTTAACCAACTACTCTTGTTCACCAATTGGTTGTAGGGTAAGCACAGATGATGAAGGCATGTGGTTTATGTTCTATAGTAGGCCACACTACCGATGCATGCCCTCAACTTCAGAAAGGTTCAATGCCAGAGGTGAATGCAATTGAAGGGTACGACATAAATAATAATCAGAGGAAGTATGACCCATTCTCCAACATGTACAACCTTCGATGGAGAGATCATCCCAATTTCTGTTATGGAAACCATGGGAATCAAAATCAGAACCATAACTTCAATAGGCCATAACAGTCTCAGGCCAAAGCTTTTAGTTCACGTATGCCTCTTGAGGAGATAGTTAAAAGTTTAGCTGACAATACGTACAAATTGCAATAGGACACTATGTAGTTTCAAAAGGATACCATCCAATTTCAACATGAAACGTGTGTTGGCATGAAAATTTTGAGAAACCAAAATTACTTAGCTTGCCACCACTATCAACAAACTCGAGGTGAACTAGAACACAGGAAAGCTGCCTGTACCGCTAATTACTGTGGCTGCTATACGCCAAAAGCAAGCACAAGTGCACGCTGTCCTACAAGTAATATATGGAAGTATTCCAAGTATCGAACCCAAGGAAAAGGTTAACAAAGTGCTTATCAATTAACAACACAAGTACTTTCAAGTTGGAACCGAAGGTAACAAAGTAAAATAGATATTTTGGGGGGTTTTGTGCAATAAAAATAAAGGAAACTAAAAGAAAAGACAAGAAAACAGTAATGAGAAGCAAGAAATTCAAATCTGTTTCAACCCTTAGGAAATGCACACACCATGAACCCGCAAATTTGCTTAACTAGATCCGGCTATTTCAGAGATTCTGCCTCTTGCGTCCACATACTGCCTCTTTCGAGTTCTGTGCGATTTAGACAAAATGCTACTGAAATGCGCCCACAACCTACCCTGACTGACACTTAACACCATGAATCGATTTCAACACCTATTCTATCCTTTTCTAAGTGCTTTTAGGAGACCAAGCAATTAAACACATATGTCTATGGCTAATTTTAACTTAGATAAATAAAGAATGCAACTAAGTGATTCTAAAGGTTTTTGCCCTATGTTTAGCTACAAAAAGCAAAGTTCTATCTCTAGACTCTTCTCCTAAATTGCTTTTATGAAAATGCGTGCTCGATCCAACCCTTTCAGTATTGAATCTCACACAAACTATGCTAACTCAAGTGATCAGTTTAAGCTAACAATGAAACTTAAACTCAATAAAAGCAAACGGTGCTAACTGTTAAGCAAAGTTGCTAGAATCACATGGTGGGGATTATCTCCTTTTTAGGGTATTCACTTCATTGAATCCCCTCCAATGAGTTTAGCTACTCATTAAAAAGGAAACTAAACTGCATAAAATAAAAAGAAAACTTGATTGAGAAAAGATAAACTTCATTGAAATAAAAGTGCTGAATTGAAACAATAATAACTTGAAACAAAACTTGAATTACAACTTAGAGAATTGAAATTTAATAAATAAAACAGAAACTTACAACTTGATGGAATACTAAAACAACAACAAAACTTTAAAGAAAAATAGAACGTACAAAACTTAAATGAAAACGATAAAGAACCCGAAGTTTGTTCCTTCTTTCTGACTTTGTTCAACCTCTTTCAAGGAGAACAAGTGCTTACACTCCCTTCTTTCAAAGTTCGTGTCCAAATGAAGTCTGAATAGAACTTGGGGGAGACTTGGTATGGCGGCTGAAAAGAAAAGAAAGACTGCAGAATTTGGAAAAGAAGATGGAAATTCGAGCTCTCTTGAAACTGAAGCTTGAACCGTCTTTTATAGACCTCAAGGCCTAGGTTTGCTACCGAGACCAGTGTGGAAAGGCTTGGCCGATCATATCCCTTGATCCTCCGAGATTTGATTGAGAATATTTGAGTTTTTTTGTAATTTTATATGTAAATCTTGCAAATCAAGGAGAATCTGCCAAAAAGGTCCAGATGCGGCCGCATAGTGAGTGCAATTGTGCTGTTGTCGAAATGGCCTAAATGTTGCCGCATAATTGGGCGCCTTTTGAGTTCTTCGTACAACAGTTGGAATTTGGCTTCTGTTCTCAATTGTTGGCGCATCCTGGTCGCATATCTCTTGAATCGTCTTTCTTTTGCCTTAGTTGCAGCCAGCAGAATGTGGGCGCATTTAGGTCCATTTTCAGCCTCTTCACAAAATCAACAAAAATTAACACTTTGTTAACAAAAATGACTTTAAATACACCTAAAAACTTATTTTTACCAAATCAAGACTTCAAAGACATGCAAAACTTGTTTTTACTTAAAATTTATCTAAATGACATGAATTATAACATTAAGCACGCATTTTCTAAGCAAATACCTTAGTTTTTAGAGCCAAATAACAATCATAAATGAGCATTATCAACCACGTGGCGTGCAGAAGAGGGAGAACGTTATTGCCATCATGTTGCGATGTGGAAAATAATTGAATGCCAAACCACCTCTTCCACCACCACCACCCAAAAAGGCCAAGAAAAATTTTGAGAAGGGAGAACCTTCCTCTAGAGTCACACAAATTATAATATTCGATTATTCCTTGAATTTGAACTCTTACATTCCAGTGTTGCCTTTTCCTAGCAGGTTAGCTAGACCAAAAGAAGAAGAGCCGAAAAAGGACATCCTGGAGCTATTTAGCAAGGTGGACGTAAACATCCCACTTTTGGAGGCAACCAAGAAGATACCAAAGTTTGCCAGATTCCTGAAGAAATGGTGCACCTAGCAGAGAGCTAAGAAAGGGAAAGGTAAGAATGAGGTAAATGAGAATGTTTCTGCCATATCTTTGAAATCCATGCCTTAAAAATGCAAAGATCCTGGTATGTTACCATGCATGATAGGAGAAAAGAGAATTGAGCATGCCATGTTAGATTTAGACGCATCAATTAATGTCGTGCCTTTTTCTATCTACAAGGAACTTAACTTGAGTGGATTGGATGATACTTGCACTATTATTCAATTGGTTGATTGTTCTATTGTGCATCCCCTAAGTATAGTTGAAAATGTCTTTGTGAAAGTTAAGGGTTTGTTGTTTCCTGCTGAGTTTTATGTTTTGGATATGGGCGAAAAGCCTACGCTATATCTGCATCTATTTTGTGAGTCAGGCCCTTCATGAAAACAACATAAACAAACATAAATGTAGATGGGGGAATCATATTTGTGGGGTTAAACGAGCAAGTGGCTGAATTTAAGGTTTTAAAAGATGTGGAATCTATTGATGTTCTGAATTCTTTGTGCGAGATAGATGATTCTGATTGCAGGACATGCCATCAGGGAAGTTTGGAATGATGGATGGTATGGGTTCGAGTTTGGATGAGGGAAGCCATATGGCGAGTCGACCAATCAATTATAAAAAGGTGTGCTTCTTAGAGGCAACCAGGCATTTAAAAAGTACTTGCTTTCTATATTGCTTTTTGTCTTTAGTTTTTGGGTAGCTTAGGTTGTTGGTTGTCTTTTGTAGGGATTTTTGACCAAATGAGAAAAGATAATTTCGTTTCGAGGGACGGATGATAGCCACCACACCCCTACATGCAGATTTGTCAAGGAAGTTTTTCTGTTCTCCTCTTATTTGTCGTAGTACTTTTAATTTAGATATACATTGAGGACAATGTAATGTTTTAGGTTGGGGGTGGAGTATGTATTTTGAGCTTATGATTGTTGCTAAGCATCTGCGCGCCAGACTTTTGATTCAATTGTTGAACATATCTTTGAAATTTGAAATTATTGAAAATTTTGAGTATGATTTGTTTGATGAGTTGGTTGCATGCTTCATCATGATTAGGACAGTCGATAAGATACTTTCTATAGCTTTTTATTTGCAAATTGTTGAAGTTGAGAGTGTTGTCCTAATTTTAGCATATTTAAAACAATTTCTTTGATTTTCTTGCATGTCTTGAGCACATTAGCCTACCTTTTGTTGTCTTGAAGGCCTATGGTGGCTTTATGGGGTCTGGATGTTTTTGTTACCTTGATAGGCTTTAGTGCTAGTTTGATGACAACTTTGCATGATGGTCCGTAATGTGTTACTTAGGAAAAAAAAGTGTGTGTTTTCCTGCAAGAGAGAAAAGAAAGAAAAGGGAAAAAAAGAATTATTTTTGTGCTTAGAAAGAAAATAAAAAGAAGTGAAAGAAAATAAAAAGAATGAAAGAAAATAAAATAAATTTGTAATATGTCAAGATGAATCAAGGGGAAAAAGAGCTACCCGGTTGTGAGCAGTTAGGCCACCCATTGAACGAGTGGTATGGGTAAGGGTCCCAACAACAGTGGTGTGAAAGTTGGTAGCGTTAGACGCTAGGCCCAGTGTCTCAACACTACGTTGATGTCTATAAAAGCTTTCTTTTCTAAATTAGGTCATGATCTCCCCTTTTGACAGTCATTTTCAGACGATTCTCTTTACTTTTTTAGACTCTTTTAAATTAATTTAGGAACTTTTAGATTGATCCCTCGTCAGGTCTCGAGAAATCGATGTCTGACTAAGCATTTGACTCCGATTCAGAGGTCTGTTGGGATTCTTCATTTGTAATGTCGTGAGATTTTGAATTTTAACGTATTCAATTTTAGTTAATGCATTTTTAAATTTCTTGTTTAATTCATGAGCATGTTTGTAAAATAAATTGGCTAATTATTCCCGTCGACCGTGTTCATATTTGCTATGTACGTTGCTTGAGATTCGTAATTGTCGAGAATGCGTACTTAATTTAAGTAGTATATAGGCTGAAGCATGAGTATGAGTTATAGGCTATCTGTAATTTCATAATTTGCATGTTAGGTCCTAGGATTAGAAGAGCGCGTAAATTCGACTAGACCGGCTAATCTAGTTTACTTAATTCATCGTAACCAATCCCTAGTTCGTAATGCGATTAGCTTGAGTAGTATGGAATGCTATCATGCCCAGCTAATATTGAGGTAGGATAGGGCTAGGTTGATACTAGGTTAAATTTGTTTAATGAGGGGCCTTCCGGGGCTTTACAGGCATTTCCTGTAAGGTCAATCAAGTGCATACTACTAAAATTGAACCTAAAGTGAACCCGACGCAACTTCAAATAAGTGCCTTGTGAGATTTGAATCTTTTCCTTTGCTTTGGTTATTTATATGTCTTTTTGTATTATGCCAGTTACAATTTACGCACAAACCCCCTTGTTACGTTTGATAACCCTACCAATACGAAAAAGTAATCAAGATTCTCTGTGGTTCGACCCGGTCCATTAAATGCTAAACACTTAGGATTGGTTATAAATATTACTTTGACGAGCCCTCAACAAGCTCCGTCAATTCCTCCCTATTAAACAAAAAGCATCCATAATATGGAATCACCGGAATAAAGGGAAGTAGAACAACCCAAAAGGTAGAAGAGGTCGAGGCAGATGCTCCTTTAGGCCAAGCCCAACCCTAACAAGTAAGTTTCTATGGACTTCCTGATATTAGACACATGGACAAGGGGTTTTTTCAAAGTTGAAATTTCATATAGTAAAACTTAAATTGATTTTATTTATAGAAGGTTACTTTTGTATTCAAACTTATCATAAAAGTAAAGCAATGAAGATAAATAGAAGTCAAGAAAGTGAATATTGCATTCATTTTCAATAAAAACAAAGTCTTACGTTAGAAATTACAAAGCAAGTACAAAAGAAATTTCTAAAAAATATAAAAGAAAAAGCTACTCCTCGTCCCTATCATGATCAAACACCATACTACCTTCACTATGTCGATTAGACCTGTTAGAGTCAAGGCCAAGGCCGACCAATGAAGACCAAGTTCTAATCACTACACCATCACAAAATGAAGCTTACAAGCTCATGCGTAAGAGTAAGTCTCAAAATTCTATAATGAAGAGGCCAAGACTGAAAATGCCTTATGATAAGCCTAGAATCCTTAACGAGTCGTCATTAGAGACTAGAAGAACAAAACCAAAGAGTTAAATAAGAAATTAAGAAAGAGCCTGGGTATAAAAGCAATAGAGGACCCATGGAGTCCCAAGTGAGGAAATAAATTGCGCCAAAGCCCAATTACTCTCTTTGGCCTCAACATGAAGCCAAGGTTGAGGCTCCATTTCATCATCAAAAGGGGCATGTGTCTAGCATGCCCCCAACTCACAGTACCCTCATTGAACTTGTTTTCCTTCAACTGTCCAAAACCAAGGGAAGAGATGGGAAACCACGAGAGGATTTCCATGCAAACACATTTCAAGCTAAAAAAAGGAAAAGTAAGTAAGGGAAGTGATTGACTGAACTTTGGGGGTTAAAAATAAAAGAAAGTATTCAGCCCAATGCAAGTGCACACTGTCGATGCCAGTAATATAAAATTGGAAGTACTCCAAAGTATTGATTCCACAGGAAACGGATAAACAAAATTCAAAGATAGCACAAAGATGTTCAAAAATTGAAACTTTGGTAACCAAATATAAAAAATGAGGAGAATGAAATGGTAGAAAAAAGTTGTAAAAATTAATAAAAAAGAATGACGGGATTCAAGCATACTTATACTCTTTTGGTGAGAATTGTTATTCAATTGCAATTCCAATCGTGCCTTAACACAACTAATTGTAAACCGAATTGACTCATATTCAATTTTGATTCAAAATCCTTAGGAGGTTGTGTTTGGACCTATATCTCTATGGGCAATCGTACTTAGATAAATTTAGATCCCATTCTAGTGGTTTTGGGGGCTCGTACTATGTCTAATTGCTTATGTCTAAGTTTTTTATCCCACTGCTTTTGTGAGGTCTGCCCTCATCTAACCCTTTCAGTATTAGATTTTTGCTAGCAATCAACTTTAGTTGATCAATCCAAGCTTACTAATAACAAATAAATCAATAAAAGCAAACAATATTTGTGTTAACTTGTATTGCCTTTACATTCTCACCTCTATGACGCTCATACACTTGAACCACTAAGAGAGATTTAGCTCTTGGAGAAAATAAAGAAAAACAGAAAATTAATAAAATAAAAACTTGTGATAGCCATAAAGGAATTCAAAACAGAGAATAAAAATAGCTCAATACACTAAAACTAAACTTGTAATAATGAAGAAGAAATTTAGCTCATGTTGATGAGATAAAGCCAAAAATAAAAAAAAAAAGTGAAATCTTGCAAAAGCCATAAGAAATTGAATTGAAAGGTTTATCACAGAAGCTAAGTAGATGTTTATAATACCAATGGACTTGCGATAATTAAAGAGAAGAAAACTAAATAAAAATAATAATGAATTCTTATTGCAAAGGCTTTCAGCCAAAAGCTTGTTCAACATAGAAATTCAAGGAACAAATAACTAACATAACCCTACTAGAATTTCAACAAAACAAACCAAAAAGCTACTGAGATAAGGTCTAACATAGCATAAATAAAAGAAAAATTTTCCCAACCTATCCTTTTTCCTTTTAATCGATTATTCCTTAATCACTTTTGAGTTGAATCAAATCTTTACAACCCAAGAGATCTCCTAGGTTGGATTAAGATGGAAGAAGAATAGAAGTTGAAGAAGTTAAAATAAAATAAAAGAAGAAAGCAGAAAATTAACGGTAGAAAATGGGTTTTCTTCCAAGGATGAAATCTACTTTTTGCCTTCGTTTTCCTCCATTTTCTAGCATTCAAGCATCTAGGGTTTCTTCACACTCCATATACGACTTGATGTATGAAGTCATTGTTTGATTTAAGGTGAAATAAATGCTAGAATCTTATAAATTTGGCCAATCCTGAAAATTCCATTTTCTGCCTTCTAGGGTGCAAATTGCATTGCAATTGTGCTTCAATCTTGTCTTTTTGCTAAAACTACACAATAACCAACAAAATCAGCCAAATTTCAACAATTGTATCTATTTTTTCTAATATTAAGGATTCTCATCATGTTCAAGGATTCCGTAACACGTTGCTTAAATTCAAGAGATTTTTAGGGTTCAACAAGATAGAAAAGACGAGAATAATCTTCCTTTGTGAGCTAAATAATTCTAAAACATGAGAATTATCAAGAAGAAACTGAGACAGAATGGGCCCAAGGATGACCGAACTCAAAGAATAAAATGAAACTAGGAAAAGAGGCAGTCACGACTCCATCAAGCCCCAAAGAAAAGAGGAATTGAGACAACAACCCAGTTCCCCACCTCGGCCTCGACACAAGGCTGAGGTCGAGGCTAAGATTCTACCTCGAGGGGCATGCATCTCTCATGCCCCGAACCCATGGTCTCCTCAGTTCATGCATTTTCCCTTCTCCAGTCCGTACCAAAGTCATCTAAGTTAATAGTTGCATTATGTTCAATAGGTCTCAAGCTACAATTGTGAATGCTTTCAAAAAGAAAGAAGCTATAGTTCAAGAGAAACCCTTTCAAAAAGTGAGAACCTACATAATGCCACTAGATGGGCAAAAAATAACCTCCTACGAGAGAGTGAGTGATAGGACCTAAAAAATCCTAGTTTATCTCATTAATTTCATGATAGTTCAATAGGTTTTATGAGCTTTATTTGTTATTTTGTAGGTAATGGAGCATGAGGTGTATTATGGAGCGTTTGTATCAAATTGTGGTTAAATCATATCAATTTGGAGGTCATTCGAGCAACTGAGCCTGAAGGAGTGAAATGACCAAAATGCCCCTGATGAAATCGTCTCAATGCCACTAGAAGCATCAAGATGTCAATGCAAAGGAAGTATGCCTTGGAACAGGGCAACGTCTTGATGCAGTAGGAAGTAAGTGCACAGAGGCCTCACTTGAAACTATGGAACGCTAAGATTGATGTTGGTAGCGTCGAGACAGTGCTTGTAGCGTCTAAATGCTACGTCGATTAGTATAAATAGCATTTTTTCCATTATAGGTCAAGTCCATTTTTGGTCGTCGTTTTCCTTAAATTCTCTCTATTCTTTACTTCTTTAGGCTCTTTTAGCCAAATTAGGATAGATTTAGATCAATCCATGGGTTCGAGGCTTGAGAAATTAATGTCCGAAAAAGCGTACAATGTTGTTTCGAAGGTTTGTTGAGCCACTTGTAATGTCATAAGATTTTTCTTGCACTAAACTTAATTTTAGTTAATGCATCTTTTAATTCCTTGCTTATATTCATGAGTATGTTCGTAGAATAATCTGACAATTTATTCACGTTGACCGCGTTCATCCTTGCTATACGTGTTATTCGAGACCCGAAATTATCTAGAATGCATTTTATTTCAAGTAGTGAATGGGTCGAGCATGAAGGTAATTTAGGGGTTGTTCTTAACTTTAGAATTTGCATCTTAGGTCGAAGGAATTAAAGGAGTGGGTTTATTAGATTAGAGTGGCCAATATGTCTAATTAATTTGTCTTAGCCAATCCCTAGCTTGTAATGTGACTAGCTTAAGGAGTATGGAATGCTAGGGCGGTTCATCAGTCGGTTGGCGTCGGTTTTCTGCCAAAGTCGATGCCAAAAACCAACCAATCGGTTTCCAGTAAATGGAAACCATTGAAATCGAAGGTTTTTGGAGACATTCTACATCGATCGAATCGGATATAAGTTTGGTCGGTCGGTTCTATTGATTTTCATGTTTTTTTATTTATTACTTATCTTTTTATAAATAGAAGTATGATTTTGAATTTTTATTTGTTTCATACACTTCCGAATAGAGAAAGGAGAGGGAATAGGAAACAACGTCAAATGGAGAGGGAAGAAGGCGAAATGATGACAACAACAGAGACTGCGAGGCAGTGAGACGGCAAGGCAGTGGTGACATCGAATGTTGAAGAGAGAGGGCGAGTCTTAGATAGCAAGAGACGGCGAGGCAGTGAGACAGCAAGGCAACGACAAGAACGGTGGAAGAAAAGAAAGAAAGGAAAGAAGAAAGAAAGGCAAAGGAGAAGAGAAGAAAGAGAAAGGAAGAGTGGAGATGGAGAAGAAGAAAGGATTTGGGAGAGAATAGTAAAGAGAGGGAGAGAGAGAACGAAGAAGACAAAGTGAAAAAATATATTATTTTTTAATATCAAAGGACAAAACCACTCTGTAAAACCAACAACCCTTGATTTTTTCAAGGTGGTTTTGGTCTTGGGAGACCGTGCATCTACAAAAAAACAAAAATAATGATCTTTTTCTTTTTTATTAAATATATATGAGATTCTCAATGTATATATGGGAGTCGGTCGGTCGGTTGGTTTTTTCTACTTTCATTGAACTGACCTACCAAAAATCAATTTTGCCAATTGACAAAATCGACTCCTACTAAATATGATGAAAAATCGACCGACTAATGTCAGTTCGGTCGGTTTTGGGCAGTCGGATCGATTTTCGATTCAATCTTCAACACCTCTATGGAACCCTATCATGCCTAGGTTTCCACAGGTTAGTGTAGGACTAAAATTGATGCTAGGTTGATTTTAGTTTTATTAAGGGACTGTTAGGGGCTTTACCTGCTTTTTCTGTAAAGTCAGTTTGGTGCATGCAACTATAATTGAACTCTTAGTTAATCTAGGATCGACATTACCTAAGTGAACCTAATGCAAATCCGAAACGGTGCCTGGTGAGATCTAATCTTTACTCCCTTGCTTTTCGTTATCTTGATGCAATTTACATTTACACACCAAATCCCCCCATTATGTTTGACAACCCTTAGCAATAAGAAAGAGAAATCCTAATTCTCTATGGTTTGACCCGATCCACTATAAAGTACTACAAGTATTTAATTTGGATTGGTTGTATAAATATCATTTTGATAAACCTTCGACAAGTATTTATCAAAATTGGTGTCATTGCCGAGGAAATCGGTGTGTTACTTTTTCTTTTTATTTTGGGTTCCTAACGTTCTTTTTTTGCTTTATTTATGATCACTTGTTCTTTGCAGGAACTTGGACTTCAATACTTTCTTGAGATCGCAAAGAAGGAGAGGCATTTGAGAAGATAAGCAAAATAAGGGGAGAGTGAGCTTAACGAAAACGTCTATCCCAACCTCAGCGGAGCGACTACTAAAGAGAACATGGTTGAGCACACATTGAAGCAATTGGCAGCCCCATACCTGACTCAGCAGCCCCTTTGTATAACATACCCTAAAACTCAAGGTGAATTCGAAGTTAAACCTAGTTAGATTCACTTATTGTCTATCTTTCTAGGTAGTGTAGGTGAGGATCCGCATAAGCACCTCAATGAGTTTCACATCGTCTGCAAGGGTATGAAGCTACATAGAGTGACAGAGGAGCAGATCAACCTGAGGGCATTCTAATTTTCACTGAAAGACTAGGCTAAACACTGGTTATACTATTTTCCTTATAGACGATGACCACCTGGGTTGAGATCAGGAGGCTCTTAACCACCGTGGAGACTCTCTATGAGTACTGAGAGCGCTTTAAGTGTTTTTGCGTGAGCTTCCCTTATGATCAGATCTCGTACCAGCTGCTGATTCAGTACTTCTATGAAGAACTGCTTCCCATCGACAGGAGCATGATCGATGCGGCTAGTAGAGGTGCCTTGGTGAATAAAACTTCTATAGCGGCGAGGCTGTTATCTCTAGCATGGTGAAGAATTCTCAGCAATTTGGAACGCGAGGACCAGCACCTTTAGGTGGATTGGCACATTTGAAAAGGGTTAGTAAGGTTAAGTCTCGAGTGTCTGATTTAACTAATCTCATGTGCCAGCTGTTTGTAGGGCAAGGGAAAACGGAGAACGCGTGTAGCTTGTGAAGGGAATAATCACATTAAACCTAAAGTGGAAGCATTGGGATCGACTTTTATTTTATTTTAGAATTAAACAAAAACATTAGGCTATGCAAAGCATACATCGAACATAATGGAGAATTATTTGGAGGGTCTTTAATCTTCTTGCTCCAACTCCAATGAGATTGAAATTGTAATTCCACAAAGCCTACTTGTTATGACTCGAATACGGGACCAAGGTGTGTGGGAGCTGATAGCACACAAAATGTGCTATTTCTAGGCTTTACTTTTGTTGGTCTTTATAGCCTACTTGGTGTTTTTCATGAGTTTATTTATTGAAATTTAAGTTATCGAGCAATCAGAGCGAAACTGGAGAATTTAGAGATACCATGGCGAGTTTGGAGCTAACGGAACATAAATTTTGAGGCCATGTGAAGCAAAGCAAGGAATTGGGCAAGAATACCCGAGAGCATAGCGTTGAGATGCTATGTATAGCGCTCATGCTATAGGTGCAACCTTGCAAAGCAGAATTTATGCACACATAGCGTCGAGACGCTTCTTTATAGCATTGATACGCTGAAAACACGCACACCAGGTCCATTTCGTCCATAGCGTTGAGACGCTATGTATAGCGCCTCAACACTACCCCGATTTTCCTTCTTTATGGTGTGAATTAGGGTACAACGTCTCGATGCTGTCCCGAGTAGTATAAATTTGCCTCTTTGGCTGCGGATTGAGGCAGTTGCTTTGGAGAGAATTATGCCCTAACTCGATTTATACTCTAATTTTGGAGACAAGGAACATTCTTGAGAGTGGGGAACAAGAGTTGGAAGCTTGAGATCGTGACGTGCATCGGGAACGAGGATCGACACGTGAAATAGAGTTTTCTTTTCCCTTTTTGTTGTAGTTCTTGCTATGGATTTTTGTTTAAGTTTAGAATTGTTTTTCATGATTATGAGTGGCTAAACTTAAGCTAGGGAATTGATGTAGCCATTGAATTATTTATTTTTTGTTGTTAATCCATGTGTTGATTATGTTTTATAACTATTTGTGTTTGAATGCACTTAATGCTTGTGAAATTTTGGCCAAGGTTTGCATGAGTTCTTGATCTAAATTTGTGCTTGAAAGGGTCGCGTTTAGATTAGAATAAATTCAAACACAATTAATTGTAAATTCTTGCATGTAAATGAGGAATTCTCTTAGAAGCATAAAAAGACAATCTTAATTCCTTGTAAGCTATTAAAGTCTAGACGGATACGTTAGGTTTATAGTCTTGCATGAGGTCAAATGGGCTTGGAAGGGTCTTTTGACAACTTTATGTCTTGCTTATAGTTTTGCATAGTCAAACCTTGGATTAATCAATTAAAATATTGATTCAATTGGTGAAATTAATTCTCTAGTTTTTTCTCTCTTTGGCATCTCCTTTATTTTTACATATTTTGTTAATCAGTTTTCTCCAATTATCACTTCTCTAAATAAAATTTGATGTTATTATTTACGGTAATCAATCGATCTAGAAAACCATTCTTGAGGATGATACTTTGCACTCATTAATCACTATACTAAAACTTGACACTGTACACTTGCGGCTCTGCATGGTCAATAAATCACGCAACATGAGCCTCCTTGAATGAGAGAGAGAATGGATGGGAGAATTGAGAGAACTCTTTTCTCTCAAGGGAGGGGGCACTCTTTTTCTTAACCCATAAATGTCCTATTTATAGTGACCAACTAGGGCAAAACTTTGCCCTAATTAAATAATATATTTTAATATCTAATATTAAAATATATATTTAAACTATTGCATCTCATTCAAATTTTTCAAATTCTCCTAATATATATTTTCTTATTTGAATCTCATTCAAATTTTATATATATTTGTATCTTAATACATTAATAATTTTATTTTATATTTAATGTATCAAATATAATAAATATGTTTTCCCTCATTTAATATATTAAATATATTAATATTAATTTGAACTTTTCAAATTTTCTTTCGACAAAGTTGATCCCTAATTGTTCGTATGAACTAGTAAGGGGACCTTATGGACGTATAGATTATAAGCTCCAATGATACAAAATTACTTAATTAAACTCTTTAATCAATCAATTTTCATTCATTAACTCTAGGGTCACTCCACTACAAACCTAGAGTTGCATTCCTATGCACTATAGGACAAGTTGTGTCCATGGATATAATCACTACATGCAAGTTGATCCTTCACGAGTTGTCCATAATTAAAGCTTGGTCAAAAGTTTGTTTTACCCTGTAATTACATCTTGCACCTTAAGTACCATTGATTCTCTAATGAACTAAGTTCCTCTCGGGCCAGTGAGAGGGTGGGGTCCCATTGTTCAAGTCCCAAAAACAACATTTAAGGGAACTACTCATCTATTTACCTTATATGGGAATGAATGAATTCCATCTTGTGAGATTATGTTCCCAGCTCCCTATTTGGTCAAGTCTCCAAAATGGTAGGCTTATTGAATTGGCTACAAAAGCCACTCTCATCCATGAAATCATAGGACAAGCCCTCACAGGCAGTTCACAACTCACTCAAGGTTAATATTGAGTCGTATATGATCATCTCGATGAAATATTAATCTTCTCAATTAACCGTTCGGATTTATGCTCTAAAGCCTCGTTATTAATGATTTATGTAATAATCAATAATAATTGTGATTATTTACAATATAATATTGTCCATTATATGAAAAATCCAAGGTTTTTATTATAATCTTAAATAGTATGTGGTTGACATATGAGAGGATCGTATTCAAGAAATAACCTAAAGGGTCATAGTATATGAATAAGGTTGGATGCCTTATCCTGGTAACACTATTGATACGACCCACTTTGTAATAGTTACAAATGATTTGATCCAAATCGTTCATGTGGAGACATATTCGTGGACGCATCTTATACAATAAGTTCGTATAAGACTGGACCACGAAATATTTAATCTCTCTTTATAAATATGTTAATTGAGAAGATTAATATTTCATCAAGATGATCATATGCGACTCGATCTTAATCCTAAGTGAGTTATGAACTTCTACCTGTGAGGGCTTGTCATTTAATTTGCATGGGTGAAAGTGAATTTTGTAGCCGATTCAATAAGCCTACCATTTTGGGGACTTGACCAAATAGGGAGCTGGGAACATAATCTTATAAGAAGGAATTCACTCATTCCCATATAGGGTAAGTAGAGTAGTTCCATTAAATGCTGATTTCGGGACTTGAACAATGGGCCCCCACCCTCTCAAGGGCCTGAGAGGAACTTAGTTTATGATTGAATAATAAACAAATTGTTCATTAGAGGATCAATGGTACTTAAGGTACAAGATGTAATTATAGGGGTACAACGGACTTTTGATCCAATTGTAATTACAAATAACTCGTGAAAGATTGACTTGCATGTAGTGATTACTTCTATGGACACAACTTATCCTACAGTGCATAAGAATGCAACTCTAGGTCTATAGTGGAGTGACCCTAAAGTTAATGAATGAAAATTGATTAATTAAAGAGTTTAATTAATTAATTTTTTATCATTGGAGCTTATAATCTGTAGGTCCATAAGGTCCCATTTCTAGGTCATAGTAACACTAAAAGATCAATTTAGTTGGAAGAAAAAATTGAAATGTTCAAATTAATATTCAATTTAAAGTGTTCAAATTAATATTTAATATATTAGTTGTATTAAAAATAAAAGAGGAAAATATATTTATTGTATTATGATAAGGATCATGAAGATCAAACCATTATCATGAAGACTAATTATTTATGGTTTTAGTATTCAAATTTGGTTTCCATTTTGTACTCATTAAAAGTGCAACCAAACCCTAGAATCCATTTAATTTAGTAGTTGGAGAATTTCATTTAATTAGATTGTTAGATAGTTACTTTAATGAGGTAGTTGGAAAGTTCATTAAATGAGGTGGTTGGGAAGATCGTTAAATGTGGTGGTTGGGAAGTTCGTTAAATGTGGTGGTTGGGAAGTTCGTTTAATGAAGTAGTTGGGGAAATGTTAATTTGCATAGAATTCCTTGTCTATAAAAAGGAATTTATATTGTTAGTGAAAAGAACAACTTTGATGCTGTTTCAATGAAATTGAGTCTTTTGAGCCTAAAGGCCATGAGCAACTTTCTTTGCATATCTTGTGTTTAGATTTGCATGCTAGGATCATTCAAGTAGCGTTGATCAAACTACTTGTGGAGTGATTCGAATCTTGAGTTTAGAAACAACTTTTCTCGACTCTTGATCTGGATCATCAAGGTAAATCCGTTTCTATCTTCTTCCTTGGGATGGTTTGATCTCCATGATCCTTATCATATTTGATACATTAAATATTAAAATGATTAATGTATATTAGATATATTAAAGAAAAATATATATTTGAAATTTGAATGAGATTCAAATAGGTTAATATATATATTAGGAGATTTGAATGAGATTCAAATAATATTTTAATATATTAGATATTAAAATTGAATATTTGAATAGATTACATATTAAAATAGAATATTTTAATTATGGAAAATATTTGCCCTAGGTCTTTATAAATAGGACCCTTGTTTTGATCCATGAAAAGAACACATCTCCTAAATAGAGAATTAGAGAATTCTCTCTAAACTTTTTTGTCTCCAATCCCTTATGGATTTTATTTCAAGAGGCTTCCACAAGCCTTGGTCCTATGTTCGAGTCATAGCTGTGAAGACTTTGTGGGGAAGATAAAGACATGCCACAACAATCTCCATTAAACTAAAAAGGTATGTAAGTTTGCTTAGCCTTGTATGTTTGTATTTAATTCTAAATAAATCAAAGACGATCCAATGCTTCTGCTGATGATGAAGAGTTCATTCCTAACAATTGGTATCAAAACAATAGTTGATTTTTATTTAGAATTAAAGTTTTGTGATGTTGGGTATTTTAATTTTTTCATATATGTGAGATATGTGATTTGTAAATTGACTGTTTAGGCTATTTGGGCGTTAAATTTAACTGTTTTGATTAAATTAATTGTAAAATCCAAAATGACTATGGCCTTTGTGCTTATTAATTTTTTTAAGAGAGTTTATGTAAAATCACCGACCACGACTGTATATACAAAAATTGGAGACACTTTGTATGTTGGCTTATGCGTTAGGCAAGAATACAATCGGCAGTGGGCTTTTGGGTTCGCAAGCCACTAGTTAGCGGTGAAACTCCAAAATTTTGGTAGTCGAAATTGATATCTGAATATAATGTCCGTGTGTGGGTCCCAATTGACAGGCGGTGAGTGTGCTTACGTTGCCATCGGTGGGTTGCTTCACCAAGTCTCCAAAAGCCCACGCACATGATAATTACCATCTGCTGTTTCTTAAATTCTTAATGTATATATATATTTTTTAATTTTATTCATTCAGCCATGAACATGAAGGGCAAATGATGATGTTGATTAGAGTTTTGAGTACTTCAACAGTGATTTAAATTTGTAACCACATATTTCAATTGGTGAAGGTGACTTTGTGAAGCGGCAACTCTTGTCCAATCATTCGGAGTTGATTCAAGAAAAATTTTAGATTTTCTAACCCTAAAAAATTTGGATGGTTCAAAAAGGAAAAGATATTGAAAACCAAAATATGTCTTGGATTTAAATTCTTATAATTTCAATTTGCTTTCAATCTCTTAGGATATGCCAAATATGCCAGTCAATTTTACTTTGTTTTAATTTTAATTTAATTATGCATGAGATGTATATTTTAAATTAATTGATTGCTGCATAAAGTATGTTATTTAGATTAAAATCCCACCATAGGTTAAGCATGATCATGCATGTTAATTATGTTTTAATATAATTTTTATATTTAGAAATTTTGATTAGGTTGTTTCCTATTAGAATTTAGATGTTTTCCTAATTAGTTTATATTTTCCATATCTTTGAATATAATTGTTATATTTGGAAATTGCTTGGAAAATTAAATTAAGCTATTTCCTCTCATAATTGGAATGCATGTTTAGGATTAAGATCTTTCCTAATAGGATTAGGGTTTTATTAAAATAAAGATATTTCTAATTCCTGTTTTAAATAGTTTAAAATTTGAATTTCTTTTAATCTTTATTTCTTTCTAATGGGATTAGAATTTAGAATAATCTTTTAATTTTGAAGGGTTTAATATGGTAGAATTTCAAGTACATGAAGTGAATTATTTTTTATTAGGATTAAAAACATTGCTTAAATTTGCTTAGGTTCATTAATCTAGTAATTAATAGTTAATTAAATATTAATGAATTTGAAATAAAAATTGACTATAAGGGAACTCTGTCTATAGAAATTTCTATCTAGACTGGGGTATTTAAGCTGACCGAAAGAGAACACCTCTAATTGGAAACTGACCTGGGAGTTGAATTAGTCAAATTTTATTTAATTTCATTAAACATGCTCATAATGTGATTAGTTTTTAAATAGTTTAATAAACTTGGTAATTCACATTAAAATCAATATGACCAACATAAGGATTATGAAAGGGTAGATTGAGGAACTTAGATAAATGAGATTAGCCTAATTTGTCTAAGTAATAGAAAACCTTATGTCAAAATAATTAGTAGGAGATGGACATATGTTAAGATATCCTACGGTCTCTATTATTGATTCACATTGTAAGATTCATGTGAGGCTTCGTAGTGGCTTTTGGACCGTCCTCCCTATGGAAGGTATTTGCATGGGTCAATATCAAGGTGAATCTTTTGGGAAAGTATTATAGTAAGTGGGAGAAGGACATGTGTCAACATATCATATGGTCTCCATCATTGGTTCACATTGTGAGATTCATGCAGGGCCTCACGGCGGCTTTTGGACCGTCTTTCTACGGAAGGTGTTTGCATGGGTTAATATGAGGGTGAACTCGTGAGAATGATAGGATTGTAGTTTTGTTTTCAATACTTGACCTACCCTACGACGACAGTTGTTGGGATAAAACTATGGAATCTAAAATTATGGGTCACACTTACAAAGGGCTTATTAAAATTGTTAATAATGTCCTTGATCAAACCAATGATAACTAAATATTATAGGAATAAAAGTTATTCTGGTATAATACTTGGTTGAGATTGTCTCAGTTTAGTGAAGGAACACTTGACCTACCCTACGACGACACTTATTTTTACTCACTAAAGTACCATAGCATTAGAAATGATTTATAGGCTTCATTTTTCAAATTTGTTTGATTTATAAGCTAAAATTGAAAGGATAATTGTTTGCATGATGTTAAATAATATGTTTTATGTATTTCAATATTATGACTATTTCTCTCAATTTCAATTTTATTACTGATAAGTCAAAATTCATAAAGTTTTATTACTTGAAAAAGTAACATTAACACTATAATGGCAGTGTAAATTTTTGAATTTGTCTTTATTGATAAATGTTCTCCAAACCTGTTGCCAATGCTAATCGAATTGTTCGTGAATCACATAATTAATGAATCAAAAATTCTGAAAATAAATTCTATGCCTGAACTTGTGTTCATGAAAAGAAAAGACTTCCTAAGAATGATGTAGCTTAAAGATTTATGGTCTCTTGAGCACGTGTTCATAAGCATATATGGTTTCCTAAAAATGATTTAAATTGTTCGTTGTGAGCATATGTTTACAGGTTTTTCTGAAACTAGAAGAAATACCTTAATTTCAAGTCTACATGTGTTAGCAAGAACTGTTAAAGGTTTTCATGTGTTTCTCTGAGACCTGAATGAGTTAATGGTTGAGATACTGAGCCCGAGGTTGTATAGTACCGTGTGCACACAGGTCATTTTCTGTTGTCGACGTTGAGTGTACTCCGTGACAACAATGCTGTCGTGAGTGCTGGGCGAGCCCCACTACGACAAAGACGATGGGAGTGCTGGGCGGGCCCCACTACACCGTAGAATGAACATTGATTGTACTGGGCGAGTCTTACACAACTAATTTGTCATATGTTTAAAATGGTTAATATTTTTGACACACTTGCTGGATTTCTGTAAAAGCTATTGATGTTATATGTTATGATTTACGAGTTAATAGTTTTAGACTCAGTCACTCACTGAGCTTCCCAGCTCAGTCTTTCAATATTTTCCAACTTTTCAGGTAGAGATCGAGCTCCCTGTGCCTGAGATCCTGCCACAGCCTGCTGAACGCTCTACGAGTCTGATATTTTTGTATGTGGTTGGTGTAGTATAGCAAGTCTGCTCGTATTGTACATAACTTAATAGGGATGTGTAGTTCTGTTGTATATGGAACTAGTGGTCTTGGATGTATAAAGCACGTCAGGTCGTGTTTGGCTTGGTTCAAGTTAGGTTTAACCAGAACCGCTCCGTAGATATGGGTAATAAGATTCCTAGTTCCTGCTGTGTGGTATGTATGGTATCTCGTATACAGGTATGGATTGTTTATCAGGAATTAAAAGGGTCATAGGTATCGTTAAGTAGTGAAACGATGCCTGTTGGCTTCACGCCATCTTCCGGGCTAAGTTAGCAGGTGGTTCGGGAGGGGGCGTGACAGCTAAAATGCCAAAGAATACTTCGAACTTACACATTCTAACCCAAGTGGTCTAGCGAATGTAAAGGTCAAATAAAGTCAAGAATATTTCATCACTCTAGCTGATGATCATTCAAGGTACAAGTATCTTTACCTAATATAACATAAGTGTAAATTTTTTGAAAAGTTCAAGAAAATTAAGACAAAAGTTGAAAATCGATTACGTAAGTCTATCAAGACATTATGATAAGATCATAGTGTAAAGTTACAAGAACCTTACGTACTAAGACATGATAGAAAATAGGTTTTTATCACAATTATTTTAAATACCAAGTACATTTATGTGAAATTGTACTGCAAGAGAAAAAACAAAGCCTTGTTGGAGGATACACCAATCACCAGAACAAGAGAAAATACGACCCGTACTTGAACCACTATAACCATGGATGGAGAGACCACACAAATTTAAGATATGGGGATCAGTGCAACCAGAACCAAAACATGAACTTTCACAGACCACATCAATTTTAGACCCAGCTTCTAGTTCAGGTATGCCTCTCGATGACGTTGTTAATAGTTGATGGGGCGTCTGCTATTTGCCAAAGCAAAGCGCAAGTGCACGTTGTTCAACAAGTAATATATGGAAGTATTCCAAGTATCGAACTCAAGGGAAAGGTTAACAAAGAGCTTTTCAGTTAACAACACAAGTACTTTCAAGTTGCAATTGAAGGTAACTGAATAAATAAGATGTTTTTGGGGGTTTTGTGCAATAAAAATAAAGGAATCTAAAAGAATAGATAAGAAAACAGTAATGAGAAGCAGGGAATTAAAATCTGTTTCAACCCTGAGGAAATGCGCCCACCATGCACCCGCAATCTTCCTTAACTAGGTTAAGCTATTTCAGAGATTCTGCCTCTTGCGCCCGCATACTACCTCTTTCGAGTTCCGTGCGATTTAGACAAAATGCTCCTGAAATGCGCTCGCAACCTACCCTAACCGACACTTAACACCATGAATCGAGTTCAACACCTATTCAGCCATTTTCCAAGTACTTTTAGGAGACTAAGCAATTAAACACATATGTCTATGGCTAATTTTAACTTGGATAAATAAAGAACGCAACTAAGTGATTCTAAAGGTTTTTGTCCTATGTCTAGGTACAAAAAGCGAAGTTCTATGTCTAGACTCTTCTCCTAGATTGCTTTTATGAAAATGCATGCTTGATCCAACCCTTTTAGTATTGAATCTCACACAAATTATGCTAACTCAAGTGATCAGTTTAAGCTAACAATGAAACTTAAACTCAATAAAAGCAAACGGTGCTACTTGTTAAGCAAAGTTGTTATAATCACGTGGTGGGGCTTATCTCCTTTTTAGGGTATCCACTTCATTGAATCCCCTCAAAGGAGTTTAGCTACTCATTGAAAAGAAAACTAAAGTGCAGAAAATAAAAAGAAAACTTGAATGAGAAAAGATAAACTTCATTGAAATAAAAGTGTGGAATTGAAACAATAATAACTTGAAACAAAACTTGAATTACAACATAAAGAATTTCAATTTAATAGATAAAACAAAAACTTACAACTTGATGGAATAATAAAAACAGTAGCTAAGCTTGAAAGAAAAACATAACGTACACAACTTAAATGAAAGCGATAAAGAACTCAAAGTTTGTTCCTTCTTTCTGACTTTGTTCAACCTCTTTCAAGGAGAACAAGTGCTTACACTCCCTTCTTTCTAAGTTTGTGTCTGAATTAAGTATGAACAAAACTTGGGGGAGACACGATATGGCGGCTAAAAAGAAAAGAAAAACTGTAGAACTTGGAGAAGAAGATAGAGATCCGAGCTCCCTTGAAACTGAAGCTTGAACCGCCTTTTATAGACCTCAAGGTCTAGGGTTTGCATCCGAGATCAGTGTGGAGAGGTTTGGCCGATCATATCCCTTGATCCTTGGAGATCTGATTGGGAATATTTGATTTTATTTGATTTTATCTGTAAATCTCGCGAATCTGGGAGAATCTGCCGAAAAGGTCCAGATGCGGCCGCATAGTGAGCGCAATTGAGTTGTTGTCGAAATGGCCTAAATGCGATCGCACAATTGGGTGTATTTTGAGTTCTTTCTGCAACAGTTGGATTTTGACTTATGCTCTCAATTGCTGGCGCATCCTTGTCGCATATCTCTTGGATCATCTTTCATTTGCCTCAGTTACGGCTAGAATGTGGGCTCATTTGGGTAATTTTTCAGCATCTACACCAAACCAACAAAAATTAACACTTTCTTAACAAAAATGACTCTAAATACACCTAAAAACTTATTTTTACTTTTCAATACACCATGAGACTTTATCTTTTACTTTTCAAGACAACCCATTCACATGCAAATCTGCCTACTTTGTTTATTCTACCTAAGGCTCAGTCATAAAGTCTATGAATTTCTCTATCTAACAAGCTAAGTCTAAAATTTTTCTAAGTACAAAAGAAGATAACTTCTCCTAAACTTATTCAATGCTACTGCTAGGCTCTCTTTTTTTTTCTTTTCTTTTTCTCATTTTTTTTCTGAGAGTCTTTTTTTCACTTTATACCTTCGCTCCAACTTACTAACACTTTATGGTGAAAGTAGTTGACTACGGGACAAGACTGTTTTCACTTACTCACTTCCTAGATCATCCTTTCATGCAAAGGAAATCATGGGTGTCATGTTCGCCCCTAGTTACTTGGTTAACCTTGGAAGGAAGAGTATCTTCCTTTTTTTTTTTTTTTTTTTTATGAAGCTCTTGCAGTAGTGTAATACATGATACATCCATATAATGACATTTACAATATGACACCATCACTACAACTCTCCCCCCAAACTTAAATGGGTCAATGTCCCCATTGATTAAAACATAAGGCATAAGAAGGGTTGAGGTACAATGTGTTGTTTTGACTAGACCTGCTAATCATTGAACTGAACTCTCCTATGCATACTAAGTTGTCTAAACACAAGTAGAATTCAAATTCGAATGATTTATGAAGAAAAGTTTTTGATAAGGTACATGAAACTTAAATCTAAATTTGTATAGAGTATGTGGAAGTTGAGAGAGCTCTAACTATCATCATAAAGGACTTTTTAACTCCATAACCAGAGAAAGAAAATTGAAAACTTGTTTTTGAAATTTGATTTTTATTCATTGCATGTGCAAGGTGTAAGGAAAATCATTTAAGCAAGAAGTGTTTTTAACAAAAGCAAACAAACAAAAATAATTCAACCTATACTAGAAAGCATCAAATCTATCCTATTAAAAAAAGTAAACTATCCTAGAACAAAAGCAAATAGACTAAATAAGAAAGCAATAAAGATAGGTAGAGAAATAATGCTCCCCTAAGAGGTAGAGGATGAGTCATCTCTCTATTGGTCCACAAACTCTAGGAGAATAGCAGGGAAGTTAGGTAGTGCAGTGGTCTTGCCCTTGGTCAGCTATGCGAGGGCATTTCGAATAGCCTCGTCCATTTCTCTTGCATAGGCCGAATAAGCCCTGCTCTGCTCCTGAAGTTTGTGCATCTGAGCCTGGATATTGTCTTGTGGTGGCTCAGATGGTCTTGGTGTTGCTTGATGCGATGGAGATGCGGCTGCAAAATGTGGAGTTGAAGGAGTGGTGGGTTGCTTCTTTGGAGATATGAGCTTCTGTGCGTGCAAGGCCTTCAATTTGTTGATATCCATTACATCCAGGGTTGCCTTGAACCTGTCGATCTCTTCTCCTCCTTCCGAGTACAGTTTCGCCTTCCTACAGAGTTTAGTTATTAGGGTAGGAAAGCAAAGGCATCTCACGTTCCTTCGAGCGCAGACCACAATCTCCTCTCTCAGGATTCTGCCTAGATTGATGTCTAGGCCCTTGTAGATGCTATACAACATCATGACCCTCTTTTGTGAGATAGTGGTGTCATGTGTTGTGGGAAGAATCATAATCTTCGGGAAGTAGAGCTAGACATACGACTCTGTCTTGATGTTGGCAGGCACCAAGGTCCTCACTCCCTGTGGCAAGACTCTCCATTATGTGCCCTCGTGTGCAACAAACTCTAGGGCCTCCTACAGCTGCTCCTCAGTCGGATTGTCCATTACTTCATTACCTACAGGATTCCTCAAAGAAGGGAGCATGTATACCTTGTTGATGTCTAGTGTGGAGAATCGCATTGCCTTCCCTCTGAGTTCTAGTTCGTTCCTAGTTTCATTCTCCAATTGGGCATAAAACTCCCAAACGAATTGGACGGCCGCTTTAGTTGGTTGCTTGCAAAATCGCTCCCATCCCAACCTGCGAATAATATATGTAATGAACTCTGGGATGGGGTTTGTTTTTTTGGTGAAGCCCTTCTCTCACATAAGCGCTTTATCCCCCATGATGATTTTCGTTTGTTGAGGTCGAATGGGGTAGAGCGTTCAGTGATAGGACTCTCTGCTGTGGCATGTCGAGTCCTTGGCCTATGAGTAGTTTGAGGCCTACTCATCTTCTTCTTCTCAGTTTTCCTCTTGGAGGATCTAGGCATCTCGCTCTCTAAAATTTCCTGCAAATCATCCTCAGAGAGGGGAGCTTTAGACTGTTGCCAACTGTCTTCTTCTTCATCTCTTATGGGGCTCTAATAAGGAGTGAGCCCCTTTGTCTCATACTCGAACAGGTCGTCAAATTCATATTCTCTCTGCCCCTGTTCGTCAGGATGCGCCTTGGATGCGGTCGCATCTGCAGCATTGGCCTTAGATGGCCTTTGCTGGTGTCTGGTCCAAATGCAGTTTGGATGCAGCCGCATTTGTTTCCTGCATAAAGTTTTGATTTGCGGCCCCAATCCTGGCCGCATTTTCTTCATCTTCTTTTTCTTTCTGTCTTCTCTTAGCCTCTTATTGAAGCTTTTCAGCAAGCTCCGCAGTCTTGGCCTTTCCAACAGCGACCATGGCTGCCCACTCAAGTGTGAGGATGTCCTCTTGAGCCACTTGTTCGTCAGTTTGTGGTGGTCTTGGTTTTGCAACATCTTTTCCTTCTTCAATTGGTGAGATGTCCCACCTTGATTTCCTTTTGTGTGTGGAGAGCATCTTGACCCTACGTTTTCAAGGTGAAGGGCTTGAGGTAGATACTTGAGTAGTGGCTGATGTAACAAACTTGGTTGGCGTGGCAGATGTGACATACTTGGTTGGCGTGGCAAATGTGACAGACTTGGTTGGCATGGCGTGGGTTGCCATGGGCACCCTTAGATTCGCCGCAGATGCTGTCACATTTCCTCCTTCAGCATCTGGAGGATCATTAGTTTTTTAGACCAAATGCTCTACAGATGCGGGCTAATTTAACCTTTCTTTGATAGGGTTGGCCCTGGGCTGATGCGCTAGCATTGCGGCCGCATCATTCTTCCTTTCTTTAGGCTTGGCAGGTTTCTGAGGCTTTGCCAGATGCGCCGCAGATGTGGTTGCATCTGGGCCCCTCTGAACCTACACCTATTTCGCTAGCCCTCAGCATTCCTTCAGGTCTCTTCATCGATCTTCGCCCCAGCGAGATTAGTTCACCCTCCTCTTCTTCGTAGTTCAACCCCAAGCCTTCAATGGCCTCCTTGCTTATCTGAGCTATCTTCCACAAGTCCTCCTCCCACTCCCTCGAGTGTTTTGGCAGTGGCAAACCAATGGGAAGAGTACTCGGGGTTGATTGGCCCCTCTTTCCTTTTCTCTCTATTTTTCGCTTAGGGCTTGCTTGAGTAGTGGACTTATCGGCCATGGCCATCGAAGCTTTGTCTCGGGTGCGCCTTCGACGTTTGTAGTTAACCTTGCTTTGCTCCATTCCTCTAGAATTCACCTGCAAAAGAAAGGGAAGTGGTTTTCGATCTTTTATGGGAAGAAAATTGGCGAATTTGCATATGGGTTTGATCATAGAAGATGAGTGGAGAACTCAGAAGATGAGTGGAGAACTCATCGGAATGTGGTCGGAAGTGATGCTTGAGATGTAAGAAACAACAAGGAGTTGGGTGTTTTGAAAATTTGAATAAGTTGACCTAAGTCAATGGTGGGTCCTATTTATATGTTTCAAATTTTCAAAAAACAGCCCCCTTTCCTTTTTTAATTGACTTCACCTACTTCCTTATCCGGTTCATGGTCCATATGCAACCGCAAATATGGCCGCAATTCTCCTTCATCGCGTGGTTCTTGCAAAACAAAGATTTAGGACCAAATGCACATGCAATCATGTCTCATTTGTCCTATGTGCAATTCTCAAAATGCGGCTGCAATTCTAAATGCATTTCTCCTGGTTGAAACCTGCAATAAACATTATGCATTTGGAATGCGGTCACATTTGGACCTTCAATTCCAATTTTCACCGTAAGCCTCAAACTTTCACAAGTCCTTTAGAACTCCTTACACACTAACTCAGAATATTAGAAAGTTCACACACTTAATCATAAAAGAAGAATTGAATCAGATACAAGGTGACAATGAATTAGACTTAAAAGTTTGATTAATTCAACTCCTAAGTAGGTCCCCAGGTAGAGGTGTTCCCTTACGGTCAGCTTAAGTACCTCAGCCTAGACAGGACCCTCCTAAGACAGAGTTCCCTCTTAATCAAAAACTTTTGGTTATAATGCATTAAGTCACCTGTGCACCATTTACACCAAAATTATTTTTAGATTTTTTTTTGAACTTTTTTTAATATTAAAGAAAACAAAAACAAAAACAAAAGCAATATTTACATATTTACAACACATCACCTGATGTACTTAATCTGACTCCACTAGGGAGACTGAGGCCTTGTTCCTTCTTAAGCCTTCTCCCCAGTATGGTTTGACTTTCTGTCCGTTTACTTTAAAAATGGTCCCTTTACTATCCTGCAAATCAATTGCTCCGTATGGATATACTTTAGCAATCGTGAATGGTCTGGACCATATGATCTCAGCTTCACTGGAAAAAGTTTCAATCTTGATTTGAACAGCAACACCTGTTGTCCTTCATGCAGTCGTTTGTCAAAAATCTTACTGTCATGCCATTTCTTTACCTTCTCCTTATAGAGTTTAGCATTTTTGTAGGAGAAGTGCCTTAGTTCTTCCAGCTTGTTCAATTGCATCTTCCTAAATTTACCTGCATCATTCAAATTAAATTCAGCCTTTTTAGAGCCCAATCGGCTTTGTGCTCCAATTCTAAGGGTAAGTGGCAAGTTTTCCCAAAGACAATCCTATATGGAGACATTCCCAATGGAGCCTTAAAAGCTGTCATGTGTGCCCATAATGCATCATCGAGCTTGAGAGACCAATCCCTTCGCAATGGATCAATTGTCTTATATAGGATTGTCTTGATCTCTCTGTTCGATAATTTCGTCTGTCCATTAGATTGGGAATGATATGTAGTCGTAATTATGTGCCTTATGTTGTACCTTGCAAGCAAATTTCCTATGACCCTGTTCACAGAATGAGTTCCCTCGACGATAATCAACACCCTTGGTGTACCAAAATGAGTATAGATGTTCTTATGAAGAAACTTCCTTACTGTCTTAGCATCATTGGTAGGTGTTTCCACAGCCTCGATCCACTTAGACACGTAGTCTACTGCAAGTAAGATATACACATTCCCAAAGGATGGCGGTAAAGGTCCCATGGAATCTATGCCCCATACATCAAAGATTTCCACCTCTAACATGTAGTGCATTGGCATTTCATGTCTTGCTATTAAGTTCTCCTTTTTCTGGCATTGGTCGCATCCTTTAGCAAATAAATGTGCATCCCTGAAAAGAGTTGGCCAAGAGTATCCACATTGGAGTACTTTATCTACTGTCTTTGTACCTGTAAAATGACCTCCATATGGGGCTGTGTGACAAGCTTCTAATATCTTCGGTATATCTTCCTCTGCAACACATCTTCTGAGTACCTGATCTAGTCCCATTTTGTAAACGTAAGGTTCATCCCAATAGTAGTACTTACTGTCATGATAGAACTTCTTCAATTGCTGTGATGTTGCAACTGGTGGAGTAAGCCCACTAACTAAGTAGTTAGCTATATCAGCATACCATTGTAACTCAATTGCTTTGACTGCCAACGGCTGTATGTCTGCAAAAGTATCATGTATCTCCTTTGAATCGTCCTTCTGAGCCTCCAACCCTAATCTTGACAAGTGGTCTGGAACCTGATATACTGTTCCTTTCCTATCTAAGATTTCCAAATCGAATTGCTGCAAAAGAAAATCCATCTGATGAGTCACGGCTTAGCATCCTTCTTTGTCATAAGATACTTGAGCACCGAGTGGTCTGTGTGGACAATCACTTTTGTCCCAACCATATGTGATTTGAATTTGTCGAATGCGAATACAACTGCAAGCAACTCCTTATTCATTGTGGTGTAGTTGATTTGTGTGTCATTCATGGTCTTGTTGGCGTAGTAAATGGGATGTATTATCTTATTCCTTCTCTGTGCTAGCACTACACCTACAGGGAAATCACTTGCGTTGCACATAAGCTCGAATGACTGACTCTAGTCAGGTTCAATCATTATGGGAGCCGAGCTTAATGCATCCTTCAATCTTTTAAAAGCAATTAAACAATATTGGTCGAACACAAATGGTCTGTCATTCTCTAGCAAATTGCATAAAGGTTTAGAAATGTGAGAGAAATCTTTTATGAATCATCTGTAGAATCTTGCATGACCTAAAAAGCTCATGATCTCCTTTACTTATGTAGGTGGAGGTAGTTTTGCAACCAACTCTACTTTTTCCCTGTCCACCTCGATTACTTTCCTTGAGATCTTGTGCCTTAGGACGATGCCTTCCTACACCATAAAGTAGCATTTCTCCCAGTTGAGCACTAGGTTGGTGTCTTCACAGCGCTGCAAGACCTGTTCAAGATTCATAAGACAGTGATTGAATGATTCTCCAAAGACAGAGAAATCATCCATGAAAATTTCCACGGTTCTCTCCACCATTTCCGAGAAAATGGCAATCATGCATCTCTAGAAGGTTGCTGGGGCATTGCACAGTCCAAATGGCATCCTTCTGAAAGCAAAGGTTCCATACAGACATATGAATGTCGTCTTTATCTGATCTTCTAGAGCTATCGTGATCTGGTTGTAACCTGAATATCTGTCCAGAAAGCAGTAATACTCCTTCCATGCAAGATGATCCAACATTTGATCGATAAAAGGCAATGGAAAGTGGTCCTTCTTTGTGGCCTTGTTGAGGCGGTAGTAGACCATACACACTCTCCACCCTGTAATAGTCCTGGTTGGAATAAGCTCATTATTCTTGTTTGTTACGACAATCATCCACCCTTGCTTTGGCACGTACCATACTGGGCTAACCCAGTTGCTATCTGCTATGGGGTAGATTATTCTTGCATCAATCCACTTTAAAATTATTTTCGAACCACCTCTTTCATCACCGGATTCAATTTCCTCTGGTTCTCTATTGACTTTTTGGCTCCTTCCTCCAGATTGTTCTTGTGCGTGCAAAAAGAATAGCTAATTCCTCGTATGTCTGTTATTGTCCATCCTAGCGCCTTCTTGTGCTTGGAGAGTACCTGCAATAAAGAAAATTAATCCTCATCAGTGAGGTTTGCAGAGATGATAACTGGTAGAGTCTCATCCTTTCCCAATAATCTGTATTTTAGGTGAGAAGTGGCTTGAGCTCCAGCACTGGTGCTTCAATCACTAAAGGTTTCAGTGGTACAATTTTATCATTTGCTGGTTTCAATGCACTTGGTTCTTCAAATGCAGGCACATATGCGGCAACAATCTGTTGCTCGGATGCTTCTTCAAACTTTTATGCTACAAAACTTTCTCCTATGAAGCTGCCTTCCTACAAATCATAAAATTCAAACAGATCACAAAGTTCTAAACTTGAGCATTCCTCTAATTCCCCATGGTAGTGCATCGCCTTCATCACATTGAATGTGATGTATTGGTCATTTACTCTCATAGTGAGCTCGCTTCTTTGGACATGTATGATCGTTCTTTCTGTGGCTAGAAAAGTTCTTCCCAAGATGATTGGATCTTCCTTGTTCGCCTCGTAATCTAGGATTATGAAATTTGCAAGAAAAAAAAAATTTGTCCACCTTAACGAGGACATCTTCAAGCTTCCCGATGGGCCTAACTATTGACCCGTTCGCCAGCTGCAAAGTTACTCTAGTGGGTCTGGCTTCTCTAATTCCTAGCTGATTGAAAACCTACAGAGGCATTAAGTTGATGTTGGCTCCTAAGTCTCATAATGCTCGTCCAATGTCCTACCCTCCTATCATGCATGGGATAGTAAAGCTACTTGGATCTTGCAATTTCGGTGGCACTTTTCTTTTTAAGAGAGCACTGCAGTTCTCAGTGAGAGCTACAGTCTCATATTTTCCTAGCCTTCTCTTTTTAGTTAATATGTCCTTTAAGAATTTAACATAGTTGGGCATCTACTCAAGAGCTTCCACCAACAGAATGTTGATGTGCAACTGCTTGAGTATGTCCAATAACTTATTAAACTACTCGTTTTGGTTCTTCTTCTTGAATCTTTGTGGGAATGGTGGTGGAGCTTGACACCTTGATATAAATTTTCCTGTTTCTTCATTGGTGTTGCCTTCTTTTCAAGTTCAGCTTCTTGGTGATTTGATGTCGCATCCTTGGCGGCATTTCTTGCAAAATTTTCATTTAAAGAAATGTCCTTTTATCCTTCAGGCTGCTTTGTGGTCGCAAGGGTGGTAGCATCACCTGTAATTTATTCATTCATTGTCAACAACACTTTCCTGCAAATGTTCCTGTAAAGAGGAGTCAAAAGAAACTTGTGGAGATTTACACTCCACTGGCATCTCGGGCTCAGCATACTTAAGTCCACTCCTAAGAGTGATTGCTTCACAATGCTCCTTTCCTTCTCTATGCAGATTCTCCGTATTGCTTGGTAATGCTCCTTAAGGCTTTTTCTTCATCTCACTTGCTAGTTGTCGAACCTGCAATTCAAGATTTTGCAATGACGCATCTTGACTTTGAATGATGGCATCATTCTTAGCCATGAACTCCTTCATTAGGGTTTCTAATGAGGAGTTCCGAGCTGATGATTGCGGTGGCATTTGTTTAGCATTCTTCTGTGTGCATGGCTGTTGTGCTTGATTGTTGAAACCTGGTGCAAATCCTTGCTTCACGTACTGATTTGATGTGCTCGCATTCTGTGAGCTGCAAGAGAAGTTAGGATGTTGTCTCCAACCTGGGTTGTACGTATTCGAGTAAATATTTGACCTGTTCTGCCCTATAAAACACACAAAGGTAGGGTTGTAAGAACAATTATCATATAGATGGCCTTCACTGCAATATACACAAGTAGGTGTTGAGATTTGATTCAAAGTAGCAACAGGGGCCTGGTTCCCCAAAGTGAAATTCTTCAGTGTGTTGTTCATTATTGAGATCGGTGTGCTCAATGCTGCTATTACATCCACCTCGTACACACCTAAAATATTTTTAGTAGGACGTGTGTCTTCATCTCCCCACTAACTGTTGTTGGAGACGATTGCATCTAGGATCTCATTAGCTTCGTTGACTGTCTTTCTCAACAGGGATCCATTTGCTGACGCATTAACCAAGGTCTTAGAGGCCTGGGTCAATTCGTTGTAAAAATGCTCGATCAAAAGGCAGGCTGGTAAGCCATGATGTGGACATCTCCTAGCTAACTTCTTAAATCTTTCCCATGTTATATCCACACCTTCATTGGGACCCTGTTTAAAAGTGATAATTTTCTCTTGAATCTGAGCATTCTTGGTTGGAGGGAAATATTTCAAAAGAAACTTTTCTGACAAGTCATCCCAAGAAGTGATCGAGTCCGGTGGGAAAGAATTTAGCCATGCTTCTGCATTACCATGCAAGGAAAAAGGAAAAAGTTTCAACCTCAATGTCTCACTTGATACTCCATTTAGCTTGAACGAGTTGCATATCCTCAAGAATTGCTTCACGTGTTTGTGAGGATCCTCGTTTGGTGATCCTGCAAATTGCCCTATAGTCTGGAGCATCTAAAACATTATAGGTTTCAACTCAAAATAAGCTGCCTCAATGTTTGGTTCCATGATTCCTGCATTAAGATTATGGAAAGTTGCGGCCGCATAATCCCTTATAGCTCTATCTCGTTCATCTACAATAAAAATGGGATTTTGTTGCTCCGCTCACAGTTGTGGTTGTTGTTGTTGTGGCACATCATTGGGTTGTGCTCTTCTTTGTTGCTCACCAAGAGGATCTACTCCAAGTGGATCCATTGTAAGTTCCTGCAAAACAAGTCCTTCTACATTCTCCTATGCGCTCAACTCTTGTAGATCTTTTCTTATCCTCCTATGCCCCTTATGGCGCTGGTGAAAAGTTCGCTCTATCTCAAGATCAAAATCACAAGGGCAGGGCCCTTTGTGCATGCACCAACTTTAACTTGCAAAACCTGCAAAATAGAATCGGGTCCTTGGGACAAAGTCTAAATGTGGTCGCAAACTGATCGCAATTCTGCTGTAAAACTTAAAAATGTTTGTTAATAAGTCGTTCCCCGGCAACGTCGCCAAAAACTTGACGGGGCGTCTGCTATACGCCAAAGCAAAGCACAAGTGCACGTTGTCCAACAAGTAATATATGGAAGTATTCCAAGTATCGAACCCAAAGGAATGGTTAACAAAGAGCTTTTCAATTAACAACACAAGTACTTTCAAATTGCAACCAAAGGTAACCAAATAAATAAGATGTTTTTGGGGGTTTTGTGCAATAAAAATAAAGGAATCTAAAAAAAAAAAAAAAAGAAAACAGGAATGAGAAGCATGGATCTCTAATTTGTTTCAACCTTAAGAAAATGGGCCCACCATGCTCCTGCAAACTTGCTTAACTAGGTCCTGCTATTTTAGTGATTCTGCCTCTTGCGCCCGCATACTGCATCTTTCGAATTCTATGCGATTCAGTGAAAATGCAACTAAAATGCACCAGCAACCTACCCTAACCGTCACTTAACACCATGAATCGAGTTCAACACCTATTCAACCATTTTCTAAGTGCTTTTAGGAGACTAAGCAATTAAACACATATTTCCATGGCTAATTTTAACTTAGATAAATAAAGAACGCAACTCGGTGATTCTAAAGTTTTTTGTCCTATGTCTAGGTACAAAAAGCGAAGTTCTATGTCTAGACTCTTCTCCTAGATTGCTTTTATGAAAACACGTGCTCAATCCAACTCTTTTAGTATTGAATCTCACACAAACTATGCTAACTCAAGTGATCAGTTTAAGCTAACAATGAAACTTAAACTCAATAAAAGCAAACAGTGCTAACTGTTAAGCAAAGTTGCTAGAATCACATGGTGGAGCTTTAGACCGTTTCTTGTCCTCGAGTAATGCCTTAATCACAAAAAAAAATGACACCACAACGATAATGAATTGGGAATCAAAGGAAACCAAAAGATGTTTAGCCCTCAGGTAAATTCACATCTATTTTCCTACAAATGGCACTTAAGGAAAGGATAAAAAATACATGCAACAGGACAACTCCCAAGTTGGTGTGTGCGAGACCTAACTGCTTAGCTTTGCATTACCGAAGTCGTCGTAAAGCTTGGTTCCCTAGATTTAGTTAGTGGACTTCAAGCAAACCCCACATATGATCAACAACCAAAGTTTACAAGCTCAATCAAAAGAGTTCAAACATACAAGAATGTCGACCCCATATTCTTCATCTTTATTCTCCCTCAAACAACTATAAATTAAAAGACTAATGAAGCATAAACAAGGATAGGAGGCTCCAAAACACATAATACTTTTTTTCCTTTTTTTTTTTTCAAAGAGAACCCAACTTGTCTTTTGTACCTTCGATTTAAACGTCAACATTGGTGATGAAGACGCCTAACAACGAGCACTATCACTAAAAAGGGCTGCTTTCACATACTCATATTTACTATCACCGTTCGACTCAAAGATAAACATGGGGGTCATGTCTAACCCTGGTTTAATAAGTCACGAGAGATAGAAGAGTATCTCTTTTTCTTTTTCTTTTTTCAAAATTTATTTTTTTTCTTTCACTTTCATATCTTTTTTTTTTCAAGGGCCTCCACCAAACTTGATACAATACACAAAAAGAAAAAATTAGTGCCAAGCTTTGAACTTTACTTCCAAACTTAAGTTAGAGACACATGAGGGAAGCACTTTTCAGCCCCTAACCTTCCTCAAGATTCCAAGATTCTTTTAGTAAGCACAAACTAAGCAGCTTGGATCTTAGTGAGGAGGAGTTACTAACAAGAACATGCATTTTTATACCTTTCAACATAAATGCCATTCATACGTTAAGAGATTTAAATCTAATTTTTCATCATCAGAAAACAACTCAAGGCAACAAAGATTCCCAACAAAACTCACATGCAACGCCAACCAACACAACATTAACTATTATGAGAAACAAAACATCACAAGCACTTAGATACAGAAGCCCTAACTAGCCTATTCAAGCATTCCCCACAACATAAACAAAAGCTTAACAAGCACAAAAGCTAAAGAACAACCTTTACTAGCCCCAAACTTAAGATGTGTTGTGTCCCACGACACTGAAAAACAAAATGAACATAGTCCAAGAAAGATTAACCAATGATCCAACACTTTAATAGTACTTCAGCATTCAAACATACACAAGCAATGATCCAAACTTAAGATGTGTTGTGTCCCCGGCAACGACACCAAAAACTTGTTGTGCAAAACTCACTACGCAAGCATACGCAGTCGTAGGTAGTAAGTGGTAAACATAGTCGATCCCACGAGGACTAATGTAAGTAAAGTTATGGAAATTAAGCACAAACTTACCAATACAAAACTAAACTAAAAATGCAATTAAACCTGGAAGTTAATTAAAAACATGCACAAAGGCAGCTACTAGACTAAGAGAGACTTAGAAAGGCAAACTATAACTTTAAACAACGATTTAAAAGGCTAAACACGTACTAAAATGATGAAAACAGGGGGCTGGAATTTAAGAAGGCAGTAGTTGTTTTTGCCCTATTGAGATTAACAATGTTATAACATTAGACACCATAATGTTATACATAAGGGAATTTTCACCTGAAACCGACCCAGAAACCTCTCAAACTCGACTTTCTTATCGTTAACACTGAGTTAAGCATATGTCTATGAAAACCCAATGCTAAAGAACACTAATGAGACCTAAATTCCCCAAATTCACAAGTTTAGAATGTATGTCTATTCTAACCCTTAAGGAGAAATCACTTGCTCAATTTGTTTCAATCCACCCATCCCTAACCCTGTCAATATTAAGAACTAGTTTGTGCCTTACCCAAGGTGATCAAACTCAAATAAGGACTTGCAATAAACACCACAAATGGAAGTATAACTTCATAAAAGATGCATTGAGTCAATAGGGTTAAAACAACCACATAAATCCTTAAATTCCAGCCCTAAAACACTTAGCCCATAACTTTAAAACTGAAAATAAACCTTAAGAATTCATAAATCAATAACATAATTGGATTAATCTAAGAGTTAGACCCAAAATGGCTACAAAAATATGCTAACCTAGCTAAAAGCTTAAGAAAAACTTAGGACAATACAAGAATCAACAACTAGAAGATAAAACTGGAAAGAGAATGAGGAAGAAAGACTAGAAGATGGTGAAGCTTCTTCTTCTTCTGGAAATCAGCTCCAAAAATCGCAGCTCCCCCCTATTCCGTCTTCTATTTTTGGGTTTCTTTCTCTGTTTTTCAGCTTCTCCTCTATTCCCGAAGGCTCCTCTTTTCTTTTCCCTAAAAGGGCTGACTTAGCTCTCCCCTTCCACGTGGCAGCAGGTTACTAGTCTAATTTTAATGAATGATGACTCCCATGCTGATGTAAGCTGTAAAATTTTCGTAAAATTCTACGTCCCAATGTGGTTTACGATGTTGTAGCATTGGCGCCCACATTAGAAATGTGGGTTGCAATGCTATAGCATTGGTAACCACATTTCAGCTTCCAGCCCATAAAATTAGTCCACATATCTGAAATAAACTTGACCAAATGAGAGAAAATTCACCGAGAGCAAAGGAAGAATGAATAATTTTTCAAAACACACCCATCCTTAATAAAGCAACCACATAAAAGCCCAAAACTGACAATGGAATTCAAATAACTCAAGTTTTAGTGAGGTCTAAGACTGAAATTTGTGATAATTTACTCCCATTTCACGGGATTATCAGGCTTATCTCCTTTTTAGGGTATCCACTTCATTGAATCCCCTCCAAGGTGTTTAACTACTCATTGAAAAGAAAACTAAAGTGCATAAAATAAAAAGAATACTTGAATGAGAAAAGATAAACTTCATTAAAATAAAAGTGCGGAATTGAAACAATAATAACTTGAAACAAAACTTTAATTACAACTTAAAGAATTGAAGTTTAATAGATAAAACAAAAACTTACAACTTGATGGAATAATAAAAACAGTAACTAAGCTTGAAAGAAAAATAGAACGTACAAAACTTAAATGAAAGCGATAAAGAACTCAAAGTTTGTTCCTTCTTTCTAACTTTGTTCAATCTCTTTCAAGGAGAACAAGTGCTTACACTCCCTTCTTTCGAAGTTTGTGTCCAAATGAAGTATGAACAAAACTTGGGGGAGACTTGGTATGGCAACTGAAAATAAAAGAAAGACTAAAGAATTTGGAGAAGAAGATATAAATCCAAGCTCCCTTGAAACTGAAGCTTGAACTGCCTTTTATAGACCTCAAGGTCTAGGGTTTGTTGTCGAGATCAGTGTGGAGAGGTTTGGTCGATCATATCCCTTGATCCTTGGAGATTTGATTGGGAATATTTGATTTTATTTGATTTTGTCTGCAAATCTCGCAAATGTGGGCGCATAATGAGCGCCATTGTGTTGTTGTCGAAATAGCCTAAATGGGGTCGCATAGTTGAGCACATTGTGAGTTATTTCTGCAACAGTTGGATTTTGACTTCTGCTCTCAATTGCTGGCACATCTTGGTTGCATATCTCTTGGATCATCTTTCATTTGCCTCAGTTGCAGCCAGAATGTGGACGCATTTGGGTCCTTTTTCAGCCTCTACACAAAACCAACAAAAATTAACACTTTCTTAACAAAAATTACTCTAAATACACCTAAAAACTTATTTTTACAAAATCAAGACTTCATACACATGCAAAACTTATTTTTACTTAAATTTGCTCTAATTGACATGAATTATAACATTAAATACTCACTTTCTTAGCAAATATCTTATTTTGTAGAGCCAAATAACACTCATAAATGAGCGTTATCAATAGTCTTGCTAAGAATACTTTAAAATTTCAAAAGGAAGCTATCCAGTTCTAGAAGGAGACCTGGGCTGGCATGCAAAATTTAGGCAACTAGATTACTTAGCTTGCCACCATTGTTAGTAGACTGAAGGCAAACTAGAAAACCAAGAAGAGTGTGCAGAAGAGGGAGAGCGTGAGCGCTATCATGCTGCGTAGTGGCAAATATGTTCATGCCTAGACTCCCCCCACCACTGCACACTAAGAGAGAAAAGGTTGTTGACAAGAAAGAAGAACCTTCTGCAAGACCCAATCGAGGTATAGTGTTCGATCCTCCGTTGAATTTGAATTCTTACGTTCCTAAGGTTCATTTCCTAGTAGGTTAGCTAGGTCAAAAGTAGAAAAAGAGCCAAAAAATGACTCCTAGAGGCGATCAATAAGATCCCAAAGTTTACTATATTTTTTAAGAAGTGGTGCACCTTAAAGAGAGTCAAGAAGGGGAAAGGAAATATTGAGGTAAGTTAGAAAGTATATGCTCTATCTTTGAGATCTATACCTGAAAAATATTTAGATCATGATATGTTTACATTGCCATGCATAATAGGAGAGAAAGAGATTAAGCGCCATGTTATATCTAGGTGTGTCGTTAAATTTTATGCCTTTTTTCTTTCTACAAGGAGCTTAATCTGAATGGTTTGCATGAGACTATGATTTGTATTCAGTTGGCAGATCATTCTGTTGTGCATCCCCTAGAAATAGTGGAAAATGTGCTAGTTATGGTTAATGGCTTGTTGTTTCCTGTTGATTTCTATGTTCTTGATATGGGCAAAAAACATATTCATGCATTTGCTTCTATTATGTTAGCTAGGCTCTTCATGAAAATAGAAAAAACAAACATTAATGTACATGGGGGCACAATATCTGTTGGGTTTAATGGGAAAGTCGTTGAGTGTAAGTGATCGGAATTTTGCTACACGCAAGTGCATATGGTCGAAGTAATAAGAAACTGGAAGTATTTCAGAGTATCAAACCCAAGGGAATGGGTTTCAATAAAATTTATTAAAATGACACACTGTCGTAGACAAATTGCAACTAAAGGTAACCGTGGGTGAAAATGATTTGTGAGGTGTTTTGACTAAAAGAAAAATTGTTGAAAATAGCAATGAAAATAAAAGAGGGATTCAAATGTGCTTTTGCTCTATTGAAAGAAATTGCGGCCTAATTGCAATTGCAATTCTTTGACTCAACACTTAAGCTTTGTAAACCAAATTCACACCTATTCGACCTTCTATGAAGTATCTTTAGGAGGCTAAGCAATTAAACCGATATTTCTATGGCTAATACGAACTTAGTTAATTTTGAAAACACAATTCTTTTGGTTTTAAAGGTTTTGCCATATGTCTAGAGTCAAAAACAAATTCCTATGTCTAGGTTATTTTCCTTTATTTCTTTTATGAAAACCCAATTTTTATCTAACCTTTTCAGAATTAGACTCAAATTGTTGTGAACTAATCTAGGTGATCAATCTAAACTAGTAATAAAAATTCCAATCAATAAAAGCAAACAATGCTATAAGATTAAGCAAGGTTGCTCTTACATATTAGGCCTTTATTTCTTTCTCTAGGGCATTCACATGCTTGAATCCCAAAGAAAGACTTTTCTCATAATTAAAGAAAAGAAAATAATGATTTAAAAGAATCAAAGTGCATAACTAAAATATAATTAATAAATACTTGAATAATAATTCAACAATAATGAAAGAACAACCAAAACTCTATTAATCAAAATAAATTCAGCAACTAATTAATTTCAAGAACATAAAGGAAGAATAAAACAGTAGCCAAAAACTAAAAATTACAGCAGCCATTAAGTTCCGAAAATAGAAGCAAATAACTTAAATAAAACAGAAATTAAATTCTAAGAATGGGAAGAACACAGCCCCTTTTTTACTTCTTATTCAATCGACTCAACTCCACTTTTTTCAAAGGGAATTGAGCCTTCACGTCCTTCAATTTTCACTGAGGAAGGATTGAATTTCGAAGTTGAAAGGGGCTGAAAAATAGAAGAAAAACAACAGCAAATAGAAATAAAAACAGCATAAAATCGACAGCAAAAAATCGTGAAACAGCAGCAATTGAGGCTGAAAACGGTAGAAAAATTTATTCCTTTTCTTGTGGCTTCTCCTCCCATATTTATAGAGGATTTGGGCTAGAGTTTCCTTCTTGAATGATGCACAATGATGGCCAAAATCACACCTGAAACCATGGAGACAATATCCTACAAAATTCCTAGATTTTAGGAGATTTGTGGATTTTCCTTTAATTTCCAGATCTGTCAAAATTACAATTGCAATGCAATTGCAATTCTATTGCATTCTGCAAAATCCTGCACCAAAGTATTAAGTAAGTTTGGCTTTTCTTCTTCTTTTGTTCTCTTTTCTTAACTTACTTCTTCCAACCATAATTTAATTAACTTCAACTCTTTTCTTGCCCTTTTATCAAATAATATGAAGGGATACTTGCACAGATAGCAAAGCCGGCCAAAAAAATAGCAAAAATAGCAAATCTTAAAACTATTTGCAAATATGGCAAAAAAAAAAAAATCAAGCTTGTGTTAAAGACTAAAAACCCCTCAGTGATAGACTTTTATCACTGACAGAGTCTATTAGTGATAGACTCATATCACTGGTAGTCTATCAGTACTAAGTCTATCATTGACAGACTTCAATTATTTAAAGTCTATCAATGACTATCACTTATTGCTTTCAAAATAATCAATAGAAGTTTATCAATAATTGTAAGCTTTCGCTAATAGACTCCGTGCACTTATAAACTCCATAGTGATATATTTCTTTCATATGAACTTAAGTCCTTTCATATTTAATCTTCTATTTGGTATTGTTTGATGTTTATATGCATCCAAATTGTTCAATTTGTTTAGTTTGCTATTTTTTTTCTTTGTATTATGCTTCTTCTTATATGTTTGGTTTCCTGTTTGGTTGGATTATGTTTTTTCTTTGTTTGGTTGTTGATTAATCACATTAAAATGGTGCATCATTGATTTTTAGTTGATAGTCTACCATTGTGAGTGAAGTCGATAGAAGCCCATCACTGATAGACTTCAATCCAAATGGCAATTATTGTTGATTAGGTGTTTTTGTACTAGTTTATCAGTAATAGATTTTGCTATCACAAATAGATTTGTACAAGAGATAGGTTACATGTGATGAATGAAATCTATCAGTAATAGGCTTCTATCACTGATGAAGTAATCACAATAAATGTAATCTTCTATTTGATTTTGTTTGATGTTTAGTTGCTTCTATAAATCTACTTAGCACTGTAATATCATGTATTAGATCATATGGGCATGGAGAACAATTGAGATCAATTAATCCATTTCCATACTCAATATTAGATCATATACTTTTGACTTTCATATCACATACATATCAGCGAGAGGCCATGTAATGCAAACGTGAGTCCATGGGAAGGCACTTAACACTTAGATTTAATTTTGACTTTTAGCATTGAAGATTGAAGTGGTTTTTTTTTTCGTAATCGTTGATTAGCTGTTGTTTCTACAATTGAAGTCTATTAGTGATAAACTTCTATCACTGACAGAGTCTATCAGTAATAGTCTCTTATCACTGATAGAGTCTACCAGTAATAAGTCTATCATTAATAGACTTCAATTATTTAAATTCTATCAGTGACTATCACTTATTAACTTCAAAATAATGAATAGAAGTTGATCAATAATAGTAGGCGAAAATTATTCAACCCTTCTACTTCATTTATTTATCATTGATATACTAATAAATGAAAGTGATGAGAATCATGATGAGGAGGAGGAAGATGAAAAAGAAATAGAAAATGAGAACAAGGAAGAAGAACAGAGATGACCAAAAAAGCACATGACAAAAAGAACAACTGGAAATGCGCAATGTACTTTACCTAACTTATGAATGTATCACTGTTGCAATTATTGTTGATTAGTTGTTGTACAGATCTATTAGTGATAGCAACATATCATTGATAGACAACATATATTGTGATTGAAGTATATCAGTGATAGGAGTCTATCACTAATAGACTACCATCATGGATTGAAGTCTATCACTGATAGACTACCAATGTGGCTAAAGTCTATATGTGATGTACTTCTATCACTGATAGACTTCAATATTGTAGTCTAACAATGATAGCTACAGTACATGTATTGTGATTGAAGTCTATCGGTGATAAACTTTTATCACTGATAGACTTTAATCACAATAAATGAAAAAGGAAGAAGAAAAATGAGGAAGAAAGCACGAATTCATCTTTAAAATAAGGGTAAAATGGGAATAAGAAATAGTTATTTAAGAGATTTGCCATATTTGCAATTTTTTTTTTAAAGTTGCTATATTTGCAAATAACAAACCCTAATTTGCTACCCATTTCAATTACCCTAATATGAATAAAACCATAAGCATAACTAATTTTTGAATGCCAAATAATCATCGTGAATGAGAATTATCAGTAAGGTTTGTAAGGATGTGAAGGAATGAACGTTTCATTCCGCAGCGGACGCATTGGATCATCTTTGATTTTATTTTAAATTAAACTAAAAAACTAAAGTTAAGCAATAAATACCTTTGTATATTATATGAAGATATTTCAGGCGGGTCTTTATCTCCTACACAAAGTCTTCTTGGCTATGACTTGAACACATGATCAAGGCTGGTGGGAGCCTCTTGAAAGAAAAGGAGAGAGGAGAAGTTCAGAGAGAATTCTACAATTCTCTGTGGAGGAGATGTGTCTCTTATGAAGAATGCACAATGACTCACCCCTAAGGTCCTATTTATAGTTGCCTAGGGAAAGTAATTAAATAATAATTTTAATATCTAATATATTAAAATATATTTATCTAACCATTTTGAATCTTATTCAAACCTTGTTAAATTCTCTTACGACATCTATTTCTTAATTTGAATCTAATTCAAATTTAATAAATATCTTTTCTTTAATGTATCTTAATACATTAATAATTTCTTTGATATTTAAGTATCATATACATTAAATATATTTTCTCTCATTTAATATATCAAATATATTAAATTTTAATTTGAACATTTCAAAATTTTCTCTCAACAAAATTGATCCTTATTTGTTCATATGAGCTAGCAAGGAGACCTTATGGACCTACATATTATAAGCTCCAATGATACAAAATTAATTAAACTCTTTAATCAATTAATTTTCATTCATTAACTCTGTCACTCCACTATAGACCTAGAGTTGCACTCTTATGCCCTGTAGAACAGGTTATGTCCATGGATATAACCACTACATGCAAGTCGATCCTTCACGAGTTGTTCGTAATTACAGTTGAGTCAAAAGTTTGTTTTACCTCTGTAATTACATCTTGCACCTTAAGTTCCATTGATCCTCTAATGAACAATTTGTTTATGATCCAACCATAAACTAAGTCCCTTTCGAGCCAGTGAGAGGGTGGGGCCCTAATATTCAAGTCCTGAAATCAGCACTTAAGGGAACTACTCATCTACTTATCCTATATGGGGAGGAATGAATTTCATCTTGTAAGATTATGTTCTCAGCTCCCTATTTGGTCAAGTCCCCAAAATGGTAGGCTTATTGAATCGGCTACAAAAGCCACTCTCACCCATGCAAATCAAAGGACAAGCCCTCACAGGCGGGAGTTCATAACTCACTCAAGATTAAGATCGAGTCACATATGATCATCTTGATGAAATATTGCTGATTATTGTTGATTGGGCTTTGAAATCATTTGCTCATTTAGTATGTAATGCTTTTAATAAGTGATCTTTGGTTAATTGAGGTATGTCTAAGTTGAGCTCAAGCGAGGAAACTTAGTTTTGCACTTAAGGCGTAATTAATTAATTACCTGAGTGACAACATGAGTAATGGTTAATTAATTGTAGATGGTGATGAAGATTAACTAATCGATCGTTGTTTAATTTATTTGTTTTCTAAGTGGAAACTTGATGGAGAGAAGATTAGGCGAGAACCGAATGCATGACTATTAGTTAATTACCTGAGTGACAGGGAGGCTAATGAGTAATTAATAGAGGTCCATAAAAAAGAGTCTTAATGCCTTGTATGAATTAGCTAGTGCTAGGGACACCTAGGATAGTTAAATTAGTACTTGAGATTATTGCAGACTGACAGGAGATACCATGCCTTTAGAATTTCTAGACTTTTGAGTTCACTATTGATTTTGTTGTAATTGTCTATTGAATTGAGTAATTGATCCTATTCCCAAGTTTATGCCATAGGACTAAGTCTCTTATTTATTTATTTATTTTATGTTGTTTAGCTTATTTATATCTGCTTCATTCAGTTCTATTCTTTAAATAAAGTTAAGTGAGAGTAATTGCATAACTTAATTAAATTAAAACCAATCCTTGTGGATACAATACTTGGTAATACTTACCATTTTTATTACTTAACCCATTCGCTTGCAGAAATATAATTTGTATGCATCAAGTTTTTGGCAGTGTTGCTGGGGATTGGCGTATTTTAGTTCAATTAATATTGTGAAGAAATCGCTTGCTAATTTAAAGGTTTTTATTGCGTTGCTTTTATTTTTCTTGTTTTGTTTTTACTATGAGTTCTGGTCATTTGCTTTGTTTGTGTTGATTGTTGGTGTATGCATATGATTGAGAGCTTGTTTTTATTTCTTAATTAATTTAGATTGCTTCTAATAGATTTGGGTGGCCTTTTAAGGAATATGAGCCCAAAGAACCAACACCATCTTCAAGTTTTTCATTTTTTAGTTATACTCCTTTAGTATAAAACTCCCCTTTAGAGAGCATATTCCAAGATGGTGAGGCTGTCAAGGCCTACCAAAATTAAAATGACTTCCTACTCTAACTCGTACAAATAGTGCACCAGGTTGATTTCCCAAAGGAGCCAGAAAGTTTATTTTCTCAAGGTTAAATTTTAGAAAAATTCAAGCGGGGTTTTTTAGAATTTTTATTTAAGAAAAAAATAATAATCAAACAAGTAATTAAAAAGGATGAGAAATCAAATCTTACCGAAATCTAATCCAAAGGTATGGTTTTATCTAATTTCAAAATTGATGATAGGCACACAAAATATTTTAACTTAATTATGCAAGCAATTGGTCAACTTATTAGGAAACCCCAAAAAGTAACAAATCTCCTAAAGTCATTAACTCTAACAAACGTCAAAGTTAATGCTAATTACCTAAAGAATTTTGCACGAAACCGTTCCAAATTATTTAGATAAAAGCATTAAGTACTTTGGAAAGACCAAGATAAACCGATTAGATAAAATAACTTCAACCTAACCAAGATGCTCCTTTAATTCATAGAATTAAACGGGCAAGCTATGCAATTATGAAAACCCATAAAATACACACATATAATAATCCTAACGCTACCAGGTTCAATCAACACGATAATTACAGATCATGCATCATGAATAACAATCGAGCATATACAGTGACCAAGATGTCAATTCAATAAAAAATACATGCTCATAAAATAAACACAGGAATCAAAGAACACTTGCAATTATAAAAAAAAAAAAATACATTAAAGTTCAAGCCTCACAACATTGCAATTGGCTTTAACCGACCTCTTGATTGGAAATGTGAGGTTTAGCCAAACATCGTGATAAAATTCTTCAAGTTCATCATAGTTCGATTTGATACAATATTCGTCTAAGGAGAAAAGGGGAAAGGTCTCAAAAACTCTCTAAAACTGTGTAGGCGAAGAAGGCAAAAGATCCTAACCCTAAAGTGAAAAGTTGTTAAATAAGGTAGGGCAGCGTCTAGACGCTAAGTACAGCGTCGAGATGCTTTCTTCACAAATACGAAACAAATCTGGCAAAATCAAGGTAGCATCTAGAGGTTTGAAGTAGAGTCTCAACTTTGCCAGCGTCTAGGGTAGCCTCTCCGAAGCTTCGAGAGAGCCTTGCTTCTTCAAATTCCCAACGTCTAGACGTTATTCCTGCTGATCTTCATGCTTGCTTTGGCTATGTAGTGGTGTCTTGACCTCCAAATAGTGTTTAGACGCTCTGCACTCGGCTCTCTTGGCTTGATGTGATATTTTCTCGATTCGAACACTCAAAATAGACCTGATTAGTTTTCTTTTAGCTTTGATTCTTTCAAAGTCTTCCAAATGGCTCTGAATTGCTCAATCCCTACAAAATAGACAAATAAACGCGTGAGGGCAACTAATCTAGTATGAAATAAGTGATGAAAATAGCACTATTATAATGCTATAGCAAGATTTTGTTGAGGAGTCTAAAGCCAATAGTTTGCATTTAGTACAATTGTGTTAGAGACTCCAGGGCCCAGGGGAGGTTAGTAAAGTGGGGTCCACTTCCATAGGATGTCAACTGAGTCACTTTGCCACTAATTCATTAGCAGCCTTTCAGAAGCCTAATTTTTTTGACCCTCCTGAGGTTGGGCATTCTGAGGTGATCGTCATTGAGAGTGGGGAAGATTCTAAGAGTTTTAGCACCAACCAAGAGTGAGGTTCTAAGGTAGAAAAAGAGGATGAGCCTTTTGTAGAAGAGGTAGTTCAAGAGGTTGATTTTGAGGCTGAAAAGCCTTCATCTATTCTATTCTCTAAATTTTCTCTTGATCATGATTGTTCTTGCTCTATCTCACTTGAGTCCATGCAAGAGTCAGAGTATCTCTATTTTGATATTTCTCCTTTTATGCTTTTACTAACAGAAAATACCAAAAATATTTATGATTCAGGGCCCATGAAAAGCTAGTGATCTTTCTAGCTATGAGAGGTTTTGTTGATTCATAAATAAGGGCTTGAAGAAATAAGAGAATTTTTATGTGCCTTGAAAGCCTATATGAGCCCCGTCTAGCTAATGACGTTAAATAAGCGCTTCTTGTGAGGTAACCCAAGTTTCTTTCCTTCGTTATTTTCTTTTTGTTTTCTTGTTTGTTTCTTTTTAGTTTTTCCTTTAGTTTTGGGGGTGTTGATCTTATGTTGTCGTGATTTTGTAGGAGCTCATGATCATATTTCTTTCACAATGCACCCAGTGATTGTTTAAGTCGACATCCTTGATTCTTTCGCACTCTAGGAACATTTTATTCTCTCCTTTATCTCTTTAATTGTCCTTAAGCATGCTTAAATTGTTTGGGTAGTTAATACATTGAGTACAATGTATACTTTAAGTTTGGGAGGTTGCTTTTCTATTCTTCTCTGAGGTGTTGTTGAAAATTTTTTGTATGATGATTCTATTGCATTTGTTGTGGTGAGGACGATCTGTGATGTGTTCTGAATAGCGATATTTCTTCATTTTTTGTGAAATACGAGAGCATGCTCTGGATTCAAATAACTTTAGAATTTTTCTTTGAATTCATTGCACTTGTGGAGCACTCAACCTACCTATTAGTGGTTTTGAAGTCCTAGAACAAGGTTATATTTTCTGGATGTTTATTGTCACCCCGATAGGCTTAAGGTCTTGTTTGAAGGTGTAATTGCATGATAGTTTGTAATGTTTTATTTAGGAGAAAAAGCATGTTTATTATCCTGCAAAGAAAAAAAAAAGGAAAGAATGAAAAAGATTAAAAAAAAAAAAAAGAAAAGAAAAAAAAAGAGTGAAATAAAGTACCTTGTAGTGTTTAAAGATCAAGGGTAAAAATAACTACTTATGTTGTGATCAGTTAGGCCACTCATTGAGCGAGTGGTCTGGGTAAGGGTCCTTGCAATAATTGTGTGAAAGGTAGTACCCTTTGTTGGGCATAGTTGTCCTATGATACATGTCTCATCGACTTTAGTGTAAGTGGGAGATTGTTGGAATTTATGCCTTAAAGCCTCGTAATTAATGATTTATTATTTAATAAATAATAATAATTTGTTATTATTTATTTTTATTATTATTTATTTGCAATATAACATTATCTATTATATGAAAAATCCAATGTTATTAATGTAATCTTGAACAGTATGTGGTTCATATATTGATAGGAATGAACGTTTCACTCAACAACGGAAGCATTGGATCGTCTTTGATTTATTTAGAATAAAACATAAACATGCTAGGTTAAGCAAACTTCCATTGAAATATATGGAGATATTTCTAGCGAGTCTTTAATCTTCGTGTGCTCCAACTCCAACGAGGTTGAATCTTGATCTCCACAAAGCCTTCTTCTCTATGACTCGAAAACAGGACAAAGACTTGTGGGAGCCTCTTGAAATAAAGTCCACAAGGGATTCAAGAGAGTATGAGATCTAGAGAATTTTGATCTAATTCTCTATAGTGGAAAAAATGTGTTACATGGCTCAACCCCAAGGTCTTATTTATGGAAACCTATGACAAATCTTTGTCATAATTAAAATATTATATTTTAATATCTACTATATTAAAATATATATTATGCTTATTTGAATCTCATTCAAATCTCCTGCAATATATATTTAACCTATTCGAATCTCATTCAAATTTCATATGTATATTTTTCTTTAATGAATCTAATATACCTTAATCATTTTAATATTTAATGTATCAAATACAATAAATATATTTTTCCTCTTTTATATTGAATATATCTAATATATCTATTAAATATCAATATGAACACTTCGAACATTAATTTGAACATTTCAAATTTTTCTTTTAACTAAATTGATCATTTAGTGTTACTATGAGCTAGCAAGGGAACCATATGGACCTACAGATTATATGCTCCAATAATATAAAATTAATTAATTAAACTCTTTAATCAATTAATTTTCATTCATTAACTCTAGGTCACTCAACTATAGACCTAGAGTTGCACTCTTATACCCCATAGGACAAGTTGTGTCCATGGATATAACCATCACATGCAAGTCAATCATTCACAAGTTGTTCATAATTACAGTCGAGTCAAAAGTCCGTTTTATCCTTGTAATTACATCTTATACCTAAAATACCACTGATCATCTAATGAACAATTTGTTTATGATCCAATCATAAACTAAGTCCCTCTTAGGGGCGGTGATAGGGTGGGGCCCCATTGTTCAAATCTTGAAATCAACACTTCAGGGAACTACTTGTCTACTTACCAAATATGGTAATGAGTAAATTCTATCTTGTGAGATTATGTTCCCAGCTCCCTATTTGGTCAAGTTCCCAAAATGATATGCTTATTGAATCAGCTAAAGTCACTCTCACCCATGCAAATGAAAGGACAAGCCCTCACAGGCAAGAGTTCATAACTCACTTAGGATTAAGATCGAGTCACATATGATCATCATGTTGAAATATTAATCTTCTCAATTCACAGATTTATAAAGAGAGACTAAATATTTCGTGGTCCAATCTTATACAAACTCATTGTATAGGATACTGTTGCCTTAATTAGAGTGGAATTAATATGCAATTAACCACTTTTAATTTGTGCAAGTATACACAGCTCATGCAGCAAGTGGTAAGTAATTTAACTGTCTCCTCATGGATTAGTTCAAGAGATTTACTAAGTTTAAGCTTACCTCTTAATGAACAAAAAGGGTAACCAAAAGAAAATAACAACTAATGGCTTTCAAACGTAACTTTAAAACTAAACAACATGCAACAAAACTAAAGGTAATCAAGAAATAAAATAACAGTAAACAACTCAGCAAGCAAAATTAATTAAAGATAAAAGTAGGCTTGGATTAGGGGGGTTTTTATACTGTTTTGAGACCTCAATGCTGGAGCATAATTTATGCAATTTCACACCACACAGTATTCCAACACAAAATCTTCCCAGACTTCCTTAATTAGTAGCTAAACTCCCATTTAAACTACTCAAATTAGGCTCATTACTTGTGTGCATTAAATGGGTGATTATCCCTAACCTACCCATTTCACTGCAAACTCACTTGTAACTAGTCTTAATGAGATTTGAAGCAATTGATTCCCTATTATTTTTTCCAAAATGCAAGGAAATGATAGATGAAAAAGGTTGACCAAACAAAATTCATCATAAACATTAAAAACACTCAAATCAGTGCAAAACAACATAAATGTAACTCAACTTGAACCTCTCTACAATATAAGAGTCCCAATCCTTGCCTTAATCTATTTAGCTCATAACTAACAGAATTTAAACAACTAAAAACTATTGAGAAATCCATTACAAGCAGTTCAACTATAAAATTGCAAAGAAGAAGAAGAAGAACAGTAAGACGAAACAAATTTTTCTGTCTAGGAAGCTTCCAAAGGTCTCCTTCCTTTTTCTTTAGCTTCCTTTCCCGATGTAGATATTATTCTCCAGCTCCTTTTCTCCCTTTCCATAGATTTCTTCCTTTTACAGTCTCCTTTTGTCCATCCAAAATGTCTCCTCTAAATACCCTATCTGAATCCTTGAATTCAGGGTTGATTAGACACATCTGATGCATAGGCACCACTCCTGAACAGCTCAGGCCCCGTTTGATAACCATTTGGTTTTTGGTTTTTGGTTTTTGAAATTAAGCCTATAAATACTACTCCTACCTATAGATTTACTTGTTTTGTTATCTCCATTTTACCTATGTTTTCAAAAACCAAGCCATGTTTTGAAAACTAAAAAAAGTAGTTTCCAAAAACTTGTATTTGTTTTTAGAATTTGGCTAAGAATTCAAATGCATCCTTAAGGGAGATGAAAACCATTGTAGAGAAATTGGGAGAAAACAAGCTTAATTTTCAAAAACCAAAAACTGAAAACCAAATGGTTATCAAACGGGGCCACAATTAATGAATTTTTTGGCACGTGTGAATCAGGTAGTTCTTTTGATCAAGAGATGCTTCAACAAGGGTTTTACTTATCTCTCCAAATTCATCTCCCAACATTTCTTTCAACCCTTTTCATATGAAGCAAAATTTAATAAATTAAGCCCATGTCTTAGCCAAAAGCAAACCATTTTTACATCCTAAAAGAATTTCATTCTTAACAGCAAACACATACGGAACTTGGCGTTTTAACAACCAAAAACCATCACCAAAAGCACTCAAACAAACATGTTTAATAGGAGATTTTTAAATAAGAATAACTCTTCTATTGAAGAGTTTTCAGATACTCGCACTCACATGTCTCCACTTAAACAATTTGGATCAAATCATTTGTAACCATTACAAAGTGGGCTGTATCAATAGTGCTACGAAGATAAGGCACCTAACTTTATTCATATACTATACACCCTTTAGATTATTTCTTGAACATGATCCTCTCGTATGTCAACAGTTTACTGCTCAAGATTACACTAATAACCTTGGATTTTTCATATAATTGATAATGTTATATTGCAAATAAAATAATAAAAAATTATTATTATTTATTAAATAATAAATTATTAATTACGAGGCTTTAGCGCATAAATCCCAAAACCCTTTAGATAAAGAAAAATGAAAGTTTAGAGGTGGCATACCTGTTGTTTTTTAGGCACCCTATTTAGATTTACTCTCTTGAATGTCAGAGAGCTAGATAACTGGAACTCAAGGTCAGTGCAGGAAAAAAATGAATTGAGGAGTTTATAAAACTTTCTAGGCTTGTAGAGATCAAATAGGGAAGGTGTTGTGCAAATACTCATAAGGAATGAAAACTGTACATTTTAAATTGCTCGATGATTGGATTTCTTTGATTATTTCCTTCAATTGTGAATATTTGTTATGTAGAACATTGAGGTTTGAGTCCCTTCTTTGTAATGGTTGATTCATGTATGGGTTTTGTTTTAGTTTTTCTTGGGACTAGCGAAAGTTTACGTTTGGGTGTATTTGATAGCTCTCATTTAATGTTGTCTCTATTCTAATTATTTGGCTAGTTTTATGTGTTGTTTTTTAGTTTTGATGCCATTTTATGTTGATTTTGTAGAAACCAAGCTTAAGAAGCAAAACTAGAGTGTTTGAGCAATTGAGGAACATTTTGGAGCTAAATCAAACTAATTTGAAGATCAGGTGACAAAGAGGAGAAAATTATAAGAAGAAACTGATAAATAGCTTGTCAAAGGCTCTATCAAATATATTTATAAACCGAACCTTTAAAATTTGTACTAATAGTGGCCAGGGTCGATCATAAGGATTGGGTTTCTTAGATTAATTAAGTACCATAGTTACACACACTTAATTTTATCTCGAAAACCTAACTTAGAGAGAAACAAAAGTAAACTAAACCATTATTTACAAGGTTGGAGTCCATTTAGAGAGAAGATTGGAGAGAATTAACATGACGCGCAACTTGAATTGATTAAGAAATTGTATTATTATGTAGCAAACATAAGCCAAGAATTACTAGATTATTTGTTTGACTCTCTCGAGCCCAAACAAACTCATGCATAGATATAAATAAACGTCTCGGTCTATTTCTACAACTAAGAATGACATTAACGATATTCTTTTAATTTCTTCTAACAATAGCCTATTCATTCTCATGCAATAAATTATTATTAGTCATGCATCCAAGTTCTAAAAGTAGGTTTACTTTCTCAAGCTACACTGATTTTAACAAATATAAGCCACAACCAAAAGCTTAAACAAAACACACAAGATGCATAAATCCTCGTTATGATATACCACAATTCAAAATTAAAACAAGTTTAACAATACAAATCTCCAAGAGTCTAATTACTCATAATTACATCAAATTTAGTTCATAAAATATTAAAAACAGCAAAAACAAAGTAAGGGAAAAGAGAGAAAACTGGTAACTGCATGCCAACACTCGTTCCAGTCATGATGTCTCGCGATCTCGAGCTTTGAGTCTCCTCCTTAGCTCTCCAAAGTGTCCTATAGGTCCCAAGACAATGCTTCAATCAAAATTAGAGTATTCCTCTCTAAAAAATGGCTCCCTTTGCACGAATGAAACTTTTCCTTTTATATTGTCGAGACGGCATTGCAATGATGTCTTTTCGAATCAAACAAAAAAGGAAAAGATTTCTTTTGGTCTAGCATTGCAATGCTCTGTGTGCGGTCTGCTAGGTTTGAAGGGCTGCATGTATGGCGTTGAAACGCTATGTATAGCGTTGCAACGCTATGTTCTTTGGCCTAGTTGTTTGTTCACTTCTTCTCCTTGTCTCTTTAGCCCAAAAGCTTTCCTTTAAGCTTATTTTTGTCTCCAAACCGCTTCAAATCCTCGGTTTGGCTCTCAATGCTCGAATTATGCAATTCATAACGTAAAAGCATCAAAGCCCACTAAAAATACACAAAACTAATATAAATCTAAGCCTTGAAATAATACCCTTTTGTGTCCTATCAGATGCTCGAGGGGTTGATAATGCTACAACAATGTGATAATAATGCTATAGTATTGCATAATGCTATAACATTACTATAACATTGCATAATGCTACAACAATGTTATGCATTATTCCATTGGGCAGTTTTCTACCAAGGGTAGCGTCAAGATGCTACATATAGCATCAAGACACTACGAAAATTACAAAAATGCTATTTTTCTCTCAAAAACACGCGTGCGCCACTTTTCTTGTAGCGTCTCTTCGTTGCATCATGATTTCTTTTATAAACATCATTTTGGGGTTCCTTTTTGGAGGCCAAACCATGGGATACAACCCTAATCTCGATTCCAAGTTGATTTTGAGTGTTTTGGGGAGCATTTGTTAGTGGAATTGAGAGAAATTGTATAATCTAGAGCTCGAGTACCAAGGAGATCACAACGGGAATGCGGATCGACTTTCATTTGCAATTTTCTTCTATTTTCCTTTACTTTTAGCTATTGTAGTTGTTGTAAATTAGGGATTTAGAGATTAAATTGATTGAGTTTGAGTAGCTTTATCCTTAATTACTTGGGTTTAATTGTTGAATATTGAATTTAATGCTTAATTAAGATTAATTGCTTGCTTGATGGATGATTATTGCTAATTAGGCTTTGAAATCATTTGTGCATTTAGTATGTAATGCTTTTAATTAGTGATCTTTGGTTAATTGAGGTATGTCTAAGTTCAGCACGAGAGAGGAAACTTAGTTAAACTTAAGGTGCAATTAATTAATTACCTAAGTGACAATAGGAGTAATGATTAATTAATTGTAGATGGTGATGAAGATTAACTAATCGATCGTTGTTTAATTGATTCGTTTTCTAAGTGGAAACTCAACGGAGAGAAGCTTAGGCAAGGATCAAATGTATGATTGTTAGTTAATTACCTGAGTGACTGATTAGGCGTACATGCAAGCGCATGTGATCAAAGTAATAATAAAGCGGCACAACAGTACCGAGTATCGTATCCCATAGAGGTGGATTTTTAATTCAATTAATTACTGTGAATAATCTCACACTACTTTATTTAGAGAATAAAAGCTAAAGGAAGACAGGAAAATAAACATCTAAACCTAGAAAGCAAGATAAATGGGAAGAGGTACTAATTAAAGGGAATTTAGGGAAACCGAGCACTCTTAGGTTGCTTATATGAGAATCTAACCAGCCATTTAATTGGACCTTGCCGATTTCATTGACCGAGAGCTAAACCAGTCAAACTATCTTGTCGGCCTCATCCGACATGCTTAACTAATCGCTTGCCTAAGTATCCTTAGTGTTAATTGATTAGCTAATAGGATTAAGCCCAATCATCTTTAGCCTCACCCTTCAATTGTTGTTCTTATGTCACTTAGACAATCTAGGGGCGTTAATTGGATTAAGTCTGACCTAAACATCCTATGTGGAGCTCAATTTAGGACTAATTTAGCTTATTAATGGCCAATTAATACAAAGCATTAAGCACAATCCAACTAAATGAAGTGCAACAAGTAAATTAAATGGCAAAAATCTCAATTACAACATAAATGCAAACTAATCGTGCTCTAATCTCCTACATACAAATTTAGCTCAACATAGTCTTAAAAAAGAGCAAAACCCGCTGTAGTACAACAATAGATACATGAAAAGAGAGAAAGAAACTGATACAAGACCCGTTGACTAAGAAATCCCAACTTCTGCCTTGAAATCCACGCTCTTGTGCCTCAACATCCGCTTCTAAACATCTCCAACAAGCTTCTATAGGTCCCAAAAGGGTAGGGAATCGATACTGGGGGTCTAAAACCTTAAATGGCCTCCCCTAATTCAAAAACAAAGCGAATAATTTATAGCAGCAATCACGACAGCGTTGTAATGCTAGGGACAGCGTTGCAACGCTATCCAAAACGCTGGTGTTTCTTCAAGTATATAGTTGCAGCGTTGCAACACCATAAGTAGCATTGCAATGCTTTAGATGGAGCTCCTCTTCCCAGCGCCTTTCTAACGTTGCAACACCATAGGGCAGCATTGCAACGGCACAAGGCAGCGTTGCAATGCTAGCTCTCGAATTTGAACACTAAATTGTGGCGTTGGAATGCCATTTCAAGGATTGCAACGCTGTCCTCTTGACCCAAACAGCTTGTAAACCATCTCTTCTTCTCCTTAGCTCCTCCAAAAGATTTAAAGTAGCTCCATATTCAACATAAAGCTCCACATTCATCAATTTCTCTTGGAATTGCTTGAATTCCTGAAATCAACAATTAATCGACGTAAAAGCTAACATTCATTGCATAAAATTAGCTAAATTAAAGCATAAATATAGCACTAAATTAGTGCTATCAGTGACAGCGAAGCTAATAAGTAATTAATAGAAGTCCATAATGAAGAGCCTTAATGCCTTGTATGAATTAGCTAGCGCTAGGGACAATTGGGTTAGTTAAATTAGTATTTGAGATTGGTGGAGACCGACAGGAGATACTATGCCTTAGAATTTCTAGACTTCATGAGTTCAGTGTTGATTTAGTTGTAATTGTCTGTTTAATTGATTAATTGATCCTATTCCCAAGTTTATCCCAAACAATTGAGTCTCCCATTTATTTTTCATTGTTTGGCTTATTTTTATCTCGGTTCTCTAAATAAAGTTAAGTGAGAGTAATTGCGGTACTTAATTGAATTATAACCAATCTCTGTGGATACTATACTGTTGCATGATTTTTTTGTGCTCATAAATAACTGCAACTGTACGGTGTCAAGTTCTAATTTAGTGATATTGAATATCAATTATCGTCTCCACATGGATTGGGTTTTCCTTAGATCAATTAAGTACCATAGTCATTCCTACCCTATTTTATTTAGAGAACCTAAACTTTGGATAAAAGAAAATAAAACTTAGCTAATTATTTACAAGGTTGGAGTCCAACTTTCAGAGAAGAATTGAGACATTGATTTTCAACAACAGACCAACTTTGATTTCATTAAGACATACACTACATTGAACCATTATAACCTAAGGAATAACTAAAGTAATTAATTGACTCTCTCAAGCTCAATTAAAACTCATGCAAGAAGGCTAAATCACTTTTCAGTCTCATTAATCAATCAAGCATCGCATTAAGAAATTCCTTATAACAGCTTCTAATAGTAGAACATTCATTCTCATGCAATGTTCTACTATCAGTCATGCAGCTATGTCTAATTCTAGTCTTACATCCTCAAGCTAAAACTCAAATTAATAAGAAACTTTGGCCAAGAGCTTAGACATTCAAAACAAGAAACATGAATAATGCTATAATACACTGTATATCAAAACCAAAATCAAATTCTAAAGTACAGGTCTCAAAGTCTCATAACTTAAGTTCAACATTACAAAGCCCAAAAATTCCTAATAATCTAGTTTCAAAACAACAAAGTAAAAAGAGAAAGAGAGAAACTTGTGGATGCGTGCCAATCCTCGTTCCCATAGTGATATATCGCTATCTCGAGCTTTGAGTCTCCTCCTTAGCTCTCACAAGTGCCTCTAAGTTCCAAAACAGAGTGTAAATCGAAATTAGGCTTTCTCTTCTCCAAAAACGGCTCTCTTTGCACGAAATAAAAATTCACATCCAAGCACACAAATTACTCTTATAGAGCACTATTTGAGTGCTATCACAAACTTTAGAGAAAATCTCATTACAACTTTACAAGAAACATATATATAACCAACTATTAAGCATGAATTATTAGTCTAGGATCATACATCAAAGCACTACATTACAACTTAAATACTAAACTTGAATCCCCTCCCCCAAAACTTTTTAGAAAAAGTAAAGAATATACATTAAACTTATCAAAACTTATGAATATAAGAACATTTACTAACTCACAAAAACTTAAACTTAGGAACATAACGACATTTACTAACTTACAAAATATTAGGAACAAAATAACAAAACATATAATGAACACAACAACTAAACACATAAAAAAATGAACACAAACACTACTTACTAAACTTACCAAATCAAAGGAACATAAAAACAAAACTTACCAAAACATAGGAACATAAAACAAAACTTATCATGAACCTAAGTATTAAAAATATAATACTTTTCAAATAAGTTTGAAAATATAACTTTTCACTTTTCACTTTTCAGGTAAGTTTGAAAATATAAGATTTTCCAAGTATTAAAAATATAATAAAGAAAATTGGCATTTAGTGTAATTTGTATCTCATATGTGCAACATTATGGTGCAAATGATTGAGTTTCCACAAACTATTCAGGCACAAGCACATACATGTGGATATAAACATATTTGGAACAGAGTTGCAACTTCGAGAATTTGTTGAGGTCGTGTCTATGAGTTTTATAAATTTCTATTGTGATGAATTAGTTGACAAAGTGTATATATGTTATATTGAAATGATTTTTCTTTACTGCCTCGTGAAATTCTGGCATGGTTGAAAATTAATATTGCCTAATTATGGCATGTTTTGTGTTCAAATTTCTTTAATTTTGTTATTTTTTATATCAAAAGCAAACCATTTTAAATTTGTGGCATCCTGACTATTGGAGCTTGGATGAGTATAAACAAAATTGAAAGATTGTTTTGTACAATTCGTAGTGCAAAAAGAATAGTTGAAGTAATACAGAATCAGAAAAAATGTATAGTATTTTCGATGATCATTTCTTGAGAACGTAGTGTGAAAAGTATATATATGCACGAAGGAAACAAAAGAAAAGGTACGTGTAGTAAAACAACAACGATATAAACATAATAAGGAAAATACAAACATAACATGGAAAGCGAGTGAAGGCTGTTGCCAAAATCAATGACATTTTGCCTCTGTCGTTTGAAGGCAGTGTTGACCTTCAATTCGGGGAAGTCTTGTTGTCCTTTGAATATAATTAGGGAGCCACAATTTGATGAGAAATTGAAGCAGATTTGTAAGGAAAAACTTGCAGGTACAGCAGTCCAAAAATATCTCAGATTAATTTGCATTCCTTAAACAATGCCTTAGGTAGGGGAATCACGGACTCCAAGTTTGCTTCAAAGTTCTTTAAACAATGCCTTAGGTAGTGATTTGGTGAATGTGTCTGCTAATTGGTTATGTGAGGGAACATAACGAGTGATAAGTAATCCAAGGGCAACTTTTTCTCACACAAAATGGTAATTTAGCTCAATGTGTTCTGTGCGGGCATGGAAAATAGGATTTACTGACATTTGTAGGGCACTTAAATTGTCAAAAAATAGTTCAGGGGGTTTGGGTAAAGAAATACCAAGTTCTCAAAGAAGGAAGGTTAGCCAAGTTATTTCAACCGCTGTTGTAGCCATAGCACAATATTCAGCTTCAAAGTTGGAATGAGCAACCATAGGTTGTTTCTTGGATGACTGAGAGATGATGTTGGAGCCATGGTAGACACAAAAGCCGGTTGTGCTACAACGAGTAATTGGGCACCTTCCCCAATCAGCATCATAAAAGCCATGGAGGTGAAGGTTACTGTTTTGTAGAAGGTGATTCCATAGTGACTTGTGTCAACTAGATACAAAAGAATTCTTTTTACTTCCTTGAGGTCTTTGATGGTAGGACTTTGCAAATTTTGACAGATCTTATTCACTGCTTGTACCAGAGCTGGTCAAGTAAGTGTTAAGTATTGTAGGGTACCTGCTATGCTCCTGTAAGATGTAGCATCCATGGGTGCATCACCTGTTGATAAGTGTGGGGAAGGTGCAACTGCCATTGGGGTTGGCATTAAGTGAAGCATCTAGCATCCCTGCCTTTGTAAGATGTTTGAGCATATTTCCTTTGGGTGAGCATGAGGCCATTAGACACTTTATGGGCCTCAATTCCTAAGAAGTAGTGGAGTGCTCCAATATCCTTGATTGCAAACTTATGAATAAGTTGGGAAATGAGTTCCTTTAAATATGCGTTGTCATTACCTGTCAAAATGATGTCATCAAAGTAAATTAGCATGAGTACAATAATTGAGTTTTGTTTAAAAATAAATAACGAAGGGTTAGACTGACAAGAGAAGAATCCTAAGTGCATTAGAAATTTAGATATCCTTTCAAGCCATGCTTGTGGAGTCTGTTTCAATCCATATAGAGAACGATTTAGTTTACACACAAAGTGTGGGGTCTTTTCATATTGAAATCCTAGTGGCTGTGCGATGTACACGTCCTCCTTGAGATATCCATGTAGAAAGATGTTTTCATATTTAGTTGTCTAAAGGGCCACTGCAAAGTCATAACCAATGCTAAGATGAGATGGGTGGTTGTTGGATTAATTATAGGACTGAATGTTTCAACATAATCCATCACCTTGTGTGTAGCATTGTGCAATGAGGCGAGCTTTGTGTCAATCAAATGAGCCATCTTCCTTAAGTTTTGTTTTAAAAATCTATTTTGATTCAATGAGATTTGTGTTCAAGGGGGTGGCACAAGATCCCATGTGTGGTTTTGGTGTAGAGCTTGAAGTTCTTCTGCCACAACTTCCTTCTAATGGGGAATTTTGAGTCTTGCTTTGTAGGATTTTGGTTCAGAGGTAGAATTAATTGCCATGAGTAACTGTCTTCAATCTTTATGGAGCTTCATGGTTTGCACCTCCTTGTGTAGTTGTGGATCAAGAGTCAGGTTGGATGCAAGCTTTTTTCTTGTGATCATTTCATGAGTAGACACACTTGAGGAGCTGTTTGGGATGTCATGTTGGTCCATTTACTGAGGAGTTGTCGATTGATTTGTGTTGAGATCATTTGTGCAAGGAATAGTGAAGTCAATGTCTAAATGGTTACTAATATTAGATTGCAAATGTAATTGTTTTGAGTTGAGAGAAGAGTTATGTTCTGAGTTGAGAGTATAGTTATGAGCTCGATGTGGTGCTGCTAGTGTGCTGTTGTTGTCTTCCAATTGCCCATTTTCATGGTTTGTTGAAGTTCCTGCAGTACATTGTTGCGTAAAATTCAAGACTGCAAGTGTACGAGTCAAGTTTTAATATAGTGAAATTTAGTATGAGTGTCGTCCATAAGATTGGTCTCTTTAGTTCAATTAAGTACCATGAATTTGACCAACCAATTTTATTTAGAGAAACGAAATGAATGATAAGTGAAACAAGAAAAATAAAGCAAGGATAAAATTGAGATAATAAGGAGAGAAAATATATCTTATGGACTAGATCTGACAATTTATTTAAGAAAACAATATTGAACTACTATGCATTCATTTCATAAATCAATAAATTTCAAGTAACAACCGGTCCTACGTTATAATTGAATCTTATGAAAGGTTATAAAACCTAACACCTCTGTTTAACTTTTAATAAATAAGCACGACATTAAAAACATTTCTTTTAAAGATTTCTAATAGAGACCTAATCATTCTCATGTTAAAGCTACTACTAGTCATGCAATTAAAGTCTAATCTAAACTATTCTTTTTCAAGTGTAAATTCAAATCACAAAACAAACCAACTTTGATCAAAAATTCCTAAGCATTAAAAATATAATTGCATAAATGGAATTAAAGTACAATAATTCAAATCATTCCAATAAATAAATTGTTCGGTCTAACGGCTACATTTATCCCTAAGAAACAAGTTTAGCCATTGATGCTCACTATTACAACTCTATACTTGAATACAAAGCCATAACGAAATTTCAAGATAAAAGGAAAAAGGAAAGAACTAATGTGACATGTCAAGCTCCATCCCCATTGCAAGATCACGAACCCAAGCGTTGAAATCTCTTCCTCATGCTCCAAAGAATCTCCAACATTACTCAGATCTCAATGTTCTAGATAACTACATTCAACAATAGAAGAAAACAATCAAACACATCCTTATCATCAAGAAATTTAAATCTAAGCCTCTTATCCATTGCGTGTGTGTGTGAAACCTTTCCTATTTTAGTCTTTATAACCCCATAATAGGATTATGCAACCCTAAATTCATTTTCTCCTACTCTAGCCCTGGGTTCCAATTATTAAGCCTCCCTATACTCAAGAAAGTAATATCTCAATAGGATACGTGAAAATCGGGGCAGGTCTCCCCTAAACTCAAGATTTTCTTTATTTATGAGGACACTAGCTTTCACACATCCACTACAGGGACCCTTACCCATGGTACTTGATGGATTCTTAAAATGAATGTAAGGTTTGGGAAAAGTATTTAAAAAGCATTTTCAACCCTAGCACAAGTATATGTTGTCCACAAGTAGTATAAAATGGGTTAAGTCCAAGTATCAATCCCACAGAGACTATTGACAAAATTTCAAGTTATACAAGTGCTATTTTAATGAAACCAAAGGTAAGCAACATGATAAGCAAAGATCTTAATGGTAATGTGACTTAAAACAGTAATGTGCATGAGAATTCCATTAAGTGTCAAACCTAGGAAACTTTGCTAAAACATTGCGACCGCTGATAGCACTAATATAGTGCTATATTTATGTTCAATTAATTGCTAGTTTTGTGTGTAATTATGAGCTTTTACGTGGATATTTTTTTTATTGTAGGAAACAGAGCAACTTGGGCTAGAATTGATGATTTTGGCGCTTCGAGTGATTTGTGGAGCTTATATGGACTCCAATTTGAGCTAAGTATGGAGAAGAATGGCTTCACAAGCTTACTTGGTCGAAGGAAATGGCGTCTTGACACCTAAAAGAGTGTTGAGACGCTGTAATTGGATGTTCAAACCCCCAGGGCTAGCGTCTCGACGCTGTCCTGTGGTGTCTCGACGTTAGAGAGGCGTGCTCGTGAGGAATTCCGCCCAGAGTGTTGCGATGCTGCCCTCGGCGTCTCGACGCTGTGTCGAAAACCTAGTATAAATGCATCATTTCGAGACTGAATGAAGGGAGATCACTTTAGGGTTTTTAACCATTTTTACGACTTCTATCCTCTTTGGGATCCATAGAGCACAAATCGTAGTGTTCGGGAGAGGTGTTTGATGTTCAAGATTGCGGAATTTGAGGTAAGAGTCAAGAATTCGACAACGACGGTCTTCTTTACCATTTTTTTTCTCTCTTTTATGTATCTTATGGTTGTAGGGATGAGTTTACTGTGTTGTACAATGAACTTTATGGGCTAATTTTAGTTGTTTAGGGGTTACGAGCACAAGTAGGATTGGAATTATGATTTAATTGTGACTTTTGATGTTTAATTGCTTGTTAAATTCCATTTAATTGAGTTGTACTTACTGATTCTTATTGATTAGCAGTTAATACGTCGACCATAGTCTTTAATTGAGCTCGATGGAGAGAATTTAGGAATAAATTAATTCAATTAACGCCCTGAAATTGCCTACGTGACATAGGAACAACAATTTACGAGTCGGGCTAAATATGATCAGGCTTAATCCTAATAATTAATCAATTAGCACTAAGGACACTTAAGCAAGCGATTAATTAGCGTGTTCAAATGAGACCGACAGAAGATTTTGACTAATTTAGCTCTAAGTTTTTGGAATTAGCAAGATTAATTAAATGTCATGTCCAATTCCCATAATTACAACCTAATTAGTGCTCAATCCCCTAAACTTCCCCTTGATTTGGTATTTCCAACCCTTTTATTCTCTTTCTAGGTAGATTTAATTTCTAAGCATTCCTTTTACCTTAGTTTTTACCCTAAATAATTTTGAGCATGATTAATCCTAGTAATTCATTAACTAGAAAAGGCTTTCTTCCAGCTTCCTCGTGGGATACGATACTCGGTACTCTAGTGCCGTTTTATTATTACTTCGATCACGTGCGCCTGCGTGCTACTGTGAACAACTACATAATCACCTTTTTATCTTTATGCTATGAATCTGGTTTAACTCTTATTCAACCTTGATTTCAAGCACCCTTAAGAGGCTAAGTAGTTGCTCCTATATGTTTGTGGTCAACTTATCTTAGATAGTTAGAAACACATTGATCCTTTAGGCGTGCCTTATGTCTAAGGTCAATAATGGAATCCTATGTCTGGGCTTTCCTCCTATATCCCTTTTATGACAACGTATCACCCAACCCTTTCAGTACCATACTCAACATTTCATGCTACTTTAAGTGTCTAATTTAAACCAACATTTAAGACTTAAATTCAATAAAAGAAGAATAAACACAAAGTAAAGTGGTGATTAGAAAAGCAATATGTTAGGCTAAGTCATTCCATGATGGTATCCACAAGATCGAATCCCAATAGAAAGTTAGCTAGACATGAGATTAATAAAGAAAAAAAACCATTTCATTTAGATAGAATTCATAAATACAAGATGAATATAAATGAAATGAACAAGTTACTGGAAAAACAGTAAACAGAAAACTCCAAGCGCATAAGCTAAGTACAATCAAGGGAAAATCACTCTAAGATTCGATCTTGTGCTTTTTTCAAGCTGGAATCGATCTTTACAAGCTAACTCACTCAAAGACTAATGCTTCTAGGGTGTGGATGATGAGTTTATCCCAAAGGAATTGTCTCCACACCACGTCGTTCCCCATCCTAAGCTCCTCACTCGAAATCTAGGGTAAAAACCTTTTTTTTGTCTCGTTTCATCCTTCTCTTCAAGCTCCACATATTTTCCTTTATATAGGCCTTTGGGAGGTGAGTATTTGTCTGTTTTCATGCTTTGGACCTTGCCTTTGAACTCTTAGAGTCAAATTAAGAGGTAAGTTACAATTTTGACTTGTTGTATGAAAAATGATGTTGTGTGTGATGCAGTGAACGACGTCAATGAAAAATATAGGCATATGAAAATGACGTGATGAAAATAAGAACAACACACAGATATTTGTCACACAGCACACCTACCTAAGTTTAAGCAGACGTGCCAGCAAGTAATACCTGACTTGTATTTCACGGTTGAATCCTTAGGGAATAGATCGAATTTTTAATTGAGGTGCATGAGAAATTTATACAAGTTGAATGCGGCTACACAGTCACAAGATACAAGAATAAAAGATGGATGGTTGACACTTTGAAAGTAAAGAATAGAAAATTAACTAAGGTAGACAAAATAAATAAACTAAGGCAGACGAACATAAAGAATGCAAGGCTGGTTGTTCGGCTGCCCTATGTTGAACTTCCTCCTAATTGTTTTACCTTCATTTCTACTCCACAACCTTCGAATGTCTCCCTCTCGGTATTGCATTCCCACATAAAAGTAGTTATATTCTTACATGTTACTAATGTTCATTCTCCACCGCCCCGTTTTACATGCCTACAAGTGGATGAGTTGTCCCTAAAACAACCTTGTAACCATGTTCACTCTTGCTCTACATGAGTACTTTGACATGCCTTGACCCTTTCGGTGCCTACAACATGCTACTACTCAACATCGATTGATCAAGCAGACAAGATCAACTTCAACAAAAGAACTCTCAAGTAGAAGAATACAAAGAAGTTTCATAGAAATTTAAGTTAAAAAAGGAGAGATTACAACATAGGGCTTTTAACCAAGCCTTACAAGAAAAACTAACTCATGCTTGAAAGTAAAGAAAGTAAAACTAAAAAGAAAAACATGTTGATGGAAATAAACTAAAATATTGAAAATACTAAGGCAAATGAGAAACAAAGGTGGATGATGTGAGGTCGGTTGAATTGGAGCTACTTCTCAGCCTCCTTCAATGGTGTATGTCACTCCACCATGTGAGCTTCTGGAGGTTGAAGATGAAGATGAGAGAATGGTGGATTGAGGTAGATGATCATGAGGATGGACACTCTTAGATGCCCTAAAAATAAGATGGAATGTTGTATTTATACTATGCTTCAGCCAATCAGATTGAGGCACCCGACAAAAATGCTTTGTGCAAGTGCTGTATAAAGGTACAAAAGACGCTATGAACGACGTGGTAGGTAGGTACAATGGTTCCCCTATCTGGAGCATCCTTTTGGTTCACCTTGAAAAGAGTGTTGTACGATAGTGGTCCCCTACCCTTTTCGACTCTTCATGTCGGGCGCTTCATTTTCGAACGCCTCATTTTTAGAGCGTCAACCCATTCTTGCCTCCAGGCGCTTCAACTGCTTCTTAGACAAAACTTCACTAACACAGTGAAATTCCTTCAGAGTAAGCGAAGTTCCTCCAGCGTAGGTGAAAACTTTTCAGCTGCGTCAAGACTTTTTTAGCTTGTCAATAGACTTTCAATGCATCATTTTCAACACTTCAAGCCTAGTCTTTACGTAATTCACCTCCATTCAATTCATTCAAACTTCGGCACCTTGGATTTGAATTCACCTGCACAGACACTTGTTATGAATGGCGCAAAAGTAGAAGAAATTCAAAGGTTTTCAATAAATTTATCGGGTTAGGCATGTAATGCGCCCAACCTCCAAGCCAACCTTAGAGACACGATACCTTAAGATAATGCCCTCCTCAACCATAAAGTGACATTTTTCCCAATTCAATACTAAGCTTGTTTCTTCACATCAGATTAGAACTCCTCCAGATTTTTCAATCATTCTTCATACGAATCACAATATAGTGAAAAATCATCCATGATCACTTCCACTGAGGTTTCAAGCAAATCTGAAAAGATTTCCATCATGCACCTCTGGAAGGTTCTTGGCACATTACTTAATCCAAAGGGCATCCTTCTAAACGCAAAAGTACCATAGGGGCATGTGAACATAGTCTTTTCTTGATCTTTGATTGCGATGGTGATTTGATTGTATCAGGAGTACCCATCTAAAAATCAGTAGTATGCCCTACCATATAGGAGATCCAACATTTGATCCATGAAGGGTAGGGAAAGTTATATGTCTTTGTCGACGTGCCAGCCGGTTACTGTACGCATTGGAATCAACTCATCCTTTTTCATTTTTTATCACTGTCTTGCCCCGTTTCTTTGGGACACATTACACTAGGCTCATCCATTTGCTGTCAGCAATTGGGTAAATTATGCCGCGTCTATCCACTTGATGATTTCCTTTGTGACCATCTCCATCATTGTTGGGTTTATGCAACGCTGACGCATCGCAAATCCTTCATGCCCTTCTTCAAGTCTAATTTTATGCCTACAATAGGAAGGACTATTTCCTCTGCTGTCAACCAAACTCCAGCCTAGCCCCTTGATATGCCTGCTGAGTACCTGCATCAATAATTCCTTATCAACGTTTAATTCGATATAGATAATCACAAGCGAGATTTCCAAGTGCCTAAGAGTTTGTATTTAAAATGCGATGGAAGGGGTTTTTAAGTCAAGTGTGGGCAGTTCTTCAATTGATCGCTTGAGAAAATGAAACCCCCTTTTTGAAATTTGTAGTAGCTTGAATTGCTTTAGCGTGTCATAGGCAACTAGGCAATCAAAGCACATCATAGGCAACTAGGCAATCAACTGCCAGCGCCTTTTTCAACTTTGAGTCTGCATCATCCTCACTGTCTTCAACTTCATATTCTTCTAAAATCCTTGCAAACACTGCAGCTGTTTGGCTTACCATGTCACATTCCTTAACCTCATCTAGATATTTCAGCGCATTGAAGACATTGAAGTAGATTTCCTCATCATTTACTCTCATCTTCAAATCTCCTTTTCTGACATTAATCAACATATCCCCTGTAGCAAGGAATGGGCACCCCAAGATAATGGGCATTTCCTTATCTACTTCATAATCCAAAATTATAAAATCTACTGGGAAGATGAACTTATCGACCTTGACAAAAATATCTTTAATTTTTCCTTTAGGTGCCCTGATAGCATGTATTTATGCTATATTATTTCCTATTATTTATTCCAGTTTTGTGATTATTTTGTGAGCTTTTATGCTTATTTCTCTTAATTTTGTAGAAACTAAGCTTGAGGAGCAAAACCAAGTATTTGAGAATATTTTGGTGGATATTGGAGCCTTTTCAAGCTTAATTGAAAATTCAAGAAGATTAAAGATGTTATTTGAGCATAAGGCACGTTCCGGGAGATTCTACATTGAATCACGGTTCCAACGCATCGAACTGGAGGTCATTCAGAGCAATTGGGAGCGTTTGTGGAGATTTTTTTTGAAGATCCAAAGCTCGAGGGACATGGAGATCACGACGGGAACGCGGGATCGACCATTGTTTGCTAATTTCTTCCTTTTTCTTTAGTTTTAATTTCTATTTTGTGGCTGTAAATTAGGAACTTAGAGATTTAATTGTATGAATATTATTAATATCTTTGTTTCTAATACTTGGAGTTTTGATGTAGTCTATGACTTGAGTTTTTTAATTGATTAAATACCTTGATTGAATGCTTTTTGTTTCATTCATGCTTTTATGTATTTAATGCTTATAATCTCTTGATCAAAGATTATTTTCTTTATTGGTCTGAATTTGTGCTTGAAAAAGTATGGTTTAGGCTAGAACTTAATTGTATGACTATTTGTAAATTTTTGCATGAAAGTGGAGAATTCTCTTAGAAGCCCTTAAAAGAAGTTGTTTAATGCCTTGCATGTTATTAAAATCTAGATAGAGATATTAGGTTTATAACATTGCATGAGAGTTAATTGTGCTTGAAAGAGTCAGTTAACACCCTCACTTCTTGACTTATGGAATATTTGCATGACAAACTTGGTAGTTTTCGCTGTAAGTCTAATTGGTGAAATTGATTCCCTAGGATATCTCTCTCCTATTGTGTCTTCATTTATCTTTTGCTTTCTAGGTTAGCTCTTTAGTTTAGCTTGTTTGCATTTGATTTCTTTCTCTAAATAAAGTTAAGTGAGAGTAATTACGGTACTTAAATGAGCTAAGAAATCCAATCCCTGTGATCGACCCTGGCCACTATTATTACAAATTTTAGAGGTTTAGGTTTATAAATATATTTGTTAGAGCCTTCTACAAGCTCTTTATAAAATTGGCGCCGTTGCCGGGGATTGGCGTACTTTAATTCATTTAATATTGTGAAGAAATTGCTTGCTTTAATTTAGAGGTTTTTATTTGTTTTCTTTTATTTTCGTTGTTGTGTTTTTGTTTTGAGTCTTTGTCTCTTGTTCTTGGTTTCATTGATTTGGTGGTGTATGCATTTGTGTGAAAGCCTAAATTTAGTCTTCTTCGATTATGATCATGGCTTTTGTACAATTCTGAGTGGCCTTATGGGGAGTTTCTGACCACCCAAGGACAAACACCCTCCTTTAATTCTTACCCAGTAGACTACCCATCTTATGACCTCGTGAATGTTAATTATGGTTTCCATGGATTTCAGGTGCCTAATCATTACCGTTATGAATCTATGAGTTATGGAAATTCCTTTTATGGTAATGATATGGGCACTTGGACACAAAACTTTGCCTATCCTAACCAAATTAAGGAAAACTCTTCCCTTGAAGACCTATTGCAAGAATACATTTTGGAATCAAGGGTTCGAAGTTTTTGTCAGATTGAAGCAGAGAGGTTGAATAGGATAGAAGCAAAGGTGGAAGAAAATGGGGCTGCACTAAATCGTATAACTCAACAACTTTGTCAGATAGTTGAATTACTTAAGGCCCTACATGAGCAAAAATTTTCTAATACCACTGAGGAACAACATTCTAGGATGATATATATCGATGATAGTGGGGATGAGTTGGAGCAGCTTGATGCACACCAAGAACAAGTTCGTGAGGTTGAAAAAGGTAGTGAAACCACATTGCAAGAGGAAATCCAGGTGATAGAGTATAAGGCTAAAAAGCCTACCCTTATTTTATCTCCAGAAACTTCTCTTAATCATGATCTTTCTTTTTCTTATACTCACGAGTCTAGTTTTCCTTCTTTTGATTTTCCTTCTTTTATTACATTAATTAAAAATACAAAAAATATTTTTGTTTCAGGGTCCCATGAGAAGCTAGTGTTTCTACTAGCCCTTGTATGCTTTGTTGACTCTAGGAAGAGGGGCTTGAAGAAATGGGAGAATTTTTATGTACCTTGAGAGCCCACACGAGTCCTGTCTAGCTAGAGACGTTAAACAAGCGCTTCTTGGGAAGCAACCCAAGCTTTCTATCTCTTAGTCTTTTTTTTATTTTTATGGTTTTCTATTTTTCTTTTAGCTTTGTTTGTGTTGATCTTGTGTTCTTGTTGGCTGATATTTTAGGAGCTCGAGAATAATGTCTCTCACATTACACCCATTGATTAGGTTGAATCGAGGGGTCTCTCGCACTCCAGGGCAGTATTACTCTTCCTTTTATCTTTTTAAATTGTCCTTAAGCATTCTAAAATAGATCTGAATAGTTTATACATTGAGGACAATGTATGTTTTAAGTGTGGGGGGATGTGTGCTGTTCTGATATGAATCTAAGCTGTTATTGAATTTTTTTTTGTGAATTATATGATGATTCTGTTGCATCGAGTGTGATGAGGACGACATGTGATGTGCTCTGATTAATAATTTTTTTATAATTTTTTTGTGAAATATGAAAGCATGTCTAGAATTCAAGTAAATTTAAAATTTTTGCTTTGAATTTTTTGCAAGTTATGAGCACCTAGCCTGTCTTTTGTTAGTTTTGAAGCCTCATAGTAGTTTTATATTGTTCAAAAGTTTGTTGTCACTCTGATAGGCTTAAGCTATAGTTTGATGGTTGACTTGCATGATAAGATGTAACGTGTCACTTAGGAGGAAGAAAAAAATGTTTGTTTTGCCTGTAAGAAAAAGAAAAGAAAGTGAGCTCAAAAGAAAAACCATTTTAGTGAAAGAAAAGAAAAGAAAAAAAAGAAAAAAAAAACTAAGCTTGTAATGTATTGAAAAGAGTCAAGGGTAAAAAGAGCTACCCCTGTCGTGATCAGTTAGGCCACCTATCGAGCAAGTGCTCTAGGTAAGGGCCCCTACGATGGGTGTGTGAAAGCTAGTGCCCCTGATTTTTCGTCTAGAAACGCGCACAAACGATTTTTCTTGTAGTGTTGAGACGCTATAAGCAGCGTATCAACGCTACCTCGAGATTTTTTATATAAGCATCATTTTTTGCGCAGTTTTGGGAGGCCAATCTGAGGGTTGGAGCCCTAATCTCGATTCCAAGCTACAATTGAAGGTTTAGGGAGCAATTGGGAGCGTTTGTGGATAATTTTTTTGAAGATCCAAAGCTCGAGGGACTTAGAGATCACGACGGGAACGTTGGATCGACCATTGTTTGCTAATTTCTTCCTTTTTCTTTAGTTTTAGTTTCTATTTTGTGGCTGTAAATTAGGAACTTAGAGATTTAATTGTGTGAATATTATTAGTATCTTTGTTCATAATACTTGGAGTTTTGATGTAGTCATTAGACTTTAGTTTTTTAATTCATTAAATACCTTGATTGAATGCTTTTTGTTTCATTCATGCTTTTATGTATTTAATGCTTATAATCTCTTGATCAAAGATTATTTGCTTTATTTGTCTGAATTTGTGCTTGAAAAAGTATGGTTTAGGCTAGAACTTAATTGCATGACTATTTGTAAATTCTTGCATGAAAGTGGAGAATTCTTTTAGAAGCCCTTAAAAGAAGTTGCTTAATGCCTTGCATGTTATTGAAATCTAGATAGAGATATTAGATTTATAACATTGCTTGGAGTTAATTGTGCTTGAAAGAGTCAGTTAACACCCTCACTTCTTGGCTTATGGAATATTTGCATGACAAATCTTGGTAGTTTTCGCTATAAGTCTAATTAGTGAAATTGATTTCCTATGATATCTCTCTTCTATTGTGTCTCCATTTATCTTTTGCTTTCTAGGTTAGCTCTTTAGTTTAGCTTGTTTGCATTTGATTTCTTTCTCTAAATAAAGTTAAGTGAGAGTAATTATGGTACTTAAATGAACTAAGAAATCCAATCCCTGCGATCGACCATGGCCACTATTATTGCAAATTTTAGAGGTTTAGGTTTATAAATATATTTGATAGAGCCTTCGACAAGCTCTTTATCATGCGCCACTGATTTGTCTGCTAGTTACAGCGAATCACCGTTGGTCCTGCATCCCCAATTCCCAACTTCTTAAAAACAGACAAGGGCATTAAATTGATACTTGCTACCAAATAACACAGTGCCATGCTTAGATCAACTCCCTCAACAAAGCAAGGAATAGTGAAGCTCCTAGGGTCCTTAAGCTTGGGAGGAATCTTGTTCGTAACTCATGCGCTGTAGCCATTGGTTAACGCAACGGTGGCAAACTCCTTCCATGGTCTTTTGTTGGGCATGATATCTTTTAATAACTTCACGTAACTAGAAATCGATTCGAGTGTCGATACCAAAGGGATGTTGATATGAAGTTGCTTCAACATTGTTAAAAATCGTTCGGACTTCTTCTCATCATTCTTCTTTTTGAGCCTTTAAGGGTACGGTGGCGGTGGCTTCACATTCTGCTTGCCTCATGTTTGATTTCCTTTTCCCTTGATTCCTTTTTCTTTTTGTCATGCTCATTCACTGTGCTTTATGGTTTAGATGTCTCTAATTCCAACTGATTCTTACTATTGCTCGATGTTGATAATGGTCCGACTTGTCGAAGGTCATATCAAGATTAAATTTATAAAACCAAACCGCTAAATATTTTGCAATAATAGTGGCTGGGGTCATCCACAGGGATCGAAGTTCTTTAGATTTACTTAAGTATCGTAGTTAATTGCGCTTGATTTTATTTACAGAAAAACTAAATTGACTTTGGTTTGAAAAGAAAATCTATCCTATTATTTACAAAGTTGGAGTCCAATTTTAGAGAGACATGCGTTAATTGCTATTCGTGAAGCCCGTCTATGAAATTGACCATTGAATTGTAAATCATGCATCCGTTCTAAGTCAAGAATTACTAAGGTATTCAATCGACTCTCTCGAGCTCAATTGAACTCATGCAATGTATGGATCAACCTATTGGTCTATTTCTACAACTAAGCATGGCATTAAGAAATTCTCTTATCAACTTCTAGTTTTAACCTATTCATTCTCATGCAATAGATTAAACCTAGTTATGCATCCAAGTTCTTTATTAGATTTACTATCTCAAGCTAAATCTAACTTAACATACAAAGCTTTGGCCAAAAGCTAAGAATACTAAAGCAAGATGTATAAAAAATGTCACAATTACATTCAACAAGCAAACATAATTCATACATCTTACAATCACCTAGAAAGTCCAAAAATATTCAAATACATGTAAATTTAGTTTACTAAATCCTAAAATTGAAAAAGCAGGAGAAAGGGAAAAGAGAAAAACTGGACGACGCATGCCAACACTCGTTCCAGACATGATGTCCCGTGATCCCGAGCCTTGAGTCTCCTCCTTAGCTCTCCAATATGTACTCTAGACCTCTCAAACAATGCCTCTATCGAAATTAGGGTTTAAGTCTCTCCAAAACAGCTCATCTTTCTAGAAACACAACTTTCCATTTTATAGAATCGGGACAGTGTTGCAACGCTGGGGGCAGCATTGCATCGTTGTCCATAGCATTTTTTAAAAAAGGAAAAATTCTTCTTCAACAAGCGTTGCAACGCTATAAACAACGTTGCAACACTGTGCCCTCAGGTCCTAAAGGTTGAAAGGCTTCTTCTTTGGCGTTGTAACGCTATGCTCTCCGGTCCAACAGCCGTGTTCCACTTCTTCAATGCTTGAATCTTCAATTATAGCCTTAAGTTGTTCAAATTTGTCCACTTATCTCCCGATTCTCCAGTTTTGTTCCAAATGCTTAGTTTCTGAGAAATAAACAAGGAAATACATGAAAGCATATGAAATCATAGCAAAACTAGCCAAAAACTAAGCCTAAAGATAGCACATTTATTCATGCTATCAAATACCCCCAAACTTAGATTTTTGCTAGTGCTCGAGCAAAACAATACCAAAATAACAGTTTCATAAGATCTCTAACACACAATTCATGACTCAAGCCTCTGTGATCTAATTGATATAAAACAACAAAATAAAGTCTTAATCATGCTCTTCACCAAGCAATTTAAATTCTATCTCTCTCATTCCTTGCGTGTGTGTGTGTAACTTCATTTCTTTCAGTTTCTACTAGCTTAAGACGCTTTTGAAAGGAATGGAAACTTCATCCCGCAGTGAAAGCATTGGATCGTCTTTGATTTTATTTAGAATTAAACAAAAAAAAAACTAAGGTTAAGCAATAAATACCTTGACATAAATATTATGGAGAATCTTTCTGGCGGGTCTTTATCTTTTCCACAAAGTCTTCATGGCTATGACTAGAACACAAGACCAAGGCTTGTGGGAGCCTCTTGAAATAAAATCCACAAGGGATTAGAGAGGAAGAGATCTAGAGAAAATTCTCTAATTCTCTATTAAGGAAATATATGTTGTATGAAGAATGCCCAATGGCTCACCCCTAGGGTCCTATTTATAGTGGTCTAGGGAAGATAATTAAATAATATATTTTAATATCTAATATATTAAAATATATTTATCTAACCAATTTGAATCTTATTCAAACCTTTTAAAATTCTCCTACGACATCTATTTTCTAATTTGAATCCAATTGAAATTTAATAAATATCTTTTCTTTCATGTATCTAATATACATTAATTATTTTAATATTTAATGTACAAATACATAAATATATTTCCTCTTTTATATTTAATATATCTAATATACTAAATATTAATTTGAACACTGCAAATTAAATATTAATTTGAACATTTCTAATTACTATGAGCTAGTAAGAGGACCTTATGGACCGACAGATTATAAGCTCCAATGATACAAAGTTAATTAATTAAACTCTTTAATTAATCAATTTTCATTCATTAACTCTAGGGTCACTCCACTACAGACCTAAAGTTGCACTCTTATGTACTGTAGGACAAGTTGTGTCCATTGATATAATCATTACATGCAAGTCGATCATTCACGAGTTGTTCGTAATTACAGCTGGGTCAAAAGTCCGTTTTACCCCTATAATTACATCTTGCACCTTAAGTACCACTAATCCTCTAATGAACAATTTGTTTATGATCCAACAATAAACTAAGTCCCTCTCGGGCCAGTGAGAGGGTGAGGCCCCATTGTTCAAGTCTCGAAATCAGCACTTAAGAGAACTACTCATCTACTTACCCTATAAGGGAATGAGTGAATTTCATCTTGTGAGATTATGTTCCAAGCTCCCTATTTGGTCAAGTCCCCAAAATGGTAGGCTTATTGAATCTGTAAAAAAAAAAGCCACTCTCACCCATGCAAATCAAAGGACAAGCACTCACAGGTAGGAGTTCATAACTCACTCGGGATTAAGATCAAGTCGCATATGATTATTCTGATGAAATATTAATCTTCTCAATTAACGGATTTATAAAGAGACATTAAATATTTCGTGGTCAAGTCTTATACAAACTCATTGTATAAGATACCCCCACTCACATGTTTCCACATGAACGATTTGGATCAAATCATTTGTAACCATTACAAAGTGGGCCGTGTCAATAGTGTTACCAGGATAAGGCATCCAACTTTATCCATACACTATGACTCTTTAGGTTATTTCTTGAACATGATCCTCATGTATGTCAACCACATACTATTCAAGATTACACTAATAACCTTGGATTTTTCATATAATGGATAATATTATATTGCAAATAAAATAATCAAAATTATTATTAATTATTAAATAAATAATTAATTACGAGATTTTAGGGCATAAATCCCAAAATCTCCCACTTGCACTAAGCCGGCGAGACATGTATTCTAAGGCATACTCTATACCCGACATGTTCTCCCACTTGCCCTAGCAAAGACGAGGCATGTCTCGTAATCTTAGACATTCTAGGTGACCCTTAAACACTTTAGCCTGGAGAGTCTTTTTATATAGATTTAAACGATTGTCATTAAAAGCCATCTTGGTCACTACCATGATGCTTTATCTCTCTCGATATGATTCCCTATACGTTGGTGTTTTCTAATTTCCTTAATATTAGTCTTTGCACCACTATTATCATAATAAAGGGGATAAACTAAATCTTATCTAAAACACCTTTCAGATATTCAAGGAATTATTTGATTCATACAAATCATTTTGTTGCTTCACAAGCAAAATACTTTAATTTGTTTACCATACTCCACCACCTAGGGTAAAATTTATCTTTAACATAAATTTCCTAAATCTTTGTAAGAACCAATGTATCTTGTAAAGATCAAATCTTTTACTCTATACACAAAAAATTCTCATTATCCATAGATAATTTGAAAAAGCTTTTAATTTTCTACTCAATGGTCATACCATTCGTTTCACTAATATATGCTAACCAATTGTATATTAATTGTTAAGTCTCATTTATGTATATCATATACTTTCAACATTTGAGGTGTCTTAGGATACTCTTCCTTAGACATAAATATCAAATATTTGACAACAATTTTGTCAATATAAGATGTTTGAGACAAAGTTAACATTTTGTACTTAAAATCTCCATTTTGGACATGTAAAATATACTGAATCATTCCAAATCACTTATTTGGAATTGGTTACTTAATCAACTTTTTATGTTAGACAGACATCTTACATCATTCATAATGAGTAAAATATCATCAACATAAAACATGAGAAAAATCCACTAAGCAATTAATGATTTTCTTGTCTATACAAGCTTCATTATTATTTATCCAAAGTCATAGATTTTGATACTTTTATCAAACCTTATATTCCAAGATCTAATGGTAAAATTCATTTCATAAATGAACCTTTACTATTTCGCAAACCTTTTGCTTTTGATCTTTGAATATAAATCTCTCTGATTAATTTGTGTAGATGCATTATCTAAGATTTCTTTTCATAAAAGAATTCTAATCATTCATTTTTCATATCCCATATGCAACAATAAATAAAATAATGCTTACAAGCTTCAATATGGCAACAAGTGAGAAAGTTTACTTATAGTCTACTTTCTCCTATTAGGTTTAACCATTTGTCATTAGTCTCACTTTGAGGACAATAAGCCTTCAACTTTGTCATCTAACATGATAATTTTGGGCTTCAATTAAGTCCTTGTAAAGGTTGAGTCATCTCATAACTCTCCCACTACGATGAGGCTTATCCAATTCATGAATAGGATCCATTTGACTTTCAAATCTAATTAAATTGTCAACAACTTTTGTTAACTATTTAGTGGCTTCACTTAGAACCAATTTATTAACACTATCTCACCTTATTAAAGGTTTGTAGTCTTTTATTTGACATTTCTTATAAAAATAATATTTGTCGTACAAATACCTTATTCGTTTTAGGACTACATAAAAGACCATTATATTATTAAAGGTTTGTAGTCTTTTATTTGACATTTCTTATAAAAATGATATTTGTCATACAAATACCTTATGCGTTTTAGGACTACATAAAAGACCATTTTATACTCCTTAGGGGTGGCCTACACTTAGGCTTATCTTTGAACATATACAAGCTTTTTAGGCTTGTTTCAGCACGTGAGCTTAACATTCTCAAATTGTGAAGTGTTGTAAACCAGCTTTACTACTCTTTTATAATCTTAAAATTGTCTCGTAGGCACTTTTGGAGGGAATAATATTCACTATGCAATCTCTATTGCATTTCCTAACCAGAGTATGGTAATGGTGTGTACCTCATTATTTATTTGACCATGTCTAACAAGGTCCGGTTTCTCCTATTGCAGCACAATTTCACAAAATTGTACTTGGTATTAAAATAATTGGGATAAAACCCCATTTTCTATCAATTAGTTTTAGTACGTAAGGTTTTGTAGACTTTCTATTATGATATGATCACAATATATTGATAGATTTAATTACCTAATCGATTTTTAACTTTAGTCTTAATTTTCTTGAACTTTTCAAAAATTTAGACTTATGTTGTATTAGGTAAAGATACTTGTACCTCGAATGATCATCAACTAGAGTGATGAAATATTCATTACTTTATTTTGGCCTTTACATTCACCAGACCACTTGGGTCAGAATGTGTAAGCCCAAAGTATTCTTTGGCCTTCTAGCCCTATCCAATAAAGGCCCAATGATTATCTTACATGAAAGGCAAGATCTACAAACATGTAAAGTAATTAACTAACTTTTTAGAGAATTACCTCTTACTAGTCTTTTCATTTTATTCAAGTTGATGTTAATCAACCTTAACAGCCAAAGTCAAGTATCATCTTTTAGGAGAAAATATTGTCTTTCTATTCTAGATTCTATAATCCTAAATATCTTAGTATTTTGTAGTATAGTATATGTCAACATTTTTAACATATACAAATTGTTCTTATCTTCAGCTGAATGTATTTTCAAACAAATTTGAAAATATAAACTTTCATACTTCAAAATAGTTCATACTATATGAACTTTTTAGTAATAAAGTTTTAGAAATTGAATTTCTCTTATGGTAATAAAACACCACATACAGCATTAAGTAACACATATCTTTTAATTACATCTTAATGTCTCCCACTACACTAATTGAGATGGGTTTCCCAGTGCCAACTTGTAGAAATTATTCTACATGTTAAGTATTTTCCAAAAATTACATATTAAATGTAATAAAGAATAAATCTTGATAGTCGATCTTGTATCAACTATCTAGGTGACGTTATTTATTCTCCACCAAAAATATAATAAATCAAATTTACTTTCATCTATATTATTCTTCCCATAGAGGTATTTAAAAAATTCCTCTCATTGTGACTGTCCTGACTAATTTAGGAACTATTTCCTTTTATATAGCTTCAGTCATTTGGTTTGTTTTCTTGGAATTTTGTAATACTTAAATTCGAGATCATTTAGACAATTTTCTAAATTTAGCTTATGTTGACTTCAGCATCTCATATGTTGTTGCCATTTTCTTTATCTTCTAAACTTGACATCTAACATGTCAACTAGGAGAATACATACACACTATCTCATTTACTTTTGATTCATTAATCATGTCATGAACAATTTGAATAGCATTAACAACAGGTTTTGAGAACATTTCTCAATAAAGAAAAATTCAAAATTTTACACTACCATTATAGTGTTAACGTTATTTTTCCAAGTAATAAAATTTCTCAATTTTGACTTATCAGTAATAAAATTAAAAACTATGAGAGAAACTGACATAATATTGAAATATATATATAATTTAACATCATGCAAACAATTATCCATTCAATTTTAGTGTATAAATCAAATAATTTGAAAAATGAACCCTATAAATCATTTCTAATGCTATGGTACTTTAGTGAGTTAGAACAAGTGTCGCCATAGGGTAGGTCAAGTATTTATTCACTAAACTGAGACAATCTCAACCAAGTATTATACCAGAATGAGTCTTATTCTATAATATTTAGTTACCATTAATTTAGTCAAGGACATCATTAACAACTTTAATGAGCCCTTTGTAAGTGTGACCCATAATTTTAGATCTCGTAGTTTTATCCCAACAAGTGTCGTCGTAGGGTAGGTCAAGTATTGGAAACAAAACTACAATCCTATCTTTCTTAATTAGGACAATCTAGACATAACCTTCCATAGACAAAGTTCCCTTATAGTCAATTTTTATTTCAAATTCATTAATCTTTAATTAACTATTAATTACTAGATTAATGAACCTAAGTGAATTTCAACAATGTTTTTAGTCCTATTAAAAAAATAATTCATTTATGCGATAATCTTAAAATTCTATCATTTTAAACCCTTTAAAACAAATTAAAAGATCATCCTGGATATTTTATTCTAAATCTATTAGAAAAAATAAAAGATAAATTAAATTCAAAATTTAAACTATGGATAGTCTTGAAATTCTACCATTTTAAACCCTTTAAAACTAAATTAAAAGATTATCCTAAATTCTAATCTTATTAGAAACAAATAAAGATATATTAAATTCAAATTTTAAACTATTTAAAACATGAATTGGAATATCTTTATTTTTAAAGAAATCCTAATCCTATTAGGAAAAACATGCATTCTAATTAAGAAAGCAAATATCGTAATTTAATTTTTCAATCAATTTCCAAATATAACAATTATAGCTAAAGATATGGAAAATATAAACTAATTAGGAAAACATCTTATCTCTATTAGGAAACAATCTAATCAAAAATTGAAATATAACAATTATATCAAATATAAGATAAGATGCATGATCATGCTTAACCTATGGTGAGATTTTAATCTAAATGACATACTTTATACAACAATTAATTTGAAACATACATCACATGCATAATTAAAACAAGGACAACATCTTTTTCAGAAGGAACATCGCCAAGGAAGAACATGTGTCAAAGAAAGAAGGATCCAAGGAAACCTAAGCCAAAGAGGAAGGGAAATAAAAAAAATTATCAACCTTGACAACCGGTGACCTTAAAAGAATTCTTTTCAATTTCGTCCCATAGAAATAAAGGAAGAAACAAAAACAAGAGAAAAATGGTATTTATTAGAAAAAAAAGAAAAGAGAAAGTTGAAAAGAAAAGAAAAAAAAAGGGCCTGCCCCACCTAAAACTTTAAGAAAAGAAAAATGGATTGTTTTCCTCATCATATTTCTTCCTCCTCCTTTCACTCCAACCAGTAACATCATTAGCATAAGGCCAACAAATCTGCGCGAATAAAACGACGTGACAGAAGAAATTGTGGGTAGAGCAAAGAACGTATAAAATGAACTTCGTCCATATCCTTTCAGCAACCAAGAACAAAGAAAAATCTCTTTTGGGACCTTTTTTCTTGTATTCGCAATTGCAACAAAGACTATGTAAATTCCTATGGACTCACATCCTCTATTTATAGGAAATCAACTCACAACAAAATTTGACATTTTGAGAAAAAATCACAAACCAAATTTGGCAATTTAAATCCTAACAAAATAAGGATTCCAAATTTACCCCAACCAAATCTGAAATCCTACTTCATGCTCAATTTCGGTAGTAAATAAATCTTTCTCCAAAGAATCAATCTTCAAATCTTATTCCAAATTTGAATAGAACTCAAACTCTATTCTAAATTTAGTTAAAATTCATTTTGATTATTCTACTTCAAAATTGGAATGACCTCAAAATTTGCTCCAACCAAAAGTCAAGTCACATCCAAGTCAAAATTGGTAGAATTCGACATAAAATCGAATTTTAACCTCAGATCAAATTTTGGGCAAAATCCAAATTTTATCTCTAATTAAAATTTGATAAATTAATTCTATCCAAATCAAAATCTTGATGAGATTTCAATTTTATCTTAAAATAAAAAAAATTAGGCATAATCCAAAATTTATCCCAAATTAAAATTTGATAAAATTAATCATATCCAAATCAAAATCGTGATAGAATTTCAATTTTATCTCAAAATGCAAAATTTGGGCATAATTCAAATTTTATCCCAAATTAAAATTTGATAAAATTAATTCTATCGAAATCAAAATTGTACTAGAATTTCAATTTTATCTCAAAAAAGGAAAATTTTGGGCATAATCCAAATTTTATCTCAAAACAAAATTTGATAAAATGAATTCTATCGAAGTCAAAATCATGGTAGAATTTCAATTTTATCTCAAATCGAAATTTGGGAATATTCTAAATTTCATCCCAAATAAAAATTGGAGTAAATTTCAAATTTTATTCCAAGTTTAAACAAAAAAATTGGGTATCCAAATCCTATTCCAATTTCAAATAAAAATTTGGGTAGAGTTTTAACCTTGCCCAAGTTCAAATTTTGAATTAAGGTAGAGCATAAATTCTACTAAATTCAAATCAAACTTTTATGTCAGATAAGAAAATCAAAATATCGACCCAAATTCATATTTTGATGAATTGGCATAAGAAATGTGTCAAATAATTTTTTTTAAAAAAAAATCAATATGAACTGAAATTAATGGTTGGTTTAAACTTTCATCTAAGACCCACGGCCTCCGGCCTCTGGCATCCTCCACGTGCGATAGCAGCTCTCCCTTGGGTGACCAGCAGCAGCGGAGCTCCAGAGTCAAGCAATGACACATGCGACGATGGTTGATCCTTCGTGAGTTGTAGCAGCGAACAGGTCTGCGGCCCAGGAGTTATTCTGGCAATCTCCCTCTCGCCATCCAAATTCAAGCAATTACGTTCTTTTCAGGCGGTGTCTTTTCCAGCAAACAAATCCACCTGTTTTGGGTCCAATCTCATGACACAAACTCCAAATGATCTCAAATTCGAAAACCCATAGTCCTACAAGTTTGGATCTGTGAGGTAGTTTGTTTTAAGTCAAGGATTCGTGATGATCTTGTGTTTCGAAGTTAACCCGTGATAGTTTTAGTTTTGTTTTAGAGTACCCATGGCGTTTGGACTGCGGTTCGAAAAAATCAAGTTTAATCGGAGTCAAACTAGCAAGGATTAGGATTATCTTTTGGTGAGTTCCATTATTGGTGAACTTTAGAAGGTTTTGTGTTGTTTAGGCTTGTGACAAGTTCTTTTAGTGTTTTGAGCGTTACCCATAGTTTTTGAAATTGAATTAATTCGACATCGAATCAGCAAGCTTTCGGTTCTATTTTGGTAAAGGTTAAGGGGGTAAGACTCTGTTTTGGTAAGACTCCTAAACCCAATAGGACTTATGGGTAAATTATTAGAAACATGGATTATGATTTATTGGAGACCCGTAAGCCTTTAAATTCAATTTTGGATTTTAGATTATTCTCCAGTTTAAGTACTTTTTGGATAAGTTGTAAATCAGACCAATCGAGGTTGAAGGCTATGAGACTTTCTTTTGGGTAAATTCTCTTTGAACCTTCTTGAGTAAGTTGAATTGTTAGAATTAAAATTTAAGAAGATTTTTGTTAAGTGTTGGGTTAAAAAAAAAAAAAGTAAATGTCAATCATTATTTTCCTTTGAATTTGCTCTAGGTGGTGCAAAGTGATTTCTATGACGAATTGGCTATATCTCTTTCTTTTTGGCTAATTTGTTATGCTAAGAGGTAAGTAGCCAATTGGACCAAACCCCCTTTAAGGTCTTGGATAAGATTATCCATATTTTGGAAGGCTATGATTGTATAAGCATGACCTGAATTTTTGTATGTGAAATGTGATGAGTTTGACTTATTTGTTCTTTGTAATTTTCTTGACCTTGAGATTTGCCTAAGTATGTTTAGCATGAGGATTTTGAGGGGTTTGATTTTGGAGTGGGTTGCTCATGGATGTAAGTGTTTTAGCATGGTTAGGGGCCTTAGTTAAATGATGTTTGTGCTTAAGACTCATGTATGATTTCATGAGAGCCTTAGTTAAAGGTGTGATTAGCCTAAGACCTTGTTTGCTACTTACATTTACCTTCACCATGTCATGTATGTTTCCTTGAATGCTTCTACGTATGATTTCATGTAAGATCCCATGGATGTTCCATGTTTACAGCTTGAGGGTCACTCTCCTCATGTTACAGCTTGAGGGTCACTCCCTTCATAGTTAGAATGCATGTTTTCATGGTTATTGTGTTGTGAAAGGTCTAGCTCTACTAGGGGCCGCTAACTACCATCTAGTGGCGCTTTGCCTTACATAACTATTACTCACAATATCATAGTTGGTTTTGAAGGAGTTAATATTAAGAATGCAGAAGCAATTTTGGATCTTAAGCACTCTAATTTGATCAATTTTATCATACAAAAAAACATGCTCAAAACTGGAAAAACAGAGAATAAGAACACATACCTTTGTAGCTCAAAATTCTCTTAATCCGTGGGCTTTCTTTGAACACAAACCAGTGGTGGACCTCCTCTAGAGTCTTCCCTACTATCCTCAGACCTTGGAACATATTGTGGAATCTTTGATTGAGAGAATTTGGGAGAAGAATGAGTAAAGGTCTAATAACAAAGGGCTAGAGAATTTTCTTCAAAAATCTTTTTTTTTTTTTTCATTGTGTTTCTTCTCTATATATAGAAAAACCACAAGCTTCTATTTTTGCTTAGTGAAGAAGCAAACACATAGAAGATAAGGATAAACAAGAAGCTTGTTCATTAAGTAATGAATTTGGTCCATAATTCATTTCCAAATGAATTTGAATTCTCTTATAATTTTAATTCAAAATTAATATAAAATTAATTTTAAATTAAAATCAATTTTTAATTAATTAAAAATTTTAATTAATTTTAAATAAATATTTAATTTAATATCAAATATCAAATTAAATAATTGGACCAATCCCAATTTCTCAAATCGAACGTTTGAACATGAATCCTTGTTCATGTTTTAAACCGAACCAATATTTAAATCATATTTAAATATTTCCACCTCTTCTTTATCATAGTTTAATTCATAATTAAGCTATGAATTGTTAAGTATATCGCATATAATTAACGTTTTCTCCCAAATTCGAATTTGAACAATTCAAATTCTTTTCTCTCAAATTGTTACAAGGCTTAGTCCGAGCTAGTAAGGAGAACCTAATGAACCTACAGATCATGAGCTCCAACGATACGAGATTAATCGGCCAAACTCTTTAGCCTAGCTAATCAACATTCGTTAACCACCGGAACACTCCACTAAAGCCCAATGGCTGCACTCTCCTCACTGTAGATATATTTCTGTCCACTCGATATAACCATGATTAATAAGTCGATCCTTCACAGGTCGTTCGTAATTATAGCTGGGTCAAATAAACCGTTTTACCCCTATAATTACTTCTTGTTCCTTAAGTCCTACTGATCCTCTAATGAACAATTGGTTTGTGGTCCAACCAACAAACCGAATCCCTCTCGGGCCAATGAAAGGGTGGGCCCATTGTTCAAGACCCGGAGTCAGCACTTAAGGGAACAACCTCTCTACTATACCCTAAAGCGGGTATGAGTGAATTTCATCTCGCATGACTATGTTCCCATATATCTACCCGATCTTATCCCCAAAATGGGAGGCTTATTGAGTCGGCGATCTCGGGCCACTCTCACCCATGCAAATCTAAGGATAAACCCGAATAAACAGGAGTTCATAGCACGCTCAGGATTAAGATCGAGTTACCTAGGTCATCGTATGAATATAGTCAGTTAAGACAGTAAACGGAGTTATAAAGTCTAAGTGGCTATTTCGCGGTTCGGTCTTATACAAGCTCTTTGCATAGGACGCCCCCACTCGCATGTCTCCACATGAACGATTCAGGATCACATCGTTAGTACTATACTAAGTGGGCCACGTCCATAGTGTCCCCAGAATAAGGTACCCAGCCTTATCCTTATACTATAGATCATTTTGGCTATTACTCGAACTTGATCCACTTTTATGTCATACATAAAGTTCAAGTATACATACTATAGCCAAGGGTTCTTAGTTCATTGGATTTGGGTTATAGAATACACAATTCACTTTATTCAATAACACATTTACTGAATAAACCTCAATAACATCTTTATAGTAAAATAGAATATACATTCAGTTTACAAAACCACGAGTTTTAGGACACAAAACCCAACAAACTCCCACTTTGACTAAAACTTCAGTGGAGTCAAACATGCTGAGGTTAAAAACTGCCCTACTGTACAACCCGTAGTCCTAGACTCTTTAGGTGTCCCTCAAACACTTTAGCCGTGAGGGGCTTTGTAAACGGATCAGCAATGTTGTGCTCCGAAGGGATCTGCGTGACGATCACGTCTCCTCGTTGCACAATCTCCCTGATGAGATGATATTTGCGCTCTATAAGCTTTCCGCTCTTATGGCTTCTAGATTCTTTAGAATTTGTCACTGCACGACTATTATCACAATAAAGGGTGATATGCAAATTCATATTTGGAACAACTTCCAAATCAGTAAAGAATTTCCTAAGCCATACAGCCTCCTTCGCTACTTCGCAAGCTGCGACATACTCAGCCTCCATGGTGGAGTCAGCAATACAACCTTGCTTTATACTTCTCCAAACTATTGCTCCTCCATTAAGAGTGAACACTGATCCCGATGTGGATTTCCTTGAATCTACATCGGTCTGAAAATCAGAGTCAGTGTATCCTGTAAGGATCAGATCCTTCGCGCCATACACAAGCATATAGTCCCTCGTTCTCCTAAGATATTTGAGGATGTTTTTAACGGTAGCCCAATGATCAAATCCTGGATTGGACTGATACCTGTTGACAATTCCCACTGCATAGCATATGTCGGGTCGAGTACACAGCATGGCATACATCAGACTACCGACAACTGATGCATAAGGAATGCGTCTCATATCCTCAACTTCTTGAGGTGTCTTAGGACACTGTTCCTTCGACAAATGAATTCCATGTCTGAAAAGTAATGAACCCTTCTTGGAATTCTGCATCTTATATCTAACCAACATTTTGTCAATATAAGATGTCTGAGACAATGCTAGCGTTTTGTTCTTGTGATTCCGAACAATTTGAATTCCAAGGACAAACTGAGCCTCCCCCAAATCTTTCATTTGGAATTGGGTCGCTAGCCATTGCTTTACGTCACTCATGAATCCTACATCATTTCCAATGAGTAGGATATGATCTACGTATAAGACTAAGAAAGCTACAGTAGTATTGACTATCTTCTTGTAAACACAAGGTTCGTCAATATGCTGTTCAAAGCCATAAGATTTAATCGCAGTATTAAATCTTATATTCTAGGATCTAGATGCTTGCTTTAATCCATAGATGGATCGTTTAAGCTTGCAAACCTTTTGCTCTTGACCCTGAATTATGAACCCCTCTGGTTGAACCATATAGATACTCTCTTCAAGATTACCCTGTCTTGACATCCATTTGCCAAATTTCATAATCATAAAACGTGGCAATGGACAAGAGTATTCTAATCGACCTAAGCATGGCAACAGTGGAGAAGGTTTCTTCATAGTCCACCCCTTCCCTCTGGGTATAACCCTTTGCCACAAGTCGAGCCTTAAAGGTTTGCACCTTACCAGCTAGGTCTTGTTTCCTCTTGTAGATCCACTTGCAACCGATAGGTCTTTCACCATCTGGTTGGTCTACAATTTCCTAGACTGAATTGAAGTACATTGACTCCATTTCGAGGTCCATGGCTTTAATCCACTGGTCCTTATCTATGTCATTCATTGCCTGTTTATAGGTCAATGGATCCTCAATGCCATCATTAGGTATGACGACCTGGGTTTCAGTCAAATCCATGTAACGGTCGGGTTGTCTAACATCCCTCCCACTACGTCGAGGCATTCTCAACTCTTGAGAAGGACCAGCTTGATCAACAACTTTTGTTGATTTGTAGCTTCCCCAGAAAATTCGCTCAATACAATTCTACTTCGAGGCCGATGATCTCTTATGTGGTCTTCCTCTAAGAACGTGGTGTTTGTCGACACAAGAACCTTGTCCTCTTGAGGATCGTAAAACAGACCACCTTTCGTTTCCTTGGGGTATCCTATGAATAGGCATAATTTTGAACGTTGTTCAAATTTCTTTGGATTGGGCACTAGCACATGTGCCGGGCACCCCCAAATCCTGAAGTGACGTAAACTTCCTTTACGCCCTCTCCATAACTCATAAGGTGTTTCTGAAACACTCTTAGAGGGAACCATGTTCAAAATATATACAGCAGCCTCTACTGCATATCCCCAAAACGAACTAGGCAGTTGAGCATAGCTCATCATATACCGAACCATGTCTAACAAGGTTCTGTTTCTCCTCTCGGATACGCCATTCTGCTGAGGTGTACCGTGCGCTGAGAGTTGGGATACGATTCCATGTTCTATCATATAGTCCTGGAATCTCAAATCCATATACTCTCCACCTCGATCTGATCGAAGTGTTTTAGTCGTCTTACCTAATATGTTCTCAACCTCTGTCTTATACTCCTTGAACTTTTCAAGGGCTTCGGACTTATGATGTATTAGGTAAAGATAGTCGTACCTTGAGTAATCATCTATGAAACCGATGAAGTATTCATACCCTCCTCGAGCTTTGACATTCATTGGACCACAGAGATCCGAATGTACAAGTTCTAAGGGTTCTTTGGCCCTATAACCTTTTTCAGAAAAAGGTCGTTTGGTCATTTTTCCCTCAAGACAAGACTCACATGGTGGTAAGGAGTTGTCTTCTAACTGACTTAGGAGACCACTCTTAACCAATCTCCCAATCCTATCGAGATTAATGTGGCCTAGTCTCAAGTGCCAAAGATAGGTACTTGGAGAAAATTTCTGCCTTTTATTTTGAGTATCAGCTATTTTAAACATCTCGGTGTTCAAAATAGCTTTTACCTCTGTTGGTCTTAACACATATAAGTTGTTTTCAAGTTTAGCAGAACATATTCGTACACCTCTTTTGCAAATGAACACTTCGTTATAATCAAAAGATACTTTATATATATGTTCAAGCAAACAAGAGATAGATACAAGATTTCTTTTGATTCCAGGAACCAAAAGTACATTTTCTAGTAAAATGAATCTATCTCTAAACAACAACTTCATCGCTCCCACTACACTGGCTGAGACAACCTCTCCAGTTCCAACCTTGAGAGTTATCTCACCATCTGCTAGCTGCCTCCAGGAACTTGTTTCCTGAAAAGAAGAACAAACATGGTTAGTGGCTCCTGAATCTAATATCTAGGTGGAATCATCATGTTCTTCTAAACATGTTTCAACAACAAGTAAATCATATTTACCTTGTCTTTCCTTCTCAGCTTTCTTTTCTGCAAGGTACTTTGGGCAATTCCTCTTCCAATGCCCATCTTCACCACAGTGGAAACATTTTCCTTTATCTGTGGTTTTAGCCTTGCGTTTATTCATGGCGGGAGTTTTTCCCTTCCCTATATCATTCTTCTTCTTTTGAATACCTTTATTCTTAGAAAAAGAAGAACCAGACTTAGTACCAGAGGACGATCCTCTTGGGAACTTCTTCGAAGTGACAACATTTGCCTTCTTCTCTTTTCCCTTTGTTTTCATCAGGGAATCGAAAGTCTGTAGCTCGTTGAGGAGAGTAATCAGATTATACTCTATCTTGTTCATCACCGCATTGGTGCGGAACTGTAGGAAGCTCTTCGGAAGAGATTCCATTATAAAGCTAACCTGACTTTTCTCATCAATGACAGCTTCGTTTACTTCTGCCACGTTGAAGTGGACCATCATGTTAAGGACATGCTCCCTAACAGAAGTTCCCTCCTTCATACGGGAGTTGTAAACATTCTTGAGAGCATCATGACGGATCGATGAGGACAGTTGTCCAAACATCGCCTATAATGATCCCATGATCTCCTTAGCGGTAATCTTGCTCTCATGTTTCTTAGATAGCACATCAGATATGCTGGCTAAGATATAGACTCGGGCTTTGTCATTAGCCCTAGTCCATCTGTCAAATGCATCCCGAACAATTTGGTTTGCAGACAAGCTGGGAGGGGGAGGACATTCCTTTATTAAGACAAACCTTAGATCATCGATAACTAGAATCATATTCAAGTTCGATTTCCAGGTCACGTCGTTATCGTCGTTTAACTTATCGGAGGCTAGTAACTGAATTAAAGAGCTCGACATACTGAAAAATAGAACATATTCTATTAGTGAATTGCTTCTAACACATTACATGCATCCAATTAAGAATTTTAGCAAAAGTAATAATGTACCCATAAACTCATTATTGTTTTTACATCGATACTTCAGTGAGTCAGAGCAACCGCTACCGAATTGGAAAGTCAAAGCTGGGAATGGACCTAGGAGACCCTATCCATTTCTGGAGTTTGAGTTGTTTCGACTCCCATGTTACATCACTCTGAATGGATGGTGCTACTTCGGGTGGCTGCAGGCGGAACATGGGAATCTCAGGTCCAACCTAATGGAGGAGACCGTAGGATGTGTTGACACACTTCCTTCTCCCACTTACTATAAATACTTTCTCCATTCACCTTGCTCTTGATTTATGCAAACACCATCCAAATGGGGATGCCCTATTGACATCACGAGGCCGAGCATAAATCTCACGGTGTGAACTTTGCGGAGAGCATAAGAGGAAATTGATATATCATATATACCTTTTCACTCCCACTAAGTATTTTAGACGGTTTGGGTATAAATATACTTAGGCATATTCCAGGTAAGACAATATAACCTGAGTTTAGGTAAAAACCATTTTTACCTATGATGTCTAGGTGATAAACGCTTTAAAACCTTTCATCTCATGCGTGCATGCTCATAAAAATGGGTTAACATAACTCAAGGACCAGATCGATCCCCAGGTAGGAGGTGTTCCGTAAACCGTCAGCTTAAATACCCCCAGCCTTAGACAGGATCTCACCAGGTTAGTTCTCTTGTAACCTTACTTTTACAAGTTGTCGACCTATTTTAACTATTAAAACGGATCGATTCCTTATTCCTAATTGAATTGGAATTTGTTAATCCTAAATGAGCATGCCTTTATCTTTGTTATAGATTTTAATTGTCTATCTCATTTTATAACAATTATAAAAGGAGACAACCTATAACATGCTTCCAACAATGAACATAACAATTATATTCTACTAAGGCAACTTTATGTTGTATGTTTAATTATTAATTAATATAACACTTATATTAATTTATAATTAAAACATATAACATTTGTTTCATAAATTAATATAACTCTTATATTAATTTTCATGAAACCCCAAACATGCATACTATATATTATAACACTTATAACATACTTTCAATGCATGGAGCATGCTTCCTATGGTGGGATTTTAAAATCTATATGGCATACTTTATGCACATACAAACAGGGATTTAATTAAAACATACATTCACAATGCATAATTAATTAAACACACTAAAGTGGACCGGTTTTGGCATCATGGGCAAGCAAACAACCAAAATTATTACAAGAATAATTTAATAACTAGGTTGAGACGCTTCCGAACACTTCGAACCGCCCCGAACCAGCTTGAAAAAGCTTGAACCGGCCTTCAATACAGCAGAACAAGACTGAAACCACCTGAACCGGACCAGATAGCTTCATTCGGGCAAAACCGGGGCCAAACTTACCTGAACCGGACCGAACCAAGGCTGAACCGAACCCCAAGAGGCTGGAGAGTGAGGAACCGGTATGAACCAAGCCCGAACCGGACCGAAAATGACTGAACCAGACCTCTTCTTCAACCACTTCGTGAACCGGTTTTTGCTGGAAAAAAACAGCAGCTTCTGCTCTGTTTTCCAGCTTGACCTTTCGAGCTTCTCTCTTTAAATTGAAGGCCTTCTCGAACTTGAATCGACTCGAACCTTTTTCAGACTCTTCTTCACACATTAAAGCCCATACACGCTTAGGAAATTACAAAACGGACTACAAATTGAAACTCAATTTTGATGCCAAAACAGAAAGTACCACTTTAGACGCCCAGAAAATTCGATTTCAAAAACATACCCACCAAGCTCAAATTGAATCAAATTGAGTGCTCAAAATTGCTCTGATACCAATTGAAGGAGTTAATATTAATAATGAAGAAGCAATTTTGGATTTTAAACACTTTAATTTGATCAATTTTATCATACAAAAAAACATGCTCAAAACTGGAAAAACAGAGAATAAGAACACATACCTTTGTAGCTCAAAATTCTCTTAATCCGTGGGCTTTCTTTGAACACAAACCAGTTGTGGACCTCCTCTAGAGTCTTCCCTACTATCCTCAGACCTTGGAACAGATTGTGGAATCTTTGATTGAGAGAATTTGGGAGAAGAATGAGTAAAGGTCTAATAACAAAGGGCTAGAGAATTTTCTTCAAAAATCTTTTTTTTTTTTTCATTGTGTTTCTTCTCTATATATAGAAAAACCACAAGCTTCTATTTTTGCTTAGTGAAGAAGCAAACACATAAAAGATAAGGATAAACAAGAAGCTTGTTCATTAAGTAATGAATTTGGTCCATAATTCATTTCCAAATGAATTTGAATTCTCTTATAATTTTAATTCAAAATTAATATAAAATTAATTTTAATTCAAAATTAATTTTAATTCAAAATTAATATAAAATTAATTTTAAATTAAAATCAATTTTTAATTAATTAAAAATTTTAATTAATTTTAAATAAATATTTAATTTAATATCAAATATCAAATTATATAATTGGACCAATCCCAATTTCTCAAATCGAACGTTCGAACATGAATCCCTATTCATGTTTTAAACCGAACCAATATTTAAATCATATTTAAATATTTCCACCTCTTCTTTATCATAGTTTAATTCATAATTAAGCTATGAATCGTTAAATGTATCACATATAATTAACGTTTTCTCCCAAATTTGAATTTGAACAATTCAAATTCTTTTCTCTCAAATTGTTACAAGGCTTAGTCCGAGCTAGTAAGGAGAACCTAATGGACCTACAGATCATGAGCTCCAACGATACGAGATTAACCGGCCAAACTCTTTAGCCTAGCTAATCAACATTCGTTAACCACCGGGACACTCTACTAAAGCCCAGTGGCTGCACTCTCTTCACTGTAGATATATTTATGTCCACTCGATATAACTATGATTAGTAAGTCGATCATTCACAGGTCGTTCGTAATTACAGCTGGGTCAAATAAACTGTTTTACCCCGATCCTCTAATGAACAATTGGTTTGTGGTCAAACCAAAAAACCGAATCCCTCTCGGGCCAATGAGAGGGTGGGCCCATTGTTCAAGACCCGGAGTCAGCACTTAAGGGAACAACCTCTCTACTAAACCCTAAAGCAGGTATGAGTGAATTTCATCTCGCATGACTATGTTCTCATCTATCTACCCGGTCTTATCCCCAAAATGGGAGGCTTATTGAGTCGGTGATCTCGGGCCACTCTCACCCATGCAAATCTAAGGATAATCCCGAATAAACAGGAGTTCATAGCACGCTCAGGATTAAGATTGAGTTACCTAGGTCATCGTATGAATATAGTCAATTAAGACAGTAAACGGAGTTATAAAGTCTAAGTGACTATTTCGCGGTTCGGTCTTATACAAACTCTTTGCATAGGATGCTCCTACTCGCATGTCTCCACATGAACGATTCAGGATCACATCGTTAGTACTATACTAAGTGGGCCGCGTCCATAGTGTCTCCAGAATAAGGTACCCAGCCTTATCCTTATACTATAGATCATTTTGGCTATTACTCGAACTTGATCTACTTTTATTGTAAACCCGAGATTTTTCCTTGAAATTTCTTAAAAAAAATAATAAGAGAAAGGGATAAGGGAAAACAATAAGGAGCTAGGTGTTTGGTATGTTTTGTTTTAAAAAAAAATAATAATTAAATAAGTTTTCTAACCCATTTTCTCCCATTTGCTTCTTTTTTATTAAAGAAAAATAGGGCATTTCATGGGAGAAGGTGGAAGAAAGAGGAAAAGAGAGCTTGCTGGGGTTGGAAGTTGAAGAAAAGGGGGAAAACTCAGCACAAGCCTCCATGGCAACTAGGTGATCAACTCTACTCACTACTGATGTTTAGAACGTTTTGAACTCCACAAGAAGAGTTAAGAGGTGAGGTTTGATTTTCTTGAAAGTTAACCCATTTTCGAACAAATTTTGTGAAGGAAGCTCGAGCAAAATCGGACTTTAAATTATTGATTTGTGAAGGGGAAGTCAGAGGAGAGATTTTACTATCAAATCTAAGAAACCTCTGGTGTTTGAGACATACTGATCTGTAGGATTTGAATCATAAGCTCCATTAGGTATGGTTGGAAATATTATTTAATTTCCTATAACTTTTATGAAGAATTCGTGAGTAAAACATGATTGGAAGTGGCTTTAAAATTCAGGTCAAGTGTGGTGTGCAGCAGACAAACGATTCTGGAAATTTCAGAAGCTTAATTTTAGGGAAGTCGTTTTTGAGGTATTTACGGACACATCCTTTGGGAATTTCGATTCCATTCCTTCAGATAAGTTTTAGAGGGTTCAAAAAGGAAGAGTTTGGTATAAAGTACATCATTTTTAGCTAAGTAATGAAGAAGTTATGAGTATGTGAAGTTAGAGTATGAAATCTGCATAATGCTGGGAAATAGATGGAGTGATATTTGTAATCTTAAGTTTGAAAGTCTTGAGATTGAAGTTCTAATGCTTGGTTGTGGTTTATTTTTTTTACAGGCCAAGAGAAAGTAGGTCAAGTTTATGGGCCGAGGATCTAGTTTTAACACTGTGAGTGACAAAACGAATTTCGAAAACGATTTCTACGCCTGAATTTATGTTTATGGAAATATAAGACTTCCTAAGAAGGAATTAGTTTAAATGCTTTATGTTTTTTTTAAACATTAAACACATCCTTATGAGCATACATGGTTTCCTAGGAAATGATTAAGATATTGAGCCCGAGGCTGTATAATACCGTGTGCACACAGGTCATTTTCTGTTGTCAACGTTGAGTGTACTCCGTGACAACAATGCTGTCGTGAGAGTTGGGCGGGGCCCACTACGAAAAAGACAATGGGAGTGCTGGGCGGGCCCCACTACATCGTAGAATGAATGTTGGTTGTACTGGGCGTGCCCTACACAACATAGATTGTCATACGGTTTTTCCTTAAATGGTTAATATTCTTGATATGCATTGTGAGTTTTTAATGACATACCTGCTGATGTGCTGAAAGGAAAAACTATTGTGACTATACATTTATATTTAACGCTTGAATACAGATTCATATGCTCATAGATTATCAGGTTTTATGATTTGCGAGTTAGTAGCTTAAACTAAGTCACTCGCTGAGCCTTATAGCTCATTCTTTCAATGTTTTCCAACTTTTCAGGTAGAGATCGAGCTCCCGGTGCCTGAGATCCTGCCATAGTCTGCCGAGCACTCTCTAAGTTTGATATTTTGTACGTGGGTGGGGTTTTGTAGTGAGTCCGTATATACATTGTAGATATTTTGGAAGGAACGTATAGTCATGTTCATGTATGCACTAGTGGTGGTGGTTGTGTAAATCATGGTTGGGTATATTTTGGGTTGTAGTGCTCTCTACCCGTTCTAATTTTCAAGTGAGGTTTAAGTAGAGTCGCTCCTTATGTACATATAGTAATTTACAAAGTTCCGCTGTGTTGTGTTTAAAGTATTTCATATGCCAGCATAGTATGTTTATCAGATGTTACAAAGTCACAGGTATCGTTAGAAAGGTAAACGATGTCTGATGGCTTCACGCTATCTTCCGGGCTAAGTTAGCGGTTAGTTCGGGAGGGGGTGTGACATTTATGTCATACATAAAGTTCAAGTATACATACCATAGCCAAGGGTTCTTAGTTCATTGGATTTGGGTTATAGAATACACAATTCACTTTATTCAATAACACATTTACTGAATAAACCTCAATAACATCTTTATAGTAAAATATAATATACATTCAGTTTACAAAACCACGAGTTTTAGGACACAAAACCCAACAGGTTTAGCTTGGGGTAAGTTAATTGTTCAATTAGACAGGAAATCACTATTTTTTTATAGCTAAAGGTTTTTATGCATCGACACCCAACATTTATGTTAAGTCAAGACCCACATGTTTTAGCACTTTGACTATGCTTATGTATTTGAAGTTTCAACCCCCTCAAGTGGGGCTACTTACTGAGTATTTTTATACTCACCCATTGATAGGACAAAAATAGTCCTATTTTATTCATGCTAGTTCGATAGCTTTTATGTGTTTTAATGATCATTTTGTAGGGAATCGAGCAAGAGGTGTATTTTGGAAGGTTTCATCCAATTGGGGTTAATTTGAGTCAATTTAGAGGTCATTCGAGCAACTGAGTGAAGATTAGAAGTGAAATGACCAAAATGCCTCTGACAAAGTTTACACAAGCATCGAGCAAACCTCGCAATGACGCTACGATGAGCTCTAAAATCGCTGGTAGTGTCTCGACAATACTTCAATTTGTATAAAAGGAAAATTTTCCCCTTTGGGTCATGAAGCCCCATTTTGTACAGCCGCCATGGGCTTCCTCTCCCACCATCTTTACTGTTTTTCATAGTTTTAGGCTTAGATTAGTGTTTGTGATTGATCCTTGGTGTCAAGCAACGTCGATTCGATGTTTTTCTAGGCTTTCAACACCGATTCGGGCTTGATTCATGTTAGACTTATGTAAACTTTGTGAGATTTGAGTTTAATTTACATATCATTACCATTTTAGCATGTTTTGTTTCTTGATTCAATTATATAATGTTTTAGCATGTTAGAATTGACGACTCTCGCATGTTTTAAACGTTCAATGTTAGCTAGAACTTCATTTTCGCTTTGTATTGATTTCTTGTACGTTTAAGTAGCAAAGAAGTCGCATCGTGTGTGCATAGTAGGGAGCTTCCTCACTGTGTAGTTGGCACGATAGGCTTTAGAAATAAAGTGGCTAGCTGATTAATTAGGATCTGATTAATTAATTAGATCTAACCAATCTTGTGCTTAATGCGATCGGTTTAGGGGACATGGAACTCTATCGTGCCCAACCTTTAGAGTCAATTTAGGATTGAAACGATGCTAGGTTGAATTAGTCTCCTAAGGGATTACGGGCTTTAGGCGGCTTTTTCGTCAAGGTCGGTTAGGGGCTAAAGCATAATTGATGCATGTTTCATGAGATTCAATGAGCAAGGGTATATAATCAACCCGACGATTTTTCCAAATTGGTGCCTAAGGTGAAATCTTTATCTTTACTACTTTTAGTTTAGTTCTTCTGTCTGTCTCTTTTATGCTAAACCCCCAAGTCAGTGTCAATCTGTGTCGTTAAGAAATCCAATTGATAGAAATCATTTATTTGGTTCCTTGTGGTTTGACCCGGTCCACTGTTAATTACTACAAGTAGTTAATTTTAGATCGGTAGTTATAAATTGTATTTGATGAGCCTTCAACAAGCTCTTTCAAATTGGCGTTGTTGCTGGAAAACCGCCAATTAAATTGATTTCTTGATTTTGTTTTCTTATTTTAATTAAAAAAAAATTTTAAAAAAAAAAGTTATCCTTGTTCTTTTTATGGCTGGCAATTTCAGAAATTTTGAAGGAGTTGCCTTGTACGACATGGCCATGATCTTCACGGTCCTAAATGAGATCGTTCGTATGGATGTCAGGAGGAGCAGTAAAGCCCGAGCCCCCAATCTTCAGGTTTAGGTATGTCTTTAAAGGCTTGATTAATCAAGTTGCTATTAACAATCTCCGAATTCAACATAGCACTCTCTGATTTCGAGAGGAGATGGTTGGGATACGAAGCCTAGGTGACCTCATCTCCAGTTGACTGATCCAGTGGAAGAGTTGGAGAGTCCTCAAGAGCAACCATCTTTAGACATCCCTGAGGTACATAGTTGTGAGGTTGATTTTGAATTTAATGAAGAAATTTGTTTGCCATTTGAGGAATAGGCATGTGAGGCAAATGAGGAAGTTGAGCTTTAGTTCCACACGAAAGACCTGAGTCTATTACGGCCTTTGGTTCCTCTTTATTATGTGAATGTTCTTCTTCCTTGTCCCACGAGTTAGAGTCAAGAGTCTGTTTTCTTTGATCCCTCTATTTTTTTTGTTTTTAGAGACGAAAAATTACAAAAAAACTTGCATTTCTAGAGCCCATCAGAAGTTGAAGAGCTTGCTATGTGCAGTGGGCTTTGTGGATTCGAGGAAGAAAGGACCGAAGAAATGAGAGAACTTCTACGTGCCCTGACGCATGCCACATGACAAGTCGAGCAATCGACTATAAAAATTTGTGTCACACCCCCTCCTGAACCACCTGCTAACTTAGCCCGGAAGATGGCGTGAAGCCAACAGACATCGTTTCCTCCCTAACGATACCTGTGACCCTGTTATACCTGATAAACATACTATACTTGAAATATAAGTTACTCAAACACAACACAGCGGAAACTTGGTAAACGTTACCAAGTATACATATAGGGCGGTTCTGGTAAAGACCCCTGTGGAACAACCAACACGGGTAGGGGTACTACAACTCAATATATCACGAACCAAGATTTACATAACCAAGACTCCTAGCTTCGTACACACACATAACTACACATCCCTATTACGATATGTACATTACGAGCAGACTTGCTGTACTACACCATCCACATACAAAAATATCAGACTCGTAGAGCTTCCAGCAGGCTATGGCAGGATCTCAGGCACCGGGAGCTCGATCTCTACCTGAAAAGTTGGAAAACATTGAAAGAATGAGCTGGGAAGCTCAGTGAGTGACTAGGTTTAAAGCAATTATCTCATAAATCATAACATTTGGCAAACTACAAGCATATGTGTCGGCAGACAAGTGTTAAATATAAACTTATAAGGACAATAGCTTCTTCCAGAAATCCAGCAAGTATGTCATTTAAATCTCGCTAGCATATCCAGAGTATTCATCATCTAAAACATATAATAAACTAGGTTGTGTAAGACACGCTCAATACAATCCAACAATCACTCTACGATGTAGTGGGGCCGCCCGGCACTCCCATCGTCTTTGTCGTAGTGGGGCCCGCCCAGCACTCACGACAGCATTGTTGTCACGGAGTACACTCAACGTCGACAACAGGAAATGATCTGTGTGCACACGGTACTATACAGCCTCGGCTCAGAATCTCAAACATTTACTCATTCGGGTCTCATAGAAACACATGAAAACCTTTGACACTACTTGCTAACACATGTTGGCCCGAAATTATGGTATTCTCACTAGTTCAGGTAAAATAGTAAACATATGCTCACAACGAACAATTAAATCATTTCTAGGAAACCATATATGCTCGTAAATACGTGTTCAAGAGACATAAAGTCTTTAAGTAAAATTACTCTTAGAAAGTCTTTTATTTTTGTAAGCGTAAGTTCAAGCATAGAATACACTTTCGAAATTCGTTTTGTCACTCACAGTGTTAAAAGTTAGAACCTCAGCTCGTACACTTGACCTATTTCCTCTTGGCCTGCCAAATAACCAGAAACCAGGCATTAGAACACAATTCTTTGCACTTCAAACTTAAGATTATACATATCCATTAACTAATTCCAGCATATCACAGATTTCATACCCTAAGCTCCCTTACTCATAACTTTTTCATTACTTGGCCAAAGATGATGTACTTTATACCAAGCTCTTCCTTTTTGAACCCTCTAAAACTTATCTGAAGGAATGAAATTGAAATTCCTAAAGGATATGTCCGTAACTACCTCGAAATCTACTTCCTACAAAATAGGTTTCTGCACTTTCCAGACTCGTTTCCCTGCTGCACCCTGAACTTAACATGAATTTTAAAGCAACTTCTAGTCAATTTCTAACCACGACTTCTTCATGAAAGTTATATGAAATTAAATTATCTTTCCAACCATACCTAATACAGCTTCTAATTCGAAGTCCACAGATCAGCACATCCCAAAAACCAGAGGTTCCCCGGATTTGACAGCAAAAACATTCCTTCAAATCCCTCTTCACAAATCATTAACATAACATCAGATTTTTCTCGAGATTCCTTCACGAAAATTGTTCTAAAATGTGTTAAATTTCAAGGAAATCAAACCTCACCTCTTAATACTTCTTGTGGAGCTCAGAATGATCCAAACATCAGATGTAGTCAGGATTGATCACAAACTTTGTCATGCAACTTGAATTGGACTTTTCCCTTTCTTCTTCAACTTCAACTTCAGCAAAACACCTTTCTTCTTTCTCTCACCCTCTCCCACGAAACCCTCTTCTTCTCCTTGGTAAATAAGATGCAAGATGGGTAGTTAAATATATATTTGTAAAATGAATATAAAAAACCTCACACTTTCTTTCTTTTTTTTTTCCCCTTTTTCCTATTTCCTCCTTTTCTTTTTTCCTTTTTTTTTTAAAAACAAAACCCCACACATTTTATCCCAAACAAATGTTTTAAACACATTTTTTTTAGAAAAAATTCAAGGATAAATCTCATGAAATCTCGGTTTTACAATTTGTGCTTCTTGGAGGCAGCCAGGCTTTAAAATTTTCTTGTTTTCTTTTATTGCTTTCTGTTTTTTCCTTTTCCGTAGCATAGCTTTGTTTCTGTTTTGTAGTTAATAAGTTGACCTTTAGGAAGAAATTTTATCATTCTTGGATGCTAGAGACGTACCACCACCCACCTACGTGCTGAGTTATCAAGGGAGGTTTTTGTTCCCCTTTATCTTTGTCTTTATGCTTTCACTAAGATACATTGAGGACAATGTAGATTTTAACCTGGGGGTGGTTGTATGTTGATTTGAGCATACGTTGAGTCCTGAGCATCTAAGTTTTGACAATTTAGCTTTTGAGGAAATTTTGAAAATTTTAAAAAAAAAATTGAGCGTATATTGACTACTTTTCATGTTGGTTAAGTCCTTGAGCACCTGAGTTCGAACTTTTGATTGATATGTTGAGCATGTAATTTTTGAATTCTGAATTTTTTGAGCTTGATTTGAAAGTATGCTTCTTGATTAGGACGATCCATGAGATGCTTGCAATAGCTTGTTGTTTGGATTTTGATGAAGCATAAAGCATGTTGTCCTAATTTTAGCACATTTAAAAAAAATGATTTTCTTGCATTTTGAGCACATTAGCTTACCTATGTTTGTCTTGAAGGCCTAGGGTTGTTTATGGAGCCTTGATGTCTATTGTCACTCCAATAGGCTTAAGGACTAGGTTGATGGTCGATTTTTTATATGAAAGTCTGTAATGTCTTACTCGGGGAAAAAGTGTATTTATTTTCCTGCAAGAAAGAAAAGAAAAGATGAGCTTAAAAAGAAAATCATTCTTGAGAAATAAAAGAAGAGAAAATAATAATAATAATAAGCTTGTAATGAGTAGAGTGATTGAGGGTAAAAAGAGCTACCTCCGTCATAATCAGTTAGGTCAACCATTGAGCGAGTGCTCTGGATAAGGATCCCTACAGTAGTTGTGTGAAAACTAGTGCCCTTGAGTCAAAAGAATGCAAGTTTAGGGAGCTTTTGTATTTGTTTCAGGCAGTAAAGCATTGGTTTCTTGATTTTTTTATGGCTTGATAGCTAGTCCTTTGAACCAGTGTAGGGAAAAGATAGATTGAGGACCCTATAAACCCACCTCGTGCTGGTAAAGATCATATTAGAAAAGCTAAGCGCGCACACACACAAGAAATTATCAAAAAAGTTTTTAAATTTTCTCATGGATGGATTGTGCATTGAGCTTTGCTTCTTCTTTTTTGTAAATGATTAGTTATTTTGAGCATTGAGATTAGAGTCATGAACATGCAACCAATGAGTCTTATATTTACTATTTTGTTTGTTCCTTGCTCGAGGACTAGCAAGATTTAGGTTGGGAGTAATTTGATAGGACGAAAATAGTCTTATTTTATTCATGTTAATTCATGCTAGTTCGATAGTTTTTATGTGTTTTATTGATCATTTTGTAGGAAATCGAGCAAGAGGTGTATTTTGGAGCATTTGCATCCAATTGGAGTTAATTCGAGTCAATTTGGAGGTCATTCGAGCAACTGAGTGAAGATTATAAGTGAAATGATCAAAATACCCCTGACGAGAGCATCTCAATGCTGATGAGAGAGTCAAGATGCTGATAGAAGACAGAATGCGCGATAACAGGACAACGTCGAGATGCTATCGCAATCAAGCGTCGAGTAGACCTCACGATGATGCTGCGGTGAGCCCCAAAAATGCTGGTAGTGTCTTGATGCTACTTCAATTTGTATAAAAGGGGATTTTTCCCCTTTAGGTCATGAAGCCCCATTTTGTACAGCCGCCATGGGCTTCCTCTCCCACCATCTTTACTGTTTTTCATAGTTTTAGGCTTAGATTAGTGTTTGTGAGTGATCCTTGGTGTCGGACAACTTCGGTTTGATGTTTTGCTAGGCTTTCGACACCGATTCGGGCTTGCTTCGGATTAGACTAGTGTAAACTTTGTGAGATTTGAGTTTAATTTACATATCATTATAGTTTTAGCATACTTTTAGGAATTAATGACTCTCACATGTTTTGAACGTTCAATGCTAGCTAGAACTTCGTTTATGCTTTATATCGATTTCTTGCACGTTTAAGTAGCAAATAGGCTGAGTCGTGTGTGCATAGTAGGGAGCTTCCCCCTGTGTAGTTGGCATGATAGGCTTTAGAAACAAAGTGGCTAGTTGATTAATTAGGATCTGATTAATTAATTAGATCTAACCAATCTTGTGCTTAATGCGATCGGTTTAGGGAGCATGGAATGCTATCGTGCCCAGCCCTTAAGTCGATTTAGGACTAGAATGATGCTAGATTGAATTAGTCTCATAAGGGATTAAGGGCTTTAGGCGGCTTTTCCGTCATGGTCGATTAGGGGCTAAAACGTAATTGATGCATGTTTCATGAGTTTCAATGATCAAGGTTACATAATCAACTCAATGATTTTTTCGAATCGGTGCCTGAGGTGAAATCTTTATCTTTACTGCTTTCAGTTTAGTCCTTTTGCCTATCTCGTTTATGCTAAACCCCCCCTAGTTCGTGTTAGTCATATCATTAAGAAATCCAATTGATAGAAATCATTTATTTGGTTCCATGTGGTTCGACCCAATCCACTGTGAATTACCACAAGTAGTTAATTTTAGATTGGTACTTATAAATTGTATTTGATGAGCCTTCAACAAGCACTTTCAAATTATGCTACCCTTCTTTTTTTTTCAAATGGTACATGAACTTACGAGATGTGTGGCAAGAGTGTTCAGCTTGGCGAGGCTATGGAGACAATGTCAGACCAGAGCTTCCTTAGGGTCTTAGAAAATTCATAGTTTCTTCATCCATTTGTAATTATTTAAATGCTCTTTATTCATTAACTTTTGTAAATAAATGTTTACTGGGATCTCGAATTCAAAGCATCTTTGACTTTTGATCAGTTTTTTTAATAACGAAATGTTCTATTTGGTTTATTCTAGCTTCTGCTTTATTTTCAAAAGTTCTTATTTTTGGCATGCATGTAGTAGCGACTCTCAGAAATCTAGTCTAAGAGGTTGGGTCGTTACAAAATAAATATTAACCATTTATAATTCATTATCTACCCTCATCCATCTAAAATGTATAACATTACAAATTTTGTATTTATTAAAGGATCTAGCAGAAGAATTTTATAGAAAAATAAATTCAGCTTGCCCTCACTCATATATATAGTATCATTCATTAAATAACTGAAGGAATATGACAAACTAGTAATGTGGCACAGCCTGAATGGTTACACAACCATATAGCAAACATGTGACATCTAAGGTATGCATACATGACAAAATATTATTTTTTTAAAAAATTACAACAGCTATGGTAAAAGCACAACTTTAACATTTAACAAGGAGGGTGACAAAAGCAAACTTACAAGTAATCTAAAAAAATGGAGATCTAGTGTTTATATATGCATGGGCCTTATTTGGAAATTGATATAACAGACACTATGGTCTGTATGAGAGTGAGCAGAATAACGAAGGTTGCTGCCAAGAAGGAGATAAAAGCCCATGGCGTATTGAAATAGTTGTGTTTCAATGAAGCCATCCACCTGTTTCGTCGTCTTTCACAGTGATCTTTTAAATTTTTGCTAGTATCACTGAAGCTGTTAATATCACATATAGTGATATGTTTACAAAGATCATTAAACAATTTTGCAATTTCTTCGTCACTGCCGCCAATACTATTAATTATGATTCCTTCCTTCACAAGTAAACGCACATCTTTCTCTGTGGTTATTAACTCATCTAGGAACTCAAAATAATGGATTGCATTCTTCTCTTTATCAATCTCCTCGTCACTCTCCTCGTCAATCGCCATGTCAGTCGCCTCGTCAATCTCCTCTTTAGTCTCCTCATTAATTTCCTCGTTAATCTCCTCGTCACTCTCCTCATCTTCCTTCGCACAATTCTCCATCGTAAACTGCTCAAATGCCAACAAGTTTCGCACATATGTTTCAAAGTAATCGTTAATTTCAAAAGGTGGGATTTTCAAAACCCCATCTTTGAAACTCATAATGTGTTTTTGTCCTTCTTCGTCGGCTTTCTTGAAGACAACACCAGCCTCACTAAGCTCTGTTGCAGTTGGGGGAAGGCAACTCTGTTGGTGTACAGAGTTTTCACTGGCCGATGGGACAAAGTAAAAGCTTAAGAAATCCACCAAGTGTCGTGGCATTATATTGGACATATTATAACAAACCCCACCTTTGAAACTCATAATGTGTTTTTGTCCTTTTTCGTCGGCTTTCTTCAAGACAACATCAGCCTCACTAAGCTCGGTTGCAGTTGGGGGAAGGCAACTCTGTTGGTGTACAGAGTTTTTACTTGCCGATGGAACAAAGTAAATGCTTAAGAAATCCACGAAGTGTCGTGGCTTTATTTTGGACATATTATCATGATCCTGCTCATGTAGAGATGGAAACACATGCCAATCGAGAAATTCGTGTACAACTTTTTCCAAGGAGACATTTTTCTCAGAGCTCGGTGAAACAAGATCAAATAGACCTTGAAGAACAAAGAAAGGAAGTTGATTCTCAAGCTTTATCAAGTCGTTAGATATATGACCGGATATATGATCATAGAAGGAAGAATTTACCGTGTTTTCAGTTTCAGGAAAATCTCCACAATCCATTATCATGAACTCCACTATGAAACAACCATCTAAAACCATCATTTTCACAAAGTCGTCATTGTTCATGTCTATGGGTTCTGAGTAGTATCGGCGGGATCTTTTCTCCCAATCTCGGACCTTTTCCACAATGACCTGAATATCCATTCGTACGCGGTATTGATAACTTTTAAAAAATCGAAGCTTGAGCTCTTCTGTGGCCTTGAAAACTTTTTGATCATGGTGAAAAGGGCCAATTGAAATGACTTGCGGCACATAGGCTTTACGATTCATCTCGAGTAGCAATTTGGGAACTCGATAGATGCTACATTCTGGAATAATAGGAGGCATTTCCTGTAGCTTTTCTTTGATGTATATTGTGACATAATCTCGAGATTGTTCAACCTCATCAATATCTATGATATCATTTGGTTCGTTGTTTTGTTGATGTGCTTCAACAGGACCGGTTTCCATTTGAACTGAAACACAAATAGAGTTTGCAAATCTCTTAGAACAAAGAAGAGATTATTGTTTAAGTTTCCTTGAATAAAGAAATGTACATTTCAAACATCTAACAGAATGCTTAAAATTGATGATATATATATAAATGTATTATGTTTAGAATAAATGTATAATGCTTTAACCAGTTGAATTATTCTCAAGTCTTTTTAACTCCTTGGAATCAAGGAGAGACATTTATAGGAGGAAATAAAATTTTAAAACACAACTAACAAAATCCTTTATGATGCTTCTTCTCCATGAAGAAAACTATAAAAAGTAAGAGAGCAGCAGAGGAAAATGTAAAAGAAAAAACATAAACGAGAAAAATGAAATGTATAGAACTAGATATTTAGTAAGTTAATTTGAAAAGTTGTTTTTATTTCTTCTGGAATGAAAATATATATTAAAAGTAAAAAATAAAAACCGAGAAGATTGACAAAACTAAATGAATTTAAGGGGGAAAAAAAGGAAGAAGAGACTAAGTCATTCACCTGCCAGATGGAGGAAATGGAGAGTCACCAATTGAGAAGAAGATTGAAGGAAGAAATAAAAGAGCACAACCTTTTAATAACATTAGGCCCCTTTCATTCAGATATATGGAGAAGAGTTTTTACAAGGATGTTAAGAACTCAGGTATATTTCTTGAATTTTCACTAAATAAAGGCCCACTGACTTGAGTTGGGTTGAGTTGGGTTTAAAATCCAACTTCCCGTTTTGCCCATCAACAAACCAACTCCCTACAAAGCAATCCAACCCAATCGTTTTGAGTAATTAACTCCCCACCATTTTGAGTAACTTCACGCAGTTTTCCATTCTACGAGGTGTTGTTGGTTAACTCTCCACAACTCATTCAACTCAACTCAACTCTACGCGCCAAACGCCCCCTATATGTGCAATTATTGTCCATGAATAAAATATCCACCAACCATGAGTTTTGATTTTATTTTTTTTAGTACAATAGATGTGAGGGTGGAGATTTGAACTTTTAACTTTGTCGCTACTATTTTTCGATGCAGAGCGGCCGACGTCCATCTAAAATGAGGTCTTTTAGAAAAGTTTTGGAGTCACCACCAACCATAATTAAGGTGTGATTAGTCACCCAATTTTTTTTAAAAAAGAAAGAAATAGTCTACAAAAATAGAGTTTAAGTTCAGGGGTCTTTGTTGTGTAGGGACAGTATTAGCACCCTACAACACTTCTAAAAATAGTTACCAAAATTAAATATGTTACCTCGTGCTACTTTTAAACAAAAACGGGAGTCTTTTGGAGTTCTAGAGAAAAATATTGTATTTTTTTCCCTTAATAAAAACTCAGGTAAAAAAACAGTTTTATTCTTAATATAGATTTTCTTGCTAACATTTTTTTTTCTCACTTTTTCATTATGATTAAATTTTGAAAATTATCCATCTAAGTTATCATTACTAGCCAATCACAAAGGCATATTCATAAAACCCATAATCCAAAATCTTTATTTTCATCCGATAGGGCTTAGAGTATACTATTTTGAGCACTCATCTCTCTCTCTCTCTCTCTCTCTCTCTATATATATATATATATATATAATATCATTTTTCACTGTTAATGCAATATAATACTCCATCCATTTATTATGGCTTATCTCTTTTGTTGCCCCACATATGTATTAATCAAATCCCTTTCACTATTGTTAACGTAAATGATGGGTCCTAATTTAGGAGTAAATTATGCTGCTTTTCCTTTTATACTTTTTTTTTTGTGTATAAGTTCTCTGGTATATTACTTTGTAAAACACAGAACATTATTCAATAAAATATACTAATCAACATGGTATCAGAGCCTCACTATTTGTAGGTTTCTTTTTTTTCCTCTACTATTTGAGCTCTCATCTCTTTAGCTCCAGTTGTCTCCATCGATCTCTGCCTCTGCTACTGATTCTACCATGTATCAATGACATCTTTGCCTTGGTCATGCCTCCTTTGACAAACTTTGCAAGTTAGTTGGCAATTTAAATAATGTCTCAAAATTTGCTCCATTTGACTGTTTTAAATTGTAAGCTTGCAAAACAACCTACTTTGTCTTTTCCTATTTCATCATCTTTATGTGATACCCCTTTTGGGTTGATTCACTCTGATATTTGAGATCCTACTCCTACTCCTATTGTTAGTGGCTACCGTTACTTTGTTCTCTTTATCGATGATTATTCTCGCTTTACTTGGATATGTTTTCTGAAAAATCGTTCTGCCTTATCTCAAATTTATATTGCTTTTGCCAATATGATCCAAACGCAATTTTCTCAAACCATTAAAATTCTTTGTACAGATAATGCCATGGAGTATAAGAATTCAAGCCTTCTCTCATTTCTTACCCAACAGGGCATCTTTATTCAATGCTCATGTCGTACACCTCCCAACAAAATGGACGAGCAGAACTCAAACATCACCATATTTTGGATTATGTTCGTGTCCAACTTATCTATGCATCCTACCCTGAGAAGTTTTAGGGGGAGGCTGCTCTCACCTCTGTCTATGTCATCAATCGTCTTCCATCTTCCGTTCTTCAGAATATCTCTCCCTTTGAATGCTTATATGGTACTCCTCCTTCTTACTCTAATTTTAAAGTCTTTGGTCATGCATTTTTGTTCTTCTTCAACCTCATGAACATAACAAACTTGAACCACCTGCTCGCCTATGTTGCTTTCTTGGTTACAACACTGAGCACAAGAGTTTTCATTGTTGGGACCCTATCTCCAAAAGATTACGTATCTCTCGACATGTTACCTTTTAGGAACATAGTATGTTCTTCAGTCTCTCCTCCTTCCATGCCTCTCTTTTCAGTCCCCAATCATTTTTCACTAACCACTTCAGTGATCTTTTTCCCCCGTTTGATCCTCGATGTGCCCCCCGACCTTGATCACCTAGCCCCTAACTCTGCTCCTCTGGACCCGACATTAGCTTCCAATGATTTAGTTCCATCTCTTAATCCTCAGCATATCCCTGAGCTTGATCCTGAGCTTAATCAATCTGCTCCTGCCTCTACTGTCTCAGATCCAACATTTATCTCCTTTTGTGGAACCTGAACCTACATATGTCACCACCGTTCGTCTCTCCACTCAGGTAAGAGAAACTCCCCATCATCTCTAAGACTATCACTACTTTTCCACTATTATATCTCTAGTTGAACATTCGTCTTATCATGAGATCAGTACTAACCCTCTTTGGCAGCAAGCAATGAATGATCATCTATAGGCGTTAGAAAATACTCATACTTGGAACTACGTAGATCTACCCCCTAGAAAACGACCTATTGGCTATAAGTGGATTTACAAGATCAAAACACACGCTGATGAAACCATTGAACGGTATAAAGCCCGTCTTGTCGTAAAAGGCTACTCTTAGGAATTCGGTATTGATTATGAAGAGATATTTGCACCAGTTGCTAGAATGTCATCTGTTCATAGTCTTTTGGCTATTGCAGATGCTAAACAGTGGCCCCTTCTTCAGATGGACGTTAAAGATGTGTTTCTCAATGGCACTCTCTCTGAGGAAGTGTATATGAAACCACCACCTGGTACTTCTGTTCCACCTTAAAAAGTGTGTCTTCTTCGTCGAGCCTTATATGGTCTGAAGCAAGCTCCATGAGCCTAGTTTTCCACGTTCAGTTCTACCATAACCCAACTTGGGTTTACTTCCAGTCCCCATAATACAGGATGATTTATAAAAATAGAGTTGTTTTCAAAACCATTTACAGAAAACGAGTTGACTCTAAAACTATTTACAAAAATAGAGTTAATTTTTTGTCGTTATTGGAGTGCGTATGTTTGACAGACGCACGCAGTTGGGAATGCGTAATTCGAACTTACGCATTCTATGTAAATGGACGGCGAAGAAACGGCGAAGAAACGGACGGCGGATTGGGGTTAGGATGCGTCTCTTCAAGAGACGCATCCTCTCTGTCGGGCCTGACGCAGACGAGACTGACGGGCCTGACGCAGACTGACGGGCCGTTTTTCGCCTTGGTAAATCGCAAAACCCTGTCGACAAGACCAAACGCTGACGCTGACCAACTGATGGGTGAAGTGACTGGTTGACTGTTGACTGAGCAGTGGCTTTAATGAGGTGGGTGAGAATGAAAAAACATATTCAGCCCTACAAAACCCCCCTTCCAGCCCGTTTTTTTCCACATATTCCCTCCATTCCCAATTTTTTCATATACTCATTTCCTTTGCATCTTTCCTCTGTGATTTCTCATGCTAGCTTCTTAAAGAGTTTTTTTTCTTCTAATTCCCATCCAATTTTCTTTAAAAAGGTTATGTTATTTATTTTTAACATTGTTTTATATTAAATTAGGATTTATCTGTTTCTTACTATTTTTTTTTATTTTGACTAATAACTTGTTATTATTTTTTACAGGAAAACATACATCCAATTTTCTTTAAAAAGGTTATGTTATTTATTTTTAACATTGTTTTATATTAAATTAGGATTTATCTGTTTCTTACTATTTTTTTTTTTAGTTTGACTAATAACTTGTTATTATTTTTTACAGGAAAACATACCCTAGAAAGAAGTTGAACTTTCTCCTCCTCACGTTATTTATTGAACTACTTCAAAAGGTTATAATTTTTTCTCGGTACTATTATATGTTTTTCTACTCAGTTTTCCTATAACTAATTAGTTGTAAATTTGTACAGAAAAAAATATCAGAAGAAAGTTAGAGAAACAAGGTATGCACAATTTATTTTTATGAATTATGTTGTTAATATGTTTGATTTTCTCAACATGCATGATTTAACTCAACGATTTTTATTCTATGTTTATTTTATCTTTTATTCCGTGGCTTAAGATTCAACTATTTTTTCTTAACAACGAATACATAGAAACCAAATATTCTAAAGAAGTAGTAATGCAAAGTATAATTTTTTTATACATGGAAACCAAATATTCTAAAGAAGTAGTAAACCAAAAAATTACATGCAAAAGACGTATTAAATGTTTGAAAAATGATAAATAAGTTTAAATAGAAAAAAAATTGTATGATAGATTTTTTTTTTTAAAAACGGTTTTAGATAATCGGAAAAAAATGTATATAGAAAAAGTAGGAAATTAATTATTTAATGTATTAACAAAATTAAGCCAAAAAAGTACATGCAAAAGACGTATTAAATGTTTGAAAAATTATAAATAAGTTTAAATAGAAGAAAAAATTGTATAACAAAATTGTAAATACGCATGTTAATAAAAATAATTATAGAAAGGGTAATGTATGAAAGAAACCAAACATATAGATAGGAAATGAATAAAATGTTTGAAAAAATTAGGAAAAAAAATGTATAGAAAAAAAGGTTCAAAATTAATTGTCAAATGTATTAACAAATTGAAGAAAAAAAATCAGAGGCATGTATAATATTATAAATGTTTGAAAAAATTATCAATAAGTTTAAATAGAAGACAAAATTGTGTAATAGTATTATTATAAATAAGTTGAAAAAATTATAAATAAGTTTCAATACATACATGTAAAAGTTTTATTATTTTTATGCAAAATATAATAATATTATTGTTGTTGTGATTATTATTATTTAAGATTTAGTATATTATATTAATTACAGTCATAGTTATATGCATTTATTATTTTGTGATATATATTGTTGTGTAAATGAATAAAATGTTTGAAAAAATGTTTGAATAAAATGTTTGAAAAAATTAGGAAAAAAAATGTATAGAAAAAAAGGTTCAAAATTAATTGTCAAATGTATTAACAAATTGAAGAAAAAAAATCAGAGGCATGTATAATATTATAAATGTTTGAAAAAATTATCAATAAGTTTAAATAGAAGACAAAATTGTGTAATAGTATTATTATAAATAAGTTGAAAAAATTATAAATAAGTTTCAATACATACATGTAAAAGTTTTATTATTTTTATGCAAAATATAATAATATTATTGTTGTTGTGATTATTATTATTTAAGATTTAGTATATTATATTAATTACAGTCATAGTTATATGCATTTATTATTTTGTGATATATATTGTTGTGTAAATGTGTAATAATGCATGTTGTTTTTTTTGCTAATTTCCTAATTTATGTTTTTTTAGTTCATATTAGGTTAATTCATTTATATACATATATCCTAAATGTTAATAACATCTAAAAACCTAAACCCTACATCTTAAAACCCTAGAAACACCATAAAACATCTTCACATCTAAAACTTAATAACATAAATCCCTAAAACCTTAAAGCCTACAAATCTTAACAACTAAACCCTAAATCCCTAAACCCTAAAAATCTTAACGTCTAAACTCTAAACCCTAAAAATCTTAACATGTAAACCCTAAACCCTAAAAATCTTAACATCTAAACCCTACATCCCTAAAATCCTAAAAATCTAAACCCTAAACTTTAAACCTTAAATCCCTAAAAATCTAAACCCTAAATATTAAACCCTAAATCCCTAAGCCATAAACCCTAAACGTAACCCAAACTCCAAACCATAAACCCTAATCCCTAAAACCCTAAAAGTACTATACCCAATTTTAAGACAATTGTTTTTAAATTTATTAATATTGTATATTTTAATAATATTATTAGTATGTTAAGTATATATAAATAAAGAAAAACAAGATGTTAATGAAAAATAGTACTCTTAAGTAATTAAAGAAAAATCGTACTTTCAAGTATGCTAAGTAAAAAATATATAAAAAATAATAATAAAACAATGAAAGTAGCCATATACAAGGTACTTTTAAGAATGTTAGAATATGTGTAGTAAAAAATAAATAAATTCTTAAAGTGTGAAATGTTTGAAAAAATTAATCACAGTATTTGTAAAATCTTTGTAACATGTTTGAAATTTTTTTTTAAAAAAAGTATATAAAAAAATGTAGTAAATTCAAACTAAAAAAAAAACACAAAGTTAGAAACTATAAGTCCAAAATCCTAATACCCTAAAAGCATAAACCCTTCACCATAATTCCAAAACTATAAGTCCAAAGCCCAACATTTATCCTAAAACCCTAAAAATAATAACCTAAAACCCTAACCATAGAAGCCTAAACCCAACCAACTCAGAAACCTCAAATATTAAAAACACGTCAACTCTAAATAATAACCCTAAACCTGAAAATGCTAAACCCTAAAACCCTAAAAATAATAACCCTAAAGCATCAAACCCTAAAACTCTAAAAATAATAACCCTAAACCTTATAACCATAAACTCTAACAATAATAACCCTAAACCCTCAAACCACAAAACCCTAAAAACAAAAGCCTAAACTCCAAAACCCTAAACCATAAACCATAAACTCTTAAACCCTTAGATTATTTACTGATATCAAATAATTTACTGATACAATCTTTTATGAATATCAGAGTTAATTATAAACTACAATGGACGTTGTTGGGTTTACGTGTTATATGCATGGAAATATTGTTCATGGGCCAAACGGTATACAGTATGATGTGGGACCATGTAAACAAATGAGTGCTAGTCGTGATATTGAATTTGACGCATTTGTGGACGGGTTATGTAATGGTTTGTTGATAGATAGGAACGAAGGGATAGAGGTAATTTTTAGATACGGCAGTCATGGGATAGCAGAGTCCACTTTCTATGCTCCTATCTCAGTACGAAGTGAGGTTGATTTTAGGTTCATGATGAACCTTGCTCCATCCCTTCCAAATACAGTAGAGCTATATATTTCCCAACCGAACATTGTAAGCACGACTGAAATGAGACAAGTAGAAAATAGTTCGGAAATCCAACAACTGAACAATGAAGAATTGGAAGATTCAGATGAAGATAACCTTGAGCCACCTGTTGCCACGAATGATGAAAATGTTGAAACGGACAATGACGATGACAGTGAAGGAGAAGTAGCTGAACTTTATGGCGAGCATGACATTCCTCCCTTTTTCACTCAGTTAGACATGGATGTTATTGATTCCATGCCTGATACTGGTATTGAACAAGAAATTAGAGGGTCTGATTCATTGCTTAAAGGGATGATTTTTGAATCGAAGACCGATTTAAAGAATGCTGTAAAGAGCTACTCAATCCTTCGACATCAACACTTTGATGTAGTCGAGTCAAACAAGAAAGTGTGGGTCGTGAAGTGCAAAATGTATGGTGATGGTTGTACGTGGCGACTTCGTGCATGCTGCCTTAAACGACATGGTCGATTTGAGATTACACAATATAATGGTCCTCACTCTTGCGTTTATGCAAGGCTGGGTCAAGATCACAACCAACTAGACTCGAATCTTATAGCGTCTGAGGTGCACAGCATTGTCAAAACAGAACCGTCTGTAACTGTGCGCATATTAAAGGCAGTCATATTGAAAAAATATGGATATGATGTTAATTATTCCAAAGTATGGAATGGGAAAAGAAAAGCTATCGTTAATATTTTTGGAGATTGGGAGGAGTCATACAATTTGCTACCTAAGTGGACCAACATACTTGAAATGACTAATCCTGGTTCAAAAATTTTTTGGAGGCTGTTAGAGGTGGAGGGGACCAACAATGAGGTCATATTCCATAGTATTTTTTGGGCATTTGGACCTGTAATTGAGGGGTTCAAGCATTGTAGACCTCTACTTCAGATAGACGGTACCCACTTATATGGAAAATATAAGGGAAAATTGCTGATAGCTTCCTCCGTAGACGCAAATGGTCGCATATACCCTATTGCTTATGCGATTGTACCAGAAGAAAGCTCTGATACATGGGGTTGGTTTTTGCGCAACCTACGGACAGAGGTAGTGCACGAAAGGGAGGGGATGTGTCTAATTTCAGATAGGCACAAAGGTATCATAGCTGCAATTCGAGACCCAGATAACGGTTGGGCAGACGCACATCATCGATTCTGCTTGCGACATGTTGCAAGTAATTTTAACCAAAAATACAAGGACAAATTCTTAAAGAAGCTTGTGTATCGTGCAGGATCAAAGTTTCGGGTCCGAAAGTATGAATTATGCATGCTTGAACTCGAGGTAGCAAACAAGGAGTGTATGAGATTTTTTAATTCCTTGGATCCCACTCAATGGACTCAATCTCATGATGGTGGTCATCGTTACGGGTGGTTAACCACAAATGTGGCTGAATGCATAAATGGTGTGTTAAAAGGAGCTAGGAGGTTACCCATATCTGCATTGGTTCAATCCACATTCTACCGAACTGTGACCTACTTCGCCAAGAGACGTCTTCGAGCAGAAGCTGCTATTGACAAAGGGAGGCACTTGACAAGGTAACTTCTTCAATTGCAATCTAGTATGGATTTTAGGATAATCTAATATCAATTAAACTACCATTTGTAGGTATGCTATTGATAAATTATTGCCCTGGGAAGCACGCGCCAATGGGCACAAAGTTCATGTATACAATCATCGATTGGGAAAATGTGATGTCACAACCGCGGTTGATCCAATCACTTTGAAAGGTGGAACAACACATCGGGTTAAGCTACGTGAGCGAACTTGTGCTTGCAACAAGTGGGAGGCCTATGGGATTCCTTGCTCTCACGCCATCGCTGCATGTAAGAAGCTTGGCATAGATTACTTGGACCTTGTAGAGGAGTATTACAAGATGCCAACATACTTAAAGTGCTACTTGCCAGAATTTGAATCCATCCCTGATAAAAGTTGCTGGCCTGACCCTAACTTTCCTAAAGTTTGTCCAGACGAGACACTAGTGAGGGCTAAGGGTCGTCCATGTACGTCTCGTATACGGAACGAGATGGATTGGAGGGAGCCAATAGTTCAACAATGTTGTGGCATTTGTGGACTTGAAGGACATAATCGACGGAAGTGTCCCAGTCTAGCGCCTAGACGTTTTGATTAGTTTCTAGCTTTCTTGTAAACTCAGTGCTTTTGTAATGTAAAATAATAGTGTGTGACACAGTTTTTTCATTAATGTCAAACATATGACTCTTATATATATTCAATGCAAACTTGTTATCATCTTTAAACTATTGAATTAGTAATATTTATTTTTTGTCTATTTAAATATTATTAGATGGAAAACGACATTACTACCGGACCGTATGAACCATCCGTTCTATACCTTCAGGCAAGTCATCGATCTCAATTAGCCTGGGAAGACATATTTTCTGGTGCATTATTGCACTGTAGGCGTCGTGAAGCTGTATTAAGGAGGTTGGCTGGACAACCAGACCCCCGCATCGAGCCATATTTACGAGCTTCTGGATTCTATGGTGTTTCTTGCATCAAATTTATTCAATATGATTGGCATTTACTGACTGCACTAGTGGAGCGCTGGCGACAAGAGACACACACTTTCCACCTGCCACACGGAGAGTGCACGATCACACTACAAGATGTAGCCATCCAGTTTGGACTACCTGTTAATGGGCGAGCATTGATTGGTTCGCTCGAGTATAATTGGTCTAATGTTTGTCGTGACCTATTGGGAGTTACGACAAATGATGATGTACTGAAAGGAGGTCGCCTCAGCTTGCCTTGGTTGACTGCCCAGTTTAACAATTTCGCACATCTACCAGAGGACGCCAATGAAGACGACATCCAACGATATGCTCGCGCATATATTTTGTCACTCATAGGAGGTGTGCTCTTCCCAGATAAGTCTAATAGTCGGGTCCACTTGATGTATCTCCCCATACTAGCAGATTTGCATGACGCAGGGATGTATAGCTGGGGCGCAGGATGTCTTGCGTGGCTCTATAGACAGCTATGCAAAGCTGCAGTGATAGATGCAAAAGATTTGGGCGGGCCCCTTATACTTTTACAAGTCTGGGCATGGGATCGATTCCCTTTTCTAGCACCTCGAAGATTACATCGATACGAGAATCAGTTGGGAGATAGACCACTGGCAATACGGTAAGAAACTTTAATGAGTTTTAACTATAGTCATACATTTTACCTACATTACACTAATATTCAATTTATTATATTTGTAGATGGAACGATGAATTTTCAGTTACCAGATCCCCTACGCATGTGTTGGTCCAGTACAGATATATGTTAGATACAATGAGGCCAGATCAGGTATCATTAAGTTCATTTATGTATTATTTTTAATCAGATTGATTTTATTTTAGTTCATGTTGTTTAACTTATGTTCAACAAATTATGCAGATTATTTGGGAGCCGTATAACCATCTTTTCCAAATATTGCCAGAATATTGCCTTGTTGGTAGTCACATATGGGCAGCAAGAGCTCCACTAATGTGTTTTCATGTAGTTGAGTGGCAGTTCCCAGAACGTGTGATGAGACAGTTTGGGTGGGTGCAGGATGTTCCTATACCTTGTAATACGGACATGCAATTGCACTCATACGACCTACGGGGCAGACAAGAACGAGATTGGGTATCATATTTAGCCCCTATTATAGAAATCTGGGGAGGAAGAGAAAATTCCCTTATTCACGGACAATTAATCAATGGAGGAGTCAATGTTGGGCATAATTATGATCAATGGTATGCTGCAATTACAAGAAAATACATCACACAACCAGGAGCATCATATCATTATTTGGTAAGAATATTTTTTAGGGTTAAGGTTGTCTAGATGATGTATAATTATGAAATTGACTTGCTTAAATTTGATTTCACTTGTTTGTTCTCTCAGCACAATTTACCCAACATGACTCCACTTGGTAGAAGGTGTTTGGAGAATTTAACGTTCATATATCGACTCCTGGATTTGAATCGAGGTGGTCATCCAGATGGAAACGAAGATTGAGTAACTTCTCTATATTGCCCTACCACTTTTTCAGACGTGTTTTCTAGCTTGTAAATGTCATCACAATTAATCAACTTTTTTTTGGAATATATTTTCTTCATTTTCAATCAACAACTCAAAATCGCTTAGTTTAGTCTCATCAACTGAAAATCGTTCATCTCAATAATAATGTATAATTAACTAATTAAATATAAATTAAACATAACACTTGGAAAAAATATAATTAAAATGTCTTTACTTTTTGGATTATATGAGTAAAAATTTGAAGGAGTGAAATTTGTTAAAAATACTTAAAAAACTAATTTAACCTATAAGAGAGATTATTTTAGACTTAACATTACGTGAGATGGAGTTTCGAACATTTAACCTATGAGAGAGATTATTAATGCATTGTGCTCATATTAATAATTAAATTTAGACAACTGATGCATGGCCATACACGTTTTTGTTTATTGGTTGAGTTTTTTGTTTTAAACAAAAAAAAAAATTCAATTGTTTCTCACATTTTTTTTGGTGGTTGAAAATTGGAGCGATGTTATTTAATTTAAGTGAAATGGAAAGGATGCTAATGGGAAACTCCAAATACTTGCGTATGGTGACAATATATACAAAAAAAAAAAAAAAAATACATGGAGCTTGGTATTGGTGATCTTCACCAAAACCAATAAGGAATTTGACTTTAATCTAATGGAGAGAGGTAAAAAAAGAAAAAAAGAAGGAAAAAAGGAAGAGGGAATCAAACTGGGTTTCAACTTCTTTTAATGTTGTTAAATTTTAATATTTGTATTTCAATTAAATTACAATTAGAATTTTTTTTTTGGGATGCCTTCGACCCATCTCCAAAAAATTTTAAAATATGCTTGACCTTGTTTTGTTTTGTTTTTTTTTTTCAAATTTCTAGATTAATAAAATTATGAAATTAATGAATAAAAATAATAAATGATTTATTCATCTCGAATAATAAATGTCTAATTTACATCATATAAAAGTATAGTGTTTAGAAATCTTTTTTAAAATAAAAATTAAAAAAACTAATCAACGAAACGGAAAAATAAGAAGACTATAAAAATGAAATGTTTGATTAATGTATTTAAAAAAAAATAATAATAACTAAATTTTTTTTTAAAAAAAAAAAGAAGAAAGAAATAGTCATAAAAAAATAATTGATTGGTAAATGTATTTTAAAAAAATATTGTTTTTTTTAGATCATGATTAAGAAAATTATTGGTGAATGTATTTAAAAAAAAATGGTTTTTTTAGAATAATTGAGAAAATGATTGGTGAATGTGTTTATAAAAGTAATAATAAAAATTGATTGGTGAATGATTGTGTAATGATAAATAATTTATTAAATATTTATTTTTAAAAAAATTAAATAAATGATTAGTTGATTTGATGGGTAGTTTGGTATTTATTGAAAGGATTTGATAGTTTATTAAATATATATTTAGTTTAAATGAAAAAATTGTTTCCGTTTAAAAAAAAAAAAAGAAAATCGTTTGGTCAAAACTGTGTTGACTGCCACTGTTCATTACAAAGAATGCGTCTCTTCAAGAGACGCATTCTAATAAGGACAAAAAATCAGCTTGTTTTTTATAAATAGTTTGGTGTTGAACCATTTTTTTGTAATAAGTTATCAAAATACCCCTATTTCTAAAATTTGCCCCATAATACAACACTTTTTACACGTTAGACTCCTCGGGGTGTGGTTCTTCTCCTTCTTTATGTTGACGACATGATTATTACAGGTGATGATCCTTAGGCTATCTCTAATTTGCAATGTTACCTTTGGGAAGCACTTTGAGATGAAATATTTCGGACCATTCAACTACTTCTTTGGTCTTGAGGTCTCATCCCGCTCTGATAGGTAAATTTATCTCAAGCTAAATATGCTTATGATCTCCTATCTCGATCTAGTCTTATCGACTCTGCCACGTCATCAACACCTTTGGATCCAAATGTTCGCTTGACTCCTTTTGACAGTGTTCCTCTTGAAGACGCCACTTTGTATCGACAACTTGTTGGCAGTCTTATATACATGACTGTGACTCGCTCTGATATTGCATATGTTGTTCAAATTGTTAGTCAATTCATGGCTGCTCCTCGGACTATACATTTTACTGTTGCTCTCCGCATTCTATGTTATGTCAAAGGCACCCTTGGTTATGGACTTCAGTTTTCTTCCCAGTCATCCTTAGTATTATCTGATTACTCTGATGCTGATTGGACTGGTGATCCCACTAATCGGTTCTACCACAGCTTATTGCTTCTACTTAGGCAATTCCCTCATTTCTTGGTGAAGTAAGAAGCAAACAGTTGTTTCACGTTCCAGCACAGAATCTAAATATCGAACACTTGCTGATGCTACTGTTGAGTTACTATGGCTTCGATGGCTACTTGTTGATATGGGTGTTCCTCAACATTATGCTGTTATACTTTATTGTGACAATCGCAGTGCTATTCAGATTGCTCACAATGATATATTCCATGAACGTACCAAACACATTAAAAATGACTGTCACTTCGTTCCGTTATCATCTCCAGAGCAACATTGTCTTCTTATGACCCATCTCCACTACAAGAGCAAGCAGCTAACATCTTCACAAAAGCTTTGTTACCCGATCGCTTCACTCAGTTACTTCACAAACTCAAGTTGGTCGCTACTCTACCACTTGAGTTTGAGGGATGGTGTTAACGTAAATGATGGGTTGTAATTTAGGAGTAAATTATGCCGCTTTCCTTTTATACTTTTCTTTTTGTGTATAAGTTCTCTGGTATATTACTTTGTAAAACACATAACATTATTCAATAAAATATACCAATCAACAACTATATGACAAATACCCATTCACACATTGGCTTTTTTAAAAACATATTTTTTTTTTCTCCTTAGGACATTCCATTTAACTAAGTAAATAAAATATTAGATGGATGTATGGAAATTTCGCGTTAGAAAAACTTTATTCTTTGTTTATGATATTTTGGATATATCATATTTGGGTCTAATCGGGGTAAGAATTTTAAAAAAGAAAAAAAAAACAATATGTTTGATGGTTGACAGTTTTCTATTTGTAAAATAAATCAGTTATTTGTTTAATCACAGGTTCATTTTTATAAATATTACTTATTTTCTAGCTGCCTTTTAGATATTTTTTAATTTTTTAAAAAGTGTGTTGTGTGTTTCTGCCACAATTGCCACCTCATCCCCCACATCAATTCTTTCACTCTATAAATCTCCTCAACTCCTCAAATCGAATATTTTCTTCCCTTTTTTTTAATCTTCTTTTTTTTTTTTTTTTTTTATGTTTAATAGCTGTAAATTACATTCTTATTATTGCCCTATTTTCTTGATTATGTATTTGTACACCATTATATACGTGTACACGTCAATTCCATTAAAAATCATGGTTGCAAAGATTTAGGAAATTTTTGAATTTTTGAATTATTGTTTTCATCAAATAGTTATTTTGTTTTCTAAGTTTTTTTTTTTTAAATCGTTAGTCATGATTATTATTTTTTTTTATGAAAAGCTAAGAGCTGTTATGATTCACTATTTTTTAGTTTTTATTTATAAATTTCAATGATTAGAATAGGTTTGAAAAGATTTTAAAATATAGAAAAATATGTTTAGAGGTTTAGTGATATTTGAAAGTTTGGAGAAAATAAATATTAGTACCAAAATTTTTGGAACAAAATAAGATTTAAGCTTTTAGTTTGTTGAAATATTGTAGGTATAATTTATTGGTAAAAAATAATAATAGCACTTCATCAAAATATATCATTTTCAAAAAAAAAAAAAATTGAAACGGGAAACATACGGAGGTAGACAAATGCCGTTGTCATAGTAAATAAGCTTCATTTAGAAAAAAAAAAAAGAAAAAAGAAAATAAAACGACCACCACACAAATCCTCAATATATATATGTGTGTGTGAATGAAATCGTAATTTTATAGGGTTACATATGAAACTGACACAATACACTAATTTTTTTTTTTTTTAAATATCAATTGGATTTTCGACAATTTTAAACATACACATGAAAATAATTATTTAATTACATTGTAAAAATAAAATTAAAAGAAAAGAAATAAAATTGGGAAATATTGGATTTTTTTTTTCTTGTTGGGATAGAAGGAAGAAGAGAGATGGAAGACACAACGATTTTTGGGGGCCCCAAGCTTGACAAAAAAATTATATTAATTAGAGATCATTATCTCATCGTACTCTCGGAGTCATGATAAGACTGAGCAGTCAAAAATTGTGGGTTCCAAATATACTCAAACCATAATTAATAGCATTATCCAATATATATTTCCTTTCTTTTTTTTTTTTTTTTAAATAGAACAAAACTTTCTATATTCTTTAAGTCTAGGAAAGTGAAATAAAAAAAAGCTGAAAGGGAAGGGAAAGAAGTTTATAAAAATGTATTTATATATTCTAACAAAATTTGTTTTATCAAAAGTTTATTTGCCGATGTGTTTAAAAGGAAATTTGAGAATGTTTTTAGAAGTGATTGCGACTTGTGAGAAATATACTATAAAAAAAATTGATAAAATTAATGGAAAGTTGGTTTGATTGATTTATAGATTTGATTGGTCAAGTTATCTTTTAAAATAAAAACTAAAAATTAAAAAAAAAATTGTTTCAAGTTTTTTTAATTCCATCAAAGATGGAAGGTGAGGGATTTGAATCTCATCTTTTAAAAGATTACTAATATTTAAATTTGCATTTGGTTTCAAGTTGAAATAAGTTCTTTTTTTAAATTTAATAAATTGAGTTGATTTGGGGCATTTGGTTAAAGTATTGTTTTTTTTTTGAGAAATATATGTTTTAACTAAATATTTCTCAGTTTTTGTTTTTCAATAAAAAAATCTAAAAATATTATTCAAAATTTAAAAACAAAGTAGTATTTTTTTTGTTTCATATTCAATGTTTATAATTTTTTATAAAATATAAATACAAACATTGTCTTATTTTTTCAAAATAAGACTTTTGACTTATGAAATGCATAATAATATTTAAAATTTAAATATATCATGATGATTTTTATTTTTATTTTTTCATTTTTACAAATACTCTTTTCAAGTAAACTTTATATATATATATATTTTACTGAAAGGCATATTTTTTAATCTAAAATGTAAGAAAACAAGTAATAAAAAATTGATACCCAAATACCATTCTATTTTCATTTTTTACTGAAAGGCATATTTTTAATCTAAAATGTAAGAAAACAAGTAATAAAAAATTGATACCCAAATACCATTCTATTTTCATTTTTAATAATAATAATAAAAGAAATATACCTACTTTTTTTTTTTTAATTTCTTGATTTGAAAACATAAATTAAGAAACATGACACTAAAAACCAAGAAACGGAACATTAGCAAAATGGGTCCTTGGCTTTTTTCTTTCTTTCTTTCTTTTTTTCCCAATTGAGAATATATTCGGCTTGCTTTTTATCCCCCTTTCCATTGGCATTATCTATTCCACATAATTATTGGTATGATAAAAAATTAGTGGTGTGATTTTGCTTAAAAAGAAGAGAAATATTGTATGAGTAAAGTATCATGTATCACTATCAAGATTAAAAAATATCTATGACATCTTTTGACACCTCATTTCATAAGTTCACATCACACTATGACATGACACTAGTACCTAGCAGGAGCTACCTATATATTACTTGTGTTGTCTTATCACTTCAAAAATTTACTAAAAATAAATAAATAAAGCTAAATTATAAAATCCAAAAGGACTAATTACCATTCAATCAAATTAAAAAAAAAAAAAAAAAGAGTAAACCGTTCACATAGACAATCAAATAGACTAAATTTATTCTCGACTATTATATAATTTTAATATTAAATAAACTCAAAAGTAAATTAAAAAAAAAATCAAAATGAGTTGAAAGAACCAAACTAATAAAAAAAAAATCGCTTTCATTAACATCATATCACATGGTTTTGTGGTTGAAAACAAAGGAGAAAAAAATAGTGTGTGGCCGTCAGCAAGTCATTGTTTTACTCATTGCTTCCACTTCTCATGTTTTCTTCAGCCCGTTCACACGCTGGCACCGAATTTAAATAAATGCTACAATGATAAATAAATGATTTATTAAATTATTAAACCCATTGACCAATCAAAATTAAGAAAATAATAATTTTTTAAACAAGAACACGGATTGAAATTATCACGTTAGGAATCTTTCACTGCTTCATGCCCCGGATCACGGGTATTCTTATTGTAGTTATAGACCTCACATTGACTTGGGAATCATTTATACCCCCTGTAATTCGCACAGGTGTGTCCACACCCACTAAGTGGACGAGAAACCAAGTATTGAACACGGATTGAACTTATCACGTTAGGAATCTTTCACTGCTTCATGCTCCGTATCACATGTATTCTTATTGTAGTTATAGACCCCACATTGATTTGGCTACAGGAATCATTTATACCCCTGTAATTCGTACAGATGTGTCCGCACCCCCTGAGTGGACGAGAAACCACGTATGCACTAGAGGGGTGCGTGAGAGGACGACAAATCATCAACTTCAACTGCATCATGTAGTTTAGTTACCTATTTTTTTTCGACTTCTTTTTATAAAATTGACTGTTAGTTTAAATTTTTTTTATGCATTTTTTTTATGTTTGTTATTAAATTTGCTAATTATTGAAATATCTCCACTTTGATATTTGTTTGTTATTTGCTAATTTTACTTTTTTATGCCTTTTATTTTTATTTTCTTTTAAGTTGGAGAAAACATAGTTTTATTTGGTAAAAACAAAATTTTGGTTAAGTGAGTATTGTATTTTGTTTTGTTTGACCAAAAGTTGTTGGTCTATTTTGGTGCTAAACTCCTTTTGGCATGATTTCAAATGACAAAACTTGGTCATTGGAATAATACACAAAAGAGGAAGTAATTGATAGGGGCCAAATAGTATAACAACAACCCACCAAGATCTCCTCCAAGACAATCAACCAAAAATGATACTCCAATACACCACAAATTATTCACCAAATAATTCCCAAGCGATCAACTAGCAATGGACAACAATAAACCATCAAAAATTGCATTAGACTAAATGCAAATAACACACAAATTACGTGGAAAACCTCTTCAATGTGAAGAGTAAAAACCAGGGGCGGATCCAGAAATTTATGTCAGAGGGGGCATAGCTACATGTAAGGTTAAATTACGAGTTTAGTCCCTAAACTTTTAAGTTATCTATATGGTCCCTGAAATTTAAAAAGTGTATAATAAATCCCTTGAACTTTGAATTTTGTGTCAAATAGATCCTTAAAACTTTTAAAAATGTCTAATAGGTCCTTGAATTTTCAATTTAATTGTCTAATATGTCCCAAAACTTTTAATTTTGTGTCTAATGGATTTTTAACCTATTCAACATTTTTTTTAAAATTCTCGTATCTATTAGATGCAAAATTAAAAGTTTAGGATCCAATTAGATACAAAATTAAAATTTATGTCTAATAAAACATTTAATTTTTAAAATTTTCAAATATGTTAGAGATCTAATAAATACAAAATTGAAATAAAGTTGAGAGATTTTTGTTAGACACTTTTTTAAATTGGAATCTATTACACACAATTTGAAATTTCAGAACCATTTGGTTTTAGTTTTTGGTTTTTTAAAATTAAGCTTGTTTTCTCCAAATTTCTCTACAATGAGTTTCATATTTCTTAAGGAAACATTTGATTCTCACGCAAATTCCAAAAACAAAAACAAATTTTCAAAAACTACTTTTTTTAGTTTTTAAAACTTGGCTTTGGTTTTTGAAAATACATGTAAAAAGTAGATAACAAAGTAATAAAACTCATAGATGGAAGTAGTATTTATAAGTTTAATTTTCAAAAATCAAAAAATAAAAACTAAATAGTTATCCAACGGGGCCTAAACTTGTAATTTAAACTTTGTATAAATATAATTTTACATATGTTCATATATAACATTTAGATTAAGTATTATTAATTACAAAATTATAATAAGTTATTATAAAATTATCTAAATAAATATATAAACTATATAATGAAACTTGAAATATTTACCCAATTTCTTTTTTTTGGAAGGAAATTTACCCAATATTTTTCAAATAGCTTTCCAATTAATTTTTTAACAATAATTTACTAACTACTAAAAATATTAGTATTTTTTTAGATTGAATATATTTATATATATATACACTCACAAAATTAATAACTAAATATAAAATATCTTCTTAGCGTTTGTATTATCATATGCATGGCAAAATTAAAAATCGGAATAAAAATTAACTACCGGCGCATCCATCAAGTTTCGAACCCAGACACTTAACTAAAAGCGAGCAAGGCAACATGCCTCATGACTAACGAACGAATACTACATTTTAATTATGTAGTAAACCAAGTATATATATATGCAATACAATGACAATCTGAGGGGGGCATGTGCCCCTCTTGGTTCCTATGTAAATCCGCTCATGGTAAAAGCCACGAGACTTGTGAGGAGTCCACCTTTGTCACCTTCTCTTATTATGATAAAATTGAGGGAAAAAGAACTCAAATCAGTCATATAAAGGTTCACAACCCACCAATAGTTCCATACATAAGAGAATAACAATTGAGAGATGAAAGATAAAAAATATCACCCAATTTTTCGGTTCTGTCTATCAGCGATTATTGACAAACCAGAGATCAAAACGACGATCCAACCGTTCAAACATGACCATATGTGTCATCAAGAGGCTGACCAAATTTAAGCAAGATCCAACGGGTGTAACTAAGGAAATTGACAACTTTGTGGAAGTTGTCTCTGAAAAACCGAAATGTATCCCTCCCTCTTCGATTTCTGGATGTTTTTTTTTCCCCTATGTTTAGGTCATTATCCCCTTAAAAAAAAACCTAGGCTTTCTAGGTAAACCCACACGTTTAACCCCAAGTGGGCTAAACATATAACCCAACATTTTGGGCCCACAAACATAAGAAAAAACCTTGTTTGTCTAACAAATGGGTTGGAAACCCATAACAATCTCCCCCTCCAGCCCCATTACGGGGAAGACACGATCACATTCATGATCACTTGAAACCTCATCCCGACAAGCTTACTACAAAGCTCAACCTTGCTTCCAGGAACTACTTTAGTTAGTATATCTGCACTATTCTTGTCGGTGTGGACTTTCTTCAGTTTCATTCTCTTCTCTTCAATCACATATCGTAGCCAATGTGTTTGGTGCGAGCATGATACATTGAATTCTTGCTCAAATCCATAACACTTTGACTATCACAGAATACTACATACTCACCTTGCTTCAAACCCAACTTTTGAAGGAATCTTTTAAGCCATAGCATCTCCTTGCTTGCTTCCACTGCTGCAATATACTTTTCCTCAGATGTGGACAATGCTACACACTTTTGTAGCTTGGATTTCCATGAGATGGCTCCCCTTGAAAATGTAAACACATAACCTGAAGTAGACTTTTTGTTGTCAAGATCACCTGCCATTTTTGCATCAGTATAGCCTTGAAGTATAGGTTTATCACCTCCATAACACAAACTCAATTTGGAGGTGCCTCGCAAGTACCTGAAGATCCACTTCACTGCTTTCCAATGAGCCTTACCTGGATTGGATAAGAAACGACTAACTAAATTGACCGCATGTGTAATATTAGGTCTAGTACACACCATAACATACATCAAAAAACCAACTGCAAAAGAATAAGGTATGACTGACATAGATTCTTTCTCCTTCTCTGTTGTAGGACAAGCTCTCTTATCTAGCTTGAAGTGAGTTGCTAATGGTGTACCAACAGGCTTAGCATGCTACATATTGAACCTTCCAAGAACCCGTTCAATATACTTCTCCTGGGATAACCACAATTTCCCAGCTTTCCTATCACGAGTAATCTCCATGCCTAAAATTTGCTTTGCAGGACCCAAATCTTTCATGTCAAAATACTTGGACAAGTCTTTCTTCAAAGTTTGAATCATATCTGCATCTTGTCCAACTATTAGCATATCATCTACATATAAAAGAAGGATGATGAAGTTACCTCCAGGAAACTTTCTAACATACACACAAGAATCGGCTGTAGTTCGTTTATAATAATTGATTGTCATAAACGAATCAAATTTCTTGTACCACTGGCTAACGCCTGTTTAAGCCCATAAAGACTTTTCTTCAACCTACAAACAAGTTTATCTTTCTCTTTTCCTTCAAATCCTTCAGGTTGCTCCATGTAGATCTCTTCATGCAAATCACAATGTAAAAATGCAGTTTTTACATCAAGTTGCTCCAACTCAAGATCAAGAATTGCTACTAAACCCAACACTATTTTGATAGATGTCATTTTGACCACCGAAGAGAATATCTCATCAAAGTCAATGCCCTTTTTCTGGTTGCATCCCTTTACCACTAATTTGGCTTTGTGCTTTGTTAACTTCTCGCTATCCTTTTTGTACTTGAAAACCTATTTGTTTCTCAAGACTTTCTTGCCCTTTGGAGGCTATATTAGCTCATAGGTTTCATTCTTTTTCAAGGAATTCATCTCTTCCTCCATTGCATCAAGCCACTGGTCTTTCTCATCATGAGACAAGACCTCTTGATAATTCTCTGGCTCTCCACCTTCACTAACTAGAATGAACTCTGAGCTTGGATACTTTGTTGAAGGTTTACGCTCTCTCGTGGACCTTCGAACATGTGTATCCTCCACTTGAGGGGCAGATTGCTCCCCCTGTTCATGAACTTCTTCGTGAATCACTTCGTCATGCACATCTTCCCCATGGATTTCTTCATCAGATGAAGACTCATCAAGATCATCATCATCAATATGATCTGGTACATTACCATCAGGTTCTACCTCATCAACATCATCATGTACATCATCAAGTACATCCTCAACATTCTCATTTGATGGCCAAATAACAGAAGGAGTAGAAGTGGAACCATTAGTAGTATCAAAAGACAATTTTGAAATAGAAGTGTACCTTGTACTAAGAAGATTTGCACCCTTCTCGTGCTCAAAGAATACTACATATCTGCTTCTCACTACCTTTTTCTTTTTTGGATCGTAGAGCTTGTAACCATACTCTTCATCCCCATACCCAACAAATACACATGGATTAGTCTTCGAATCAAGTTTTGACCTCTGTTCTTTAGGCACATGCATGTATGCCTTGTTGTCGAAGACTCTTAGATGCGAATAAGTGGGATCACGTCTCTTCCATGCTCTCTCTGGAATGTCATGAACAAGAGGAATCGATGGAGATCGATTAATCAAATATACTGCACATTGCACTACTTCAACCCAAAATGTCTTAGGAAGATCAGACATTCTAAGCATGCACCTCACATTCTCTACAATGGTTATGTTCATCCTTTCAGCAACTCCATTGTGTTGTGGTGTGTCGGGCTCTGTCTTCTCATGTCACACCCCACCCCATATTAACTCTACCAAACCTAGGACGAGATGTGATGACAGTAGACTCCAAATGTGCAATGGAATCTATTGCCAAGTCTTTATCTCTTCTATCATTATCTAACTTTATCTATGGATATCCCATAAACAGCATAGTAAAAAAAATTTCCCTTTACTTACACTAGATGATATGCAATGACTTGATAAGACTGGTGGCAGATTCTGATTAGCTAATTCTGATTGAAACTCAAGAGTAACATGGTGGAAAATTAAAAACAAAAGAATGAGCTAAAAAGCCCAGTGAGTGGTGCTTCCATATATAAAAAAAATAATGTTTAGTAACACACTTTTCATAATAAACATAAATCAAATTTCTGTACGTGCAAATAATATAGGTTATGCTTGATATCATTTCAACACGTTAAAAAAATGTGTAACAATAACTCTTAAGTCAACAACTCTTGAAATATAAGCACATGTTCGTAAAACATAGATACGAAAATCTGCAATTACAGCTCTGGAAAGCATAAACATAACTAGTGAAATTCATCACCAAATCTGTACCCAAATCTCTGTCATATTGGCGTAGAGTAATCTCAATACGCACAGCAATCTCTGTCATACGTGCACGTAGAGCAAACTCTAATATATGTAATGCTTCAGGTCCAGGATTTGGACCAGGATTTGGAATCCAGATTTGACATTTAATGGCCCCAACATTCCCCTGCATCCCCCGTGGCCTGAGCACGCGAGCATACCATGGAAACACATTCTCATAGCATACCGGGTAATCACCATGGGTACAAAGATCTAGTGGTTTGAAAACCACTTTCAACATAAACCTCTTAACTTCTCAAACTTTTTCTCAAAATTACATTCTTTTTCTAAAATAACCTTTCATAAAATTGAGAGATTTCTGAAATAACGTTAAACCTTTATACTTTCTCGAATAATCATCAAATCTCTCAATAATATAAAACATTTCTAAAATCATATTTTCTTATAAACTACACCTCATGAAATTCATACATTTCTCAACAAACATTTAAACTCTTCAAACATCTTAATAATCATAAAATATCTCAAATATTTCTCAAATAATAATTTATGCTAAAAGCATAAAATATTAGAATTTCAATACCATTTTTGGAAACTCATAACAATTCTCTAAAAATCTCTTTGCAGTTTCTCTAAATTCACACATAATTATAGAATTCTTAAAAATCTATAATAATAATCAAATAATGAAAATAATTCGTAAAATAAACCACTCACAGAAATATCAATGTCGGTTCTTCAAATCATATGCTAGTCCAATTTCTGTCCAATCTGAAATTTCCAATAACCAAATCACAAATTTACAAACTAATTCCAAAGAGAAATAACATGAATTTCATCTTAATCGAATTAACTAATTTCCAATCTATTTCTCTTTTTCCAATTTTCCAAATTATGCCTTCTTTCTCATCCCAACATTCACCAAGATACTAATTGTCCTTTCCCAAATAAAACTATTTTATCAATTCTAATTCTTTTCTTTCCAAAATCCATGAAGTATTTTGTCCTTTTCTCCAATTAAAAAAAAACAAAACTATTTCTCCCTTCTCTTTCACATTTAACCACCTACATCACATTTCTCAAATTTTCTTTATTTATTTTATTCTATTTTCTATCTCTACTATTCACTCATCTTCATCCTCTTCACCTCTCATCCTCTATTTTTGTTTCCCTTCAAACCCACAACATAAATCTTCCATTTTATTTCATTTAATGCCCATTTTCAACTTCTCCACTTCATTTTCTTTCTCCCATAAGAGTACATACATGACTAACTTCCATTTAATTTCCTTTCAATTTCAAGAATATTTTCTCTCTCTCTTTTTTTTTCTTCCATTGAAATATAAAACCAACAAAATAGCTTACTCCATGTTTATTCAACATTATTTTCATCACTTCCATGTCATCTTTTTCCTTCCCACTAAAATTTGGGTTGTTTATCTCTTTTTCTTTCTCTTACTTGAGCCAAATCCCAAGAAAAGAATACACACAATAAAATCCATAACATTTCTTGAACAACAAAGAGAAATCCATAAGAATTATTGAACATTAAAGAAGAAAACTCATGACTAAACAACTAATTTTTCATAAATCCAAGTTTTTCTAAGAAAAATTGCCTATCAAGTTGAATTCCTTACCTATAAGCTCTTCAATTTTGTTCCAATGGCTAACCTCATATCTCTCTCTCATTCTCTTCTCTCTATTCCTTTCTCCTTCTCTTCATTTCTTTCTTTAATTTCCTTTTCTCCTTGTTTTCCATAACACTCCCCTATTCCTTTTTTTTTTTTTTTTCTTTTATTTATTTTTTTTTTTACTTTCTTTTTGTGTGGCTCTAATATAGCCACACCAATTTATTTTATTTTTATAAAACCAAAAGCTTCCCATGGAAGCTTGCCTTCCACTTCACTATTTTATTATACATATAATTCCTTTTCCTTATCTATTTTTTTTTTAAACAAAGTTCCACATTTTCAATTCTTTTTCAATCATTTTTCTTTTCCTTTTACTACAAGCTATCCTTAATCCAAAATTTTTAAAACCAAATAATCAACATGTCATAAATACTCAAATACTAGAATACCAAAATTGGGTCTTACAAATTATTACTCCCTTTTTTGAGAATTTCGTCCTCGAAATTCAATTAAGGAGTGCATTTGAACTTCATTTTTCCATATTGCATCTTCATTTAACGTTTTTTTTTTAGTTCTTAAAGACATAAAAGGGTGTTACATCTCATGTCTAATACCATGTTGTGAGCAATAGTACTTGAACTCATTTAAAGTATACTCACCACCATTGTCAGATCAAAGACACTTCAACTTTCTTTCGGTCTCCCCTTTCTATCATAGCATGAAACTTTCTGAAAATCTCAAACACTTAGCTTTTTGTCTTCAACATATACACCAAAGTTCTTCGAGTAGCATCATCTATGAAAGTGACAAAATATCTATTGCCACCAAGAGACACTACCTCAATAGGACTACAAATATCAGAGTGAACTAACTCTAATTTTTCTTGTCTTCTAGCTGACTTTCTAGAAAAAGAAACTCTATGTTGCTTACCTGCCAAACAATGATCACAAGGGTCATGAGAAACAGTTTTATCAACCAGAGTAAGAGATTTACCTGCCAACAGTTTGATCCCCTTGTCACTCATATGTCCTATGTAAGCCCTAAACTCTCTTTTGATCATATTGTGCTCATATTTGAAGTTTTGACATATGCAAATTGATATAGGTTGCACTAAAAGATGTCGTGATGAGATTTGGGAATCTTTTGGATTGTGAACTATAATGTGTATAAAGCTTCATAAGGAGATAGGTAAGCCATTGAATAAGCATATTAAGAGTTGAATTGAAGTAAGTTAAGGTCATTAACAAGTTGGGTAAATTTTAGGTGCATTATGTATTGAATGAAAGTTCTTATTTCTCACAAACTTAAGTAAAGTTGACTAAATGTGATAGGTGAAGATATTGTCTTTGTTTTGTTTTTTTTTTTTTTAAAAAAGGGGGATTAAGATGTAAATAAGGAAGTAGGAGGTGACAAAAATTTGTGGAGCCACGAATTTATCTTTGACAAGTGGGTGCTGTCCAGCTCGAAGCTTCTGGAAGAGGATCAACTTCAAACAGCCATATCTCTTAATTTACTGCACCAAATTCGATGATTTTTTAGTCAAACTCTCATAAATTGAGTGTAGAATACGAAAGTGGGTGGCTGTTTTGAAAATAAGAAGAGGAAGGAGGAGAAAATAGCAGAAAACCGAGAGGTGTTCACAGTTCTCGGGTAGCAGAACAGTGTGAAGAAATCCGTTTCTTTTGAGCTCTTGAAGAGGAATTAGAAGCTGAAACTTTGAGGTAAGTAAGCTAAGATGTTGTACTTGAGGTTTATCAAAAAATATTAGGTGGTTGTTTTGCTAAATTTTGAGGAACCCAAGCTGAAAGTTGAACCTGGAATTTTAGGGTACATAATTCTCGGGTAGCAGAACAGTGTGAAGAAATCCGTTTCTTTTGAGCTCTTGAGGAAGAATTAGAAGCTGAAACTTTGAGGTAAGTAAGCTAAGATGTTGTACTTGAGGTTTATCAAAAAATATTAGGTGGTTGTTTTGCTAAATTTTGAGGAACCCAAGCTGAAATTTGAACCTGGAATTTTAGGGTACATAATTCTCGGGTAGCAGAACAGTGTGAAGAAATCCGTTTCTTTTGAGCTCTTGAGGAGGAATTAGAAGCTGAAACTTTGAGGTAAGTAAGCTAAGATGTTGTACTTGAGGTTTATCAAAAAATATTAGGTGGTTGTTTTGCTAAATTTTGAGGAACCCAAGCTGAAAGTTGAACCTGGAATTTTAGGGTACATAATTCTCGGGTAGCAGAACAGTGTGAAGAAATCCGTTTCTTTTGAGCTCTTGAGGAGGAATTAGAAGCTGAAACTTTGAGGTAAGTAAGCTAAGATGTTTTACTTGAGGTTTATCAAAAAATATTAGGTGGTTGTTTTGCTAAATTTTGAGGAACCCAAGCTGAAAGTTGAACCTGAAATTTTAGGTGCAAGAAAAAAAAAACTGCTAGCAAGAGATTGAAGGAGATGTGCTTCCATTTCTTTATACCTTACACCCAAGTGCATATGGTTATTATGAATTGAGTTATGGGACTGAATTAGATATGTTTTTAAGGTGTATAAGGAAAGGAATTAATGTTATTAATTTCTTTTTTCAGGGCAAACGGAGATAGGAATAGTTTATAATCCTTGGAACCCTTTTGGTGATTGTGAGTGAATCTATTTTAAAACTATGCTTGACCTTTGTTTTGCTTCAAAAGCATAAATGTTGATCATTGAAACATGCTCGACTTACTTTTGTATACTTTTCATGGAGCTTTTAATAGAATGTCATTGATGAAACTTAAGCATGATTTGAATTAGTTTGTAACTATACATTCAAACATGGAAACTAAATTATGGAAGTATGACTTCCTTTAGAAAATTCTTTGTGTAAATCCACTTGGAAACATGTTTAGAAAGGAAAAGTGCAAATGTTGAGAATTTGTTGTTTGTGTTATCAAAACATGATTTCCAAGGTAATCAAAGTATGCCCCGGTATGTTGTTAACCCCCAGTACTGAAGGACATTGAGAAGGTACTTGGGAGGGAGGAATTATGATTTCCCGATACTGAAGGACAAAGATAAGGTATTCGGGTAGTAACTGGTCTAACCCAATACTGAAGGACATAGAGAAGGTATTAGGGAAGACCAGTGTGTCAATGGAATTCCACGTGCACGAGAGAGAGGTATGAACGTTGTTGGTATAGAGATGACTCTACCACAGCTAAGGTTCGAAAGTGGTATCATGATATGAGTTTTATTGTTATGAGCTTCTACGCTTTTGAAATGTCTATTCTTCAGTATGATACTACATTATGAGTTTCTATGCTATACATAATGTGGTGACTTAAACCTGTAAATGGGTAGCATGGTTTGATTATGTTTACAAATAAGTGATAAGTTATCTCTAACTTGTAGCTTGTCCATCATTATGTTTCATCTTTGAGCTTATAATGTTTTTAACATAGACACTCACTGGGCTTCCCAGCTCACGTTTTTATTATGTTTTATGTTCCCAGGTAGCAGACGAGTTCCCGGTGCTTAGCCTTGACAAGACCTGTTTGCCACCACGCCGTTTTAGCTCCTTGTATATACACTTCCTTATGTATATAGTTTGTAGTAAAAGCATTTTAGCGGGGTTGTAATAACTATAAAATGTTATGACTTGTTAAAGAACATAGTACTGAAAGTTAATGGGTCTTGCTCATATGTGTATTTGAGCGTTCCAAACTTACTTGTTCAAACGTGTTGTGTTACCTTCATTTTCAGATATATGTTGGGATGGTCAGAGAGAGCTAGTAAAAGGGTTGATTGTCTATGTCTTTACATCTCTTCCTAGGGTAGGCAAGTAAGCTGGGAAGGGGTGTGACATCCTAGCCTTTGATGCCACAAATTAGGAGAATTGTTTTCTTCAACTACATTCAGCTCACTAGAACATACCCTCAAGTATGTTTTATACAAAGAGCAACACAACTCACCACAAGCAACTGTCATCGAACCTTTAGATAATTTCCACTTACCGTCACCAAAGGTATGTTGGAACCCTTATTGATCAAGGACATTTGCAGACAATAAGTTAAGACGTATATCAGGAATTTGGCGCACATTTTTTAATGTAAGCATGCACCCAACACTTGTCTTCACACGAATATCACCTAACCCAACAATGCTAGCTAAGCTCTTGTTTCCCATCTGCACACTACCAAAATCACCAAATTGATAGTTCATGAAGTATTCCTTTTTGGGAACACAATGATATGAAGCACCTGAATCTACCAGCCACTCTATGTCTGAACTCTCTACATGATGACACTCACTAGTTGCACAAATCAAAGTGACATCACTATCACTCGTACAAGTGATTGCTGCAGTATTTTTATCATCTTCTTCCTTTTGTGAGTCTTGCTTCTTACCTTGTTCTTTCTCCCAACGATATCAAAACTTTTTGGTATGACCAGACTTGTTGCAGTAGTAACATGTCCTAGTCTCTTTGTCTCTAGACTTAAACGTCCCCTTGAGTTACCACGTCCTTTGATTCATTTACTCTTGCTTCTTCCACGATTCTCAACAAGAAGAGCATTAGAATTATCAACTCCCATCTCCTTTCTTCTTATCTCTTCATTGAACATGCTTTCTTTGATCATACTCAAAGATAGAACACCTTCTGAAGCAGAGTTACTAATAGTCACAACCAAGGTTTCCCAACTGTCTGGCAAGGAACTCAACAAGAACAAAGCCTGCAATTCATCATAAAAAACAATCTTCATAGTAGTCAACTTGTTAATAATATCATGGAAGTCACTTAAATGCTCAGAAACAGACTTCCCAACCTTCAATTTCAAATTAACAAGTCTCTTGATTAATGAAGCTTTATTATGCGCGGACTTCCTTTCATAAAGACCTTCCAATTTCTTCCACAAATCATATGGGTCCGACTCTTTAGACACATGGTTGAAAATGCTAAGATCAATCCATTGCTTAATAGTCCTCAAAGTCTTCCTCTTTAACTTAGCCCAATCATTTTCTTCCATTTTCTCTGGTTTTGAAGGTTTAGCAATGGTGCCATTAGCTCTATGGTTGTTTCAATTGGATCATACAAATCTTTGCAAAACAACAAATCCTCCATCATCGGTCTCCAAATGGAATAATTGGTTGATGTCAGTCTAATTATTGAATTACCTCCACTACTGCTAGTAGACTCCATAACAATGATCAAATTAAACCTTGTCTCTGATACCAACTGATAGGGCCCAAATAGTATAACAACAACCCACCAAGATCTCCTCCAAGACAATCAACCAAAAATGATACTCCAATACACCACAAATTATTCACCAAATAATTTCCAAGCGATCAACCAGCAATGGACAGCAATAAACCATCAAAAATTGCAGAAGACTAAATGCAAACAACACACAAATTATACGTGGAAAACCTCTTCGATGTGAAGAGTAAAAATCACGAGACTTGTGAGGAGTTCACCCTTGTCACCTTCTCTTATTATGATAAAATTGAGGGAAAAAGAACCCAAATCAGTCATACAAAGGTTCACAACCCACCACCAATTCCATACATAAGAGAATAATAATTGAGAGATGAATGATAGAAAAAGGGAGCCAATTTAGGGGTTTTCCACCCTAATCTACATTTAAAGAGAGTTTAGAGAGGTTTGGGGTTGAATTAGATAAGAATTATTGAAGATCTGACGCCCAAGGTTTGTGGAGATCGTAGCAGGAGTGATGGATCGACGCATAACAAATTTTGTCTCTATTTTCCTTGTATCTCTTTGTTCTTCTTGAGTAGTTTTAGATGGCTTGTGGTTGTAATGTACTGAATTATGATGTATCTTAATTAGATTGTGGAGTTCATGGCTTAATCAAGCCATTGGACCATGTAATTGAGATTAATTGGGAATTTGTAGTTAATTTAGCACATTTACTTTTATGCAACGAGTTTAATGTTTTGAATCCCTTGATCAAGGATCCAATGACTTGCTAATTGGTGTTATTGCTTGACAAAGAATGCATAAATTAGAACTAAACTGCATAGTAGTTGATGTTTGGACACGACAGTGATAAAAGCATCAATTAGGGTATTCGATGAGGTTCGTTAATGCCAAGCTTAATTAATTAATGAGATGGACACGTGATTTAATTAATTATGCTTGAGAATTGGATGAGCTGGACAGAGGATTCCATGATAAATTTACCTTTAGACTCAAGTAAATCGCCCAATTAATTACAATAACCCATTAAATTTCAGTGATGGTCCAATTAGTAAGATTAGCGTCCTAAAATTGTCCCCGTTTAATTGTCCTTCCATTCAATCAATTTCCTTTATTCTACCAGTTTCTTTAATTCTTGTTGTTGATTTCTCTAGCGTTTGGTTTCTTAAATAAAATTGAATGCAAGTAAGTCCAGTAAGTAATTAAATAAACCTTCCCAATTCCTTGAGGATTCGATACTCGATAATTCTTACCGTTTTATTATTACTTCGATCACGTGTGCTTGTGTGTACACTAATCACCCAAGGCGCCTAAATTTTTTACTTCGACGCCAAAAAAGTGTGGAAATATTGAAATGGAGTCGGAAAGTTCAAGGATCACTCACAAATCAACCAAACCCAACCCAAACGAAAGAACAAACGCTCACTCATGCCACTATAGGAGACCCGATGCCGTACACCAATCGGAGTGATACAGCAGACTGGACGACACTAAGAACTCAAGCAGAATGAAAGATGCCGCCAAAAAATCGCCACAAAGGTTGCGCTGCTAGCTGCTTGCAGTCGACAAGTTGACGGAGCGCCTGCAAGTCAAGGATCGCTATCGCAACTCCTTGAGCCCCGCTGGTGAAGGTGAACGAAAGAGGAAAAAAAACAGCAAGGGCCTGAACTTTTCGTGAATGAGGGAGGAAGGAGAAAGAGTTTAGGGAAACCACCTAGGGCAATGTGCACACTACAAGGCAAAAATGGTTTATATAATAATTTTCCAAATCCCTAAATCACTTTTCTCTTTTCCATTTTACCTTCATTCTCAATTCTCATTCACAACAAACTTTCCAACCTTTTGTCAAAAAAAAAAAAAAAGATTTGAAGTTTGGTAAACCAATAAATAAAATAAAACAAGTTTTTCTCACGGAGTCCCAAACTTTTCAAATTAAATCCAATGAAGAGAATAAACGATACCTGAACTTGACGGACGTTACAAGAATTTATCCCTATGGGGCTTGATTGGCAAATCCTAAGGATAATTCGAGGAATTACCTTGGAGCATTGATATTTTCTCTAAGAAATCAATATTCATCTCTCCAGAGGAGAATCTTACACCTATGGAAGACCGAATTTATCCCTACGGATCTTGATCGACAAATTCTAAGGATAATCCTAGGAGACAACTTGGAGCACTGACATTTTCTCAAGAAAATCGATATTCATCATTCCAGAAAAGAGTCTTACACCCATAAGTCATCCCTACGGGCTTGATCGACAAATCCTAATGATAATCTGAGGAAATACCTTGAAGCATTAACATTTCTCTAGGAAACCAATAGTTATCTTTCCAGATAAGCTTATATTTATGGAAGACATGAGTCATCCCTATGAGGCTTGTTGACAAATCCTAAGGATAATCTGAAGAAAACCTTGGAGCACTTAAGCCTAAAAGAACACATATTCAAAATTAAAAAGGTTATACTCCCAAATTGAGGTCCATACTTTAGGCTCATAACAATATGTCACACCATAAATCCCAATTAGGGAGTGGGGGCTAATGTTATGCGAGAAATACAACCAAGAGAATAAACTCGATCTATAAGAGAAATTAGAAGCGAAACCAACAAGAGAAGCCCACTGAGGAACAAATTCAGGCCACTACGAAAGGATCGGCCCACAAAGCAAAGAAGAAGAGAGGAACTTGGGTTAAAGCCCAAGTTCACCATGTTTGTCCTCAATCTCATAGGCTGAGGCTGACCAGGCGGTCGGCCTCTCAAGGGGGCACAAGCCAAGTATGCCCCCAGTTTGTTGTTCCTCGTTTAGCCCGGTGTTGTTCACACTAATCCTAATTTGCCAAGGAATAGAAGAAAACCATAAAAGGGTCATAGAAATACCCTTCTTCAACTTGAAGAAGGTAAGTGCTTCCTCATTCTGAAAACCTTAACTAGTTAGGCCAATTCTCTCTTACTTAAGCATCAAAGCCTGTGTGGCAAGTACCACATCGGTGCCTAGGTTTTATTTCTTTTGCAAGTCACGTTTCCCCCCACTATAAATTTTTTACTGTTGGTGTGACATGAAATACAACTGTATTTTCATTGAATCATTTGTTTTCAAAATTTTGTTTTTAGATTGCCTACCAAACAGGCCCTTAGTTTTCAAACGAAATCATCTGCGTCATATTATCAATAATCATCTGTATGTTCATATTTTTAAATTCGAAAAAATTTTAATTTTTTAATATTAAAAGTAGTTGAATTGATTTTTTTAAAATTTCTTTTTGTTCCTATCATTAATATTTATTTATCATTTTTTTTATCTAATAGACTTTTGGGGAATTGTAAGGGGTAGCAAAAAATATTAGGATATTTGCAAATCTAACCATGATTTTTGAGATTTGCAAATATGGCAAAAAAATTTAAAATCTAATTTTCATTTTTTATTATTCCAATTTTACCCTCATTGGTGTATCAGCAGGTATATCAGTAGTATATGCGGTATACTTTATATTTGGTATATTAGTAGTATATCAGTAGCATATATGATATACTTTATATTTGGTATATCAGTCAACTAATATATACCTAAAACGAAGTATATTAGTAGTATATTACTGATATATGATAGCATGCATAAGTGTGCTATTTACAGGCTTCATTTTATGCTAGTTTTGCTACGATCGTGTGTGCTTTCATGTGTTTTTATGTATATTTCTCAGAAACCGAGCATTTGAAGTAAAATCGAAGAATGGAGAGATATTTGGACAAATTTGAGCAACTTAAGGCTATATTTGAGACTTCAAGTGTTGAAGAACAACAACAAGGCATTTGGACTCGAGGGCATAGCGTTGCAACGCCATTTGAGAAGCTTTTCAACCTTGAAAAACAGCAGACATAGCGTTACAACGCTATATACTCAAACATATTTTTTCCTTTTGTATAAAATTTGAAGGTACAACGTTGCAATGCTACCTCTAGTGTTGCAACGCTGTCTCGACTCTATAAAAAGGAAGTTTTGCTATTCAAAAAGGGGAGTCGTTTTGAGAGACCAAAAACCCTAAACTCGATTCAATCTTTGTCTTGGGACCTAGAGGAGACCTTTGGAGAGCTAAGGAGGAGACTCGAAGCTCGAGATCGCGGGACATCACGACGGGAACGAGTGTTGGCACGCGTCCCTCAGTTTTCTCTCTTTTTCTCTTTGCTTTATTCTTTGAATTTGGAATTTTTGTGGACTGTTTATGTACTGTTTATCTATATTTTAGACATTAGTTTGGTTGTATTGATTGAACGCTTGGTTGATTTCTAGTTTATATGATATATTGACGTCTTTTATGCATCGTGTTTTTATTGTCTTAAGTTTTCTTGTTAAACTAGATTTAGCTCAAGAGAGTAAATGTAGTTAAAGAACATTAGATGTATGACTAGGTTAATCTATTGCATGAGAGTAAGTAGGTTAATTCTAGAAGCCGTAAAAGAAGGACTTAATGCCATGTTTAGGAATAGAAATAGACCGAGAGAGTGATTTATTCTTTTGCATGAATTCAATTGGGCTTGAGAGAGTCAATTGATGACCTTAGAAATTCTTGGCTTAAGATTGTTAATATAAAATCAATTCATTAATCAAACCAAGTAGGCCTTAACCATTAAACCATTCATGTTTCTCAAAATTGGACTCTAAAGCATGTAAATATTAGTTTAGATTTTATTTTCCTCTCAATTCCAAAGTTTTGTTTCTCTAAATAAGACATAATTAACTATGGTACTTAATTAATCTAAGAACTCCAATCCATGTGGATGACTCTGGCCACTATTATTGCAAAATTTTAGAGGTTCGATTTTATAAATTTATCTAATAGGAGCCTTCGACAAGCGACCTTTATCAATATACTATTGATATACTTCTTTTTAGGTATATCGGTTGAATTATATACTGTATATATATCCGTAGCATATCATGGATATTTTGCATATTTGGTATATCACTGATATACTTCATTTTAGGTATGTTCATTTCACTCATACCTAAATTTGAGTACACTAGTAGTATATTAGTGATATACTTTATTTTAGGTATATTTGATATACTAAATATGAATTTCATATATACTATTAGTCAAGTGTATCAATTAAACAAGTTTATTGACTAAAAACTAGTGTACATAAATCATTAATAGAGTAAAGAACTAAAATAAAGTATATCGGTAGTATATCAGTGATATACTCTATATTATGTATATATCATATGTGAATTATTGACATACTCTTGATAAACTTAATGTAAGTATATTAGCAGTATATCAGTGATATACTTTATATTAGGTATATCATTAGTATACTAGCAGTATATCATTGATAGACTACTGACAAACTTCATATTGAAAAACGCGTGTTGTAAAAATAAAGTATATCAGTGGTGTATCAGTAATATACTCTATATTATGTAAATATCATATGTGAATTACTGATATGCTCTTGATAAACTTCATATAAGTATATCATTAGTACATCAGTGATATACTTTATATTGGGTATATCATTATTATATCGACGATATATCACTAATAGACTACTGACAAATTTCATATTGAAAAATGTGCAGAAAATAAAGTATATCAGTACTGTATCAGTGATATACTCTGTATTATGTATATATCATATGTGACATACTTATACTTTTGATAAACTTCATATAAGTATATCAGTAGTTTGTCAGTGATATACTTTATATTAGGTATATCAGTAGTTCATCAGTAGTATATCATTGATGAACTACTGATATACTTCATATTGAAAAACGTGCACGAGAAATATAGGGTATTTTTTACTTTTCACGTGGTCTATTTGGACTGGGCCATTGTTTTTGCTATTTTTATAAATTGAAAATAAACAGTATACACGACTGTAATTTAAGTAAATTTTTTTGCTATTCATGCAAGTGACCCTAGATTTTTAACTATTGATTATATTAAAATTTATATTCTAATTTATTTTTTCTCTATTGATAAACACAATAAACTTTAAGTAGTATTTTTTTTAGATATACTTAGTATTTTGCTATCTCTAAAATTTCTCTCCACCTCTCCCAACTTTTTAAAAAACTGAATGTCAAAAACAGTTATTAAATATATTTGGTTTTCTATTTCTTAAAAATAGAAAAGTACGAATAGTTACATGTTTTTTTTTTAAAAAAAAAAACATAAAATAGAAAAAAAAATCATAAAATAGAAAAAAAATTAAAGTTAAAAAACCATTTTGGTCCGTGTACTTTGGGGTTTTGTTCCATTTTAGTACCTATACTTTGAAATGTCCAATTTTAGTCCTTGTACTTTCAATAAAGCATAAAATTGGTCTCCAATATTACTTTATTGTTATTTTTTCTTTAAAAAGAACTAATTTCTATTAATTTTTCCTCTACAAATTTTGAAAATATGTTTACATTGTATCTTTTCTTGTATTAAAATTATTATTATTATTTAATCACTTTCGATAAAAATTAACTTCAAACTTATAATAGAGACCAAATTTAACATTTATTAAAAGTACAGGGACTAATTGTTAGAATAGAAATTTTGGCCAATCAAAATTTGCCATGTCATTAATTTAAATTAGTGGCAAAATTATTTATTTAATTAGGGATTATTTAAATTTGCAAGTATCCCTAAATTAAATTAAAGTAAATCCCAATATGAAATTGGGTTATATGAAATTTGGGTCAATTTTAGACTAAGCCCAAATAGGAGGCCCTAATCCAGCAAAGTCTAGGCCCAAAGTTAATAAGTCATAGCCCATAAGGCTAGGCCCAAGGTTAATCAGGCTCAGTCTAAGGACCAGGCTCAAAGTCCACCAGGCCCAGCCCAATAGTCAAGCCCAAGCCCAAGCCCATCTGGAGGCCCTGGGGAACTCTATAAATAGAGAGACCCCTCCTCCATTTTGGGGGGTTCAGAAATTTGAGATCTCAGAGAGAATTCAGAAACAAAAGCCAGAAGACTCCTTGAGCTCTTGAAGATCAAATTCCTCTTGAACGAAGAACACTTCCTCGAAGATCAAGAACACTTCTTCGAGACCCCAAGAATCCATTGAAGCTTCAATCTCGAGAATAAGCTCTACAGCCCTCGAGTGAAACATACAAGCAAGAGAGAGAATCAGAGGATCAAGTACTAGAGATTGTATTCCACTACATTCAAAGTTATACAAATACAAAAGTTTCATTTGCACGTGTTCTTATTTCTTCATTGAACTCTCGTGCGAACAAATTGGCATGCCCAGTGGGACTATCTCTACCTCTCATCTTTTTCTCTTCCAAGTAACGCAATGGTACGAAAGAAAGCTGCATCGAAATCTACTGCTTCAAGCAACACATACATGGGACCAGTTACTCGCAGTCGATCTCAAGGGGTTGAAATAAACGAAGAGCGAACCCCTGACACGATTGCAAACAGAATTGTTAAATTGATAGAAGAATCTTCCAGGGACAAAGTTGTTGTCAAGGACAACCCGCTGTTTGATCAATCCACTCCTGCTGTCATTCAATCGAAGACGACGTCAAATCCAAATGTGATGTCTGTAATGATGGCCGATGTAGATTCTGATGAAAGGATGGCAGAAATGGAAAGGATGAAGGCAGTCGAAGAAAGAGACCAAGAGATTGCCTATTTAAAAAATCAAATGCAAAATCGAGAAGTTGCTGAATCAAGTCAGGCCCCTACTGCAAAGAAAAGTGATAAGGGGAAGACTATTGTCCAGGAAGATCAACCACAAAACACAGCTTCGGTTGCTTCCTTGTCAGTCCAGCAACTACAGGATATGATTATGAGCTCCATTAGAGCTCAGTATGGTGGACCCACCCAGAATTCTCTCATGTACTCAAAACCGTACACTAAGAGAATTGACAACCTAAGAATGCCTGTCGGATACCAGCCTCCAAAATTCCAGCAGTTTGATGGGAAGGGTAACCCTAAGCAGCATGTTGCTCACTTTGTTGAGACATGCGAGAATGCTGGAACTCGCGGCGACCTTCTGGTCAAGCAATTCGTCCGCACCTTGAAAGGGAATGCCTTCGACTGGTATACTGATCTTGAGCCTGAGACGATTGATAGTTGGGAACAGTTTGAAAGAGAGTTCCTTAATCGCTTCTACAGTACGAGGCGAACTGTCAGCATGATGGAGCTCACAAATACGAAACAGCAAAAAGGCGAGCCTGTCGTCGATTACATCAATCAATGGAGAGCTCTAAGTCTTGACTGCAAAGATCGACTTACCGAACTGTCCGCTGTGGAAATGTGCATCCAAGACATGCACTGGGGACTGCTCTACATCTTGCAGGGGATAAAACCTCGCAGCTTTGAAGAGTTAGCAACACGAGCTCATGACATGGAGCTCAGCATTGCTGCCAGAGGAAGTAGAGACCTTCTAGTCCCAGATGTAAAAAAAGAAAAGAAGAAAGTGAAGAGCACCAAGAAGGTTTCGAAGGGTGCTATTGCAAAAGAATCTATGGTCGTCAATACGACCCCTTTTAAATTAACTCAGAAAGGAAAAGAAATTAAGGCAGAAAAACGATCGGATGGGGGCGAGAGACGTCGCCTAACTTTGAAAGAGAGGCAAGAAAAAGTTTATCCATTTCCGGACTCAGATGTTCCAGACATGCTGGAGCAATTGTTGGAAAAACAACTTATTTAGCTACCTGAATGTAAACGACTGGAGGAGTTAAGAAAGGTGAATGATCCTAACTACTGCAAATACCACCGAGTCGTTAGCCACCCCGTGGAGAAATGTTTCGTGCTGAAAGGGGTGATTATGAGGTTGGCTCATGAGAAGAAAATTGAGCTAGATCTTGATGAGGTGGCCCAAGCAAATCATGCGGCTGTAATGAGTCGTCCTAAGGTTCAGTAACCTACAAGTCTGCTTTATGAGCAAAAAGAAATCTTAATTCGATTCGGATCCTTTGAGCCTATTGTTGTTTGGTCAAAGGAAGAACCCTCGAGCTAGAATCATCAAGAGAAAGACTTCCAAAAGAAAGTCGTTCAAGGAAAGAATGAACAAACTAAATATGAAGATGAAGGCTGGATTGTTGTGACTCGTCGCAAGAAGCGGCAACAAAGCTATGCTCAAAAGGAATCTCGACTATTTCGGGAGCATAAGAGAAAAAGAAAGTCGCAAAAGAAGAAAGAAAAAAAGAATGCAAGGAAGCTCGCTTGCATTGTGGAAAACGATGAGGATCTCTTTTGTCCCCGACAGCCAGTGACTCTAGAGGAATTCTTTCCAAAGAATTTTCTAAGTAACGACCAAGAAGAATCGTTTGGAGTGGTTGCATGCCATGTTGTCAGCGCAAGCGAGGATCCCTCAAGCTCGTCTGAGGTGGCAACTAAGCTAGAAAACTTATCCTCTTTCAGCATAGAGGACCTGTTATCACTCCCTCCAACAGCTAAAAACGCTCTTATTGAGGCCCTGATAGACTCAGATAGCGCGAGTGCTCCAACCTCTACGGCGTGTACATGCATGTCGTGTTGTATGTCAATCAGTTTTACAGATGAGGACCTGCTGCTGGGGTCGAAGCCCCACAATAGACCATTGTTTGTCTTGGGGTGCATTAGAGAGCAGAGAGTTGGTCGAATCCTTATCGACGACGGATCGACTGTCAACATAATGCCTAAGTCGACAATGAAGCAGTTAGGCATCTTGATGGAAGAGCTGTCAAACAGCAAACTGGTGATCCAAGGCTTCAACCAAGGTGGGCAACGAGCCATTGGCATGGTACGCTTAGAGCTCATCATTGGAGATCTAAAAGTTGATACCCTGTTCCACGTCATAGACTCCAAGACCATTTACAAGTTGCTTCTGGGTCGTCCTTGGATTCATGGAAACTGGGTCGTAACTTCTACATTGCATCAGTGCTTCAAGTTTTACCAAGATGGCATCAAGAAGGTGGAAGCGGACACTAATCCATTTTCGGAAGCCGAGTCCCATTTTGCTGATGCAAAGTTCTATATAAAGGGTGACGGCGTGGGAGAAACTGTACCAGCCAAGATCCCTTTGATCAAAAGTGGTAGTGAATCCAAGTCAAAATCACAAATTGATGTGAGGAAAGAAAATGTCGAAGAGACGAACGAGCCCTCCCCAAAAAGAGGGGAAGCCTCTACGAGATCTGCAAAGTCCAAGGTTTTGAAAGATGAGAAAACTTCAAGTGTTCCTATCTTGCGCTATGTCCCTCTATCTAGACGCAAAAAGGGTGAATCACCTTTTACTGAATGTTCAAGGAATTTGAGAGTCGGGGACATTGAAATCTTGAAGGAAAACTTTGTCACGCCTCTCACGAAGATAACAAAGCAGGAGGTCAAGAAACCTGTGGATGACCCAGCGAAGACGTTTCTGCCTGAAAGACGAACGAATGACGGATTCGACCCGAAGGCGTATAAACTCTTAGCAAAAGCAGGCTATGACTTTACGACTCACACCGAGTTTTAAAAGTCTAAAAATCTTCGATGAAAGACCTGAGCTCTCTTCAACACAGAAGAAGCTTCTGAAAGAAGGCTATGCTCTACCAGTCAAAGAAAGGGCTTGGATATAAGTCCCCTGAGCCAGTTCGCATAACGAGAAAAGGGAAGGTGAAGGTGGCAGATGCAAACCACATAACAGTAGAAGAGGTTGAGGACTCAAATGAAAAGGAAGACGTCAGCCGAAGGACTTCTGTTTTTAGACGTGTCAGGTCATCAGTAGCGCGACCTTCAGCTCTTCAGCGATTAGGAGTGACCCCGATAGAAGAAGAGGGGTCACTTCCTGCCTCTGGTTCCACTCGGCTTTTGGCCCTCCAGAGGATAAGTATGCCTGCTAAGGAAGAAAATGCTTCATCAGCTCCAACTTCTAATTCTACTCGACCTTCGATCCTTCAGAGGTTAAGTATGCCCACAAGCGAAGGAAAGAGTTCCTCATCGACTCCAACTTTGGCACGGTCGTCAGCTTTTCGAAGATTAAGTGTGCCTACGACGGAGAGAAAAGATGCACTTTCAACCTCAACCGTGACGCGACCATCAGCTTTTCAAAGGCTAAGTGTAACCACGTCAAGAGGTGGGGACTCTCCATCGTCAGTCTTTGACCGGCTTCAACATGATTGCCCGGTGGAGACTTCAAAAGATAAGTCCTTTGTTGAAACGAAGAATGATGGAGAAATTCGCAGTGCCTTTCCCTCTCGAATGAAGAGAAAAATTTTCGTTGCAGTCAACACAGAAGGTTCGTTGAGGGTAAAGCGAAGTGATGTCGTCATCACCAACCCCTCAAGAGAGGATTTGGAACAAGAGGAGGGTGAGACCTCCTGTCACCATATCACTGTTGAAGAGGAAATAGAGTCTAAAATGTCTGAAGAAGATGCAGACGAGGCACCATTTCCGTTTGAAGATGGCAGCCAATCTATAGTGGGCGAGCTTAAAGAGGTGAATCTGGGTACGCCAGAAGAGCCGCGTTCAACTTTTATAAGTGCATCGCTTACTTGTGAGGAAGAAGGCAAATATATGAGCTTGCTCACGTCGTATAGAGATGTCTTTGCTTGGTCGTATAAAGAGATGCCTGGACTTGATCCAAAAGTAGCTGTCCATCATCTTGCCATCAAACAGGGGTATAGACCAGTCAAGCAAGCTCAACGGCGTTTTCAGCCAGAGCTACTTCCCCAAATTGAAACGAAGGTCAATAAGTTGATTGAAGCAGGATTCATTCGCGAGGTAAAATATCCAACGAGGATAGCCAACATTGTTCCTGTTAGAAAGAAGAATGGGCAACTTCGCGTCTGCGTTGATTTTCGCGATTTGAATAATGCATGTCCAAAAGACGACTTCCCACTGCCTATCACTGAGATCATGGTCGATGCCACTATAGGACATGAAACTCTATCTTTTATGGACGGATCATCGGGATATAACCAAATTCGAATGGCTCTGGCAGATGAAGAGATGAAAGCCTTTTGAACTCCAAAAGGGATATACTGTTACAAGGTAATGGCCTTTGGACTGAAGAACGCTGGTGCAACCTATCAACGTGACATGCAAAAGATCTTCGATGATATGTTGCATAAACAAGTCGAGTGCTATGTCGATGATCTTGTCGTCAAGTCCAAGAAAAGACAAGATCATTTGGAAGATCTAAAAGTGGTCTTTGATCGACTAAGGAAGTATCAGTTGAAGATGAACCCTCTCAAGTGTGCATTTGGCGTCACCTGAGGAAAATTCCTCGAATTTGTGGTAAGACATCGAGGGATCGAAATAGACCAATCAAAGATTGATGCCATTCAAAAAATGCCAAGGCCAAGAAATCTCCACGAGTTGAGAAGCCTTCAAGGTCGTTTGGCCTATATCCGAAGATTCATCTCTAACTTAGCCAGTCGATGTCAGCCTTTTCAAAGGTTAATGAAGAAAGGAGAAGACTTCGAATGGGATGAAGCATGTCAAAATGCTTTTGACAGCATCAAAAAGTACTTGTTTAACCCCCCCTGTTTTAGGCGCCCCTATAGCAGGAAAGCCGTTGATACTGTACATCGTTGCGCAGGAAAAGTCGCTTGGAGCATTGCTAGCCCAAGAAGGAGAAAAAGGGAAGGAATGAGCCCTTTATTACTTGAGCAGGACTCTGAATGGAGCTGAAGTAAATTACTCTCCAATCGAAAAGATGTGTCTTGCTCTTTTCTTCGCTATTGACAAACTAAGGCACTACATGCAAGCCTTCACAGTACACCTAGTGGCGAAAGCTGACCCTATAAAGTACATCTTGTCAAGACCAATTATTTCTGGACGTTTAGCCAAATGGGCAATCTAACTCCAGCAATATGACATTGTCTATGTACCTCAAAAGGTGGTAAAAGGACAAGCATTGGCAGATTTCTTGGCAAATCACCCAATTCCATCAGACTGGAAGTTATACGAGGATTTGCCTGACGAATAAGTCTTCTATGTGGAAATCACATAGCCTTGGACCATGTATTTTGATGGTGCGGCAAGAAGAAATGGAGCGGGGGCATGCATTATCTTTATCTCGCCTGAAAAACACATACTCCCTTATAGCTTCACACTCCATGAGTTATGCTCGAACAATGTTGCTAAATACCAAGCGCTAATAATTGGCCTCCAAATGGCTATAGAGATCGGCATAACGTACATAGAAATCTATGGCGATTCAAAGTTGATTATCAATCAACTTTTTCTTGAGTATGATGTGAAGCATGAGGACCTGAAGCCGTATTTCAGCTATGCAAGGCAGCTGATGGGAAAGTTTGATAGCATTATGCTGGAGCATGTTCCAAGGTTAGAAAATAAGAAGGCAGATGCGCTAGCAAATTTGGCCACCGCCCTAACGATCTCAGATGAGGTGACTATAAACATCTCACTTTGTCAGAAGTGGATCGTGCCACCAACCGATGGTGAACATCAAGAAGTAAAAATGATCTCTGTCTATGCCATTGAAGAGAAAGACTGGCGACAGTCCATCATAGAATATCTTCAGCATGGGAAGCTTCCCACAAATAAGAGAAGTAAGTTTGATGTACGAAGAAGAGCCTCCCGATTCATCTATTACAAGGAGACTCTTTATCGTCGTTCTTATGAAGGACTGTTCCTTCGATGCCTTGGAAAAGAAGAGTCGATCAAGGCACTAGAGGAGGCGCATTCAGGCGTTTGCGGTGCTCACCAGTCAGGTCCAAAACTTCATTTCCAGTTAAAGAGGATGGGCTACTACTGGCCCACGATGATCCATGATTCAGTGGAATATGCAAAGAAGTGTGAAGCTTGTCAGTTTCATGCAAATTTCATACACCAACCGCCAGAACCTCTCCATCCAACTGTTGCTTCATGGCCTTTTAAAGCTTGGGGGCTTGATCTAGTTGGTCCAATAACACCTAAGTCGTCAGCAGGACATTCCTATATTCTGGCAGCGACAGATTACTTCTCGAGATGGGCCGAAGCAATGGCATTAAGAGAAGCCAAGAAAGAAAATGTCGTGGACTTCATCCGAAATCATATTATCTACCGATATGGCATCCCGCATCGTATCATGACGGATAATGGAAGACAGTTTTCCAATAGCTTAATGGACAAGTTGTGTGAAAAGTTCAAGTTCAAGCAATACAAGTCATCCATGTACAATGCCGCACCAAATGGCCTGGCAGAGGCATTCAACAAGACATTGTGCAACTTGTTGAAGAAAGTAGTCTCTAAGACAAAAAGAGACTGACAGGAAAGGATCGGTGAAGCGTTATGGGCCTACCGAACTACGCATCGCACTCCTACAGGGGTCCCGCTTTATTCCCTCGTCTATGGGGTGGAGGCTGTGCTCCCATTAGAAAGATAAATTCCATCACTCAGGATGGCTGTACAATAAGGGTTGACTACAGAAGACAACGCAAGACTGCGTCTCCAAGAGCTAGAAGCGCTGGATGAGAGAAGACTAGATGCTCAACAGGCGCTGGAATGTTACCAAGCACGAATGACCAAAGCCTTCGATAAAAATATCAGGCCCCGGTCATTTCAAGTTGGTGATCTAGTACTTGCTATCCGAAGACCCATCATCACAACACGACATACAGGAAACAAGTTCACGCCTAAATGGGATGGACCCTACATTGTCAAAGAAGTCTACACCAATGGAGCATACAAGATCGTGGATAAAGACGGCTTAAGGATCGGTCCTATCAACGGAAAGTTTCTTAAAAAGTTTTATGCATAAGATGTAAACACTCCTAATCGTAAGAGTATAAACTACATGATGCTCCTGGCCCGCATGAGCTTAAAAGGTGAACGACCCTAATAAAAAAAATGTATTCATTTGAACTACGTTATGACTTGATCCCTTCCACTCAAAGGGTACGTAGGCAGCTTAAAGAAAAAAAAAACTTTAAGTTCAGTCTCTTAAAAAAAAAAAGGCATTTCCTCCCCCATGAAGCAAGATGATGAGTTGGATGCATACCATAGATTTTTATTCTCTTCAAGTTGGTTCATTGCTCACCTTCTTAAGGTTCAAGCATCTTCACTCGCTGCAAGTTAGGGGTTTGCATTTTGTTTGTTTAAGTTCGACTGTTTCCATTCGTCAAATTCAAAGTTTGTTCAGAGGGATTCGGCGCCATTTCATCTTCAAGATTAAGAGCTTTGTACCTTTTCATTGCAAAGAAAATATGAATTCTAGTCTTGGACTACAAGGAAAAAAATGATCATCCCTGGTCACTATGAACTCCTAAGATGAATCGTAGGGAGAAAAAGGTCGGGAGTTGGCCACCCTTATGTTTGCTTTACAAACTTCACAGGGGGCATCTCAATAAAAAAAGAGATTTACAAAAGAGATTATATCTTTATCTTTCTGGATAGTAAATAAGAGTTATTTGGAGAAATAGTGAGATGAAGTTTCCAAAAAAAAAAAAAAAAAGAAATTGCAAAAAAAAAAAGAAAGGTAAAAAAAAAAGTGAAAAAAAAAATGTTGAAGCCAAAGGAAGACAACCCTCAACTTCGCTTGAGTTAGGGTTTTGTCTTCCAAAAGTGAAACAAGACCGCCCTCAACTCCACATGAGTCAGGGTCGGGTCTTCCAAGGGAAGACAACCCTCACTTCACTTGAGTTAGGGTTTTGTCTTCCACAAGGTAAAATAAGACTGCCCTCAACTCCACCTGAGTTAGGGTCGGGTTTTCCATAGGTAAAACAAGACTGCCCTCAACTCCACCTGAGTTAGGGTCGAGTCTTCCAAAGGTAAAACAAGACTGCCCTCAACTCCACCAGAGTTAGGGTCGGGTCTTCCAAAGGTAAAACAAGATGGAAGGTGAACCATCCTTAATTTCGCCTGAATTAGGGGTTGGTCACCTTCAAAGTTGCAGAAGACATCTCAAAGTTGAAGAGGTTGAAGAAGACATCTTAGTTGCAAGCAAGAATTAAAAAAAAAAACAAGAGGGCATATATATTGTCTAAAAAAAATTACCTACCTGTTTACCTTTTGGTAGATGAATGTATTTTTTTTGCTGCAGTAGAAATATTTGCAAGTCTTGCAAAAAAAAAAAAAAAAAAAAAAAAAAAAAAAAAAAAAAACGTAAAAAAAAAAAACGTAAAAAAAAAACGAAAAAAAGAAAGAAGGGAGTTGCTTATTCCTCATTCCTCAGTGTGAAGCTCTACTCCCTCTTTGTTGATGTGAATTGATGGAAGACCCATCTTCTCTATTTATAGTAGAAGAAAAGATAAAATCACATCTAATTTGAATTCAAAAAAATAATGCCAAGAAGATCAAATCAAAACCAATTTGAATCCAAAAACCATACAAGATTCAAACTTTGGGATATTAAAGTTTGAATTTTGGGATGAGTTGACTACAAACTCAAATCCAAGTTCTATTCCAAAATTCAAATCGAAATCGGGCAGGATATCATCTTAATTTAAATTTTGTCATACCTAATCTCAAATTAAAAATTGACTGCAAGCCAAATTAAAGTTCTATTCCAATTCCAAAATATAATTGGGTAGACTTTTATCTCAAAAAGTGAAATTTGGGAATATTCCAAAATTTATCCCAAATCAAAATTTGATTAAAGTCCAGATTCAAGTTCTATTTCAATTCCAAAATATAATTGGGTAGACTTTTATCTCAAAAAGTGAAATTTGGGCATAATCCAAAATTTATCCCAAATCAAAATTTGATTAAAGTCCAGATTCAAGTTCTATTCCAATTCCAAAATATAATTGGGTAGACTTTTATCTCAAAAAGTGAAATTTGGGCATAATCCAAATTTTATCCCAAATCAAAATTTGATTAAAGTCCAAATTCAAGTTCTATTCCAATTCCAAAATATAATTGGGTAGACTTTTATCTCAAAAAAAGTGAAACTTGGGCACTCCAAATTCAAGCTTCAAATCAAAATTCATTGGTAGATTCTAAACTATGCCCTAAATAAAAAAAATGGGTATAATTTGAATACCACTTGAAATTCAAATAAAATTCAAATTAGAATTAAGGTAGAACATTAATTTTACCAAAATTCAAATTAAAGTTCGCTGCCAAATAAGAAAATCAAAATTATGACCCAAATTCATATTTTGATGAATTGACACATCAAATGGAGTCCAAGTTAGGGGCAAATACCTTAAATTTTGATTCCAAATTATCTTTTTCGAGATTCACTCACACATACTAGTGCATAAATCTCGAAAAGGGGGCATTTGTTGGAATAGAAATTTTGGCCAATCAAAATTTGCCATGTCATTAATTTAAATTAGTGGTAAAATTATTTATTTAATTAGGGATTATTTAAATTTGCAAGTATCCCTAAATTAAATTAAAGTAAATCCCAATATGCAATTGGGTTATATGAAATTTGGGTCAATTTTAGACTAAGCCCAAATAGGAGGCCCTAATCCAGCAAAGTCTAGGCCCAAAGTTAATAAGTCATAGCCCATAAGGCTAGGCCCAAGGTTAATCAGGCTCAGTCTAAGGACCAGACTCAAAGTCCACCAGGCCCAGCCCAATAGTCAAGCCCAAGCCCATCTGGAGGCCCTGGGGAACTTTATAAATAGAGAGCCCCCTCCTCCATTTTTGGGGGTTCAGAAATTTGAGATCTCAGAGAGAATTCAGAAACAAAAGCCAAAAGACTCCTTGGGCTCTTGAAGATCAAATTCCTCCTGAACGAAGAACACTTCCTCGAAGATCAAGAACACTTCTTCGAGACCCCAAGAATCCATTGAAGTTTCAATCTCGAGAATAAGCTCTACAGCCCTCGAGTGAAACATACAAGCAAGAGAGAGAATCAGAGGATCAAGTACTAGAGATTGTATTCCACTACATTCAAAGTTATACAAATACAAAAGTTTCATTTACACGTGTTCTTATTTCTTCATTGAAATCTCGTGCGAACACTAATAATTGGATATTTGAAAGTACATAACCAAAATGAAACAAAACTCAAAGTATAGGGACAAAAATGATGTTTTAACCTATTAAAAAGAATCAAAATCAAAAATAAAAAACGTAAAATGTTTATCAAGGTCTAAGTAAATTACTTTTTAATTCTTTCTTGTCAAATTTAAGAAACCCAACAATTACTACAAAGAATACAAATATTTCACATAATAACCATTCACAAAAAGTGGTATTGTCCTGAAAAATTCCAAATGGTAAATTGTCCCGACTTCTACTTTACCAAACATCATTTTAACAATATGAAGATTCACCAACCTGACCATAGTTCAACTGGTTAAAACATATGTCATTGACCATGAGGTCAGAAGTTAAAGTCTTCCTCTCCACATATTGTTGAAGTAGTATATATATATTATAGAATAAAACCAAACACATTACTCATCTCAGTTATCACCTAACTTTAATTTTCTTTTACTCGTACTTGAATTTGTTTCGACACTTTATTACTATTTGATAGGTCAATGGTTCAATCTTCACCTCCGCAAGGATTGAACTTTAAGAAAAAATAATTAAATTTCACCTCCCCTCATTAACTCCTCATGTACGTTACATCTACCTTGTTAATTAAGCATCTGGCACATTGTCCTTTAATACCAGAGTAATGGTTGAAAAGTTTTTACTCTTCCACGTGAATAATGGTTGAAAAGAAGCACAGGCCATTTATCAGCTTGTATCAAGTGATCAGAAACTTTTGGTTTTTTATTTCTCTTTTACTTTATCTTCTGCTTCCCATAGGCCATAACTGACTCTCCCTTTTTTCTTCCATCTTTCTCATCTACCTCCGGCTCCAACGTCTCTTCTTCCTTTCATTTTGCAGGCAAGCTAAGGTACTTATTCTCTTTATTTATTTTCTTTCTTTTTTTCCTTATGTTTGTGTTTCTTATATTGCTCAGTAGATCGTTCTAAGATTATTTATCATCGTCAACGACAAATTATTTTTTTGGTTTAATAATGAGTTTTGGACATAAAGCCAGCCTCCATCATTTTCTCTGCTTTTAGTTTCCATTCATTAATTTCTTTATAGATTTTATCTTTCCATATTCCTTGGACATAAAACGTGCTTGCATTTATTTAGAGTATTTCTCAAGTTTGAGCTCTCTGTTATAGTTCTTGAAGTTTTAAAATAGACACTAATTCATGAGCTCTTAAAAAATTATTTTAAATATGTTTCTTGAACTCATTTGACGGTTAGTTCTTTAATGAAAGGATGATGTCGCAGTTAAAGTTGTCTTTTTTTTTTTTTTTTGTTCAACAACATGTGAGAGTGAGGATTCAAAACTTTAACCTTTTGATCTAGAATATATATTTTGGCTAACTATACTCTAAGTTATTGGTGGTTTGAAAAATATATTAATTTTATATTGATATTGTGCTTATGTGATTTATCTGTCTCTTCCTTTCTCCCATTCCTCCCTCGTTCCCTTCTCACCTTTTACAGTCACGGAAAAAAAAATTACAAATTGAGGCTACCAACTTTGAGAAAGAAGCCTATTTAAGGACAAACTATTTTTTGATGCAAAACTAACAGCTTCATTGTAGCCACCAACAAAATGAATACGTTAGTTCTTCATCGTTGGATGTATGAGAGAGAAATTGTAAAAACATATCTCTTTTGTATCCTACGGTTATTAGGAGATTTGAATACGATCTACCTATGATGGTTTTAAAGAGGCAGCCACATTCTGGCGGCCTCATTGAATAATTTGTCCATTGTAGTTGCCTCATCGAATAATTTCTGCAGTTTAAAGTGCAATCCCCATAAAAAAAAATTTAGATCATTTTTATTTCTTATCATTAATTCGTTTCAGATCTATGGGAACGAGGATACAAATCAAACTTTAAAACTGACTAAAATCATGATTAAATCCCAGTTGAAACAAATCAAATTAAATCCTGATTTTAAATAGCACAAAAAAAAATAATGATTTTAAATCCCAAAGATTTGTAATAAAGGTCTTTTGGTTCTACGTAACGCTTATGCATATAAAATTAAGAGCAATACTTGGGTGCATCCCCAGCTACACTTATCTTTTTGCAGCTCACTCCAACAACACAACAAAAAAAATTAAAAATATTTTGAAAAAAGAAGAAAAAAGAGTTTGCCATCAAATTGTTGTTGGACAACTGAGTGAGCTGCAACAATATAGGTGTATTTTAGGATGCACCCAAGTTTTTTCTAAACTATAGTTTTCTAAATAAGCAAAAGTATAATAACCATCGACTTAACCGACATATCATCTTTCGATCAAGGAACTAAGCATTTTTCAAACTTTAAAACTAAGGTCTCATTTGATAATCATTTACTTTTTTGTTTTTTGTTTTTGAAAATTAAGCTTATTTTCTCTTAATTTATCTACTATGAGTTTCATCTTTCTTAAGAAAATATTTGAATTCTTAGCTAAATTTCAAAAACTACTTTTTTAAGTTTTTAAAACTTTGCTTGGTTTTTGAAAACATATGTAAAAAGTAGATAACAAAGCAAGAAAATTCATAGGTGGAATTAGTATTTATATAAGCTTTAATTTCCAAAAACTAAAAAGCAAAAACGAAATGGTTATCAAACGGGGCCTAAAATGTACATTTCGAAACTTCAAGGACTAAATAGACACGAAACTCAAACCTCATAGACCAAACTAAAAGTGTATTTTTGTACTTATTATTATATTTAAAGTTTTAGTGCCCACATTGGTACGCTAGCTATGTAACATGAGCATAAGAATCTTATATAATATTTATATACATGACTTGATATGTTTTAATTTTAATTTTTTTTTAGTTGAACACCATATGGGGTAGGAAGATTCGAATATTTGACCTCTTGATCAAGAGTACATGCCAATTATGTTTGAACTAAGCTTACTTTGGCAACATGTTTTAAATTAGGGCAAGTAAATTACTAATAATTTAGAGTGATTTGAAGAATGACTATTTATATGTATAAGTTGATTAATTTGAGTGGTAGGATTTGGATCTCGTTATATATATTCATTTCATTTGTTTAATTATGCAACTTTTGCTTCCGGGCGAAATTAAAGAGATTTGAAACATCTATCATTGTTCACATTCTCGAGGATATTGCAAACATTGTTATGTTGGAGCAACGCGAGAATGATTTGACCCTTGAGGCATCCATTAAAAAAGTGCTCCAGCGACAACCTCCTGACTTTTCAGAATGGAGCATTTATCGGGTTCCTAAACGGCTACGAAACATGAATTGTAAAGCTTATATGCCTGAAGTCATTGCCATCGGCCCTTTTCACCATGGTCGAAAGGACTTGAAGACCACAGAACCACTTAAACTCCAATGTCTAAATAGTTATCTACACCGTATAAATTGCAGAGTTGAGGATGTTGTGGCAAAGGCTCGAAGTTGGGAGAGCAAAGCCCGGAGTTTCTATGCAGAACCCATAAACATGAAGAGCGATGATTTTGTGAAAATGATGCTCGTGGATGGCTGTTTCATAATGGAGCTTCTGATAATAGCGAATAACGATTGCTTTGTTGATATTCAAAACGGGTTTGATCTTTCATTCTTCAAAGCTATATGGTTCGATATAAATCGCGACCTGATAATGCTTGAAAACCAACTTCCTTTCTTTGTTCTTCAAGATCTATTTGACCTATTTCCACCAGATAAAAAGAAAGATGGCACCACCTTTATGGGACTTATGGCAGAATATTTGTCCAATGGGTTGGTAAGAGATTACAAGCTGCTTCCTTATAATCTCCACACACAAGTAAAGGTAAACCACTTCATTGACTTATTAAGCTTATTCTACATCCCCTCGTGTGATACAATGGAGTATAGGAAAAATACTGGGTTGGATAGAAAGGGTCTTCTTCTGCCCCCAACTGTGAGTGAGCTTTGCAAGGCCAGTATCAAAGTAAAGAAAGCAACAGAAGCCAAAAGCTTGATGGACATAACCTTCAAAAATGGAGTTCTAGAAATTCCACATTTTGTAATTCACGATGACTTTGAAATCTACGTACGAAATTTGATGGCATTTGAACATTACCGTGTACTAGAGGATGATAAGAAGTATATACTCGATTATATTGAGTTCTTGGATGGTTTGATAAGCACAGAGGAAGATGTGGCTTTACTTGTGAAGGCAGAAATTATAACCAACCTTATCGGTGGTAGTAACGAAGAAGTTTCGAAAATGTTTAACAATTTATGTAAATATACTCCAATTCCAAATGATTTTTACTACCAAAAAATGAGCGAAGACTTACATGCTTACCGTAGGAAATGGTGGCACCGATCCATGGCTACACTGAGACGTGACTATTTCAATAGTCCATGGGCTTGTATCTCATTTGTTGCGGCTACCTTCCTCATTCTCCTCACTTTCCTCCAAACCGTATTTTCTGGTTTATCCATTTCCCATAAGTAAAACCATGCATATGCATGCCTCCATTTTTCGTTTGTTCTAATTTTACTTTGTTAATTGCTTCTTTACTTGTGTTAGTTCTACGGTATTAGTTTTTCAAATAATATTGTTTTGTTATATTTACGTACCTTTGATGTCTTTTGTTTCTTTTGGTCTTTGTATAACAAATTGCCACATTACCAGTTTCTCATGTGCTTTTAGTTATCTAATGAATTGATATGAGCTGGGGCAAGTTTTGAGCCCTTTTCTCGACATAATTTTTTTTCTGCTAACTCCTACTTTTAAATATATATATTTTTTAAAATGTAATCATGAATTATATCAGGAAAGGCCTCCGCTGTCAAAAATATGAGACTTCATCCTTGTACGAAATTTAGCCATTTTGAGAGCCATTTTGAGAGCCCTTTAATTACTGATTGGAAAACAAAAAATTCAATGAAAACAAAGTTGTACTTTTATCTTCTATGTGTTTTCGAATATGTATTTGATAGCAAATTTAGAAATTGGATCTCAATTTAAAAAGTTGTTCGAAGTGTTAAGTTTTTTTAATATATAGTTATAAAAAATAAAATTAATTGCAGTTGTCAACTAGATATTTTGTTGAATCTCAATTAATTAAGAGAAATTGTAATAAGTAGCAAAAAATATTAGGATATTTGCAAATCTAGCCATAGTTTTTGAGATTTACAGATATAACAAAAAAATTTAAATCGAATTTTCTTTTTTTTTTTATTATTCCAATTTTACCTTCATTGGTGTACTAGCACGTATATTAGTAGTATATTTGATATCTTTTATATTTGGTATATCAATAATATATCAGATATACTTTATATTTGGTATATCAGTCAACTGATATATACTTAAAACGAAATATATTAATAGTATATTACTGATATACTATAGATAATTCCTCGAGGGGAACGAGGCGGGGAATTCGTGAGGATCGGGTTCCCCGCGGGGAATAATTCTCCGTTTATAATTTTAATTTTTTAAAATTTGGTCACATAAATTTTTTTTTTTAAAATTTTTATTTAAATTGTTAATTGTTAATAAGAGATTCTATTTACGAGAATTTTTTTTTAATTTCTTTAGAAAAACAAAATAATATTGAATATAAGTTTGGATTTATGGTTTATTATATATATACAATATTAATATACCTCATTTTCGGTATTTGATATAATTACTATGAAGTATTGATATGCTATTAATATACAATATTCGGTATATCACTGATATACTTCATTTTAGAAATATAAATCACTGATATACCTAAAATAAAGTATATCAGCATTCGGTATATCACTGATATACTTCATTTTAGAAATATAAATCACTAATATACCTAAAATAAAGTATATCAGCAGTATACTAGTGATATACTGTTTATATATTTCATATAAGATATATCAGTGAAATTATATACCTAAAATGAAGTATATTAGTACTATATCATTGATTTATTACTGATATACTACTATGCAAGTGTATTGACTAAAGAAGTGTATTGTTTTTTTTTGGGGGAAAAAACGGAGATTTTCGTATTCTTAAAAATTTAAGATGTTTTTCAATGTTAAATCTATGACTTTTATTAGCTATCATTAATTAAAAATAATTTAATTTAATTTATAAGTATTTTCATTTAAAAAATAAAGAAAAAATTAAAAAGATAAAAAAAGCCCTAACCATGTCAATCTCAATTCCTTCGAGCAAGGGGACGAATTTTGGCGACCACCCACAACCTAAATAGCTTGACGTTCGATTACACATAGTCGCAAAGGTTAAATTGGCAAAATTGAACTCTATCCAGTAAGGACCCAAGTCCTTTTCAGTAAGATTTAGGTGGTTTATAACTTCGAGTTTGATGAATGCTATTATAAATTTATACTTTCTGTGTGAAATGATGGGAGAAGGATGTAAAGTGGATGAAAATGATGTAGGGATAAGGCGTTGAAAAGATGTACACACAGAATATGGATGTCACCGAACACGCTGGACCAAGTGTAAATCAATGCTCTAGCAAGTAATACTAGGAGTATTTCAGGGTCGATTCCTTAGGGACATTGGTTTACTAAAAACAATGCATGGGTTCAAAATCATGCAACTATTTGATATGTGCTGGACGGTAACTAGGTTTCTCGAAAATATGATTTTCTTAGTGCAACAAAAATAAAATGATGCGATGAAAGTAAATGAGGCAAGGTAGCAAAAGGAAATGACAGTAATGATAGGCCAAGACTTGGCGTTCAGCTACCTAATGCTAGACCTATTTCCTACACTTCAACATGCAATACAATGAGGCATACAAACGAATCTAAGCAAGGGGACCAACGCGGGTTACCCTTCTGGTGTAACGCTTTGCAAACAAACGTAGTTATATTCCTACATGCTAAGTTCGTTCAATAATTCACTGCCCTTTTTTAGCTTATGAGTGATTGAGATATCCCTAAAACAACCTAGTGAAAAATATGTTTATTCTTGCTTTTCTTGAGTTTTTCCACATACCTTGACCCTTATGGTGCCTAAAGCATGCTACTACTCGCTATCGATTGGCTAAACGGACACAAGCAACTTAAATAAAACACCCTTAAGAAGAAGATTCGCAAAATACACTTCATTGAATAGTATTCTTAAGCATGGAAATAAATGCAACAAAAGGGACCTAAGTCAAGTCTTGAATGGGAAATTAGTTCATGATGAAAATAAGAAACACTACAACTATAAATGAAGGCGTATTGAAAGTAAATACATGAAAAATAAAGAAATAAACTAAGAACTAGCTAAGGCAATGAAACACTAATGCGTGTATTTTTCACTCTGCAAGCGCACAGGTCAAGTAATAGTATAGTGATTACACGTGATGAGTGTTGTCCATGGGTTTTGGGATTTTAAAGCATTTGAATACTGTAAATAATCATGCCCGATTTTATTTAGAAATCGATTTAGAAAGACATGCAATGAATTAAACTAAGGCAAGAATTAAAGGCTAAATTAAAGTAGAGAATAAAATCGATTTAGAAAGACATGCAATGAATTAAACTAAGGCAAGAATTAAAGGCTAAATTAAAGTAGAGACAAATTGAGAGAAAATATTCTAGGGAATTAATTTTGCTAATGGGACCATTCATCTAATTAATTAAACACTTAGGATTGTTTATTCATCTAATTGATTGGCGTACACGCAAGCGCACATGATCGAAGTAATAAAAAACGGTATTCCTACCGAGTATCGTATCTACTGGAATTGGTTTTTAATTCAATTAAGTATCGCGAATAATCTCACTTTACTTTATTTAGAGAAAACAACCACAAGAGAAAGGTAAACTAAACTAAGAACATAAATTAAATACAAGAAAGATAAATGGGAGACACAAACACAAGGGATAACTTGGGTATAGGATTAACTACACGATTAAACAGACAATCACAACTAATTTGACAATGAACTCATAAGTCTAGAAGCTCTAAAAGCATGGACTCTCCTATCGGTCTCCTCCAATCTTGAGTATTAATTAATTAACTTAGGTGTCCCTCAACGCTAGCTAATTAGTATAAGGCATTACGACCCTTCATTATAGACCTCTAACAATTGCTCTTATCACTATCGTGTCCAAGCAATCACCAGTCATGCATTCAATTCTAAACTAGCTTATCTCAGTCGAGCCTACACTAGCAAATGATTCAATTAATAGTGTTCTATGAGTTAATCTTCTCAATTACTGCCATTAATTAATAATTAACACCGTTGTCACTCTGGTAATTAATTAATTGCCTCTTCTTTTAAACCTAACTAAGTCTCATCTTTTGAGTTCGATTTAGACTAATTCAATGAATCACAGAACACTAATTAAAGACATTAAACTCTAAATGCACGAATGAATTCATAATAAAAAAAAGGAATAAACATCTATTAATTAAGCAATTAATCCAAGTTTTCAACAATTAAGCATAAAACATTGTTCAGTAATTAAACCCAAGTAATTAAGGATTAATAATATAAAACAGTCAATACACCCAGAAATTCCTAATTTACAGCCACTAAATTAACTACAAATCAAAGAAGAAAGAAGAAATTGCAAACTAAAAACGATCTCGTGTTTGCAAGGTGTTCTCCAAAGAATTCGAACTCCAAGATCTTCAAGTCTGCTCCAATATGCTCACAATCATCTCCAAAACCTTCAGACGTAGCGTGGAATCGAGAATAGGGAGTTTTCCCTCAGTTTGGCCTCCCCTTGGACGAAGAAGAAGCGATGAACCTATACTGCATATTGAGACAGCGTTGCAATGCTAGGGACAGCGTTGCAACGCTGTCCATAACACTGCCATTTTGGTTTCAGCGTAGGAGTAGCGTTGCAACGCTATGGATGGAACAACACCTCTCCACATGTTTCTAGCGTTGCAACGCCATAGAGTAGCATTGTAATACTAGCTATTGGGTCCAAATGCCAAATTATGGCGTTGCAATGCCAATTCTAGGGTTGCAACGCGATCCTCTCGGCACAACAACTTGATTCTTCAACTCTTCTCTTCTTGGCTCTCCAAAATGGCCTGGAATAGCTCTAAAATGATCAAAATACCCCTGAACACTTCTTTTTGCTTCTAAAGCACGGTTTCTACAATTTAACCACAAATAGGCATCAAAGTACATAAAATCATAGTAAAACTAGCTAAAATAATAGGAAATAAGATAGCATCATTGCATGTTATCACTAATTCATAGGTGAAGAAGTTTGATTTTAAGGAATCCTCCATCGAGCTCATCCTAATCTCATACAAAGCTATTTAACCTAAGCGTGTCTGTAACCTTAAACAACTTTGCACGGTATTACGACTCTTCATTATTAACCTCTAATGATATGTTTATAACCTTTGTGTCACGCAAGGAACAATCATTAATCATGAAATTGGGTGCTATCTAAATTCCCTCTTTCAAGTATCGATTTAGACACAAATGAATTAACCCATGGCCAAGGGATTAAAGGCATTAAGAACAAATTGCATAACTGAATCAACAATGATAAACAATCCCAAGGTTTAATTAATTAAAATCAATAGATCCAAAAGGCTACATTAATTCCTAGAGTTAAAGGTCTAGCCACTCATAATCACCAAAATAAACACTAAACCTTTCATTAATACCATAGCTTATAATACAAGATTAAAGAAAAAAAATGGAGAAAACTACAGCCAAATCTTGATCTTCAACTCTCGTCTCGATCTTAATTGACCTCGAGCCTTGAATCTCAAACCAAAACATCCCAAAATATCTCCAAAACCTTCCCAATTAAGGTTGCATCGAAACTAGGGCTCAATTTTCCCAAAGTGGCTCCCCATTCTCTATCAAATAAGGAAGAATTTATACCCCTTATCGAGATAGCATCGAGATGCTGCACCAAACACACCGTTTCATTTAGCTTTGCGATGGTAGCATTGAGATTCCTTGAGTAGTGTCTTGATGCTACGAACAGAACGACTCCCACGTGTCTTTTGAGCGTCGAACTAGGTGTCAAGACCCTATTTCAGCAGTGTTGAGACGCTATGGACAGCGTGTCAACACTGCCCTCTCTGGTTGTGTGGCTTGATTGCTGCATATTATAGTGTTGGGACGTTCTGAAGAGCACCTCAATTCTCTCCCCTAGGCTCAACTTCAATTCCTTCAATTCATCTACCTTTGGGCCTTCAAATTATTAAGCTCCAGTTTTACTTCGAATGCTCAAAATCTACAAAATCAACACAATTAGGCATCAAAGCACACTAATTCACCACAAAACTAGCCAAAATATAAGGCCTAAGATAACAGTATTTGAGTGCTATCAAATACATCCAAACTTAAATTTTTTCTAGTCCTCGAGCAAAAATAAAAAAAAACCACATATGAATCAATAGTTGCATATCGGTGACTCTAGCCTCAATATTCCAAACAAGAAATAAAAACAATTGAATGAAATATTCAGACACATCCATTCATCAAGATATTTAAATTAAAACTTCTCATCCCTTGCATGTGTGTGATCATAACCTTCCAATTATAGTCTTTACAAATCCAGAACAGGTTTATAACATCCTCAGTTCATTTTTCCCCTACACTGGCCCTAAGTTTCAATTATTCAGCTTCCCTACACTCAAGAAAGTAATATATCACTGTAGTTCCTAAACAACTATGGGGCATTCCCCAAACTTGTATTTTTCTTTAATTCAAGGGCACTAGCTTTCACACAACTACGGTAGGGACCATTACCCATGACACTTTTGCTCACAAGTGGTCCTAACTGATCACAGTAGAGGTAGATATTCTTACCCTTGATCATTTTTTAAACACTACAAGTTATTTTCATTCACTTTTCTTCTTTTTCTTTTCATTTTTTCCCTTTTTTTTTCTTTGCAGGAAAATAGAAATGCATTTTGTCTTAAGTAAAAACAGTACAAACTATCATGCAAGTTAACCTTCAAATAACCTCTTAAGCCTATTAGGGTATCAACAAACATCTAAAAAATATAAATCTATTATAAGTCTTCACAACCATCAATAGTTATACTAAGTGCTTGATGGGTGGCTGCAATAAGCCAAAAGCAAAGTGCAAGTGCACGTTGTCCAAACAAGTAATATATGGAAGTATACCAAGTATCGAACCCAAGAGAACGATTAACAAAGAGCTTTTAAGTTAACAACACAAGTACTTTCAAGTTGCAACCGAAGGTAACCAAATATATAAGATGTTTTTTTGGGGGTTTTGAGCAATAAAAATAAAGGAAACTAAAAGAAAAGATAAGAAAACAATAATGATAAGCAAGGGGTTCAAATCTGTTTCAACCCTGAGGAAATGCGCCCACCATACGCCCACAAACTTGCTTAACTAGGTCCGACAGTTTTAGAGATTCTGCCTCTTGCGCCCACATACAGTCTCTTTTGAGTTCTGTGCGATTCAGACAAAATGCTACTGAAATGCGCCTGCAATCTACCCTAACCGACACTTACCACCATGAATCGAGTTCAACACCTATTCAGCCCTTTTCTAAGTGCTTTTAGGAGACTAAGCAATTAAACACATATGTCTATGGCTAATTTTAACTTAGATAAATAAACAACGCAACTCAATGATTCTAAAGGTTTTTGTCGTATGTCTAGGTACAAAAAGTGAAGTTCTACGTCTATACTCTTCTCCTAGATTGATTTTATGAAAACGCGTGCTCGATCCAACCCTTTCAGTATTGAATCTCACATAAGCTATGCTAACTCAAGTGATCAGTTTAAGCTAACAATGAAACTTAAACTCAATAAAAGCAAACAATGCTAAATGTTAAGAAAAGTTGCTAGAATCACATGGTGGGGCTTATCTCCTTTTTAGGGTATTCACTTCATTGAATCCCCTCCAAGGGGTTTAGCTACTCATTGAAAAGAAAACTAAAGTGCATAAAATAAAAAGAAAACTTTATTGAGAAAAGATAGACTTCATTGAAATGAAAGTTCAGAATTGAAACAATAACAAGTTGAAACAAAATTTGAATTGGAACTAGAAGAATTGAGATTTAGTAAATGAAACATAAACTTACAACTTAATGAAATAAAACAGTAATTAAACTTTAAAGAAAAACAGAATGTACAAAATTTAAATAAAAGCGATAAAGAACCCGAAGTTTGTTCCTTCTTTCTAACTTTGTTCAACCTCTTTTAAGGAGAACAAGTGCTTACACTCTCTTCTTTCAAAGTTTGTGTCCAAATGAAGTATGAATAGAATTGGGGGGAGACTCGGTATGACGGCTGAAAAGAAAAGAAAACTGTGGAATTTGGAGAAGAAGATAGAAATCCAAGCTCCCTTGAATTTGAAGCTTAAGCCGCCTTTTATAGACCTCAAGGCCTAGGGTTTGCTTTCGAGACTAGTGTGGAGAGACTTGGCTGATCATATCCCTTGATCCTCAGAGATTTGATAGAGAATAATTGATTTTATTGACTTTTATCTACAAATCCCGCGAATATGGGAGAATCTGCCAAAAATGTCCAGATATGGCCGTATAGTTAGCGCAATTGTGTTGTTGTCAAAATGGCCTAAATGCGGCCGCATAGTTGGGCGCATTTTGAGTTCTTCCTACAACAATTGGAATTTGGCTTATGCTCTTAATTGCTGGCGCATCCTGGTCGCATACCTCTTGGATCATCTTTCACCTGCCTCAGTTGTGGCCAGAATGTGGGCGCATTTGGATCCTTTTTCAGCCTCTACACAAAACCAACAAAAATTAACATTTTCTTAACAAAAATGACCCTAAATAGGCCTAAAAACTTATTTTTACCAAATCAAGACTTCGAACACATGCAAAACTTGTTTTTACTTAAATTTGCCCTAAATGACATGTGTTATAATATTAAACACTCGCTTTCTAAGCAAATAGCTTAGTTTTTAGAGCCAAATAACACTTATAAATGAGTGTTATCACACCCTTAAACTTAGCTTATTGCTTGTCCTCAAGCAATTTCAAGCAAAAACAAACAAGCAAGCAAACAAGCAACAATATGCATTCTAAGGAAGTTTTGAAAAAAACAATGCCTTTCAGAAGAGATCTCAACTTTTAGTACTTACACTAACTTGGAGTTTCAGCCCATGAGACTTTATCTTTTCTTTTCAAGATAAACCATTCACATGCAAATCCGCCTACTTTGTTTATTCTACCTAAGGCTCAATCATAAAGTCTAGGGTAATTTCTCTGTCTAACAAGCTAAGTCTAAACTTTTCTAAGTACAAAAGATGATAACTTCCCCCAAACTTATTCAATGCTATTACTAGGCTTTTTTTTTTAAGAAGAGTTTTTTTGTCACTTTATACCTTCACTCCAACTTACTAACACTTTGTGGTGAAAGTAGCTGACTACGAGCACAAGTCACTACTAAGACTGTTTTCACAGACTCACTTCCTAGGTCAACCTTTCATGCAAAGAAAATCATGGGTGTCATGACCGCCCCTGGTTACTTGGTTAACCGTGGAAGGATTAGTATCTCCCTTTCTCTCTCTCTCTCTCTCTCTCTCTCTCTCTCTCTCTCTCTCTCTCTTTATTTTTTATTTTTATATAAAGCTCTAGTAGTAGTAGTGTAATACATGATACATCCATAATATGACACTATCACTGCAACACTCCCCCCAAACTTAAATGGGTCAATGTCCCCATTGACTAAAACATAAGGCATATTGAGGGGTTTGGGTATAATTTGTTGTTTTGACTAGACTTGCTAAGCATTGAACCAAACTTTCCTAATCATACTAAGTAGTCTAAACAAAAGGAGAATTTAGATTTGAATTGTTTATGAAAAAAAGTGATTGATAAGGTACATGAAACTTAAATCTAAATTTGCATAGAGTATGTGGAAGTTGATAGAGCTCTAAGTATCATCATACAGGACCTACTGCGGAGGACTGTCGCGGAAGACTGTTCCAGGAAATTGTGTAAGTCCGTTGGTAAGCTCTACCCTTGCTTCCTTGCCTCCTTGCCTAAGAAGAATCGAATCACAAGGATAAGATTTGCTGCAAGAAGATGACAAAACAACTTTAATAAAGCCACTTTATTAAATGAGGAAAAGAAGTTGCAGAAAATTCCACATCCACCTTCACATCCACCATCTCCACCATCTCCACCATATCATCACCCGACAATCCACTTTCTTTTTCAAATTTTCATTGAATTTTGTCTTTTGCAATTAAAGCAACTTTTGACTTTTTAGACTTATAGGCTTTTTATAAGTCTTAGTCTAATTTTGTTTTATTACTTTTTAGTTTTACACGTTTTAAGTTTGCGACAATTTTGTCTCATTGTCTTTGTCCTTATTTACTTTTCCTTTTGTAATAAATATAGTAAGACTTTTTAGGCTTTAGGTTTAGACTTTTTGGTTAATAGCCTTTTGACTTTTTAGTTTAACATTTTACACGTTTAGGTTTGAATTTACTTTCCATAAAAGATGATTGAGATAAGGGTTTGTCTTATCCTTTCATCCTTATCTTTTACTTAATTAGTTTCAATTTCATTTGGAGTCCGGGGTCTATAAAAGACTTCCACTTTGTATTCAATAGGCAGAAGCGGATAATCTAGCAAAAGAGAAGAAGCAAAAATCTCTCTAAGCTATCTATTTGCAAAGCTATGGTTGGAGGCTCATATAACGACAAAAGAGAAGAGCCTTGAAGCCTTATTGAAGTAGAACGACGTTGTGCTCGTGTTCTGGCTGGAGTAAACGATGTATCGGGTAAAGCAAAATCCTCGACACGGACTGGAGTAAGTTTTTGAGTATTTGAGGAAGAAGCAGAAGCTTTTCCTTTTTGAGAAGAGGAAGAGGAAGCAATTCCTTTTCCCTTTCTTGAACTCATAGCGAGTTTTTGAAGATGGAAACTTGAATATGAAATTAAGTTTTCTGATGAGGAAGTTCAGGCTATGCTGCAACCTCAGAGCATACTTTCTTAATCTCAGAAGAGTTTTGAGAAGGTTACTCTCTAGAGAGAGAGGTTCTTTCAAGAGAGAGAGAGTCCTTTGAGAGGTGCTCTCTTGAGAGATGTTCTCTTGAAAGATAATCTGCAAGAGGGTTTTGAGACCCTTTTATAGACAAAATTTGAAAATCAAAACAAGATAATATTGCTTGCCAACGGGCAAAAATCTGTTTTGAAACCAAAATTTTGACATCTTTTTCTAAAATAAATTTAGAAGCTTGAGAATTGGTTTTTATCAAAAACGATTTATTGATTAAATCTCCTTGAAATTTCTGGACACATAGAACAATTGCCAGAATTTCTTTTTTCACAGTTGAGTAATTTGTCTGAGTACTATTCCACACTCCTGAGTGAAAACGTAATATTGATTCCTTCTTATTGAGACATTATTTAAGGATTCCTCCATATCCAATGTCTGACGCATCAGTCTCAACGACAAGATTTTCTTTTTCGTCGATAAGACTTAAGCAGGGAATGCTTTTGACTAAAGATTTGATTTTTGAACAGTGTGCGTTATCTGTCCAAGGAATAGTTTATTTCTTCAACCTTTGAAAAAGTGGTTTGCAAATGGGTTGAAGATCTTTGATGAAATCAGATACATAATTTAGACACCTTAAAAATCTTTGTAATTGCGTTTTGTCTGCAATTTCATCTTGAAAATTTTGAGTAAAATCTAGAGATCTTTGTATTGGCCTGATTAATCCTAAATGGATATCAAACCCTAGAAATCTTATTTGAGTTTGAAAGAGTTTAAGCTTTGCAGCTGAAACAACTAAACCATTGTATTTAATTGTTTGAATAAAACTCAATAAATGAGAAAAATGTTGATTTATATTTGATGAAAAGATTAAAACATCATCAATATAGATAATTGAAAATTCTTGGATAGGTTCCAAAATATCATTCATGATCTTCTGGAATTCGGATGGAGCGTTTTTTAAGCCAAAAGGCATTACGTTCCATTCGTATTGACCAAAAGGTACATTAAATGATGTTTTGTACCTGTCTTGTTCGTCAATCTGGATTTGCCAAAATCCTAATTTCATATCGAACTTTGAAAACAATTTTGCATTTGAAATTCTTTTGAGTAAATCATTTTTATTAGGAATTGGATATCTAATCCATTCCAAAACCTTGTTTAAGGGTTTGTAGTTTATTACCAGTCTTGGAACTCCTCGTTCCTTTTCAGCCTGGTTGTTAAAGTAAAATGCTGCACAGGACCAAGGGCTCTTGGATGGTCTGATCAGCTTTCTTTTGAGTAGTTCATCAACTTCCTTTCGACAATGGTTTAATAATTCAGAGTTCATCTGAATTGGTCTTGCTTTGGTTGGAATGTCTGATTCTTTGAAGTTCTTTTCATATGGTAGTGTAACCATATGTTTCTTCCTTTTCCAGAAAGCATCTGGGTGAGTGGAGCAAATTTGTTCTTCAATCTGCTTTTGAATAATCTAGATTCTTCTCTGAAGTCCAGGTTCTTTGAGCTGGCTTTCAACCTTCTTGAAGCTAACTTCTTCTTTTAGAAAATCAATTTGCTTTTCTTTGAGGCTGATTCTTTTAACCACATTAAGATCATCTTCTCTCAATGGATCAATAAATTTGAATAATATTGTCTTTTCAAGGACGTTTGTACTATCCCTTCATCAGTTACCTGAAGAGGATACAATTGAGTAATAAAAGGTGTACCTAGAATCACTCCTTGATTTAGGTTCTTGATGAGTAAGAATGAAGTTACGAAACAAATTCTATTGTTGCAGATATGAACTTCAGGTAGCTTGTGCTTTATGAATAATGGTTGACTATTGGCTCCTCTCAAGGTTTCCATTGTCTTTTCGAAATACCTTGATGGTATAAGTCCTTCATGAATGCAGTTTTGATCTGCGTATGAATCTACCAGAGTACTGCATTAAATTTGAAGTCTTGTATCCTTAAGGATATTTTGACGTACCATTTTTGATATTGAACTCTCTGCAGAGTTGACAAAAATGGTTCTTCTTCTGGAGAAGGTTCTGAAGGTCCTGCTTCGTCTCTTTCGCTAGTTTATGAGGAAGTTGCTTCCTTTGATTTAATCAATGCGACTTCAACAGCTAATTGAGAAACATCCTTTGAACGAAGTTGTTTTACTTCGTATTTGAGTTGATTTATTTCAGCCTTTAAGTCTGAAACCCTGACTTCTCCTTTTTCCTTCTTGAAAAGTGTATAGACATCTTCTATAGAAGGATACTCTGTAGTTATGGAAGAATCTTCTTCTCCATGTTTTACTTCATCTTGGAGAGAAGTCTTCAGTCTGTTGAGAATCGTCTTTTTGAGAGCCACATCCGTGATGTTGCTTATAGCCTCAAAAAGTAACTCCTGGTCCTTTGATAAAACGTTTATGCAATTAAAGCAATCACATACTCGTTTACCTTTGCATCCAGGTTTATGAATAACTTGAATTTCTCCTTCTAAAGAAGAATAAGAATCCGTCTCTTCTTGCAAATAAAGGATTTGTCCTTTGTGTTCATTTGAATCATATTCTGATTCTTCTGAATCCGTTTGGACAAAATTGAGTAGTTTGGCTTTAATATCTTCGTCGATACTAAGCTCATTGATCTTCTTCTTCATGGGACACTTTGGAGCATAGTGCCCATATCCTATGCATTTGTAGCATTGGACTTTTGAAGAATCTCTTCTAGCAAATTTCTTTTCTCTAGGATTCTTCTTATCATAAGAAGTTTTCCGATAAGGATATTGCCGATGAGATCTAGACACCGTGGGTCTGTTGCTGTATGGTCTTGAGTAGAAAGTCTTAGGTTTTCCAAGTCTTTTCTTTGCTCTTACTGATGGAGGCTCTGTATGGTTTTGATAAAAGTATGTTTTGCAGAAATGTCCAAACTCTTGCTTTCTTTCTCGAGTTTTTTTTCTGCTTCTCGATCCTTGCGGCTTCAAGACATCTTCTGAGTACTTGGTCTGGTCCTCTTTGTAAAGATAAGGTTCATCCCAATAGTAGTACTTACTGTCGTGATAGAACTTCTTCAATTGCTGCGATGTTGCAACTGGTGGAGTAAGCCCACTAAAGAAATAGTTAGCTATAACAACATACCATGGTAACTCAATTGCTTTGACTGCCAACAGCTACTCGTCAGCAAAAGTATCATGTATCTCTTTTGAATCGTCCCTATGAGCCTCCAACCATAATCTTGACAAGTGGTCTGCAACCTGGTTTTATGTTCCTTTCCTGTCTAAGATCTATAGATCGAATTCCTGGAAAAGAAAAATCTATATGATGAGTCGGGGCTTAGCATTCTTCTTTGTTAGAAGATACTTTAGCACTGAGTGGTATGGGTGAACAATCACTTTTGTCCCGACTAGGTACGATCTAAATTTGTCAAATGCGAATACAACTGCAAGCAACTCTTTCTCTGTTGTGGTGCAGTTAACCTATGCATCATTCATGGTCTTGTTGGCGTAGTAAATAGGATGTATTATCTTGTTCCTTCTCTGTGCCAACACTGCACCTACAACGAAATCACTTGCGTTGCACATAAGCTCGAACGACTGACTCCAGTAAGGTTCAATCATTATGGGGGCCGAGCTTAATGCATCCTTCAACCTGTTAAAAGAAATTAAACAATCCTGGTCGAACAAAAATGGTCTGTCATTTTCTAGCAACCTACATAAAGGTTTAGATATGTGGGAGAAATCTTTGATGAACCATCTGTAGAATCCTGCATGACCTAAAAAGCTTTGGATCTCCTTTACTGATGTAGGTGGAGGTAGTTTTGCAATCAACTCCACTTTTGCCCTGTCCACCTCGATTCCTTTCCTTGAGATCTTGTGCCCTAGGACAATGCCTTCCTACACCATGAAATGACATTTCTCCCAATTGAGTACTAGGTTGGTGTCGTCACAACGTTGCAAAACCTGTTCGACATTCATAAGACAATGATTGAATGATTCTCCAAAGATAAAGAAATCATCCATGAAAATTTCCACGGTTCTCTCCACCATCTCCGAGAAAAATGGCCATCATGCATCTCTGGGAGGTCGTTGGGGCATTGCACAGTCGAAATGACATCCTTATGAAAGAAAAGGTTCGATACGAACATGTGAATGTCGTCGTCTCGTGGTCTTTTGGAGCTATTGTGATCTGGTTGTACCCTGAATATCCGTCCAAAAAGTAGTAGTACTTCTTTCCTGCAAGACGATCCAACATTTGATCGATAAAAGGCAATGGAAAGTGGTACTTCTTTGTGGCCTTGTTGAGGCAACGGTAGTCCATGCACACTCTCTATCCTGTAATAGTCCTGGTTGGAATAAGCTCATTCTTCTCGTTAGTTACAACAGTCATCCTGCATTTCTTTGGCACGCACTGCACTGGTCTAACCCATTTGCTATCTACTATAGGGTAGATCACTTCTACATCAATCCACTTCAAAATTTATTTGCAAACCACCTCCTTCATCACAGGATTCAATCTCCTCTAGTTCTCTATCGACTCTTTGGCTCCCTCCTCCAGATTGATCTTGTGCATGCAAAAAAAAGGACTAATTCCTCGTATGTCTGCTATTGTCCATCCTAGCGCCTCCTTGTGCTTGGAGAGTACCTACAATAAATAAGATTCATCATCATCAGTGAAGTTTGCAGTGATGATAACTGGTAGAGTTTCATCATTTCCCAGAAATCTGTATTTCAGGTGACACGGAAGTGGCTTGAGCTCTAGGACTGGTTGTTCAATCATTGAAGGTTTCAGTGGTACTATTTTATCATCTACTGGTCTCAATGCACTTGATTCTTCAAATGCAGGCACATATGCTGATGCAATCTATTGCTCTGACGCTTCTTCAAACTCGTCTTCTACAAACTTTCACATATAAAGCTGTCTTCCTGCAAATCATAAAAATAAAACAAATCACATAGTTCTAAACTCGAGCATTCCTCTGATTCCCCTGGGTAGCGCATCGCCTTCATCACATTGAATGCAATGTATTGGTCATTTACCCACATAGTTAGCCCCCCTTTTTGGACATCTATGATCGTTCTTCCTGTGGCTAGAAAAGGTCTTCCCAAGATGATTGGAACTTCTCTGTCCACGACGCAATCTAGGATTATGAAATCTGCATGAAAAACAAATTTGTCCACTTTAACGAGGACATCTTCAATCTCCCTGATGAGCCTAGCTATTGACCTATCCGCCAACTGCAAAGTTACCGTCATGAGTCTAGCTTCTCCAATTCCTAGCTGCTTGAAAACTGACAGAGGCATCAAGCTGTTGCTAACTCCTAAGTCGCATAATGCTCGTCCAACGTCTTGCCCTCTTATCATACATGGGATAGTAAAGCTGCTTGGATCCGACAATTTAGGTGGCACTTTGCTTTTTAAGAGAGTGCTGCAATTCTCAGTGAGGGCTACAGTTTCATATTCTCCTAGCCTTCTTTTCTTAGTCAAAATGTCCTTTAAGATCTTGACATAGTTGGGCATTTTCTCAAGAGCTTCCACCAACGGAATGTTGATGTGTAGCTGCTTGACTATGTCGAAGAACTTATTAAACTGCTTGTCCTGGTTCTTCTTCTGGAATCTTTGTGGGAATGGTGGTGGATGCCTGACACATTGATATAAATTTTCCTACTTCTTTACTGGTGTAGCCTTCTTCTCGAGTTTAGCTTCCTGTTGCTTTGCTGCAGCATCCTTGGCTGCATTTCCTGCAAAATTTTCATTAGGCTGCTTTGCGGTCGCAGGAGTGGTAACATCACCTGCAATTTCTTCGTTTTAGTCCTTTACTCCTTTGTCAACAACATTTTCCTACAAATTTTCCTGTAAAGAGAAATCAAAAGAAACTTGTGGAGATTTGCACTACACTGGCATCTCGGGCTCAACATACTTGAGTCTACTCCTAAGAGTGATTAGTTTGCAATTCTCCTTTCCTTCTCTATGCAGATTCTCTGTATTGCTTGGTAATGCTCTTTGAGGCCTGTACTTCAGCTCGCTCTCCAATTGTCCAACCTACAATTCAAGATTTCGCAATGAAGCAACTTGACTTTGAATGATGGCATCATTCTTAGCCATGAACTCCTTCATCATGGTTTCTAATGAAGAGTTTGAATGTTCATTCTTAGCTATTCTTAGCCATCTTGACTTTGAATGTTCTTTCTTAGCCATGAACACCACTATCTCACCAAAGAGGGTCATGCTGTTGTACAACATTTACAAAGGCTTAGACATCAACCTAGGCAGGATCTTGAGGGAAGAGATAGTGGCCAGCTCTCGATAGAACGTGGGATGCCTTTTCTTCCCCGCCCTGATTACTAAACTTTGTAGGAGGGCGGGGTTAGAACCTGAAGAAGGAGAACAGATTGATAGGTGCAGCCCACTATGGATCTAATGACTATTAACAAATTGAAGGCCTTGCACACTCAGAAGTTGACTTCTCCAAAGAAGCAGCTCGCTACTCCTTCAATCCCACACTATGCGGCTGCATCTACTCCTCCACTAGCTAGTCCAGGACCATCTAGGCCACCACACGCAGACATTCAAGCTCAGATACACAGACTTTAGGAGCAGAGCATGGCTTATTGGGCCCATGCATGAGAAAGGGACGAGGCCATTCGAAAGGACTTTGTAGAGTTGACTAACGGCAAGGCCCCTACACTACCTGACTTACCTGGTATTCTCCTAGAGCATGTAGACCAGCAGAGAGATGACTCATCCTCTACCTCTTAGCGGAGTATTGTTTCTCTATTCTTTCTTTATTGCTTTCATATTTAATTTAATTGCTTTTCTTCTATGTTAGTTTACTTGCTTTCATAGGATAGAGTTATTGCTTTCTAGTATAGGTTGAATTATTTTTGTTTGTTTAATTTTGTTAAAAACGCATTCTGCTTAAATAATTATCCTTACACCTTGCACATGCATGAATAAAAATTAAACTTCAAAAACAAGTTTCAATTTGCTTTCTTTGGTTGTTGAGTTAAAGAGTCTTTTATGATGATACTTAGAGTTCTCTCAACTTCCACATACTTCATGCAAACTTGGGTTTAAGTTTCATGTACTTATCAATCACTTTTCTTAAAAAATGATAACACACAAAATATGCTATCTCTACGCTTTACTTTTGATAGTCTTTATAGCCTATTCGGTGTTTTTCACGAGTTAAAATTGCAGTTATCAAGCAATTGGAGCGAAACTGGAGACTTTGGAGATCCCATGGCGAGTATGGAGCTAATGGAACATAAATTTCGAAGTCATGTGAAGCAACGGAAGTAATTGGGCAAGGATACTCGAGAGCATAGCGTTGAGACGCTATGTATAGCATTAAGATGCTATAGGCGCAACCCAAAAAGCCTCAAAACCCGCACAGGTAACGTCTCAATGCTGCCTTTCCTATTTCTAAAACATGCGTTATGGAAGGACAGCGTCGAGGCGCTGCAACCTAGTGTCTCGACGCTGTCAGGATTTCTATAAAAAGAACATTATGTGGTTGCGGAAAGGGGGAGCCATTTTTTGAGAGACCTAAGCCCTAAACTCGATTTCTACTCTATTTTGGAAGATAAGGAAGATTCTTGTGAGTTGAAGACGAGAGTTGGAAGCTTGAGATCATGACGTGCATCGGGAACGAGAATCGACACGTGATAGTGCACGAAAGTGTGCTATTACTTGGAGTTAGATTAATGCTAGTTTATGGTTTTAAAATATGCTATTGATGCTTTTTGTATGTATTTTGTAGATTTGTGCTAACAAAGCAAAACCAAGCAAAAGAAAAGTGTTAAAGGGAAAAGGAAGCAATTTAACTCCAATTGGAGCTATCAAGTTAAGAAGAGAAGAGAATTGAGTCAGAAAACCAGAGGCAGAACGTTGAGACGCTCTCGAGAACGTTGAGATGCTATATGTGCAACTTCACAAGTCAGAATTCCCGCATGCATAGCGTCGAGACGCTACTTTACAACATTTCGACTCTAGAAACACACGCGTTAGGCTCTTTCTGTTCGTAGCATCGAGACGCTGCGTGTAGCGTCTCAATGCTACCCCAATTCTTTTTCTTTACTCTGTGAATTAGGTCACAACGTCGAGATGTTGCCCCTAACGTCTCAACGCTGTGACGATATTATAAAAAGGAATTTTTGGCTGCAGATTCGGGGGACCATTTGGAGAGGGACCATTCAAGAGTCGATTTCTACCTCATAATTGAGACTAAGGGGGCATTCTTGAGAGCCAAGGAAGACATTCAAGGCTCGAGATCGTGACATATCACGACGGGAACGAGTGTGGCATGCATCAGAGAATTTTCCCTTCCTTCCTATTTAATTTGTAGTTTTCGTTTTTTGACTATCGTATGAGTTTAACATTGTAATTGTGGATTTTAAGAATTGAACTCATGTGTTTAAACTTGATTGTGATAGAGAGTTAGTTTTATTTCGAGACTTATAAAGTTCAACTCTTATTTATGCATGCTCGTTGTTTTGATAAATTCTTTGGCCAATAGTTAATTGTGTATGATTTGAATTATAGCTTGGGAAAGTAAACTTTGAATCTAGATTGGCATGCATAACTATTAGTAAGCTTGAGCATGAGAATGATTTGTTTGCTAACAGAAGCTGTTAAAGAAGTCTTACAATGCCATGTTTAATTATGAATTTTAGATTGGAGAGTTAATTAATAATTAAGCATGAATTTTAGTTGGGCTTGAGAAAGCCAACTGAATGTATTCGTGATTTCTTAGCTTATAATAGTTGAACATATAAATAATCTCTTAATTCGATTAGCTTTGGGTTTCTTTGCTAACATCAAGGTTAAAAAAGGTTCCCTCTACGTGTCTCAAAAAATTGTAAATACATAGCTTAGTTACCTTTATTTTCCCTCTTGATTTTGGGTTCTCTAGATAAAATTAGGTGTCAGTAATTATAATACTTAATCTAAGAAATCCAATCCCTGAGATCGATCATGGCCGCTATTATTGCAAATTTTAGAGGTTTAGGTTTATAAATATATTTGATAGAGCCTTCGACAAGCTCTTTATCAAATTGGCGCCGTTGCCTGGGATTGGCGTATTTTAGTTTAATTAATATTGTGGTGAAAATTCTTAATTATAATTTAGAGTGTAATTAGTGTAAATAATTTATATTTGGAAACCTGTATAACTTTTCTTTTGTGTTTTATTTTTATTTGTATTTTTAATTTTGTCTTTTATTTACTTTTTACTTTGGTTTAGTCGTGATGTTCAGGTTCACTTGTTTTATGCGTAGAGTTAGGGAGAATTTAGAACCCTTTGATCAAGAGATTGAGCTTACCTGCAGACGCAATCGCCAAATTCAAAGACAAATTCAAATTCAATAAATGGCAGGTGAACAAGTAGAATAGCAAAAGGCCATCAGGGATTATTTCAAACCTGTTTTCTCTGCTGAAAGCTCAGGGATAGTCCACCACCCATCGTCGCAAATAATTTCAAGCTAAAAACTGGCCTGATTCAGATGGTGAGGGGTAGCACTTTTCAAGGACATCCTACGGAGGATCCAAATTCACATTTGAAATCTTTTCTTGCTTTATGTGGAACTATTAAGAGAAATGGTGTGTCTAATGATTCTATTTGCTTACGTTTGTTTCCCTTTACCTTGTAGGACAAAGCTCGAGATTGGTTGGAAAGTTTAGAGCCTCAGAGTATCGCCACTTGGGAGGAGCTGGCCGAAGCCTTCCTTACTACATTTTTCCCACCAGCCAAGACTACTAGACTTAAAACGGAGATTGGGACATTCATGCAGTTTGAATGCGAGCAAAGGTTCGGGGCTTGGGAACAGTACAAGGAGCTGCTTAGAAAATGCCCATAGCACAGTTACCGCGACTGGCTACAAATCTAGTTGTTTTATAATGGACTGAACGGAAATACCAAGACTATCTTGGATGCAACAGCTGGAGGGACGATTTTGTCTAAGACGTTCATGGAAGCAAAGAACCTACTGGAAGAGATGGCTTCCACTAGTTATCAGTGGCCCACCGAGCGCTCAATTACAAAGCAAGTAGCTAGAATCTATGAAATCAATGAGGTAAATGCTCTAAAAGCACAAATGGCTTCTTTGACTGATGCTTTGTCTCAATTATCAGGTCTAGGCAACAATTCTTCAATTGCATCATTAGCAGCGACCCAACATCCACAGTATGGAGGGGATTCAAGCATCGAACAAGTCAACTATGTAAACAACCAGGGGTACAACCAGAGTGGCAATGACATGCACAACCCATGACCTACACATCACAGTTTAAGGAATCATGAGAAATTTTTGTATGCTAACAATATGAATATTTTGCAGCCTTCCTCAAACTACGCTTCTGCATCTCAGTCAGCAGAAAGGAAGACGTCCTTGGAAGACATGATTGTAGCTTTCACTGCTGAATCAAATAAGAGGACGATTCAGTTGGAGGAGAAGATGGAAGGCATTGCTTCTGGACATGGGAAAGCTATATAGAATCTTGAGGTTCAGATAAATCAAATAGCCACCTCCCTGTATGCACTGCATAAAGGGAAATTTCCCAGTGACACAGAAATTAATCCTAGGAAGCAATGTAAGGCTATAAGTCTGAGAAGTGGAAAGAATTTGGGAGGACCTGTAAGGTGCCACAACAATGAGGATGATGAATCACCAAAGAATGAAGATAAGGAAGATGCACCTGTACATGAAGCTGGAAAGCCATCTAGTCCAATTCTTCCATTTGTCCTGAATCAGATTCCTTACCCTCAACGTTTCAAGAAGAAAAATTTGAATGTTGAGTTCTCTAAATTTCTTGAATTATTTAAAAATCTTCAAATAACCATTCCTTTTGCAGATGCCTTGGAGCGAATACCGAGCTACTCGAAGTTCATGAAGGAAATCTTAACAAACAAAAGGAAGTTTGGGGCTTCTGAAACTGTATGCATGAAAGAAGAGTGCAGTAACTCACTCCACAAGAACCTACCACCCAACCTAAAGGATCTAGGGATTTTTATTGTTCCTTGCACTGTTGGTAGTTCTTATTTTCATAGGGCATTATGTGATCTAGGTGCTTCTATTAATTTGATGCCTTATTCTGTGTACAAGACGTTGGGTCTTAAAGAACTAAAGCCCACAGGAATCTCTCTACAATTAGCAGATCGCTCCATCACCTACCCTAGAGGTATAGTAGAGGATGTCGTGGTAAAGGTAGACAAATTTTTAATTTCAGCAGACTTTGTGGTGCTCGATATAGAGGGCAATGATGACATTCCAATCATCTTGGGATGACCTTTCCTGGCCACAGGGGAAGCCTCCATTAAGGTGAAGGAAGGAAATATATATTTTCAGGTAAAAGTCGAAAAGGTAACTTTTGACATGAGTAAAGCCATGAAATACCCCTGCGAAGTGAGTCAAGGTATGTTTGTGGATGATATTGATAGTTTGACTAATGATTTTCACGAAGTGATATTGAATAGGGATCCTCTGAAGTGGGTGCTCACTAAGGATGTCGGCGTAGATTTGTGCAAGAATTGATTCACCACTTGAGTATCGTCTAGCTAAAGACGTTAAAGAAAGCACTTATTGGGAGGCAACCCAAGTTTTCTATCTCTTTTACTTTTGGTCAGTTCTATGTTTAATTTAGAATGTTAGAGTACCATTAATATCATTCCCATTTGTATAGGACTACGATCATGTCGATACTCTCTTTGTCCCATCGACTAACCTTTCACGAAGCATTCCTCCTAGTTTTCAGGGCAGTATTGTTCACTCATTATTTTCTCCATTGTTCCCTGCATGCTTTAGTTTTATTACATTGAGGACAATGTTAGTTCTAAGTTTGGGGGTGGACAGCACTTGATAAGTCCTTATTTGAAATAAAATTAAATTTTTTTATGCATGATCTAGATAATTCTCTAATATGTAATGGGTGACTATGATATGCTGATGACATATTCTAAATGTTTTCGTTTCACATTTGTTTGAATTGTTTAACATTCCCTGAATTTGAGTAAATTTTAAACTTTTATCCGGATTCCCTTGCATCTAGAGCACATAGTCTTCCTATTTAGGGTCTTGAAGGCTTAGAATTGATTTATATGCTTAGGCTTGTTTTGATCCTGAAAAAATCTTAGGAACTGATTAGATGGTTGACCAAAGGAATAGGAAGTAAGGGTACACTTAACAAAAAAAGAAAAAGAAATAATAATAATAATAATAATAATAATAATTTGAGATAAGAGATACTCATCTTTCCCAATTTGCTGAGTAATCAGGGGCGATCATGACACCCATGTTTTCCATTGCATGAAAGGTTAGGAATTGAGTACAAGTCTGAATAAGTGATCTTCGTTCATAGCTAGATACTTTCACCACAAAGTGTTAGTAAGCTAGAACGATGGCAAAGGTCGGACGAAAAACTCCCTTAAAAAGAAAAGCAATAAATAAACAAGTTTGAGAGAATTCTAATTTCTTTAAGTACCTTATTAGCTTTTTATTTTCCGAAACTGAGGAAGACATGATGATTAGAACTGGGGATAGAGTAGGGTGATAAATAGTTATAAGTTGTATAAACCTCTTCCGGACTTATACAGACTAAAATAGGTTAGACTAGCACACATACACGTGAGGGATGATAGGTTTAAGTTTAATTTTGCTTAATGAAAGTCATTGGTTAGATACATTCTTTCAGTATGAGTTTTTTTTAGCATTTGGAATTATTGAGGCTGGAGTCACGCACTTGCATATTTTTGAATTATCTAATGATTATATTTTTCTCGGGACTAGCAAAAGTTTAAGTTTGGGGGTATTTGATAGTGCACGAAAGTGTGCTATTACTTGGAGTTAGATTAATACTAGTTTATGGTTTTAAAATATGCTATTGATGCTTTTTGTATGTATTTTTGTAGATTTTGTGCTAACAAAGCAAAATCGAGCAAAAGGCAAGTGTTAAAGTGAAAATGAAGTAATTTAACTTCAATTGGAGCTATCAAGTGAAGAAGAGAAGAGAATTGAGTCAGAAAACCAGAGGCAGAGCGTTCAGACGTTATATGTGTAGCTTCAAGAGTCAAAATTCCCGCACACATAGCATCGAGACTATACTTTACAACATTTCGACTCTAGAAACACGTGCGCCAGTCTCTTTCCGTCCGTAGCGTTGAGAAGCTTCGTGTAGAGTCGATTGCTACCTCATAATTGGAGAGGGGCCATTTGGAGAGGGACTAGTCTAGAGTCGATTTCTACATCATAATTGGGACTAAGGGGGCATTCTTGAGAGCCAAGGAAGACATTCAAGGCTGAGGATCGCGACATATCATGACGGGAATGAGTGTGGCACGCGTCAGAGAGTTTTTCCCTTCTTTCCTATTTAATTTGTAGTTTTCGTTTTGTGACTATCGTATCAGTTTAACATTGTAATTGTAGATTTTAAGGATTGAACTCATGTGTTTAAACTTGATTGTCTTAGATGTTAGTTTTATTTTGAGATTTATAAATTTCAACTCTTATTTATCCATGCTTGTTGTTTTGATTAATTCTTTGGCCAAGAGTTAATTGTGTATGATTTGAAATATAGTTTGGGAGAGTAAAATTCTAATCTAGATTGGCATGCATAACTATTAGTAAGCTTGAGGATGGGAATGATTTGTTTGCTAATAGAAGTTGTTAAAGAAGTCTTACAATGCCATGTTTAATTATGAAATTTAGATTGAAGAGTTAATTTAATAATTAAGCATGAATTTAAGTTGGGCTTGAGAAAGCCAACTGAATGTATTCGTGATTTCTTAGCTTATAATAGTTGAACATATGAATAATCTCTTAATTCAATTAGCTTTGGGTTTCTTTGCTAAAATCAAGGTTAAAAAAGGTTCCCTCTAAGTGTCTCCAAAAATTGTAAATACATAGCTTAGTTACCTTTATTTTCCATCTTGATTTTGGGTTCTCTAGATAAAATTAGGTGTGAGTAATTATAATACTTAATTAATCTAAGAAATCCAATCCCTGAGATCGACCGTGGCCACTATTATTGCAAACTTTAGAGTTTTAGGTTTATAAATATATTTGATAGAGCTTTTGACAAGCTCTTTATCGACGCTATAGGCGTAGCCCAACAAGCCACAAAATCCACACAGGCAGCGTCGAACGCTCCCTTTCCTATTTCGAAAACACGTGTTATGGTAGGACAACGTCGAGATGCTACAACCAAGTGTCTCGACGCTGTCACATTTCTATAAAAAGAACATTATTTGCTTGTAGAAAGGGGGAGCCATTTTTGGAGAGACCTAAGCCCTAAACTTGATTTCTACTCAATTTTGGGAGACAAGGGAGATTGTTGGGAGCTGAATACTAGAGTTGGAAGCTCGAGGTTGTGATGTGCATCGAGAACGAGAATCGACACGTGATTTAGAGTTTTTTTTTTCCTTTTTGTCGTAGTTCTTGTTATGGATTTTTGTTTAAGTTTAGATTTGTTTTTAGTGATTATGAGTGGCTAAACTTTAACTAAGGAATTGATGTAGCCGTTGAATTTATTGTTTTGATTGTTAATCTATAATTTGATTGTCTTATAACCATTCATGCTAATATATTCTTAATGCGTGTAGCTTTTGGCCAAAGTTTGCAGGTTATCTTGCTTTAATTTTGTACTTGAGAGAATGATAATTGGACTAGAATGAGTATTAGCATGACTATCTGTAAATTCTTGCATGTGAATGAGGAGTTCTTTTAGAATCTTAAAAAGAAGTCACTTAATGACATGTTTTGCTATTAAAATTTTAGACGGACACGTTAGGTTTATAACACTGCATGAGTTCAATTGTACTTGGGAAGGTCTTTTGATTATATACAACTTCTTGCTTATGGTTAAGCATGATCTTTTCTTAGATTGATTAATTAGAACAATAGTTTAATAGGTGAAATCAATTCCCTAGGTTTCTCTCTCATTGACGTCATCCTCTATTTTATATAATTTTGTTAATCACAAATCTCTAAAAATTACTTCTCTAAATAAAATTGGATGTTAATATTCATGGTAATCAATTGATCTAGAAAACCATTCCTGAGGACGATACTCTGCACTCATTAATTACTATACTAAAACTTGACACCATACACTTGCGGCTTTGCATGGTTACAAAATTGCTTAACAAGTTTTTGGCATGTTTCGAGGGATGGTGCATATTCAGATTAATTGATATTGTGGAAAAAGCATTCGATCTTAGTTTAGAGTTTTCTTTTCTTTTCCTGTTTTATTTTATTGATTTTGTTTGTGTTTTGATTTTTTTAGGGGTTGAGCAATGTATGCGAAAGGATAAAGAGGCATCCCTTGCTCCTTTTAATTCTTAAATTGAAAAACCTGCAGAAGAAACCAAAGAGAAAGGAAAGCTCAAGATGTAGTCATGGCTAACCAAAGAGAGGAGGAGGAACCAAAGGCCATAAGGGACTACTTCCAGTTTGAACTCAATGTTGAGCAATCTAGAATAGTCCATGTACCGATCAATGCCAACAACTTTGAGTTGAAGACAGGCCTTATTCAGATGACGAGAGACAACACACTTGCCATTGAGGATCCTAACTCTCACTTACAAAGTTTTTTAGAAATTTGTGGCACCGTTAAGTTAAATGGTGTCTAGGCTAACGCCCTTCACTTACGCCATTTTCCCTTTGCTCTACAGGACAAGGCAAAGGATTGGTTGGGATCTCTATAGCCTGGGAGCATCACCACTTGGGAGGAGTTGGCACAAGCATTCCTAATCAAAATTTTCCCACCTACTAAATCAACCAAGCTTCGAACTGAGATAGGCACATTCAAGCAACTTGATGGTGAGTAGTTGTTCGAGGCATGGGAAAGATATAAGGAGCTATTGAGGAAGTGCCCTCATCATGGGTACCCTGACTGGCTTCAAGTCCAGTTGTTTTACAACGAGCACACGGGAACAACCAAGACGATCCTTGATCCGATAGCTGGAGGCACTATTCTGTCTAAAATAGTAGAGGAGGCCCGAACATTACTGGAGGAAATGGCAGCTACAAGTTACCAGTGGCCTAATGAACGTTCGATCAAGAAACAGTTCCTGGCCTCTACAAGGTGGATGAGGTAAGTGCATTGAAATCTCAAATGGCATCACTAACCCATGCTTTATCTAAACTTGTAGGCACAGGAATTCCTCAGTCAATAGCTTCCATGGCAGCAGCTCAACGCTTTCAAGTTGGTGGAGAATGTAATATCGAGCAAGCCCAGTACATCAACAATAGAAATTGCAACTATGGAGGACAACATATGCAGAACAACCTTCCATCTCACTACCATCAAGGTTTGAGAAATCTTGCAAATTTTTCTTATGCGAATAATAAGAATGTTCTGCAACTCCTCCAGGTTATGCAACCACCTCTTATCAAGCTAAAAAGAAGCCTTCCCTTGAGGATATGTTGGGGGCATTCATCATTGAATCAAGGAGCAAAACCAACCAGTTGGAAAGCATGGTCAATGGACATGGTACATCTATCAAGAACATGGAGATACAAATCAGTCAGATAGCCACCATCTTGAACACTTTGCAAAAAGGTAAGTTCCCCAGTGATACTGAGGTAAACCAAAGAGAAACCTGTAAGGCCGTCACCCTACGAAGTGGAAAGGCATTGGCTGAGTTGAAGAAAAAGCCAACTGAGGATTCCACCCCAGAAGAAGTACAGAAGCCTGCTAAGGATATTCCAAAAGCAACACTTGAACCCACCATTGAAAAATCTGCTAAGTTTCCTATCTCTATAGTTCCTAACTCTATTCCATATCCTCAGCGCTTTCAAAAGAAAAAAGCTTGACTATTAATTTGAAAAATTTCTAGATATTTTCAGAAAGCTTCACATAAATATTACTTTTGTAGATGCTTTGGAGCAGATACAAAACTATGTGAAGTTTATGAAGGAGATCATGTCAAGCAAAAAGAAGTTGAAGGCTTATGAAACCATCAATCTGACTGAGGAATGTAGTGCAATCATTCAAAGAAAATTGCCGCAGAAGTTAAAAGATCTAGGGAGTTTCATTGTTCCTTGTACTATTGGAAAACCTTCTTTTAACGCTTTATCTGATTTGGGTGCCAATGTTAATTTGATGCCACTTTCTATCTATAGGAAACGTGGTCTGGGGGAAGTAAAGCCAACAACGATATCACTACAACTAGTTGACCATTCCATCACATACCCTCAAGGTATTGTGGAGGATGTCCTAGTAAAGGTAGCCAAGTTCATATTCCCTACAAACTTGTAGTATTAGATATGGAAGAAGATGCTGAGAACCTGATCATACTGGAGAGACATTTCCTAGCTACCAGTAAGGCAAACATTAGCATTCATAGAGGTACATTAACCTTATAGGTGGAGGAGGAAAAGGTAGAATTTCAAATCTTTAAACCCTAAGTTCTAATGATGAGGTAAATACATGTCTAAGAATCGAATTGGCAAATTCTCTGTATTATGATTGTGATAAATGTGTAGTTTTTAGTGATTCCCTAGATACAATGTTGAATGGTAAAGAGAAGGTGAAAGAGGGTGAATTCAAAGACAAGAAACCACCTTAATGCATACACTTGAGGACAATCTAGCTAAAGACGTTAAACAAAGCGCTTCTTAGGAGGCAACCAAAGTTTCTACCCTTTTGTGTTAGTTTTGATTTGATTTTCATACTTTTCTGTCATGTGTCGTCATGTTGTTCCATTTGATTTGTGTTATACGAACTCAAATGCTTCAACCTTGCTCCTTAGGTATGACGACAAGCTTGCATCTTCCTTAATCAGGATAGTATTGTTCTCTCCCTCCTCTTTTCCTTGTTCTTGTGCATGTTGAATATTTTATACATTGAGGACAATGCATGCTTTAAGTTTGGGGGTGGGAGTACTCTGTACTTATTGTTTGAGTCCTGAGCATGAGCTAGTTTTTTTATGAATCTTGTGCATCTTCATGATTAGGATGGCCAAGGATGTGATCTAATTAATAAAATTTTTGCAATATTTTGAAAAACGAGAGGATGTCTTAAAGTTGAGTTAAATTTAAATTGTTCTTGGATTCCCTTGCAACTGTTGAGCACTAACCTTCTTTCCTTTAGTTTTGAATGCTTAGATCAAGGTTATTTTGTTTGACAGTTTGATGTCACCTCGATAGGGTTAAGAACTGATTTGAGGGTCAATCTGCATGATAGTTTGTAAAGTTATACCAAGAAATTATGTGATAATGTTGCATGTATTGATTTTTTTGCATGTTGAAAAGAAAATAAATTTTGTGCATGTTTGAGTCAATATGTTTTATTTAAAAGGATAAGGGACAAAAAGAGCTACCTCCACTGTGATCAGTTAGGCCACACATTGAGCGAGTGCTCTGGGTAAGGGTCCCTACAGTAGATGTGTGAAAACTAAAGTCCTTGATTTAAAAGTAAAAAAGAGAGGCAAGTTTGGGGGTTGTCTAACTCAATTTATGATTTTTAGTGCTTCAATGAGCCAGTACTCTCTTGAGTGTTGACCGATGTACATGCAAGTGCAATCGATCGAAGTAATAATAAAACGACATTCCTACCGAGTATTGTATCCACAAGGATTTGTTTTTAATTCAATTAAATACTGCGAATAATCTCACTTTTCTTTATTTAGAGAAAACAACCACAAGAGAAGGTAAACTAAGCTAAGGACAAAAAATAAATGCAAGAAAGATAAATGGGAGACACAAAGATAAGGGATAACTTGGGAATACGGTTAAGTACTAATTAAATAGACAAACATAGCTAATTTGATAATGAACTCATAAGTCTAGAAGCCTGTGGACATGGAATCTCTTGTCGGTCTCCTCACTCTTAAGTACTAATTAGCTAACCTAGGTGTCCCTCAATGCTAGCTAAGTCATACAAGGCATTACGACCCTTCGTCACTGACTTCTATAGATTAACTATTACTCCTGTTGTCACTCAGGTAATTAACCTATAGTCATGCATCCAGTTCTAGTCTAAGCTTATCTCTGTCGAGCCTCCACTCAGTAACTAATCAGTTATACTAGTGTTCAATTAATTAATCTTCAGCACTAACTACAATTAATTAACCTTTTACTCCGATGTCACTCGGGGTAGCTAACTAATTGTGCATTAAGCTAACTAGGAATCTCCTGTCGGTCTCCTCCTAGTCCTACCTCAATTAATTAACGAACACAATCTAAGGGCATTAAGCATAAAATGCATGAATGATTCAAGCCTAATTAATCACAAACATCAATTGAACAAGCAATTAACCCAATATAAATCTCAATTAAGCATAAATTCAATTAAGTACAATAAATCCCAAGTAATTTAAGGACAAATCTATATATAAACAGCTATTACAGCACAAATGTCCCTAAATTGAAGCCTATACAGTAGCTAAAATTGAAAGATAAAGAGAAGAAAATGCAAACGTAAGGTCGATCCCGCATTCCGTCGTGATCTCCACGTTCCTCGAGCTCCAGATCGAATTCCTCTCAATTCTGCTCACAAATGCTCCCCAAAACCCTCAAGAACAACTTTGAATCGAGATTAGGGCTTTCCCTATCGATTTGGTCTCTCTTTGGATGAAGCTGAAGCGATGAACTTATACTGTCTATCGAGATAGCATTGCAATGCTAGGGACAGCGTAGCAACGCTGTCCTAAAACGCCGTCGTTTTGCCTTATGCGCAAGGGGAGCGTTGCAACGCTGTAAGTAGTGTTGCAATGCTACGGATGGAGTTCTTCTCTTCAGTGCGTTTCTAGCATTGCAACGCCACATGGCAGTGTTGCAACGCTAGCTCTCGGATCCAAATGCCAAATTATGGCGTTGCAACGCCATTTCTAGGGTTACAATGCCATCCTCTCAGCCTCAAATGCCAAATTCTTCAACTCTTCTCTTTTTGGCTCTCCAAAATGGCCCAAAATAGCTCAATAATGTCCGAAATACCCTTGAACACTCCGATTTTGCTCTTTAGCTAGGTTTCTGTAAAATATACATAAATAGGCATCAAAGCACCTAAAATCATAGCAAAACTACCTAAAATAATAGGAAATAAGATAGCATAATTGCATGCTATCAAGTGTAGGAGGGCTTAATGATTAGAGAACTTAGAGCCAGTGTAGGGGGGAATTAAATGGAAGACTTTATAAAATTGTTTTGGGCTCGTAAAGAGTAAAAGAGGGAAGGTTAAGCACACACACACACAAGGTATAAATAGAATGAAATTTAAATTCCTAAAGAATGGTTGTGCTTAATTTTTTTCTTTGATTTAGTGATTTTCTTATTTAGATCTTTGAGGCTCGAGTTATATTTATGCATTAGTTAAAACGTGATGTGGTTTTGTTCTATTTTGCTCGGGACTATCAAAAGCTTAAGTTTGAGGGTATTGGATAGCACACGAGTTCCAATTGTTCATTCTGCAGTATTTGGAACAAGAACCTAATATGAGATTTAGATAGAATATATATTGCCTAAATATGGTTGGTGAATTTAGATTGATTATATTTTATCGCACCCACTAACGTTATGGACTTAAAGATTATAAGCTCCAATGATACAAATTTAATTAATTAATAATTTTCTTTCATTAACTCTAGAGTCACTCCACTATCGACTTGGAGTTGCTCTCTTATGCAGTGTAGGACAAGTTGTGTCCATGGATATAATAACTACATGAAAGTCGATCCTTCATGAGTTGTTTGTAATTACAGTTGGGTCAAAAGTTTGTTTTACTTTGTAATTACATCTCTAATCTCTAATGAACAATTTATTTATAATCCAACCATAAACTAAGTCCCTCTCGGGTCAGTAGCCCCATTATTCAAGTCCCTAAATCAGCACTTAAGGGAACTACTCATCTACTTACCCTATATGGGAATGCGTGAATTCAATCTTGTGAGATTATATTCCCAGCTCCCTATTTGGTCCAATCCCCAAAATGTCAAGCTTATTGAATTAGCTACAACAAAAACTGTCACCCATGCAAATCAAAGAACGAGCCCTCATAGGCAGAAGTTCATAGCTCACTCAAGATTAAGATCGAGTCGCATATGATTATCGTGATAAAATATTAATCTTTCTAATTAACGGATTTAAAAAGAGAGATTAAATATTTCATGGTCCAGTCTTATACAACTTTATTGTACAAGATACCCTCACTCACATGTCTCTACATGAATAATTTTGATCAAATCATTTGTAACGATTACAAAGTGGGTCGTATCAATAGTGTTACCGAGATAAGGCAGCCAATCTTATCCATATACTATGACCCTTTAAGTTATATCTTGAACACTATCCTCCCGTATGTCAATCACATATTGTTCAATATTACACTAATAACCTTGGATTTTTCATATAATGGATAATATTATATTGCAAATAAAATAATCAAAATTATTATTAATTATGAACTAAATCATTAATTACGCGATTTTAGAGCATAAATCCCAACAACTCTCACTTGCATTAAAGCCAGTGAGATATGTATCCTAGGGCATACTCTATACCCAACATGTTCTCTCACTTGCCCTAACAAAAATGAGACATGTCTTATAATCCTATACATTCTAGGTGACCCTCAAATACTTTAGCCTACAGAGTCCTTTTATATAGATCCAAACGACTGCAATTAAGAGCCATCTTGCTCACTACTATGATGCTTTCTCTCTCTCGATATGATTTCCTATATGCTAGTGTTTTCTAATTTCCTTAATATTAGTCTTTGCATCACTATTATATTAATAAAGAGGATAGACTAAGTCATATCTGAAACACCTTTTAGATCTTTAATTAAGGAACTATTATAGTCAGACAATTTCTTTTGTTGCTTCAAAAGAAAAAACATTAAACTTGTATACCTTACTCCACCATTTAGGGAAACATTTATCTTAACATAGATTTCTCTAAATCTTCGTAAGAACTAGTGAATCTTGTAAAAATGAAATCTTTAACTCCATCCACAAAAATTTCTCATTATCCATAGATAATTTGAGAAAGTTTTTAATTTTATACTCAATGGTCATACCATTCGTTTGACTGATATATGCTAACCAATTATATATTAAATGTTAAGTCTCATTTATGCATTAACTGTCTCCCACTTAGAGTATATAATTAATCATATGCTCTTAATATTCGAGGTGTCTTAGGATACTATTCCTTAGACATAAATATCAAATATTTGACAAAAATTTTGTCAATATAAGATGTTCGAGACAAAGTTGACATTTTGTCTTTAAAATCTATTGCATAATTTTTGCGCAATATCGCAAGTTTACGGGTCAAGTTTTAATATAGTGAAAGAGTGTTCGAGTATCGTCCTCAGGATTGGCTTTCTAATTCACTTAAGTACTATGAATATTATCGTCCAATTTTGTTTAGAGAATAGAATGGAATGGTGGATACAATATTTAAATAAAATAATTGTAATAAAAATTGAAACAATCAGAGGTGATAATATCCTAGGGAGTTGATTTCACCTCTTAGACTAAAATAATTAAATTACTTAAACATCCAAGATTGATCAAACAAATATTTCATAAGTCTAGAAGTCGTTTATCATGAATGACTCTCTCGAGGACAAACAATTCTTATGAAATAAGGAAAAACCTACATCTCTGATGATTTTTAACGTTATGCATAACATTAAATTCCTTCATTAACAACTTCGAAAGGAGCCCTAATCATTATCAAGTTTAGAACTACCTTTAGACATGCAATTAGAATCTAATCTAAATTACCTTTCCCACGGGTGAATTTGGACCAACATAACATTTAATCCATGATCAAAAGATTAAAAGTATTAAGAATATAAAAGCTTGAATGAAATTAATGACAATCAATCATGGAATTTAAGTAATTAAAACCCAAGGTCTAATGGCTACATCAACCCCTAGAATAAAAAGAGAGTTTAACCACTCATGTTCATTATCACAAAATCTAAACTCTTAAACAACATAAAATTACCAAATAAAAAGAAAGATGAGAAAAACTATGTTGGTGTGTCGATTTTCCATCTCCGTAAGATCTGCACAACTTGGCCTTGAATATTTCTCCCAAGTCTCTTCTCAGTTTTCTCAGTGGAAATTTAAAGTTGTGCTCTCCAAAGTTGAATGTCTTGAAGTGAAGAGGATGTTGGTATTTAAAATGGGTTAATCGATATCCTAATCTAATTAGGAATTCATTATTTAATTAAATTAGGAATCCAAAATCTAATCAAATTAGGAATCCGTAACCTAATTAAATTAGGAATATTTTTCTTCTCCAAAAATTGTCCCCTAAATTGGTTGCTTAATTAGCTCATTTGTCATCATATTTCTTCTAAAATCTTTGTTTTGCTCCAAATGCTCAATTTCTACAAAATAAACAATTATGAACGTGAAAACATATTTTTAAGTCTCAAAACTAGCATAAAATAAGGCTTAAAGATAGCACATATTGCGTGCTATCAAATACCCCCAAACTTATGCTTTGGTAATCCTCAAGCAAAATAAAACAAAATCACTTTATGAATCAACAATTGCATGAAGTGACTTGAACCTCAATGTTCTAAATAACAAACAATGCACAATGGCAGAATTTAATCAAGCATATCATATCTTCAAGAAATTTAAATTTAATTCTCTTTATTCCTTACGTGTGTGTGTGCTTAGCCTTTCCAATCTCAGTTTTTATAGGCCCGGAACAGTTTTATACAATCCTCAGCTTGTTTTCTCCCTACTCTGGCCCTAAGTTCCAATTGTTAAGCCTCCCTACACTCAAGAAAGTAATATGCCACTATGGTGCCTGAAAATTGGGGTAGGCATCCCCCAAACATGATTATTGTTTTATGTTTTTCTCTTTTTTTTAAAAAAATTTTGGTGGACACTAGCTTTCACACATTCACTGCAGGGACTCTTACCCATCAACTCACAGGTGGTCGTAATTGATCACATAACTCGTTTTGTCCTTTTTTTTTTTGTTTTTTTTGGCACAACAAGTTATTCAGTTTTCCTTGAATGAATAGTGTGATACAATGAAATCAAATAGGTAAGTAAATAGAAAAGAATTTTCTCCTAAATGTAACATTACTAACTCTCATGTAAGTTAGCTCTTTAATTAGCTCCTAAAGCCTTATGAGGTGACAACAAATATCCAGATCATATAACCCAATTCTAATTAGCCTTCAAAACCATAAATATGAAGACTATGTGCTCTAAAAGTGCAAGAGAATCGAAGATTTTTTTTTTTAAAATTTTACTCAATTCAAGAATATGTTGTCATATTTCAACAATTGCAAACATCATCATCTAAAACTTATCCTAGGCTGTCTTAATCATAACAATGCAACCGGCTCCTCATACAAATCATACTTAAAAAAAATATTAAAAATTTTCATGTTCAGTGCTCAGTAGAAGTATTCCCTACCCCCAAACTTGAAAACATGCATTGTCCTTAATTTATAAATTACCCACTAAAGTTAAGCATGCATAAGGACAAAGAAAAATAAGAGAGCGAACAATACTGCCCTGGTAAGTGAGAGAACCATCATGTTCATCAATGTAGAGGAAGAAGACTATGACAATAGTGATCAAGTACCTACAAAAGAATCAACAGAGACGTGAGAACTAGGATATATGAAAAAGAAAACTAAAAACAAAGAAAAGCAATAAACTTGGGTTGCCTCCCGAAAAGTGCTTGGTTTAACGTCTCTAGCTTGACGAGATGGTTATGTATCATGTAGGCTAATCTAGGTTGATGTTCTCTAAGCATCTTTCCTCAGTGCCACAATAATGTTTGACTCTTTGTCCATTAACTTTGAAAGATTTACCATCACTAGTTTGCTACTTAGTTGCTCCATATGGGAACACTTCGTTTATTGTGAATGGACCTGACCATCTTCTTTTTAATTTACCTGAAAACAAGTGTAAACGTGAGTTAAAAAGAAGTACTTTTTGTCCAGGTGTAAAGTTACGTTTTTGGATATGTTGGTCATGCCATCTTGCAATTCGTTCTTTATATATTTTCGCATTCTCATAAGCCTGGCCTCGAAATTCCTCCAATTCATTTGCAATAAACGTTGTTCTCCAGCTTTGAGAAGGTCAAAGTTTAGCTTTTTGATGCCCCAATATGCTTTATTCTCTAATTCAACAGGTGAATGACAAGCCTTCTCATACACCAATCTATATGGAGATGTACCAATTGGAGTTTTGAAGGCTGTACGATAGGCCCAAAGAGCGTCCTCTAATTTTAATGCCCAATCCTTTCTATTGCTACGACTACTATTTTCCAGGATTTATTTTGTTTCCCTGTTAGAAATCTCAACTTGACCATTAGTTTAGGGATGATAAGCTAAAGAAATTTTCTGTTTTACTCCATACCTGACAAGGCTTGCATTAAACATTTTATTGCAAAAAAGGGAACCCACATCACTAATGATAGTTCGTGGAGTGCCAAATCTAGTGAAAATATTTATATGAAGAAAACGTAGCACAACACAGGCGTCATTCTTTTTAGTGGCTATAGCCTCTACCCACTTAGAGACATAAACAACAACAACTAAGATATATAGATAACCATGGAAAAAGGAAAAGGGACCCATAAAATCAATACCCCACACATCAAATAGTTCTACCTCAAGAATAGAAGTTAAGGGTAATTCATGATGTCTAGAAATATTACTTGTTCTTTGGCATTTGTCACAAGTTTTTACAAAAGTCTAACAATCACGAAAAAGGGTAGGCCAGAAAAAACCTGATTGTAATACTTTCGATGTCGTAAGTGTAGGTCCAAAGTGACCACCATAAGAAGAGGAATGACAATCAACAAGATTTTTTCTAGTTCCTCTAAGAGAACACATCTTCTGATTATTTGATTTGAACAAATCTTGAATAGAAAAGTGTGGTCCCATAGGTAATATTTCACATTATGCAAAAATATTTTCTTTTCCTGAGAGGTCAAGTCTGGTGGCATCAATCCTCTTACAAGAAAGTTCACATAATTAGCAAACCATGGTAAAACAGAACTTACCTGATATAGTCTTTCATTAGGAAAATCCTCTGTGATAGGAAAGGTTTGATGGTTGCTTTTATGCTCAATTCTAGATAAGTGGTCTACTACCACATTCTCATAACCTTTCCTGTCTTGATGTCAAAATCAAACTTCTGCAAAAGAAGGATCCATCTAATTAACCTAGGTTTAGCATCTTTTTTATCAAATAAGTATTGAATCGCTGCGTGATCAGTATGAACAATAACTTTAGTCCCTAACAGATAAGGCCTAAATTTATCAGAAGAAAAGACAACAACAAACATCCCTTTTTCAGTAGTAGTGTAATTCTATTGTGCATTATCTATGCATAATAAATGACCTTAAACATTTTATCACGACGTTGCCCTAAGACTGCTCCTATAGCATAATCACTAGCATCACACATGATTTTGAAAGGTTGACTCCAATCAGGTATTACGATTATGGTGCAGAAGTCAACTTTTCTTTTAATAAATTAAATGCTTGTAAACATTCATTAGTAAAAATAAAATAAGTGTCTTTTTCAAGTAAACTACACAAAGGTTTTACAATTTTAGAAAAATCTTTGATAAAACGTCTATAACTGCATGGCCTAAAAAACTACGAACTCCCTTGACATTTATTGGGGGCGGAAGTTGTTCAATGGTAGAAATTTTGGCTCTGTCAACCTCTAGCCCCTTTTCAGAGGCTCTGTGTCCCAAAACTATACATTCTTTAACCATAAAATGACATTTTTCCCAGTTTAAAACAAGGTTAGTTTCTTGACACCTCTGCAAAACAAGAGAAAGATTATGCAAGCAAGAATCAAATGAAGATTCAAAAATTGAAAAATCATCCATAAAAGCTTCCGTAAATTCCTCAATCATATCATGAAAAATAACCATCATGCATCACTGAAAAGTGGCAGGGGCATTGCATAGTACAAATGGCATGTGCCTGAAGGTGTAAGTACCTTAAGAGCATGTAAATGCTGTCTTTTCTTGATCCTCAGGAGCGATAGCAATCTGATTATAACCTAAATAACCATCAAGAAAACAATAGTAAGGAAAACTAGCAAATCTATCAAGCATTTTATCAATAAAAGGAAGAAGGAAGTGGTCCTTTCTAGTGGCTTTGTTCAACTTTCTCTAGTTAATGCATGTACGCCACCTAGCTACTGCTTTTGTAAAGATAAATTCATTATTTTCATTTTTGACCACAATCATCCCTCCCTTTTTTGGAACAACCTACACATGACTCACCCAAGAACTATCAGAAATAGCATAGTAATCCCTACATTGAGAAGTTTTAGTACCTCTAATTTTACTACCTTCCTTCATTGCTGGATTTAGTCTCCTTTAGTGATCAACTGATGGACTAAAGGTATCTTCCATTAAGATTTTATGCATGACAATAGAAGAACTTATACCTCTAATATCATTAATAGACCATCCTAAAGCAGACTTATGTGTACATAAGACTCTTAGGAATTTTGCTTCTACTTTATTTAAGGCAACAGAAATAATAATAGGATAAGTAGAAGAATCTCCTAAGAATGCATAACGTAAGTGCTCAGGTAATTGCTTCAATCCGCGTGCAGATGTTTCAACTTGTGCAATTTTATTAATAGATAAAGACAATACTTTTTCATCCATCATCAACTGTACTACAGGCAAGTGATTTAATTCATCATTATAGAAACCAATCTCTTGATCTAATATCCCTAAGTTTTCAAAAACTAAATTATGCATGCTTTTCTCAAGGGGATCAGTAGGTATGACTAACTCTCTAAATTCATCTGCAGTGTTATCAATAATATCAATCATATGACATGTACTATCTAGATATTTCATAGATCGAAATATATTGAAAACAACTTTTTCCTCATTTACCCTTAAAGTCAATCTATCTTCGTGCACATCTATCAAAGATCTTCCAGTAGCTAGGAAATGTCTCCGCTGGTTGATGGAAACCTTAGAGTCTTCCTCCATGTCCAATACTACAAAACCTGCAGGGAAGATAAATTTATCAACTTTTACTAAAACATCCTCTATAATACCTCTTGGATGTGTGAGAGATCGATCAACAAGTTGTAAAGAGATTGTAGTAGGTTGAACTTCCCCAAGACCTAGTTTCCTGAAGACAGAAAAATGCATTAAGTTAATACTTGCCCTAAGATCACATATGGCCCTATCAGCAGAAAGACTACCAATTGTGCAAGGAATTGTAAAACTCCTGGATCTTTTAGCTTTTGAGGTAATTTTTTCTAGAGTACTGCACTGCATTCTTCAGTCAAATTCACAGTCTCATATTTCTCAAATTTATTTTTCTTAGCCAATATTTCCTTCATGAATTTCACATAGTTTGGCATTTGTTCTAAAGCATTTGCAAAATGAATATTAATGTGAAGTTTCTTGAAAATATCTAAAAATTTAGAAAATTGAGAATCAATCTCTTTCTTTTGAAAGAGTTGAGGATAAGAGATAGAGTTAGAAATAGTAGAGTTAGAAGGCTTCTCTATTGTAGACAAAAGTGCTGCCTTTTTCTCTATTTTTTTTGTTACTTCTTAATTTTCAACAATGATTTGCTCCTCAACTGGTCTCTTTTCAGGCTCTTCTAGCAGCTTTTTACTTCTTAATGTCACAACCTTGCAGTGTTCTTTGGGATTCACCTCAGTGTCACTAGGAAAATTACCTTTATGCATGGCGTTCGTGGAAGATGCCATCTGACTAAGTTGGACTTCCATATTTTTTATAGCAGCTCCATTTCCACTTACCGTAGTTTCCAATTGGGTGGTTCTATTTCTGGATTCAATAATAAATGCTCTCAATAGGTCTTTTTATGATGCCTTTTTCAATTGTTGTTGTGAAGTAGTTGCATATTCTGGAGGAGGCTGCAAAACATTTTTATTATTAGCATAAGAGAAATTTTCATGATTCCTAAAACTTGGGTGATAGTGGGTGGGCAATGAATTCTGCATCTGATTGCTCTTGTAGCCAAAATTGCGATTGTTTATATATTGGGCTTGCTCAATATCAGGCTCCTCATATAATTGAGGATTGTTGGCAGCTGCAATTGATGCAATTAATTGGGAGTTCCCTATTTCTGCAAGTTTATTTAAAGCATGAGTCAAAGAAGCCTTTTGAGCCTTTAGGGAACTTACCTCATCAACCTCATATAAACCAGCAATTGTTCTAGAAGTGGAACGTTCAGAAGGTCATTGGTAGCTTGTAGTTGCCATCTCTTCCAATAATGTATGGGCATCCTCAACAGTTTTAGCTAAGAAGTTACCCCCAGCTGCAACATCTAAGATGGTTTTAGTGTTACTAGTCAAACCATTGTAGAAAAGTTGAATTTGGAGCTAGTTTCACTACAATAAAAATAACTTTTAGCGATGCGCTAAAAGCATCACTGAAAGCCAAAACACGTCGCTAATAATTTCACTGACGTGTTTACCTTCGTAGCTGCATCCGTCGCTATTGCCGCGTAGTGTAAGGTTTTAGCGATGTTTCAAACGCACGTCACTAAAATGTCATCTTTAGCGACTCGCACATGTCGGTGAAACAATGATTTAGTGACGCATAAACACGTCATTAAATATACATTTTTAGCGACGTACATGATAGGCGTTGCTAAAAGCATATATTTAGCGACATTTACTTCATCCCTAAAAGATCCATCCATCAACCATTACTCAAATCTTTTGCGACATACAATAGGCGTCGCTGAAAGTTATATGGTGCATTGTTGTAAATTCATTGCTGCTTTTTGTAGGATGCTCTTTAGTGTTAGTTCCAAAGTCTCACCAATTTCTACAATTTATCGATATTATGAAATGTTGCTAAAAGTTATTTATTATTTAAAAAATAAATAAGATCCAATTGATATGTAAACCGGTAATAAAATTAATATATAATCTTAGAACAAATTAACAAATCGACAATGAGTCAAATAAAAAGAAATGAAAATGCACGTCTTCATAACAATATTAACAAGAAATAAAAGTTGAACAAATTAACATATCAATAATGAGTCAGCATATCGTCACATATTTTCATAACATAATTCGTGTTTTGAAAGTACAAAATTGTCAATGAAACAAAAAAAAAAGATGAAAAAAAGGCCAACCTAAGTTCTTCAAATTTTCATCCTAACATGGGGGAATCTGTACTCGAGGACATCGATACATACAATCTGAAAAAATAAAAAGAAATAACATATGTAAGCAGGATAATAAATAATTGAATTACAGAAGACATACTCAAATCAACATGAACAACTTACAAAACTTATAAGTTATAACAATAAAACTTATGAACTTACCTCAAATCATTCAAACTTATGAAAACTAATGAACACAAATCAGTGGTGGATAAAAATGCATTGACATAATAACAAAACTTACCAACATAAATAACTAAACTTGTTAAAAGAACTTAACAAAATTCATAAACAGAACTACTCAATGGAAAACAAACTTATCAACATAAAATTTAAGCTTATCAAGAAATTAGAACACAGACAATGGTGGTAGATCATAATGTATAAACATAACAACATAACTTATAAAGATAAACAACTAAATTTATCAAAAGAACTAAACTCAACAACGTAACAAAATTCATAAACACAACTCAATGGAAAACAAACTTATGAACATAAAAACTAAGCTTATCAAAAAAATTAGAACACAAACAACATAATGGTGGTAGATCAAAACTCACAAAGATAACAACATAGCTTATAAAGATAAACAACTAAACTTATCAAGAGAACTAAACCGAACAACGTAACAAAACTCACAAAAATAACAACATAACTTTTAAAGATAACAACTAAACTTATCAAAAGAACTAGACTCAACAACGTAACAAAACTCATAAACATAGAAACATAACTTATAAAGATAAACAACTAAACTTATCAAAATAACTAAACTCAACGACGTGACAATACTCATAACTTATCAAAAGAACCAAACTCAACAACGTAATAATACTCATAAACATAACAATATAATATATAAAGATAAACAACTAAACTTATCAAAAGAACTAAACTCAACAACATAACAAAAATAAAAAACCTAACAACTCAATGGAAAACGAACTTATCAACACAAACAACTAAGCTATGATTACTATAACTATAGGATACTCATATCACTCCAATTATACCAAGTCAACATAAACATATAAATGAACTTCCATACTTTTCTATGTTCAATCTAATTTTAAGCTATGATTACTATAACTACAGGATAGTTAAGGCACTCCAACACTTTAGAACAAGTCAAAGTTTCAAGAAGAGAGTACTTCTCATAAATATTACCTTTTATTGTCATTTGATTGTTCTGGATTCCTTTCTATATTAGACGATTAGCATTTTCCACTTGAAGACAACCTTCTTAAAATTTCTTCGAATGTGGTTTGTTGTGATTCAACTATACCTTCCAATCGAGCAACTAGAACCTCTATTTCTTTAGATTTTTGATATCTTGCTTCATTATGAGCATGCCTTGTTCTTGGTCCCCAATCAAGACCCTTTACATGTTTAGGTCGCGTACCTAGTACTCGTTGACATATTTCACTGCTCTGGAGATGTTCATTGCCTTCTTGTGATGAAGAAGTTTTGAATTCCACTATTTCGTCCTATTACAGAATATGTAATAGTATTATTATGTTGTAAAATAATAAAAAATAATCATAAAATATAAGTTTTTACTTACAAATTTCATTTTTGCCTCATTCACCCATAAGTTCTTTTCATTATGGCAAATGAGCTCGAATAACCCAATTTCAATTAACTCTTTATCCTTTTCTTTCTGCATGTTATAATCAAAGTTATAGTGTGAGAAATATTCAATAGGATTAAAAACAAATTAAGTGAAAATGAAACAAAAACAACAAAATAGTGGTGAAAAATGCAACCAAAAATTGGATAGCAAGGAAAAAGTTTCACAAAAATAGGGAATTTCACAGTGAGTAGGGATTAAGGAAGAGACTTTTCGAACTCAATATTGAACCGTATGAAGTGAAATCAGCTCCAAATGAAAGATATATCTAACCTAGTTTGCTACTAATAACTGCACAAAAGAAGCGGGATGCATAAGAAAAAAGTGTATCTCTTGCCAATATTTTAGGTGAAAATCATGATTTTAATTTCATGACATCGTAGAAAATTATAGTGGAGATGGCTATTTTGGAGCAATGATGTGAGCTGGAAAAGAAAGGTGTGAAGATGAGGTTGGTGTCAAATTCCAATAGGATATTCTTAGAGTTTGGAGTTAGGCTGCACAAAGTAATGAAACAATATAATGAAGGCTACGCAATGGTTAGAAAAGGTTGGCCCAGAAAACTTCTACAATGGTAGCGTACTTGCAGCTTATTTGGTTTGATTCAGTTATAGTTGGCTTCATTTTGAATGGAATCATGATTAGCCAACTACAATAATGCAAAGATTTCAAGATGTCCTTTCTGAGCATAAAAGAAAAAAAATACACATAACATGATGAAAAGGCAAAATAGACCACAAAGTTCTCTACTGCAGATTTTTAGTGACCATGATGAAAAGGTTGGCTCAGTTTTTCATGCATATCTCCCTCGTTGCTTCCGAAATGGAGTGCAAAATGATTAATTGGAAAGTTAATGCAAAGAGGAAAGGAAAATAACCTGAATCAAGTAATTTGAAGGTTTGTGGAGAAAGTTAATGGGGTTCAAGGTAGGTGGATGTCTACGAAAAAACAATTACAACAATAGTTTTAGCAACTTGTGCCTAAAGTTTCAATCATATATCTTGGTCACTTCTTAACAAAATTTGGTGCAAGAAAGCGTTAATTAACACCAATCTAAACTAAAGTCATCAATGAAGTACAACAAAAAACAAGAAAAAACACCAGGGGAAGGAAATGCAGTTAGACCAGGGCATAAACACACATCCATCATACTCAATTACTCAAATAGCTCGAGATATTTGAAAAACAAGCATAAATCAAAGATGACGACGATTAATAGAGTACTCACAGAATAGTCAATTAAGGCGAACATCGAACGGGCAGAAATCAAAGACGTCAACGATGAATAAAAGACCGGAGACTCTCGTCGACAGTGATTGAAAGCAAAGCCACGAGGGAGATAGCAAGCGATAGGGGAAACACATAGACGGAGGGAGATGCAAGGGACCTTAGGCGAGAGATGCCATTGTTGGGATTGAGTGGAGAGATAGCCATAGCTGGAAGTGAAGGAAACGCAGTGAGACTGAAGGAGAGGGAGACATGAAGGAGGGTGGGAAGAAGATGCGAGAAGAGGGAATGAAATTTTGAGGAAAGTTTTGCCCTAATTAAGGTTTTTTTATTTACTTTTAGGGATGTAGCAAGTCTCTTAGTCACATTATGTAATGTCACTAAAAGTGAAATTTTTAGTGATGCAGGAGTTAGCGCGTCGCTGACAATTGTCACTACGTCACTAATAATTCTTTTTTGCGACGTGTATGTTACAATGTTGCTAAAAAGTAACTTTCACTGACTTATTTTGACTACGTTGCTAAAAAGTGGATTTTCTTGTAGTGATTGGATATCCATACTGAGGGCACTTTCTTAACATTTCCTTGTAGCGTTCCCATGCATCAAAAGACTGCTCACCATCGTGTTGTCTAAACGTGCCAATTTCTTTTTTGAGCCTAGTTGTTTTGGCAGGTGAGAAAAACTTTGTAAGGAATGCCTGAGATAATTCCTCCCATGTGGTAATGCTCCAAGGTGATAAAGACTCAAACCAATACTTAGTTTTATCCTGGGAAGAAAAAGGAAAAAGACATAAGCGAATTGCATTAGCAGAAACAACATTTATCTTTATAGTTCCACAAATTTCAAGAAAAGATCTAATGTGAGAGTGTGGATGCTCTAAAGGATCTCCTTTAAAAGCAATGTCTATAGCCATTTGAATGAGTCTTATCTTAAGCTCAAAGTTGTTGGCATTTATTGGTCCATAGACTATTACAGAGTGTTTTGTAGAGAACACAGGCTGGAAGTAGTCTATGATGACCTTTGGCTTTTCCTGCTCAGCCAAGGACTTAGATTGACCTATTTTTTCCTTTCGATTTTTTTGCACGTTCTTTCTATCTGAGGATTGAATGGGACAATTTCCTTGTTTCTTCGCATAAACAGCCCAAATCTAAAACGAAGAAGATTAACCTAAAATTAGTAAAATAAATAAAATAATAAAAAATAAAAATAAATAAGACTCTAAATTAAGACCAAGTGATTTCTCCACAATATTAAGTGAATTAAATAGTGGCCAATCCCCGACAACAGTGCCAAAAACCTGTTGTATAATTTTTGCACAATACCGCAAGTGTACGAGTCAAGTTTTAATATAGTGAAAGAGTGTTCGATTATCGTCCTCCAGATTGGTTTTCTAATTCACTTAAGTACTATGAATATTATTTCCCGATTTTATTTAGAGAATAGAATTGAATGATGGGTGCAAGATTTAAATAAAATAATTTTAATAAAAATTGAAACAATTAGAGGAAAGAATATCCAAGGGAGTTGATTTCACCTATTAGACTAGAATAATTAAATTACTTAAACATCCAAGATTGATCAAACAAATATTTCATAAGTCTAGAAGTCGTTTATCGTGAATGACTCTCTCGAGGACAAACAATTTGTCACACCCCTTCCCAGCTTACTTGCCTAACCTAGGAAGAGATGTAAAGATAGAGACAATCAACCCTATTACTAGCTCTCCCTGACCATCCCAACATATAGCTGAAAATGAAGGCAACACAGCACGTTTGAACAAGTAAGTTTGAAACGCTCAAATACACATATGAGCAAGACACATTCACTTTCAGTCCTATGTTCTTTAACAAGTCATAACATTTTATAGTTATTACAACCCCGCTAAAATGCTTTTACTACAAACCATATACATAAGAAAGTGTATATACAAGGAGCTAAAACGGCGTGGTGGCAAACAGGTCTTGTCAAGGCTGAGCACCAGGAACTCGTTTGCTACCTGGGGAGAGAAAACATGTTGAAAACATGAGCTGGAAAGCCCAGTGAGTGTCTATCTTAAAAAACATTATAAGCTCAAAGGTGAAGCATAATGATGGACAAGCTACAAGTTAGAGATAACTTATCACTTATTTGTAAGCATAATCAAACCATGCTACCCATTTACAGGTTTAAGTCACCACATTATGTATAGCATAGAAACTCATAATGTAGTACCATACTGAAGAATAGACATTTCAAAAGCGTAGAAGCTCATAACAATAAAACTCATAACATGATACCACTTTCGAACCTTAGCTGTGCTAGAGTCATCTCTATACCAACAACGTTCATACCTCTCTCACGTGCACGTGGAATGCCATTGAACACACTGGTCTTCCCTAATACCTTCTCTATGTCCTTCAGTATTGGGGTTAGACCAGTTACTACCCGAATACCTTCTCTTTGTCCTTCAGTATCGGAAATCATGATTCCTCCCTCCCAAGTACCTTCTCAATGTCCTTCAGTACTGGGGGTTAACAACATACCGGGTCATACTTTGATTACCTTGGAAATCATGTTTTGATAACACAAACAACAAATTCTCAACATTTGCACTTTTCCTTTCTAACCATGTTTCCAAGTGGATTTACACAAGGCATTTTCTAAAGGAAATCATACTTCCATAATTTAGTTTCCATGCTTGAATGTGTAGTTACAAACTAATTCAAATCATGCTTAAGTGCCATCAATGACATTCTATTAAAAGCTCCATGAAAAATATACAAAAGTAAGTCAAGCATGTTTCAATGATCAACATTTATGCTTTTGAAGAAAAACAAAGGCCAAGCATAGTTCTAAAATAGAGTCACTCACAATCACCAAAAGGGTTCCAAGGATTATAAGCTATTCCTATCTCCGTTTGCCCTGAAAAAGAAATTAATAACATTAATTCCTTTCCTTATACACCTTAAAAACATATCTAATTCAGTCTCATAACTCAATTCATAATAACCATACACACTTGGGTGTAAGATATATAGAAATGGAAGCACATCTCCTTCAATCTCTTGCTAGCAGTTTTTTTTTTCTTGCACCTAAAATTCCAGGTTCAAATTTCAGCTTGGGTTCCTCAAAATTTAGCAAAACAACCACCTAATATTTTTTGATAAACCTCAAGTACAACATCTTAACTTACTTACCTCAAAGTTTCAGCTTCTAATTCCTCCTCAAGAGCTCAAAAGAAACTGATTTCTTCACACTGTTCTGCTAGCAGTTTTTTTTTTCTTGCACCTAAAATTCCAGGTTCAACTTTTAGCTTGGGTTCCTCAAAATTTAGCAAAACAACCACCTAATATTTTTTGATAAACCTCAATTACAACATCTAAACTTACTTACCTCAAAATTTTAGCTTCTAATTCGTCCTCAAGAGCTCAAAATCACCAGATTTGTTCACCCTGTTCTGCTGGCCGAAAAACTGGGAACACCTCTCGGTTTTCTTAAATTTTCACGACCTTCTTCTTCATATTTTCTCACAAAATTTTCCAGACCTAATATTCATTCAATTTCTGAGATTTTGGCTCAAGAATCATCGAATTTGCTCAAGTGGATTGAGAGATATGACTGTTTTAAGTTTATCCACTTCCTAGAGCTTCCAGCTGTCTACTGCAGTCACAAGTGTTGGACAGCTCATCCTTCCACTATAACAAAAAAACTCCAACGAAAATATAACTAAAATGGCCAGCTCCTCCTTCTCTCTTTAGACTTTAAGTCCCTTTCAATCCACCTAAATTGTAAAGAAATTTTAACTAAATTAATTAGAAATTACAGCTTTTGTATTCAACACAACATACACCTAATGTGTACCCAACTTGCTCATGACCTTAACTTACTTCAACTCAACTTTTAATATGCTTATCCCAATGCGTAACCTGTCTCCTTATGAAGCTTTGTGTACGTTAATATCCACAACTTAGGAGATTCCCAAATTCTACCACGACATCTTTTAGTGCAACCTATATCAATTTGCATATGTCAAAACATCATATATGAGCACAATATGATCAAAAGAGAGTTTAGGGCTTACACAATTCTTATGCAATAATGAAAAATCTACATCTTTGATGATTTTTAACGTTATGAATAGCATTAAATAACTTCATTAACAATTTCGAAAGGAGCCCTAATCATTATCAAGTTTAGAACTACCTTTAGTCATGCAATTAGGATCTAATCTAAATTACATTTCTCAATCGTGAATTTAGACCAACATAACATTTAATCCGTGATCAAAAGATTAAAAGCATTAAGAATATAAAAGCATGAATGAAATTAATGACAATCAATCATGGAATTTAAATAATTAAAACCTAAGGTCTAATGGCTACATCAATCCCTAGAATAAAAATAGAGTTTAGCCACTCATGTTCATTATCACAGAATCTAAACTCTTAAACAACATCAAATTACTAAATAAAAAGAAAAAAGAGAAAAACTATGCTGGTGTGTCGAATTTCCGTCTTCGTATGATCTCCACAACTTGGCCTTGAATATTTCTATCAGGTCTCTTGTCACTCATGTATGTAGAAATTTAGAGTTGTCTCTCCAAAGTTGAATGCCTTGAGGTGAAGATAATGTGGGTATTTATAATGGACTAATCCATATCCTAATCTAATTAGGAATTCATTATTTAATTAAATTAGGAATTCAAAATCTATTCAAATTAGGAATCCATAATTTAATCAAATTAGAATCCAAAATCTAATCAAATTAGGAATCCATAACCTAATAAAATTAGGAATATTTTTCTTCTCAAAAAATTGTCCCCAAAATTAGTTGCTTAATTAGCTCATTTGTCACCATATTTTTTCTAAAATCTTCGTTTTGCTCCAAATGCTCAACTTCTACAAAATAAACAATTATGAACGTGAAAGCATATTTTTAAGTCTCAAAACTAACATAAAATAAGGCTTAAAGATAGCACATATTGTGTGCTATCAAAATCTCTATTTTTGACATATAAAATATACCGAGTCATTCCAAATCACTCGTTTGGAATTGGTTACTTAGTCAACTTTTTATGTTAGATAGACATCTTACATCATTCATACTGAGTAAAATATCATCAACATAAAACATGGAAAAAAATTCAGTATGCAATTAATGATTTTCTTGTCTATACTTCATTAATATTTATCCAAAGTCATAGATTTAGATACTTTTATCAAACTTTATATTCAAAGATCTAATGGTAAAATTCATTTCATAAATGAACCTTTATTATTTTGTAAACATTTTTGCTTTTGATATTTGGATATAAACCTCTTTGATTGATTTGTGTAGATGCATTATCTAAGATTTATTTTCATAAAAGAATTCCAAAAATTCATTTTTCATATTCTATATGCAACAACGAATTAAATAATGCTTACAAACTACTGTATGGCAACAAGTGAGAAAGTTTACTCACAGTCTATTTTCTTCTATTAGGTTTAACCCTTTGCAATTAGTCTCACTTTGAGGGCAATAAGTCTTTCTACTTTGTCATCTAACATAACAACATGGACTTCCATTAAGTCATTGTAAAGGTTGAGTCACCTCATAACTCTCCCACTACAACGAGGCTTATCCAATTCATGACTAGGATCCATTTGACTTTCAACTGTAATTAAATTGTTATCAACTTTAGTTAACATTTAGTGACTTCACTTGAAACCAATTTATTAATACTATCTCACATTATTAAAGGTTTATAGTCTTTTATTTGGCATTCCTTATAAAAAAAATGATATTTTTCATACAAATACCTTATTATTTTTAGGATTAGATAAAAGATCATTTTGTACTCCTTAGGGGTGACCTACTCTTAGGCATATATTTGAACATATATAGCCTTTTTATGCTTGTTTCAACATGTAAGCTTAACATTCCCAAATAGTGAAGTGCTGTAAACTAGCTTTACTACTTTCCTAGAATCTCAAAATTGTCTCATAGACACTTTTGGAGGGAATAATGTTCACTATGCAATCTCTATTGCATATCCTAACCAGAGTCTTGTAATGGTATGTAACTCACAAACTATGTCCAACAAGGTTTTATTTCTCCGCTTGTAGTGCAATCTTATATTTAAAATAATTGGGATAAAAACCCATTTTCTATTCATTAGTCTTACTATGTAAGGTTCTTGTACTTTACACTATGATCTGATCATAATATCTTGATAGACTTACCTAATCGATTTTCAACTTTAGCCTTAATTTTCTTGAACTTTTAAAAAATTTAGACATGTGTCGAATTAGGCAAAGGTACTTATACCTTGAATGATTATCAACGACAGTGATGAAATATTCATGACTTTATTCGGCCTTTACATTCACTAGACAATTTGAGTCAAAATGTGTAAGCCCAAAGTATTCTTTGGCCTTGTAGCCCTATCCAATAAAGGCCCAATGATTATCTTGCATGAACGACAAGATCTACATGTAGGTAAAGTAATTAATTTTAAATTTTAGAGAATTACCTCTTACAAGTCTTTTCATTCTATTCAAGTTGAGGTTAATCAACCTTAACTACTAAAGTCAAGTATCTTTCAGGAGAAAACAATTTATCTTTCTATTATGGATTCTATAATCTTGAATAACTCAGTATTTTGTTGTATAATACATGTTAACATTTTAACATATACAAATTGTTCTTATTTTTAGCTGAATGTATTTTCAAACAATTTTTAAAATATAAACTTTAATTCTTCAAAATAATTCATACTATATAAACTTTTTAGTTATAAAGTTTGAGAAATTGAATTTTTCTTATGGTAATAAAATACCACATTCAGCATTAAGTAACAATTATCATTTAATGACATCTCAATGTCTTCCACTATACTGACTGAGATGGGCTTCCTAGTGCCAATATATAGAAACTATTCTACATGTTAAGTATTTAATTTCCAATAATTACATTCATAAATCAAGTATCAACTATCTAGGTGACAATATTTATTGTCCAAAAATCCAGTAAATCAATTTTACCTTCATTTATGTTCTTCTTCACATGGAGGCACTTCAAAATATCCTTTCATTATGACTGTCCAGGCTAATTGATAGCACACGAAACAGTGCTATTTATTGGCCTAGTTTGATGATAGTTTTGTTATGACTATATGTGCTTTCATGTGTTTTTATCTATATCTTGTAGAAACCGAGCAATTGGAGCAAAATCAGAGCATTGTGAGATATTTTGACGAATTTGGAGCAAAAAGAAGCCATAGTTGAGGATCCAAGTGTTGAAGAGGAAAAACAAAGCATTTGAACCCGAGAGTATAGCGTTGCAACGCCATATCAGCAGTCATTCAACCTTGGAGTGCAACAGGCATAGCATTGAAACACTAGCCAAATCAAAAATTTCCTTTTTTTATAAAATTCGAAGGGACATCGTTGCAATGCTATCTCAACTATATAAAAGGGAAGTTTTGCTTCATCAAATGGGAGCCGTTTTGAGAGACTAAAAACGCTAAACTCGATTCAAGCCTTGTCTTTGGACTTAGAGGAGATCTTTAGAGAGCTAAGAAGGAGACTCAAAGCTTGAGATTGTGGACATCATGTCGAGACCGAGGGTTGGCGCGCATCCTTAGTTTATTCTCTATTTCCCTTCACTTTATCTTTTCATTTTAGGAGTTTTTATATTGAGTTTATCTACTGTTTATATATGTTTGTAGACATTAGAATGGTTGCATTTTTTGAAGAATTTATTCAGCTTTTGAGATTGTAATAGATATCAACGTCTTTTATGCATCTTGTTGTAATTGTCTAAACTTTTGACCATGGTTTGCATGTTAGACTAGATTTAGCTTGAGAGAGTAAATGTAGATAAAGAACATTAGATGCATGACTACGGTTAATCTATTGCATGAGAGTGAGTAGGTTAATTCTAGAGGCCTTAAAAAGGTCGCCTTAATGCCATGCTTATAAATAGAAATAGACTGAGAGGTTGATTTATTTCTTTGTATGAGTTCAATTGGGCTTGAGAGAGTCAATTGATTACATTAGAAATTCTTGGCTTAGGATCCTTGTTTATAACTCGATTCATTAATCAATTAAAGGTTGGGCTTAATTTAATCAATCATTCATGTTTCTCAAAATTGGACTCTAGGGCATATACATAGTCAGTTTAGATTTATATTCCTCTTTATTCCAAAGTTTGTTTCTCTAAATAAAATTGGGCAAAAGTAACTACGGTACTTCATTAAGTCTAAAGCAAACTAATTGGGTGAACTTTGGGTGAAAAAAATTAAGCAAATACGTTCAACCACAGTGCAAGTTCACACTGTCGATGCAAGTATTAAAACATGTTGTATTCCTGAGTATCGATCCCATAGGGAACGGTGTAACAAAAATATTGTAAAGCAAAGTTAAGGAGAATTGCAACTTTGGAAACTAAAAATTGAAAAAATAAGGTTGAGATGGTGTGTTGGTAAAAAGAGAATAATGGCATAATCTAATTGCAAGTTAAAGTGACAAAAATTGCAGAATTGAATTGCATAATAAAAAATTTGTAAAATAAAGTGATAAAGATTGCATAATTGAATTCCATAATAAAAAATTTGCAATATTAAATGGCAAACTAAATGAAATCGCAATAGAAATTTTAGATAAAGGAGGGGCTCAAGAATGTCATTGCCCTAAGTTGTAATTGCAAACCAAATTGCTACTCCTATTCACCTTGAAATTAGGTTTTAGGAGACTAAGTGAATGACTTATATGTCTATAGTCTCTCTATCTTAGATAATTCAGCTCAACAATTTTATGGGTCTTGGAGTCTTTAATCCCTGTGTCTAGGGTATAGAATTGGCTTATGTCTAAGCTCTTTTCTCCATCACTTGTGCAAAATCCGTTTATCACTAACCCCGTCGGTATTAGATCTAAGCTTGAGTTGCTACCCTAGTTGATCAATCTAAGGTCGCAATGGAATTTTATTCAACGTAAGCAAACAATTGAGATGTAGGCTTGGTTTTTGTTGGAATTTTGGCTACAATTACTTCTTAGGAAATTCACATCCTTTAACCCCTAAGAAGTTTAGCTCATAATAAACCTATAAGAAACTATATTAGAAATCAAAACAAACTCCATGTAAATTTGAAGTTGAATACTATATTGCTCTAGAAATAACACTTAAGGGAAATGAAAATGTTGTACTAAATTTAAGGGAAGTGAAAATTGTTTGCTGCAATACAGTAAACAGAACACCATTTTACAAAGCCAAAAACACACTAATTAAACTTCATAATGAGGATATTACATACTGGACACAAAAACAACCATTGACGAGATAAGGAAAATTGATTTTCAATGGCAATATTCAACCCAAGCAATAAGACAATGCTCCACGAAATTTTATTCGAATAGAAATAGAAGATAACTCATGAAGCAAAAACTTCAAGAGGAGAATAATTCAACTCTTCTTCCTCTACTTTCGAATCTGACAGTACCATAACGTTTATGAAGCAAAGATTGAACCATTACAAAAAGAAAACAAAATTGAGTTGAAATAGAGACTACACTTGACAGAAATTCTCTGTAATACAGAGGAAAGAAAATTGGAAAACAGATGAAGAAAAACAACAGGAAAACAGAGAATAAAAATTAGAAAAACATATGATATTTTGGAAGAAAAACCCACGAAAATTCTACAAGAAAACGCCTCCAAAACCGATCTCCTTTCTTCACTCATCTTCTGTCCTTTTATAGGCCTTCATTAGGGTTGAATAATGCCCAAATTTTGTGCTCAAAATCCCCCAAATCGTGTTGTAATTGAAGATTTCTGTAAGCCAATTTCTTTCCTTTTTTGAATTTTTCTGCTGCTCCAGACAAAATTGCAGAATCATGAAATTGCAATTTTAGTTTTGCAATTTCCATATTCCTTGCTCCAGAAAAAATTGCAGAATCACGAAATTGTAATTTTTGTTTGGCAATTTCCACTTTCCCTGCAAACAAGCTTAATTTTTTTAGAATCTTATCTCAATTGCCTTCATTCTTATTTCATTCTTATTTTCAAGCAACTTTCAACTATTTCCAAATGATCTCAAGACAAAATAAGAATATTTTAAGTAATTGGGAGTTAAATAAGTCTTAACTCTAAGGCTTATCAAGACGATACTCTATACTCTATCACTATATTAAAACTTGACACCGTACAGTTGCGATTATTTGCGAGCACTAAAATACACGCAACACTAATTTGGAAACTATTTTCTTTTATAGCTTCAGTCATTTGTTTTATTTTCTTAGATTTTTGTAATACTTAATATCGAGATCGCTTCGATAATTTTCTAAATTTAGCATATGTTGACTTCAACATCTCACATGTTGTTGTCATTTTTTATCTTCTAAGCTTGACATTTAACATGTCAACTAGGAGATACATACAAGCTATCTCGTTTGCTTTTGATTCATTAATGATGTACTTCACAAACAATTCAATTAATATTGGCAACATGTTTTGGGAACATTTCTCAATAAAGACAAATTCAAAATTTTACACTATCATAATAGTGTTAACATTACTTTTCCAAGCAATAAAATTGTTCTTAATTTTGACTTATTAGTAATAAAATTAAAATTGAGAGAAATAGTCATAATGTTGAAATATATAAAACATATTAACATCATGCAAACAATTATCCATTCAATTTTAGAATAGAAATCAAACAATTTTGAAAAATGAACCCTATAAATCATTTCTAATGTTATAGTATTTTAGTAGTTAGAACAAGTGACGTCGCAAGGTACGTCAAGTGTTCCTTCACTAAACTGAGAAAATCTCAAGCAAGTATTATACCAAAATAACTCTTATTCCTATAATATTTAGTTACCATTAGTTTGGTCAAGAACATTATTAACAACCTTAATAAGTCATTTGTAGTACGACCCATAATTTTAGAACCCGTAGTTTATCCCAACAAGTGTTGTCGTAGGGTAGGTCAAGTATTGGAAATAAAACTACAATTATATCCTTCTCAGGAGTTGATCGGGTGATGTGGGTTAAAAATAAAAGAAAGAATTTCAGCCAAGTGCAAGTGCACACTATCAATGCAAGTAATAAAATTGGAAGTACTCTAAAGTATCGATACTAGAGGAAATAGATTTCAATAAAAGTTAAGAATAGAACAAAGATGTTCAAAAATTGCAAGTAGAGTAACCAAAGTATCAAGAATAAAAGGATGGGACCCAAACATGCTTGTGCCCTTTTGATTGGAATTGCAGCCTAATTACAATTACAATCCTTGACTCTACTCTTAAGCTATGTAAACTAGATTCAACACTTATTCAACCTTCTATGAAGCATGTTTAGGAGACTAAGTGATTAAACCATTATTTCTAAGGCTAATACGAACTTAGTTGATTTTGAAACACAATCCTGTTTTTTTCTAAAGGTTTTGCCCTATGTCTAGGGTCAAAAACAAATTCCTATGTCTAGGATCAAAAAGAAATTCCTATGTCTAGGCTTTTCCTTTATTGCTTTTATGAAATCCATACTTTATCTAACCTTTTAAGAATTAGACTCAATTTGTAACGACCCGACTTCTTAGACTGGATTCTTAAGGGTCGCTACTACATACATGCAAAAATAAGGACTTTTGAACGTAAAATGGAAGCTCAAGAATGCGAAAACAAAACATTTGATTGTTAAAACTAATTAGAATTCACAAAACTTTGATTTCGAGATCCCAATAAAATATTGGTTTACAAAACTCAATGAATATAAAGTTTTTTTTTTAAATAGCTACAAACAAATGAATAAACAATCAGTGCATAAAACATGAAACCATGAATTTTCTAAGATCTTAAGGAACTCAGGCCCGACGTTGTCTCCATAGCCTTGCCATGCAGAATGCCCTCGACACACACCTTGTAAATCATGTACTATCTGAAAAGAAAAGAAGGGTAGCATGGATTAGTATAAAAATACTCAGTAAGTAGCCCCACTTGAGGAGTTGAGCTACACTTTCATACATCCTACATAATATTAAAAAATTTCGGGTCCTAAAATAAAATACTCATCCGTGTTCTGCTACTTTAAAGGACCTAACTGAAAACATGACATTCTGTCAAGTTGACTTACACCACAAAGTGTTCTGATACATAAAGGCCTTAACTAAAAACATGGAAACTTTTTTGTCTAAGTGAACAATTAACCTATCCCTAAGGTAGACCAACTACAATATTGTGAGTGACGGTTTTGTAAGGTGAAGCACCGCTAGAGGGTAGTTGGCATTCTCCTAGTAGGTCTAGACGTTTCACAACACAATGCCCATGGAATCGATACATTCTAACCATGACCCCCAAGCTGTAAACATGAGCGAATGACCCCCAAGCTGAAAACATGAAACATACATGGAAACTTACATGAAACCATGCTTAAAAGCTTCCTTGAAACCATATATGACATGGGGAAGGTAATTGTCACTAGCATACATGAATCTTATGTAATAACATACATTTAACTAAGGTCCCCTAAACATGAAATCATAGTACTTGTTATTAGTCCATCCTGAAACCCCTTTGAAATATGCTAAACATAACAGTCAATTCTATGTTATTCTAACAATGCTAAACACTTTCGGAACATTCAAAACTGCCACCCAGCCAGCCCAACAACTCACATATCCCAAACGCAGCCAACCAAGCAAACACTTAAGTGTACTATACTCGGTCATTCAGTCAATAGTTCAAGAATTTTGAATTTTGTAGCCAAACTAACATCTCAAGCATCTCAATCAGACATGCTTATTCAGTCTTAAAACAACTACCCAATCATTTATAGTGAAGAGAAACAAATAAGCATAGTCATTCATGCATCCCAAAACTCATACTCCATGTCCAAGACTTCATGAGAGTTGTTTCAATTTGGCTACTTACAAAAACATAACACGTGACTGAGACCCCTCTAAATACCATGCTAAGAATCATAACTATTTAAAACCAATCCAACCAATCATCAGACCCTTTTAAACACCCTACTACATCATAATCAAGCAGACCTCGTAGTTGAGAAATTGATTGACCATATCAACCAATACTTGAGCACATACTTAAAAGAAACATAATCACAACCACTCAGTCATACATGGATCACAAATTTCATGAACTCCATATCCAAACCTTTAAGGAGTTATCCAGTTAAGCTACTTACCCTTTTAGCAAAAACAATTAAACAATTTTATAAGTGCAAACTTCTCCTTAGAAATCACCCTATACCACCTAGCATAAAAGGAAAAAGAAAAAGAGAATAATTAATGTTTGGCAGTGTCACACTCTTTAAATCATATCCTTCCGACAAACATCCAAAAGTCCAACATCCATCCCAAAACTTAGAAAAAAGAATTAGAGAATTTCTCAAATAATCCAAGGACTGAAGTCAACCTCAAATCTTCAATAAACTAATTCCAAAGCACAACATAATATTCCAAAACATTATGGGTTAACTTTCCAATTCAAAAATCACATTTGAAACTCACTTTAAACTCGAAAAATCCAAGACCAATATATATAGCTTTTAAATTATGGGTCCAAAGAGAAATTCCCACAAACTTCCTAAATTAGAGATAACTCTAAAATCCACCCATAATTTTGAAAGCTTATGGGTCTTTAATACTCATAAAATTTAGCACGAGGGTCTTTATACCCACTTAGATAGCAACAAAAATTGCGAAGATCTTGTGATTTCGAAGGTGGTTTAGAGTGGGTATCCTAAAAATAAAGCCAAAATTCATGGATTAGCCTTACCTATAACTAAAAACATAAAAAATTATCATTGTAACCGACCTCTAATTTGCGAAAATGGGCTTACTGGGCTGTGGGTAATCGAAGGACGCCCCTTCCTCGCACACTGAGAGGTAGCCCCTTCCTTGCTGATAGCCGTGGCGGTCTGATGCAGTGGCGCTGCATTGGAGCTTCATGTAGCGATTGGCATCATAGCAGCAACCATGGTGAGGGAGGGGGAGGGTCCATGTCTCCTTTGTTTGCACTAAGGGAGGAGAAAAAAATGGAGGTGATGCGGTGGGGTGGTTTGTTGTTTTGCTTGATGAAAAGGAGCAATAATGGTGGGAGAGAGGTTGTTTTACATGAGGGACAAAGGGGAGGAAGAAGAAGATGGAGTCAAAACACTGCCTAGGGCTACGTGCGACTTAGACTCAAAGCTTGGTTTGCCTCCACTTAAATAGAGAGGAACATAGGGATGGCTCTTTCATAGCTAGGGCTTGGCTAAAGTTCATCTAAATAACAAAAATACCCTCAAACCAATTAATCTCCTTTTCCTTTCCAATTCTCTACTTTACACTTATACAACCCCCACAAATTTCAAGATTTTCTTATTTTTTTCTCAAGATAGCCCAAATCAAGCCAACAAGTAAATAATAATGAATCGACCACTTCAAACCTAAAAAAGATTACATCCCTAACTCCTAAATTTGGACTTCAACCAAATTAATTGAGTACCTGAAAGTGTCGATCATTACACAATTGATGTATACTAATCTAGGTGATCAATCTAGACTAAAAATGAGCATTAAAAATCAATGAAAGAAAACAAGCTATACTGTAAGCAAGGTTGCTTTCACACTTAGGCCTTCATTCCATTCTCTAGGGTATTCACATACTTGAATCCCAAAGAAAGACTTAGCTCATTAATGAAAAGGCGAAAAATAAAGCTCTAAGGTAATAAAAATGCATAACTGAATTTAACAAGAAGACAAGAAGGAATTTCGGAATGAAATAATGAAATTAACTTAACCAAAGTTTAAAAGCATAAACTAGAGTACTTGAAGAAGAAGAGAATTAATTAGAATAAGCTATAAATTTTATTAAAAACTATGAATTCAATGCTCAAAATACAATGAAACTTAAACAACTAACTTGAATCTCGAATTACAACTGAAGGAATGAAAATACAACAGAAACTAAGGCTTCCTAGAAATGAAACAATTAATAGATAGTGCAGAAAATAAATTCTACGAACGGAAGAACTAGACCCCTTTTTCACTTCGTGCTCATTTGACTTAACTCCACCATGTTTTAAAGGAGATTGGGTCTTCACTACCTTCAACTATCGTTGAAGAAGGATTGAGTTTTGAAGTTCAAAAGGGGCTGAAAAAAGAAAAATACAGCAGTAGGAAAATAAGAAAACAGTAGCATGCATGGACGAAAATGGTAAAAAATGATCATCCTTTCTTGTGGCTTCTTTTCCATCATTTATAGAAGATTTGGGCTAGGGTTTCCTTCTTGAACATAGAATAAATATGGCCAATTGATCTCTCTGGAATCATGGAAGAGAATCTCGAAAATATCCCAACATTCTCGTAAATTCCAAAAATTCTGCAATTTCCAAATATGTGAAGAATTTCCATTTCCAATTCCTATTTTGGATGGCAATTGCACTTCTGATTTGTTCAAAATCAATTGCCAAATGTAATTGCAATTGCAATTAGAAACTACAATTCTTCGGAACATCAATTTTCTCCATCAAAACAAAGTTTTCAGCCATTTTTTCCTTATTTCCCTTTGTTTTCTTCATTTGGTTCATCTCTAACATGCATACTAACTTTCACTACATATTACTAATATTTCTTAAGCTCATACACATAATTTCATGGAGTTTTAAGCATAACTTGAGTCTAACGGGGATAAATAATCTTAACAAAATGAGAATTACTAGGAGTTCACTCTGATATTGACTCATGCAAATACCTTCCATAGGGGGAGGTCCAAAAGTCGCCACGAGGTCACTCATGAATCTCACGATGGGAACCAACGATGGAGACCATAGGATATGTTGACATATTTCCTTCTCCCACTTACTATAATACTTTCTCAAGAGATTCACCCTGAAATTGACCCATGCAAACACCTTCCATAGGGAGGACGGTCCAAAAGCCGCCACGAGGCCTGCATGAATCTCACGTTGTGAATCAGTGATAGAGACTGTAGGATATCTTGACAAATGTCCTCATCTCTCTAAGAATTTTGAAATATGGTTTCCTATTATTTAGACAAATTAGGCTAATCTCATTTATCTAAGTTCCCCAACCTATCTTTTCATAACCCTTATGTTGGTTAGATTGGTTTTAATGTGAATTGTCAAGGTTATTAAACTATTTAAAAACTAATCACATTATCAACATGTTTAATGAAATTAAATAAAATTTAACTAATTCAATTTCCAGGCCGGTTCCTAGTTAGAGGTGTTCCATTTTGGTCAGCTTAAATACCCTATTCTAAACAGAACCTTCCATAGACAGAGTTCCCTTATAGTCAATTTTTATTTCAAATTCATTAATCTTTAATTAACTATTAATTACTAGAATAATGAACCTAAGTGAATTTAAGTGATGTTTCTAATTCTATTAAAAGCTAATTCACTTCATGGATAATCTTGAAATTCTATAATTTTAAACTCTTTAAAACAAAATTAAAAGATTATTCTAAATTCTAATTTTATTAGAAACAAATAAGATAAATTAAATTCAAATTTTAAACTATTTAAAGCATGAATCAAAATATTTTTATTTTAAGAAAACCCTAATCTCATTAGGAAATATCTTAATCCTATTAGGAAAACATGAATTTCATTTATGAAAGTAAATATCCTAATTTAATTTTTCAAATATAAAAATTATATTCAAAGATATGGAAAATATAAACTTATTAGGAAAGCATCTTAATTCTATTCGGAAACATCCTAATCAAATTTTCTAAATATAATACTTATATTCAAAGTAATTAAAATACATGATCATGCTTAACCTATAGTGAGATTTTAATATAAATGTCTTACTTTTTGCAATAATTAATTTATAACATACATCTCATGCATAATTAAATTAAAATAAAGAAAAATTGACCATATTTGGCATATCCTAAGAAATTGAAAACCAATTAAATTACAATAATTTAAATCCAAGACATATCTTGGTCTTCAAAATCTCTTTCCTTTGTTTGACCATCCAAATTTAGAGTTTAGAAACCCTTATCTTCTAAACACAAGTCGCAAATTGAAAACTGTTGTCCAAAGTGAAGGAACGTGTAACGACCGACATTTTCAAGTATTAATTAAAGTTTTAATTTTGAGATTTGAATTAATTGTAAGGCCAATTTCATATTTAAAGTTGTGTTGAAAGTTAATTTTAGAGATTTGCATAATTGAAATTTGAGAAATTGGAGGGCGAATTGGGAAGAAAGAAGGGAAAAAGGGAATTAATTGGTTTGAGGGCAATTTAGTTAATTAGGTGACTTTGAGCCAAGCCCAAGCCCAAGGAGAAGCCAAGCCCAAATATCCCTCTCTATTATTTTTATACTGCACGCAGCCCTAAGTCAAGCCAAGCTGTCATCTTCTCTAACCTTCTCCTCTTCCTCCATAAAAAAAGCAGCCTTCACCATCAATCCCTTTCTCTCTCCCTTTCACTACCAAGAGACCCATCCATTCGAAAGCTTCTTCTTCTTCAACAAACATCCGTAGCCAAATTTGTCCTTCACGCGCGGGTACTGTTCACGCCACGACACTGTTCACGCGCGATTATTCTTCACGGTGGGGGGTACTATTCACGGCGCGGTTACTGTTCCAGCAGCGGGGACTGTTCACGTCACTGGTACTATTCACACTGCCGCCGTCTCCCGATCATTGTTTCGAATCCCGAATAGTGCCACGATTTCGTTATGATTTTGGTAAATTTTGACTCCGATTCAATTTTGGATTAAGCCCTTTAAGTTACTTGTGACTTGGTTATTATTATGAATTTTAGAAGGAAAGCATGAAATTCATAATTAGGAAGCATGCCATATTTAGAGAAATCTTACTATGGGTAAATTAGAATTAAATTTTGACTAAGGTTATGGCTATGTTGGAATAGAGGGCTTAAAGATTTGGAGAATCATGTGTATTATCAAAAGGACTTACTTGAAATAATAGAGGAATGAAATTATGTTATCTTGGTAACTAGTTGGGGGTAAACTTAGCTACCTAGGTGTGTGAATATTCTTGTTGAAGAATTTAATGTAGTCAAATTCATGGTGGGTTCACGTGCGTATACAGTAATTTGAGTAGTTTGCCTAAGGTTCATGAGTTGAGTAGGTCAAGTAATAAGTTCTTTTAAATCATTATAGGTTGAGGTGAAAGAACTCCATAAAGGAGAAAGCAAACTAATGGAGCCAAGGTAAGGGACTTTATGCCGGTATGCTTAAATGCAAGTCGGGAACTGAATTGAAAAAAAAAATACTTTTGAAATAAAAAGATTTTCATAAATGTTTTAGTTATGATTGTTGATGAATTTTGAAATGCTATGTATGAAAAATAATTCTCACATGTATGTTCTTTAGATACTTTTACAAATGTGATGCATGATTATGATTTATGATGATTATGAGAATGTTGATATATGATGCATCACTGTATGAAAATGAAAGAATGCTTTGGGACCTCATGCATACATGTGTATTTTCATGATGAAATGATTTCGAAGGTTGTGGCAATTACCCTCCTTAAATTATGGATGTACATCTACATGAAAAGGAGCCTTATGAGGCTATATGAAAAGGAGCCTTATGAGGCTATATGAAAAGGAGCCTTACGAGGTTATATGAAAAGGAGCCTTACGAGGCTATATGAATGAAAGCATAGTCAGAATGGGTTAAATTGTCCACATTAAAAGCCGAAGGAAAATTTTAAGGGAACGTTTCCCCTATGAAAAGGTTTTAGGTCCCACTAAATGAAAAATGTTTTCGAAAATTCATTATGTACGTGTATGCATATCCTGACCCCGGTAGTGAGGTCACTTACTGAGTATTTTAAATACTCACCCTTTTTCAAAAATGTTTTTCTTTTCAGGTAAAGGCAAAGACATATCTTAGGCGATTGACAAGGCAGTTTGCTGAAAGGGTCATGGGTGACTTTGAGGATCCTGACTTTCGCATTTAGATAGTGTGTTAATTAAAACATATTTTGTTTAGTAAACAATGTGTTGTGAAACTATTTCAACTGATTGAATGTTATAATTCATATTATGTTTTGAAATGATTTTTAAAGGGATCCCGAGCATAAAGATTTTTGATTGTTTAGCAAAAAATTTAATTCTTTTTGTCTTTTACCAAAGAAAATTTTTAAAATTTCTTCAGCATGCATGTAGTAACGTCCCTAGAAAGTCTAATAGGAAAAGTCTGATCGTTACAGAAGGACCACATGCTTTAATTCTCTCACTGTCTACTTCTTTGCCGGCATCTTTGTTTTGTTAAAATAAAAATTACAACAAAGACTAACCGTTATGGATTTTACACTTGATCTACTCAAAGCAAAAAAATTCTAATGCCAGAATGTGTAAATAGTCAATTTGCAAACCACATATCACATATATGAAAAAAATTAAAATACGCACCATACGATTTTTTAATTCTAAATAAAAGCCAAAGTAGGCTTTGATACCAATTAAAGAGAACAATTGAATTAAACCCATAGCAGAAGTGTTTGAATCGACTTTGATTTTATTTTAGAATTAAATGAAAAATAATTTTAGGCTAAGAAAAACATATCTTTGAGATAATATGGAGATATTTCAGGCAGGTCTTTATCTCCTCCACTAAGTCTTCCTGGATATAACTCGAACACAAGACCAAGGCTAGTGGGAGCTTCTTAAAAGAAAATCCACGAGGGATTGGAGAGGAAAAGGTCTAGAGAGAATTCTCAAATTTTCTATCGAGGAGATGGATCTCATGGCTCAACCCAATGGTTCTATTTATAAAGACTTAGGACAAATCTTTGCCATAATTAAAATATTATATTTTAATATGAAAAATATTAAAATATATATTATAATTATATGAATCTCATTCAAATCTCCTACAATACATGTTTGACTTATTTGAAACTCATTCAAATTTCAAGTGTGTGTGTATATATATATATGTAACGACCCTTAAAACTGAACATGCTAATGCAAAAGCACAACTGAGTTACCCCGCTGATGCTAGAAAATTTGGCACCATGGCGACATAACTATGAGAAAACCAAAATTTACAAGGACCTGAAAAGAGGCATAAAAACACTTTTATGACTCATAGAGACTACTCAGCATCCGCCAAACTACGAATATTATGTAGAGTTCAACACCACAACAGACACGAGAATTAAGAAAACTCTATTGAACACAAGAAAATAGAGAAACTACAAATTTACAATCCAACCACATAATATAGAACCAAGATACACAACTAGACACTAAACACAAGGAAAGAACTTCAACGACGTCTCCATAGCCTCGTTAAGTCATCACCTGCCTCGTAGTTTCGTTCCATCTGCAAGGATAGAAACAAGGTAGCAGGGTGAGTATAAATATACTATGTAAGTAGCCCATTTAAGGGTCCAAAACTCATAATCACATCACAAAAGTTGCCATGGCACGCACGGGCTCCTACTTAACCTCAATTCACTGTCCAGCTAGCTAAAGCTCGCACACCCTACCCCAAGTCCACCCCTGTATGGTATTGTCTTGAGCACTACTTGCTAGTCATGTAACTTAGGTTGTCTACGGAAGTGAAAGAAAGCAACTCTCATGGCTACACTTTTGGGGGAATCGCCCCCTCTAGCTAGCATAGAGCTATGAAGGAAAACAACCCTCATGCTTGAACAGTAGGGAATCGCCTCTAAACTAGCACACCAGATGAGGGAAAGCACCCCTTAACGTACACAGTGCAGGAATCGCCCCCTAAGCCAGCACGCCGAAGAAGGAAAGAAACCCTCAATTTGGACGCGGTGGGGGAATCGCCCCCTAAACTAGCACAAGCAAAAAGGAAAGGCAACCCTCATGCCTACTCACATCACATCAACTTAGAGTTGCAGACTCGACCAAGGGAGATATAAGGGCAGGTGGCACTAGTCTAACAGACTTTTGTACATTCGCAATGCTTTTGGAACCTCTAATGTCATCCACCATACCAAATTCATCCATCATGTCAGATCCACATCCATAACCTAGCCCGAGGTTCACAAACACATACAGTAGGGGAATCGCCCCTAATCAGCACAAGCAAAACACCAATCGCCAATAATCAAGCAAATTCGCTTCTCATCAAATCACGCTAAACGTGCCCCACATACATTCTTTAAGCACAAGGCCTTAACAAGTAAGTCTGAATGGCTACTTACTTTCTAGACCAGCACCATGACAACCATCTTCTCTCTTTTAGGGGGCGTTTGGCGCGCAGAGTTGAGTTGGGCAGAGTTAGTTTGTCAGTGAGTTTAGAAACTCTGTGTATGGGGTGTAGAGTTGGGTTGAGTTGAGTTCAAAAGTCTGTGTTTGGGGTGCAGAGTTGAGTTGAGTTGTCTGGAGTATCTGGTACAGTTTTTTGTAACTAGAAATAAGCTGATTTTTAACTTACTGTTTTTGTTTTCTTTATTTGTTCCAATCATTCATCTAGAAACATATTTTTCTAACTTTCCAACACTGAATTCAAATGTCTACTTAAAAAACAATATATTTCAACGTCGATCTTTTTTTAAAAACATCATTCTTTATCTTTATTTTTTTAGAAATTGACTTCTTCCAAACTATAGGCACAATATAGCCTTGATTTCTCTTTATGCTACACATTGAACTTCTTTCAATTTATAGAAATCAAATGTTGCATTCTTTATCACAACAAATAGCAATTGATGAATGGAAAAAAAGGCAATGTACCTATATTTTTTTCTTTAAACACAAATTGAACTTCTATCCAAATATAGAAATCTGAGGTTTCATTATCTAAACAGACATTGAACTTCTTTGAAACTTACAAGTGAGGACCTTATTATGATCTTTTTCAATTACTAATAGAGTCTTCATTATGAGGGAGTTTTTTTTTTTTTTTTTTTTAAATACATTGACCATTACGTTTTTTTTTTTTTTTTTTTTTTTTTTTTGGTGGAAAAGGAACATTGTTTGTTTACTCTTGTTTAAACACATATACTAAATTGAACATCTTTGGAAAAGATAATGCCATTATTTTACTTTTTCAAGATGACAAAGAAAATGACTATATATTTCAACATTAGTGTCATGTAGGAGTGGAATATTCACAAAATATCAATGACCTATTTACATGATTCACAAAATATAAGTAGTGGCCAACAATGAGTCGAGTTTGTAAGTATGAAGAAAGATTGTTGGAGCAGAGAGTCAAACCAACTAAGTACATGTGCATTTCATATTATTTTGAACCATGGGAGTGCCGTCGGTCACTAAAAAATATTGCCGACGATAGTCACCAGAGACGGGACAGTGGGTTGAGGGATATTGTCGCCAACGATTGTCGACGATCATGAAGAAGGTAGTCAGCAGTGGCTGTCAGTTGTCGCATATGGTCGTCGATCGTCGGAAAAGGTCGCTGGCGATGGTCACCTGTCGTCGGAGAAGGTCGTCGGAGGTGGTTGCTAGTCGTTGGAGGTAGTCACCGGTCGCCGGAGGTGGTCTTCGGTTGCAGGAGAAGGTCGCTGGCTATGGCCGCAGGTTGTTGGAGAAGCGGTGATAAAATATGTTAATAGCCTTAATGTACAAGTCGGTGGAGTTAATATCTTAACACTGTAGCAAGTCGCTAGAGTTTAGTTTTTTTATGGAGAGTTAATTTCTCCATGGGCCAAACGGTGAGTTGGGTTTAAAACCCAACTCAACTCAGGGGCCCAAACGCCCACTTAGGAAGTTACTAGTGGCACACAACCCAGGTCCACATGTCAACAAACAACAACAGTCGCAACATTGTGACCCTTTTCCATTGACCACATACACAAATCTCGAGTATGGACTTATGCTCTAGTTCAACAATATTCCTAAACAAGAACTTCACTTAACCGTAGCCCATATGTGAGCTTGCGACATATAGCCCTCAAACCATTTAACCTAGAATTCAGCCCCCTAAACACGCTAGAAATCATGACTACCATGACCCTTCCACTCACATTTAAACTCGTTTAAAACATGTTAAACATGTCCAGACATCTGCACCATTCTGAACACACAATACCTGAACACTATATACTTCTAAGGTATTCTAAGTAGTCAACTCGCCCAATCCAACAACTCCGACATCATGCACATCGTCAACTCAACCAACATCCCAAAAGAACTAAACCTCAGCCAACCGTTCAAGTGTTTCAAACATTCTGTACTTAGTTAAACACCTCCACATCTCAAGTAGACCCTACTTAACCGTTCAGTCTAATAGCTCAAGAAATCAGCATTATGTAGCTAACCAAACATCTCAGATAGCCTAAACACTTATGTTCGTTCAGTTTCAAACAACTATCCATACATTCACGCTTATAAAGAACCTACAATCAAAGTCATTCATGCATTCCAAGACTCACCTCTATAACCAAGCTCTAACAAGTTGCTTACAGAAACATAACACACGACCTAAACCCCTTGAATATCATATTAGCAACCGATAGTCCTAAGTGCTTCAAAAATTAAACCCCTAATACCATTATAATACATGCTTAGGCAACTTAAGCTCAAGAAAAACTCAGAATAGTTAAGTCAACAACCACGTATTCCACATACACAAATTTAAGCCTGCTTATTCACAAAACTCCAAAGGAAAAATACATACAACAATCTTATTCAAGATATTAAAGGGGTTTAGTCCAATTGGCTACTTATAGAAATATCCACATGGTTGTGGCCCCTCTGAATGCCATAACAAGATTCCTGAATGTCACCAACTAACCACAACCAGTCATCAACCCCTTAAACGCCATTCTAACATGTAATTGAGTAAGAAGAACTAGAGAAATTTACTAAGCATATCATTTAATGTCAACCATGCTCAAACACATACTAAAAAGAATCATACACATAAGCACTCAATCATTCATGCATACAAAATTTTTGAACTCCACTCCAAAGCATTAGGGAGTTATCAAATTAGGCTACTTACCCAAATAACTCCAAGATTCAAGGCAGCCTGAAACTCGAATGCTTGATATTGAGTCATCAAACAAAGTCCTACAAAGTCCTACACATCATGGGTAAGTTTTTTAAAACACCAACAACCCCTAACTCAACAAAACTTCTAAAACAAGTGTTAGGTAGCTCCAATCTCAAGCATAGATTTAATTAAGATGAAACTACAACACCCAAAGAAAACTCACCCCAAAGTCTAGATCAATGTTGGCTGGGCTGAAGCTCAAATGATTCAAATTCGCCCAAAATGACCTTTAATTGTAATGGGTAATCCTGAAATTGAGTCCGACAATCAATGGTCAACTTTGAATCACCAAATTAATAACTAAACCAACTTTAACAACCAAAATCCACCTCAAACTCATGTTGAATACTTACCCACATCGATTGGAGCATTACTCATGGCCTCGCCTTAGATTTCAAACTCGAATCACTGCTGAAAATAACTCCAAATAGTTTGATTACTCGAATCCAAGACCCAAAAGCTATGGGTAATCTAAAATCATGTTCCAAACATCACGAGTAAGCCTTTACAATCCAAAACTAAACCGAAAACATCCAAAACCATGGGAAAAATTCAAAAAATTTACCCAATGGACTCGACTACTAATTTCTGCAAAACTGCAGGTGGCCGGTCGATCGGCCATTCGTGTTGAAATGTGCGGCAAGGAGGTTCGACGACTAGAGCTGTAGCTGGCGGCATGTTCTTACGGCTTAACAGACTTGTAGCACACGACTGTGAATCGAGCAGCAGCGAGCTGTAGAGCGTGCAAAACATACTAGCTACGTGGGGGTTCGACATCCGATCGATGCTGGCGGGGCGTGGGGTCTGCAATGTGACGAGACTACGACAGGAGAAAATGGCAGGAGAGAGGGAAATGAAGAAGAAGAAGAAGAAGAAGAGGAAAAGGAAGAATAAGATAAGGAAGAGGGGGAAAATGGGGAGAGAGAGGAGAGTGAAAGATTCTATTTTGTTTTTTTTTTATTTTTTTTATAAAACATAAAACTTCTTCCATTTTTACCCTTCTCCTTTAAATCATAAACACAAAAAATTACCAATTGTTTAAGCAAACCTGTATTATCTCACTTGATCCAATATCGATTAAATTAAACTTCAAACAATAATTCCACAAGCCTAATGAACAAGAATTAATCCAAAATTAATTTGGATGGTCAAAAAGTTGAAATTAAAACTTCTTGAAAATGGTGAGCGTTACAATATATATATTTAATGTATCTAATATACATTAATCATTTTAATATTTAATGTATCAAATACAATAAATATATTTTCCTCTTTTATATTTAATATATTAAATATTAATTTGAACTCTTCAAATTAAATATTAATTTGAACTCTTCAAAATTTTCATTCAACTAAATTGACCATTTACTGTTATTATTGATAGTGCACGAAAGTGTGCTATTACTTGGACCTAGATTAATGCTAGTTTATGGTTTTGAAATATGCTATTGATGCTTTTTGTGTGTATTTTGTAGATTTTGAGCTAACAAAGCAAAATCGAGCAAAAGACAAGTGTTAATGTGAAAATGAAGCAATTTAACCTCAATTGGAGCTATCAAGTGAAGAAGAGAAGAGAACTGAGTCAGAAAACCAGAGTCGAGAGCGTTGAGACGTTGTATGTGCTGCTTCACAAGTTAGAATTCTCGCACGCATAGTGTCGAGATGCTACTTTACAACCTTTCGATGTTAGAAACGCGCGCCCCAGGCTCCTTCCATCCATACCGTTGAGATGCTATGTGTAGCGTCTCAATGCTACCTCGATTTTCCTTATCTACCATACGAATTAGGTCACAGCGTCGAGATGCTGTCCCGATGTTTATAAAAAGAACATTTTAGCTGTGATTTCGGGGAGACCATTGTAATTGTCGATTTGAAGGTGTGAACTCATGTTTCTAACTTGATTGTAATAGATAGTTTTCTTTTGAGATTTATAAAGTTCAACTCTTATTCATGCATGCTCGTTGTTTTGATTAATTCTTTGGCCAAGAGTTAATTGTGTATGATTTGAATTATAGCTTGGTAGAGTAAAATTTGAATCTAGATTAGCATGCATAACTATTAGTAAGCTTGAGCATGGGAATTAATTATTTGCTAATAGAAGTTGTTAAAGAAGTCTTACAATGCCATGTTTAATAATGAAATTAAACTGAAAAGTTAATTTAATAATTAAGCCTGGAATTTAGTTGGGCTTGAGAAAGCCAATTGAATGTATTTGTGATTTCTTAGCTTATACTAGTTGAACATATGAACAATCTCTTAAGTCAATTAGCTTTGAGTTTCGTTGCTAAAATCAAGGTTAAAAAAGGGTTCCCTCTAAGTGTCTCCAAAGTTGTAAATACATAGCTTAGTTACCTTGGTTGTTCCTCTTGATTTTAGATTCTCTAGATAAAATTATGTGTGAGTAATTATAATACTTAATTAATCTAAGAAATCCAATCCCTGAGATCGACCTTGGCTGCTACTACTGTAAATTGTAGAGGTCTGGTTAATAATTGTACTTGATAGAGCCTTCGACAAGCTCTTTATCGACTATGAGCTTGCAAGGGAACCTTATGGACCTACAGATTATAAGCTCAAACGATAGAAAATTAATTAATTAAAATCTTTAATTTATGATAGCATGCATAAGTGTGATATTTTTAGGCTTAGTTTTATGTTAGTTTTGCTATGATTGCGTGTGCTTTCATGTATTTTTATGTATATTTTGCAGAAACTGAGTAATTGGAGCAAAACCAGAGTTCTAAGAAGTATTTGGAGCAAATGAGGATCCAAGTGTTGAGGAGAATGAAACAAGCTTGTAAACTTGAGAGTATAGCGTTGCAACGCCATCTGTAGCATTGCAACACTACATTAGTAGCCTTTCAGCCCTAGAGTCCATCAGACATAGCGTTGCAACACTACTTACAGCGTTCCAATGCTAGGCAAATTAATTTTTTTCTTGTTTATAAATTTTGAGAGATAGCGTTGCAACGCTGCCCATAGCATTGCAACGGTGTCTCGATATCTATAAAGGGAAATTTTTCATTCATCAAAGGGGAACCATTTTTGAGAGACCAAAACCCTAAATCGATTCATACACTGTCTAAGGCTTTAGAGGAGACGCTTGGAGAGCCAAGGAGGAGACTCAAGGCTCGAGATAGTGGACTTCAAGTAGGGAACGAGTGCTGGCAAGCGACCTTAGTTTATTCTCTTTTCCCCTTATTTTTCTTTTGTTTTTTAGGAGTTTTGTTATGGACTCAATTGTTGTTTATCTTTGTCTTTAGACAAGTAATGGTTGTATGTTTCAGACTTTTGCTGATTTTGTAATTGAATACAGGTTATTACATCTTTTATGTATCTCGTTATTATTGTCTAAACCTTTGGCCCTTGTTTTGCATGTTAGGCCAGATTTGGCTAGAGAAAGTAAATTTATCCTTAGAACAATAGATGCATGATTAGATTTAATTTATTGCACGAGAGTGAGTAGATTAGTTCTAGAAGTCGTAAGAGAATAGCCTAATGCTATGTTTAGTAATGAAAATAGACCGAGAGGTTGATTTGTTGCTAGACACGAGTTCAATTGAGCTCGAGAGAGGATATTGATCACATAGTAATTCTTGGCTTAAGATTACTTGCATAAATCAATTCTTTATCTAAGACGTTGTGCTTAATTTAATCAACCATTATGTTTCTCAAAAATTGGACTCCAACCTTGTAAATAGTAGTTTAGATTTTTTTTTTTTAATCAGTCTAAAGTTTTGTTTCTCTAAATAAAATTGGGCATAGTTAACTATGATACTTAATTCATCTAAGAACTCCAATCCCTATGGATGACCCTGGCCACTATTATTGCAAAATACTTAGAGGTCCGATTTTTATAATTTTAATCTTGATAGGGCCTTCGACAAGCCCCTTTATCAGTAAAAGTATATGGTGGAGCTCGTCACACTCGCCAAATAAATTTATAATAGGTTCTCACCAAGAATTATTGTACTCAATGGTGACTGGGTTGAACTCAGGGAATCGTGATTATTACTTCCAAAAAGCTAGGTTATCGAGCGAAACCAAGGGCATCTATTATTAGAAATAGTAAACTATAGGAAAAATTAAATGCATAAGAGAAAGGAATTAAGAGGGGAGTAATCAGACATACCTAACACTAATTCGGCATGTCTGGATTCAATTATAGCATTGCTCATAGATTTGCCTATGTGAAATTGGTTAATTTCGCTTTTAACACCGAACTAACTCCTCAGGACACCGTATGAGCTTCCCTTAACTTAAACCAATTTTACAAAATGCCTAATTGGCTCAAATTTAATTAACTATTTGGCACAACCAATGCCAAAAGAATTAATTAAACTTATTAAACCCTAGGGATAAGTCGAGATAAGTTAATTAATTTAGATTGATCGATCTAAATTAATTAATCAAAGACTAAAAATTCTAAGGCTTACCATGTACACATAACTAAGTGAATCTACTTAATTAACCGACGTGGTTATCGACCTAATACTACTCGAATTAAACACGAGATCGAGGACACCTACGGCTACTCATGCATAACAATGAATGATCCTAATCTAGTTGATTTGTCACATCAACCACGAAAATCATTTTAAGAATAAGCACGAGAATTGAAAGCCATTAAAAGCTAAAATTAACTATAAATTAATCCACAAATCTCACTATGCTATAAATGAAATCCCAACAATACCTCGAATTAACATTTTTCACTAGCCGAGAGTTGTCAAAACGGATCCTGAGCTCATATTACTAGCCAAAATCTATCTAAAATGAACTAAAAAGTATCAAAATAGTAAAAAAGGGCATAGAAATCGAGAATTAGGGCTAGAGAGGTCGGACACAAACCCGAAAACGAAAAGAAAAAACTATTTGTACAAATTGCAACAGCATTGCGATGCTGCCAGCGGCGCACGCGTTTAGGACTTGTAATAACATTGCAACAATGTGGGCAACATTGGAACGTTGTCCTGCATTCGAGCATTTTATATTGCAGTGTCGAGCAGGGGTTTTCATGGCATCACGATGCTCCTCATGGTTATTTTGGTAAATTTGCCATATCTTTTTGCTCGGGTGTCTAATTGACCTCCGGTTTGGCTCGTTTTCACCCTAATTTCATGTACTATCCAAAAATGTGCCTTGAACTCAAATTACCTAAAAAATACATAATATACTCGTAAAATAAATTGAACAAACATAATTTAAGCACGAAATAATAGGGACTTTTTATGTCTCATCATAATAGTCTTAAGTGGAAGGTCTAGACTATGATGAAACCTTCAATCCAGTTGTTACACCGTAAAAAAATCAGTTGGTAGTCGTACTTGCTGCTTCTTTCAACTGGCCCTCAAAAGATTCGATGTCAAGAATGCTTCCTCCATGGACATCTCAAGAAGAAAGTTTATATTGCCCATCCACTAGGTTTCAGTCACCTTAATTATCCTGATCATATTTGTTTACTTAAACGATCCTCGTATGGTTTTAAAAAAACTCCAAGAGCTAGGTTTGATAGACTCACAAACTTTTCTCAGTCATATAGGCTTCATTTGTAGCACCTCGGATCCTTCATTCTTTTTCCTTAAACAAAACAATACTCTAGCTCTCATGCTCATTTATGTAGATGAGATAATCCTTAATAGTAATGATCAACCATTCACACCACTCTTGTAAAAAATCTAAGTCGTGAATTTGCCCTCAACAAGCTTGGAGCACTCCACTATTTTTCAAGAATTTAAGTGCAACACATCCACGATGGATTTCATATCACCCAAACCATGTACATAACAGACATCTTAACAAAAGCCAAAATGTTAGAGGCATCACCTATACCCACCCGTGCAGCAACAACCAACAAGAAGTGTCTAAGAGAGAATGAACCTGTTAATCTGACAACTTATAGAAGTTTATAGCCAATTCCCTCTAGTATCTCACCTTAACAAGACCAGACATTGCCTTTTTTGTCAACAAAGCATGCAGACATATGCAAATACCACACATGCAACATTCTAGGGATGTTAAATGTATACTTTGTTATCTTAAATATACTATGAACTATGGTACCACTTATCTTAGGAATAGTTCACTAAGCCTTAATGTTTCTTGTGATGCAGATTCGGTTGGTTGTCCAAATCCAAAAAGGAGTCTATGAGGACTTTGTGTGTTCCTTGGGTCAAATCTAATCTCGTGAGAAGAAACCAAGTGTCTCAACAATGTTTCAACAAAACTCACTAGAAGGAAGCACATTGAGTTAGACTATCACTTGGAATGTTGATAACTCGCTATGTCTAGACCCATGACACAACTTGCTGATATATTCACCAAACCACTACCAAAGCCCATATCGAAAACTCTAACAAGCTTGAGTACTCCCTACCTCTAATTTGAGAAGGAAGGTAAAAGAACATGATTCAACTTCAGCCCAAAGTAAATCTAACCCAACACAGTCCTCCAAGCCAAACATAGTCTTCAATAATTCTGCATCATCAAACTAAAACCAACAATTCTACAACCAACTCTATCTACACCAACTAGAGTCATTTGGCTACAAAAAACACTCACATCAACTCAACATTGAGCCTTTATTCCTTTTCTTGCATGTTTTGACAAATAGCAGACCCTTTATTTTATTCTCTTGATAGTAGGCTCGATCCACAAATCAAAGTCCCTAAAATTAGTAACAATCTAATTTACTTTCCTTGTGTAAATGATTTTCTTCATCTTTACGTGTTGTATACGAAAGAGAATGGAATAAATTTGTAATCAATTTGTTGAGGGTAGAATTTAACCATATGAAAAGAGAATTCTTTTAAGGATGCCAAAGACGACAAGTTGGGCAACACAAATTAAGGAGGCCAATGACCACCAGTTGGGCCATATGAATAGCTAACCAATCTCTTGGCTGGTATGGCTAGAATAGTGATCCAACTTTTTGCTTAGAATATCTGGAATAGCTAGCATAGCTATAATAGTCAACCAATCACTTGGCTGGTATGGCTGGAATAGCTGGCATAGCTAGAACAGCTAACCAACCTTTTGGATGGTATAGCAAGAATAGCTAACTAACCTCTTGGTTAACATAGCTAAAGTAGCTAACCCCTTGGTTAATATATCTAGAATAGCGAACTAACCTCTTGATTAGCATAGCTAAAGTGGCTAACATACCCCTTAAGTATAAAGAGGAGGCCGAGAGTGGTTGACCCCTTAAGTACAATGAGGAGACTAGTTCAGGTCGTCTACGAGACACTGATTCAACTTGTCCGATCGACTAGTATGGATGGGCTAGAGCCTTAATGAAACTATGAGGAATTGGCCTCAAGGATTCGGGAAAGGCTGAGGGTAGGTCAGAGGCTCGCTCTTTGGGACTCGAAAGGTTTAGAATAAAGTAAAACGAAAAGATTAAGTAATTGTTCCTTTATTACTCCAACAACCCAATGGGATTCTCGAACGACTGTTATGGAACATGTGTCTATGTTAGGAATTTATTGTTATAAAATACGTATGAGGAAAACATTGTAAGGTGCGCTATCACATTCTACTTTATATGGTCTAAGCTTTTGAGAGAATTCTGATTTCTACTAACTTGAGCGTCGGATTTTAAGTGGCTTAGCACCACACTGGTGTGAGTTCTCTATTTTGTAGGCACTATTTTCCTCAGTAATACAAATCATTCATTGATCTGACGATCCAAATTCTGGCATCAACATGATCAATGTGTTTCTAATTCAATTCCTTTTTTTTTGCAATTCTGTTGTGGCTCAACAATCCTTCCACTTTATTTATTTCTTTCAAGTTCTTCATCCACCTATAGATCAAGCAGTAGCCCATACCTCCACAAATAACGAGAATAATCAACCCAACAACCACACCCACCATCTCAACTATCATTTTCGTTAGACTCGACTCTGTGCAAATAACACAATATACCATAATATTTAATTTTTTTCGATGTGCCAACATTTCCATCAACATTTTCTTGTGTCCATGGGTTCTGTAACGCCTCGCATTTTCAAATGAGGCTAATCTTATTCTTTTGGATTTTAATTTGGGTTAATTAGAGTTAATTAGATTAACAGTAATTAAATGAAGATAATTAAGGTAATTAAAATTCTCGAATTTTGGATGCAATATTAAAGTCTCAAATTCACAATCTTGAAAGTTTGAAAGCCCAACTTTTATCTCTTAAGGTTTTCTTTTAAGTGGTAAAATGGGAAGGAAATGAGTGAGTAAAATGGGAAGGAAATGAGTGAGTAAATGTTGACTGCATGGTTTCCAAGGTCTCCATCTTCCTTATTTTCGACTTCTCTCTTCTCCGATTTTCTTCTTAGTCTTTCATCTCATGCACGAACAGACCTCCTCCATGACTTATTCTTCTTCTTCTTGTGCACGTTGGCCACCACACTAGCACCATCGTTCTTCTTCCTCTGGTGAGTAAAGCGACAGCGTCTCGTGCTTTCTGGCAAGCAAGCCAGTAATGACAACGCAGGTTCTTCTCCCCTCATTTGTGGCTTCTTCTCCGCCTTCCAACGTTGCCTGTTTCCTTGTGGGTCTTCTCCTCACGATCTCCGGCAAGCTCCAGCTCACTATTTTTCTTTGTCGTGTTGCAACTACGGTCTGCAGCGACTTGTGACACGCACGAGGCTGCGAGTGGTTCTCCTCTCCGATGCATTTTTTTGGTAAGTGTAGGCTACCTTTGGTGGTAACTTTAAGTTCAAGTCGATTCAGATTTGGTTCCTGTAGTTTTGTTCGGCAAGTTTGATATGGCGTGGTCTCGATTTCCATCGTCGAGTATTATAAGTTATGTGTTTAGTAAAGAAGTTGTGATGCTTTTGTATTTCGAGCTAAGCCATGAACATTTTGATCCTATTTAAAAATATCCACTTTATTCCGACTTTAGATTCGTGAGTTTGAGCGCCTTTGGTCACTGTCAAGCAGCACATATAGTTGAATTTTGTTTCTCTTAAGGTTTATGGTTGTTTCTTGTTTTTAGTAATGTGAGAATGACCCATGAAGTTTTGGATTGTTTCAGAGAATACCCACAATGTTTGGAGTTTGGTTTTGCAAAATTAAACTTAAACAAGTCTGAACCAGCAAGGTTTAGTTTTTTGGGTGAGAATTTATGGGTAACGTTCTATGAGACTCTTTTAGGGTTTAATTTGAGAATTTTATAAAGATCCTAACCCTTAGGTTTCTTTTATGTGAAGGTTGAATTTTTTTGCTAAGATTCAATAGTGGCTGTGAATTGGACAATTAATTTGGGCATCTTTTTTCTTTCTTCTAAGTTTTTGGGTGAGATGAGTTATCAATTAAGGTTAATGCAAGTTGCTCTTGATATTAGAGCTTAGGGGTTGTAAATTTAGATGCTAGTTTATGGAAAATTTATTGTTGGTTGACCGGGAGTTTTGGACAAATGTTGGAATGGTCAAACAGGCCTTAAGGATGATATTGAGTAAGAACTAGTTGGTAAGCCTTACTAATTTTTTAGTTGGGTTGATTAATAGTCTTTAAGTTAAGTTTCAAGATTAGTATGGTTAAGTTATTATCTTGGGTGTTTATTCATGTCGATTCCAAGACTTTTAAATTAAGTCAAACAAGTTTTTTTTTCGAATTTCTATCAAGGTAAATGGATTTATCACTGGATTGCCATAGGGCATGGTTGGGTGTTTTCTATTGAATGAAATGCTTTGTGTGAAAATCTAGCCTTAGTCATGTTTTACAAAAGCCATGAATTGTTTTAGAAAAGTCATGAATTATTTTATAAAGGTCATGAATTGTTTTATAAAAATCAAGAATTATGTTATACAGGTCATGAATTGCTTTATAAAAGTCATTAATTGTTTCATGAAAGTAATGAATTGTTTTATGAAATGTATGAACTGTTTTATGAAAGTCATGGATCTTTTATGATGTGAAAGAAATGGCATGTATGCCAAGTATGTGAAGGATTACGTTGTTTATGAGTGAACAATCTTTTATGTTTCATCATGATACTAAACTGATGTTTTTATGTGGGACCTCATGCATGTCTGTGTGTTCATAAAAGTAATGAAATGTTAAACAGATTTCATCCTTTTCCTAATGATTTGACTGCATGAAAGTGATGCATGTTTGTGGGCTCTAAGTACATGAAAGTGATGTGCTTAGGGTCGGTATGTATGAAAGTGATGCATACCGAGATAGGCCTGGGGTGTATGAAAGTGATGCACGCCTGGTGGATTTTGTGTATATGAAAGTGATGTACATAGCACCATGTGTATGAAAGTGATGCACATCCCAAAAAAACAAAGGAAAGGAGTGGAAACCAAAGAGGCAAATTTTTAGGTCCCACATAGTTATGAGAACATAGTCATGTTGCATGTGATTGTATATATTGACCCCAGCAGTGGGATCACTTACTAGGTATTTTGAATACTAATTTTTTTCAAAAATTATTTTTCAGGTAAAGGCAAGGACATATAGGGCGAGTGACAACATCGTTTGTTGCTGGTGCCATGGAGTTTGAGTCAGTCTATTTCCATATTTAGAATGTTTTAAGTCCACAATGTTTTATTTTTCAAAAGTTATGTGATTAGATTTTTTAGTTGACTTGTACTTGAATTTATTTTATGTTTTATAATGTTTTCGTCGGGATCCTAAATAAAGAATTTTCAATGAATTTATAGAAAAATGTTTCTTTTTACATCACTTCTCAAGGATTTTCTAAATGTCATTGATATGCATGTAGTAATGTCCCTAGGGAGTTGAAGTATAAAAAGTCTGGTTGTTACAATTTCGATGTCAACATAAGTTAATCAACATTTTCATTATATCATAGAAAAATTGATGGAATATAATAAAAATATCTACAAAATATCACTAATGTGGACCTAATATTAGTAATAAAAATTTGAAACTTGGAAAGAGTGAAATGCTCATTTGTTTATTTGAATTTTTTTATGAATTTTTTTATATTTAATATTTTTTCAAAAATATCCATCAACATCGATATTTTATTAATATTTTCATCGTCGTTTTCATAAAATTGACACCCCACAACATTTTTGTAGATATTGACATTTAAAACCTTGTATTGTACAAATAAATTCACTACACTCAAAAGGATAACAGGAAACTAAGGGCCTTGGGGTAGGCCTCCCCCAAACTTAGATTTTTGCTTATTTTGATGAGCGCTAGCTTTCACACATCCACTGTAGGGACCTTTATCCAGAACACTTGCTCAATGGATGGCCTGACTGATCAAAGTAGAGGTATCCCTTTTTGCCCTTGGACTTTTAAAAACATGCAATCATTGTTTTTTCTTTACTCGGGTTTTCATTTTATCACAGTAATAAAGGAAAATAAAACATGCAATTACTCTTGAGTTTCACGTATTTAACATCATGCAAGTAGACTCTTAAACTAGTTCCTAAAATCTTTCGAGGTGACAACAAGAATTTAGACCAAATAACTCAATCTTAAGCCTTCAAAACCATAGACAATAGGGCTAAGTGCTCAAAAAGTATAAGGGAATCAAAAGAAATTTTTTAAAATAGGCTTAAATCAAGCATGCATCTTCAAGTTTCAACCATTTCAAATGGAATTACCTAAAGCACCTCCTAGATTGTCACAATCACCTAATATGCAACTAAATCATCATGCAATTTAAGCTATTTTTTTTTAAATTACCGCTCACTGCTCAACATGCTCATGAATAACCCTAAACATGCAAATCTAACGTTCTCCACCCCTAACCTTAATTGATACATTGTCCCAAATGTATCGCTAAATAGAGTTGCACAAGCAAAAAGCAAGAGGAACAGAAAAACTCCCCTAGTTTTTAGATGGCTTGTGGGTGCTGGTGCATCTTTATCCTCAATTTCTCCTCCCAAGTGCAACACCTACAAAAGAAAAAAGAAAAAGAAACTAAGAAAAGGAAATATATAATGAAAGGAAAACAAATAAAAGAATTAAAGCACTTGGGTTGCCTCCCAAGAAGCACAAATTTTTAACATCGTTATGCTCGACAGGGTTCGTAAGTGTCAGGGCATGTAAAATTCTTATACTTTCTTCGGTCCCTTCTTGCTTGAATCAATATAACCTTCCAAGTTTAGAAGGCTTTCCTGTTTCTCCAAGGTACCAGACAGATCATTATTTTTGCTATATTTTATATAAGGAATGAAAGGCAAAAAGTATGACTCAATTGACTTAAAAGAAATAAAAGACTCTACAAACTTGTGAGAATAAAGAAAAGGCAATTCAAAATTAAAAGAAATGCAAGAGAATAGAATAGGTGAAGGATATTCAACCTCCAACTCTATCACCTGAATCTCCTCTTTGTGTGTAAGCTCATGTTCTTTCCTTCTCTCACAAATCTGGACCTCATATGACACAAAATTCTCGAGCTCGCCATCGTTGTCATCCATGTACATTGTGGCTTCAGCTTCAGTAGTTTTAATTAATCGTTACTCTTGTTGACTCTCCAATCTCCTCACTGAATCAGCAAACTAGGTGATTTGAGCACCCAAGTATTGGATCCCAGCTCGAGTCTCCTCTTGAAATTGAAGATTTTCTTGCTGAAACTGAAGAGTATTATTAGCAATTTTATGAACTAAAGCCTCTAAAGACATACATGAGTCTGAAATGTGATGGAATAGGCTTTGCTATTCCTCCTAGTATCCATAGCCATAATTGGATTGATCCCATTCAAGACAATAAGGATCATAAGACTCGTAGTTCACTTGATGACCAGAAAATTCTCCCAAGGTGTAAGCATTTGGCACGAAGTTCTATTGCAACTGAGGGCATGATTTGGTGGTGTGTCCTTGAAGCGAGCATAATCTACATGTCTCCACTACTTGTAGCCTCCATACAGCCACTTGAAGAATAACAGAGGGTAATTCAGAACTTTGAGTTTTCAGCTCACTAACCTCATCAACATATAGGTCAGCTCCACCATCTGTCCAATAGTGCTGAGAATAATCTCCATTTAAATATCAGATTAAAAAAACAAAAATACAAAAGAATTTTTTTTTTGTTTTTTTTAGAGCAGTTTTAACAAAGAGAAACTAATAGTGGTTCCCCGACAACGATGCCAATTTGAAGGGGCTTGTCGAAGGCACAATCAAATAAAATTTATAATACCGATCTAAAATTAACTACTTGTAGTAATTAATAGTGGACCGGGTCGAACAACAGAGAATCGAATAAATTGATTTAAATTAATTGGTTTTCTTAATGACATAGACTGACACGGACTGGGGGGAAGTTAATCATAAAATATAAGATAGACAAAAGGACTAAAAAGAAGTAAAGATAGATATCTCACCTTGCGCACTGAATCGGGGGTAAACATGTAATTATGCAAATTATCGATCATTGAAACTAACCTAACAAGCAATTTCCTATTTTTTAAGACCGACTAAACTCCTTGGGACACCGTAGGAGCCTCCCTTAATTAAACCAATTTACAAACGCCTAATTGGTTCTAATTTAATCAACTAATTTGGCACGACCAATAACAAAATAATTAATTAAACTCATTAAACCCAAGAGATAGGCCGAAACGAGCTAATTAATTCATACTGGTCGATCTAAATTAACTAAGCTCACGCTAACAATTCTAAGGCCTACCATGTACTCGTAATTAAGCAATTCTACTTAATTTAACCAACGTGGCTACCGGCCTATTTACTACTCAAATTAAGCTAGAGACCGAGGACACCTACGAATACGTCTAGCATAGCTAAGAAATCTCTAAATTAACTGATTTTTCAGTTCAATCAAAGTAGAAATAACTAGGGATAAGGACAAGAATTTGCAAGCCATAAAACAGTGTTGGAAATTGAAATTAACAACCAAATCTAACAATAAAATGCATAATACTGTATTATCAACCCCAAAATGGCGTTGAAAGCTTAGCCAAACATCGAAACAATGTAGCCTGACATCGAGGTTTGATGAAAAACTCCTAATCTATCATAAACTACTGAAAAATAGAGAGGAGAAAGCTTAAAATGGGCTCATGACGGCTGAAAATCGGAGACAAATGACTTCAAGCATGAAAAAATATATTTATAGGAATCGACGGAGCGTCTAGACGCTGACGCTTTGCCCAACGTCTAGAGGCTCCCAGCGTCACAGGGGCTCTCTGCAGAGTCTAGGGTGGCTTCAGGGAACTGCTGATAGCATCTAGACGCTCTAGACAACGTCTAGACACTACCCAACGCGCAGTTATTTTTGCTCTAACTTTTCGCTCAGGTGTTCGAATGACCTCCGATTTGAAGCGTTGGAATTGTGATTCGACGTAAAATATCTCGAAATGTGCCTTATACTCAAATCCCTACAAAATGGTCAATTAATTACATTAAAACCTCCAAATTAACATGATTTAAGCATAAAAATATAGAACTATGTTGGTCTTATCATATATTAATAAAGTTGGCACGATAATCTGGCCAACTTTATATACGTCCTTTTTTTTGGAATTAATTGACCAACTTGTTCATATTATTTCGAAAAACACAAGTTGTCTCCACATGCGAAGTTGAAAGAACGGACAACTTCCTTAAATATAAAAGTTCATCACAGCTATACCATCTCTTCAACTCCCAACAGTGTGGGTTCAATTTAATTAAACAACTCGAGCTCAAATTCTCTTCACACAAAAAACAATTAATTCATATTCTTTGAAGTTTTCTAATTTCACTGTTCAATGTTGGAGTCCAACACATAAATAAACTTTTTTTTTATTCACTTTATTTGTTGTTGATACCAAATTTTGGTCAGGGATCAACGGTGAATTTGTTTTGTTGTAGAATGGAACATGCTTGCAAAACAAAAGAGATGAGCTAAGAGGGGTGGTTCTAAGCCACCTCCACTTTGACGCTCAAGTCAGTCTCGGGTTTGAAGATGCTTAGAGAGTAGCAGGCGAGTATTTTGATGTACCTTTTTAACTTCCAAATCGTAGTATTTATAGAATGGTTTTGAAACCGTCATCATAAATGAGCGCTCTAATCATGTCGTGATTCTCGCGACATGTTAAATATGAGAAGTGGTTATGAGATTGGACCGTTACTCGATCAATCTGTCAGCTAAACAGTTTATCATGAAATTTTTAAGGCATGGCGGACTCGAGGGTCGGCCTCACTCTTCTTGGCCAACTCAGAGGTCGACTTAACTAAGGGTGGCTGCCTAGGGGTCGACCTCACCATACTTAGGTGGCCAACCCAGGGGTCAGTCTTCTCCTCGCCATACTCAGGCAATGGTCAGCCTCCTCTTTGCATTTAAGTAGGGGTCGACCTCCCCCTCACCATACTCAAGTGGGGGTCAGTCTCCTCTTCCTCACATAAGCGGGGTCGGCCTTTTCCTCACCGTACTCATCAACATCCTCTCCACACTTTGAGTGCGGATCGACCTCCTCCACACTGTATACAGAGGGGGCTCTGCCTCTTCTCGCATTTAAGCGGGGGTCGGCCTCCTCCTCACCATACTCAGGTGAGGGTCAACCTCCTCTTCACACTTAAACGAGGGTTGGAATCCTCCTCACTGTACTTAGGTGGGGACCAGCCTCCTCTCTGCACTTAAACGGGGTCGGCCTCATCGTCTCCACACTTAAGCAGGAGTCAACCTCCTTCTCACTGTACTCAAGCACGGGTCAACCTCCTATATGCACTTAAGCGGAGGTCGGCCTCCTCCTCACTGTACTCAGGTGGGGGTCGACCTATTCTCCTCAGTCGACCTCCTTCTCATCGTACTTGGGATATTTTCCTAGGTATGCCATTATGTCTTAGGTCTCATGCTTTGAGCTTCTCACGTTAGGCCTTATGCTCCACACTTGAAGAATAGCCTTACGCCTTTGTGAGCTGGCTCTGGATTTGATGATAATCTCATTCTCGATAGTTGCCTCCACTCAGGCTTTATTTTCTAAATTTATGTAAAAGAAAAAAATACTTTGCATGAGTAACAACAATTCTTTTATTTAATCGAAATAAGGAAAAGTAACCACTTGCAAATTCAGGCTAAGGTTGGCATTCCATGCAGGTGTAGAGTCTTGATCATCCTTAGCCTAGTCGAACCACCCTCACATCTCTGAAGGCACTAAGATTGATGAGTCAGTTTGGATTTTTCTTTTATCAGAACGAATTGAACTAATCAGCATTATTAATTGAATGGGTTGTGATTCTTTCATTATCTTGACATAGCACTCCCCCGACACTTGTTGTTGACCACGTACAATCCCTACACCAATCAGAGTTGGGAATTTCATCCCCTGAGGTAGGTCGATGGCACTGCCTTCAGGTTGTTGATGGTCAATCTTCCACACTTCAACTCTTTCGTTTCTTATGTTCAGGTTGGCTACTTTTTTCCTCTAGCGCTTGCTTCAACCGAAGCAATTCACTGCGCTTATGTACTTTTTAGCTCTAAAGAGGAGTTCCACATAACTAGTTGACGCCTTTTTTTCCAAGGACCATACAAAGTTTCACCTTTAAGGCTTGCTATAATTGTCGTGAGGGTCGCCCCGTCAGGGTAACTTTCGATCTGGAGCACCTCGCTATTGTATCCCGACATATACTCTTGAAGTGTCTCATTCTTTTCCTGCTTGATAGCGAGTAAGCAAGTTGGTGTTTTCTTTCGATCTTGCCCTCCTAAGAACTAGGTTACAAAGGCTCAAGCCAATTCATGGAAGGAGGAGATAGACCTTTTCTTTAGTTGTCTTAACCAATAGTGCTCTGGCCTCATGAGATTGAATTAGAAAGACCGACACTTAATCACATCCCGGACTCCATGGAGTTCCATCCATGACCAAAATGTGTCTAAGTGTTTGATAACTCTCCAAATGAGAGTTATTAGCTAGTCCTTTATGCCTAAAGTTCCTTTATTTGAGTTTAATGCTAGTATTTTCATGCTTGGAATCCCCTAAAATTGTTGTTATTGAAATAGCTTCTTTGGATATTCTTAATTGTTGTATTTACGTAAATGGGAGTTAAAAAAAGTACTAAATTATGTTAATTTGGTGTTACAGGTCGTAATTTTCTGTCAGCATAACTATGAGAGAGCATTTGTCCAGCAAAGGAATTGCTAGAGAAAATTATTCGGCATTTTAGGTTACAGAAAGGCAGCACGTGATACATCACATGAGAAAATAGTTCATTAATTGAGCTGACGTAAATGAACTAAAACGACGTCATCCATCCAATGAGAAGTTGCCATGTGTCTTGTTCAACCTAAGTAGCCCTAAAATCAAGATGGCCATCGGTATTTAAAGCAAGCAGTCATCTTTAGGAAAGAAGAGACCTAATTTGAGAGGCAGAAATCGAATTTTGAGAGGAAGAATTCGACAAAGGGGCTGAAGGAAGAAAATCCAAGCAGAAAAGGAGCTGGAGATAAGAGAAATCATCATCAAGAGCTTCTATGTCGGGCTTTTCTTCTCCCTTCTATTTTGTTCTTTTACTTATGATTTCTCTCTTGTAATTATATTATACATTATGGTGTTTTACTGCAGTTTTCCTTTATTTTCAACTTGTAATATGAACTAAATCACCTTTGGGTGAGGATTAGGAATGTGGTATTAATCTAAATAAGGGGTTAAGACTCCTTAGCTCGTTTAAATATGGTTTTAGAGTGTTTTTATTGTTTACGCTTGATTTCGTTTGGCCAACCATTTTGGGCATTCTCTCCTTGAGTTTTGGGAAAAATAGAGGAGGCCGATTACTCAAAACCACATTAGCTCCTTGTTTGGGTTAGTAACTAGCTAAGTGGGGAGGTTAGGGATAACAACCCACCGAATGCACATTTACAGCAGCTTAATTTCGGGTGGGTTAATGGGAATTAAACCACAAATTATTGAAAATCTGGGAGGCTTTCGTGTTTATTGCTGTGTGGGTTGAGGGAGCAAATTTCTTGCTGTAGCATTCTTATGTCGAGAAAATATAGACAATTCTCAATCCGAGCCTCTTTTACATATCTCGTTACAAGTTTTTCTCGCACTTCTTGTTTGAACATTTTCTGAGTTATATTCTCTTGCTATTGCTTTTATTTCGTTGAAGCATGACTAGATTAGATTTTAACCCAATTTTAATTATTTGGTTGCCGTGTTGAGTTCACTAAAAATTAGGTTTACCATAGTAAATTCTTTTGCACTAATCCCTGTGGAGAACGATCATTTACTTATCACTTGCTACAATTATTGTATACACTTGCACATCCTCATGTAAATTGTTTAAGAAAATTAAGCTACACATTAGAAGGCAACAAGTTTTTGGCGCCGTTGCCGGGGATTAGTTTGAACTTTACTTTGCTTGAGTTAATTTTTTGGTGAATTGGTGCTGATTTGTAAACTAAATCAGTTGTTTTATTTTTCTTTCAGGTAGTGGAAGTGGTGCATGAGCGAACTTCTCAAGTGTGAATTTCACTTAGACCTTGAAATTGAGAGAACATTTTATAGGAGAAGAAGGGAACAAAGGAGTAGAAATAACCCAATGGATCCACCACCACCTATTTTGCCTCCTATTCCACCTAGAGGAATTGTAGAACAAGAAACCCAGCAACCACGTGATCCTGAGAGAAATTAGCCAGCTGAGGCAGTAAATCAGGCTGGAAACCCTATCCTCTTAGCCAATGATAGGGAGAGAGCCATTGGAGCCTATGCAATCCCTATGTTTGACGAAGTAAATCCAGGGATAGTTAGGCTAGAGATTGAGGCAACAAATTTCAAAATGAAGCCAGTTATGTTCCAAATGTTACAAATAGTGGGACAATTCCGTGGATTACCTTCAAAAGATCCCCATCTACATTTGAAAAACTTTTTGGGAGTGAGTGATTAATTTATTATGCAAGGAGTTCCAAAGGCTGCTCTTAGGCTAACCCCTTTTCCTTATTCCTTAAGGGATGGAGCGAAAACATGGTTAAATACATTTGCTCAAGGATCTATCAATTCATGGAATGAATTAGCCGAGAGGTTTTTGATAAAATACTTCCCCCTATTAAGAATGCCAAACTTTGGGCTGAGATTGTAGCTTTTAGGCAATTGGAGGATGAGTCTTTTAGTGAAGCTTGGAAGATATTCAAAGAGTTGTTAAGAAAATGTTCACACGACGGATTACCTCACTGCATTCAAATGGAGACCTTTTATAATGGATTGAATCTGCCTACATAGAACATGGTGGATGCCTCAGCAAATGGAGTTTTGTTGTCTAAAACCTGTAATGAGGCATATGAGATATTAGAGAGAATATCTATTAATAGTTGTTAGTGGGTAGATGTGAAAGGCAATCCAGGGAAAAAATGTAAAGGAGTGTTGGAAGTTGATGCTCTGTCATCTTTAAGTGCACAAATTGCTTCCATCACAAATATTTTGAAGAATATGTATATGGGAAATGCGACTCAGAATGCTACAGCAGTGAATCAGGTCACATTAGTATCATGTGTTTACTGTGGGGAAGGACACACATTCGAGTTTTGCCCTAGCAATCCTACTTTAATGTATTACATAGGAAACCAAAAAAATTAGCTGGATAACCCTTACTCGAGTACTTATAACCCTAGGTGGAGAAATCATCCAAATTTATCTTGGAATGGCCAAGAATAAGTAATTCGCAAAGCTTCCAAGGACAACAAAGGATGAACTATCCACCAGGATTTGGTCAGTCAAATCAGCAGTACACACGGCCAATCCATAAGCCTATTAATTAGCCTATTCTAGGAACTTCTTTGGAGAACCTTATGAAAGAGTATATGGAAAAAAATGACGGAATCATTCAGAATCAACAAGCCTCCTTGACGAATTTAGAAATTCAAATTGGTCAATTAGCTGGTGAAATGAAGGCTAGACCTCAAGGAAAGCTCCCCTCATATACATAAGTTCCAAAGATGGAAGGTAATGAGCAAGTTCAAGCAATTGAATTAAGAAGTGGTAGACCTCTTGTTGGGACAAATGATTTGGCAAAGCAGAAATAGGAAAGTAAAAAATCTATCGTGCAGACTGAATCAGGAGTTGAAAATGATCATCTTGAGAAAAATGATTCGAGCATAGAGGGAATAGAGGTAGCCCAAGAAAGAGTAGTTGTTGAGCCAACAAAAGATTTATCATCATCCTCCTATATCGCAGAATTTAAGCATCCACCACCACCCTTTCCTCAAATGTTAAAGAAAAAGAATAATCAAGAGGCTCGGTTTAAGAAATTCTTCGATATTTTTAAACAGCTTCACATAAACAACCCTTTGGTTGAAGCCTTAGAGCAAATGCCAAATTATGTGAAGTATCTTAAAGATATGTTAACAAAGAAGAAGAAAACAATTGAGTATGAGATTATGACTTTAACAGGTGAATGTAGTGTTATTTTTACCAACAAAATTCCCCCAAAAGTTCAAGACCCAGGATCATTCTCAATTCTAATATCTATAGGAGGTCAGTATATGGGAAGAGCACTTTGTGACTTAGGGGCTACTGTCAACCTTATGCCACTTTCTATTTTTAAGAAATTGGGTATAGGTGAGGCTAGACCAACTACAGTAACTCTTCAGCTTGCAGATAGGTCGATTACTTATCCTGAAGGAAAAATTGATGATATTCTGGTGCAAGTTGACAAGTTCATTTTTCCAGCTGATTTCATAATATTGGATTATGAAGCGGATAAGGAAATTCCTATTATCTTAGGACGACCTTTCTTAGCTACTGGAGGGACCGTGATAAATGTTCCAAAAGGGGAGATTACACTACAAGTTGATGATCAGGAAATTAAGTACAATATTTTTGAAGCAATGAAATATCCATATGATGTGGAGGAATGCTCATTGATTCAAGCTCTAGACAATGCAGTTGAGGAAAATTTTGAAATGGTAATGTTGGAGCAACATACGCAGCCATTTGGAAAAATTACAGTATATGAGCTCGGGATTAATAGTGTGAAACAAGAGATAGAATCTGTTTTGGAGGTTTCGAGTTTTGCTAGAGCAGTTGAATCTTAAGATTTAGCTGAGGCGAAGTCCCCATCAATGCAGCCTTCTATTAAAGAGCCACCCAAATTGGATTTGAAACCTTTACCCTCCCATTTGAATTATGCCTACCTAGGAGAGAAGGAAACTTTTCAAAACATCGTTTCAACAACTTTGCTGTTGAAAATGCTTTAGCAACCTGAAGTTACAAATTCCTTCGTTGATGAGCAGTTGTTCATCCCAAAAGTGGAAACACCTTGGTATGTTGACCTTGTTAACTACCTTGCATGTGGAACTTTGCCCCCTGATTTATCAAAACAACAATTGAAAAAGGTTTTCCACGAGGTGAATGGGCAGCTAATTGAACATTATTGGGGGGAGGAACTTCAGCGAAAGCTAGCCTCTCTGCAATTATCAGAAAGTTGACCAACCATAGGTTTTGAAGGAGTAAAGGAGTTAGTCAATAAATTAATTATGCTCCCTAAGATGGTTTGTTGTTTGTCTTTAGTTTCATTTTCGTTTTGTTTGATTTAAATCATGTTCTATTTTTGCTGTAGGTGTTTTCTTTTAGTTTTGTTTTAAAAAAAAAAAAGCAGAGAGAAGAGGATGTGACAAGTTGAAGTAAAAGAGGGAAGTTCGCCTAATTCAAGGGATGTTGGTTTAATATCTCTACCTTCTGTCTGTTTAAGTTCGTTGTTGGTCATGTTCTTTTATTTTATTAGTTATGTCAGTAGTGTTTGCTTGTGTCTTTAACTTTTGAATTAGGGTTGTTAGATAAAAAGAAGTTGAAAAAGAAACGCCATCTCCTTCGCCTATGTTTGCAAATGAATGGACATGTTGATGCTGCTCCACCTTGTTGTTATGACAAAAGAAAAATGATTGTTTTTTTTTTTTATGCATGTTTCAAATTTGCTTTCTTAATAGTAGTGCACAACGTGTATCAATGTTTTTGCCTAGTAGAATTTTATTATGTTATTGTGTTATCTCTGTTACATGATGGTTGTTGGATTGGGTCCTTTGTTTCGTTGTAGGTCTTCATCTCAGCAATTTGAACTTTAGAAGGATTTCTTCTTTCATTATCTCGTCGATGAAGGGCGGGTCCACTTGCTCGAGGAGGTTCTCCAGACTGAATCGACCATTGCCCTGTGCCTTCTTCATGTCTCCTAGTTGACTTTTGATCCTTTGCAACTCGAGGGCTTAGGATATGCTTTCCACTTCCCCATCATTTAATTTCTTTTGCCTCTAATTGATTGTTGGAATTTATGCCCTAAAGTCTCGTAATTAATGATTTAATTTATTTGCAATATAATATTATCTATTATATGAAAAATCTAAGGTTATTAGTGTAATCTTAAACAGTATGCGGTTGACACATAGGACGATAATGTTCAAGAAATAACCTAAATAGTCATAGTATATGGACAAGGTTAGGTGCCTTATCCTGGTGACACTATTGATACGTCCCACTTTGTAATAGTTACAAATGATTTGATCCATATCATTCATGTGGAGACATGTGAGTGAGCATATCTTATACAATGAGTTTGTATAAGACTGGATCACGAAATATTTAATCTTTCTTTATAAATCTGTTAATTGAGAAGATTAATATTTCATTAGGATAATCATATGTGATTCGATCTTAATAGTGAGTGAGTTATGAACTCCTACCTGTGAGGGCTTGTCTTTAATTTGCATGGGTGAGAGTGGCTTTTGTAGCAGATTCAATAAGCCTACCATTTAGGGACATGACCAAATAGAGAGTTAGGAATATAATCTTAGAAGATGGAATTCACTCCTTCTCATATAGGGTAAGTAGATGAGTAGTTCCCTTAAGTGCTGATTTAGGGACTTGAGCAATGGGGCCCCACCCTCTCATTAGCCCAAGAGGGACTTAGTTTATGGTTGGATCATAAGCAAATTGTTCATTAGAGGATTAGTGATACTTAAGGTGCAAGATGTAATTACAGGTGTAAAATGGACTTTTGACCCAATTGTAACTATGAACAACTCGTGAAGAATTGACTTGAATGTAGTGATTATATCCATGGACACAACTTGACGTACAATGCATAAAGTGCAACTCTAGGTCTATAGTGGAGTGACCTATAGTTAATGAATGGAAGTTAATTAATTAAAGAGTTTAATTAATTGATTTTGTATCATTGGAACTTATAATCTGTAGGTCCATAAGTTCCCCTGGCTTGCTCATATGAACAAAAACAGATCAATTTCGTTGAGATATATTAAATAAGGGAAAACGTATTTGTTATATATGGTATATTAAATATCAAAGAAATTATTAATGTATTAAGATGCATTAAAGAAAAGATATTTATTAAATTTGAATTAAATTCAAATAACGAAATAGATGTCGTACGAGACTTTGGAGAGGTTTGAATAAGTTTTAAACTGGTTAAATAAATATATTTTAATATATTAGATATTAAAATATATTATTTAATCATTTACCCTAGACCATTATAACTAGGACCCTATGGGTGAGCCATTGTATGTATGGTTCACAAGAGAAAAGAACTCTTGAAATTTTCCTCACTCCCTCTCTTTTTTTTTAAGAAGGTTCCCACAAACCTCTTTGGTCCTTCATTCGAATCATAGCAAGGAAGACTTTGTGGAAGTCTTGGAGTTCAACCTTGTTAGAGTTAGAGCACAAGTAGAAAAAGACATGCTAGCATATTCTCTATATTATTTTCAAGGTATTGTTTATGTTTAACCTTTAGTTTATATTTTAATTCAAAATAAACTGAAAGCGATTCTGACGCTTTCGCTAGGGTTTAATTAGATTATTTCCTTCATTGATGAGGTCCCGTAAAACCAATATGAGGTCAATCTTTTCCAAATTTCCATCTCTCCTAACCACGAATTAGAGTTAAGCTCCTGAGGTTGTTGTGTTGTACCGTTCTAGTGTGCGACCGATGACTTTTCACTTGAGATTGTTGTCATCTTAGGTCCTAATTGTTGGATTTTATGTCCTAAAACTAGTGGTTTGTAAACTGAATGCATATTCTATTTTGCAATAAAGATGTTATTGAGGTTTACTCAGTAAAGGTGTCATTGAATAAAGTCAATTGCGTCCTTTTAACTCAAATCCAACAAATTAAGAACCCTTGGCTATAGTATGTATACTTGAACTTCATGTGGAGACATGAATATGGATCAAAGTTCGAGTAATAGCCAGAATGGTGTATAGTATAGGGATAGGGTTGGGTACCTTATCCTGGGGACACTATGGACGCGGCCCACTTTGTATAGTACAAACGATGTGATCCTAAATCATTGTGTGGAGACATGTGAGTGGGGGCGTCCTATGCAATGAGTTTGAATAAGACCGGACCGCGAAATAGTCACTTAGACTTTTTAACTTTGTTTACTGTCATAACTGACTATTTCATATGATGACCTAGGTAACTCAATCTTAATCATGAGCACGCTATGAACTTCTGTTTATTCGGGATTATCCTTTGATTTTCATGGGTGAGAGTGGCCCTAGATTGCCGATTCAATAAGCCTCCCATTTTGGGGATAAGACTAGGTAGATAGCTGGGGACATAGTCCTGCGAGAATGAATTCACTCCTACCCGCTTTAGCTTTTAGTAGAGAGGTTGTTCCCTTAAGTGCTGATTATGGGTCTTAAACAAAGGGCCCCACCCTCTCATTTTCCCTAGAGGGATTCGGTTTGCTGGTTGGACCACAAACCAATTGTTCATTAGACGATTAGTGGGACTTGAGGAACAAGAAGTAATTACAGGGGTAAAACAGTTTATTAGACCCAGTTGTAATTACGAACAACCTATGAAGGGTCGACTTACTAATCATGATTATATCAAGTACACAAAAATATATATACAGTGAGAATAGTGCAGCCGTTGGGCTTTAGTGGAGTGTCTTGGCGGTTAACGAATGTTGATTAGTTTGGCTAAAGAGTTTGGCCGGTTAGTCTCGTATCGTTGGAGCTCATGATATGAAGGTCCATTAGGTCCTCCTTGCTAGCTTGGACTAAGCCTTGTAACAGTATGTGAGAAAAAAATTGAATTGTTTGAATTCGTTTTTGGGAGTAAACGTTAATTATATGCGATATACTTAACGCATCATAGTTTAATTATGAATTAAACTATGAGGAAGAGAGGTGGACATATTTAAAATGATTTAAATATGGGTTCGGTCTAATACATGAATAGGGATTCAAGTTGGAGAGGTTAGTTTTGAGATCGGGGATTTGATCCGGTTATTTAATTAATATTTGATATTAAATTAAATAATTAAATTAATTAATTAATTAAATTGTTTAATTAATTAATTAATAATCAATTTTGTTTTAAATCAATTTAGAATTAATTTTAAATTACAAAATTGAATTGCAAAGTAAAAAATGTTGAAGTTTGTGGTGGTTATATGACTAACCTCTCTCAAACTCAAAATTCACCAAAATTGGACACCTCTTTGATGACCAACCTCCTTGCTTATGTGTTGTCATATTTAGCAAGATTGATGAAGCTTGTTAATGACTTTAATTAGCAATGATACCCAAGGGATTTGGAGTTTTTTGAAAAAAAATTACTGCAGATTTTTACAGACCTTTGCCATATCTCTCTCAAAATTCTCTCAAACTAGGATCCCACAATTCGTTCCAAGGCCTGAGGACAGTAGGGAAGACAGTAGAGGTGGTCCATGAAGTGTTCGTGCTTAGAAATTTGCAACGGATTTGTAGAATTTGAGTTTCAAAGGTGAGTTTTCTTATACTCTGTTTTTTGGTTTTTGAGCATGCTGTTGGTTTGATTAAATTGATGTAATTAGAGTGCTTAAGATCCAAAATTTCTTCCTCTTTTTTGATATTAACTCTTTCACTAATGGCTTGACCTTTGATCATTTCCTCCCAAGTGTAGCTTTTTCGCCTTGTGACGATCCCTGACCTGCGATTCTCATTCCCCCTCTATAGCCAAACCTTTTCCCTTAGCCAGGTCTTGGATCGGGGGGGGGGGGGGGGGGGAGGAGAGGGTCTTGAGTGTTGGTGCAATGTTCCTTCCCATGTCTATCCTCGGGTCTACTGCCATTTGGCCGGTCCTAAGGATCCTTAAACTGCACATCGATGACCTAATTTAGGCAACGAAGAATTTCAAGGATCTGGATTATACTTTGATCCATTCCTTTCACTTTTTCCTGCAATGCAACATATTTGTCTTTCGATTTGGCCCTTTTCATGACAGGTCGACTCTATTCCACCAGAAGATTACGGTTGGGGTTCACTGGAGGGTGGACCTCCACATCCATAGCATTTTTCCCCATGTCAGAATTTGCCTCGGGTGTTGATAACAATCAGAGTCCTCTCATTCAACACATTGATTGTTCATGCTTCCTTCTTTGCTCATGGTCTCAGTTGTTCAATTCTTTGGTAAAGCACTGACTCGTCCCCACAAATGGCACCAACTGTTGATACCAGAGTTTGGTCAAGGGATCAATGGTGAATTTGTGTTGTTGTGGAATACAACATGCCTGCAAAACAAAAGAGATGAACTAAGGGGTGGTTCTATGCCACCTCCACTCTGACACTCAAGTCAGTTCCAAGTTTGAAGATGCTTAAAGAATAGTAGGCTAGTAATTGGATGTCGTACCTTTCTAACTACCAAATCATAGTATTTATAGAATGGATTTGAAACTGTCATCATAAATGAGCACTATAATCATGTTGTGGTTCTGGAACACGTTAAATATGAGAAGCAGCTACAAGATTTGACTGTTACTCGATCAATCTGTTAGCCAAACAACTTAGCAGAAATTGTTTAAGGCATTGTCGACTTGCGGTCAACCTCACACTACTTGGCCAACCCCAAGGTGGGCTTTACTAAGGGTAGCCATAACATACTCACCATACTTAGGTGGCCAATCCAGTGGTCGACCTCACTGATAACACACAAAAGTATTTATAGGCTTAAATTCTTGCTAGTTTATGTCTTTAACGTGTGTTTTCATTTAGTTAATTTGTTTATTATGTACAATTCAAGTAGATAACGTAAAATTGGTCAAATAGAGAAGATATTAGAGAAATTGGAGCTTTGAGGCATGTTTCGAAGCTTTGGAATAGAAGACCAAGTGAAGCTTCAAGACTAGCATCTCAAAGCTATAGATGCAGCCAACGAATCTCGCAGAAGTTGCATTGAGACGCCACTTTTAGGCATCTCAGCGCCCAAAACACCCGCACAAGGATCCTTCCATTTGTATCGTCTCAACGTTACCCTATTCTTTCATTTTCTTGACGTTGTCCCTAACATCTTGAAGCTGTCAAGATAATATAAAAGGAAAAGTTTGGCTGCAGAAAAGAGGAAGCCAATTGGAGGAAAATAAGTCTTGATTCTATTCTATTGAGTTTTTGGAGACTTGGAGAACATTCTTGAGAGTCAAGGAAGAAATTCAAGGCTCATGATCGCGGGACATCACGACGAGAACGAGTGTGGCATGCATTAGAGAGTTCTTCCTTTCTCTTTTCCTCTATACTTTCTGTCATAGACTTTTACACAAGTTTATATTTTTATTGTAGATGTTGAGTGACTTAACTTGTATTTTGAGACTTGTAGTTTTGTATTTGAATTTTATGGGTGTTTGATTAATTCAACCATTAGTTTTTTGCAACAATTTGTTCATATATATTATGCTTTGTTGCTTATACTTGTGGCCAAAGCAAGATGTTATGTGGTTTAAGTTCTAGATTAGAAAAGTATACCTTAACTCTGGATGTGAATGTATGACCAAGCTGTAAATTCTTTTATGAAAATAAAGAATTCTCCTAGGAAGCCTTTAAAAGAACTGCTCTTAATGCCTTGTTCAATTAAACTCTAGACAGACATGTTAGTGTTTTCCTTGAGCAAGAGGTGTAATTGTACTTTAAAAAGTAATTTATTAATTGTTTTCTTTTTGCCTTATAATTGACTAAATAATGAAGTTAATCTATTAGGTTAGTCAAATTAAGCTTAATGGCTGAAAGCCAAGTCTTGAGAATGTTTCCTCTAGTTGTCTCCACCTTGTAAATATAATTTTAACCTTAGTTTGTTCATTCTTTCAACTAGGCCTTTAGATAGATTTAGGTGTTAGTATCCGTGGTAATTAATTAAAATTAGAAAACTAATCTTCGGGATGACACTTGTACTTAATCCACTATACTAAAACTTGACACCATACATTTGTAGTTTTGCATGTACTTAATATCACCCAACAAGTTTTTGGTGTCATGAATATTTTAGTTTAATTAATATTGTGGTGAAACTACTTGATTTTAATTTAGAGTGTAAATAGTATACTTTTGTACAAATTATTTTCTGTTTATAGTTTTTGTCTTTTATTTACTTTTCATTTTGTTTTATTTTGTGTTTGTTCAGGTTCACTTGGTGTATGCCCAAGGTAGGGAGAATTTAGAGCTTTTTGATCCTGAGATCGAGCATACTTGTAGAAAAAACAGTCAAATTTAAAGAGAAAATCAAAACATACAAATGGTGGACGAACAAGCTAAGGAGCAAAAGACGATCAAAGATAATTTCAAGCCTATTTTCCCTACCGAAAGCTCAAGGATAGTCCACACACCCATAACTGCAAATAATTTTAAGATGAAAACTAGCCTGATTTAGATGGCGAGAGATAGCGCTTTTCGCGGACATCCTACAAAGGACCCATACTCACATCTCAAATCCTTTCTTGCTTTATGTGGAACTATTAAGACTAATGGTGTGTCTAACGATTCTATTCACTTACGTTTGTTTCCTTTTACCTTGCAGGGTAAAGCTCGAGATTGGATAGATAGTCGGAGCCTGAGAAGCATCACCACCTGGGATTAGCTTGCCCAAGCCTTCCTCACAAAATTCTTCCACCAACTAAGACTGCCATACTTAGAACTAAAATTGGGACATTTCAGCAATTTAAGGGTAAGCATATGTTTGAGGCTCGGGAGAGGTATAAGGAGCTGCTCAAATGATGCCCATAACATGGCTACCCTGATTGGCTATAGATCCAACTATTTTATAATGGTCTTAATGGCCATACAAAGACAATCTTGGATGCAATAGTTGGAATGAAAATCTTGTCCAAGACAGTGATTAAGGCAAAGACCTTATTGGAGGAGATGGCTGCCACGAGCTATCAATGGCTCACAGAGCGATCAATGACAAAATCAGTGGCTGGCATCGATAAAGTTAGTGAGGTAAGTGCTCTAAAAGCATAAATGGCTTCTCTAACCAATGCTCAATCTCAATAAAAGGTTTAAGGTGCAGTTCCTCAATTGCATCATTAGTAGTTGCTCAACAACCACATTATGGGGGAGATTCTAGCATGGAGCATGTCAACTATGTGAGCAATAGAGGATACAACCAAAGTGGTAATCATGTGCACAATTCAGTTCCTACTCACTACCACCCAGGTTTGAAGTATCATGAGAATTTTTTAGATGCCAATAACCAAAATGTTTTGCAGTCTCCCTCAGGTTTCCCTTCTAGCTCCCAGCCAGTTGAAAAGAAGTCTTCTCTAGAGGACATGATTGGAGCTTTTATTGCTGAATCAAACAAGAGGACGGCCCAATTGGAGGAGAAGATGGAGGGCATTGCTTTTGGACATGGGAAGCCTATACAGAACCTTGAAGTCTAAATGAGTCAAATAGCCACCTCCTTCAATGCATAAAGGGAATTCTTCAATGACATAGAGGTTAATCTTAGAGAACAATGCAAGGCGATAAATCTTGGGAGTGGAAAGCATTTAGGAGAACTGATGAGGCACCATAACAATGAGAATGATGAATCTACAGATTGCATATCGCTCCATCACCTATCCTAGAGGTATTGTAGAGGATGTCGTGGTAAAGGTTTATAAGTTATTGATTCCTGCAGACTTCGTGGTGCTGACATGGGAGGATGAAGATATCCCCATCATTTTGGGATGATCTTTCTTTGCTACAGGAGAAGCCTCCATTAAGGTGAGAGAAGGAAAGCTATATTTTTAGGGTAACGACGAAAAGGTTACTTTCTACATGAGCAAAGCATTGAAATATCCCTATGAGGTAAGCCAAGGTATGTTCGTGGATGTTGTAGACAGTTTGATTATTTGAATTTCAAGATGTGATGTTGACCAAGGACCCTTTGGAGTGGGTGATCACAAAGGAATGCAGTATGGGCTCGAGAAACAATTAATTCATCATTTGAGCCTCATCTAGCTTAAGACATTAAAGGAAGCGCTTGTTGGGAGGCAACAAAAGTTTTCTATCCCTTCTTACTTTTTTTTAGTTTGTTGTTTTTCCTTCTAGCTAGGTTGTATTAAGTGCCATTAAATCTCGTTCCCATTGTGCAAGACCTTGATCATTCAGGTGATTCTCTTTCTCTCATTCACAAAGGACACTATGGAGACTTCCTTCCTTCTATCAGGGCAATATTGCTCATTCTTTAATTTTCCATTGTCTTTGTATGATCTATATTTTTTTTTCTTTTTTACATTGATGACAATGTAGGTTTTAAGTTTGGGGGGGGACAATACTTTGCAAGTCCTGGTTTTTTAGCATAAATTTAAATTTTTTTAGTATGATCTTGATGAATTTTATTGCATTATTTGTTGCTAGGATAGTTTAGGATATGTTTGAAAGAACGATAGCTTGCAATGGTTGAAATATGAGCGCATAACCCTGAATTAAGTTAAATTTAAATTTTTGCTTAATTTCCTTATATAAATATTGCACGTAGTTCTCCTATTTTTGGTTTTGAAGGCTTAGAATAGGCTTGTATTGCCTGTATGTTGTTGTCACCCCGAAAGGAATAGGAACTGATTAGAAGGTTGAATTGCATGATGGTTAATAATGTTACACTTAGGAGAATTCATGCTTACATTTTTGCCAAGTTGAGCTTCACACTATATCTATCTTAAATGAAAAGAAACTAAAAACAACTTGTGTGCTTAAAATTAAGGAAAAAAAGAGCTACTTCCGTTGTGACCAGTTTGCCCTCTCATTGAGCGAGTACTCTAGAAACGGGTCCCTACAGTTGATGTGTGAAAGTTAGTGTTCAAAAAAGGTAATGGATGATTCAAGTTTGGGGAGAGGTCTTCCCTATTTTTAAGGCACCCTTGTGGCATATTATTTTTCTTGACTGTGAGGAAGCCTAATTATTGGAACTAAGAGCCAAAAGTAGGGGAAAAAATTGAGGGTTGTATAAATCTATTTCGGGTTTATAAAGACTAAACTAAGACAGACTTCAAACACACACAAGAGAGTGGAGTTTTAAATTTAAATTTCTCATTGATTGGTTGTGTTTGATTAATTTATGCTATCTCAATTTATGTACTATTTGGAACATTGAAGCTTTAGTCTCATGCATGCAATTATTAATGTATAGAGAGTTGTGTTTTATTTTGCTCTAGGAGTAGCAAAAATCTAAGTTTGGGGGTAATTGATATAACACAAAAGTGTGCTATTTATAGGCATAAATTCTTGCTAGTTTGTGGCTTTAAAGTGTGCTTTCATTTACTTAATTCATTTATGTTGTAGGATTCGAGTAAATAAAGTAAAACTGATCAAATAGAGAAGATATTAGAGCAATTGGAGTTTTGAGGCACATTGTGAAGCTTTAGAATAGAAGAGAAAACCAAGTGAAGCTTCAAGACCCAAGGGGATATCCTTGAGACACTGTCCATAGCATCTCAACAGTATCAATGCAGCCAACCAAGCTTAGAATCATGTAGGAGTGGCGTTGAGACACCACTTTTGGGTATCTCAACGCCTACGCACATAAGGATCCTTTGTCCATAGCATCTCGACGTTGCTTGTAGCATTCGACACTACCTATTCTTTCCTTTTCTTCTGTTTGAATTAGTTCACAGCGTCTTACCTCTGTTAGGATAATATAAAAGGGAAAGTTTGGTTGTAAAAAAGAGGAAGCCAATTAGAGGAAAGCAAGTCTTGATTCGATTCTAATGAGTTTTTGGGGACTTGAAGGACACTCTGAGAGCCAAGGAAGAAATTCAAGGCTCAGGATCGCGAGACATCATGACAGGAACGAGTGTGGCAAGTGTCAGAGAGTTCTTCCTTTCTCTTTTGCTCTATGCTTTCTGTCATAGACTTATACACAAGTTAATTCACTAACCTCTCAGTTACGCCAATCAGCTCCTTCATCAATCTTGAAATCGTTAGTCATATAAAGAAGCACGGTATAGACTCTCTTTTTTTAAGGTTTTTATTTTGAAATAAGAAAACTAAAATCAAGAAATAAATTTAATTGGTGGTTCCTCGGCAACGACGTTAATTTGATAGTGAGCATGTCGATGGCTCAATCAAATACATTTACAATTATCGATCTAAAATTAACTACTTGTAGTAATTAATAGTGGATCAGGTCGAACCATAGCGAACTGAATAAATTGATTTTCTATTAATTGGTTTTATTATGGACACAGAAAGGGAGGATTTAAACATAAAAGAGACATAAAGACTAAATTGAAAGCGATGAAAATAAGGACAAGGATAACGATCTCACCCCAAGCTCCAATTCGGGGTAAAACAAGCAACAATTTACTTTTCAATCACAAATAACTAACATAAAATTTAATAAGCATTTTATCACCTAACCGACTTGGTGGAACAGCCAAACAAGCCCCTGATAAGCCTTAGATCCCCTAAATCAATTAACCCAACTTAACATTGAGTTAACAACCTAACTAGCCTCAATTAACTAGACACGACAACGTTCCATACTAACATTGCTAGTCGATTTAAGTTTTAGGGATTGATTAAGACAAACTAATTAAACTAGGCATGCATTCCTAATTTAACTAATTCGTTCTCTTGATTCTTAGGTCCTGTCGTTAACTAATTCGTTCTCTTGATTCTTAGGTCCTGTCGTGCAAACTACACGGAGAAAAAAAAAACTCCTTACTATGCAAACACAAAGAGATCCTATTGCTACCTTAAACTAGCAATTACAAGCACATTCGACGTGAATAGGTCATCAGGCTATATACGAACATGTTCATACCATAATTGCTAAAGCAAGAATCAAGAGATAATAAACATGCTTATCAATATTTGAGCTACTCGTTACTATAAACTAGCTTAATGAACATACTCGATGCCTATAGAGTGTCAATCTACCTATGAGCATGCACGTTATTAAACTAGCATAAAGAGACAAGAAGCTAATGTAAAGCATAAAGGACTTAAGCATAAATATCACAAAAATTACAAGTTACCATCGTTTACAACCGAAATCGGAATCGAAAACCTAGCAAAACATCGAATCGACGTTGTTAGACACAAAGGCTCAATCAAAATGACCTATCTAAGCCTAAATCTACTAATAACAGAGAGAAATCTGCTAAAAGGGTCTGATAGTGGTGGACAAAAATGAGACAAAATGACCTAAGGGTCAAAATTTTCTATTTATACAAATCGAAGTAGCGTCAAGATGCTACAGGCAACGTTGAGACACTATGCTAAATTAGACCAGTGTCTTTGAGGCTTTAACGTGGCTCTCACTGTTACAGCTTCGAGACGTTGTGGACAGCATCTTGATGATGTCCTGCATTCACGCATTCTGTCTTCTTGCAGCGTCTTAACACTTCCAATGGCGTTGAGATGCTCTCGTTAGGGAAATTTTGGTCATTTCACTTTTAATATTCACTCGGTTGTTCAAATGACCTTCAAATTGGCTCAAAATTAGATGCAAATGCTCCAAATTTCTTCTCTTGCTTGATTACCTACAAAATGAATGGATAAACGTAAATCTTTAAAAAATGATTATTTTGGTCCTATCGAACTAACAAGAACTAACAAGAAGTAAACACAATAATATGGGACTATTTTTGTCCTATCATTGCCCCCAAGATTATCACCCACACTGTAGGAGGTCGATCAAGTGACAAATGTAAAATCTTTAAAAAATGATTGTTGCCAAACTAAGTCAGCAAAAACATAATCCTTGCAATATTCAACTTCGGTACTCGAACAAGATATGATATTTTGCTTCTTAGAGGTGTACCAAATAATCAAATTAACCCAAAAGTAGATATAGAATCTCAAAATTGACATACGATCATCGGGGTTCGAGGCCCAATCAGCATCAACAAACCCTTGTAATAGTAAACTACTAGGTTTGCGAAATAATAAGCCATTATCCAGAGTACCACCGAAATAACTCAGACAACCAAGATCTTTAAGAGATGACTTTTGATGGAAATTGTGAATAAGTTGATCAATAGCATGAGAAGAATTTCCAGTTATCACAATATCATCTAATATACCAAAACATAGCAATATTCCAAAATTTTATGATATACCAATAAAGAGGAATCTTCTTTTGTGTGCTACTTCCATTTCATTGCCTCACTCTTATGTATTTTCTTCCGCATTACTTTCATTTTCACTACTTTGCACACAAGTGTTCACAACGTTGAGTTTGCCCACGTCGCGAAGACCTTGAACCTCAAGAATAAGCATTCCAACCCTCGAGTCAAATATACAAATAAGAGAAAGAATCAAATGACCATACCATTAGAGATTGTACTCCACTATACTGCAAGTAATTGATACAAATTCAAATTTTATTCCACAAATTAATTTATTCCAAAAATATCATGTGAAAAATGAAAGCGTAAGATCATTAGATTTTCAAATTCTTATTGATTTGAACAATATTTTTTATTTTTAAAGAGACACGTTGGCTTTATGGTTGACTGACACAGATTTTGGAATTTTCGTGCAACCAAGACGACCTCACCTTACAACAATCAAAGGCAAATGTTAGAGGAAATATTTTTTTTTTTCCGATTTGGAGAGAATCGCTAGACATGTGAACAAAATATTTTTTGTTTTCATTACGGGATGCATGACAACCTATAAGAGGAAAAGAAAATGGACAAAAGGAAACATGCACCAATCGAAAAGAGGAGTGGTCCTCACTATATCTTATTTGCGATCAATCCCTACAATCAAAGAGAGTCCATTAGAGTCTTTCTCTGGTAAAGTGAAGAAATCAACGTCAGAGGTACCCAGATTACAGTAAACAGAAGGAAATACATTGTTCTCTATGACATAAAGTGATGGAGACACTGGAAATAAGCAAGGAGAAGTTGGAAGCTGGCTTTGATTGAGGTTAATTACAGATAGTGATGGAAAAGACAGGGAAAGAAGAAAAGAGAGAATGATTTCTAAAGATTTTTCCCAACGAGACAATTAGGACAGTTCGCACATCAAAGAAAGCATCATCTGTATTTTGTCAAACAATTGCAATATGTATTCCTCTGCTATTTTGTGTGAACCTTAGCCAGTGATGGGCTAATTTTCCGTAGGCAAATCTCAAACAAAACTAGCATTTGTAATTAACTTTTTATGTTGAAGTAATTTCTCAATCGTTGATTTACTGAACTTTTATTTATGTGTTATTCCCTATGATTAATTTTTTTTAGGCAATTCATTAGAATCATTAGCGCATCTTGATATTGACAGGGTAAAGGTGTGTCGAAGTTACTGATAGCACTAATTTAGTGCTATAATTAGGCCTATTTTGTAAGCCCTAAACTCTTTTTTGATCATATTGTGCTCATATATGATGTTTTGACATATGCAAATTGATATGGGTTGCACTAAAAGATGTCGTGATGGGATTTGGGAATCTTTTGGATTGTGAACTATAATGTGTATAAAGCTTCATAAGGAGATAGGTAAGCCATTGAATAAGCATATTAAGAGTTGAATTGAAGTAAGTTAAGGTCATTAACAAGTTGGGTAAATTTTAGCTGCATTATGTATTGAATGAAAGTTCTTATTTCTCACAAACTTAAGTAAAGTTGGCTAAATGTGTTAGGTGAATTTATTGGCTTGTTTTGGTGTTTTAAAAAAAAGGGGATTAAGATGTAAATGAGGAAGTAGGAGCTGGCAAAAATTTATGGAGCCACGGATTTGTCTTTGGCAAGTAAGTGCTGTCCAGCTGGAAGCTTCTGGATGAGGATCAACTTCAAACAGCCATATCTCTTAATTTACTGCACCAAATTCGATGCTTTTTGAGTCAAAATCTCATAAATTGAGTGTAGAATACGACAGTGGGCGGCTGTTTTGAAAATAAAAAGAGGAAGGAGCTGAAAATTGAAGAAAACCGAGAGGTGTTCACAGTTCTCGAGTAGCAGAACAGTGTGAAGAAATCAGTTTCTTTTGAGCTCTTGAGGAGGAATTAGAAGCTGAAACTTTGAAGTAAGTAAGCTAATATGTTGTACTTGAGGTTTATCAAAAAATATTAGGTGGTTGTTTTTCTAAATTTTGAGGAACCCAAGCTGAAAGTTGAACCTGGAATTTTAGGTGCAAGAAAAACAGTGTGAAGAAATCCGTTTCTTTTGAGCTCTTGAGGAGGAATTAGAAGCTGAAACTTTGAGGTAAGTAAGCTAAGATGTTGTACTTGAGGTTTATCAAAAAATATTAGGTGGTTGTTTTGCTAAATTTTGAGGAACCCAAGCTGAAAGTTGAACCTAGAATTTTAGGTGCAAGAAAAAAAAAAAACTGCTAGCAAGAGATTGAAGGAGATGTGCTTCCATTTCTATATACCTTACACCCAAGTGCGTATGGTTATTATGAATTGAGTTATGGGACTGAATTAGATATGTTTTTAAGGTGTATAAGGAAAGGAATTAATGTTATTAATTTCTTTTTCAGGGCAAACGGAGATAGGAATAGCTTATAATCCTTGGAACCCTTTTGGTGATTGTGAGTGACTCTATTTTAGAACTATGCTTGACCTTTGTTTTTCTTCAAAAGCATAAATGTTGATCATTGAAACATGCTTGACTTACTTTTGTATATTTTTCATGGAGCTTTTAATAGAATGTCATTGATGAAACTTAAGCATGATTTGAATTAGTTTGTAACTACACATTCAAGCATGGAAACTAAATTATGGAAGTATGACTTCCTTTAGAAAATGCCTTGTGTAAATCCACTTGGAAACATGTTTAGAAAGGAAAAGTGCAAATGTTGAGAATTTGTTGTTTGTGTTATCAAAACATGATTTCCAAGGTAATCAAAGTATGCCCCGGTATGTTGTTAACCCCCAGTACTGAAGGACATTGAGAAGGTACCTGGGAGGGAGGAATCATGATTTCCCGATACTGAAGGACAAAGAGAAGGTATTCGGGTAGTAACTGGTCTATCCCCAATACTGAAGAACATAGAAAAGGTATTAGGGAAGACCAGTGTGTTCTCAATGGCATTCCACGTGCACATGAGAGAGGTATGAACGTTGTTGGTATAGAGATGACTCTACCACAGCTACGGTTCGAAAGTGGTGTCATGTTATGAGTTTTATTGTTATGAGCTTCTACGCTTTTGAAATGTCTATTCTTCAGTATGGTACTACATTATGAGTTTCTATGCTATACATAATGTGGTGACTTAAACCTGTAAATGGATAGCATGGTTTGATTATGTTTACAAATAGGTGATAAGTTATCTCTAACTTGTAGCTTGTCCATCATTATGCTTCACCTTTGAGCTTATAATGTTTTTAAGATAGACACTCACTGGGCTTCCCAGCTCACGTTTTCATTATGTTTTCTCTTTCCAGGTAGCAGACGAGTTCCCAGTGCTTAGCCTTGACAAGACCTGTTTGCCACCACGCCGTTTTAGCTCCTTGTATATACACTTTCTTATGTATATAGGTTGTAGTAAAAGCATTTTAGCGGGGTTGTAATAACTATAAAATGTTATGACTTGTTAAAGAACATAGTACTGAAAGTGAATGTGTCTTGCTCATATGTGTATTTGAGCGTTTCAAACTTACTTGTTCAAACGTGTTGTGTTGCCTTCATTTTCAGGTATATGTTGGGATGGTCAGGGAGAGCTAGTAAGAGGGTTGATTGTCTCTGTCTTTACATCTCTTCCTAGGTTAGGCAAGTAAGCTGGGAAGGGGTGTGACATATTTAATTACTAGTTTTGGGTGTAATTGTGAGCTTTTACGTAGATATTCTCTATATGTCAGGTAATTGGGCAATCCAAACTAAAATTAGAAAATTTGAAGCATCGGGATGTTGTGGAGCTTAAAAGTACTCAAAACGGAGCTAGGTATGGAGAAGAAGGGCTTCATAAGTAGAATTGGCCGAGAGGATGGCGTTTCAATGCCCAAAATAGCGTTGTGACGCTAATATTTTGCATTCAAACTCGAGGGCTAGCGTCGAGACGATGTCCTGTGGTGTCTCGTCTCTATAAACACACATAGAAGAGAAGCTTCGTCTGAAGTGTTTCGACGATGCTCTTAACATCTCTACTCTGAGGGCTTGCGTGCTGATGAAACGTTACGTTTCGCACAGTGTCGAGACGCTATGCCTAGTGTCTCGTCGCTGTATTGAGCGATTGTATATATTCTTTATTTCAGGACTGGAAAAAGAGAGACGGTTTTTAGGGTTTAGCCTATTTTTGTGACTTCTCATCCTCTTGGGACCAATGGAGCACAAATTAGGGTGTTCGGGAGCAGAAATCGAGGCTTGAGATTACTGAATTCAAAGTAGGAGATTTTAGTGACAACAAGTTATTTTATCTTATTCTTCCTATATTTCATGTATCCTAAAGCTATAGAGATGGATTTCTTGTGCTATACACTGAATATTATGGGCTAATTTCATATGTTTAGGGATTAAGAGCATAATTAGGAGTATAATTATGGTTTAATTTTTGTTTTTGGCATTTAATTACTTGTTTAAATGCATTTACACTAGTACAAAATCGGGGTTTAATGACGGACAATGCACATCATTATACGCAAACAATGACGGACACGCGCCCGTCATCAATACGCGTGTCATTATAGCCTACGATGACGGGTGCCTTTTAATGACAGTCAATGCCCGTCATTAAAATGCGCGCGTCATCGTAGGCTATAATGACGGACACCTTTCATGACGGGCATAGTATGACATGAAAACCAACTGACCGTCATTAAAAGCCAAAGCGTGCTGTATGTTACGATGACGGGGACTATATAATGACGGGCATTGACCGTCATGGAAAGTCGACCCCGTGATGAATGTTTTGAATGGAGGTCAATATATAATGACGGGTAATGCCCGTCATGTTAGGTCTATAGATGACGGTCTGTAACCGTCATGAAAGGGTTTTAATGTTGGTCATTAAAAATCCATGTCTGTCATTAAATGTTATATGTGCGTCGTGAAATGTCCGTCATTAAATATCAATTTTTGAAAGATTTAATGACAGGCAATGCCCGTCATCGTTTTGTGCATAATTTAATAAATAAAAAATTTTGGTTGCCCGAGTGGCTAACTAACAATATTTATCCTTTCGTCAAACCTCTGCATAATATACAATTTTATTTGTATGTTATGACTTAACAAAGATAAGACTTACTACAAACACAACAATCAACTTATTCACTACAAAGATTTTATAATGTTATACATAGGCACACAAAAACTAAATCGATTATAAAAGAGGTTATTGATCTAATTTGCTAAGATTTAACAAAACTAACCTAAAATAAGTTAAAATGCTTAAGGAAAGTTCTTTAATATTCATTCACTAAAATTGAATGAAACCAAAAACTGAAAATTTCGGCATGACCTCTACTAAAACTACCAAAAACTAACCTGAAATAGTGCACATATAATTCACTTATATATCATAATGCATTAATACATTAAGATAAAACTAACACACCTATTCACGAAGAAGATTCTTTAGCATTCATTTACCAAAACTGAATCAAACCTAGTGGAAATTTCGGCATGACCTCTTCTAAAACTACAAAAAAGTAACCTGAAATAATGCAACTCACTTTTATATTATACACATATATGGGACCACCCATCCCTCCACAAACTACATTCAACAATATCCAACAACAATTTCGAAAGAATGGATATGTATATCTAAACAACTTTCTTTATACATGCAATTTACACAACAAACAAACCATAGTTGATCTTTCCTAAAACTTAACAATAACCAAAAACTGAAAATTTCGGCATGATCTCTACTAAAACTACTAAAAACTAACCTGAAATAATGCAATTCACTTCTATATTATACACATATATGGGACCACCCGTCCCTCCACAAACTAAATTCAACAAGATCCAACAACAATTTCGAAAGAATGGATATGTACATCTAAACAACTTTCTTGATACATTCAATTTACTCAACAAACAAACCATAATTGATTTTTCCTAAAACTTAACAAGAACCAAAAACTGAAAATTTTAGCATGACCTCTACTAAAACTACCAAAAACTAACAAGATCCAGTACTAGTTTCAGAAAAATGCATATGTACATCTAAACTTCAAACAATGGGACCACCCGTCCCTCCACAAACTACATTTCCTCCACAAACTACAGCCAACAAGATCCAGCACTAGTTTCAGAGAATGCATATATACATCTAAACTTCAAACAATGGAACCACCGATCCCTCCACAAACTACATTAAACAAGATCCAAATGTACACACTTCTAGTATTTTTATAAACAAATATTTTCATTCTACATCTAACAAAGATAGGAAGTAAATCTACTACTTACATCAAATCTCTACTTAACGTCCACAAATACCTCTACACAAATCTTCAAACAAAATTTGTCCATTCTATTCAAATCTCGTCAATTTCTTCTTGTTTATATGCACTTTTGCTGTTAAACTACAAAGAAAAATAAATATACATATAACATAAGAATAAATCATATAGTTATAATCACTTAAAAGATAAATGAATAATACGTACAAGGTTACTTATGGAGATACTAGAGTTGTGCACTATTTCTCGTATATACTTTTGCACATAGTATCCACACTCTACAGAACCCAATTGGCGGGGGCACTACATGTAAAATAATTGAAAAACAACATACTTGAGTTATGCATATGGTTAGAGAGCATAGCATATCGATTATAGATAAATTACTTTCTCCTTTTCGAAAATGTGCTCGCTCAAGTTGATTTGAATTGTATCGCCCTCTTGCATAGAGAGCATAGCATATCGATTCAAGAGCTTGATAGTAACGTGGACATCCGTGTAGTGAGAAGATTGTGAAACAGGGACATTGACAGAAACATCTTTCTTAGGTTTGGACGAAGAAGAAACCTATCACAAACAAAATTGAAATTATAAATTAAGAATAACAAAAACATTTAAGTTGGCAAAAGACATACCTTTTTAGCCATATTCAAAATTACAAGTTCACGAGGCCATGCCACGAAGTTACCCATCTCTTGACTTAAAGTTTCTACTTCTCCCATTAAAGGAATTGGTATGGTAACATCTTCGCCCATGATCATATCTACCACCACTCTGACATTATTGGCTCCTAGTGGAACTCCATGAATGGTTGGAAATTGAACATCAGACTCATACATTGTGCCTACAGCAACAATGTTATCCACTGATCCTATAGCCTGGTGGCATGGTGTTCCCTTCAGAAATTTAAAAGAAAGAAGTTAAGTGTCACGCCATATGGTTAAGTTACACAATATAAATAAAAGTTACCTCTAAAATTTCTTCTAGCTCGTCAATGATCTCTTTTCATTTTGACTTCGTATTTGAAACATTACTTCCTACACTTGAACCCTTATTTGATTGCGAGCCTCGAGTTGCACTTTTGTTGCCAGACTCTTCACCTAGTTTTGATTGTCCTCTAACGACATTGAAGTAAAATGATGGTTTAACAAACTTACCCACTCCCCTATCACGCCCCCTATGTTTTGGCGTGCCCAGTGCTTCTGTCAAAATATCTTTACCCTGATGTGTCATAGATAACTCGTCCTGTCACAACCATTTAGATTTACACATTTCAATCATCGAAGGAACACATAATCATATGACATTTAATCTAAGAATTATATCTACATATGCTTAAAATAAAAATATTTAAACTTACAATTCGACTAACACATTGTTTAGTGTCGTCATCGAAGTATTCACTATTCTTTCCTTTTCGGGCTTCCTTCCATAAAGTTGCACGATTGGAAGGATCGTCTAACAATTCCTATATGAACATACACATTATTAATTCTCATTAACATATAATCATAATAAATAATTTAATTAATGTTACTCACTAGTTCTTTAGCCAAGTTTGCGTAACCCTTATGAGAGATATGGTGATTATATTTACATTTTCCCTTCATTCTTTCTGGGCACGACTAAGCACCCGTATAACATAAGACCATTGATTTAAATCTTCAAAACAATTTTACTAATATTTAAAAATATATTAGTATAATGTAGTTACCTCCCACTCTTCAGATATTCTTGCATTAACAAATGTCTCCCATTGTTCTTGATCAATGTGTGAATACTTTTCAGAAGGACTTTTCAATAAAGATGGTTCATTCTTGAAGGGAAGAATGTACTTCTGAGTCAATGTATATCTAAATGTCTGAAACTTCGTTGACGTCGATTGAAGAATAGCACGTTTGGACCTAGAGTCCACCACAAATGACATCTGCATATGAAAATCACCATAAAAAATTAAGTACCTCTACATAATAAAAAATATTTACCTTAAAATTAATTAATACTTACCTCTACACAATCAAAAAAAAATTCTTTCAATTCTTGTGGAACCTCTTTCCAATTGTTGTAGATCAATGGAATTTGTTGTCTAACACAAACTCCGATATAGCTTTGCATTTTATTTGCATTTTCACCTATAGCCTGACCTTGATTATTGTATTGGATGACTAAGCGTTCTCATGTATTTCTTATGCGTGCCAATTCACGCATAGTAGTGAGGCCTCGTCGAGCAATCTGTCTAGCCTCCAGATGAATAGCTACGTTCACTCTGTCATCACTGTTGCTACTCGAATCACTCATTGTAACAATCTACAAGAAAAACATCATAAAATACAACATAAGATATAATAACTCGTAAGATACATTAACTCAACAATGTGACTAAATTACTAAATGACATACCATATTTAATACATTATTTATCAATCCATATACCCTCACAATCATTTCTAAGATATGTAGATGAAATTTCGTCGATTTCATGAGATACGTCAATATTCAGCATTGTTTCCAAGACCCCATATCCACAATCTTGAACAATATCTACCATTTCATCTTCGTAAAAATAATCTTCAACTATTCTTGGAGGAGGGGTTAAAACCATTGATCATTGAGGATCAAGAGGATCTTTCACGTAGAAAACTTGTTTGGCTTGAGAGGCTAAAATAAATGAGTCTGATTTATGCCCAATGCAATTAAGATCTACAATGGTAAACCCAAGCTCGTCTATTTTAACTCCATTATTATTCTCAACCCAGTCACATTTTAATAAAATAAAAGTTAATTTATGGTAATCAAGCTCCCATATTTCTTGTATTACACCATAAAAGGTCATGTCCGACATAATAGGATTTTTGTCCTTAGCACTGGAAACTTGCATTGTATTAGCTGTTATAATGATTCCACTGTTTTGGACATTCCTAATATCATCGTGTTTCTTCGTATGATAATGAATATCATTAACCACATAACCACTATATGTGGCCACATCTGGACGAGGCCCATGAGCTATCCATCTTAAAGAAGATGATATGGAGTTGTTTGGCACCTCGAGAGCAAGTCCAACCAGAAATTAAGTTTTAAATTACGTTGGAATTAATATTACACCCACTCATTAAAAACTATGGCTTTCAAGATTACCCGATCACGCAACCAACTGCTAATGGTCTATCAATGTCTGAATTCTCTTTCTTTGTCGATGAGCGTAACCCAATAGACTCAATTCCAGAGAGAAATTCAGAACAAAACTCTACAGCCTCCTTTACAATATAATTTTCTCCAATGCATCCTTCTGGTCAATTTCTATTTCGCACATAACCTTTTAGGACTTTCATATATCGTTCAAAAGGATACATCCAACTCAAATAAACCGGTCCACAAAATTCTATCTCTCTTACAAGATGGACCACAAGATGTACCATTATCGTGAAGAATGTCAGTGGAAAATATTTCTCTAACAAGCATAAAGTGACTACTACATTCTCTTGCAAGCCTTTTAACTTAGATGAATTGATCGCCTTACTACATATAGCATTGAAGAAGAAACATAGGCGAATAATTGCATATCTAACATGTTTTGGTAAAATACCACGTATTGCCACAGGTAATAATTGCTGCATAAGAACGTGGTGGTCATGCGACTTAAGCCCGTAAAGTTTCAAATCTGTGAGTGACACTAAACTTTGTATGTTCGATGAATAACCTTCCGGTACTTTGATTTCTGATAGTGTCTTACACAAATTCAACTTCTCCATTCACGATAATGTATAACATGCTGGAGGTAAGAAGATTCTTTTCTCTCCCACTTGAGGGGCCAACTCTGATCTAATGTTCAATTCAACCAAATCTAAACGAGTTTTTAATCCATCTTTTGTCTTGCTAGGAATATCAAGTAACGTGCCAATAATATTTGCACACACATTATTTTCAATATGCATCACATCTAAACAATGTCGCACGCGAAAATGTTTCCAATATTCTAACTCAAAGAAAATAGACTTCTTCTTCCAATAAGTGTTTGAAAGATCTCCATTATATTTTTCCTTTCTTGATTTCTTACCAAACGAATATTGAAGTCTACTTGTTTTTGCAAGAATCTTCTCTCCACTTAATGGTTTAGGAGCAAATTCCAATTCTTGTTCACCATTAAAGGCTTTCTTTTGTCTTCTATATGGATGATAACGAGGTAAATGTTTTTGATGTCCAAGATACGCTATCTTTTTTCCTTTTGGCAAATAAGTGGATGACGTTTTCTCCCCACAAATTTGGCATGCATGATATCCTTTTACTGTACAACCACATAAATTGCCATATGCAGGAAAATCATTAATAGTCTACAATAAAATAGCCTTGAGTGTGAAACATTGTTCTTGATATACATCATAACATTCAACTCCATCATACCAAAGTCATCAACTAATGGAGCTAAATAAACATCTATGTCATTTCCTAGTTGTTTAGGCCTAGATATTAATGCATTTAACATCAAAAATTTTCGCTTCATGCACAACCATGGGGGTAGATTGTATGTCACCAACATAACTGGCCAACAACTATATCTACTACTAAGATCACCGTGTGGATTGACCCCATCAGTTGAAAGAGCAAGACGAAGATTCCTAGGTTCTAAACCAAACTCTGGCCACAAATTGTCTACTTCTTTCCACGATATTGTATCCGCAGGATGTCGTATGTACCCATCAATTACTCGTTTTTCGGCATGCCAAGTCAACAAACTCGATATTCCTTTACTACGAAACATTCGTTCAAATCTTGGGATAGGAGAGAAATACCACATGACTTTCGCTGGAATGTTTTTCATCACATCCTTTGAATTTTTACGAAGCTTCCATCTTGATGTTCCACAAGTGGGCCATACTTCTGCATCTGAAAGCTCTTTTCTAAACAAACAACAATCGTTGCTACATGCATGAATCTTTTCAACTTCATTCCAAGAGTACATAAGATCTTTTTTGCTTGATACGTAGAACTCGAAATTTCATTAGGACTTGGTAAGACACGAACTAATGCTAACAACTCAGTGAAACTTTTATCACTCCATCCAAATTTTGCTTTCAAATTATATAACTTTACCAATGCAGATATTTTAGTAAAATTCTTACAATTTGAGTATAATGGTTTCTTGGCATCATCTAGTACTTCCTAAAAAATTGGGGACTTTTCATTAAAATAACTATGTGCAGCCTCAAACATTCCTATTGTGTCATGAACATCTTCATCTTCAACTTCCTCATTTTCACTACTAGAGACGTTTTCATTGTTTCTCTTAATCAGTAGTGATTCACCATGCCAAATCCATGTTTTATAGCTTTGATCAATACCATAAATGAATAAATGGTCTCTTACGACATTCACATTTTGAGACTTTGCATTCACACATTTCAAACATGGACAACAAATGACATCTGACCTATTTGAATGTCGTAGACCATTTTCGATGAACATCTCAACTCTTGAACTATATTCTGGTGACATCCAATTCTTTGACATCCACAACTTATCCATAGCTATAAAACTGGTTGCTTGAAAGTTTAATCTATATTCATTAAACTAATAAAAAAATTAATTAAACTTATCAAATCTAAACTCATAAAAAAATAACATAAACCAACTATTCAAATTAAGTAAAACTTAGGAATATAACAAAACTTATTAAACTTAATAACCAAAAGTTTTCAACCCCTACTCCATCACAACTAAACTCGTCAAATAAAACTAACACAAAAATAATTTTATGAAATCTAAATTAGTAAAAAATGAACACACACCAAACAATTAGAATTAAGCAAAAATAAGAAGTTCTCAACCCCTCCCCCATCACATCATATTTCAAGTTCTCAACCCCCCTCTCCCCCAATAACTATACTCATTAAACTAACACAAAAATTAACATAAACCAACAATTAAAATTAAGCAAAACATAGAAAATTCTCAACTCCTCCCCCATCACATCATATGAAGTTCTCAACCCCCTCTCCTAACAACTATACTCCTTAAACTAAAACAAAAATTAACATAAACCAACTATTAAAATTAAGCAAAACTTAGGAATCTAACCAAACTTAATAACCAAAAGTTCTCAATCCCTCCTCCATCACAACTAAACTCAACAAATTAAACTAAACTCATCAAATTAAACTAACACAAACATAAAGTTATTAAATCAAGTGCACATAATTTTCATATCTACACAAAAATAGTCAATCTAGTGCACATAATTTTCAGATCTACACAAAAATAGTCAATACGCACAAAATCAAATTACATAAACATCCTAAGGATGGTACCCACAACAAATTTCTAAATTTTCTTCATTTTTTCAACAACAAAATCAATAAAAAAAAAAGGGAAAGAGACAGTACCCACGGTTCTAGATCTGAAGACTATCAGTCAAAAACGTTACCCACGCGAACCTCCGGTGAAGATCTACACGTCGAATCGACGGCGAGATCAAAACCCACGAAAATCGGGAAAATCTGGAAGTTCGATTTTATGCTAATATTTGAAGATATTCTCCATGAATCAAGCTCATAAAGACCTGATTCTTGCTTTAAATATCCATGGAGCAAACCCTAGCATTTGGAGACTATAAATATGAAGATTCAAGCCACGAAAAAGCCATCCAAGATCGTTTTCACGACTTGAAGACCACTTTACTTTCTGCACTTTTTAGTTTTTTGTTCTTCGACTTAAAGGAGGAAAAACGCTGCCCAAACTTCAATCCATCCCTGTCAAAAGTCTAGGGTTGTGAAGATCTTGCTCTCATTGACAAAGGTTTAGTTTAGATCGATTAGAGAGGTGGGAGTTATCTCCTTGAGTTCATTTTCCTTTGTATTCACAAGTTTAATTTTCTGTTTAGTCTTAATTTTCAGCACTTTAACTTTAGCTATTTCACATTCAGTTTACTTCTAGTTCTTGTCTTTAATTTTAATTCTTGAATTCACTGCAAGTTCTCTTTTAATAAAGTTCATTATTCATTCCAGCAAGTTAATATTTCTTTTTAAGTTCATTACTTTGTTTTCCAGCTTTTGTTTTTATTTGTTTTTACTTCTTAAGTCAATATGTGTTTCTTTTCTTTTAATGTTTTGTTATTTATTTTCTCCATCATGAGCTAATTTCATCCTTGGGATTCGGATATGAGGATGCCCTAAGGATTGGAAGCTTGGCCTATGATGTAAGAGTAACTATGCTCAACTTCATAGCATTGTTTGCTTTTAGTGATTATCATTCTTATTGTGAATCTAGCTTGATCACCTAGGTGAACATACATAGATCGAGTTTAATACTGAGAGGGTTAAACGAGATTACGTGTTCATACAAAGCAATAGAGGAAAGGGGCTTAGACATAAGCACTTATTTTTTACCCCAGCATAGGGCGAAACCTCTAAGACCAAGGGTTGTGTTCTCATTAAACTAAGTTCATATTAGCTATAGACATATGGTTTAATCACTTAGGCTTCCAAAGGTTTTTCCATTAAAATCGAATAGAAGTTGAACCCGGTTTACATTGCTTGGCCTTTGAGTAAATATTACAATTGCATTTTAGGTCACAATTATTTTCCATGGGGCAAAAGCATATTCGGATTCCATCTTTTTATAATTTGATTTTTAGTACACTCACAACCTTTCCAATTATTTAATATTAGTTACTGAGGTTGCTTTGTATGAACATCTTTGCCTTAATTTTGGATTTTGTTGTATCCGTTCTCTATGGGATCGATACTCTGGAATATTTTCTATTACTACTTGTTTGACAGTGTGCACTTTCACTAGACTAGAGAGTTCTATTCAAAAGTTTTCTTCTAAAAGCCCACACGTTTTCAGTTGATCAGTTTCAGAACTTTGTTGATTTTGTAATTGAATGTTTTCTCTTACATCTTTTATGCATCTCAATTTTATTGCTTAAACAATTAGCCATGGTTTTGCATGTTAGGCTAGATTTAGCTCGAGAAAGTAAATTTATCCTTAGAACAATAGATGCATGACTATATTTAATTTATTACACGAGAGTGAGTAGATTAATTCTAGAAGCCTTTAGAGAATCGCCTAATGCCATGTTTAGTAATAAAAATAGACCGAGAGGTTGATTTATTGCTAGGCATGAGTTCAATTGAGCTCGAGAGAAGATATTGATCATTTAGTAATTCTTGGCTTAGGATTGTTTACATAAAATCAATTCTTTATCTAACAGTAGTTTAAATTTTATTTGGTTTTTTTATCACTCTAAAGTTTTATTTCTCTAAATAAAATTGGGTATAATTAACTATGGTACTTAATTAATCTAAGAACTTCAATCCCTATGATCGACGTGGGCCACAATTACTCCAAATTTTTAGAGGTTCGGTTTATAAATTTATCTGATAGAGACTTCGACAAGCTCTTTATCAGGAGCTTCCTATCAAAGACTGTGGATGAGGTAGACACCTTTTTGGAGGAAATGGCCAGGACAAGCTACCAATGGCCACCAGACCGTTCATCATTTTTGAGATCTAGGACGGGCATATACGAGTTTGATTAGGTAAGTGCATTAAAAGCTCAGATGGCTTCATTAACTAACACATTGAATAATCTTCTACTGCATGAGCCACACAATCAATTGCCTCGTTGTCAACATTGAACTCGAAGAATATGGAGGAGCAGTCTGTTGAGTAGTGCCAGTATGTGCAGAATCGGGGATATGGCTATCAAGGCCATCAAAACTAGAATCTTCCCAACTTATATCACCCAGGTTTGCGTAATCATGAAAATTTTTCTTACGCTAACCAACAGAATGTGTTGCAGCCACCTTGGTTTGCAGGACCAGATTCTCAAGAGAAAAAGGTGAACTTGAAGAATATGTTGGGGACGTTTATTAAAGAGCAGAGAGGAGTCAACCAGTAGTTGCAGACCTCTATCTCAATCTTAGCCATCGCGGTGAATGGTCATGACACGACGTTGAAGAACATGGAGGTGCATATTGATCAGATTTCCAGCGTCGTGAACACACTTCAGAAGGGAAATTCCCGATCGATACTGAGGTAAACTCACGAGATAAGTGTAATGTGATTACACTGAGGAGTGGGACTTAGGTATGCAGCCTTGAAAATAAGGTAGGACAACCCAGGGCAAACCCTTATTCCAATACATACAACCCTAAATGGAGGCAGCATCCCAATTTTTTATAGATAGGACAAGGCGCAAGCACATCTAATGCCAATTCATATGGAAAGCTAGGAGGACCGCCAGGATTCAGTAATTCCCAACAACAACCTTATGTGTCAAAGAATGTGGAACAACCGCAAGCTCAACCTGCAATACACAATTCATCATTAGAAGCTTTGATGAGATAATACATGGCCAAAAATGAAGCAAACATGGCTAAGAATGACTCCATTTTCCAAGTCAGGTTGCTTCACTACGAAGTTTAGAAATGCAGGTGCGGCAGTTTGCGAATGAGTTGAAATACCGACCTCAAGGGACATTACCAAGCACAATAGAGAATTCTCAAAGAGAAGGGAAAGAACAATGCAAAGAAATCACTTTACATAGCGAGCTCAACTATGAAGGACCAAAGATGGCACAAGAAGTGGAAGAAGTAATTCCCAGTAACACTACAGAAGAGGAGAAGAAAATTGCAGAGAAAGAGAAAAGGAAAGCCAAAGACTATGTGGAAGAGGGAAAAACAAACACCAATGAGGTAGAAGCTAACAACAAGGCTTCTAAAGCAAATGACCTTGAACCAATCTATAGACCACCATCACTATTTCCTCAAAGACTCAAAAAGAAAAACCAAGATACCCACTTTAACAAATTTTTGGACATTCTCAAGCAACTCCACATTAACATTCCGTTAGTGGAGGAACTTGAGCAACTGCCAAATTATGTTAAATTTATCAAGGACATATTGACAAAGAAAATGAGATTAAGGGAATTTAAAACAGTGGCGCTAACAGAGAATTGTAGTGCATTGCTGAAAAGCAAGGTACCACCCAAGTTGAAGGACCCTGGGGGTTTCACAATACCATGCATGATCAGAGAGATAAACGTCGGGAAAGCCTTATGTGATCTAGGGTTCAGCATCAACTTGATGCCTTTATCAGTTTTCAAGCGATTAGGGATAGGTGAGGCTCGTCCGACCACAGTGACCCTACAATTGTCAGACAGGTCAATTGCACGCCCCATTGGAAAAATAGAAGACGTGCTGGTAAGAGTCGACAAGTTTGTATTCCCAGCCAACTTCATAATCTTTGATTGTGAAGCAGACTGAGACATCCCAATAATCCTAGGGCAACCATTTTTAGCAACCGTCATAACTCTGATTGATGTCGAAAAAGGAGAACTCACGATGCAAGTAAATGACCAGGAAATAAAGTTCAATGTACTCAATGCATTAAGATGCCTAGGGAAAATAGAAGAATGTTCAAAGGTCGAGATCGAAGAATAATCGCAATTGTATGAGTTTCAAGAGCAATTAAAAGAGGAAGAAGACTTCAAAAGAGAAGTTGAATTGGCACCATCAGCGAATCTGAAACTTGATGGAAGTACAACAAGCACTATTATTCAACTACCAATGGAAGCTCTTCAATATAAAACTTAAACAAAAGTGGTCAGGACCTGTGATGATTTGACATGGAGTTGTGGATTTACAAGATGGACACGATAGTAATGTCAAGGCCAATGATTAAAAAGTCAAGCTTTATTAGGGAGAAAACCGAAGGAGGAAAGAAGGATCGATCTCCCTGATCAATTTTGAGTAAAAAAAAGAAGAAGAAAAACAAAAGAAAAAAATATATATTAAAAAAAATAAAACATTTTTAAGAGAAACAGTCAACTTTCGAAATTCCAATATGAATGAAGAAGTTAATTTAGAAAAGCTCTGTCTAAGGAGAATCCTGTCAAGGTTGAGGTACTTAAGTTGACTGCTAAGGGAACACCTCTACCTGGGGATTCACCTTGGAGTTTGATGAATCAACTTTGAGTTCAAAAATTGGAATTTCCAAAAAGTTAATTTTGCATTGAGAAAAACTGTGTGAACTTTTTGATGCTCTACTTTTGAGTTTTAGAAAAATATAAGAAGAAAGAGCGGGAGGAAGAAATTGTAGTTGCAATCATGAAAGCAAATTACAATTGCAGTTTTAGGAGAATTCTTTGCCAAGACTTCTAACAACCTTGAGGACAGTAATTGCAACAACAACACATTTTTCTCTGCATAGGGGAGTCTCTCTTTAACCTATCTTTATAGTTTTGTTAATTGTTATGTTTTTGGTTTAAGGTGTAGTTAAGTTCTTTTATGCTTATTTAGTTTATTTGCTTTCATGAACTCTGGAAAAAAAAAAGTCTACACCTCGCACAAGCATGCCATTGAAATCATGTTCCAAAAACAAGTTTGCAAATTGTTTTCTTTGGTGTTTTATTGAAAAGTCCTTGATGATGATACCTAGAGCTTTCTCAACTTTCAAGTGCTTTTACACACAACTTCAAGTTTTCAAGATCATAAAAGTTGATAAATTATTTTTCTTCATAAAACATTCAAACCCAAACTCCCTTTGTGTTTATCCCATCTAATTTACTCAGGAGAGTTTAGCTTTGATGCTTAGCATGCTTACTGACCCAATTATGTACCCCAACTACTATTCTTCTATTTCTTAGTCAATGGGGACATTGACCCAATTAAGTTTTTTTTATTATTAAATTTTTTTTTGGGTGGGGGGGGGAGGGGGGAGGGGGTGAGTTTTGTAATACTGTCGCTGTAATAGTATGTTGTTGTAATAGTATGTTGTTGTAATATTATATTGTTGTAATAGTATGTTGTTGTAACAGTATGTTATTGTAATATTATGTTGTCGTTGTAATAGCTGCTAGGACTACCAAAAAAAGAAAAAAAGGAAAAAAGAAAGGGAAAAAAAGATACTCCTATTGAGTATGCGAAAACGGTCTTCGCAGTGACTGGTGCTCGTAGTCAACTACTTTCACCACAAAGTGTTAGTAAGTTGGAACAAAGGTACAAGTAACAATAAGTCTCTCATAAAAAAAATTTAAAAAAATGAGGCCTAGTAGTAGCTTTACATAAGTTTGGGGGAGAAAAAAAAATGCTTGTAATGTGAGTGAGCTTAGCTTGTTGAACAAAGAAGAACACCCTAGACTCCATGACTATGACTTAGGTAGGATAAGCATAATAGGTGGGTTTGTATAAGAATGTTTTATCTTGAAAAACAAAAGTAAATGTCTTATGTGAGAAAATCTTGGAATTGTGTAAAGTATTAAGAGTTTGAGACCTCTCTTGAAAGACAACATTTTTTTTCAAAACACCATTTGAAATCATTTTGTGTAAAGTATTAAGTGTTTACTTGTGTATGTTGCTATTTGTTTTCTAATTGCTTGAGGACAAGCAATAGCTTAAGTTTGGGGGTGTAATAAGCCTTACAATTAAGGTTTATTTAACTCCCAATTACTTAAAATATTCTTGTTTTGTCTTAAAGTCATTTGGAAATAATTGAAAGTTGCTTAAAAATAAGAAAGAATGAAGAATGAAGGCAATTGGGGTAAGAATCTTACAAACTAAACTTGTGTGCAGGAACTGTGGAAATTGCAAAACCAAAACTGCAAGATGAAGTTGCAATTTTTGAGCAGCAGAAAAATTCAAAAAAGGAAAGAAATCTGCATACAGAAATCTCCTGTTATTGCAAGATTTTGGGTGTTTTTGAGCATGAATTTTAGGAATTATTCAACCCTAATGAAGGCCTATAAAAAGATAGACAATGAGTGAAGAAGAGGATCAATTTTTGGAGGCGTTTTTTTTAGTTATATTCGTGGGTTTCCTCTCATTTTTCCTCTTTGTTTTCTCCAGTTTTTATGTTCCTTTTTTTTACTGAAAGTTGCTGCACTGTTTAGCTCAGTTTTTCCCTCGATTTTGCAGTCCAATTCATGCGAAACTTGGGTTGTTAAGATTCAATCTCTTCCTAGAAATAGTTGAGAGATTGAATCGATTGAAGATAATGAGAACTTGTATGAACAATAGTTGAAATGGTTGATGTGTTGCTCAATTTTTCCGGATTCAATTTCTGTTTTGAATTAGTTGAGTTGTGTTAGTTTCAATCTTTCTTTTGATACACTTATTGGATTCAATTTTAGATTGAAGAAATTCAAATTACCTCCGCTGAAAGTTTAATGATTCATGGGTTTTTGTCCATACTTTGAAATTGAATAAGTTTACTTGTTTCTTCTTCCTTTTATGTATTACAGCAAGCTACTTTATTTCCTTAGTTTTTTTGTTTTTTGGTTGCAAATAAGTTTTTAAGCAATTCTACTTGCATAGATTTTAATTCTAAAATTAGTTGTAGGATTTTTACTTTTAATATGAGCTAAACCTCTTAGGGGGTTCAAGGATGTGAATTCCCTAAGAAGTAATTGCAGCCAAAATTCCAACAAAAATCAAGCCTACAACTCGATTGTTTGCTTGTGTTGAACAAAATTTCGTTGAGATACTAGAGTGATCAACTAAGGTAGAAACTCAAGCTTAGATCTAATACCGACAAGGTTAGTGGAAAGCAGATTTCGCACAAGTGATGGACAAAAGGGCTTAGACATAAGCCAATTCTTTTCCCTAGACATAGGGATTAAAGACTCCAAAACTCATAAAATTGTTGAGCAAAATTACCTAAGATATAGGGACTATAGACATATAAGTCACTCACTTAGTCTCCTAAAACCTAACTTCAAGGTGAATAGGAGTAGCAATTTTGGTTTACAATTGAATGTAGAATAGGTTGGAATTGCAATTTTGGTTTGCAATTACAACTTAGGGCAATGACATTCTTGAGCCCCTCCTTTCCCAAAGAAAATTCTTTTCCAATTTAATTTCTTTTATCGAGTCCATTTAGTTTGCTACTCAATCTTGTAAATTTTTTATTCTGAAATTTAGTTCTACAATCTTTGTCACTTTATTTTTCAATTTTCAATTATGCAAATCAGTTCTGCAATATTTGTCACTTTATCTTGCAATTAGATTCTTCAATTCTTTTGTTTTAAACAAACATACCAAACCCAACCTTGTTTTTGAAATTTATAGTTTCCAAGTTGCATTTCTCCTAACATTTTGCTTTACATAATTTTTGTTACATTGTTTCCTATGAGATCGATACTCAGGAATACTCCTGTTTTAATACTTGCATCAACAGTGTGCACTTGCACTGGGGTTGAACTATTTACTTACTTTTCTTCACCCAAAGTTCACCCAATCAAGTTTTTGACATCGTTGTCAGGGAACGTTGATTTCTACGCTTGTGATTGTTTTGCCTAATTGGAGTCAACCTTTTGAGATTATAAGTGATGCTAGTGATTATGCATTAGGAGTAGTCCTAGGACACCGTAGAGATAAGTTTTTTAGGGCAATTTATTATGCAAGTAGAACTCTTGATAATGCTCAAAAGAATTACACTAGTACTGAAAAATAGATGCTTTCTGTTGTGTTTGTTTTCGATAAATTTAGGCCCTATTTGCTTGATTTGAAGATTATTGTGCACACTGATCATGCTACCATTCATTATTTGTGCAATAAAAAATACTCAAAACCTCGTTTATTTATGTGGATTCTTTTGTTGTAGGAGTTTGATTATGAAATCATGGATAAGAAAGGCTATGGGAAGGTTGTACACATATGTTGCAAGGGATGAGATGATTTTTTTTCAAATTTCATTGATTGAAAATATGTGTTTGCTATGATTCCTTAGTTTAATCCTCAGGCTAATTAGATGGTTGAAATTGGAGTTGTTACTTGTGATTGTTGAGTTAAGCTTTGCTTGTATTGTGTTTTGATTAGGACTAGTAAAAGTTTAAGTGTGGGGGTATTTGATAGCACTCATTTAGTGCTATATTATTGCTCGTTTAACTGCTAGTTTTATGCATAATTGTGAGCTTTTACATTGATGTTCTCTATATTTTAGGAAGCTGAGCAAATGGAGCAGATGTTACGATTTTGAGGAAATAATATTGTATTTGGAGCAAAGAAAGGTGCAATTTGAGGCTAAGGATGGATTTGGAGTCATTTTGGGCAAGTCTTCCTGAGAGGGCAGTGTCTAGATGCTGAAAATAGCGTATAGACGCTAAAGCATAAGTGTCTCATCCGAGGGCAAGCGTTCAGACACTGCAAAAACACAGATGAGTGCATTTCCGTCTGTAGCGTCGAGATGCTACCTGGGAGCGCCTAGAGAAAACATTATCGTTTTGGACAGCATCTTGACGCTATATCGATTTTCAGACTTAAAATTAGCTTCTGTTTTATGGAAAGGGGGAGCCAATTTGGCGAGTTTTACACCCGAATCCACAAATTAAGAAGGTTTAGAGAGGTTCGAGACTGAATCAGAGTGGAATTCTTGAAGATCTGACGTCGAGGCTCATGGAGATAGTAGCAAGAGTGATGGATTGACATGTAGTGGGTTTTTTATTATGTTTCCTCTGTATTACTTTTTTATTCTTGATTAGATTTAGATGGATTTTGGTTGTTTTGCACTAAATTATGCTGTATTTTGATTAGATTGTGGAGTTTAGGGCTTAATCAAGCCATTGGACTATGTACTTGAGTTTAATTGGGGATTTTTGTAGTTAATTAACAAGTTTACTTTAATGCAATTTGTTTAATGCTTTGATTCCCTTGATCAAGGATTTGATGCCCTATTGATTTATGTTGTTGCTTGACAAAGAATGCATAAATTAGAGCTTAAATTGCAAAATGATTGATGTTTGGATACGATAGTGACAAAAGTATCAATTAGGATCTCCGATAAGGTTCGTTAATGCCAATTTTAATTAATTAATAAGACAGACACGTGAATTAGCTAATTAAATTTGAGAATTGGATGAGCTCGACGGAACATTCCTTGATATTTGTACCTTTAGACTCAAGTAAATTTGCCTAATTAATTGCTAGAACCCATTAAAGTCAATGATGGTCCAATAGGCGAGATTAATGTCCTAAACCCGGCCCCGTTAGTTGTGCTCCATTTTTAATTGAACACTTTATCTTGTTAGTTCAATCAATTCTTGTGTTTGATGTCTTTAGCATTTATTTTGCTAAATAAAATTAGATGCAAGTATGAATAATAATTAATTGATTGAACCTATCCAATTCCCTTAGTATTCGATACTCAATATTTACTTACCGTTTTATATTACTTGATCACATGCGCTTGAATGACCACGAATAACAACGCATCAAGATTTAATTGGAAGGAGAAATGGAGAGCAATCTTGCCTCCATCAAACTTCTTGACCAGCAATAATCACACAATGAAGTTGGCCTAGGGTGTTCAAAAACACATCATTAAGGGTCGTAGTTTATCAAAGACGTTTCTTTGCCCATTCATTATTGTTTCTAGTTAGATTTTTTCTTGTTTTGTTTTGTCAGTAGTTTAAGTAGAGAGAGAGAAGATTCCTTAAGGTAGAGCCTTGGTGTCAGTAGCTAAAACTAACGAGTTAGAATTTGCAACGTGTCAAGTAAAGTTGTCATGCTAATCTTCGGCCACGTTTCCTATAATTTGAAAAAATTCAATCATAGGCCAAGGGTTTACAAACGACGGTGCAACTACCATCATTATGTCTCATTAATGAGCTCTTTCCCCACACGCTCACGATCTCCCATGCTCCTCTCTCCCACATTCTTCACCATTCCTTTTTATAAGTAAATAGTTTTGTCGTCTCTTCTGCGAGTGAAAACTCATGAACCAGAGGCTGAGAAAGCGCCGGAGGAAGGTGAAGGACCAAGTGCTAGAATGAAGTAGAAGGGTGAAGTTGGGCAGCCGCGTACTAAAAAGGCAATAGAAGAAGAATCAAAGGGGAAAGGGGAGCCCAGAAACAAAGTGCCAGGCTTGTGACTGACAAGCATTTGCAATGTCGCAAGCGCACGGATCAAGTTTTATAGTGATTCTGAGAAATACGAAGTCGTCCATAGGAATGACGTTTTTAATTCATTTAATTACTACAAATAGTCTCACTTGATTTTATTTAGAGATCAAAATCGAAAGTAGAGCATGAATAGCGAAATTAAACAAAGACTAAATTTAAAGGCTAAGATAAATCGGAGGGAAACATTCCAATGATTTGATTTCATCATTTGGACCATTAACTTAATTAATTAAACACCTAAGATTGACCTAACATTTATTCCATAAGCCTATAAGTCTTTTTCCATGAATGACTCTCCCAAGACCACCCAATTGTTATACAAAGTTTTAAAACCTACATCCCTACTGATTTTTAATAACAAGCAAGGATTTAAGACTCTTCATTAAACAACCTCTAATAAAGCCCTAATCATTCCCATATCTGAACAACCATTGGTCATTCAAATATGATCTAATCTAAATTACTTTTTTCAAGTGTGAATTTAGACCAACATAATATTTAATTCGTTGTCAAGAGATTAAAAGCATCAAGAATAAAATGCATGAATGAAATTCATTCTAATCAATTTAAAAGCGGAACTAATTAAGAAAAATTGGCCTAAAGACTAGATAAATACCTAGAATTAGAAAGTTTATCCACACAAAATCACCAAAACACAATCTAAACGTTGCATTACAACCATAATTAAAAATACAAAAAACAAAGGAAAGAAGAGAAAACTTAAGCGACGTATCGATCCTCCATTTCCATGATGATCTCCATGAATCACGAGCTCCAAATCTTCAATTTACTCGTAGAATCCTCTCCAAAACTCCCCAATTCGATAAGAAATCAAGATTAGGATTCAAAACCTCCAAATTGGCTCCCCCAAAAACGTTTGGAAAAAGATGATATATACCTCATGAATGAATGAGCGTTTCACTTCGCATTGGAAGCAATGGATCGTCTTTAATTTTAGTTAAAATTAAACTAAAAAATAAGATTAAGTAAACTTACTTAGAGAAATATGGAGATATTTCTGGTGGGTCTTTATCTCCTTCTCAAAGTCTTCCTGGCTATGACTCGAACATAGGACCAAAGCTTGTGGGAGCCTCTTGAAAGAAAATCCATAAGGGATTGGAGAGGAAGAGGTTTAGAGAGAATTCTCTAATTCTCTATTGAGGAGATGTGTGTTATGTCTAATGGCTCAACCCAAGGATCCTATTTATAGAGACCAAAGGCAAATCTTTGTCATAATTAAAATATTATATTTTAATATCTAATATATTAAAATTTATCTTATAGTTATTTGAATTTCATTCAAATCTCCTACGATATTTATTTATTTGAATCTTATTCAAATTTTATAAATGTCTTTTTTTAATGTATCTAATATACATTAATTATTTTAATATTTAATGTATCAAATACAATAAATATATTTTCCTCTTTTATATTTAATATATCTAATATATTAAATATTAATTTCAACACTTCAAATTAAATATTAATTTGAACATTTCAAATTTTTCTTTCAACTAAATTGATCTTCTAATTTTACTACCAGCTAGCAAGGGGAGCTTATAATCGAGACCTTATGGACCTACAGATTATAAGCTCCAATAATAAAAAATTAATTAATTAAACTTTTTAATTAATTAATTTTCTTTCATTAACTATAGGTCACTCCACTACAAACCTGAAGTTGCACTATTATGCACTGTAAGACAAGTTGTGTCCATCGATATAACCATTACATGCAAGTCGATCCTTCACGAGTTGTTCGTAATTACAGCTAGGTCAAAAGTTCGTTTTACCCCTATAATTACATCTTGCATCTTAATTACCACTGATGCTCTAATGAACAATTTGTTTATAATCCAACCATAAACAAAGTCCCACCCAGGCCAGTGAGAGGGTAGGGCCCCATTGTCCAAGTCCCGAAATCAGCACTTAAGGGAACTACTCATCTACTTATCCTATATGGGAATGGGTGAATTCCATCTTGTGAGATTATGTTCCCAGCTCCCTACTTGGTCAAGTCTCCAAAATGGTAGGCAGATTGAATCGGCTACAAAAACCACTTTCATCCATGAAAATCAAAGGATAAGCCCTCAAAGGCATGAGTTCACTCGCATGACTCCACATGAACGATTTGGATCAAATTATTTGTAACTATTACAAAGTGGGTCGTATCAATAGTGCTACCAAGATAAGGCCCCCAACCTTATCCATATACTATGACTCTTTATGTTATTTCTTAAACATGATCCTCCCACATGTCAACCACATACTGTTCAATATTACACTAATAACCTTGAATTTTTCATATAATGGATAATATTATATTGCAACTAAAATAATCAAAATTATTATTAATTATGAAATAAATCATTAATTATAAGGCTTTAGAGCAAAAATCCCAACACCTCTATCAATGCAACCTCAAGACATTGTGCCAAAATGCAAGTTTTCATTAAAAGTCAAGGTCAAACGTCAAGACGCCCAAGGTAGCATCGAAACGCTTCAGACAAAAGTCACTAAATTTGCGACGCGTATGTTTTCGAATGACGGAGTGTAAGGTTTGTAGTGTCGAGGCACTTGGGATAGCATCTCAATGCTACCCTATTTGGTTGAATGGCTTGTTGGTTGCTAAATGGAGTGTTTCGACACTCCAAAAGCTCCTCAACGCTCTTCACTTGGTTCATTTGCCTTGAACTCCTCTTCTTCAATTGGACCATCAAATTAAGGTTCATTCACCCCAAATTCATCATAAATCTTCCCAGCACTCTAGTTTTGCTCTGATTACTCAAAATCTACAAATTAAATACAAATAAACATCAAATCATACTTTTGAGCCACAAAACTAGCATAATGTAGGTCCTAAAGATAGCACAACTTATGTGCTATTAACGAGCATAATGCAGTGTTTGGGGAGATCCAACAGGAAATAGCAGATGCAGCTGGCAGTAATCAAGCATTGGTAGCAGACGATCAGATGTGCCAGCAGCCTTAGCTTTTAGCAGGAAGCAGTTCCGACTGTCGAAGCAGATGAAGAGAGAATATTGGAAGAAGAAAAAGATGAGCAAGAAGAACAACATGCCAGCAGAGATTGACTTAAACAAAGAGGTACAAGATGCACCTGAACAAGAATACAAGTAAAGTGAGGCTGATGAGAGCTTGGCATAAAAAGAGGACGAAGTGGTTGAGGCAATAGATGGTCTCAATCTAAAAGCAAGGACTGGAGAAAAAAAGGTGCCAGAAGCAAAAGGTGCAATTTTTGTAGATTTAGACGATGAGGTGATTTCTAAGTGCCATAAGAGAAGAATGAAAATAAAGGAGGTGAGGGATGCTGAAGCAGACTCAGTTCGAAAGGCGCCACATAAGAAAAAGGTGACTGCTAAGCACAACATGCTAGAAAAAGAGAAATTAAGGAAGAGGAAAAGATGCACTGAGGAAGACATGGTAGCGTAGGCCAAAGATGTAGAAAAAGGGGAAGGCCAAAGATGTAGAGGTAGAGGCCAGACAATCTGACTAAGGAGAGTTCCTAACGAAAAAAATATTCTTCCTAACCCCGTCACCGCTTCCGCCATTCGTAGCAAACACCATCCAAGAGCGCTAGGATATGTTATGCCAGTCGCATTAGTTTATCTTGCCTAACCTAGTGAGGAACTTCTATGTGGAAGAATTCAATGCAGAGATTGATGAAGTAATGGTCAGGAGGACAACAATGGCCTTTAATGACGCAGCCATCAACAGATTATTGGAGATGTCAAACTTAAGAGAGGTGTCAATGCAATGATGCAAGCCCAATCAGGAGAAGACTTAGCTATAACGCTAGCGACGGTCACATTTCCTAATGCATGATGGGAGGTGATGCACATTGGCCTCCACTTGCTTAGGCCTATATTTCTGAATGAAGATGCGACAATGTGGATGTACATGATCAAGAACAAAATCATGCCTACAACACATAACCATACTCTAACAAACTAGCGCGTCATTTTATGCCACTGCACATGTAAGGCATTAGGATCAACCTGGGACGCATCATTGTAGAAGAAATTCAAGCTATGGTGATTAAGACAACATGGACGATATTCTTCCTTTGGTTGATGGAAACAGTTAACGTTGTGATGCGAGTTGCAGAGACTCGTCAAAATTAAATCACCGATCCTAGTTAAATTTGTAGATCTAGTGGACAAGGTCGATCATAGGGAACCGATTATTAATTTCTCTTAATTGAATTTCTTTTAAACCATAAGAGGGGGATTGTAAGAAAGAACGTAAAATAAAATTCACAAAAGGAAATATAAGCAAAGGAAAAAAAATAACGATCTTACAAAGCACCAATTCAAAGTCAATCGAGTTCACAATGTCACTAAAAACTAACGTAAATTTCAATTTCACAATTAAACATCTAATTGACTTAACTGGAAAAGAATGAAAAGCACTCTCTAAAGTCCCCAATGTAATTAATCCTACAAAGCATCCAAATTAACACTAAATTAATTAATCAGTTAGGAACAATAGCATTCCATACCAATTAACTAATCACATTATGCTCTAGGGATTGATCAAGACGTTCTAATTATACTGGATAGATGAATTTAATTAAAAAGCTCTTTTAATTCTAAGGCCTATCATGCAAGCTATGAAATTGAGGAAAAGCTGCTAAATCACACACACGAGTCAGCCTATTTGTTACTGAAATTAAGCATGCGTTCAAGACAATTGCAAAGCACAAACAACATACATTGTGGATATGAACATACAAGCTCCGATTAAGGCGCCAGTTTAATCTACAAGCATGCTCATAATCAAACAAGAATTAAAAGATATTTAGCTACTGAAATAGATAAAAATTAATAACCAAATCTCAAAACATTACAATGCAAAACCTGATAAACCTCCGAATTGGTGTCGAGAGTCTAGCCAGACATTCAAATGATTAAGCTCGACCCCATGGTTTGATCAAAAACTCCTAATCTAAGCCTAAAAGACTAAAAACAATAAAGAGAGGAAGAAAACGATCTGAAAGAGCTTGCGAAACTTCAAGTCAATTGACCTAAAACAAAAAAAAAAACAAAAAAAAAAAAAAACTATTTATAGTAATCTGGGTGCGTCAAGATACTACCAGTGTTAAGGGGCTCATTCCGACAATATCAAGCGACGTCGAGACGCTGGCTTGCAATAGCTTCAAGATTCTACCCTGTTCTTTCCCATTTTTTCTTTGCAACAACCTCTTAACACTTCTTCTAGTGTTGAGGCACTGCACCCCGAGACCAAATAGCTTGACTTTGATGTCCTCCATGCCTCGATTATTCGATAATTCTCAATTAGCTTTAAATTGATCTCGATTTGCCAAAAATGCTCCAAAACACTCCATTTGCTCTATTTCTTGTAAATTAACCAACTAAGCCCATAAATTCCTTGGAGCTAGCATAAAATTAACAAGATAAAATAGCATTTTTATAGTACTATCAAATTACCTCCAACCTAAATCTTGCTAGTCCTCGAGCAAGGCACAATTAAAACAACAAATTGGATCATTGGTTGTAAGCATACGACTTGAATCTCAGTGCTCAAAATAACAAATCATTTGCAAAAGAGAATATGCTCATGGGCATCAATGAGATATTCAAAACTTTTTCCTATCATTCCATGCGTGTGTGTGTGCACCTCCCTAATATAGCCTTTACAAGTACAGGGTAGGTTTATAAATACCTCAATCCATCTTCCCCCTACACTGCCCTAAAAACTAGCTATTAAACTTTAGAACAATCAAGAAAGTACCGTTTTACTAGGCTCCTGAAAAACAACTATGGGGTACCTCAAATATTGCATTATTTTGACTCAAGGGCACTAGCTTTCATACTACTGTTGCAGGGACCCTTATCCAGAGCATTTGCTCAATGAGTAACCTAACTGAACACAACAGAGGCAACTCTTTTTACCTTTGATCTCTTTTGCTCACTACAAGTTTATTTTCTTTTATTTTCTTCTCTTTTTCTTGAGCTCATTTTTTTTTCTTTTCTCTTCTTTCTCTTGCAAGCAAATAAACATTCTTTTTCTTTTTAAGTAAGACATTATAGACTATCAGGAAAAAATCAGCTCTCCACCTAGTCCTTATGCCTATTGGGGTGACAATAAATATATGGACCTTATAATTCTACCCTAAGCCTTCAAGACTAGAAAAGGTAGGCTAAGTGCTCAAAATTTTTGCAAGAAAGTCAAGAGGAAATTTTCAAATAGTGCTCAAATTAGGGCAACATTCACAACTTCAACCAATGCAAATAAAATGGTATAGAAAGCATCTCATCAATTGTCCTAATTATGAAGAATTCAACTAAATCATCCAACAGTTCATGCTCAAAATTTCATTAGTCCGACGCACATATGCTCAAGAATCAACAACATGCTCAACAACAACATAAACTCCACCCTAACCTAAAGCGATACATTGTCCTCAGCATATAACCAAGTAAAAGTGCCAAGGACAAATAAAAGGGGAACATAAAAACTCCCTTAATGATGTTCACACATAGGTGGTGGTGAAATCCCCTCCAAAGATCTTCTTTTCCTTTAGGTTAGCCTCCCTACAAAGCTAAAGAAAAAGCTAAGCAACCAAAAACAAAAGATAGAAAGCAATAAATTTGACAGTTGGGTACCTCCAAGAAACGCAAATTTTTATAGTCGGTTGCTCGACTCCTTCTTCATGGAATCTATGTAACCTACTAAGCCTAGTAGGCTCTCCCACATTTCACAAGCATCAGAAACAATATTATTTTTGGTATTTTTGGTTTAAAAAAAGAAGGTGAAAGATCTAAAAACAAAGACTTACACTCAAACACTGACTTGTGAGAATAAGGAAAAGAAAAACTATCACAAACAAGAGACAACTCAAGGGATAAAACAGACGCATGCTTTTCAACCTCCAACTCTATCACCTGATTCTTCTCTTCGCATTCGAGCTCAACTTCCATCATTTTCTCACATAACTGACCTTGGATGGCGGAAAATTCTTGAACTCACCATCACTGTCCGTGTACATCGTCACTTCAGCCACATTGGTCTAAAAAATTATTGCTCTTGTAGACTCTTCAATCTTCTCATTGAATCAGCCAACTTGGTAATTTGGTTACCCAAGCATTACATCTCAGCTCTAGCCTCCTGCAAAATTGAAGAGTGTTATTAGCAAGTTCTCGAACTATATCTTCCAAAGACATACCTGGGCTAGAAGTCTGAGGGTATTGGCTTTCCTACTCTTCTTGGTTTCCATAGCCAAAGCTAGATTGATCTCTCCATTCAGAACTGTAGTGATCATAATAAGGCTCATAGTCCTCTTGATAATGGCCAGGAAATCCTTCCATGGCCTAGCTGTCTTGAATGAAACCTCTTTGCAACTGAGGGCATGCTTATGTAGGTTGTCCTTGAATGAACAAATACTACATGCCTCAACTGTTTGCAATCACCCTACAATCAATTGAAGAACCACAAAGGTTAAATCATAAAATTGAGTTTTCAGCTCATTTACCTCTTCATCTTGTAGAACAACTTCACCAGTTAGTGACCAAAATTGTTGAGAATTCTCTGCCATTAAAGAACATGTATTTATTCAAATACACAAAAGGAAAATATGTTTTTTTTATATTTAAATAAGAAATCCAACATAGACAAATCAATTAAATGGTCTCCTAACAATGGCACCAAATTTTGATGCAAGCTGTTGAGACTCGTCAAAATTAAAATTATCGATCCTAGCTAAATTTGTAGATCTAGTGAACCAGGTCTATCACAGGAAACCGATTATTAATTTCTCTTAATTTAATTTCTTTTAAACTATAATAGTGGGGTTGTAAGAAAGAACGTAAAATAAAATGCATAGAAAGAAATAAAAGCAAAGGAAAAAAATAATGATCTTACCAAGTACCAATCCAGAGTCAATCGGGTTCACAATGTAATGTTGATCACTGAAAACTAACGTAAATCTGAATTTCGCAATTAAACACCTAATCGACGTAACCGAAAAAGCTAAAAAAGTCCCCTAAGGTCTCTTAATGTAATTAATTTGACAAAGCATCCAAATTAACTCTAAATTAATTAATTACTTGGGTACAATAGCATTCCATACGAATTAACTAATTGCATTACGCTCTAGGGATTGATTAGGACGTTGTAATTAAACTGAATAACCGAATTTAATTAAAACGCTCTCTTAATTCTAAGGCCTATCGTGCAAGCTTTGAAATTGAGGAAAAGCTTCTAAACCACACACTCGAGCCAACCTATTTGCTATTGAAATTAAGCATGCGTTCAAGATAATTATGGATCACAAACAACATACATAGTAGATCTGAACATATGAGTTGTGATTAAGGCGTCAATTTAATCTACAAGCATGCTAATAATCAAACAAGAATTAAAAGATATTTATCTACTGAAATTGATAAAAATTAATAACCAAAACTCACAACATTACAATGCAAAACCCAACAATCCTTCGAATTGGAGTCAAGAGTCTAGCTAGACATCGAAACGGAGAAGCCCGGCCCCATGGTTCAATAAAAAACTCCTAATCTAAGTCTAAAAGCCTAAAAACTGTAAAGAAAGGAAGAAAACAGTCTAAATGAGCTGAGAAACTCCAAGACGAATTAACCTAAAACAAATAAAAACTATTTATAGCAATCGTGGTAGCATCGAGATGCTACCAGCGTTGAGGAGATTTTTTATGTAGCGTTGAGTGGTGTTGAGATGCTGGCTTGCGATAGCGTAGAGACGCTAGGAGTAGCATCTTGACACTACCCTGCTCTCGTCCATTTTGTCTCTGCATAAGTGTCTTGACACTTCTTCTACCATTGAAATGCTGCACCCTAGGACAAACAACTTGATTTTTACTTCCTTTGACTTCCTCCATGCCTCAGTTGTTCGATTAACGCACAATTAGTTCCAAATTAATCCTGGTTTTCCAAAAAGGATCCAAAATACTCCATTTGTTCGATTTCTTGTAAATTAACCAATTAAGCCCATAAATTCCTTGGAACTATCATAAAATTAACAAGATAAAATAGCACTTTTACAGTGTTATCACACTATTTCAAAAGTGCAGGGATAATGAGCCTCAGTAGCCAGTAAAGGGCGCATTTGACTTGAACCTAATCACACGCGGTGGAATAAACAAGGAAGAGAAGTTTAAGAAGTCAAAGAAGTCTGTTCCATATAAAGGTTGGTCATCGCGCAAGCGCACGCCCAAGCGCCGTCCAAAACCGCGCTGATCACCACTGTAGTCTCTTATTCATACTCTCCCTAAATCTCAACGTCCAAAAGAAGAAGTCACCTTCAACCTGCCATCCTCAAGTGTTCAAAGAAGAAATCCTTCCCCACCGCATGATCTTCCTCCGTATTTTGAAAATCCAACTACTCCTACTCCTACTCAACCTCCAACTAATCAAATATCAGTTTAACAACAACAACTGCAGCAACAGTAATAGATACAAGTGCCACCAATTCCAGCCCAGCACACTGGGCCACAAAATCATCAGCATCTGTTAGAGGGGGCAATAAATGTAGATGAATTCATGACGGAGATGCACCATATGCTCCAGCCCATAGTGCGAACTCTTGTTGCGAGCAAAAATTCATGACGGCGAAATGGCATGTTTTTATCATTTCTTGCACTAATGAGCTTCATGATTTGGCTCGCTGCCACTACTACCTACATAACTCCTAGAGTCACTTTTACCTGCAACCGTTAGGAGAATTTCTAACACGGTGGACCCCTCTAAGTCGTAGTCGGATGCTAATAATCAATAGTTGCAATGATCTTTCATTTCTTTCTTTGTTGCATTCATTTACTACCTGCCTTGTAATTTTTCTTCTCTATTTTTCAATCGCTCATGCCTGTAATTGTTTGTCAATGCAGTTAAATTAAATCAAAACATGATGTTTTATGATGCATCACTTTTTGTCTTGAATGTTTTGCATGCCCGTGTAATTTATACTTTACAAGTTTGTTCGTTACTTACAAGTTTTTCAATGTTGTGCTAGTGTTAATATCAAGTTCGTGTTTCCCCGCGTCTGCTTTATATAAACTCGTGATGATCATAAGCGCTATGACTTGCCAAATTTTATAGGAACAAATCTTTATTATTTTAATTTTGAAAAATTGATATCTAATATCACTCTAATTGTATAGTAGAACACAAAAAAAAAATATGTAGATAAAAAACAACCAGCATAAACACAGACTTCATAATACCATGTTAAACAACTTTGCACCCTAAACACAGACTTCATAAACCCAGACTAAACAACTCTGCACCCTAAACACATACTTCTTTAACCTAGACTAAATAACTCAGCACCCCAAACACAGATTATTTAACTCTACATACTAAATAACTACATAGGTTTAATAACTCCATTCAGTGCCCCAAATACCCCTATAAAGAAAAATGTCAAATGTGAGTGGAGATAAGCTCAACATGTTCTCAATTATTTGAAGGATAATCTATGTAATGCACCTTTGCTTTCCTTGCCTAGTTGTCAACTAACATTTGAAATTGAGTGTGATGCTAGTGGAATAGGGATTGGAGTTATTTTAATGTAGGACAAAGGTCGTTGATGTACTTTAGTGAGAAGCTGAATGGAGCAACCTTGAGGTATCACACATATGACAAGGAGCTTTATGCCTTGGTGAGAGCACTACATGTGGCCAAAATAATTTGTTATTCACACTAACCATTAGATCTTGTATAATTTGAATGGCCAAAACAAGCTAAATAGAAGACATGCTAAATGGTTAGAATTTATCAAAACATTTCACTATGTGATAAGATACAAGAAAGGAAAACAAAATGTTGTAGTCGATTCACTATATATGATGTACGTTTTTCTAAAATCACTTCACACTAAATTACTTGCCTTTGCACACATTAAAACCTTGTATTTACATGATGCTTATTTTGCATCTATTGTTGAATCTCTCGTGCAAAAATGGGTGGTTCCTTATATGATGTTTCATCTGTTCCTATTTAAAAAGAATAAGCTTTGCATCCCCACTTATTCTATTTGTGAGTTATAAGTTAAAGAAGCACTAATGGGGGAGATCTAATTAGATATTTTGGGATAGATAAGACATATGACATGTTATATGAACACTTCTATTGGCCTAGAATGAGGCATGATATGCATAAGGCGTGTGAGAGATGTATATCATGTAAGGAAGCTAAATCTAGGTCAAAACCATATGGACTTTATTTTGCTTTGCTAACTCCTAGCAGACCGTGGGAGATATTTCAATGGATTGTGTGCTTGGTTTGCCTTAAACTAAAAAAAGGAGGAATACCATTTTTGTCGTAGTTGATAGGTTTAACAAAATGGTACATTTCATTGCATATAATAAAGCTAGTGTGATGCTAGACATATGGTAATGCGAGCTGTCGAGACTTGTCAAAATTAAAATTTATTTACCAATCCTAGCTAAATTTGTAGATCTAGTGGATTAGGTCGATCCCAGGGAACCGATTATTAATTTCTCTTAGTTGAATTTCTTATAAACCGAAATGGGGAGGTTTGACATAAAGCGGTAAAATAATTGAAACAAAAGCAAAGAAAATAAACGATCTTACCACAGGCACCAACTCAGAGTATGTTGGGTTTTATTGCAATGCTAATCACTGAAAACTCATGTTAGGCTCAATTTCATAATTAATCATCTAATCAACTTAACTGGGACAGTCGGAAAAGCCCCCTAAGATCCCCTAAGGTCCCCTAATTAAATTAATTCAACCTAGCATCAAATTAATTCTAAACCAACCAACTAGCCGTGATGCTAACCGATTAATTGCATTACACTCTACGGATTAATTCAAACTGATTAACTAGATGGCCAGCCGAATTTAACTAACACGCTCTCTTAATTCTAAGGCCTATCATGCAAACTATGAAACTGAGTAATAGCCCCAAAAACGCAAATACAAGCCAGTTTATTTCCTACTCAAATTAAGCATGCATTCTTGACAATTACGAATCTCAAACAACATGCATAGCAGAATGAACATACATGTTGTGATCAAGGCATCAATTTAATCTACAAGCATGCTCATAATTAAAACGAGAAACAAGAGATAATTAGCTACTGAAATTAAGTGCAATTAACATTAAATCCTCACAACATTACAAGTAAGGCCTGACAAACCTCCAAATTGACATAGATAGTCTAGTCGGCCACCGAAATAGCAAAGCCCGAACCATGGCTTGAACAAATCTCCTAAAACTAAGCCTAAACTACTAAAAACAGTAAAGAGGTGCTCAAAATGTCCAAAAGCGACTGTCTAAAACCAAGCACAAAATTACCTAGTGAGAAAATTTCCTTCTATATCAAATGCGGTACATCAAGATGCTAGGAGTAGCGTCGAGACGCTACCAGTGTTGAGGTAGCCTCCCCGCAGTGTCGAGCTAATATTCTCGACGCTCCTTCCCGATAGTATCGGGACACTGTAAGTAGTGTCTCAACGTTGCCCAGCATCTCGCCCATTCTGCCTTTTTCCAGCATTTTGACGTCATTTGTAGGGTTGAGACACTACTCTCTCGGTCCAAAAGCTAGATTTTCACTTCTTCTTACTTCGGTTGTTCAATTTGAAGCTCAATTAGCTCCATTTTGCTTCTTCTTTCTAACTATCAATAATTAACAACCCCCAACCTAAATCTTGCTAATCCTTAAGCAACGCACAATTAAAACAATCAATAGAATCATTAGTTGCAAACATGTGACTCGAATCTCAATGCTCAAAATAACAAATCATTTGCAAAAGAGAGCATGCTCATGCACAATCCATCAATAATATATTTAAAACTTTTTCCTATCATTCCCTGCGTGTGTGTGTGAAACCTCCCTAATATAGTATTTATAAGCATAGAGTAGGTTTATAAAGCCCTCAACCCATCTTTCCCTACATTGGCCCTAAGAACTAGCTATCAGGCTAATAATCAAGAACGTAATGTTTCACTTAGGTGCTTGAAAAACAACTACAGGGTATCCCTAAACTTGCATTATTTTAACTCAAGGGCACTAGCTTTTACACTACTGTTGCAGGGACCCTTACCCAAAACAATCACTTAATGAGTGACCTAACTGATCACAACAGAGGCAACTTTTTTTACCCCTGCTCAGTTTTGCTCACTACAAGTTTCTCTTATTTTTCTTTTCTTTTTTTCTTGAGCTCAAATTTTTTTTCTTCCTTTTTTTTTCTTTCTTTTGTAGGCAAATAAACATTGTTTCTCCAAGTAAGACATTACAGACAATCATGCAAAAAACCATCTCTCCACCTAATCTAAACTACCCTTTCTCAAGTGTAAATTCATATCAACAAATCAAATAATATGTGATCAAGAGATTATAGGCACTAACAACATACAAGCATGAATTTAACAAAAGACGATAAATCATGTTTAATTATCTAAATTGTACAGTCCAATGACTACATCTATCCCTAAAACAAACAAATCTAGCCACTTATGTTCACTATTTCAACCGTTAAACTTTATTTAAAAAACATAATGAAACTATAGAGTAAAGGAAAAAGAAAAGAACTATGGTCACATGTCAATCTCCATCCTCGTTGTGATGTCCACTAACCCGAGTCTTGAAAATCCTTCCCCTTGCTCCGATAAGTCCCTTCTCACGTCCCTCACGGTGTATTTTTGAAATAGGTCTTAATATCCCAAAGTTGTCTCCTAATCTGTAGGCCAAATGTTGAATTTATCGTACTTGAAGCAGCGTCAAGATGCTAGAAGGTAGTGTCAAAACATTGTACCTTATCGCACGTTGTAAATAAGGAAAAGTGGTTATGGTAGTGTCGAGATGCTACAAATGGAACATCACCAATCTGAGCCAGTAAGTGTATTTTGAAGAAAGAGGATTTGAGACACTCGAGTTCGTAGCGTCTCGACACTACATATGGCATCGAGACGCTTGCTGTACATGTTTAATAGCTTGACTTCAATATTTTTTGACATCTCAACGTTGCCAACTCAGGATTCCCAACATGGTTTCAATTTTCTCTTCACTTGGTAAATTTATGCCAAATAGGGTCCTTTTCACCATAATAATTCCAAAAACTCCAGTTTTGCTCTACCAAATAAACAAATAAATATGTGAAAGTCACTGATAAAACCATAAAAACTAGCAATAATTAAGGCTTAAGAATAGCACGTTTTGGGTGTTATCAATCATGTGAAATTTCTAAGTCATTTTTGGCAAACGCTTTAGGAGAAGCTTGGTATTAAATTAGTTTACTCTACTACATATTATCCCCAAACTGATAGACAAACTAAAGTAGTTAATAGGACAATAGTGACTATGTTTAGGGCTATAATAGATAGAAACACCAAACATTCTAGGATTGTCTACCATTCATCGGGTATATAATAGGATTGTCTATAGTGTCACGAAATGTACTCTGATCAGGTGAACTTTAAAAGTAAGTAAATACGCTCAACCCCAGTGCAAGTGCACACTCCGATGCAAATATTAAAATAGGAGTATTCTTGAGTATCGATCCCTCAGGGAACGGTGTAACAAAAATTATTGCAAAGCAAAATGTAAGAAGGATTGCAACTTGGAAACTAAAATTGCAAAAAGAAGGTTGAGATTGTGTGTTGGTAAAAAGAAAATAATTTCATAATCTAATTGCAAGTTAAAGTGGCGAAAATTGCAGAACTGGATTGCAGAATCGAAAATAGAAAAATAAAGAGATAAAGATTGTAGAATTGAATTGCATAATCTAAAATTTGCAATATTGAATAGCAAACTAGATAGACTTGGTAAATAAAATCGCAAAAGAAATTTTAGATGAAGGAGGGGCTTAAGAATGTCATTGCCCTAAGTTGTAATTGTAAACCAAAATTGCAATTCCAACCTGTTCTACATTCAATTGTAAACCAAAGTTGCTACTCTTATTTGCCTTGAAATTAGGTTTTAGGAGACTAAGTGAGTAACTTATATGTCTATAGTCCCTCTATCTTAGGTAATTTTGCTCAACAATTTTATGGATTTTAGAGTCTTTAACCCCTATGTCTAGGGCAAAGAATTGGCTTATGTCTAACCTCTTTTCTTCATCACTTGTGCAAAATCTGCTTATCACTTAGCCCTTTGATATTAGATCTAAGCTTGAGTTGTTACCCTAGTTGATCAATCTAGGATCTCAATGGAATTTTGTTCAACACAAGCAAACAATTGAGATGTAGGCTTGGTTTTTGTTGTAATTTTGGCTACAATTACTTCTTAGGGAACTCACATCCTTAAACCCCCTAAAAAGTTTAGCTCATATTAAAAGTAAAAATCCTACAACAAATTTTAGAATTGAACATCATGCTAATGGGCTTACTTACAAACCTAATTGCAACCAAAATTTAAAAGAATTAAAGAAGGCTTGCCATCAAAATTTGGATTGAAAAATGGAAACAAACAAGCAGTAGCTACTGCTTACTTTATTCTTGAATAAACCCCACTAAATAAACAACTTCAGAGGAATAAATTGTTTAAGTTAAAAGCTGAAATAAAACGAAACAAAACTTAGAAAAATACTCATGGTTATTAAAATCTTTAGCACAATTGAATCAAATCTTCAATCTCAAAACAAGGAATTTAGCAACAATACAAACGATGATTGGCAAGAATTAAACTACTACAACTTACTCAATTAAACAGAATTTAAACCCAACAAAAATAGAGGAATACATCACTGATTTTTAGAAATCCTTTCCTCCTCCGCAATCAATTCAACTATCCCTCTTTCTAGGAAGAGAGTGAATCATTACAATCCAAGTTTTTCGCTTGAATCGGACTGGAAAAATTGAAGGAAAACAGAAGATAACTTGCAGTAGCTCTTGGTAAACAATGGAAAAAAAAACTGAAAAATAAAGGAATACAAAACTGCAGAAAAACAGAGAGAAAAATGAGCGAAAACCCACGAAATTGCGTAAAAAAACCCATCCTTTTTTTCACTCATCTTCTCTCTTATTGTAGGCTGTCATTAGGGTTGAATAATGCCCAAATTTCATGCTCAAAATTCTCCAAATCATGCAAGAATTGATGATTTTCGGATATGGGTAAATGCAGATTTTTTTTCCTTTTTTGAATTTTTCTGCTGCTCCAGAGAATTGCAACTTCATCTTGCAATTTCGGTTTTGCAATTTCCACAATTCCTTCCAATGCAATTGCAACTTCATCTTGCAATTTCGGTTCTACAATTTCCACAATTCCTGCACACAAGTTTAGTTTTTAAGATTCTCACCCCAATTGCCTTCATTCTTCTTTCTTTCTTATTTTTAAGCAACTTTCAACTATTTCCAAATGATCTTGAGACAAAACAAGAATATTTTAAGTAATTGGGAGTTAAATAAGCCTTAATATAAGGCTTATCATACTTCATTTTAGATTGTTTATGGGTTTAATCCTTTGTCACCTCATGATTGTTACCTTTTCCTTCTAATGATGTTGTGAATCTTCAAGTTGACCAAAAAGTGACTGCCATTTGAGAGCTACATAAATAAAGAAGTGATTCTCATACCAACAAGAGGATAGAGAAGCAAAATACCAAGGTTATAGTGAAAATCAATCTACACCAAAAACATATGATATCCAATAAGGGAGATTAGGTTTGGGTCCACCTTCGAAAGGAATGATTCTCACACCAACGAGATTCCAAGTTAAACCCAAGGAGACATGGACCTTTCCAAGTGTTGAAGAAAGTCAATAACAATGCCTACCAAATTGACCTACAGGGTAATTATGGTTTGAGTGCTACATTTAATATTTCTCACTTGACTCCTTTTGATGCATGTGAAGATTTTGAATCAAGGACGAATCTATCAAAAGGGGGAGAAGATGATATGAGCTAGGATGTCCTCACTTTGCCTCTGGGACCATCACGTGTTCAAGGGCATAACAACCACAATGGCTTTCGATTCCTATATACAAACAACGGTGAACTCAATGTTGGGATTTATGCCCTAAAGCCTCGTAATTAATGATTTATTTAATAATTAGTAATTATTTTAAATATTTTATTTGCAATACAACATTATCCATTATATGAAAAATCTAAGGTTATTAATGTAATCTTGAACAGTATGTGGTTGGCATACGAGAGGATCATGTTCAAAAAATAACCTAAAGGGTCATAGTATATGGATAAGGTTTGGTGCCTTTACATGGTAACACTATTGATACGACCCACTTTGTAATAGTTACAAATGATTTGATCCAAATCGTTCATGTGGAGACATGTTAGTGGGGGTATCTTATATAGTGAGTCTATATAAGACTAGACCACAAAATATTTAATCTCTCTTTATAAATCCATTAATTGACGAGATTAATATTTCACCAGGATGATCATATACAACAAGATCTTAATCCTGAGTGAGTTATGAACTCCTACCTGTGAGGACTTGTCTTTTGATTTGCATGGGTGGGAGTGGCTTTTGTAGCCGATTCAATAAGCCTATCATTTTGGGGACTTGACCAAATAGGGAGCTAGGAACATAATCTCACAAGATGAAATTCACTCCTTCCAATGTAGGACAAGTAGATGAGTAGTTCCCTTAAGTCCTGATTTTGGGACTTAAACAATGGGGCCTCACCCTCTCACTTGCCCGAGAGGCCCAAGAGGGACTTAGTTTATGGTTGGATCATAAACAAATTGTTCATTACCTGATCAGTGGTACTTAAGGTGCAAGATGTAATTACAGGGGTAAAACAAACTTTTGACCCAACTGTAATTAAGAACAACTCGTGAATGATCGACTTGCATGTAATGATTATATCCATGGGCACAACTTGTCCTGCAGTTCATAAGAGTGCAACTCCAGGTCTATATTGAAGTGACCCTGGAGTTAATGAATGAAAATTGATTAATTAGAGTTTTATTAATTAATTTTGTATCGTTAGAGCTTATAATTTGTAGATCCAAAAGGTCCCCTTGCTAGCTCACAGTAATACTAGAAGATCAATTTAGTTGAAAGAAAAATTTGAAATGTTTAAATTAATATTTAATTTGAAGTGTTGAAATTAATATTTAATATATTTGATATACTGAATATAAAAGAGGAAAATATATTTATTGTATTTGATACATTAAATATTAAAATAATTAATGTATATTAGATACATTAAATAAAATAAATTTATAAAAGTTGAATAATATTCAAATAAACAAATATCGTTGGAGATTTGAATGAGATTCAAATAAGTATAAAATTTATTTTAATATATTAGATATTAAAATATAATATTTTAATTTTGGCAAAGATTTTTAAGGTATGTATTTTAATTATGGAAAATATATTTATAAAAGTTGAATAAGATTCAAATATAGAAATAAATATAGTATGAGAATTTAAAAGATTTGAATAAGATTCAAATAGATTAAATATATGTATTTTATTATATTACATATTCAAATATATATTATTTAATTATGGAAAAGATTTGCCCCAAATCTCTATAAATAGGACATCTTGGTTGGGCCTCTATAATACACATCTCTCAATAGAGACTTAGATAATTCTCTCTAGACATTTTCCTTTCCAATTGCTTGTGAATTTTCTTTCAAGAGGCTTCCACAAGCCTTGGTCATGTGTTCGAGCCATAGCCAAGAAGACTTTGTAGAGGAGATAAAGACCCACCGGAAAATATCTGTATGATAATCTAAGGTATGTTTGCTTCACCTTAATTTTGTGTTTAATTCTAAATAAAATCAAAGTCGATTCCAACGCTTCCGCTATGGGTTTAGTTCGATTATTCACTTTAGGAAGGTCAAGAAAGGGAAAATGAGCAAATACTCTATACATTGTGTCAGATGATGCTACAAGAAGAAAATAAATATTTATGTTAGAAAATTTACTAATGTAAAATTGCTAGCCAGGTTTAATTTAGGTGTTTATGTTTGGGTAATTGTTATGTCTCTAACTAGGTTTGTTAGTCTGTTATTTATTTTGAGTTATTTGGAAAATTATGTTAGGGATAGATTGGTCTTTTAGCTAATTAGCTAAACAAACTAGGTATATATCATGATGGGAACTTTGTACAAATGGATCAGTTAGTTTTTGGAATGAAATTTTCTACTTTATTTTTATTGAGCCTCATCATCTCTTTGCACTTCTTGAATCCAGGGTCGTTGCATGCTTAAGCATTGAAGTAGGTCTGATCAACTTGCTTGTGGGGTATTCAAACCTTGAGCGAGGCACTAATTCTTCTTATCTTTTTGTCTTCGATATCTAATCCATTCTTTGGGATTGAAATCAAATTGATTTTGGGGCTTTAGTATTTGATAATTATGAGTTCACATAACCAAAGAGGTCTTAAGTTCAAACGACTAGGGTTTTCATATCAAAAGTGGTGAACACTCATGCTGATAATGTGTTATGAAATAATAACAACAAGAACAACACAATGAAGAGATAAAGAGAGTAATTGTATGCTCAATTGTTGTGAGTTTCCAAGGCTTCATCAACCATTATTTATAATGTTATAGTGGTGTAGGTTACAAGCTCAAATGGCTAAAATTATGAGGGTGAGAAAGTCTAATGGCTAAACTTAAGGGAGAGATACTCATCAGGGAGAATGACTATAATGAGGGAGTGAATGAGTCAAATTGGAAAAGTATGGGGTGTGGATATCTGATATATCATATTGATAACATGAACCAATTTTGGATAGAATAATATTTATCTTGAATTAAAATTTGGGCATATTCCAAATTTGATCCTGAATAAAAAAAAATGCATTTTGAATTTGAACCATCTAGATTTTATCTCAAATCAAAAAAAATTGGGATATACAATCATAATCCAATCCTAAATCAAATTTGAGTGAAATTCAAATTCAAAAGGTTGTCTCAAATTCATATCAAAACTAGGTATAGTTGGATATTACTCGAAATTCAATTGAAATTCAAATCAAAGTTTGTTGCTAAACAAGAAAATCAAAATTTTGACCAAAATTCATATTTTGATTCATTGGCATAAAAAGTGTGTCAAATAAACATTAAAATTTTGAACTAAATTCATATTTGGATTAAATTGAGACATCAAACGAAATCAAAATCAAGAAAAAAAAATCTTGCATTTTGATTCCAAATTATATTATTCGAGATTCACCCACACATACCTTATGTATAAATCTCGAAAGGGGCATTTATTGAATAAGAAATTTTGGTCAATCATAAATACCCACGTCATTATGTTTACGTTAATAACAAAATTACAAATCATTAAATTTGGGACCAATTATAAATTGACATATGTCCCAATTTTAATTTGAAGCCAAAACTTTGGAAATCTTAAATTATAAGGTCACGTGTCTTTGTTATTACCATTTGATCAAATAATTAAAATTTTAGTCTAGTCAAATTAAGTCATTGGTGATTGGGTCAAAGATTAAACAATGCCCAAAGGGGTAGGCCCAAAGTCAACAAAGTGCAAGCCCAAAGGGTTAGACCCAAAGTTAACAAAACCTAAATCCAAATGGTTGGGGTCAAAAGCCATTAAAGTCGAAGCCCCGGTGGAAAGCTCTATAACTAGAAGAGTTATCATTCATTTGAGAAGTTCAAAAATCAAGCTCTCAAAAAATAAGAGAACTCAAAGACGATTCAGAAGCCAAGAAGGTCAAAGGACTCCCTGAAACTCCTAAACATTGAACACTCCTTGAAGATCAAAGACACTTCAAGACTTGAAAGATTAGTTGATAAGCTTCAACCTTGAGAACAAGTGCTCAAGCCCTTGAGTGAAACACGTGTATGATAGAGGGAATGAGAGGCTCATACATTAGAGGATTGTTCTACACTCAGACAAATCAATACAAATACAAGTTCATTACACGTATCAAATTTCTTTCGAAATCTGGTGTGAGCAGTATCTCTAGATAGTTCACTTTTTTCTCTTGCTAACCTTTGTTTCTCTCTGTAGATAATATTCTCTCTGTAACATAACTCTTTACTTTTTATAAACTTTTCTCTATTTAATTTCCTCTTTTTCTAATTTCTTTTTCTCTCTAACTATATTAATTTCTATATCTCTCTAATTTTTTTCTCATAAATTTCTCTCCACCTCTTTAACTTTTTAAAAAACTAAAAGCTAAAAGTCGTTATCTTTTTTTTTTTTTTTGATGAAAAAGCACCAAGCTTACAACACTAGCCGTTTAAAACCCCATTTTGACAGCTAATGGGGTTAAAATTACAATCAGACTTAATAACATTTAATAGACCAGAAGGAACTTCCTCTAGCCAGACACCATTCCAATTCTAATCCACCACCATTTGTGCTGCTACATGTGCTGCTATGTTCGCCAAACGTCTACACAAGGAGAAGCTACACTAAGGGAAACTTGTGGATCTAAATTTTATCTCCTTTGCCAATGCTCCCACTTTAGAGATGTCTGTAATATCATCTTTGAGAAGGTTGAACATCCGCGAAGAATCCATCTCCACTTCAAGTCTTTGAAAACTAGCTTGCTTCACCTTAATTAGGCTCTCTCTCACAGCTAAAGCTTCAACTGTATCAACATCGACTAGGAAAGGAAGGACTATAAGGAAGGTAAGCATTACCTCTCCTTTTTTTGATTCTAAGGATCGCGCCAATTACACTTGTCTGTGACTCTGTCTTGATTGATGCATTTGTATTCAATTTATAGCTTGTGAAAATGGGAGGAGCCCATGGGGGTACCTCCATGATCCCCTCCATTGACAATTGTCTTCTTACACTATTGGATATGTGAAACTGTTCTAGATAAGAACACACCAAACTCCATTCATCCTCTTCTTTTACTTCCCCCTGAGCCGTTGAGAAAATTGATTGATTTCTCTGTCACAAAATCCTCCAACACATCACTAAAAACTCCTCAAAACAATATGCTCTTAATGCCTTTTCCCCCCACCAAATCAAGTCCTCTACCATTCGCCATTTTTTCCAGCCAGTTCCCTAAATCTCAAGGAATCTTTTTTTTGATGAGGCGTAAGACGTTGTAAATGTTGGAAAGGCTTGAAGGTTGCTTCCTTTCTTTGTTTAGTTGAATTAGGGGGTGATTCCCCATAGTATGTGTTTGCAAACTTCGGGCCAGTTGTGTTTGTGATTCGAGCATGATGGGTGAATGTGGTATGGTGAATGACTCGAGAGGTTCCAAAAGTGTTGTGAAAGTACGAAAGCTCGTTAGATTGGTGCTACCTACCCTAATTCTGTCCTTTCGTGCGAGTTTGTAAGCCTAGAACGTATGTGATGTGATGAGCATAGGGGATGCGTTTCCCTAGTGCCCTGTGAGCTAGCTTAGGGGTGATTCCCCACTGTGTTGACCATAGGGGATGCGTTTCCCTATTGCCTGTATGCTAGCTGAGGGAATGTGTTCCCTGGTTGCCTGTGTAGCTATCCTGATGTGATGAGCATAAGGAATGCGTTCCTTATTGCCGATGAGCTAGCTTAGGGGTGATTCCCCACTGTGTTGAGCATAGGGAGGCGTTTCCTATTGCCGTGTGCTAGCTGAGAGATGATTCCCCAGTATGTTGAGCGTAGGGAATGGGTTCCCTAGCGCCTGTGTGCTAGCTTAGGGGTGATTCCCCATTATGTTGAGCGTAGGGAATGGGTTCCCTAGCGCCTGTGTGCTAGCTTAGGGGTGATTCCCCATTATGTTGAGCGTAGGGAATGTGTTCCCTAGTGCCTGTGTGCTAGCCTAGGGGTAATTTATCCATTGAGATGAGGGTGAGGGTTATAGACCTTCACAAGTTTGGGTTCTAGGTTACAGGACTCGCAGGTATGACACGAAGTTAGGTTCGGGTAGTAGAGAATGAAGTGGAAGGTTAAATGGACTTTTAGAATAACATAAGGAAGTATTTGAAATCTAACCATGAGTGTGAGTAAGAGCAGTTTTCTTCTTGGTATGGTTTCTTTAAAAGTTGGACCCTTAAGTGGGCTGCTTACTGAGTATGTTTATACTCATTCTTGCTACTTTGTTTGTTTTGCAGATTGTGCACATTCTCGGGGTGGATGACGCAGGCGACGACTTGACGAGACTATGGAGGCTCCACCAAATTTATTTTCTATGTTTAGCCTTTAGTTTTGTTTCTTTGTTCCCTATTGTTTGGTGGTCTGTAAAGTTTAAATATTCTTTAGCTTCGTGTGTCTAGTTAGAAGCTTTTAGATTTGGTTGTCTGTTAATTGAGCTCAGCATCATTTATCGTAGTTTGGTGGATGCTGAGTCTGTGATCTGAAACATAGAAGTGTTTATATCTCTTTCCAGGTCTTTGTAAAATTTTGGTTTCTCCTAGTTACGCCGTCATGCCGCCGAAATTTCGGGCATGAGCGAGGTAACTAGGTCGTGCTTCCGCTTTAGAGAGTCGTAGGAATTCGGGTCGTGACATTAAGTGTCATTTTTAAATTTCAATATCAGTTTCAAAAAATTGTTTTTTAAAATTGTTTTTCAACTTTATCATCCAAATAGTGTAAATTCTAAAACAACACTTTTATGTTTTTATGGTAACCAGATTTTAAATTTCATTTTTAAAATCTAGAATCACACTATAAATGCCTTGTGGATTATAAATGCTCATACACCTATTATTTATAACCTTAGAAATAGCCCCAAATTTTCACATAGACAAGGGGACATTACTAAACCCAACCCTTAACTTGCTTTGCTACCAACTATAATTCTTCGAAAATTTTGGCAGCATAACAACGTAACTACCATACTAACACTTGGCAACACAAGAATATCACCATAACAACCAGAATAACCAGGTAACAACAATTCTGCTCTCTGACTCAAGAAAACTAATAAAGATTCAAAACCATTCAACATTCTAAATATATAAAGAACAATTCGTTTCATAAAGGTAAAGTAACAAAAAAAAAAAAAGTCTTACAAACCTACCACATGAAATGAAACACCTAAAATAAACCAAGCTCAAAATAAGGTAAGCATAACTTTCATGTAACACTCAACCTCAAGAAAACAACTCTAACAATGACCTATAATTCAATCTCCCCAACAAGTTTATAATTCCACTCTAAAGAAAAGAAAAAAAAAGAGTACCAAGAGACAACTACAAAAATAAACTAATTAAACCAATGGTCTCTTCCCATCACTAAGTTCGTAATAATCCCAATCACCTACAAAATCTGGCAATGAGTCAGTACATAACACATACTCAATAAGTAGCTCAGACTTGAGGAGGCATCAAACAACATACAATGTAACATACAAAGCAAACATCATGCTTCTCACATACAACTAAACATGCTCTTTATACATAAAATAGGTAAAAGCATTCAACATGCTCAACGCAAGAATTGACACATCATGCTATGCATACTCGACCTTACTTAAGCTCAACGAGCTCACTCGACTCCACGAAGTCACTCAACGCTCATATTTATCCCTCACAAAGTTTTTCAACACTAACCTTTTGAGAAGGATCAACATTTTCCCATAGTTACAAGGGCCTCAACACATCTCTGCGGAGCTCAACATTCGACCCTTGTCAATAGTCAACAAGGTCTCAAACTGTGCATCGACCCTTGTCCATAGTTACCAAGACTTTGATGACTTAGCAATGTATTGGCCCTTGCCCATAGTTACCAAGGTTTTTGTCACACCCCGCCCCAGATTAACTCTACCAAACCTAGGACGAGATGTGACGGCAGTAGACCCCAAATGTGCAATGGAATCTATTGCCAAGTCTTTATCTCTTTTCTCATTATCTATCTTTAACTATGGATATCCATAAACAATGTGTTGGAATTTCTCTCTTTACTTACAATAAATGATATGCAATGACTTGACAAGACTGGTGGCAGACTCTGATTAGCTAACTCTGGTTGAAACTCAAGAGCAACCTGGTGGAAGAATTTAAAACAAAAGAATGAGCTAAAAAGCCCAGTGAGTGGTGATTCATAAGAAAATACATTTTCATAATAAACATAAATCAAATCTCTGTACGTGCAAACAATGTAGTTTATGCTTGAGATCATTTTAACACGTTAAAAATATGTAACAAATAACTCTTGAAAACATGAATGGTGCAACTAAGATTTCAGCTCTTGAAATAATAAACTCTTAAAACATAAGCACATGTTAGTAAAAACATCGATAGGAAAATCCGTAATTACAGCTCTGGAAAGCATAAACATAACTAGTAAAATTCATTACTAAATCTGTACCCAAATCTCTGTCATACTGGCGTAGAGTAATCTCAATAAGCACAGCAAAGCAATCTCTGTCATACTATGTATCGAGTAATCGCCAGATACATAGCAGAGCATATCTCTATCATACGTGCACGCAGAGTAAACTCTATCATCTGTAATGCTTCAGGACCAGGATTTGGACCAGGATTCGGAATCCGGATTCGGCACCTAATGGCCCCGGCATTCCCCTGCATCCCCTGCGACCTGAGCATGTTACATACTATGGAAACACATTCTCATAGCATATGGGTAATCACCATGGGTACAAAGATCTAGTGGTTTGAAAACCACTTCCAACATAAACCTCTTAACTTCTCAAACTCTTTCTGAAAATCATGCTTTTTCTTTAAACGTCTCATAAACTTGAGAGATTTTTAAATAACACTAAACATGTATAAATTCTCAAATAATAATCAAATCTCTCAATAATATAAAACATTTCTAAAGTCATATTTTCTCTGAATACACATCTCATAAATTTCATACATTTCTCAGTAAACATTAAAACTCTTCAAATTTCTCAAATATGCCAAATCACATGAATTCAATTTAGTGATCATATGTCACTTTCTCATCAAATTAGTAAATCATCAATCTCAATAATAATCAATTTGTGAAATACAAGTAATTTCCTCCAAATTTTCAAATAACTAAATCATTTGCATTAATTGCAATTGATTTCAAATTTCACAAAAATATCATCAATTACTAAAATAATTGAAATGCTTTATAAAATAACCACTCACAGAAATATCAACGTCGGTTCTTCAAATCATATGCTAGTCCAATTTCTGTCCAATCTGAAATTTCCACTAACCAAATCACCAATTTACAAACTAATTCCAAAAGAGAAATAACATGAATTTCATCTTAATCGAATTAACTAATTTCCAATCTATTTCCGTTATTCCAATTTTCCAAATTATGCCTTCTTTCTCATCCCAACATTCACCAATATACTAATTGTCTTTTCCCAAATAAAACTATTTTATCATTTCTAATTCTTTTCTTTTCAAAATCCATGAAGTATTTTGTCCTTTTCTCCAATTAACTAATATTTTCTTCTCTCTCTTCCACAATCCCTCCTTTCTTAAAATATAAATAATTTTTATTTTTCCAAACTATGTCTCCCACGTGAGACATCCAATTTCAATACCACTTTTCTCTCCTCATAACTCCACTTTGTACCATCCAATCATTTCCCTTTTCAATTTACCTAATTACCCTCCCTCTTCTCATTAAACTTATCTTATACCACACATATCTCTTCTCTTTATTTTATTAATTTATTCTCATCTTCTTCTTTCTCTTTTCCTTCCCATTTATTCTCTCTGGTTTTTCTTGTTTATCCCATACAAAATGGGTTTCTTCTTCTATTTTATTTTTCTTCCATTTCTCCATTCCTTTTCTTTCTTCTCACCTAATTCCTCAAACTTCATTTCCTTTTATCCTTCTCTATTCTCACAATCAGTAATTTCTTAGAACTATCTTTAACTTTTCAACTCTTCTTTTCCTCCCTGTTTTTGTTACCATAACAAATCCCACCAAAAATCCTCATTAGTTTCCGTCTATCTTGTTATTGTAGGCCAAAACCTCCATCATTCTTCTTAATTTTCATACTACCATTTTCAACCAAATCCAAGAACTAGAAAATGAAAACCCACAAAATTATCCACCATTAGACTTTATTTGTCAATGGTTTATCTACAAAAATTACTAGAGACTTACCAAATTAGAAGTCTTGAGCCACAAATTCCTTTGAAAGCCCTTTCCTCAAGCTTCTTTCTTCTTTATTTCTCTCCCGAACACTCCTTTCTTTCCCTTTTCTCTCTTTCTTTTTTTTTTATTTAAAACCAAAAGCTTCCACTAGAAGTTTCTTTTATTTTTTATTTTTTATTATTTTTTTATGTAAAAATTATATATATATATATATTATTTTCCAACTTCTTTCCCATATAATACAATACAAACTCCCATTTTCCTTTCTTTTCTAATTTATATATTTATTAAATAAAAGTTGTATTCCATTTTCAAAGTTTCAAATTTCTTGTATTTCTATTTTGTCTCAAACCATAATCTCTCCATCAACAATTTCAAAATTAAATAATCCATATATTAAATGCATATATCCAATTGCTAGAAGACCAAAATTAGGTCTTACAAATTATTACTCCCTTTTGAGAATTTCATCCTCGAAATTCAATTAAGGAATGCATTTGCACTTCATTTTTCCATGTTGCATCTTTATTGCACGTTTTCTTTTTCTGAGTTTTTAAAGACATAAGAAGGTGTTACAGTTTTAATATTTGCCTTAGACTCATCACATCGATCCTTGCCCATAGTTACCAATGTCTCAATGCTCCTCTTAATCCAATTGTGACATACCACCCCTCAACCATTTATACCTGAAGCACCCGGTATACACCCTACTTTCCTTTATCACACACAAGATCTTCTGACCTCACAATCTCTCTAGAATGCATGAATCCTACATATCATTCTTCTAGACCATGCTTACGCCAAGACTACATGAAACACCCATAACATACTTTTGAAATCAATGCTAACAACTCAGCATGCATACACATCACAAGATCAAACTAATCTCAACAAGGCAACATGCTTATCACAAAGAATAACTCACAACCACTCAACATGGATAAGCATTACAAATCACCACAACACCTATCTGTTAGAATTTATGCCCTAAAGCCTCGTAATTAATGATTTATTTAATAATTAATAATTATTTTATTTATTTTATTTACAATATAATATTATCCATTATATGAAAAATCCAAGGTTATTAGTGTAATATTGAACAATATATGGTTGACATACAGGAGGATCATGTTCAAGAAATAACCTAAAGAGTCATAGTATATGGATAAGGTTGGATACCTTATCCTGGTAATACTATTGATACGACTCACTTTGTAATAGTTACAAATGATTTGATCCAAATCGTTCATGTGTAGACATGTGAGTGGGGGTATCTTATACAATGAGTTTGTCTAAGTCTGGACCACGAAATATTTAATCTCTCTTTATAAATCCGTTAATTGAGAAGATTAATATTTGATCAAGATGATCATATGAGACTCGATCTTAATCCTGAGTAAGTTATGAACTCCTGCCTGTGAGGGTTCGTCCTTTGATTTTCATGGGTGAGAGTGACTTTTGTAGCCGATTCAATATGCCTACCATTTTGGGGATTTGACCAAATAGGGAGCTAGGATCATAATCTCACATGACGAAATTCACTCCTTCCCTTATGCGATAAGTAGATGAGTAGTTCTTTTAAGTGCTGATTTTGAGACTTAAACAATGGGACTCCACCCTCTCATTGGCCCAAGAGGGACTTTGTTTATAGTTAAATCATAAACAAATTGTTCATTAGAGGATCAGTGATACTTAAGGTATAAGATGTAATTATAGGGGTAAAACGTACTTTTGACCCAATTGTAATTACGAACAACTTGTGAAGGATCAACTTGCATGTTATGATTATATCGATGGACACAACTTGTCCTAAAGTGCATAAGAGGGCAACACTAGGTCTATTGTGGAGTGATCTATAGTTAATGAATGAAAATTAATTAATTAAAGAGTTTAATTAATTGATTTTGTATCATTGAAGCTTATAATCTGTAGGTCCACAAGGTCCTCTTGCTAGCTCATATGAATAAATATGGATCTATTTCGTTGAAAGAAATTTTGAAATGTTCAAATTAAAATGTCATATATTTGATATGTTAAATCAGAAAAGACATATTTATTGTATATGATGCATTAAATATTAAAGAAATTATTAATGTATTAAGATACATTAAAGAAAAAATATTTATTAAATTTCAATTAGATTTAAATTAGGAAATAAACGTCATAAGAGAATTTGGAAAGGTTTGAATATGATTCAAATTGGTTAAATACATATATTTTAATATATTAGATATTAAAATATATTATTTAATTATTTTTCCTAGGCCACAATAAATAAGACCATAGGGGTGAGTCATTGTGGACATTCCAAATAAAAGAAAGAAACTCTAGAGAATTCTTCCCTCATTCTCTCATTCTATTTTCCAGAAGGTTCCCACAAACCCTTTTGATCCTTTGTTCAAGACATAGCAAAGAATACTTTGCGGAAGAGATAGAGACCCTCCAGAATCATCTACATATTTATTCAAATGTAAGTTTTTGCTCAACCTTGTATATTTTGTGTTTGATTATAAATAAATCGAAGACGTTTCAATGCTTCCGTTGTTGGATGAAGAGTTCATTCAGATCAATTGGTATCAGAGCAATCTTTAATTTTTGTTTAGAATTAAAATTATATAATGGTGGGTATCTTAGTTTCATATATATAGTATATATGGTTTGCAAATTGACTGTTTATGCATATTTTTGGCATTAGATTTAACGTCTTAATTAGATCAAATTGTAAAACCCTAAAGGGTTTAGGGTTTTATGTAAGTTTTCTTTTTCCAAAGTTATATTAAAAGAATCCACTATAAAGGATGGTTGTGTAGCATAATTGATATTCAATAATGAGATTTGAATTATTTTGAATTGTGTGATAATTCTAAGTATGTTAAACAATTGTGTTTTTCTGCATGTGGCTGTGTGTGTGGCTATGTGTGTGAAAGCATATATATATATAAACTCCATGAAAGACTTGCATGTTCAGTAAAGTCCACGGTGAGGCATAAATTGCTGTGTTGACCAAATTAATAAATTTGTGGAAACTTTTGTCCCCATGTGTCATTGGGATTTTCCATGAATTCAAATTGAAAGTTGTATGAAATGATACAAAATTAGTGTTGTTGGCGGTGGGTTAAAATTGTATATATATATCTTTGTCGATGAACACCTAAACCGAACACCAAATGCAACATGATGAAACTCCAAGATGATTATGCTTGTCGGCGTGTTGGTCCCTAATTGGCAGGCAGTGTGTGGCTCAATTAATGTTTGTTTAGTCTTTGGTGAGTCGGTGAGCAATTTGAACACCTGAGTGGCCACTTGACAACTTCAGACATGTCGGTGGTAAAAGATGTTTTACGACTACGGTTAGTGCTTGAAGTTAAGTTTAGGATTTTCTAAACCCTAAATTTTAAATGCTCCAACAGAAGAAATAAATTAAAGACCAAAATATATCTTGAAAATTCAAATTTTGTAATTTTAAATTTAGTCTTTAATTCTTAGGATATGCCAAATATGTCAGTTAATTTTTCTAGTTTTAATTTAATTATGCATGTGATGTATGTTTTAAATTATTTGAGTGTTGCATAAAGTATGTCATTTAAATTATTTGATTGTTGCATAAAGTATGTCATGTGATGTATGCTAGCTGCCACATTGGATGCCACATCAACATAGTGCCACCTACCTTACACTTTAACCTTCAGAGAAGCTTCTCTCAGTGTAATTTGCTTCTAAAAATTTTGGTTTAATATTTAGTTTATATCAATTGAAATATTGATTTCGTTTATTGAATTATATATATCATTAGATTTAAATCATGATGATTTATAAATACATATTGATCTTACAAATATTTGTTGTTTTTGTTTTTGTTTTTTATTGGGTGAATGAAATAACGACACAAGTGCCTACTTATGGGAGAATATTTCAATTGCATTCTTTTGAATCAAGTGTGTATTATTGAAATCAATGTATTTTGAATTTATGTATGTACTTTTATTCTCATATTTATTTGGATTATGAATTTGTAACCCTTCATATATGTACTTAGGAATAACACTTTTGATTGTAGATGTAAATGAAATGAGAATTACATTTTCGTCTATACATAATATGGACAAACGACTTCAATAGATATATATATGTCTATACTTTTGAAAATCTATTTTGATGTAAATGCACTTAAATACATTAAATGTTTATATCAATGAAGTTGATTTTGCAATATCATTTGAAAGAATTTGTTGCTTATATAAAATGTTATAAAAATTGTTACATACTGCTTAATGGTACAAATATAAGCAAAAAAATATAATATAAAAAATGCTATTAAAGTGACCTACTATATATAATATCAGCTATCGTAGAGAGGGTAAAAATGCAATAATATGTTTTTTTATAGCATTTTCTTATTGCTATAAAAAAAATCCTATTACAGGTCAATCATAGCGTTTTTTGCTAATGCTATGAAAAGTTTCCATAACATTAAAATTACACAATCGAAATGGACATTTTATAGCTTTTTCCGTAGTGTTGAAAACATGCTATGAAAAGTCAAGGACTTTCAATAACATCGGTTACGACAACATGCCTAAAAACGTTATGATATGTTTTTATAGCATTTTTTTTACTGTTATAAAAAATGCTATGAAAGAGCAATCATAGCGTTTTTGTGCTTTCATAGCATTTTTTGCTAACGCTATGAAAAGTTTTCATAACATTAAAATTACACAATCGAAAATATAATTTTATTGTATTTTTTATAGCGTTGAAAAAACGTTATGAAAAGCTTTCAATAACATCACTGTGATAACATTTTGAAAACAATATCTAAAGTCTACGATAGCATTTTTTTTAATGCTATCGTATGTGATATTTGTTGTAGTGTAATGAGTAGAAAATTAAAAACTTTCTAAAATTATTTATGGATAATGAGAAGTTTTTGTGAATGGAGTAAAAGATTTGATATTTATAAGATACATTAGTTCTTACAAACATTTAGGAAAATCTATGTTAAGACCAATTTTACCCTAGGTGGTGGAGTAAGGCATAAAAGTTTAATGTTTTTGTTTTTAGAACAACAAAAAAACTTATATGACTATAATAGTTCTTAAAATTTATGAAAGGCGTTTCAGATATGATTTAGTGTATCACTCTTTATAATAGTGTGCAAAGACTAACATTAAGAAAATTAGAAACACCAATGTATATGGAATCATATCCAGAGAGAGAAAGTCCATGGTAGTGACCAAGATGACTTTTAATGACAATCGTTTTGATCTATTAAAAAGACTCTTCGGGCTAAAGTGTGGAGGGTCATCTAGAATGCCTAGAATTATGAGACATATCTCATATTCTCTAGGGCAAGTATGAGAACATGTTGGGTATAGAGTATGCCCTAGGATACATGTCTCGTCTGCTTTAGTTGAAGTGGGAGATTATTGGGATTTGTGCCCTAAAGCCCCATAATTAATGATTTATTATTTAATAATTAATAATAATGTTGATTATTTTATTTGCAATATAACATTATCCATTATATGAAAAGTTCATGGTTATTAGTATAATCTTGAACAATATGTAATTGACATACGAGAGGATCATGTTTAAGAAATAACTCAAAGGGTCATAGTATATGGATAAGATTGGGTGTCTTATCCTAGTAGCACTGTTTGATATGGTCAACTTTGTAATAATTACAAATGATTTGACCCAAATCGTTCATGTGGAGACAGATGAGTGGGGATATCTTATACAATGAGTTTGTATAAGACTCGACCACGAAATATTTAATCTCTCTTTATAAATCTGTTATTTGAGAAGATTATTAATATTTCATCAAGATGATCATATGTGACTCAATCTTAATCCTCAGTGCGCTATGAACTCCTTGTTGTGAGGGCTTGTCCTTTGATTTGCATGGGTGAGAGTGGCTTTTGTAGTCGATTCAATAAGCCTACCATTTTGTGGACTTGACCAAATAGGGAGTTGGGAACATAATCTCATAAGATGGAATTCACTCTTTCCCATATACGATAAGTAGATGAGTAGTTCCCTTAAGTACTGATTTCGGGACTGGAACAATGGGGTCTCACCCTCTCACTTGCCCGAGAGGGACTTAGTTTATAATTCGATTATAAACAGATTGTTCATTTGAGGATTAGTGAGACTTAAAGTATAAAATGTAATTATAGGGGTAAAACAGACTTTTGACCCAACTATAATTACGAACAACTCGTGAAGGATCGACTTGTATGTAGTGATTATATCCATGGACACATCTTGTCCTATATTGCATATGAGTGCAACTCTAGGTCTATAGTGGAGTGATTTCGAGTTTAATTGAATAAAGAGTTTAATTAATTAATTTTGTATCATTGGAGCTTATATTCTGTAGGTCCATATGGTTCCCTTGCTAGCTCATAGTAACACTAAAGGACTAAGTTAATTGAAAGAAAAAATTGAAATGTTCAAATTAATATTTAATATATTAGATATATTAAATATAAAAGAGGATAATATATTTATTGTATTTGATATATTAAATATTAAAATGATTAATGTATATGAGATACATTAAAGAAAAAAAAATTGAAATTTGAATAAAATTAAAATATGTTAAATATATATTGTAGGAGATTTGAATGAGATTCAAATAAGTATAATGTATATTTTAATATAGTAGATATTCAAATTTAATATTTTAATATGGCAAAGATTTGCCCTATTTGTCTATAAATAGGACCCTTGAGTTGAGCCATTATATAGATCTCTCCTCCATAGAGAATTGTAGAATTCTCTCTAAACTTCTCCTCTGCTATTCTCTTGGAGATTTTCTTTCAAGAGGCTCCCACAAGCCTTAGTCATATTTTAGAGTCATAGTAAGGAAGGCATTGTGGAGATCAAGATTCAACCTCATTGGAGTTGGAGCATATGAAGTAAAAACCCGCCAGAAAATCTCCATAATATACAAAGGTATTTATTGCTTAACTTGAGTTTTTTTTTGTTTAATTCTAAGTAAAATCAAAGACGATCCAATGTTTCCGCTGGAGGATAAAGTGTTCATTCCTATTAGAGTGGTAGTGAGTGGTGACTGTTGCGTAAAATGCAAGACCAAAAGTGTACGGGTCAAGTTTTAATATAGTGAAATTGAATACGAGTGTTGTCCACAAGATTATTTTATTTAGTTCAATTGATTACCACAAATAATAACACCCAATTTTATTTAGAGGTCCAAATTGAACGATGAATGAAGAGAATGAAAATAAAGCAACGATAAATGAGACAACCTCATGAAAGAAAACATCTTAGGAAATAAATTTCACCAATGAGATTGACAATTTATTTAAGAGAATAATACTAAACTACTATGCATTTATTCCATAAGTCAACAAGCTACAAGTAACAACTGACCCTAACGAGATAATTGACTCTCATGCAAGGTTATAAAACTAACGTCTTTGTCTAGCTTTTAATAAACATGCATAACATTAAAAACACTTCTTTTAAAAGAGCCCCAATCATTCTCATGTTAAAGCTACTATTAGTCATGCAATCGAGGTCTAATCTAAACTACCTCTTTTCAAGTGTAAATTCAGACCAACAAGATAGATAAACTTTGATCAAGAGTTCATAAGCATTAAAAATACAATTGCATTAATGGAATTAAAGTACAATAGTTTAGAACATTCAAACAAATAAATTGCTTGGTCTAACAACTACATTTACCCCTAAGATAACAAGTTTAGCTACTCATGCTCACTATTACAATCTATAAACATAGATACAAATCCATAACAAAAATTGCAAAGTAAAGGGAAAAGGAAAGAACTAGCATGACATATCAAGCTCCGTCCCCATTGGAAGATCATGAACCCAAGCCTCAAAATATCTTTCTCGTACTCCAAAGAATCTCCTCCGACATTCCTCAAGCTCTGTTTTCGAAACTAGGCCTTTTCTCTCTAAGGTGGCTCCACAAATCCATAGCCAAAAAGGTGATTTTATAGAAATCGAGCAACATCGAGACACTGGGGGCATCGTCTTGACATTTCCCCTATTTCACAAATCGAAAATGGAAATTTGAAATAGTGTCAAGACATTATACTGCAGCATCTCGAGAATAAAGATGGAACATCCCCAAATGCGCGTTTTCTTTAACGGGAGACTTGTGACATCACAATTTGTAACATCTCAATGCTTGCCTCATGGGTTGAATGGATTGTGCAGTTGCAGGCATGGCATCTTGACACTTTCCAAGCATTGAGATTTTGTCCCCTCAGATTTTTGGGCTTGATTTGCTTGTTCTCTTGCCTTGACATCTTGAATTGATGCTAAATTAAGATCTTTTTCACCATGATAACTCCAAAATCTATGGTTTTGCTCCAATTGCTTGATAAGAACAAATAAAACAAATAAATATGTGAAAGCAATCGAAAAAACCCATAAAAACTAGCAATATTAAAGTTTAATTAGGATAGCGAATTTTGTGTGCTATCAAATACACCCAAACTTAAGCTTTTGCTAGTTCTCAAGTAAAATAAAACAAAACCAACTTATGATTTAACAATTGCATGCACCTGACTTGGGCCTCAATGTTTTAGACAATAATGATCAACATATAGAAGAAAAACACTAGAACACATCCAATCCTTAAGAAATTTAAATCTAAACCTCTTATCATTTGCGCGTGTGTGTGAAACCTCTCCTACTTTATTCTTTATAAGCATGAAACAGTTTTATACGACCTTCAATCCATTTTCCCCTACTCTGGCCCTAAGTTCTATTATCAATTTCCTCCACAATCAAGAAAGTAATATGCCACTAGGGTGCCTACAAACGGAGTAGAACCCCCAAAATTTATTTTATCACAATTTGATGAACACTAGCTTTCACAAATCTACTGTAGGGACCTTACTGATAACTTATAGAATACAAGTTATTTAGATCCTAAAAATAGATCAAAAGTGCTCTAAGAGAAACAAAGCATGAGTTATTAGTAGTTTCACATCATATTTTACCAAGTTACTTTCATCTAAGTGTTCGTGAATTAGAAAGATGAAAAGCTATAGTAGACGCCATTTCCTTGCTTTTGCAGGTTGCGCTAGAAGCACAAAAAAGAAGATTAAGAAAACCAGCGCTTAGGAAGAATCAAGTATGCATTAAGCCAAGTCAATGCAACGCATGATAGCTAGATCCTAATGTAGATGTGCGCACTGGTGTAATGTTAGTCAGCTAATTGTGTGGTGTGGTACATATCAACCCTATAACATGAATGACACTTCTACAGTGAGATGAATGTGTGGCAAGATCCTAATGCTGAAGACTTCTAAAATATGTGCTTGAAGGCCATTTAAAAGAACTTTTGGGAAATAAGGCTTCCTTGTAAAAAGAAGTCCCACATCACCAAATCTCCCAACAGTCCCAAGACACTGTTGTTCGCTGGAGAAGATGAAGAGTTGTCTACCGGCTGCCGTCCTTTCTCTGTCGGCGCTACAATGTTCTTGTTTACTTCATTTATCAATTACTTTGTAGCATTTTTAGTTATTAATCATTTCATGTACTAAACGTTCTTGTACCGTTTAAGCTTTCCTCAATACTATTTCATTGATAATCATCTTTCCCTTAAACTTTTTGTTTGCTTTCTGGCCATGAGTAGCTAAGTCGTAAAGGGGATGGCTTAAAGGGGAGCCCAATATGCAACTTTCCTAGCCTTAAATGGAATGTTTGTTCAAACCTTCAATGTTTTCTTAGTTTTATTATTCTTCCATTAACTTGTTCTGTGTGGCCATCTGAAGTAAGGCATGCACATTCGAGCACTGAGAGGGTTAGAGTCCGTGGAACGTCTAAGGAAAGGAAGAGTGTACTCTTGTTTTTCTTGGACGACCTACACATTGTAATGCCCCAGGCCCAGGATTCGGACCAGAATTTGGAATCCGGATTCAGCACCTAATGGCCCCAGCATTCCCCTGCATCCCTTGCGACCTGGCCACGTCACCTTACTTGTCTTGAACTGCTTCTAAGAGTGAAGACTGTCCCCACAATGTTCAAACGTGCCACTAACTCACTTCGGTTGGCCAATGTGAAAGAGATGATGAAAAAATAATAATAGCCTGACCTCCGCCGCCTGAAACTACTACAGGTCCCCCCTTCGCCGTTCGGTGCTCGCGAGAAGAAGGTGATGAAGAAACTCTCTCCCTTGCGTTTTTTGTGGCCCATGAAGGAGGAGAAGATAAAGAAGTTGGGTTCCTTTTCTTTTCTCTTTTTTTTTTTTTACTAATTAACTTTTTTTTTGTTTTTGTTTTTATTATTTTTTTGTTTTTGCAAAAACTAAAGTGGCAAAGAAAATCAAACTATCCTCCAACTACTCTCTACTCCTTTGCTAATAGCCCTCAACCAAAATTCAACTCTGCGCATTACAATGAGTTTCATGTTTCTTAAGAAAACATTTGAATTCTTAGCTAAATTCCAAAAACAAAAACAAGCTTTTGAAAACTACTTTTTTTAGTTTTTCAAAACTTAGCTTGTTTTTGAAAACACATGTAAAAAGTAGTAACAAAACAAGTAAACTCATACTTGGAAATAGTATTTATAGGCTTAATTTTCAAAAATCAAAAATTAAAAATCATATGGCTATCAAACGAGGCTGAAATAGCTATCAAACAAAGCCGTAGCTTTTAAGATTGACTTCCCAAAAAATCTGATGGCTCTCGTTTAACTAACTTTTCAAAATTTTCACTTTATCCCATCTTATTCTACTTTTTCACGTATAAATTTGAAATTTATCAAATGCTTATTTACTTAATATTATAGTTAATTTTTATAAAACCACATTTCACAACAATAATTTTAAAAGCTACAACAATTTCAAATTAAACCTAAATTTGTCCTCGATTTATGGCAGCCACCCCACCACTTGTACTCGATGATCAGAAACTTGTCTGTAATTTTCGAGCAATTAAAAAGAAGAAAACTCAATATTACCATTTCGTGACATGTTAGCTACAAGAGAAACGACCTATTGTAGCGGTTTATTTAGTCTATAGAATCGGTTAGAAATCGCTACAACATCTATAGCAACAGTCTCATAACCACTGGCAAAAGCGGTGTTGGGAGGATCTATTGCAGTGGTTTTGTAAACTACTGAAATCAAAGATGTAAATTGTCGTCATATCCCCATTTATAGTTGTGGTTATTATATTTTATAGCAACAAAAATTTCAATTTATAGTAGCAGTTAGTGTGGTTGATAGCAACATATATTGCAACAATAATGAAATTGTGGTTAGAAATTGCAACATTTTTAAAAGATCTTCTGCAACGATTTTTTCAAATTTCACGTCACTTTTACCATTGTTATTGATCCATTTGTTTCTACACATTATTGCAACATTTCTTAATATTATATTGCAGCGTATTAAACCAACATTTGTAATACTTTAGGGGATATTTGGATTGAGAAGTTAGAAGCAGTGGAGTTGGGAGGAGTTAATAACTCCCCTAACTCCTTATTTGGCCCAAGGATATTTTAACTCTTATCGTAGGCCCCACAAACTTATTAACTCTTCCTCAAATTCTTCATTGTGAACCCCACAATTTTCCTATCTCTTTTTTTCTTCACCTCACCTCACTTTTACCTCTCTCTTCTCTCCTCTCTTTTCTCTCTCTATTTTTTTTACATAGTTTTTTTAAATTTCTTAATTTAAAAATTTTCTTCATTTTTTATATAAATATTCTCATCATTATTATTAATTACTAATTAAATATAAATAATTATTATTATTTTTTATTTTTTTCTATATTTTTAATAAAAATATTTTTATTTTTATTCTATACTTTTATTTTTTACATATAAATTATATAAGAATGTTTTAGATATGATACTATTATTTAGATTAAAATTTTAATATAAGTTAGAGTACAACATAATAATTTTTTTAATTGATAAAAATCTCCTAATCTCACTTCCTCCACATATCATTTACAATTTTTTTTTTTTAAGTTTAAACTAAAATTACTTATAACAAATAACAATCTTATATTTTTTCAGCTTATTTTTTTTATTAGTAGCTCAAAAATATATATAATTTTATGATTTGAAGATAAGAAAAACATATTTTAAACTAAACCCGTATTACAATTTAAGAAATTAGTATTTAAAAAGATTAACGTATTAAAAAAAATTGATTTTCAAACTAATAATATTCAGAGTATAAAGATAAATGATTTCTCATTCCATTTTTTTTCTTTTTTGAAATGAATTTCTCATTCCAAACTTAATAAAATAAAATTATTACAATAAATAACATAAATATATAGTATTTTGGAACAAAAGTATGTATGATATTCATTTTGAATGGTGTTAAAAAATATATTCATTTTGAACTTAATTATTTTAAAATAGTATAAATATTTGATATTTTATTTTTAACTTAGTTATTTTAAAATCTCAAAGAATATATTATTTTTAAATTAATCAAACTTTAGATAATTCTTTACATTGATTAGTTATAAAAATAAAACCTTAAATCATGCAAAAAAAAATTACAACTTTTATTAAGCTTGAAAAACAAGTCTTAAATTAAAATTTTAAAATTGACGAAAATAAGACTTTAACAAAATTATAAAATATTCATAAAATAATATAATTTAAAATCTTAATTTTAGGATTGACGAAAACAAATCTATATTATTTATAGAATTGAGAGAATAAAAACATAAAAATTTTAAATTTATTTTAATCCTTTTAAATTAATGGATTGAAAATTTTCTAAATCATATGTAATATTGAAAAAATTGTAAGACTTTCTTTTATTTAAAAATTATCCAAGGCAAATGAATGATTAATGTTAGAGATATTGAAAAAAGAATGTAGGATATTTTGTTCAATTTTTTTTTCTTTAAAGAAATATGTAAAATATACATAAATTAATAAAAACAAAAAAATCTAAATCTTAAAATTCATGGAAACAAATTTTTAATCATGACATTTTGAAAACTTGTAGAAAAAAACTATACAAAAAAAGCTAAAATTAACTCAGACTTCAGAACTTCAAGTTTAACAAACTTGCACCCCAAACACAGACTTCAAAAGTCTAGACTAAACAATTCCTTGCCCCAAACGCAGACTTCTTAACTCTAGACTAAACAACTCTACATCTCGAATACAGACTTTCTAACTCTTCAGACTTACTAACTTCTACTCCCTACAAATCTATGTCCCAAACAATCCCTTAGTAATTATTATTTGTTTAAAAATCTAATCTATTGCGACAACTAAAAGCATTCAATAAAAAAAAAAAGAACAAAAAATACACAATTAACAAAATATTAGTGTTTAACTGTTGATATATTACATTGCTTTACAATTACACACTGAGATATTAAAATATTATGAACGTTGCTTAGTTGACTACATGAACTTGATGCATCATTTCTTGGTGTGTTATCCTCGTGATCCTAATAATGAATAATGATAATTATTATTACATTTTCTTAAAAAATAATGGTTTTAATATATTTAAAAAATTATACCTGTCTTGAAATATCATTGGTATGTATGTGCGACACTAGCTTGCGTGGAACCATTTATTCAAGTTATCATCCAAAATAATATGCTGTAGATGACATGAACGACCAAAATCAAAGATAAAAGTATTAATTAACCCAACAGAGAACTAACTTTGAATCACATTTCTGCTTATTTGAACCACTATACAGAAGCAATGAAATTAATGAATTTCATCAAAAAAAATTATAAACTCAATTAATGACCTTCTCATTTTTCATCACCAAAATATCTTCCACTTATAAAAAACAAAAATTATTCAAAAAGAACATAAACGATGACCTTTTTATTTAAAACTTGGCCTTAGTAAGTAGTACTTCTGTCTAAAAAGTAAAAGGACTTAAAAGGCATCAGCTGACGAAACAACATACCTGTATGCCTCAATTGCAGAAAAAATAGATGTTTTGTTTAGTGTTTCCCCTGCCTTAAAAAATGAAGAAGGTTAACCATTAGATATGCCTTAATCAATTCTAAGATATAATGTTGCAAATCCTACAAAGGAAAATTTCCTAAATGTGCTCAATAATGTAGGATGTTGAAAATGCTCAGAATTAAGTAGCTACATGTTTGATGCATTAGTGCTTTTTTCCAATCAAATGTGCAGCCAATACTAGGTCACCAACATGCATTCTTCATCAAATTTGAAAATATGTTTTCACCCATTTCTATTAGCAAAACAGATAGATACTACACAGAGTTGAGTAATAAGACTGTGGTATACCTAAAAGAATATCATGAGAATATATCAGACCATGAAGATGTTATGCAATTATTGTGGATTTGACTGACCCTTACTAGGATTCTTCAGTCATTGTGTTGGTAACTACATTATGCATTTGGCTAGACAATTGGTTTCCAGGTGGATAATTACTACAAATACTCACTTATTAATCATCATCTTCAAACTAACTAACTCATATGCCTACTACCTAACAAAACCTTGAAACTAACTACTAATCAGTTTTAATCAGTTAAAACAAGCCAACGGTGTCTTTTCAAGTACTTTTCAACGGTTGAGAAGCATCCAATTGAATCTCCAACTAAGCAAACAATAGAGTAAATGGATAGCGCATCTGGCCCAAAACTGACCTCTCTATTTATCGCACTTTCTCTCCCGCTGAAACTTGGCTAATAGAGTTCCAATCAACAACTCCTATGGCTCCTAACTGACTAACCCACCCCGAAAGCTAATCTCCAGTTCATCACCCATATAAGTACAATGCACCAACTAATTACCATCCATATAAAGTGACCACTAGTTGATCACCTATGTAAAGTATAACACTCTCTCCCATTGTCCAATACCTTTTGTATTTCTTAGTACATAGGACCAAAATAGTTAATCCATATCCTTCATCCTTGAGTGCATAAACACATCCAATACTGTAAGGACAAACGTCCACATATCTCCACATTGGTATGATATTGTCTAATTTGGGCATGAACCGTCATGGCTTTACTTTTGGTTTCACTCAAAATGCCTCATACCAATGGAGATAATTAGCTTCACTTATACATCCAATGCGGGACTTTGTTAGCACTCCTAACAATCCTTCCCTCGAACAAATTACCACAGTTGAGCCTCCCTCAAACAAATCCATCCATTCCCAACTAAGAGCTTGCTCTTCATCCCGAGGCACAATCAATTCATCTCAAAGCAACATCCAAATAGAGCATAAATATGAATCACACTTGCTCTTATCAAGGCGAGAAGGAGAACATATGATAGAGCATGACACTTACTCTTACCTAGGCGAGTGGTAGAACACCCAAATAGAGCACTACTGAGGCTCACTAATCTTTTGTTCCACTTTGAGGATTTCTCTAGTACACAACGAGGTTTTTCCCATGACTTTGATACCAATTCATAATCTCTTCATTTCCTAGTTAATGTGGGACTTTGTTAGCACTCCTAACAAATACCGCACACACAGTTCTAATGCATCCCTATGCAATAAAATCATATGAAAAAATTACCGATTAGTATGTCCAATAAAAAGGAGCGAGGAAATTGAAACACCTATGCGAGCCCTACTGATGCCAATGTCGACGTCGAGGAAGACCAATCGATGGGGAATGACGGCGTCGATTATAGAAGCCATTCCAACGATGGAGTAAGGGAATCGAGCAGGACGGGATTGGAAACGATGTTGCTGAGTGAGCAATGGAGTTGTCTCAAATCAGGAATTTTTCTTGGCAAGAAAGTATTTCAAAACATTTTAAAACGTTCTCTTTTTTTATTAAGACATCGGATGTGGGAAAATTGTTGCTTTTAAAATTGTTTCAATTGTAAAGCCTTGCAACAATTGCCAAACAGCTACAAATTAAATGGTGCAATATACACAAATTGCATCAGTTTGTAAAAATGTTTCTTTAAATCTGTTGCAATTGTATGAAGCCTTTCAACGCTTGGGAAGTCATTGCGAAATAACTGCTGCAATTGCAGCGGTTTTTGAACATGTTGGTTTAAGCTATTGCAATTGTATAAAGTCTTGCGATGGTTGCAAAACCGCTGCAAATTAATTGCTGCGCTTGTCATTGGTTGGGTTACCCAAAATTGTGAAAAATAATAATATAATAATAATTCAACTTGTTGACGATTAAACCTAGTTTTAAGTATAGATGCTAGTTTATATATAATTATGAATATTTTTCTTTGTAATCAATAAAATAAGTTCCAAGGTAGAACACAAATAATAGATTAAACACTAATATCATATGATATAATTAACAATTGTATTAATAATTAAAACTAATTTATTCCATTTCCATTCCGCAAAGTTTATACTAAAATAATTTTAGAGTAAAAAATAAGTTTTTACATATTTCATTGAAATAAAAGTTACTAACTTGGAAATTTAAAATTTATCGTAGTTTGTTAGAAACTCTATTTGAATTCTTGTTATATAATAAAACAATAAGAATGAATTTTCTTATAAAATTTGAATCTAAAGGATATTGACTTATTAAATTTAGATTAAAGCATGTACAAACATTTTAAAGAAAGAAACACAATAATACTAATTATAAAAACAAACATTAACAAAAAAAAAAAAGCACAATAATATTGTAATTTTAAAATAACAAAATAACAAAAAAAAAAACATTGGTAAGTAAAAGAAAAATCAAAACTCAATCTATACACATATGCTCGGAAAAAAAAATTTCCTTGATAGTTCTAGAGAAATATTGTTATTCAAGTTCATCAAATGAGAATTGTTACCTCCCAAACTTATGAATTGCGATATAGATGTGATACATACATCTAATTGACTTTAATAAAACCAATTAATTATAATATAAACAAACATAACATTCATTAATTGTTGGCCAACTTCCATTTTTCTTTTGTCAAACTGATGGTTATTTTGGGAAAATTTCTAGTACTTCTGTAGTACGAAAATTTTTTCATATTATTGTCATTTATTGTTGCCACATCAGCATTTTTTTGAAAATTATATGAGGTTCATCAAAAATTATGTAGAGTCTACTAGTATTAAAACACAGTGTAAACAAAGAGAGTATGATACTTATATAGTAATTTTCACGATTATTTTCCCATTTCAATTTATTAGACCAAAATAAAAGCCATCAATCAAATTTCCAAAGTCTTTAAAAAAAAAAAATCAAACTTTCCAAGTCTCAATCCCAATTTCCAACTACCTAATTAATTTTTTGGCTGTCCTTTTGACAGTGAAATATTAATTAATTTCAAATTACTTTCAAAGTCTCAATCCCAATTACCAACTACCAAATTAATTATTTGGCTGTCATTTTGACAGCGAAATATTAATTAATTTCAAAATTTTACTTTTCATGGGAATGTGTTGAAAAGTGAAAACCAACTCAAGAAATTTATGTGCTCTTTATGATAGCCACCCACCCATCACTTGATTTTTTTCTCCCATTATATTATATTAGCCACCTCATACTTGTAATTGATGATAAGAAACCTCGTTTTAAAATGATATGGCTTGTGGTTTGATATTTCCCTATCTTGTGTCTGATTAGTTAAGCAAAATTTTTTTAACTAATAATATAATAATAATCCAACATGTTGTGGATAGAAACCTAGCACCAATGGATAATTTATATTATCTAATCTACTTTAAATATCTATGTTGAATGAGAAATTTCGACAAAACACAAGTTGTCACGTCATTAATTCACATTAATGATGTTATGGGTGAAATTGGACCAACAAGAACAGACTGAGTGAAAGGCTATTATAAAGGGCCAAACGAGGAAAAAAATCCCAATACAAAGTCAAAACGGACCAAAATCGAGATGAAGCCAACCCAAGATGTGAAAGGATGAAGAAACGGGCTTGGGCCGAGGCCGAGGCCGACCATATGGAAAGGCCCCTCCTTGGGCCTTGCCTTGGTCTGTCATAGCCTGTGTAGTCCCGGCCAAGCCCCATTCGGTCTTTTCGTTTCCAATTGAAGACAGAAACCCATGAAAAGCCCTAATTAGGAAGGTATTTAAGCTCTCATTTGGGGGGAGAGCAAGATAAGCTCATTCCAGCCACCTAAATTCTCCTAGAACTCTCAACTTCTCTCTGAACCCTCTCTGACTTATGCATGGAGCCTGTGTGCCCTACACCAAACCAGTGTCCAGGTTTTTCTTGTCTTGCAGGCTGCGTTCTTCCCCCAAGAATACAAATTCTCTGTCGTTGTCACGTGGAGGTCAGGTGAGATTTCTCCTATCCAAAATTTAGTAACAACAAATGACAAAGTTACAAATAATTAAATTTTAGACCACCTATAAATTGACATGTGTCCTTAATTTAATTTACAGGCAAAAGTTGACCGATTTTAAATTATAAGGCCACATGTTCCCATTATGATCATTTAATCAAATAATTAAATTTAGTTTTATTAAATTGCACATAGAATTTGAGTCAAAGTCAACAGATTCAAGCCCAAAAGGCTAGGCCTAAGGCCAACAAAATCCAAGCCCAAAGTCAACAAAGTCGAAGTTCAAGTGGTTAGGCCCAAAAGCCATAAAAGCCCAAACGCCGCATGCCTATGAGAGCTCTATAAATAGAGGAGCTCTCCTTCATTTGAGGGGTTTAGAAGTGAAAACTCTCCAGAGAACTTAGAGGGAATTCATAAATAAAAAGATTAGAAGACTCCTAAGCTCTTAAAGATCAAACACCCTCTGAACTAAAGCCTCGAAGACCATAAGACTTTGAAGATCGAGAACAAGCTACAAAGCCCTCAAAACAAATCCACATTCGAGAACAAGCTGCAAAGCCCTCGAAACAAATCCACGTTCGAGAACAAGCTACAAAGCCCTCAAGTCAAATGTACATTTGAGAAAAAGAATCAGATGAACAAATTAGAGATTGTACTCCACTACATTCAAATTAATACAAATACAAAGTTCATTTACACGTGTCTTATTTCCTTTTTGAAATCTCGTGTGAACAATCTAATTATGCATATTTTTTCTTTTAATTAATAAAATAATTTTCAATATAAAATGCAAATATAATATGATATAATTTATAATTCTATTTATAATTAAATTAATTTTTTCAATTTTCATTTCAAAAAGTTGATAATTTTTTATACTAACGTTCCTTTTTTTTTTTTTTTTAATTAAAAAATCATTGTTGTATTTTAGAGTCAAAAATATATATTTTTTAATTTTTTCATTAAAATAAAAGTTATTTGGTTGAAAAATAAATTTTAGGGTAGTTTGTTAGAAATTTTAATAGTCTCGCTATAAAAAAAGAAAGAAGATTGAATGTGTTGATTTTGAGGTGAATAGATCACAAATATTATGTAACTTAAAAATAATGAAGATAATATAATTGAATTCTTGTTATTAGAAAAAAAACAGAGAAAACAGTCTAATGAAAACCTATTTAAATTTCTTAATAAAATTTGAATGAAGAGGATATTGAGTTACCAAATTCAAATTAAATCATGTGCATGTATTTTAATTATAAACACAATAATACTAATTATAAAAAAATATTAACAAAAACAAGAACACAATAATAAAGTAATTCTAAAATTAAAAAAATAATAATAATAACAAAAGAGAATGAAAACTCGAACTACACACATTCACGAAAATAGTTTTGCTTCAGTTAATAGATTTAATTATTAATTATAGATTTTATGCATGCACTCCATCAACATGAGTGTATTATGTATGTCTTGAGTTGCTTCCAAGATTAGAGAGGGTTTGAAAGTACGAAAAGGATAGAAAACTAAAAAAAGAAAATTGAATTTAATGCTGGTGAAAAATGATGAAGTAAAATACTAATATATATTATACAAAATGATATGTAACTTGCTCTCAATCTTTGGGAGATATGAATTCCTATCTATGAGGCCATTCATTTGATTTACATGAATGAGAATGACTTGTATAACTAGTTTAGTAGGCCTATTATTTTAGGGATATGACCATTAGATAGCTAGAAACATAATTTTACAAGATAGATTTCACTATTTCCTCCACAAAAAAAAGTAGATGAATAGTTCTCTTAAAATTTTTTTTTTTTTGAAGTAGCATACACCAAAGTTGAAGCATCTTATTACTTGTGAAGAAATAAACAAGAGAATATGGTTTGTAGTAAAGTAAGGACAATGCGCAAGGTGGCAACAACGAAGGAGATAGATGCCCATGCATGGTGTATTGAAATAGTCACGTCTCAGTAAAGCCATCTACCGGTTTCTCGTTGTCATACAATGATCGTGCAAGTCTTTGCTAACATTGTCAAGGTAGTGACAATCACCTGCAAGGTTTACCTCTCTACGGAGATTGTTAAACAGTTCTGAAATTTTCTCGTCACTACTTCCAATATGGTTGATTATGATTTTTGCCTTCACAAGTAAACTCAAATCTTTCTTTGTGCTTATCAAAGCAACATAATGGATTGTATGCTTCTGCTTATTTCCAATTGCAAATTGCTCAAAGGCCATTAGATTTCGCACATAGCTTTCGAAGGCATCGCAAACTTCAAATTGTGGGATTTCCAAAACCCCGTTTTTGAAGTTTATGTCCGTAATGTGTTTGGGGCTTTTTACTTTTTGGAAGACCACACCGGCCTCGCAAAGCTCGGTCGCAGTAGGGGGAAGATTCGACTGGTTCTCTTTTTTATTACTAGTTCCTATAACATTTGAGTGATCTTCCAAAGGAGTGTAGTAAAGGCTTAAGAAATCAACCAAAGTGTTGTACATTATTGTTGTTACTTAAGGGCTTAGCATGGGGCATATGTGGCTCTATGAATCCTTTAACGAAAAAGTTATTTGCAATGGAAAAGTTGTGTATATAAGTTTGGAAAGGTGATGTTTGTGGGTGGAAGATATAGGTCAAAAATATTTTGAAGAACAAAGAAAGGAAGTAGATTCTCGAGCATTGTCAAGTCACGATATAAAACGATCAATATAGGATTTACAAGCATGTAGAGTGGAGAATCATATCCAACCCTACTTAAATCTGATTTTTACCCAAAAAAACCCAATAATTCATTTATCCAAAACTACCGTGACAGATTTCAAGGCATAAATTAAACATAAAAGTATTCTAAATTGGAAAAATGGGCTGTATGCAAAATTCATCAAGATCCTTGTCGGTTTCAACCCTCAACTATTAGTCGTTATAGTTATTTAATATATTTATATAAGTCCAATTATGTCCTTTGCGTATTTTAATTGGTGAGCGAACTTTATTTATGGGCAAATCGCAAAAATCATTGCTAAAGAATTGTGGTTTTAACAACTGCACTCTTAAATTTCGAAACTGTAAACATTAAGCTCTCAAACTTTTGAAAGTGTAAAAATTAAATCCTTAAGTTACGATAAACGTAAAAGTTAAACCCTCAAATTATGATAAGTGTAAAAATTGGACCCATTTTGTTATATTTTCGTGTCTATTGGAATAGAAATTTCAATCAACCCAAAATTACCACGTCATTATCTAACATTGATGATGAAATTATATTTAATTAGGGATTAATTAAATTTGCAAAGATTTCTAAATTAAATTATGGAAAATCTAAGTACACAATTGGGTTATTTGAAATTTGGAAGACAAAAGCCCGAATTGAAGGCCATAATCAGCAAAGTTCAGGTCCAGTCCAAAAGAGCTGGCCCAAAGTTAACTAGCCCCAGTCCAAATGGCTATGCCCAATCCAAAGGCTTGGCCCAAAATCATATGGACTTAGTCCAACAAGCCCAAGCCCCCTGCAGGCTTGAGGAACTTTATAAATAGAGAGCTTCTTCCTTCATTTGAGGGGTCAGTGTCACACCCCCTCCCTGCTCACTTGCCTAACCCAGGAAGGGATACGAAGACAGAGAATACCAGCCCTCTTATTGGCACTCCTTGCCAAACCCAATCTCAACCCGAGACTGTACACAACGTAGCATGTATGAACAAGTAAAATTGAGAGCATAGTTGCACACCTGAGCAAGATGCATTCATTCCCCATACTAGGTTTTCATAACAAGTCATTACATACTTAAGTCTATTACAACCCGACTAGAATGCTTTTATTTCAAAACTATATAAATGTGGAAGTATATATACGAGGAGCTAAAGAGGCGTGGTGGCAAACAGGTCTTGTTGAGGCTAAGCACTGGGAACTCGTTTGGTACTTGAGAAAAGAAAACATGTTGAAAACGTGAGCTGGGAAGCCCAATGAGTGACTATTTTAATAAGTTATGTGTTCAAAGGTAAAACATCAAAAGTAATTAAACAAGGCCACCAAATTACAGGCTTTAAGCACCACGAAGAGCAAAGCATAAGAACTCATAATGTAGCATCAAAATCAAGAATAGGTATTTCAAAACGTAGTAACTCATGACAAAGAAAACTCGTAGCATGGTACCCTTCCAAACCCTAGCTGTGGCAGAGTCCTCTCTAACCAACAGCTTCAATACCTCTCTCACGTGCACGTGGAACGCCATTTAAGCTCTCTGGCCTCCCCTAATACCTTCTCCATGTCCTTCAGTATTGGGGGCCATACCAACTACCACCCGAACACCTTCTCACTGTCCTTCAGTATCGAGGGTCAAGTTTTCTCCCTCCCAGGTACCTTATTCGTGTCCTTCAGTACCGGGGGTTAATAATATACAAGGGCATGCTTTAAATAGTTAGAAAACATGTTTTGGAATCACATTCAGCCAGTTCTCAACATAAGCACAAACTTTCATCTTAAACAAGGTTCCAATTTCAAGTGTCATGCCAAAAGTTTAGTTCATCGTATGGTTAAAAGAGAACTCACTGACCAAACTCATTTTTCGTGTTCTCAACGCATAAATTCTTTAATATATCGAAACAGTCATACTTTAGGTTTTGGCAATTCAAACATGTTTTAAAATGGATTAATGCATGGTACTTCTAAGAAAAACTTACTCCCAAAACTTAGTTTTCATGCTTGAACTCGGAGTAACAAACTAGTTAAAGTTATGCTTAACCTTCAACACGAACATATTATTAGGAGTTAAATGAAAAATGAGTATAAAGTAGTTTAAGCATGCTTCAATATCTATCATTATTAAGCTTTTTTTTAAAAAAATAAAGATCAAAGCATAGGTTTCTAAACAAAGTCACTCACAATCATCGGAAGGCTTCCAAGGCTTATAAATTTCTCCTATCACCGTTTGCCCTGAAAATGAATTCCATAACATTAATCCCTTTTGCTACTTGGCCCAAAAATAGATCTAATTCAGTCACATAACTCATAGCATAGTAATTGCACACACTTGGCTGTAGGGTATAACAAATTGGAAACACATATTCCTTAATCTCTCTAGACCCTTCTGTTTTGAACCCAAAAATATAGATTCGACTTCCAGCATGGGTTTCTAAAAACTTTAGCAAAACAACCACCCAATTTTATTTGATTACCCTCAAATACAACGTCTAAACTTACTTACCTCAAAATTTGAGCTTCTAATTCGTCCTCAAGAGCTCAAAATCTCCAGATTTCTTCACCTTGTTCTGCTGGCCGAGAACTGGGAACACGTCCCGGTTTCCTTAAATTTTCACGACCTTCCTCTTTGTATTTTCTCACAACCTCCTCCAGACTTCTTCATTCAATTTATGAGATTTTGGCTCAAGAATCATCGAATTTGCTTAAGTAAATTGAGAGATATGACTGTTTGAAATTAACCCATTTCCTAGAGCTTCCAACTATTTGTTAAATTCACAAGAGTTGGACAGCTCATACTTAATAACAAAATTCAAGAATTCATGTATAATGGCCAGCTCCTCCTTCCTCCTTTTAGACCTTAATTCCCTTTTTAAATCCACCTAAATTGTAAAACAAGTTTAACTAATTTACCTAGAAATTAAAGCTTTTGCATTCAACACATCATACATCTACTATGTACCCAACTTGCTCATGACCTTAACTTACTTCAACTCAACTTTCAATATGCTTATCTCAATGCCTAACCTGTCTCCTTATGAAGCTTTGTGCACGTTATAGTCCACAACTTAGGAGATTCCCAAATTCTACCACGACATCCTTCAGTGCAACCTATACCAAGTTACATGTATCAACCTTCATGGATAACTGCAATAAGATCAAAAGAGAGTTTAGGGCTTACAATTTACTACCCCTTAAAGAGAATTTCGTCCTCAAAATTCAGCAATGTCATTAGCTCGAGAATAGTTGTGGATACTTTTCTTTCATTTGATCTTCGTTCTCCCATGTGGCTTCCTCGACCCCGTGGTTTCTCCACAATATTTTCACCAACGGTATCGTCTTATTCCTGAGTACCTGCTCCTTCCTATCAAGTATTTGTGTAGGTTCCTCTTCATAAGTTAAATTCTCCTTCAGTTGCACTTGTTGTACCTTGAGCACATGGGATGGGTCCGGAACGTATTTCCTTAGCATTGATACATGGAACACATCATGTACTCGCGGCAACTCCATAGGTAAAGCTAGTTTGTAAGCAGATGGCCCTCCACGTTCCAAAATTTCGTAAGGCCCTATATATCTCGGGCCCAGCTTCCCTTTCCTTCCGAATCGTAAAATACCCTTCCACGGGGACAGCCTCAAGAAAACTTTGTCTATGATTCCGAATTCTAGATCTCTACTTCGCTTGTCAGCATAGCTCTTTCGTCTATCTCGGGCTATCTTCAGCTTTTCCCTGATCAATTTAATATTCTTCGAGGTAACTTGGACTAACTCTGGTCCTATCAGCTTTCTTTCTCCCACCTCGTCCCAACAAATAGAGGTTCTACATCTTCTCCCATACAATGCTTCGTATGGTGCCATTCCGATGCTAGAATAATAGTTGTTATTGTATGCAAACTCCATCAACGGTAAGTAAGTCTCCCAACTTCCCTTATACTGTAATACACATGCTCGAAGCATGTCCTCAAGGGTCTGGATGGTCCTTTCTGACTGACCATCAGTCTGCGCATGAAATGCCGTACTGAAGTGCAGCTTAGTTCCTAGTGCCTCCTGGAGACTCGGCCAGAACTTGGAAGTAAACCTCGGATCCCTATCTGACACAATTGATACTGGGGCTCCGTATTGGCTTACGATATTGTCAACATATAACCTAGCAAGTTTATCCAAAGTGAAAGTTACCTTAACGGGTAAAAATCGAGAAGTCTTGGTCAATCTGTCCACTATCACCCATATCCCGTCATAACCGCACGTCGTCCGAGGAAGTCCAAATAAGAAATCCATGGTTACATGCTCCCACTTCCATTCGGGTACTGGGAGTGGGTTTAGAAGTCCTCCTGGTTTCTGTCGTTCAGGTTTCACCTGTTGACAAATCAAACATTTAGAGACATACTCTGCTATCTCTCGTTTCATTCATGGCCACCAATAATGACTCTTCAGGGTCCGGTACATCTTTGTACCTCCCGGATGCATAGCATAAGCTGAACTATGCGCTTCCCCCAATATTGCATTTCTCAAAGCTGAATCTTTAGGTACACATAATCTTCCACACTTCATTAACGCTCCATCAACTCTCACCTCATTATCTGCTCTCTGTTGCAAGTTCACTTCTTCCGCTAATTTCTTGAGAAGGGGTCCCTAGCTTGACTTGAGATAACGTCATTAATTAGGGTAGGCCTTACCTAGAAATGAGCTAACAAATTCCCTTTTCCAGTAATCGACACTACCGCGTTAGAACTCTTCAGTTCCTCTAACAGGGTCACTCTAATAGTATTAAGTGAACCCTTAGGTTGCTTCGACTTCCTACTCAATGCATCAGCTACAACATTAGCCTTCCCTAGGTGGTATTCAACTGTACAATCATAGTCTTTTATCAACTTGAGCCACCTCCGCTGCCTTATTCCACTCAAACTTCGTGTTCTTCTTTGTCAACCCGGTCAAGGGGAGGGCTATCTTCGAAAACCCCTAGACAAACCGTCAATAATACCCTACAAGTCCCAGAAAACTACGAACTTCAGATACTGAAGTGGGTCGTTCCCACTTGACTATAGCTTCTGTTTTATGGGAATCTACTTGAACTCCGGTTGCTGACACGTGTCCCAAAACAAAACCTGATCCAACCAAAACTCACACTTACTAAATTTAGCATACAACTTCCGATCCCGTAACGTCTGTAGCACTATTCTGAGATGTTTGGCATGCACCTCTTTATTCTCTAAATACACCAAAATGTCATCAATAAATACTATCACGAACTGATCAAGGTAGGGATGGAATACCCGATTCATGAGATCCATGAATGCTGCTGGGGCATTTGTTAAACAAAATGGCATTACTAAGAACTCGAAATGCCCATATCTTGTCCTGAGAGCTGTCTTTGGTACATCAGTCTCCTTAATCTTCAACTGATGGTACCCTAATCTCAAATCAATTTTGGAAAACACTGAAGCACCCTTTAGTTGGTCGAACAAGTCATCTATGCGGGGAAAGGGATACTTGTTACGTATTGTTACCTTATTTAGCTACCGGTAATCAATGCATAATCGTAACGTTCCATCTTTCTTTTTCACAGACAACACAGGTGCTCCCCACGGAGATACACTTGGTCGGATATAACCCTTATCCACCAAATCCTGCAACTGGGTTTTCAACTCCTTCAATTCCTTCGGTGTCATCCTGTACGGGGCTTGAGATATATGTGTCGTTCCCGGAATCAAGTCTATGGTAAACTCCACCTCTCTATCAGGTGGCAACGTTGATAGCTCCTCTGGAAAGACATCTAAATACTCACATACCATCAGAATGTTCTCAGGTTTCAGCTTATCTATCGGTATTCCAACTACATGCGCGAGATATGTTGTACAACCTTTACTCAGTAATTTTCTAGCTTTTATAGATGATATCACACAAGTAGGCAATAACTTCCTATATCCCTTAAACACAACTTCAGTCTCGCCTGGCTTCCTCAACACAACTTCCTTCATATGACAGTCCATAGAGGCATAGTACTTAGACAAGAAATCCATTCCCAAGATAATGTCGAACTCTTGAAGATATAAGGGAATCAGTTCAGCTGTCATAGTCATACCATTCACTTCCACTATACAATCCCTAAAGACGCTACGAACTATCAACATAGTACCAACAGGAGTATAAATGCACAGTTCTTCAGATAAAGGTTCTAATTTCCCATTAATACTAGTAGCAAATATACTAGAGATAAAAGAATGCATAGCTCCTGGATCTAACAATGCATGCGCAGGTGAACCACAAATAGAAAGTGTACCCGTAATAACCTCTGGTGCATCCTCCGCCTCCTATTGTGTCATGGCGTAGACCTTCCCTTGCGGTCGGGGTCGACCTACGGGTCTCTTTTGCTTAGCACCACTAGTGCCTTCTCCTCAAACTATCCCAGTCTTTTGCTGCTGGGTCACGGTCTGCGACATGGTTCTCTGTCTTACCTCTTCCTGCATCAGCTGGGGGCATTCCCTCTGGAAGTGACCTTCTTGTCCACAGTTAAAACATACATTGTCCCCACTCATACATCGACCACAATGGTACCTTCCACAAGTGTTGCACAAAGGTTTCCTGGCTGAACTAGCTATCGACTCGCCGGTTGTCCTGTACGAGAGTCCCTTGCTGACCATGTTGAGAAACTTGATCCTTGTTGCCTCTGTCTCTCCCTACTTCCTCTTATACCAATCCTAGAGGTAGACTGCCCACCACGACGGGGTTTGAAGCTCCCTTTTCCAGAAACTCCTGGAGTGAATCTCCTACTATCTCCTCGTTGGAACTGGTCTCGTGATGAATCAACAAAGTAAGTGGTACGTCCATCGCCCACAAATCCATTTCCCTTTCTTTCTTCTGCTAGGCTTCGCTCCACTCTTAACGCTGTCTCCACAAGCTTAGAGAACTCATCCTTTCAATGCCATACTTCTTTTCTGAGTCTACATGTGCCGACCTAACACTTTTAGCTAACCTTTGAGTAATCCTTGCAAAAATCTATTCCTCCATGTTCACCTCCGGCTGAGGATGACTAGACTCTCCCTCAGACGCCTCTCTTCCTCTACCTCCGGTAGCTTATTGAGTTATGGCTTCCGCTTGCCTACCTCGTTTGCCTCCTTGTACCATGGTCCTGTATTATAACATCTTGCTAACGTAAATAAAAGGAAGATATGCCCCTAATTAAATGCATGAACCTAGTTTATTTCCCAAACCCTTTGCTATGATAACAAATTGTCACACACCCCCCAGCTCACTTGCATAACCTAGGAAGGAATGTGAAGACAGCGAATACCAGCCCTCTTACTAGCACTCCCAGCCCAGCCTAACATCCACCTGAAACTGTACACAACGCAATATGTATGAACAAGTAAAATTGAGCACATAGTGGCACACCTGAGCAAGATACATTCAGTCCCTCATACTAGGTTTGCATACTAAGTCATAACATACTTATGTCTATTACAACCCGCTAGAATGCTTTAATTTCAAAACTATATACACGTAGAAGTATATACAAGGAGCTAAAGAGGTGTGGTGGCAAACAGGTCTTCATGAGGCTAAGCATCGGGAACTCGTTTGCTACCTGAGAAGAGAAAATATGTTGAAAACGTGAGTTGGGAAGCCCAGTGAGTGACTACTTTAATAGATTATGCGTTCAAACATAAAGCATCAAAAGTACTTTAACAAGGCCATAAATTTACAGGATTTAAGCACCCCGAAGAGCAATGCATGAGAACTCATAAGGTAGCATCAAAATCAAAAATAGGTATTTCAAAACGTAGAACTCATAATAAAGAAAGTTTGTAGCATGGTATCCTTCCTAACCCTAGATGTGGCAGAGTCCTCTCTAAACCAACAGCTTCAATACCTCTCTCACGTGCACGTGGAATGCCATTTAAGCTCACTGGCTTCCTCTAATACCTTATCCATGTCCTTCAGTATTGGGGCCAGACAAACTACCACCCGAATACCTTCTCACTGTCCTTCAGTATCGGGGGTCAGGTTTTCTCTCCCCCAGGTACCTTCTCCATGTCCTTCGGTATCAGGAGTTAATAATATACAAGGCATGCTTTAAATAGTTAGAAACATAGTATGGAATCACATTCAGCAAGTTCTCAACATAAACACAAACTTTCATTTTAAACAAGCTTCCAAACGTCGAGTGTCATGCCAATAGTTAAGTTCATCGTACGGTTAAAGGATAACTCACTTACCAAACTCATTTTTTGTGTTCTGAACGCATAAATTCTTTAACATAGCCAACCAATCATATTTTAAGGTTTGGGCATTTCAACCATGTTTTAGAATGGATTAATGCAAGGTACTTCAAAGAAAACCGACTTCCAAACTTAGGTTTCATGCTTGAACGCGGAGTAACAACTAGTTACAATTATGCTTAGTTTTCAACACCGCCATTTATTAATAGGAGTTCAATGAAAAATGAATATTAAATTAGTTTAAGCATGCTTCAATATTCATCACTAGTAAGCTTTTGAATAAAGATCAAAGCATAGGTTTTCAAACAAAGTCACTCACAATCACCGGAAGACTCCCAAGGCTTATAAGCTTCGCCTATCTCCGTTTGCCCTGAAAATTAATTCCATAACATTAATCCCTTTTTCTACTTGGCCTAAAATTAGATCTAATTCAGCCACATAACTCATAGCATAGTAACTGAACACACTTGGTTGTAAGGTATAACAAATTGGAAGCACATCTTCCTTACTCTCTCTCTAGCCCTTTCTCTTTCTCAACATTTAGCAAAACAACCACCAAATTTTATTTGATAACCCTCTAATAAAATGTCTAATCTTACTTACCTCAAAATTTGAGCTTCTAATTCGTCCTCAAGAGCTCGAAATCTTCAGATTTCTTCACCTTGTTCTGCTGGCCGAGAAACTGGAACACTTCTCGGTTTTCTTAAGTTTTCACTACTTTCCTCTTCGTATTTTATCACAACCTTTTCCAAACCTATTCTACATTCAATTTCTGAGATTTTGGCTCAAGAATCATCGAATTTGCTCAAGTGGATTGAGAGATATGGCTGGTTGAATTTAATCCACTTCCTAGAGCTTCCAGCTGTCTACTGCATTCACAAGAGTTGGACAGCTCATCCTCCCTTAATAACCAATTCCAAAGATATTGTGTATAATGGCCAGCTCCTTCTTCCCTCTTTAGACTTTAAGTCCTTTTAAATCCACCTAAATTGTAAAGAAATTTTAACTAATTTACTTAGAAATTACAGCTTTTGTATTCAACACAACATACACCTAATGTGTACCCAACTTGCTCATGACCTTAACTTACTTCAACTCAACCTTAAATTTGCTTATAGCAATGCCTAACCTGTCTCCTTATGAAGCTTTATGCACGTTATAGTCCACAACTTAGGAGATTCTCAAATTCTACCACGACATCCTTCAGTGCATCCTATACCAAGTTACATGTATCAACCTTCATGTATAAGTGTAAAAAGATCAAAAGAGAGTTTAGGGCTTACAACACATTTGTTATAGGAAGCAAAAACAATAATTTAAGATAGCTAAGGAAAACTAATGTGAAATGATATTCAAGCAAGTAATTATTCCATTCTAAAAAAAATGATACAAAATACATGAGAGAGAGTGAGCGAGGAAGAAGAAATAACATTATATGAAGAAGCATTATTATATAAGTGTTCGATGCCACACAGGCGCGCACGTGATCAAGTAGTATAAAATGGTATTCCTACTTCGAATCCTCAGGGAGTTGTACTTTTGATTAGGTCAACTATTAAGAGTAATTATGCTCGAAATTATTTAGAAAAATGAATAAAAAGGCACTTCGAATAGAAATTAAAGCTTAAAACATGCAATAAAAGTGAGAACAATAGGGATTTAAGGCGTTTAGGGGTGTTGAGCTCGCTAATTGAACTGTATCAATGATTAATTAATTATACCACTTATTAACTCTCCTAATTCATAAGCCTAGAGCATCTAAGGTTTAAATCTCGTTTCAGTCTCATTAAATTACACCTAATTAATCTATTAACCGAAGTGTCCTTAGCGCTAATTGATTAATTGGCTACTTAAGCCCGCTCATAATTAGCCTCGCTTAGAATCCATTACTCCTATGTCACCTAGGTGAATCTTAAACGTTGCATGGAATTAATTCTACCTAATTATCCTCTTTCAAGCTCAAAATAGGAAATTAGAACATCTAATCTATGGCTGGTAAATTAGAAGCATGAAGCTCATTCCATACAAATGAATTACAAAGAGTAATAAAGCGGCAATATTATCAATTAAACATTAATACATGTCCAAAAGCTCACTCAAACCTCTACACTTTAGGTTTAGCCACAAATACACATCAAATCAGTAAAATAACCCATAGATTAGTCCTAATACCGAATCTAGAATTGAAATAAGGTAGAAAAGAGACTGTCAACACTGAAATTGTGACTGTTTCCTCGAAATTTGTGCTTCCTGAGCCTCAATCCACACTCCCAATTACCAAAATGGGTCTTCAAGCACCCAAAAATGGCTAGAATCCGTAACTTAGACCTCACAAACCCTAATTGGATCTTCCATTTTGAGCAAGAATGCGAAGTATATATATCAGGCCTTGCGGTAGCCTCAGCGTCTCGACACTGTCGAAATGCATCGTATTACTTAAGCATTCACATGGACAGCTTCTCCACGCTTCAGATGGAAATTCTAAACTCTGTGTTTTTGTCGTGTCGAGACGCCACAGATAGAGTCTCGATGTCTTGCCTTCAGGTCTAACACCAAAATACAACATTTTGACTCCAATTAGGGCATCTCAACGCCCTTCCCTCGGCCCAAATCCTCTCTTTTGTCCTTCATTCCCATCCGTAGCTCCAAATTAGTCCTTTTTCTTGCTCCAAAATAGCTCAAATCTCTCCATTTCACCAATTTACCTTGAATTGCTCGATTTCTTGAAAATCAAGATAAAAACACATTAAATCTCACAATTTAAATGCAAAACTAGCCTATAAATGAGGATAAATATAGCACTAAATTAGTGCTATCAATAAGCAACAAAAAAAAACTAACTTGAGAGAATTTCAAGAAACTTATACGATATTTAGTTCGGGCAAGTAATTGTTATTTCGTTCTAAAAAAAGAATGATATAACAAACACAAGAGCTCAGTGGTAATTGGCATGTACCCTCGATTGAGAAGTCAAATATTCAAATTTCTCCGCTCCAATGTTGTTGAACGTAAAAAAACAAACAAACAAACATAAGGGATGATATAAGAAACATGGGAGACAAATAGACAATGAGTGCGGTGGAAGAAAAAAAAATCTCATTATCAACGTAATGAATAGATAAATCCTAGGGCTTGAAATGATGTAATTCCGACTTAGTTGAACAAGTTTAAGTTAAATAATTTTCATGAATGTATTTAATGAAAGGGAAAAACTGAAGCGGTAGAAATCTACAATGTAGCCAAAGCCATGCTAGGGCCATTGAAATGGTGTGGCTTGTTGGATTTTTTGGAGTTAAAACCACTGCAGAAGCCAGCTGGATCGAGAGGACAGTGTCTTGACGCTGGCACATGAAGCAGAGAGAAAAACACTATGAGGAGAGCGTCTCAACGCTACAGCGTTTGAAGGACAATCTCAGGCATGCCTGCGACTTCTTTTTTTGTTGAAGTGTTGGTCCATTCACTTGATTAAGACCGATTAGGTCTTATTCGATACACATATATATGTGTAGTTTGCGGCAAGCATATGGGGGTGTGGCCGTTTGCTTATTCGATTAGCTTATAAGTGTGTAAGTTTTGGTGCGTGTTCTTGTGGCAATGAGTGATTTGTGGGAGAATAGTGTGTGTTCTCTTGTCTGGTTGAGGGGTTTTTTTCTTTGTTGTTTATCCTATGCTACCGAATTGTGGTACTTGGAAGCCAATAGCTTTTATTGGGTTATTGAGGGTTGTTTTATAGTGCGAGTTTGAGAGCTTTTTCTAATTTTCAATTATAGTATAACCTACAGTTGCAGAAGACTGGACGTAGTCTCGAGTTTGGGACGAATCGGTATAACTTCTGGTGTTATTTCTTTTTCCCTTTCTTTTTATTTTATTGGTGAGTACTAACTTGTGTTGGCTTAACCTGTGGAAGGAGGGAATTATTGCAATATTGTGATTTATGCCATAATATTATTTTTGTATTATGCATTTTTCTCCCAACAAGTGGTATCAGAACTTTTGGTTCAAGAGTCATGGGATTTATGGAGCCAACAAGTTTTGAGGGAGTCATGAAGTTCGATGGATAAAATTTTGGATATTGGAAGATGCAGGTCAAGGATTATTTAACCTGCAATAAAGTGCATAAGGCACTGAAAAAGAGACCAGAAGGGATGAAAGATGAAAATTGGGAAATATGAAGAGGCAGTTGCACTCATAGGATGTTTCTGTCAATGGACGTGGCTAGTCTTGTGACCAATGAGATCACAACTGTACTTAAGTTGATGGAAGTGCTTAGAAATAGGTAAGAGAAACCCTTTATTAATAATCTAGTTAAGAAGTTCTTCAACATGCAAATCTTCAACATGCAAATGGCTGAGGATGCTTCTGTTAATTCCTATATCAATGAGGTTACCACTTTAATTATCAGTTAAAATCTGTTAAGATAGAGTTTACTGGAAAAATCAGTGATATTAAGTTGTTAATGTCTTAAGCTGATAGTTGGAAAACGATGAAGACAACAATTTCTAATTCTATAGGAAATAACACTCTGAAAATTTCAGAGGTTTTTGATTTAGCTATATATGAGGAAATTCGTAGGAATGGTAGTAGTAAAGAGTCTACCGTAGGATCAACTTTAGTTATGACTAAGGGTAAAGAGAACAACTAAGAAGCAGTAAGAAAAAGTGGAGTAATAGGAATAAGGAGGTGATTGTTTTTACTGTCACATGAAGGTCACTACAAAGAGTCAGTTTAGGAAATTGGAAGAGGATCAGAAAAGAAAACATAAAGAAAATGTAGTGCATGATGCCTTAGTCTATGTTGAAAGTGACACAAAGAACTGCAACCACTCATCGGAATGGATAATAGACAGTGCAGCTGAAGGAGCGGTCTACAATCATCCAATGATCCCTCAGAGTAGATTTTACGGCAGGCCTCTCGACCCTCGCCAACCTCATAGGACGTGTTGGGGTAAGAGCAGTTGCTTCGATTGTGCACTCGCTTCCGAGCTCTCACAACTCGAGAACCCCCAATCACGCAGCGACCCTATCTCTATAGGATAACTAACCAGCTCTGATACCAATTGCTGGAGTGAATATTAAGAATACAGAAGCAATTTTGGATCTTAAGCACTCTAATTTGATCAATTTTATCAAACAAAAAACATGCTCAAAACTGGAAAAACAGAGAATAAGAACACAAACCTTTGTAGCTCAATATTCTCTTAATCCGTGGGCTTTCTTTGAACACAAACGAGTTGTGGACCTCCTCTAGAGTATTCCCTACTATCTTCAGGCCTTGGAACAGATTGTGGGATCTTTGATTGAGAGAATTTGGGAGAAGAATGAGTAAAGGTCTTAAACAAATAGCTAGAGAATTTTCTTCAAAAAACTCTTTTTTACTAATCCTCTCTTTCCCATTGTGTTTATTCTCTATTTGTAGAAAACCACAAGCTTAGTGAAGAAGCCAATTGAAAGAAGATAAGTTTCAAACAAGAAGCTTAGTGAAGAAGTTATGAATTTGGTCCATATTTCATTTCCAAATGAATTTGAATTATCTTTTAATTTTAATTCAAAATTAATATAAAATTAATTTTAAATTAAAATCAATTTATAATTAATTAAACAATTTAATTAATTTTAAATAAATATTTAATTTAATATCAAATATCAAATTAAATAATTGGACCAATCCCAATTTCTCAAAACGAACGTTCGAACATGAATCCCTATTCATGTTTTAAACCGAACCAATATTTAAATCATATTTAAATATTTCCAACACTTCTTTATCATAGTTTAATTCATAATTAAGCTGTGATACGTTAAGTATATCGCATATAATTAACTTTTTCTAACAAATTCGAATTTGAACAATTCAAATTCTTTCTCTCAAATTGTTACAAGGCATAGTCCGAGCTAGTAAGGAGAACCTAATGGACCTACAGATCATGAGCTCCAACGATAAGAGATTAACTGGCCAAACTCTTTAGCCTAGCTAATCAACATTCGTTAACCACCGGGACACTCCACTAAAGCCCAGTGGCTGCACTCTCCTCACTGTAGATATATTTCTGTCCACTCGATATAACCATGATTAGTAAGTCGATCCTTCACAGGTCGTTCGTAATTACAGCTGGGTCAAATAAACCGTTTTACCCCTGTAATTACTTCTTGTTCCTTAAGTCCCACTGATCCTCTAATGAACAATTTGGTTTGTGGTCCAACCAACAAACCGTATCCCTCTCGGGCCAACGAGAGGGTGGGCCCATTGTTCAAGACCCGGAGTCAGTACTTAAGGGAACAACCTCTCTACTAAACCCTAAAGTGGGTAGGAGTGAATTCCATCTCGCATGACTATGTTCCCAACTATCTACCCGGTCTTATCCCCAAAATGGGAGGCTTATTGAGTCGGCGATCTCGGACCACTCTCACCCATGCAAATCTAAGGATAATCCCGAATAAACAGGAGTTCATAGCACGCTCAGGATTAAGATCGAGTTACCTAGGTCATCGTATGAATATAGTCAGTTAAGACAGTAAACGGAGTTATAAAGTCTAAGTGACTATTTCGCGGTCCAGTCTTATGCAAACTCATTGCATAGGACGCCCCCACTTTCATGTCTCCACATGAACGATTCAGGATCACATCGTTAGTACTATACAAAGTGGGCCGCGTCCATAGTGTCTCCAGGATAAGGTACCCAGCCCTATCCCTATACTATAGACCGTTTTGGCTATAACTCGAACTTGATCCACTTTTATGTCATACATAAAGTTCAAGTATACATATTATAGCCAAGGGTACTTAGTTCATTGGATTTGGGTTATAGAATACACAATTCACTTTATTCAATAACACATTTACTGAATAAACCTCAATAACATCTTTATAGTAAAATAGAATATACATTCAGTTTACAAAACCACGAGTTTTAGGACATAAAACCCAACAGCAGCTTCAATACACATAGCTTCAGATAGGAGTTTGTTCACATCCTTTACAGCAAGAGATCATAGTCTAGTGAGAATGGGGAATGTGATAACTTGTAATTCACAAGTTATTTGGCACCTAAAATTAGCTATTTGGGAACCTTGACACATTGGAAAAACCTGAGTTTTGAGAAAATTATGAAGTAGTTCTTTAGAATGCATGAGCTAGCAACAGTATGTTCATTAACGCGTTACTTCTCACCTAAAATTTCTAAAATTCATATGAAACTGTGCTAGCGTTAATATTTTGATGCATCAAGTGCTTAGACAAACCCGCATAGGTAGGCTGCTGCATCAAATGGGATGATATTAAAAAAAAAAAGCAGTTGATGTGTTAGAGTAGGTAGTGGAACGACGCGTTTATATTGTGGGCCAGACCGACCATAAAGAAACCCTCAAACGGGGGACCACGTACAGCCGTGACATTCGTACTTATATGAAAGCGACCTTATCTGGGGCACGTGGTCATCTCTGATTGGCTGAGTTTTCTATACAAAAGGCTCATTTTAACATTTTTATGGTAGCAAGTTGGTAGCCTTGAAATTAGAGAAAATTCTCCATCTTCCTCCATCTTCGTCATCTAGATTGGAGTTTTTGAGGTAGAAGTGACAGACCACCATTGCTAAGCTCAAGTTTTTGAGGTAGAAGTGACATACCACCATTGCTAAGCTCGAGGAGAAGTTGATGAGGCTACCACACTAGAACTGTTTTCTTTACTCTCTATCGCTTTTACTTACTGTTTTATCTATGGCTTCCTTTATGTTTGTATTTCTATCATTCTCTAGCATGAACTAATTACATTTCCAAGACTCGACTCAAGGCCCCTATTGTTATAACTATCTTTATGTATTAGTTTAAAGCTTTTATGAATCGCCTATTGAATCTTCTTCTTGGGAGTTCTTCTTGAAATTGTTTTTGTCCATTTGGCCAACTGATATAAAGTAGTAACATGCTTTAGGCACCTTTAGGGTCAAGGTGTCTGGAAATATCTAAGTGGGGCAAGAGTGAAATTATTTTCACTAGGTTGTTTTAGGGATAATCCAATAATTTACAAACTTGGCGATAACTATGGAACAAAAACTGCATGTAGAATATAGTGATCTTTGTGTGCATGACGCGCCGAAAAGGTAGCGCACGAGGGTACGTCTGCTTAGATTCAAGACGATGAGTAGTTGAAGTGTAGGACTAACGCGTAAGGAAAAGTGCAATAATAGGGCAGCCAAAAGTTGAGTCTTGATTGCATCCACTTAGATTTTCCTTTACCGCATTTATTCTGTTCATTACTGACTCATTTACTTTCTAGTATCAAACAAACCCCTAACATATTTGAATATTGGTTATTGTTCCGTAGCTCATAATTTGTTTATTTGTAATTTTGATAAGCACATTGAAGAAAAATATTCTTTGTGGATTCGACCTTGGAATACATCTCAGGTATTACTTGCTGATGCGTTAGTGTACACTTGCGCCATTAAAGGTTTAGGGATGGGAATACTCCTTGATCAAACTACCTCACAAGGATGTTCTTCATTGCTCGGAGGCATCATTTTGCTCCTCTAATGGATGTCCATCAAGGTGACAGAAACATTGCACAACACATTTTTTTTTTTTTTTGGCACAACTGAACATTTTTCCATATCTTAAAGTGTTTGAACTTTGCATTGAGACTGCATTCTTTCGAATTCAAAGGTTTACATTTTATGTGCTTTGGTTTTACTGTTGCAACATCCTCCACTGTAGGGTCTTGTTGTGCTGGGATATCTTTTTTTGTGCATAATCGTCTAGCTCATGATTGGAGCATTCGTGGTAAATGAATTTTTTTTTGCACAGGCGGTGGCTCTCCAATCGATAGTTTGGTTGCTTGGAGGTTATGCTCCGTCACCTTGGGCAACTCAACACTTTGCTACCAAATTAGACACTGAAAATCCTTGTTCCTCCAGTAACTCATCAGGCTCTTCTTCCTCCTCGAGCATAGTTTCATTTTTTTTTCACATTTCATCAGTTCCACCATGCCATCCCGTAATTCAATTGCATTGCCCTCCTGGATATCGTCACTCTCCCTCATATGAGCACAATCATGCACTTCTTGGATTAGGTGTTGCCCTTAAGCTTTTTTAGTCTTTATAGGTACAGTGGTGGTGGTCTTAGTGCTTCTGGTTTGTCGGTCAGGCTACACTGCTACCTGTTCTTGATTCTTAGCTGGTGTAATTTCTGAAGCAGCTTGTAGTGCGGTAGGCTGAATCTTTTCATTCTCGTTGTTCTTAACTATGTTGGTCTTGTCTTTGTCTTGAATCGAAATGTTGTTTGTGGTTGGTTCATGCAATGGGGTGCATGGATGCATCTCCTCTACCGCATTTCCCAATTGTTCGTCGTTTCTCAATGTCACAACCTGACATTGCTCTTTCTCATCCCTCCTCGAAGTCTCAATAGTGCTTGGCAATGCGCTATCATGTCGTTTCCTCAATTCATTTGTAATTTGGTCCAACTTCACTTCCAAGTTCCTCAGAGAAGACGTATGACTCTAGATAACAACATCATTTTTACCCATGTATTCTTTCATTAGTGCCTCCAATGTAGATGATGGTTTTGCACTATATGTCGACACATACTGTTGATAGTTCTCATATTGATTGCCTTGTTGCTGCTCTCCCCAACAAAAGTTGGGGTGTTACCACCATTCATGACTATACGCATATACAAATAAGGGTTATGTCGTAACTTTGTTGCTGTAAGCCCTAAACTCTCTTTTGATCATATTGTGCTCATATATGATGTTTTGACATATGCAAATTGATATAGGTTGCACTAAAAGATGTCGTGATGGGATTTGGGAATCTTTTGGATTGTGAACTATAATGTGTATAAAGCTTCATAAGGAGATAGGTAAGCCATTGAATAAGCATATTAAGAGTTGAATTGAAGTAAGTTAAGGTCATTAACAAGTTGGGTAAATTTTAGGTGCATTATGTATTGAATGAAAGTTCTTATTTCTCACAAACTTAAGTAAAGTTGGCTAAATGTGTTACGTGAATTTATTGGCTTGTTTTGGTGTTTTAAAAAAAGGGGATTAAGATGTAAATGAGGAAGTAGGAGCTGGCAAAAATTTGTGGAGCCACGGATTTGTCTTTGGCAAGTAGGTGCTGTCCAGCTGGAAGCTTTTGGAAGAGGATCAACTTCAAACAGCCATATATCTTAATTTACTACACCAAATTCGATGATTTTTGAGACGAAATCTCATAAATTGAGTGTAGAATACGACAGTGGGCGGCTGTTTTGAAAATACGAAGAGGAAGGAGGTGAAAATTGTAGAAAACAGAGAGGTGTTCACAGTTCTCGGGTAGCAGAACAGTGTGAAGAAATCAGTTTCTTTTGAGCTCTTGAGGAGGAATTAGAAGCTGAAACTTTGAGGTAAGTAAGCTAAGATGTTGTACTTGAGGTTTATCAAAAAATATTAGGTGGTTGTTTTGCTAAATTTTGAGGAACCCAAGCTGAAAGTTGAACCTGGAATTTTAGGTGCAAGAAAAAAAAAACTGCTAGCAAGAGATTGAAGGAGATGTTCTTCCATTTCTATATACCTTACACCCAAGTGCGTATGGTTATTATGAATTGAGTTATGGGACTGAATTAGATATGTTTTTAAGGTGTATAAGGAAAGGAATTAATGTTATTAATTTCTTTTTCAGGGCAAACGGAGATAGGAATATCTTATAATCCTTGGAACCCTTTTGGTGATTGTGAGTGACTCTATTTTAGAACTATGCTTGACCTTTGTTTTTCTTCAAAAGCATAAATGTTGATCATTGAAACATGCTTGACTTACTTTTGTATATTTTTCATGGAGCTTTTAATAGAATGTCATTGATGAAACTTAAGCATGATTTGAATTAGTTTGTAACTACACATTCAAGCATGGAAACTAAATTATGGAAGTATGACTTCCTTTAGAAAATGCCTTGTGTAAATCCACTTGGAAACATGTTTAGAAAGGAAAAGTGCAAATGTTGAGAATTTGTTGTTTGTGTTATCAAAACATGATTTCCAAGGTAATCAAAGTATGCCCCGGTATGTTGTTAACCCCCAGTACTGAAGGACATTGAGAAGGTACTTGGGAGGCAGGAATCATGATTTCCCAATACTGAAGGACAAAGAGAAGGTATTCGGGTAGTAACTGGTCTAACCCCAATACTGAAGGAGATAGAGAAGGTATTAGGGAAGACCAGTGTGTTCAATGGCATTCCACGTGCACGTGAGAGAGGTATGAACGTTGTTGGTATAGAGATGACTCTACCACAGCTAAGGTTCGAAAGTGGTATCATGTTATGAGTTTTATTGTTATGAGCTTCTACGCTTTTGAAATGTCTATTCTTCAGTATGGTACTACATTATGAGTTTCTATGCTATACATAATGTGGTGACTTAAACCTGTAAATGGGTAGCATGGTTTGATTATGTTTACAAATAAGTGATAAGTTATCTCTAACTTGTAGCTTGTCCATCATTATGCTTCACCTTTGAGCTTATAATGTTTTTAAGATAGACACTCACTGGGCTTCCCAGCTCACGTTTTCATTATGTTTTCTCTTTCCAGGTAGCAGACGAGTTCCCGGTGCTTAGCCTTGACAAGACCTGTTTGCCACCACGCCGTTTTAGCTCCTTGTATATACACTTTCTTATGTATATAGTTTGTAGTAAAAGCATTTTAGCGGGGTTGTAATAACTATAAAATGTTATGACTTGTTAAAGAACTTAGTACTGAAAGTGAATGTGTCTTGCTCATATGTGTATTTGAGCGTTTCAAACTTACTTGTTCAAACGTGTTGTGTTGCCTTCATTTTCAGGTATATGTTGGGATGGTCAGGGAGAGCTAGTAAGAGGGTTGATTGTCTCTGTCTTTACATCTCTTCCTAGGTTAGGCAAGTAAGCTGGGAAGGGGTGTGACAGTGTCTATTGCCCCACATAATAAATTTATGTTGGATTTGATAAGAAATTTTCAAATATATGATTACCCCTGTACTAACACATGATACTTCACTTAGGTGATTAAATGCTCCAAAATGTTGTCAGTTGTTTCCTCCCCTTTTTATGTTATGCAGCATGCTTGACGATGATGAAACTTGGGGGTTTAACTCGGCTAGAGCTTCCATTTCCAACACTCTAGTGCCATTCATTTCCTCCGTCGTACATACACTTGTTCACATGCAAAAGCTAACATACAGGTAAACTCCTTGGAATTAACACTGCTGTAAAATCAAGCAATAATATACTTGAAAAGTGGCAACTTTTCTCAGCAATAGTGCCAAAATCTTGGTGAACTGCAAAATGATGGTGTGTGATGTGTGGTGGATGTGATGGATAATGCAGTAAAACGATGAAAATAATACTATGGAAATGGGATAAACACATAGATTTTCGTCACGTAGCACACTATGCTAGTGTACACAATGCACCGAGTTGTAGTACCTAGAATGTATTCTAGGGTTGAATCCTCAGGGGATACCTTAATGTGTTGATATGAACAAGGTTGTCTTTGCTTTACCTCTAGGACTAATTATGCGTTCAAGGGCCAAACAACTACAACTGGCTTTCGACATAAAAACAACGGCGAACTCAATTAAGGAAGGTTAAAGAAGGGAAAAATGAATAAACGTTCTATACATTGTGTCAGATATGCTACAAGAAGGAAATGAAGAATTATGTTAGAAAATTTACTACTGTAATTTTGCTATCAAAGTTTACTTTAGGAGTTTATGTTTGGGTAAATATTATGGCTCTAATTAGGTTGTTATTTTATTATTTATTTTAAGTTATTTGGAAAATCATATTTCGTGCTAGATTGGTCTTTAAACTAATTAGCTAAACAAACTAGGCTTAAAACTTGAATGGGACGCCGTCATTTGGTGCAGCATCGAGATGTTGTCCCTAGCGTCTCGACACTGCAACGAAAGGCAATATAAGTTCTTCGTTTTCTCTTCGCCAAAAGGAGGCCAAACTGAGAATTTTGCCCTAAACTCAATTCCATGCTATTTTGAGAGGTTTTGAGAGCATTTTCTGAGTGGATTGAAGCAGAATTGAAAATTTGGAGCTCGAGAACTGAGGAAATCACTAAGATAATGCGGGATCGACCTTCCATTTTCATTTCCTTCCTTTTTCTTTCACTTTTATCTACTGTCTAGGCTGAAAAATTAGGAAATTATGGGTTGTTTGGACTGAATTTGTATATCTTTGTCCCTAATTACTTGGGTTTATTGTATTTAATTGTTTATATGCTTAATTGTTAGAATTGTTAGCCAATTGCATAGTTTATGGATGTCTATGACTATTAGGGCTTTGAATCATTTGTGCATTTGTCGCTTAATACCTTTAATCATTGATTCTCTAATTAATTGAGGTATTTCTAAGTTGAGCTCGACAGAGGATACTTAGTTTAGCTTAATGCACGATTAATTAGCTACTCGAGTGACAACGAGATTAATAGTTAATTGATTGTAGTTGGTGATGAAGGTTAATTAGTTGGGCATTGGTTAATTGGCTAGTTTTCTAAGTGAAAACCCGACAGAGAGAAACTTAGGCAAGAATCCAATTGCATAACTAGTGTTTATTTACCTGAGTGATAGCCGAAGTTAATAAATAGACATTAGAAGTCCGTAATGAAGGGTCTTAATGCCTTGTATGAGTCAGCTAGCGCTAAGGACACCTAGGTTAGTTAATTATTACTTGAGAGTGGAGGAGACCGATAGGAGATTCCACACCCTTATAGCTTCTAGACTTATGAGTTCATTGTCCATTGGGTTATAATTATCTATTAGCATAGTAATTGATAATTTCCCAAGTTATCCCTCGTGTTTGTGTCTCCCATTTATTTTCCTACTTTTATTTTTCTGTCGTTAGTTTAGTTTATCCTTTTTTTTATAGTTTTCTCTAAATAAAGCTAAGTGAGAGTATTTGTGATAATTAATTGAATTAAAACCAATCTATGTGGATTCGATATTCGGTAGGAATATCGTTTTATATTACTTGACCTATACGGTTGTAGTTGTACTTAAAACTAAGTGCACCAAGTTTTTGGCGACGTTGCTGGGGATTGGTGTATTTTAATTCAATTAATATTGTGAAGAAATTATTGGCTTTAATTTAGAGGTTTATTTTTTCTTTATCTTGTTTATTTTTGTTTTTTTCTTGAGTCTTGGTCCTTTGCTCTGTTTGCGTTAATTTGTGGTGTTTGCATATGATTTGATCTTGTTTTTTGTTGCTTTATTAATTTTAGATGGCTTTTGATAGTTTTGGGTGGCCCTTTAGGAAATCTGAGCCCGAAGAACCAACACCACCGTCCAATTTTTTCCTTTCTAGTTCTTCCCCTTTAGTTGAAAATTCCCTTGTAGAGTACTTATTTCATGAAAAAAGGAATAAGTTTCAATCACAATGTTTTGTTGGATACTCCCGTCATCTTAAAAGAATTGAAAATCCTCATAATATCTTTATTTGCTTGTGAGGGTCTTCATTTGGCAATCTCGCTAATTGGCCAATTGTTTGGAGCATTTGAAACATCACTGGTTTTAACTCCAAATGAGTTGCCTCGATGTTTGGTTCCACAATTCCAGCATTCAGATTCTTGAAAGTGGCAGCTACATAATCTCTGATTGCTTTATCCCTTTCTTCTACAATGAAGATAGGATGTTGTGGAGGGATTGCTTATTGAGGTTGTATATTATTTGACATATTATTATGCCATGCTTGATGGTTCCCTCCTTGAGGTGGATAAACTCGAGGATCAACTATAGGTGGATCCATTTGATGTTCCTGCAAAACAGTTCTCGAAAGATTCTCCTGTGTGTTCCACTCTCATTGCTCCTTCTTTTTCCTCCTCTGTTGTCCACGATGCAGGTGGAAAGTTCTTTCTATCTCAGGATCTTGCTCCAAGAGACGAAGCTCTATTTGCATGCACCAAACCTACAAATGTTATAAATGAGATTCGGCCCCTCCTAGAATAGACGAAATTTTAGTTGCAATCTATTCACAATTTGTGCTGCATAGTTGAATTTTGTTAGTAATATCGATCCCAAACAACGACGCTAAAAACCTGATCGACTAAAACGTGTGAGCTTAGGTGGAAACTTTTTTCGGTTAGAAAAAGTCCTCAGTCTAGGCAAGTGCAAGTTGTTAAACAAGTAGTAAAATTGGAAGTGTTCCAAAGTATCATCCCATAGAGAATCGATATAACAAAATTCAAAAGATAAACAAAGACGTTCTCAAAATGCAACCTAGGTAACCAGTGTAAAACAATAATTGGGATGGTTGTTGTGGAAAAGAAAAAAAAATGGAAATGATAATGATAAAAAGAAGGGATCATAAACGTGATCATGCCCCTTGAATGGAATTGCGGCGTAAATGCAATTGCAATTTTTACTCAACACTTAAAAATTGTAAACCGAATTCAACTTCCATTCGATCTTAATTAAATGCATCTTTAGAAGACTAAGCAATTAAACCTATATTTCTATGGCTAAATCGAACTTAAGTAAAAATAAACACAATCGTATTGGTCTTTGATAATTCTCATTTTTGAGAATTATTTAGCTTCCAAGTGCAAGTTATTATTGAAAAATCATGTATGTAGATCCACAAAGTTTAGTAAATTGTAGCAAGTTTGAATAAAAAACACTTGGGCATGATAGGAATCTCCCAAAATGTTAGGAATGAGCATAAAGTATAAAAATTTGGCTGATTTCTTTGTTGTTGATGCATAATTTAACAAAAGATGAAAATTGCAACTAAATTGCAGCTGCAATTCTGGACGAAAAGGCATAAAGCTGAGAATTGTGACTTATGAGTAGAATTATGGTTTAATTGTGATTTATGGCATTTAATTACTTGTTTAGTTACATTTAATTGAAGTTGTACTTACTGCCTCTAATTAATTGGCCATTAATTAGTTGATTCTAGTCTTAAATTGAACTCGACGGAGGAAATTTAGAATAGAACAAATTCAATTAACGCCCTAAAATTGCCTAAGTGACATAGGATTAACAATTGATGGGTGAGACTAATTATGAGCCAACTTAATCCCAGGTAATTAATCAATGAGCGCTAAGGACACTTAGGCAAGTGATTAATTAGCATGTTCGAATGAGACCGACAAGAGATTTTGACTGGTTTGGCTCTAGGTTTATGTAATTAGGAAGATAAATTAAATGTCAGGTCCAATTGCCATATTTGTAACCTAACTTGTGCTTGATCCTCTAAACTACCCTTTAATTTAGTATCTCCACCTTTTTAACTGCTTTCTTAGTTTAGAATTTAATTTCAAGCTTTCTCTCAGCTTAGTTTTTACCCTAAATAATTCTAATTTTGAGTTCTCTTAATAATTAATCAACTTAAGAAAAAAGCTTCCATTACGCTTCCCTGAGGACTCGATACTCGGTAATATTTACCGTTTGATATTACCATTTTATATTTACCATTTTCCATTCCTTTCCTTTCGTTCTTTTAGTTTTCTTCTCGTTGTTGTTTTTCTATTTTTCTTTTTGTTGTTTTGTGTTGATCACACGTTCCCTTTGGTTGATGTTTATGGGAGCTTGAAATTCAAATTATCTCTTCCATCATGCACCCCAGTTGATCAAGCTGAATCGAGGATTCAATCGAACTTCAGGGCAGTATTACTCTTCCATTTATCTCTTTAGTTGTCCTTAAGCATGCTTAGTTAGTATGGGTAGTTTATTCATTGAGGACAATGTATGCTTTAAGTGTGGGGGGATGTGTGCTATTCTGATCTAAGCTTAATTGAAATTTTTTGTGATTATGATAATTCTATTGCATTGCGTATGATGAGGAAAACCTGCTACTTGTTTTGAATAACGTAATTTTTGTAATTTTTGTGAAATATGAGAGCATGTCTAGGATTCAAGTAAATTTAAAATTTTTCTTGGATTTCCTTGCATTTGTGGAGCACTTAGCCTACTTATTAGTGATTTTGAATGCTTCGGAGAAAAAATCATGTTTATCTGCCTGCTAGAAAGAAAGAAAAGAGGAAAGAAAAAAAATGGTAAAGAAAAGAATAAAAGAAAGAAAAAGAGAATAAAATAGCTTGTAGTGCATATTGATCAAGGGCAAAGAGAGCTGTCTCTGTTGTGATAAGTTAGGCCATTCATCGAGCAAGTGCTCTGGGTAAGAGTCCTTGCAACAGTTGTGTAAAAGCTAGTGTCCTTGAGTTTTTAAGAAAAATGCAAGTTTGGGGGAGTGTTACCCTGTAGTGTTCAGGCACCTAGTGACATATTACCATATTGAGTGTAAGAATGCAAGATAATTGGTGCTTAGGGCCAGGTAGGGGGAAGATGAACGGAGAATTCTATAAATCTTTCTAGGAAAGTAGAGATCGAAATAAGGAAGGCTATGCATGCACTTGCAAGGGATGAAAAGTTTAATTCTTAAATTTGTTTGGTGAATTGATATGTTTAATTATTTCGTTTAATGGTGATTATTTTGGTAATTAAAGCTTTGAGGTTTGAGTCATTATGATGTAATTTGTTGATTCATATATGGGTTTTGTTTTAGCTTTGCTCGGGACTAACAAAGGTTTAAGTTTGGGGGTACTTGATAGCATGTAATTATGCTATCTTATTTCCTATTAATTGTGCTAGTTTTATTATGATTTAGTGAGCTTTTACGCCTATTTCTCTTGATTTTGCAAAAATCGAGCTAAAGGAGCAAAACAAAATTTTCGAAGGTATTTTGGTAATATTAAGCTTCATTGGAGCTATTTTGAAGAGCCAAGAAGAGAAGATGTGGAGTTTTGGCAAAAGAACCCGAGGGGAGAGCAATGGACCCTTAAAATGGCGTATAGAAGCCACATTTGAAGTGCCAAACTCGAGAGCAAGCATCTTGACTCTGGCCTGTAGTCGATCAAGGAAAAGACAGCAGACTGCAAAGAAGAATTCAGGTGCTAGACCAAAGCAAAGGGAAACGAGAAGCAACGAGGATCAGGAAGTGCACAATTTAGCTGAGAAGGTGGTGGTAGGAAGCAAGCAAAGCACCCATAAATTAGGAAGTCTACAAGATTACGCACTCAAAATGAAGGCAAAATATCGAAAAGCTTGGAAAACAATTTGGAGGTGCAAAGTTTAGCCGAAACTTAGTAAGGAGAAAAGGGCGATGAATTTCAACGCCCGTATCACTTTGTCAACCATGTTTTAAAAGAAAGGAGTAGGACGCATCGAAGTTTCAATGCACATCATATGAAGGCAACTAACAAGGGAGAATTTCTAACCTTTACTATACCTTTTGTTTGCTTGTAGTTTTAGTTTTGTTGTTTTGTGTGAATAAAGGCATGTGAAAAGCTGTCAGGAAGGAACCTGAGGGTAGAGCCTTGGTCTTAGATGTTTTTAGAAGCGTTGAGAATTTAAATTTCTAATTGAATAGAAAATTTAGAGTGTCAAGTGAAACTAAAGCATCGAATTAACAAAGCATGTATAGTTAAGTTGCATGACTTAAATGCAACCACGAATTCATGGTCTCGGGTTGTGAACAGACATTGTAAAATCAATTTTCAAGGAGCTTTAATGAGGCATCTGCCCACACGCCCACGATCCTTGAAATGTCAGCGAGCATCCTTTGAAACCCCGCCCTTTTTCCCTTTTTAAGGCAGGAATATCCTTTTCAAATCTCACGATCCCATACACGTTTTTCTGCAACTATTTCCCTTTCTCCCTTTCTTCTTCTTCATTTTCAAACCCTAACACACCTTAATTTCGCCTAAAATCCAGCTTCACAAAAAGATGTCTTCCACATATCACTCTCAGAATCAAAGCACGTTCTCTTATAGAGACAACGCCGACCAACCTTCCTCACCAGCAGTTAGTCGTACTACAACCTCTAACTCAAATCCCAACCTGTCCTCCAGTTCTGCAGAATCCTTGAAAAATCGAAGAAAAGAAGTGTTGATCTCTTCTGACTCCTCTGATCACAATGTGGAGGAGGTCTAGCCATTGGCATCGTCCACCTTGCTTTTGGAGCCAGTGGTTCTCACCCTGGTTCTTCCTACTCGGTTCTCTGACCCACTGGAATATGCTTCCCAAAACCTCACTACCCACTTCGTCATTGAAGCCGACGAGACTTCAAAGAAAGGGAAGCACATAAAGATTCTAGCCACAAGAGACTGAAAAAGAAGATGAAGGGGGTTGAAAGTCCATCGATCAGGGAGGAGGAAGCACCCGCTGAACAACCTTAACCAGCTCCCCAGCTAGAGGTTGAAGATGACGGTATTTGCACTGAAGCATCTAGTATGTTGACTGTGTCCCAGGAAGCCATCTTCGGAATAATTTTAGAAAAGGTGGCAACAGAAGAAGGAGGATAAAGTCGTGCAAAAGCGACGTATAACACTCCTGTCTGACAAACGTAGTGTAACGACGCCTTCGTACAGTTCGCAGGGTTGAGGCCGACCTAAAAGCTGAAAAAGGACAGGGATCACTAAGCCACGCACCAAATCATCCACTGGCCCTAAGTTCCATTTATCCAGCCTTCTTACACCCAAGAAGGTAATATCCCACTAGGATGCCTGGAAAATGGGGTAGGCCTCTCCTAAACTTGCATTTTTCTTTAATTCAAGGACCCTAGCTTTCACAAAACTACTGCAAGGACCCGTGGAAATTTTACTCACATGTGGTCGTAATTGATCACAACAGAGGTAGCTCTTTTTGTCCTTGATCTTTTTAAGCACGACAAGTTATTTCATTCTTTTTTTTCTTTTTTCTTTTCTATATTTTTTTCTTTCATTACAGACGAATAGACATGCATTTTATCCTAAGTGAAACATTACAAACCATCATGTAAGTTAACCGTTAAACGAGTTCTTAAGCCTTTTGAGATGACAACAAATATCCAAATAAAATAACCCCATTCTAAGCCTTCAAAACTAACAATAAGTTGACTAAGTCCTCAACAAGTACAAGGGAATTAAAGAAAATTTTTTAATTTACTCAATTCCAGGACATGTTCTTATATTTCACAAAAAAATTGCAAAAATATCATTATCTAGTTCACATCATAGGTCGTCCTAAACTTAAAGCAAACATGTCCTTGATAGCTCAAAGAATGAGAGCTATTGAGGGTATTTTAGTGAAGTTTTTGTGGCTTAAAAACACTATCTTAGGTATTTTTGTATTGAGAAGCCTCTTTGAATTGATGTTTTATAGTAAAAGAGTCCCTTTTTATGTGAAAAGCACTTTTGAGCTTTTTAATGCATAATGTTACTTAATTGTGCTATTTGTGACTTGTGTAGGCCATTGCTGAAGGTAAAAAAAGAAAGGCTAAGTGTGAAAATCCAACCTGCTATGCTAGAGCTTTGTTGGTGATAAAGGGTCAAGCTTGCTAGAGCAATTGTTGTGCTTTTGATGAAGCATTAGCAAAGCTAGAGCATTTATCTAGGATCAGTTACACAAGAAGCACGGGGGAGTTATTTCATTAATTAAGGTGAACAACTTATGACATTTGTACCGAGTTAAGCCAATGAGCGGCTGCCATTAGTCTTCAAATGTCCACTCAGCCCTGATTTCAAAGAAAGGAAGAAATATAAAGCTCTTGCTTGCCATTTTGGAAAGGAGGGGAATTTTAGAGATTAGACAATTGAGGGAGAGGATTTCGAGAAGAGGAGGATAGCCCTTTTTGGGAGGTGGTCTACTTCTGGAAAGGAGGGAAATCAATCTACCATAAAGAAGTTGCCAAGCATTCATTTCTTGTTAATTTCTCCTAGTTTCTACAATATTTCTTTATTTTCAACATTTTTATATTAAAGACAAGCTTTAGAATGTTGTTTAAGACTTTCTTGATTGTTTTGTTGCTGTCTTTTGCTATAAATATGAACTAATCACCTATTTGGTGATGGATTAGGGGATTTATTGTTGATTCATGCTGAATGAAGTGGCAAGACTTGAATATTCTTCACTCTTATGCTTTGTGTGCTTAAATTTAGCTTGGATTTGTCTGGCCAACTTGTCTCAGCTGTGTTTATCTTAACTTTGGAAAAGGGAGGGATAAACTGAATGCATGGCATAACATTAGTTCTGATTAGGAGCATGCTCTAAGGTAATTGGGGATACTAGGGATAGTAACTCACATAGGGGACGTTTGGCCCCCTGAGCTGAGTTGAGTTCTAAACTTAACTCACCATTTGGCCCATGGAGAAATTAACTTCCCATAAAAAAACTCAACTCCACCGACTTGCTACAGTGCTGGGATATTAACTCCACTGACTTATACAGTAACCCTATTAACATATTTTATCATCGCTTCTCCGATGACCTGTGGCCACAGCTGGCGATCGACGGCCACCTTCGATGAACTTCTCCGACGACCGCCGACCACCTCCGCCGACTTTCTCCAGCCACCGCCGACCTTCTCCGGCGACTGGCAACCATCACCGGTGACCTTTTTCGACAACTGACTACAATATGTAGCAATTGAAGGCCACTGTCGACTATCTTCTCCGATGATCGACGACAATCGTTGGCGATCATATCTGGCAACCGGTAGTACTGTCTCCGGTGACTATCGCCAGCAATAATTCCTAACAACCGACAACACTCTCATGGTTCAAAATAATATGAAATGCACATTTACTTAGTTGGTCTGACTATCTACTCCAACAATCTTTCTTCGGACTTTGGAACTCGACCCATTGTTGGCCATTACTTATATGTTGTGAACCATAATTATGTTTTGTAAATAATATAAATAGGCCCTTGATGACCTACTAATATTTTGTGAATATTCTATACTACATAACACTAATATTGAAATATGTTGTCATTTTCTTGTCATCTTGAAAACGTAAAATACTGGCATTATCTTTTCCAAAGACATTCAATTTAGTACATATGTTTAAACAAATGTAAACAAACAATGTTCCTTTGCAAAAAAAAAAAAAAAAAAAGAATACGTAATGGTCAATGTGTTTTTTTTTTCAAAGAAAACCATCTCATAATGAAGACCCTATTAGTAATTGAAAAATGTCATAATAAGGTCCTCATTTGTAAATTTCAAAGAAGTTCAATGTGTGTTTAGAAAATGAAACCTGAGATTTCTATACTTTGATAGAAGTTCAATTGTGTTTAAAGAAAAAAAATATAGGTACATGGTCATCCATTCATTAATTGCTCTTTGTTGTTATAAAGAATGCAACATTTGATTTCTATAAATTGAAAGAAGTTCAATGTGTAATGCAAATATTTGATTTCTATAAATTGAAATAATGTCAATGTGTAGTAGAAAGAGAAAACAATGCTACATTGCCTATAGTTTTGAATAAGTCAATTTCTCAAAAGAGAAAGATAAAGAATAATTTTTTTTTTTTAAAAGATCAATTTTGAAATATATTGTTTTTTTGAAGTGGACATCTAAAATAAGTGTTAGAAAGTTGGAAAAATATGTTTTCTAGATGAATGATTGGAAAAAATAAAAATAAATGGAACAAAAACAACTAGAGAAAAATCAGTCTACTTCGGGTTACAAAAAATTACACCAGATACTCCTAACAACGCAACTCAACTCTACACTCTAAACACAGACTTTCTAACTCAACTCAACTCAACTCTGCACCCCAAACATAGACTTCTGAACTCACTGACAAACAAACTCTGCCCAACTCAACTCAACTCTGCGCGCCAAACGCCCCTTTAATGTTTGCAGTTAAGGGCTTAATTTTAGAGGTTAATGGGAGTTAATCACTGTTTCTGTGAGAATTTTGGAAAGAATCCGCGAGCTAGCTGCATTGAGTGTTTAATTTAGTTTGATGAAGCAAAATTTCACCCCTAATCCTTATCCCTTTTCACATAATTTGTTTAATTCCATTTTATTCACTGTATTCTTGTTTTTCAAGCATTCCAACACCATTTTAATCTTGTTTCCTTAGTTTCTTTTTAGTCCCTTGCACCAATTGATATTGATCACCTATTACCTAACTAATTTCAGCTTAACACTGCAAAAGTTCAATTAACTAGTCCCTAAAGAGAACGATATAAAGGATACTTATCACTTGCTGCATTAGACTGTGTATACTTGCACATTAGGGTGTTTCCATTATGAAATTGCATAAACTTTGTTAAGCAACAATCCTCAATGTATAAACTAGACGGCTACACAAAGCAGGCTTAAGGACAAAGAAAAGATAAAGGGGTGAAAAATACTACACTGCAGTGCGAGAGATCAAAGTTGTCATCAGCCTAAACAATCTACTAGGGTAAGAAGACTATGGTGATCGAGCTGCTACAAAAACAATCAACAGGAACATAAGATAAAGACACACAACAGACTAAAGGAAACTGAAAACAAAAGAAAGAAAGCTTGGGTTTCCTCCCAATAAGTGCTTTATTTAAAGTCTTTAGCTAGATGGGGCTCATGTGAATGAATCAAGGCAGTTGAAATTCATGAAGCCCAACATCAGCTTCTTCACCTGCACCTGCCTTCAACAATTTAATGTCCTCTACTTTACGCAAAGGTACATATAAAATATCAAGATAGATTGAAGAATCTACTAAAATAACATCTCTAAGGTGCACAGGTATTTGTTTCAATTCAATTATAGACACTTCATCATGCATACTTTCCTTAACAGATAAAACCCAACCTTTTCTCATTTCTAAAGTGCCCTACTGATGCATACAATTTACGTTTCCGCAAGTGCACGAGTCAAGTAATATAAAACGATATTCCTACAGAGTATCAAATGCACAAGGATTGGTTTTAATTCAATTAAATACCACAATTACTCTCACGTAACTTTATTTAGTGACAGAAATCAAACATAAGGGAAATTAAACAACTAATCCTAGAAAGCAAGATAAATGGGAGACAAGATCACAAGAAATAATTCTATGGGTGTTGATTTCATTAATTGGACCTTAATTACTTAATAAATTTAGACACTAGTATTAATTAGACATTTAATTCATAAGTATATAAGCCTAAATTCATGCAACCTAAAATAGAGGAAGAGGAAATGCAGAGGGAACTCACAAATCAAAGAGAAAGCTAGATCAAGGTAAATTGGGATCCGTTTTGCAACAGTAATCACATAATTACTCAACAGGTAAATTAACACATGGTTTTAAGACCGATCGGTTCCCTAAAGCCTCGAAGGAGCTCCCTAAAGAACCGAGCTTCTACGATACAGGAAAGGTCGAAATGTAATAGGCTAACCTAACGGGCCCTTCGAATTAAACTACCACATGCTTACTGGCTCTAGAGCCTACCTCATTCTCGCAATTAAGTAGTCCTACTTACGTTGACTGACGATAGTTACCAGCCCCTTTACTACTAAAATTAAGCAGAAATTTTAGTTTCCTACAAAAACTAGCATAGCAAAGCAAAACTCTAAATTAATACGAGTTGTCAATTCCATTAATAAAGAGCATGCTAAGAATTAAAGCCCAGAGCTAATAAACCATAAATACCACACATTAAAACTGAAATAATTACAAATCCTAAATGTTGCAAAACTTTACCTAATTACCTCGAACTAGCCAAAAACTCCTAGTCGAAAAGCGCTTCCATCAATCCTGAGGCCAAAATACAAGCCCAAAATACTCAAAATATGAAACAAAGTGTCTCAAAATTGACCAAGGGGGAGGAGAAATCGAGAATGGGGGTTGGGATTTGGAACTCTTTAACCTAAAAATGAAAAAAATGATTATATAGAAATCCCGAGAGCATCGAGAAGCTGTATGCAGCATCGAGGGGGACTCACCAAGCGTCACTATTACAGCGTTGAGAAGTCCTGCATTTGCACTTGCGAGACTTGCGACAGCGTCTCGAAGCCACTGAGCAGGGTCTCGAAGATGCTGAGCATCGTCAAGACGCTATCCTATATCCGAGACTACTGCCTTGCAGCTTCGAACAAGGCCTCTGTCTGTCATCTTGACACTCCTTAGGGGTATAATCGTCAATCCTTCATATTTTTCCTCTCAGGTGTCTGATTGACCTCTGGTTTGGCTCATTTTCACTCTGATTCTGCATACTTTCCAAAAACAAGCCTTGCTCCCAAATTCCTACAAAATATTCAATAATTATAAGAAAGTGAGAGGAAAAAGCATAATTTAGGCATGAATGAGCATGTTCAAATTAGGTCTCATCACTTACCTGGAGCAGTCGGTCAATGAATGACCTAACTGGTCATAACAACGGTAGCTCTTTTTGCCCTTGATTGAATTAAGCATAACAAGCTATTTCATTCACTTTTTTTTTCTTTTTCTTTTCTTTCTTTCTTTCCTTTTTCTCTCTTTTCTTTCCTTTTTTTTAATCTCTTTTTCTTTTCTTTCTTACAAGTAGATAAACATGATTTTTCCTCCTATGCACGACATTACAGACTATCATGAAAGACAACTTTCAAACTAGAACTTAGAGCTATCGAGGTGACAACAAACATCTTGATAAAATAAATTTATTCTAGGCCTTCAACACCACTAATAAGTAGACTTCAGTACTCCACAAGTGCAAGGAATTCCAAGAAAAAATTTAAATTTACTTGAATCCTAGATATGCTCTCACATTTCACAAAAATTGTAAATAATTCACTATTTAGAACACATCACACGTTGTCCTCATCACACACAATGCAACTAAATCATCATATAAATCACAAAAAGTTTCAATAAAGCTCAGATCATATCAGAACAACAGAGCATCCCCCCAAACTTAAAGCATACATTGTCCTCAATGTATAGACTACCGAACTAATTAAGCATGCAAAAGGACAATGAAAAATGCTAAAAAGAAATGATACTGCCCTGAAGTGCGAGAGAATCCTCGATTCAAATTGATTACTGGGGTGCATGATGGAAAATATAATATGAATCTCGAGCTCCTAGAGCAATCAACTAACAGGAACATGAGATCAACACAAACCAACTAAAAAAACAAACAAAAGCAAGAAAACAGGAAACTAAAGGAAAGAAAGCTTGGGTTGTCTCCCTAAAAGCACTTATTTAACGTCTTTAGCTAGACAAGGCTCGTGTGGGCTGTCAATGTACATAAAAATTCTCGCATTTCTTTTAGCCCCTCTTCCTAAAATCAGAGAAACATATCAAAGCTAGCAAGATCACTAGCTTCTCGTGGACCCTTGAAACAAACATTTTTTATGTATTTTTTATTAATAAAAGAATAAAAGGAGAAAGATAAAAAAAACAAAGACTCTAACACGGACTCGTGAGAATAAGTAAAAGAACACTCAAGATAAAGAAAGAAATCAAAAGATAAAACAAACAAAAGTCGTTCAGCCTCAAACTCTACCCCCTGAACTAACTCTTCTTAAACAAAAAGCTGATCTTCTTTTTCTTCCTCACTGACTCGATCTTGGTGTGTGTCTAAACTCTCCAGCTCTTCCACAATTTCTATGACCACTCTGTCAATTGCTCAAGCTCGATGGCATCAAAAGAATTAAGTTCCTCAAAGGCTACCAATGAATCAATGATCTAGTGACACACTGGACATCCTATAGAAGTGGATCCCACTTCACTAACCTCCCCTTAGGTCCAGAAGACTCAAGAAAATCATCTAATTGTAAACTCTTAGCTTTAGTCTCCTCTGTATACTCTCTCAACATTCTCTCTAAGGAGGAGGATTCTTCTACTTGAGCTTCCTGAAAAAAAAAATAGGATATAGTTCGTGGTTCCAAATACACTCCTCATTACCATACAAGGGATTTCCATAACTCATAGATCAGTATGATAATTATTAGTCATTTGGTAACCATGAAAACCATAATCCACACTAGTAGTCTCATTATCAAAAGAGGGATAACTAAAAGGAAAAGAACTAGAAGGTGGTGTTGGTTCTTCTAACTCAAAAGTAACAACACCAAATAATGCAACCAAAAACAAAGGACTAGGACTCAAAACAAGACAGAAAAACAAGAACAACGAAATAAAAACCTCTAAATTAAAACCAAGCAATTTCTTCACAATATTAATTGAATTAAAATACACCAATGCCTGGCAACGACTGATAACTTGTGAATAAAAGTTACTTAGGCTATTGTAATTGGCTATTGGATGCCTCGACGCTCTAGGAATCTATTAAAAGAATGCATAATCACGTGGTAAAATGTATAAATAGAGAGGCATATTGAATTGAGTGCGCACGTCATCATCGCATACCAATATCATCTATTTTCTGTATTAAGTGATGCGCTGATCTCTTTTCTAGTGTCATGTGCAGGCAAAGGTAGAATCAAGGCAAACAAGGTAAGGCGTAGCATCGGAATTGTGAACCACGTGATGCGCTAGGCTCAAAAGTGATGGAAAATGGCATAGAGAGCAACATGCTTGGTGAATGTTAGAGAATGGGAAGTGGAGCGACCCATTCATACAAGTACTGGCTCGTAGCCAAAAAAAAAGACATGTCAGTGGGGGACCACCGTCTGACGAGCATTCGCCTACAATTTGCAAAGATATCTGACCTGTGTGGACCCTACTCATCTGTCTGCTCTGTCTCTTGCATATATATCATCCCAATCTCATTTGAAAGGGGGGGTTTGTTGGCCAGAAAAAATATACTAAGAAGAATAGAGAAAAGCTTAGAGAGCTCTCCCATCGGAGTCCGACAAAGAGGAGTGACAGCCTCTAGAGAAGGACGACGAGGAAGAAGAGGCCTCACCGCGCAATCTCTCCCACTTGCGTGCATTCACAAATTTACCTTTCATTTACCTTATCTTGTTTTTCATTTTATTGTTGCTCCTTTCTTTTAGCATGAGCTAAACACATCCTCAAGACTTAGCGTATGGCCCTTTTGTTAACAATGTTTTCATTGTATTAAGTGTATTAATGGATGAAGTATGTTTTTTAACCTTATTCTCAAGAGAGCTCATTTAAATTACTTGGGTCTGTTTAGCCAACTGACTTTGAGTAGTAGCATGCTTTAAGCATTGGGAGGGTCAAGGCATGTGGAAAAACTTAAGAAGAACAAGAGTGAACATAAGTTGCTAGGTTGTCTTAGGGATAATATAATCACTTGTAGGCCAAAATGGAGCGGTGATAATTGGCTAACAATGGCACGAAGGAAGTTGACCATAGTTAAGTGGGAATACGATAGTGGGAGGGATGCATTCGTAGGTACCCTTGCGTAGGTTCAGAAGTAGCTTCATCATTAATCGCATTCTTAAATGAAGATAGTTTAACATTAGGTTGCCTGGGTCAGGTCTTGACATTTCTCTAACGCAACCCAGTTATTTGTATTGTGTATTTCATTTTCACGCAGTTCAGTTTCTCTTTCTTCGCTTCATTATTTTCTTACACTTTCTTGTTCATGCACCTCAGCTCAAAACATCATTCCCATAACCGGTTCCCCACCTCTCACCGCTAGCTCATTAGTAATATTGCATGTGCAACTCATTCTTACATTACCTTCCCTGTGGACTCGACCCTAAAATGGTCTAAGTACTACTTGTCAACGCGTCTGGTGTATGTTTGCGCCAAAGGGCTGATTGACAAAAGTTAGAAGAAACCATCATTCATTTCCTTACCACACTTTCTCCATGCATTTCATCATCTTCATCCATACTTTTTTCTCCTAACTTGCATTACGTTCACATAGTGGTATCAAGATACCAAGCTTTTGGTGCAATTGCTGGGGAGGCAACTTTGCATTTCTTCATTAACTTTTGGCACAAGACTATTAGTAGCGTACTTAGCATGAGTTGGTTGATCTGGGCTCTTTCAAGTGATCTAGTGCATGTGTGGCGTAAACCGATGCATGTAAGTTCTCGTAGACCTAGAGATAGACCGTACCTTCCATCAAAGAAGGTGAGCCCAAAGTGTTAAGGAGAGACATATGGCGGACCATGGAGAAAACCAAAGCAACCAAGAACATGTTGTACCGCCTGACCCACAACCTAGAAGAGAATAGGCGCTAATTAATCCTATTTTGCTGGCAGATGACTTTGAAAGTGAGATTAGGGATTACGCAACACCAAGACTTTGCAACTTTAATCCAGACATTGTTAGGCCTGATATCGCCGTGGAGAGATTTGAACTGAAGCCAGTAATGTTTAAAATGTTGCTCGCAGTAGGGCAATTCGATGGTAGCGCGACCGAAGACCCTCATTCTCACCTTAAATCTTTTTTGGACATTTGCAATAAATTCAAGCAACCGGGGGTAACAATTGAGCAGCTTCAGGTGTTGTTTTTCCCTTACTCATTATGAGACGCGACCAAAGTCTAGCTCAATCAACATGCCAGCTGGATCAATTCACTCTTGGAATGACCTAGTTGAAAAGTTCGTAGAAAAGTATGTTCCCCCTACAGCTAATTCTAAACTTAGATTGGACATAATGACTTTCACGCAGATGGACGACGAGGCGTTGAACAACGCATGGGAGGATTTAACCGATGGCTTTTAAGATGCATGCATCATAGTTTTCCCCATTGTGTCTAGTTGGAGACATTTTACAGCGATTTGAACAAAAATGCCCAAGTACTAGTTGACACATCCGCTAGGGAAGCTTTGCTGAGAAAAACATATAATGAGGCATATGAGATTTTGGACCGCATGGAAAATAACAATTATAAATGGGGATCGATTAAGTCAGATACCCCAAAAAGTCATGAAGTGGACCAGATGACTTCTATGCAAATACAGATCATCGGGCTGATTGATTTAGTAAAAATTCTTTTTACTCAAGCAACACCTGTCGCGGTGAGCCAGATAACTACCACGACATGTGAATCCTGTGGAGATAACCATTGCGTGAATCTCTGTCCTATGAACCCAAAATCTATATACTATGTTGGTCAGCAAGGCAACCAAAACAACCCCTTCTCAAACATTTACAATCCTGGATGGTGCAGCCATCCAAATTTTTTGTGGGGAAGAAATCAGAAGGGAGCCAACACGATAGCATCAGGAAGTAAACCTTATCACCCCTTGGTTTTAATCACACTAATAAGAATTTTCCACTCCTTACAATACAGGATACAATCAGGGCAACTCAGCCAATGAGTCAAATGTACATCCTTTTGAGAAAATGATGAAAGAATATATGGCATGTCAAAAGGAGCATTATGCAAAACATGATGCATTTATTCAGAGCCAAGCAGACGCCTTGCGCAATCTCGAAGTGCAAGTGGGAAATTGGCTAGCGAGTTGAAGAACAGGCCAGCTGGGTCATTACCTAGTAATACTGAGGCACCACGAAGAGATGGAAAGAATCAATGCAATGCCTTGACTCTGAGAAGAGGTAGGCAGTTACCTGGTGTTGACGCAAAGCAAAGAGATGAAGGAAAGGGAGGAGATGTTCCCAAAAGTGATGCGCTAAATAGTAACAAGAAGCGATTGGAAGTAGAAACCACGAAAGTGAACAAGCTGGATGAAAAGAAGAGAGAAGTAGAGGCAAAGGAAAGAAGAGAAGAAGCAACTCAAAATATGAAACCACCACCACCTTATCCACAAAGGCTCAAAAAGAAGAACGACGAGAAGTAGTTTGAACTATTCCTATCAGTGTTGAAACAACTCCACATCAACATCCCACTAGTTGAGGCACTCGAACAAATTCCCAACTACGTGAAGTTCCTGAAAGACATATTATCCAACAAAAGGCCATGGAAGGAGTTCGCCAAAGTTGCGTTAACTAATTGGTGCAGTGCATGGGTGACAAACAAACTTCCTCAAAAACTTAAGGATCCTTGGAGATTCACCATTCCATGCTCTATTGGGGGAGTTGATTTAGGAAGGGCATTGTGCCATCTGAGAGCAAGTATTAATTTAATGCCCCTTTCTATTTTCAAGAAGTTGGGAATTGGGGAAGCGCGGCCAACAACACTGAAGCTACAACTAGCAAACAGATTTGTGGCGCACCTTGAAGGAAAAATTGAAGATGTTTTGGTAAGGTCAACAAGTTCATCTTCCAAGCAGACTTTATAATTTGGGACTACGAGGTAGATAAGGAAGTTCCCATCATCTTGGGGTGTCCATTCCTTGCTACAGGGGACACGTTGATTAACGTCAAAAAGGAGAGTTGAAAATGAAAGTGAATGATGAAGAAATATCCTTCAACGTTCTCAACGTGTTGAAATATCCATATGAAATTGAGGAGTATGATATGGTATGCCATGTAACCGCAGTTCTGGAACAGATTTTGGAAGAAGAGAAAGATGCAGACAAAGAAGATGATGAAACCCCAGAGTTGAAATAGGCGTTGTTAGTAGAACACCCAATTATGCATGACGCGTGAAGGAAGTTTAAACCATCACAAAATTCTAAAAGGGAGTTTAACTTGCCCACGCCTTCAGTTGAAGAGCCACCCGCACTAGACTTGAAAATTCTTCCCTCACATCACAAATGTAAATTCTTAAGCACTGGGGAAACATTGCCTGTAATTATATCCGTTGCACTAAATGCTGATAAAAAGTTTTTACTAATACATGTGTTAAGCAGACATGTGAAGACAATAGGCTGGAGTCTCACCGACATTAGAGGAATCAGTCCCTCATATTGCATGCATAAGATTAAACTAGAAGAGGGCCACGAGGGATTTATAGAGCATCAACGCTGCTTGAACCCAACCATGATGGAGGTGGTTACAAAAGAGATTATTAAGTGGATCGACGCAGGTGTGATATACCTGATAGTGGGTAAAATAGTGTTATTTCTTGGCTTAGTTTTATGCTAGTTTTGTTATGATTCTATGTGCTTTCATGTGTTTTTATGTATATTTCTCAGAAATCAAGCATTTGGAGCAAAACCAAAGCATTGAGGAGTATTTGGATGAATTTGGTGTAAAGAGAAGCTATATTTGAGGATCCAAGTGTTGAAGAGGAAGAACAAAGCTTGTGAGCCCGAGAGTATAGTGTTGCAACGCCACTTGTAGCATTGTAATGCCATATCAACAGCCATTCAACCTTGGAGTGCAACAGGCATAGCGTTTCAACGGTATCACAATTTGTAAAAAAAGGAAAAAGGGACAGCGTTGCAACGTTGCCCACTGTCTATAAATAAGAAGTTTGTGTTTCGTGCAAAGGGAGCCATTTTTGAGAGACCAAACCCTAAAATTGATTCATACACTGTCTAAAGGCCTAGAGGAGACTTTTGGAGAGCCAAGGAGGAAACTCAAAGCTCGAGATCGTGCACTTCTCGTTGGGAACGAGTGTTGGCATGTGGCCTTAGTCTAATCTCTTTCCCTTTACTTTTCTTTTGGTTTTTAGGAGTTTTATTATGGACTTTATTGTTGTTTATCTCTGTATTTAGACAAGAATGGTTATATGTTTTAGAACTTTGTTGATTTTGTAATTGAATGATTGTATTTACATCTTTTATGCATCTCGATTTTATTTGCTTAAACCTTGGCCATGGTTTTACATGTTAGGCTAGATTTAGCTCGAGAGAGTAAATTTATCCATAGAACAATAGATGCATGACTAGATTTAGTTTATTGCATGAGAGTGAGTCAATTAAATCTAGAAGCCTTAAGAGAATCGCCTAATACCATGTTTAGTAATGAAAATAGACCGAGAGGTTGATTTATTGCTAGGCTCAATTGAGCTTGAGAGATGACATTTATTACTTAGGTCCCATTTGATAACCATTTGATTTTTAGTTTTTGGTTTTTAAAAATTGTGCTTGTTTCCCATCATTACTCTACAATTAGTTTCATATTTCTTAAGAAAACGTTTAGATTTTTAGCCAAATTCTAAATTCCACAATTAGTTTCATATTTCTTAAGAAAACGTTTGGATTTTTAGCCAAATTCTAAATTCCAAAAACAAGTTTTTAAAAACTATTTTTTTAGTTTTCAAAACTAGGCTTGGTTTTTGAAAACATATGTAAAAGGTAGGTAACAAAATAAGGAAACCCATAAGTGGAAGTAGTATTTATAGGATTAATTTTCAAAAAACAAAAACAAAAAAATTAAATGGTTATGAAACGGGCCTTGGTAATTCTTGGCTTAAGATTAATTGCATGAAATCAATTCTTTATCTACAAAGTTGTGCTTAATTTAATCAACCATTATATTTCTCAAAAATTGGACTCCAACCCTTGTAAATAGTAGTTTAGATTTTATTTGTCTTTTTCATCACTCTAAAGTTTTGTTTCCCTAAATAAAATTGGGCATAATTAACTATGGTACTTAATTAATCGAAGAACTCTAATCCTTGTGATCAACCCTGGCCACTATTACTGTAAATTTTTAAAGGTCCAGTTTTATAAATTTATCTGATAGAGCCTTCAACAAGTTCATTTATCAATACCCCATTGCAGAGAACAAGTGGGTCAGTCCAGTGCAATGTGTCCCCAAGAAAGGGGGCATGACCTTGATCACCAACGAAAATAATGAACTGATACCAATGCACACCGTTACAGGCTAGCACGTCTGTGTGGAATATCGTAAGCTCAACGCGTCGATGAAGAAAGATCACTTTCCCTTGCCTTTCATGGACCAAATGATGGATCGCCTGGCTAGAAAGGCATACTAATTCTTTTTAGATGGATATTTCAGATATAATCAAATCACGATCGCGTCGGAGGATCAGGAGAAAACTACGTTCACGTGCCCCTACGATACGTTTTCCTTTCGGAGGATGCCATTTGGGCTATGTAACGCGCCAGGAATCTTTCAGAGGAGCATGATGGCAATCTTCTCATATCTGCTTGAAACTTCAGTGGAAGTGTTTACGGATTATTCTCACTTTATGGTGATTCATATGATGAATGCTTGAAAATTTTGGAAGAAGTGTTGATCAGATGTGAGCGGACTAGTTTGGTTTTGAACTGGGAAAAATGGCACTTCATGGGACCACTTTGTGAGAAATGTCCTTTTCGCTCAGGTATGATTTGGTCCTTTTCTGCTTTTTGGTTGGCCTTAATCCCTTGCATTTGTACAAACGTACCACTCCACTATGTGTTCTTGTCAGAAGGCTATGCATGTCCCTCTCCCATGTCACTTTCCATTCGTTCAGCATGCTCGAATCAATTTATAACTGACACAACACTTGCTAAGCATGGTGCAGTAAGAAAGCAAAATCAAAGATTTTTAATAATTCAACACCCTGGGCATGTAATGAGCCCATCGCACACACTTATACAAACATTGCTCTACTTTCTTCTATTTATGCTTTCTTTCAACTCATTGAGGTTGACAATGGCTAAATTTGGGCTCCCAAATTCTTGTTATTACAAGTTATCAGTGGTAAAGCCTCGTTTAGACCCTTTCAAACTTGTTTTAAGTGTTGTGAATTGGTTTCTAACCATTGGAACTTTTCTTTTGTAGTTTCAGACTAACCGAACAAGATTTAAGGTCGACTTTGGGTAAGACTAGTTAGTAATCTCCTCTTGAACACCCTTTGATAAGCTTAGTTGTTGGGTTCATGATAACTATTCTTTTTTATGTTCCTAAGTTTTTGGTAAGTTAATAAGTGTTGTTATGTTCCTAAGCATTGGTAAGTTTAATGGTATGTGTTCATTTTTATGTGTTTAGTTGTTTGGTTCATGATAAGTTTTCTTTTTATGTTCCTAAGTTTTGGTTAGTTAGTAAGTGTTGTTATGTTCCTAAGTTTTGGTAAGTTTAATGGTTTGTGTTCATTTTTTATATGTTTAGTTGTTGGGATCATGATAAATTTTGCTTTTATGTTCCTATGTTTTGGTAAGTTTAGTATGTATTGTTTGTGTTTAGTTGTTGGGTTCATGATAAATTTTATTTTTACGTCCCATATGACAAAGTTTAGTAAGTTCAAGATTCTTCTGAGTGGTAGTTTGAGAGACAACTAAAGTTTCATCATGGAGATCCTCCAAATTCTTCAACTTCTTTTCCAACTCCTTATTGTTGGACAAAGCTTGAGACAAAAGAGAAACAACTTTTCCAAACTTTTCATCTGAAAGCTTCAGTTTTTCTCAATACCGTTGCATAAATCTTTCATTTGTTTGGCATTGCTAGAGAGATATGCTACTATCACTTCAAGCTCTTATTTATCTTTGATAGTTGCAGCAAGTTCCTTTTAATAATCGGAAACTTGTGCTTCCTTAGTCTTTAAAGCTGATTCAGCAGATTCTTTTTGGTTAATTTCTTCCTGAAGCTTCCACTTGATTTCTTCCAATTGAAAGACCTTTACACGAATATATATGCTTTTTAGTTTAAGAAAACTGGTTTTCAACGGTAGAAATATCTTCCTTGATCTTAGATTCTAGCTAAAGCCTTTTGGGTGTCCAGTTCCTGTTTTAGTTCTTCAACTATAGCTTTCTTCATAGATTGTTTCATCTTCAAGTCTACCACTTGAGATTAGAAAGCTTCCTTCGTAAACGGTTTCATCTCTTGGTCCTCCAATAATTATCTGCTTGAACTTCTTTCAACAATAGTTGGTGTATCGTCATCCGCGAATGTTGTTTTGGCTGGATGAGTATCCTTCGCCTCCAAAGGATCCTTTTATACTTATATGAACTCTCCATCCAGAGCATTTTCCTCTTCACTCTTACTTTCTACTACTTGAGTTAATTGTTTACATTCTATCAAGTATCAGATATGTACTCTGAAGAAATTCCGGAAGTATCACCAACTGGCAAATTAATCTGAGATTTTTTTAGACTGCTGTACGTGAAACTTTTTCCTTGAAAATCATCTACAAATCTGCTTCAATTTGTTATCAAATCGCGGCTCCTTAATTATATTCAAAGGACAACAAGACTTGCCTAAATTGGAGGTCAACGCTGCCTTCAAACGACAGAGGCAAAATCTCACTGATTTTGCCATCAGCCTTCACTCGCTTTCCTTATTATGTTTATACTGTTGTTGTTTTACTCCACATAGATTTTCTTTTGTTTCCTTTCTGCAAATATATATTTTCCACACCATGTACTCAAGAAATTATCATCGAATACAGTAGACATTTTTTTTATTCTGTATTACGTCAACCATTCTTTTTGCACTACCAATTGTACCAAACAATCTTTCAATTTTGAAAAGGTAGAGTACATCTTGAATTCCATGGAAAAAACATAAATTTCTTTGTTTATTCAAACCTTCCATCAGTGCTCAAGCCTCATCTCCATCAAGCTTAGCCCTACGAACTACTTCTATGGAAATCACAGGTATTACCTATCATTCGAAATCTGGGGCTGCAAAGACATTTAAATAAAGAATGTCCATTTAAGGAGAAAGCCAAGACTACTGATGATGAAACCAGAGATGAAAAGACCACGACCAATGAAGAATACCATACTTGGATGAACAACGATGGCCTGTTAACCTCCTGGTTATTAGGAATCATATCAGAAGAGGTTCTTGTTCAACTTAAAGCTTCCGAATCTGCTCACCAAGTGTGGAAGTCACTAGAAGAATTGCTGCTCACCATGACCAAGGAGAACGAGCTCCATTTGAATGAGGCGCTCATCAACTTGAGAAGAGGAAATCAGTCACTTGATTACTACATCAAAAGATTCAAGTGTATTTGTGACAAACTAGCTGCCATGAAGAAACCACTTAATGATCTAACTAAGGTAATGCACCTATCCAAAGGATTGGGAAGCAGGTTTAGAGAATTTTGAATGGCCATGTTGTCCAAGCCTCCATATCCAACATACAAGTAGTTTATACTTGCACAAAAGAACCATGAACAGCTGTTGAGCATAGAAGCTGAAGAAGGAAAGACATCTTCAATAGACCACAACCAAGCCTACTACTCTCAAAGAGGAAGAGTAAGTTTTTCTCCTCAAAAGGAAGAGGGTTCCAACAAAACCAACCTTCTACAATACAGCAAAAGCAATTGGACCAATCTCCACAGCAACTGAACACCGACAAAACAAATGGCACTTCCCCATTTCAAAATGAAGGTAGAATAAGCTGCCAAATATGTGGAAAGGCCGATCACACTGCAATTGAATGCTGAAACCGGTTCAATCATAGCTTCCAGCCTGAGGACTTGCCAAAAGCATTATTTGCATTCAATCCTGCTGACATGTCGTATCAAAACTTGTAGCAGATTCAGGAGCTACTTCACACGTCCTAAACGACACTAATAAGCTAGCCTTAGTACAATGGTAATGAATCAATTTATATAGGTGATAGAAAAGGATTAGAAATATCTCATGTAGGGCAAAGTAAAATCAATACTGGTTTTGGACATGTCCTTCTTAAAGATATTCTTGTGGTACCTAAAATGACAAAATTTACTCTCTGTTAGTGAGCTTGCCAAGGACAATGATTGTTTAATTATCTTTTCCAATAATCAATTTCTCGTGAAGAACAAAGAGGGGGAGATATTGGCCAAAGGGCAGAAGAAGGGCGACCTTTATGCTTTGGACTTGCACGAACCAAAGAAGAATAAAAACTTATATGCCTACTTTACATCCAATAAAGCATCATATTCTATTTGGCATTGGAGAATGGAGGACCTAAATAAAAGTTATCTTAAGATTTTGAATAGTAGTAAAGCTATTGATGTTTCTAGTTGGAAAAGGCATGAAAATGTGTGTATATTGTCTGTCTGTTGGGCAAAAGCTCAAAATTACCTTTACGCTCAAATCATAATCTAAGTCATTCTATTTTTGATAAAGTGCATTGTGATCTTTGGGGACTGGCTCCCACACCTTCTTGTCAGAATTTTAAATAGTATGCATGTTTTATGGATGACTATTCAAGGTTTACATGGTTATATCCTCGCAAAAGAAAATCAAATTTTTATACTTGCTTTCTGAAGTTTCAAAAAATGACAGAAACTCAATTTGACAAAAGGATCAAGATATTTCAAAGTGATGGTGGTGGAAAGTTCACTTCTCTTGCCTTGAAAACTTACCTTGTGGAAAGAGGCATTAAACATCAGTTTAGTTGTCCTCACACTCCTCAACAAAATGGAGTGGTGGAGAGGAAGCATCGACACATTGTGGAGATAGGTTGACTCTACTTTTCCAAGGACGTGTGCCTACAAAGTATTGGGTTGACTCATTTCTTACTGATGTTTTTTTGATAAATCCCATGCCATGTCAACCTTTAAGCATGAAAACTCCATTTAGTCTCCTTTATAACAAAGAACCCATAGCTTGAAAGTATTTGGTTGTTGTTTTTCATACTTAAGAAACTACAGTTATAGCAAGTCTGATAAAAGGACGTATCCATGTCTTTATTGGCTATAGTGCAGTCCATAAAGGATATAAATGTCTAGATCCTAAGACTAAGAATATATATATCTAAACACGTAATTTTTTATGAAGAGGTGTACCCATTTAAGTCCCCTGCACAGTAAAATCCACCAAGCTCAACTCAGATAGAAGTCACAAAGTTTACAGACTTGGAAGGATCGACAAACTGCAACACAAAGACAACCATGAAAGACAACAACAAAAATGCTGAAAAAAACCAACTACGAAAAGTAAGGCTTCATGAAGATCTTCCTCAAGATTACTTTAAGGAAAGATCAGAAGATGCCTCACAAATCTTGGAGCAACACGAGTTACAACAAGAACAAACAATCATAGTGCGTAAGCCACAAAGAGGAGAAACTTCTCCCATAACAACAACATCTAAACAACTTGGAGCAGACCAACTAATGCATACCTCGATGAAAGAGCTCGATCCCACATATTCAATTGAAGCAAAATCTTCAACGCCAAAGGAACACCACCACAAACCTGTTGCTACCAGTTTAAAACAGGAGAGCTTCACGGAACCTTGCAAGGAGTTTTCTCAACCTTCTAACTCTCATATCTCACCTTGTTCGAATAAGAGTACCTTGCTCTCTTAATGATAACTTTCAATGTATAATAGGACACAAAATGTGCCATACTTAGGCTTTACTTATGGCTAGTTTTATGGTTCTATTAGTTGCTTTCACATATTTATTTGTCTATTTTGTAGAAATCGAGCAATTGGAGTAAAACCAAAGCTTTGGAAGTTATTGGAGTGAAAAAGTCCTATTTGTTCTTGAATTTCAGAAGCCAAGTCAAGTGAAGAAGAGAAACAAGCCTAAAAACCCAAGAGGATGGCGTCTTGATGCTTGGAGAGCATCAAGACGCTATGTCTGCAGCATGTCAAGCCACACAACCCCGTGCAGCAAGCATCTTAATGCCAATTCGTAGGGTCAAGACGCTACAAATTTCACTTGCGCAAGTTTCCTTCACCAAAAACATGTGTTTGGAGCATTCCATCCGTAGCGTCGAGACGCTACAACATTTTTTTCTTTTTTATTTTGAGCGATAGGGCACAATGTCGAGACACTGTCCCTAGCGTCTCGATGCTGCCCCGAACATTATAAATTTATCATTATACTGTGCAAAACAGGAGAGCCACTTGGAGAGATTAAGCCTACTTTTGAAAACAAAGTTTTAGGGTTGAGAGAGGAGATTCTTTGGAGCACAAGGAAGAGATTTCAAGGCTCGGGTTCGTGATCTTACAACGGGGATGGAGCTTGCCATGTCACATTAGTTCTTTCCTTCTCCCTTTTATCTTGCAATTTCGTTATGGCTTTGCATTAATGTTTAGATTTAGCCGTTAGACCGAACAATTTATTTATTAGAATGATTTTAGTTTTATACTTTAATTCCATTCATGCAATTGTGTTTTATTGCTTATGAAATCTTGATCAAAGTTTATTTGTTTTGTGATATGAATTTACACTTCAAAAATAGTAGTTTAGATCAGACTTCAGTTGTTTGACTAGTAGTAGCTTTAACATGAGAATGATTAGGGCTCTATTAGAAGTCTTTAAAAGAAGTGTTTTTAATGTTGTGCATGTTTATTAGAAGCTAGACAGAGGTGTTAGTTTGATAACCATGCATGAGATTCAATTGTCTTGTTAGGGCCAATTGTTACTTGAAACTTATTGATTTATGGAATGAATGTATAGTAGTTCAATATTATTCTCTTAAATAAATTGTCAGTCTGATTGGTGAAATCTAGTCCTTAAGATATATTATTTTCCTGATTGTATCAATTTTATCCTTGCTTTATTTTCGTTATTTCACTTATCATTCAATTCGTTTCTCTAAATAACATTGGGTGGTTAAATTCATGGTACGTAATTGAACTAAAGAAACCAATCCTGTGGCCGACACTCGTACTCAAATTCACTATATTAAAACTTGACCCGTACACTTGCGATCTTGTATTTTATGCAACATGTTTTTGGTGTCGTTGCTGGGGATTGGAGTTTATTTAGTTCATTTGATATTATGAAGAAATCGCTTGATCTTACTTTAGAGTGTAGTTTATTTTGTTTATTTTTTAATTTTCTTGATTTTTGTGTGTTTTTCTTTTTTCTTTTTGCTTTCTTTTTGTTTTATTTGGGGCTTAAACTGTGCATGTGAAGTAATAAGGAGGCTAATCTTGCACCTTTTGACCCTGAGATTGACATAACTTGCAAAATGAGATTAGTAAAGGAGAACAAGGAGAAGATAGTAAATATGGCTGAACAACAGGACGAACCAAAGGCCATTAGGGACTACTTTCATCCCACATTTCCTGCTGCACAGTTCGAGATAGTCCATGTGCCCATTGATGTCAAAAATTTTGAAATCAAGACTGGACTCATTTAAATGGCCCTTAGAAGCGCATTTAAAGAACATCCTTCCGAAAATCCCGATTCACATCTCAGATCTTTTCTTGAAATCTGTAGCACTGTTAAGATTAATGGTGTTTCTACTGATGCTATTCGCTTACAACTTTTTCATTTTTCTTTGAAGGATAAGGCAAAATATTGGCTAGAATCTTTGCCGTCTAGAAGCATTACCATGTGGAATAAGTTAGCTCAAGCATTTCTAGCCATATTTTTTCCACCTGCCAAGACCACTTGGTTTAGGACTGAGATTCGCACCTTCAGACGACATGAAGGAGAACATGAGGCATGGGAGCGTTACTGAGGAAGTGTCCACTCATGGATACCCAGATTGATTTCAAATTCAACTATTTTATAATGGATTAACTAGTATTAATAAATCTTTTTGGATGCAGCTGTTGGGGGATCTATCTTTTCCAAGATGGCTGAGAAGGCTCATACACTACTGGAGGATATGGCAGCCACCAACTATAATTGGCCATCTGAATGGTCAACCTCGAAGAATGTGGTTGGCCTTTATGTGATTGATGATGTGAGTTCCCTGAAATATCATATGGCATCTTTGACTAATGCCCTTAACAAACTTGCAAGAATAGGGAATTTCCAATCTATTCCTTCGATTGTAGCTGCCAAATTGAGCAAGATCAGTATGTGAACAACAGGAATTTTGGCTACAAGGGAAACCAAATACAAAATCAATTGACCATCCACTATCATCAAGTTTGTGTAATCATGAGAATTTCTCTTATGCTAACACTAAAAATGTCTTGTATCTACCTCCAGATTATGCATCAACATTTCAACAACAAGAGAAAAAACCTTCCAATGAGAACTTGCTTGGAGCTTTCATAACTAAATCCATGAGTAGAACGAACGAGCTAGAAAGTTCATCAAGTAGCCAAGAGAAAGTCATCAAGAACATGGAAGTGCAGATTAGTGAAATGGACATCCACTCTGAATGTAATGCAAAAAGGTAATTTTCCCAATGACATAAAGATATATCCAAGGGAGCATTGCAAAGCTGTGACCCTGAGAAGGGGCAAGGAGCTGACTGAGCCTGAGAAAGTGCAACCTGAAGAGAAAATCATTACTAAGGAAAATGACAAGGTTAAGGAAGAAGCTGAGGAGACAACATCATTGTCCATAATAGAGAAGCCTTCTACTTCTACTATTCCTATTGTGCCTAATTATATTCCTTATCCTCAACATTTTCAAAAGAAAAAGTTGGACTCTCAATTTTATAAATTTTTAGACATTCATGAAACTTCATATATCCATTTTGCATATGCATTAAAACAAATGCCTAATTATGTGGAGTTCATGAAGGAGATTTTATCCCAAAAGAAGAAATTTGAAAAGTATGAGACGGTCAACTTAACTGAGGAATGTAGTACATTTTTTTCAAAGAAAACTACCTCAAAAATGAAAGGATCCAAGGAGTTTTACTATTCCTTGCACTATTATATTGGTAGTATTTTGGTTAAGAGGCTTTATGTGATTTAGGTGCGAACATTAATTTGATGCCTTTTTTTGTGTACAGAAAACTAGATCTTGAGGAAGTGCAGCCCACTACTATATCATTGCAACTTGTTGATCGTTCTCTCACATATCCTAGAGGTATTATAAAGGACCTTTTAGTTAAAGTTGATAAGTTTATCTTCCTTGCAGATTTCATTGTCCTGGATATGGAGGATGACTCAAAGGTCCCTATCATTCTGGGGAGACCTTTCCTAGCAACTGGACAGGCTTTGATCGATGTGCCTAAAGGTAAACTAACTTTTCACGTGGATGACAAAAAGGTAGTCTTCAACATATTCCCATCTATAAAGTATATGGATGAGGTTAGTACTTGTAACATGATTAATATTGTTAATGATACCGTTGATGACTTTAGGGAGTTAGTTTTATTTGCTAATCCTCTTGAAAAAAGTATGCTGAGTTTAGTCTTTGAGAACCTAGGGATCTTAGATCAAGAAATTGTTTTTTATTGTGATGCACTATATCATTTACCTATAGGCAAGTATAGGAATGAGAAAATGCTGAAATTATTTGTCAATGAAATTGAAGAAGTTAAGCCTCTTACTTTAGAATTGAAATAGTTGCCTGCACATCTTCGTTATGCTTCTCTAGGAGACTCTTCTACTTTTCCTGTGATTATATCTGCTAAATTGAGTGAAATAAAATAAGAAAAATTGTTGAGAGTCCTACACACTCATCGTACTGCATTAGGGTGGTCTATTAGTGATATTAAAGGTACTAGTCCATCTATTGTCATGCATAAAATCTTAATGGAAGATACCTTTAACCCATTAGTGGAGCACCAAAGGAGACTGAATCCTGCCATGAAAGATGTGGTAAAAGATGAGGTACTGAAACTTTTAAATGTAGGTATTATTTATGCCATACCTGATAGTTCTTTGATGAGTCCTGTGCATGTTGTTCATATGAAAGGGGGGATGATTGTAGTTAAAAATGATAACAAGGAGTTCATCTCTACTAGGACAGTAACTGGGTGGCATGTCTACATCAATTATAGGAAGTTGAATAAGGGTACTAGAAAAGATCATTTTTCTCTTCCTTTTAATTATTGGATGCTTGATAGACTAGCGAGTTAACCTTGTTATTGTTTTCTTCATGGCTATTCAGGTTATAATCTGATTGTCATTGGTCATGAGGATCAAGAAAAGACAACATTCACATGCCCATACGAGATGTATGCTTTCAGGAGAATGCTCTTTGGATTCTGCAACGCCCGTGCCACCTTTCAACTTTGCATGATGGCCATCTTCCCCGACATGATAGAGAAGATTGTGGAGGTTTTGATGGATCATTTTTTTGTTTTTGGATCTTCATTTGATTCTTATTTTCATAATCTTTCTCTTGTGTTGCAGAGGTGCCAAGAAACTGACTTTGTACTAAATTGGGAGAAATGTCATTTCATGGCCAAGAAAGGTATAGTTTTGGGGCACAAAGTCTCAGAAAAGGGACTGGAGGTAGATCAAGTAAAGATTTCTGCTATTGAAAAATTTTAACGTTTTGAGATTATGTGTGATGCTCTTGATTATGCTGTAGGAGCAGTCATGAGCCAGCGTCGTGATAAAATCTTTAGGGTCACCTATTATACAAGCATAACTTTAGATAATGCACAGCAAAATTTCACCACCATTGAGAAATGGATGCTTCAAGTTGTATTTTCTTTCGACAAATTTAGGCATTATTTGTTAGGGACTAAAGTGATTGTTCATATTGACTATGCAGCTCTTAGATATTTGTTTGATAAGAAGGATGCTAAACCTCAATTGATTAGATGGATTCTTCTTTTGCAGGAGTTTGAAAATGTGGTAGCTGACCACCTGCCTAGGATAGAGAATGAAAACAATAAACAAACCTTTCCTATTACAGAGGGTTTTCATGATGAAATATTGAATCAGGGAGAGGCTAAATTACCATGGTTTGCTGATTGTGTAAATTTTTTTGCAGAAGGAGTAATGCCACCAGATTGGAACTCCTATCAAAAGAAGAGATTCCTCCATGATGTGAAATCCTACCTTTGGGATGACCCTCTACTATTCAAGGTTTGCTCATACCAGTTAATAAGAAGGTGCGTACCCCTTGAGAATGTAGCTAAGATTATACATGACTATCATTCTTCTCCATATGGTGGGTACTTTGGGCCTACACGTATAGTTGCAAAGGTATTGCAATCAGGTTTTTACTGGCATACTCTTGAAGGATTGTTATACTTTTGTCAGGACTTGTGACATGTGTCAAAGGACACGTAATATTTCTAGACACCATGAACTTCCTGTAACTCCTATTCTTGAAGTAGAGTTATTTGATGTTTAGGATCGATGTAGATTTATGAGTCTTTTTCCTTTTCCCCATGGATATTTGAACATCTTAATTGTTGTACACTATGTATCTAAGTGGGTAGAGGTCATTGCCACTAAGAAGAGATGCTCGTGTTGTTTTACGTTTTCTACACAAAGATATTTTCACAAGGTTTGGGACGCCATGGGATATTATTGGTGATGAGGGTTCACATTTATTTTTGTAAAAAACTGTTTGATTTAATGATTGCCAAGTATGGAGTTAAGCACAAAATTTATTTAGCATATCATCCTCAAACTAACAGTCAAGTTGAGATTTCAAACAGGGAAATCAAACAAATTTTGGAGAAAACAGTTCGAACCAATAGAAAAGATTGTTACTTGAAATTGGATGAAGCACTTCGGGCACATCACATAGCCTTCAAAACTCCAATTTGTACATCGCCGTATCGATTGGTGTTTGGGAAGACATGTCATTTACTTATGGATCTGGAGCATAAAGCTTATTGGGCCATCAACAAGTTGAACTTTGACCTCCAAAAAGCAGGCGAACAATGATTATTACAACTCAATGAGATGGAGGCGTTTCGGGGCCAACAATATGAGAATGCCAAGTACAAAGAAAGAACTGGAAAATGGCATGATCAATAAATTCAAAGATGGTCTTTCTCACATGGACAACAAGTACTTCTTTTTAACTCTCATTTGCAGTTATTTCCAGGTAAGCTAAGAAAGCGGTGGTCAGGTCCCTTCATTATCAAAGAGGTATTCGCACATGGAGCTATGGAGTTGCAGGCCAGTGATGGACGATATTTCAAGGTTAACAGCCAACGTGTTAAACATTATTGTGGTGATGATGAGCGAAATTTGGAGAACATCTTCCTTGACAATCCTAAGTGATGATGAGTCTTGTCTAGCTAAAGATGTTAAATCAAGTGCTTCTTAGGAGGCAACCTGGTTTACTTTCCTTGAGTTTTCTTTCTTTATTGCTTTCTAGTTTTATTTTCTTCATGTGTCATTGTCCTTATGTCTTCATTGCTTTTTATAAGAGTTCAATGATCATAGTCATCTTCCTCATGCCCAATGATCTTGATGATTATTTCAATATCCAGGCCAGTATGGTCCACCCCTATTTTTTATCTTTGTCTTTATGCATGCTTATATATGTTGTTTAGTTTATACATTGAGGACAATGTATATTTTTAGTTTGGACATTGGTAGTACTTTTATCTAGTATCGAGCATGCAATTTAGTGAACTATTGCATTCGTGTGATGAGGAAGGCTAGGACATGTTTTAGATAATGAGGTTTTGCAATCCTTGAAAGCATGAGAACATATCCCTCAATTGAGTAAATTAAAATTTTTTCCATTGATTCTCTTGCATTTTAGAGCACTTAGCCCTCCTATTTATGGTTTTAAAGGCTTAGAATAGGGTTATGTGACCCAAATGTTTGTTTCCACCTCGAAAGGACTAAGATATGGTTAGAGAGTTAACTTGCTTGATAGTTAGTAATGTTACACTTAGAAGAAAAATCATGCCTATTTGTTTGTCTATCTGCTCTTCATTGTGTTACTTTCCAAATAAAATAATAATAATAATATTAATAATAATAATTAACCTATTGTGATTAAAAGTTAAGGACAAAAAGAGCTACCTCCATTGTGATCAATTAGGACAACCTGTGAGAAAAAGTACTGGTGAACTATGTTTATCACCTATATTTGGCCATTAATTTAGTTCATTTCTTAGTTAAAGTGTGTTTAATTGAATGTGTTTTCGTGTTTTTACTATTCAAAAGCATGCAAAAGTATAAGAGACACGTATGAATGGTTATTTGGTGTTTATTGAGTCAATTAAGGGGTAAAATAGGCATTTTTGGTCAAGTTTTAACTGAATTTGCTCTTTTGTAGGAAATTGCCAAAAATGTGACCACAAAGTTTTATATGCTTACATTAAGCAACCGCAGAGTGCCCTAATTTCCAGTCAAAACCGTAAGCTTCGTGGTCTGAGTTGTTGGAGTCAAAACCATAACTTATCCTACTTTGACTCCAAGGGTTCAAAGTCAAGGTTCAAGTCATGAAAATAGGCAACTACTCACTCTCCAATGGCCTAAAGGACGATTCATGGAGCTTAAGGAAAGGACGAAACAAGACAAAAATTTACCCTAGATTTCGACTAAGAAGCTTAGGATAGGGAACGACATGGTGTGGAGAGAATTCCTTTGGGAGAAACTCATCATCCACACCCTAGAATCCTTAGTCTTTGAGTGAATTAGCCTATATAGATTGATTCCACCTTGAAAAAGGCATAGGATTGAATCTTAGAGTGATTCACTACAACAAACCAAGAAAATAATGACGGTTAGAAAAAAATTCACCTGGAAACAGTGACAGACAAATGAAAACGCGTTAAAATTTAAAAAAAAATTTAAAACACCTACAATGTCGGCCATCATTGTCGTACATTGTATATCAGTTTTAATGGCAGTCAAAGCCTGACACGAGCTTGTCGATGGCTTGTCAAATTACAATTTATAAACCGATCCTAAGTTACTTGTAGCATTGAGTGAACTGAGTCGATCTCAGGGAACCGAATATCAATTTCTCAAATTAAATTTGCAAAGGAGAAAATAATTAAAAAGGGGGGTTTTGTGCTTTTATAAATAAAATAAAACATAAAAATTAAGATAGATCAAATTTAACCAAAATTCAATTCATATGTACAGTTTTATCCAATTGCAAAATCAATCATAGGCATACAAAACGCTTTAACTTAATCATGCAAGCACTCGGTCAACTTATTAGGAAACCCCAAAAAGCAACAAATCCCTTAAAATCATCAACTCTAACAAACGTCAATGTTAATGCTAATTACCTAAACAATTTGGCACGAAATCGTTCCAAATTATTTAGATAAAAGCATTAAGTACTTTGGAAAGACCAAGACAAACTGGTTAGATAAAATAACTTCAACCTAACCAAGATGCTCATTTAATTCCTAGAATTAAACATGTAAGTTATGCAATTATGGAAACCCATAAAACACACACATGTAATAATCCTAATGCTACAAGGTTCAATCAACACGACAATTGATCATGCATCATGAATAACAATCAAGGATATAAGGCGATCAAGACGTCAATTCAATCAAAAATACATGCTCATAAAATAAATATAGGAATCAAAGAACACTTGCAATTATAAGAAAACTAAATTAAAGTTCGAGCCTCACAACATTGCAATTGACTATACCGACCTATGAATTGGAACACTTACCTTAGCCGCTCATCGTGATGATGTAGCCAAGGTTTGTCATTAGATCAATCTATGCCAAAAGAAAAGTAAAAGAAAAGGGAGAAAAACTCTAAAAACTATTGTCTAGAAAGATTACACTAGTAGACCCCCTGTAGCTGTCCAAAAGAAAGCTTAAATAGCCTTGAAGTAGACAACTTGCACAAGTAAGAAACCCTAAATTTTAGAAAGAAATTTTTCCAAAACAATTAGGGAATAATATTCAAAATAAAGTAAATAATTTTCTACCTTGCAAAATTCTGGAAAATACATCCAAAAATAAAAAATCCTTTCCTAAATTCTCAAACAAACACAAAAGGTTGCAAATAAGGAAAGTTTTTGGATTGCACTGTCTTCAGTATTTTACCAATAACTTCTTTTTCAAAACTTGGATCGATGTGATCTTTATATGGAAGGAAAGACCATTCAAGGAGCTTTAAAATGGTATCTAATTGGGCTATATTTTCAAACGTGATCAGCAAGATAATGGGAACGGAAATTGACACAAAGCATTTTGCGTACAACAGTTTTTCAACATGAGCAGTAATCACTCAAAATGTCATAACTTTCATAATACTTGGTGGAATGCAATAAGTCTTAAACCGTTAGAAAGTTAATTCAATAAGCTTTGATTTGAAACCAAATTTGAAAATATTTACATCTCAGAATATCATAATATGATCGGTCAAAATTGGTATAGAAATTATGTTGCTCTAATAACCTCAGATTTGGTCCGAATTAACTCCGAAATGTTGCAAACTCTCCAAAACACGCGAATTTCTTGAATCCCTAAAAAATAATAATAAAACACACAAAATTATTCTAACTAACAAGAAATAAGTGTGATTAATTAGGACTTTATCGGTCCTATCAAAGCCCGACATCATAGGGCTTATTTTTTAATTTTTTACACTCTCCCTTTTCTCTATTATTGCAACACACAGACATTCTCACTCTCTCTCTCCCCGACACTCTTCTCTTCTCTCACTCTCACTCTCACACTCACCGGCTGGTTCTCCGTTCGTCATTTTCTGTTCATCTGCATTTTAGCAGTCGTTCATCCACAGTTCTTGGTCTTTTACGTCCAGATCTACACTGCAGTGGGTTCGCTATTCGTCTCGATTTCTTTGCCGTTGTGGGTTTAGGTCTCGCTGTGGGTTCACCATGAAGATCTACACATGAGGTTCGTCATGGGTACTATTTTTGACCGTAAGTTTTCATATCTATACTCAACGCTAATTCAGATCCACACATTGTTTCTTATTCTCTAGTGAGTTGCTCATTTACACTCTCTTTCCCTTTTCTATTTGTTTTGTTTCTGACTAAATCCAAGGAAAATGAAGAGAAAATTAGGATGTTTCTGTAATTTGATTTTGTGGGTATTAACTATTTTTGTGTAGATCTTGAAATTATGTGCACTAGATTGACTAATGGGAAATTGAATTTTGTTTTAGGAGTTTGATTTTGTTTGTTTAGATCCTTTTTGCAGCTCACTGAGATATTTTGTTATATTTCTAAAATTTGCTTAATTTTAATGGTTTGTTTATTTTAATTTTTGTGTTAGTTTAATTTGATGAGTTTAGTTGTGATGGATGAGGGGTTGAAAATTTTTGGTTATTAAGTTCAGTAACTTTTGCTTAATTTTAATGGTTGATTTATGTTACTTTTTGATGAGTTTAGTAATTTTTGTGTTAGTTTAATGAGTTGAGAACTTGAATTATGATGTGATGGGGGAGGGGTTGAGAACTTCCTAAGTTATGTTTAATTTTTATTGTTCGTTTATGTTAATTTTTTATGAGTTTAGATTTTATAAGTTTATTTTTGTGTTAGTTTAATTTGATGAGTTTAGTTGTGATTGAGGAGGGGTTGAAAACTTTTGGTAATTAAGTTTAGTAAGTTTTGTTATATTCATAAGTTTTACTTAATTTAATGGTTTGGTTTATGTTAATTTTTTATGAGTTTAGATTTGATAAGTTTAATATTTGTGTTAATTTAATGAGTATAGTTGGGGGAGTGGTTGAGAACTTCCTAAGTTTTGCTTAATTTTAATTGTTGGTTTATGTTAGTTTTTGATGAGTTTAGATTTTATAAATTTATTTTTGTGTTAGTTTAATTTGATGAGTTTAGTTGTGATGGAGAAGGGGTTGAAAACTATTGGTTATTAAGTTTAGTAAGTTTTGTTATATTCCTAAGTTTTGCTTAATTTTAATGGTTGGTTTATGTTAATTTTTTATGAGTTTAGATTTGATAAGTTTAATTTTTGTGTTACTTTAATGAGCATAGTTAGGGGAGGGGGTGTTGAGAACTTGAATTATGATTTGATTGTGGAGAGGTTGAGAACTTCCCAAGTTTTGCTTAATTTTAATTGTTGGTTTATATTAATTTTTTATGGGTTTAGATTTCATAAGTTTATTTTTGTGTTAATTTAATATGATGAGTTTAATAAGTCTTTGGTTCTAATATCATTTGAGATTAGAGTCCAAAATATCATGATGTTCACTTTTGTATCAACATCATGAACTTGAGTGAACAATAAACTCCTTATAATTTAATTTTTTTCTCAGCTTCTTAAGGTAGAGTAAGTACACAAGTTTAAGTAACAATTATTCTTCTTGTAAATTGAACTTTCAAGCCACTAGTTTTATAGTTATGGATAAGTCGTGGATGTCAATGAATCAATGTCACCAGAATATTGTTTAGGAGTTGAGATGTACATCGAAAATGGACTACGACATTCAAATAGATCGATTTCATTTGTTGTCCATATTTGAAATGTGTGAATACAAAGTCTTAAAATGTGAATGTCGTAAGAGACCATTATTTGTTTATGGTATCGATCAAAGCTATAAACATGGATTTGGCATGGTGAATCACTACCGATTAAGAGAAACAATGAAAACGTCTCTACTAGTGGAAAAGAAGAAGTTGAAGTTGAAGATGAAGATGTTGATGACACAATAGGAATGTTTGAGGTTGCACATAATTATTTTAATGACACGTGTCCAATTTTTGAGGAAGTACTAGATGATGCCAGGAAACCATTATACTCAAATTGTAAGAATTTTACCAAAATATATGCATTGGTAAAGTTATATAATTTGAAAGCAAAATTTGGATGGAGCGATAAAAGTTTCACTGAGTTGTTAGCATTAGTTCGTGATATCTTAAAAAGTCCTAATGAAATTTTGAGTTCTACATATCAAGCAAAAAAGATCTTGTGTACTCTTGGAATGAAGTATGAAAAGATTCATGCATGTAGCAACGATTGTTGCTTGTTTAGAAAAGAGCTTTCAGATGCATAAGTATGCCCCACTTGCAGAACATCAAGATGGAAGCTTCGTAAAAATTCAAGGATGTGATGAAAAATATTCAAGCAAAAGTCATGTGGTATTTCTTTCCTATTCCAAGATTTGAACGAATGTTTCGAAGTAAATAAATATCAAGTTTGTTGACTTGACATATCAAAAAATGAGTAATTGATGGGTACATACGACATCCTATAGACACATTATCGTGGAAACAAGTAGACAATTTTATGGCCAAAGTTTGGTTTATAACCTAGAAATCTCGTCTTGCTCTTTCAACTGATGGGGTCAATCCACACGGTGATCTTAGTAGTAGATATAGTTTGTAGAAATGCCTTGAATCTATTATCTGGTGCTCCGAATGAAACTCTTATTTAAGATATCTCTGTATTCTGTATTCAGTTTTTCTCCTTAAGATAATAAAACTTCTCTCTCCCTCTGCCCGTAGACGTAACTAACACATCGTTAGTGAATCACGTAAATTTGTGTGTCGTTTTTATTCTTTCTGTATTTCTTGATTGTCGTCTGCTTCCGTTTCAACATAGTTGTTGGCCAGTTATGTTGGTGATGTACAATCTATGTTAAATGCATTAATATCTGGGCCTAAACAACCAGAAAATGACAGATGTTTTTTTAGCTCCATTAGTTGATTATTTGAAAAACCTTTGGAATAATGGAGTTGAATGTTATGATGTACATCAAGAACAATACTTCACACTCAAAGCCATTTTATTGTGGACTATTAATGAGTTTTTTGCGTATGGCAATTTGTGTGGTTGTACGATTAAATGATATCATGCATGTCCAATATGTATTTTAAACCATATTCCAAGAGAATTGATAATTTAAGAATGCCAACTGGGTACCAACCACCAAAGCTTCAACAATTTGATTGAAAGGGCAATCCAAAGCAACAGGTTGATCATTTCATTGAAATGTGTGAAAATGCTGGTACACATGGAGATCTATTGGTCAAATAGTTTGTCCGAACACTAAAGGGGAATGCTTTTGACTTATACACCGACCTGTAGCCCGAGTCAGTAGACAGTTGGAAAAACTTCGAAAAGAAGTTTCTAAATCGCTTCTACAACACAAAACGAATTATCAGTAGACAATGAAAAGGTGAAGCCATTGTCGACTACATAAATCATTGGAGAGCAGTGAGTCTTGATTGCAAAGATCGTCTCATTGAATTATCTGCTGTGGAGATGTGCATTCAAGGCATGCACTAGGGACTTCTGCACATCCTCCAAGGTATAAAGCCTCGTACCTTTGAAGAGCTAGCAACTCGTGCCCATGACATGGAGGTAAGTATTGCTAGTCGAGGAGACAAAAACCTTATAGTCCCTAACATAAGGAAAGAAGGAAATAACATCCAAGAGACTTCATAAGAGTCTATGGTTGTTAATACAACCCCTCTCAAGTTGCCTTCAAAAGAAAAATCTAAGATTGGAGAGCGACAAGGGAATGAAAGGCGTCACAGTAAACTTTGAAGGAAAGATAGGAAAAGTCTATCCTTTTCCAGATTCAGACATTCCTAACATGTTAGAGCAACTATTAGACACGCAGGTGATCGAAATTCTAGAGTTTAAGAGGCCAGAATAGATGGAAAAAGTCGATGATCCCAACTATTGTAAGTATCATCGAGTCATTAGTCACCCGCGAAGAAATACTTTGTCCTAAAAGAGCTAATTCTAAGATTAGTTAAAGAAGAAAAAATTGAGCTAGACCTCGATGAATTGGCTCAAACAAATCATGTTACAGTGATTCTTGAGACTAGATTGAAGATGTATGGAATTATAGTTTTGTCAACCCTATGTTGAGCGCAAGTAATGCTTTGAAGTATTCCAAGGTCAAATGCAGAGAGAGTTGTCGCACACTTTTATTTTCAACTTATAATTCTTGAGCGTAGGAACGAAACCACATAAAAGAATTAAGATACATAAGTTTATACTATGGATAGAAAACAAAAGGACAACGGGTCGATTTTAGGATTCCTCCATTGTGCATTTCTCCTACTATGGATTGGCATACACGTATTTTCTCTCAACTAAGCATGGATTCCTACTTATTCTAACTCTCTCGAGAAAGATGTTAAGCTCACTATAAGGGCATATGTTTATGCTCAAATTAGTGAAATATGGTCTGTCCCATTTAAGCTTGCAAGTGGTTGTTTTATCTCTAAAACCCCCTAATGAACCATTCAGTCTTGCTCTCCTTAGAAGTTCCACACACTCTTACCCTCTCGATGCTCGCCTGTGTTGCTACCTTACCTCGGTTGATCAGGCAAAAGAAGGTAATGGAAGAATAATAAAGGGCAAGGAAGAGCTCAGTGTTTATACACAAGTCCCGTGCAAAATAGAATAATTAAATAATGGATTCCTCCTTAACCAACCCTTTAAACTTACTCAAAACATAAATAACAATGAAAAGGAGATCGAAAAATAGGATTGAAACTTCATTGCATAAATATAAAAGAACGGAAATACAAGTACACAATGAAAGAAAACAATACTACAGTAGAACTACACTATTACGGTGTCAAGAAAAGTGTGTAGCTTCCCCTTCGACGATTGCGACAACGGTTTACAACGACGGAGAAGATAAGCAGGAACAAGAGAAAATACTACTACTATGGGACTATCTGGAAATCTGGCCTGGAGCTGCCTTCTTTATGACAACATTCATATATATATATATATATATATGACTTTTCCTCCAATGAAATGTTGCCACTCTTTAAACATTGCCTTGCATCCATACCGTCTGTCAACGCAATATGATATACTGATTAACAAAGCTCAGTCACGCCATTATGGTCCACTAACTCACTGCCACGTCAATTCCTCAAATCCCAATTTGTCTAAGATCAGGTAATGATGAGTTGTTGTGACTGTACTTGATTACGTACTGACTCTGGCTTGCACGACTTCTTGTGCTGAGGTATGGTTCCGACGATCGCTCTATGCTGTGGCTACTCCATATGCTCCACACAACCTATTCCTAAAACACTAGGATTCTCAAGAATTAGGCATGGCTTTCAATCCTATATTTCCTTCAATTCAATGTATTTATGACATATAGTGACAATTCATTAAAAGTTTAGCTATTTTGAGCTTAAACGCATGCTTTCCTTTACTCTCGAAGCAACAATCATCTAACTTTTGAAGCTAAATAACTTGTATTTCTACAAGTTATCAAGTGACAACAAACACATGCCGTCAAATACACTCTAGTCTACTTCACGATCAAGGAGGGTCCCTAGTCCAATTTGGATCCTTGGAACCTATATCTATTTTGTTTCAACATGAGGTACCAAGAAACAAACTTCAAGATGTGATCAAACCTATCGATGATTAAGACAGAGGGTGGACCATTATGGCTTGCAAGAAGAAACAAGGGCAACTTCTTTTCCAATAGGAACATCGCCCATTCAGAAGGAAGAATAGGCGTCAAAGAAAGAAGGATATAAGGAAACCTAAGCTAAAGAGGAAGGGAAATAAAAAAATTTCTCAACGTCTACAACCGGTGACCTTAAAAGAATTCTTCTCAAGAAATTATCGTCCAATAGAAATAAAGGAAGAAATAAAAACAAGAAAAAAAAAAGGTATTTACTAGAAAAAATAGAAGAGAAAGTTTAAAAAAAAAGAAAATGAAGGGGCCTGCCCCACCTGAAACTTTAAGAAAAGAAAAATGGATTGTTTTCCTCCTCATCATATTTCTTCCTCCTCCTTTCGCTCCAACCAGTAACATCATTAGCATAAGGCCAACAAATCCATGCAGATAAAACGACGTGATAGAGGTCATCGTGGGTAGAGCAAGGACGTATAAAATAAACTTCGTCCATATCCTTTCAGCAACCAAGAACAAAGAAAAATCGCTTTTGGGATCTTTTTTCTTCTATTCACAATAGCAACAAAGACAATGTAAATTCCTATGGACTTACATCCTCTATTTATAGGAAGGAGAATATCAAATCACAATAAAATTTGACATTTTGAAAAAAATCACAAACCAAATTTGGCAATTTAAATACTAACAAAATAAGGATTCCAAATTTACCCCAACCAAATCCTAAATCCTACTTCAAGCTCAAATTTGGTAGTAAATAAATGTTTCTCCAAAGAATCAATCTTCAAATCTTATTCCAAATTTGAATAGAACTCACACTCTATTATAAAGTTAGTCAAAATTCATTTGGATTATTCTACTTCTGTAAAACCCAATTTCGTTCTCCTAGCAATTGGATATGCAGTTGACATGTGTTTTTTTTTAAAAAATAATAATATGTAAAGGAGAAGAAAGTTGGAATAAAATAGAGAATTAAAGGAAATTGAATTGTATACATGTTGGAATTGAAAAATAAGTAATTTTTGGAAGAAAAAGAAAATAGAGAAATTTGTGTTATTTATGGCATAATTTAGAAAAGAAGAAAAAAAAATAAAGAAAAGAAATTGTGTGGCTCTATGGAAGCCACGCCACAAAGGAAAATATATTATTATTATATATAAAAAAAAAGAAATGAATTAAAGAAAATGTGAGAACTTTTGGGAGAACTCCCAAGAGAGAGGAAAGAAGGAAACAAAAGAGAAAGAGGTTTGAAAAAAAAAAAAGAGAAGGGAAAGCAATAGGGTTAGGGAGAGAAAAGAATAGAGGAAATGAGAGCTTGAAGGAGAAGATCTAGGAGCTGAACCTTGATTAGATTCGTGAAGCAATATCAAAATTGTGGACTATTGTGGATTGGTAAGTATTTCTATGTTTGAATATGAAAATTTATAAAGGATTGGGATTCAAGGGTGGATTATGTTTGTGGGTTTTTCTTTTTAAACAATAACATTTTTTTTACGGAGGAAATTGGTTTGCTTATAATGAAGAGAAAAAGGAATTAGTTTCTATTGTAGCTTGTACTATTATAAATTAATTTTGAAAATTGGATGAAAAGATTGTCTTAAGCAATTGAAAATTAACAGAAAAAGAAAAGAGAAGGTTGGTTGAAAAAAAAAAAGACACAGAACAGAGAAGAAGAAGAAGAAGAAGAAGAAGAAGAAGAAAAAGAAGAAGAAGAAGAAGAAGGGAGAGGGAAATTAAATAAATTAGAAGGGGAAATGATTGTTTTGTACAAAGTGAAGTTATGAAGAGAGAGAGAGAGTGCAATTACAAAAAATAAACCAATTCGTGAAAGAAAAGTGGAGAATGAAGGAAATGATTTTTTTTTATATTTATTTTTTTACATAGAGATAAGACAAAATAGTACTTGGAAATTAAATGCATGAGATAGGAGGAGTAAATTGACGATTTGGCTATTTGGCAAGGATGAAGAATTGGGTTAATTGGTTAAATGAAGCTTATTTTCTTTTTCTATTGAAAATAGTTTTAAATTGGAGAAAGAGACAAAATGTACTTTGCTCGTGAAAAGATGAAAGAGAAAAGAGAAATGTGATTGGTGGTTGGGAGAATAGAAAATGGTATACTAATGTTAGTTAGTTGTCAAATTACTTGGTTGGAGAATTATTATTGATTTAGTTATTAGAATTTCAGGTTAAACAGGAAATTGGGAAATAGTTTGTGAATCTGGCGTTATCGATAATAACCATGTGAGTGGTTTATTTTACGAATTATTTTTATTATTTGATTATTATTATGAATTTTCAAGAATTCTATAATCATGTGTTATTTTAGAGAAACTGCTTAGAGATTTTCATAGAATTGTTATGAATTTCTAAAAATGGTATTGAAATTTTAATATTTTATGCTTCTAGCTGAATTTATTATTTGAGAAATATTTGAGATATTTTATGACCAATGAGATGTTTGAAGAGTTTTATTGTTTATTGAGAAATGTATCAGATTTTTGAGATGTGGTCTCAGAGAAAATAAGACTTTGAAAATGTTTTATATTATTTGAGAGATTTGATGATTATTCAGGAAAGTATAAAGTTTTAATGTTAATTCATAAATCTCTCAAGTTTATGAAAGGCTATTTTAGAGAAAGAATGTAATCTTTAGAAAGAGTTTGAGAAGTTAAGAGGTTTATGTTGGAAGTGGTTTTCAAACCACTAGATCTTTGTACCCATGGTGATTAGCCGATATGCTATGAGAATGTGTTTCCATAGTATGCTAGCGTGCTCAGGCCGCGGGGGATGCAGGGAAATGTCGGGGCCATTAGGTGCCGAATTCGGATTCCGAATCCTGGTCCAAACCATGGTCCTGAAGCATTACAGATGATAGAGTTTGCTTTACGTGCACGTATGACAGAGATATGTTCTACTATGTATCTGGAGATTTCTCGATATATAGTATGACAGAGATTGCTCTGCTGTGCATATTGAGATTACTCTACGCCAGTATGATAGAGATTTGAGTACAGATTTGGTGATGAATTTTACTAGTTATGTTTATGTTTTTCAGAGCTGTAATTACGAATTTTCCTATCTATGTTTTTACTAACATGTGCTTATGTTTCAAGAGTTATTGTCTCAAGAGCTGTTATCTTTGTTGTGTTGTTCATGTTTTCAAGAGTAGTTTAATTTATGGATTTTAATGTCTTAAAATGATCTCAAAGGTTTCTAAATTGTTCGTGATTTACATTATTCCACAGAGTTATGAACTTATGTTTAGTAAGAGAATAATTTTTCTTGAACATTTACTTTCTTATGGAATCACCACTCACTGGGCTTTTTAGCTCATTCTTTTGTTTTTAATTTTTCCACTAGGTTGCTCTTGAGTTTCAACCAGAGTTAGCTAATCAGAAACTGCCACCAGTCTTGTCAAGTCATTGCATATCATATATTGTAAGTTAAGAGAAATCTTGACTGCGTTGTTCGGGGGATTTTCACAGATAAAGTTATATAATGAGAGAAGAGATAAAGATTTGGCCATAGATTTCATTGCACATTTGGGGTCTACTGCCGTCACAGTTTAGCATAGATTTGGTAGATTTAATCAGAGGTGGGGTGTGACAACTTCAAAATTGGAATAACCTCAAATTTTGCTCCAACCAAAATTTAGGTCACATCCAAGTCAAAATTGGTAGAATTTGACATCAATTCAAAATTTAACCTCAAATCAAAATTTGAGCAAAATCCAAATTTTATCTCAAATTAAAATTTGATCAAATTAATTCTATCCAAATCAAAATTGGTTGTTACACGCAAGCGCACGCGACCGAAGTAATATAAAATAGTATGTGAGTACCAAGTATCGAATCCCACAGGGAATGGTGTAACAAAAATTATTGTAAAGCAAAGTGCAAGGAAAATTGCAACTACAAAACTAAAAATGCAAAAATAATGTCGAGATGGAGTGTGGAAAAAGAAAAATTACAAAATCTAATTGCAGAATCTAAAAATGACAATAATTGAAATAAAAAAATTTGCAGAATTGAATTGCATAATCTAATTGTAAAATTGAGAAATGGCAGTATTGGATAGTAAACTAAAATTTCAAAAGGAATTTAGATAAAGATGGGGCTCAAGAATGTCATTGCCCTAAGTCGTAATTGCAAGCCTAAATTGCAATCCCAACCTTCTCCACACTTAATTGTAAACCAAAATTGCATCTCTTATTCACCTTGAATTTAGGTTTTTAGGAGGCTAAGTGAGAGACCTATATGTCTATAGTCCCTCTATCTTAGATCATTCGGCTCGACAATTTTATGGGTTTTGGAGTCCTTAATACCTATGTCTAGGGTAAGGAATTGGCTTATGTCTAAGCTCTTTTCTCCATTACTTGTGCGAAATCCGCTTATCACTAACCTCGTCGGTATTAGATCTAAGCTTGAGTTGCTACCCTAGTTGATCAATCTAGGATCTCAACGGAAATTTAATCAACACAAGCAAACAATTGAGATGTAGGCTTGGTTTTTATTGAAATTTAGGCTACAATTACTTCTTAGGGAATTCACATTTTTGAACCCCCTAAGAAGTTTTAGCTCATATTAAAAATAAAAATATTACAACTAATTTTGAGAGAAAATTCATATTAGAAGTTGGGTAAATTGAATAATTAAAACAATAAGTTGTAGTGCTGTTCTTGGCAAAACTATAAGGAAATCAATAAGAGGTTTTCAATGGGATTTAAAGCAAAAACTCAAGGGAAATTAAATAAATTTTCATTCTTCCTTCTGCCCCTTAGATTTGATAAGCTTAAACATTCCCAAAGAAACTAATCTTGAATAAAAACAACATTCCCACATGCTGGACTGAACAAAAACAGATGATGAATTCAACCAATTTATTCAACAATTGTTCAACACAACTCCTTCCATTCCAATTGACTCAACCTCCACCAGTTTAGGAACGATTGATCTTAACGATTCAAGAACCACTTGAATCGGTTTGGAAACCGAGAAGGAACAAACATAACATTAGAGGAATTTGCGGAAGAAAACAAAGCAGAAAAATTTCAGAAAAATAGAGCATTAACGTGCATGAAAACCCACAAAAAGATACTAAATTAAAACTCAAACCCAATACAAGAAGAATTCAAATGAAGAATAACGATTGTTCTGCAAATACTCTCCATAGAAATTGAAGGAAATTGAAGAAAATTGAACTAAAATTGAAGTTCTATGCTAAAAACATAAAAATAATTTCTGCAAAAAAAAAAAAATAGAGCATCGAAAAATTGAAAACCCACGAGCTTAATTCCTCTCCCAATCCGCCTCCTTAGGTCCTCCTCTTCTTCCCCATTTATAGGCCTCATTAGGGTTGAAGATTGCCCAAAAATAGTGCTCCAATTCCCCCAATTAGTGTTGTAATCAAGCTTTCCATAAATGGGTTTTGTTGCTTGCGCTGGCTTCATCTTCCATAATTTCCTTGATATTTCATGCTGTCCAGAATTGCAAAATCAGATTCTGCAATTTGATTTTGCAATTTTCATAAATCCTAAAAACAAGATCAATTTACTTAGAATTTTATTCCAAATGCCAACATATTCATTTCTTCCTTAAATTTAAGCAATCTTCCAACTATTTTCAATTGATCTTAAGACAAAACAAGAATATTTTAAGCAATTGGTACTTAAATAAGCCTTAATTCTAAGGCTTATCAGTGACATTTCAATTTTATCTCAAAAAAAATAAAAATTTGGTAATAATCCAAAATTTATCCCAAATTAAAATTTGATAAAATTAACCCTATCCAAATCAAAACCGTGATAAAATTTCAATTTTATCTCAAAATGCAAAATTTGGGCATAATTCAAATTTTATTCCAAATTAAAATTTGATAAAATTAATTCTATCAAATTCAAAATTGGGATAGAATTTCAATTTTATCTCAAAATAGGCAAATTTTGGGCATAATCCAAATTTTATCTAAAAACAAAAGTTGATAAAATGAATTCTATCGAAGTTAAAATCATGGTAAATTTCAATTTTATCTCAAATCGAAATTTGGGAATATTCTAAATTTCATCCCGAATAAAAATTGGAGTAAATTTTGAATTTTATTCTAAGTTTAAACAAATAAATTGGGTATCCAAATCCTATTCCAATTTCAAATAAAAATTTGGGTAGAGTTTTAACCTTGTCCCAAGTTCAAAATATGAATTAGGGTAGAGCATAAATTCTACTAAGTTCAAATCAAAATTTTATGTAAGATAAGAAAATCAAAATATTGACCCAAATTCATCTTCTTCGTCCTTCATCTTCTTCTTCATTTCAGTAGCAGCAAGACCCACGCCCTCCTGCATCCTCCACGTGCGATAACAGCTCTCCCTTGGGGGAGCGAACCAACAGCAGCGGAGCTCCAACGTTAGGCAACGACACGTGCGACGACGATTGATCCTTCGTGAGTTGCAGCCGCAAACAAGTCTGGCGAGCCCGAGAGTTGTTTTGGCAATCTCCCTCTCGCCATCCCAGTTACGGCGATTGCGTTCTTTTCAGGTGATGTCTTTTCCAGCAAACAAATCCACGTGGTTTTGGTCCAGTCTCGTGACACAAACTCCAAACGATCTCAGATTCGAATACCCATAGCCCGACAAGTTTGGATCTATGAGGTAGTTTGTTTTAAGTCAAGGATTCGTGATGATTTTGTGTTTCAAAGTGAACCCGTGATAGTTTTAGTTCTCTTTTAGAGAACCCATGGCGTTTGGAGAGCGTTTCAAAAAAATCGAGCTTAATCGGAGTCAAACAAGCAAGGATTAGGATTATCTTTTGGTGAGTTCCATTATTGGTGAAATTTAGGAGGTTTTATGTTGTTTAGGCTGGTGACAAGTTCTTTTAGTGTTTTGAGCATTACCCATAATGTATGTGGCTTAATTTTAGAAAACCCATAGTTTTTGGAGCGCGGATTGTCGAAATCAAATTAATTTGACATCGAACCAACAAGCTTTTGGTTATGTTTTGGTAAGGGTTAAGGGGGTAAGGCTCCTTCTAAACCTAATAGGACTTATGGGTAAATTATTAGAAACATGGATTATGATTTATTGGAGACCCGTTAGCCTTTAAATTCAATTTTGGATTTTAGATTATTCTCCAATTTTAAATACTTTTTGGACAAGTTGTAAATCAGACCAATCGAGGTTGAAGGTTATGAGACTTTCTTTTGGGAAAATTCTCTTTGAACCTTCTTGAGTAAGTTGAATTGTTGGAATTAAAATTTAAGTGAATTTTTGTTAAGTGTTGGGTTAAAAAAGAAAAAGTAAATATCAATCATTGTTTTCCTTTGAATTTGCTCTAGGTGGTGCAAAGTGATTTTTAGGATGAATTGGATATCTCTTTCTTTTTGGCTAATTGTTTTGCTAAGAAGTAGCCAATTGGACCAGACCCCCTTTTAAGGTCTTGGATAAGATTATCCATATTTTGGAAGGTTGTGACTAGATAAGCATGACCAAAATTTCTGTATGTGAAGCGTGTTGAGTTTGACTGATTTGTTATCTGTAATTTTCTTGAGTTTGAGATTTTCCTAAGTATGTTTAGCATGAGGATTTTGAGGGGTTTGATTTTGGAGTGGGATGCTTATGGATGTAAGTTTTTTTAGCACGGTTAGGGGCCTAAGTTAAATAATGTTGTGCTTAAGACTCATGTATGATTTCATGAGAGCCTTAGTTAAAGGTGTGATTAGCCTAAGACCTTGTTTGCTAGTTTCGTTTACCTTCTCCATGTCATGTATGGTTCCTTGAATGCTTATAAGTATGATTTCATTTAAGATCCTATGGATGTTCCATGTTTACAACTTGAGAGTCACTCCCCTCATGTTACAGCTTGAGGGTCACTCCCTTCATGGTTAGAATGCATGTTTTCATGGGTATTGTGTTGTGAAAGGTCTAGCTCTACTAGGGGCCGCTAACTACCCTCTAGTGGCACTTTGCCTTACAGGACTGTCACTCACAATATCATAGTTGTTTCATCTTGGGGTAAGTTAATTGTTCACTTAGACAGGAAATCACTATTTTTGTAGTTAAATGTTTTTTTGCATCGGCACCCAATGTTTATGTTAAATCAGAACCCCACATGTTTTAGCACTTCGACTATGCCTAAGTATTTGAAGTTTCAACCCCTCAAGTGGGGCTACCTACTGAGTATTTTTATACTCACCCATTGATAAGACAAAAAATAGTCCTATTTTATTCATGCTAATTCATGCTAGTTCGATAGCTTTTATGTGTTTTATTGATCATTTTGTAGGGAATCGAGCAAGAGGTGTATTTTGGAGGGTTTCATCCAATTGGGGTTAATTTGAGTCAATTTGGAGGTCATTTGAACAACCGAGTGAAGATTATAAGTGAAATGACCAAAATGTCCCCGACAAAGTTTGCACAAGCGTCGGGCAAACCTCGCAATGATGCTACGGTGAGCCCCAAAGATGCTGGAAGTGTCTCGATGCTACTTCAATTTGTATAAAAGGGAATTTTTCCCCTTTAGGTAATGAAGCCTCATTTTGTACAGCCACCATGGCCTTCCTCTCCCACCATCTTTACTGTTTTTCATAGTTTTAGGCTTAGATTGGTGTTTGTGATTGATCCTCTGTGTCGAGCAATGTCGGTTCGATGTTTTGCTAGGCTTTCGACACCGATTCGGGCTTGATTCGGGTTAGACTTGTGTAAACTTTTTGAGTTTTAATTTATATACCATTACTATTTTAGCATACTTTGTTTCTTGATTCAATTATAGAATGTTTTAGAATGTTAGAATTGACGACTCTCACATGTTTTGAACTTTCAATGCTAGCTAGAACTTGGTTTATGCTTTGTATCGATTTCTTGCACGTTTAAGTAGCGAATAGGCCGAGTCGTGTGTGCATAATAGGGAGCTTCCTCCCTATGTAGCTGGCATGGTAGGCTTTTTACAAAGTGGCTAGTTGATTAATTAGGATCCGATTAATTAATTACATCTAACCAATCTTGTGCTTAATGCGATCGGCTTAGGAGACATGGAATGCTATCGTGCCCAACCTTTAGAGTCGATTTAGGATTGAAACGATGCTAGGTTGAATTAGTCTCATAAGGGATTAAGGGTTTTAGGTGGCTTTTTTGTCAAGGTTGGTTGGGGGCTAAAATGTAATTGATGCATGTTTCATGAGTTTTAATGATCAAGGTTACATAATCAACTCGATGGTTTTTTCGAATCGGTGCCTGAGGTGAAATCTTTATCTTTACTGCTTTCAGTTTAGTCCTTCATCTATCTCTTTTATGCTAAACCCCCTAAGTCATTGTCAGTCTGTGTCATTAAGAAATCCAATTGATAGAAGTCATTTATTCGGTTCCCTGTGGTTCGACTTGGTCCACTGTTAATTATTACAAGTAGTTAATTTGAGATCGGTACTTATAAATTGTATTTCATGAGCCTTCGACAAGCTCTTACAAATTGGCGCCTTTGTTGGGGAATCACCAATTAAATTGATTTCTTGATTTTGGTTTTCATATTTTCATAAAAAAAAATACAAAAAAAAAGAGAGTCTATCCTTGTTCTTTTTATGGCTGACAATTTCAAGAATTTTGGAGGATATGGCCGGCACATGAGCCATGATCCTCACGGTTCTGAGTGGGATTGTTCATATGGATGGCAGAAGGAGCAGCGGAGCCCGAACCCCCAATCTTCAGTTTCAAGTCTGTCTTTAAAAGCTTGATTAATCAAGTTGCTATTAACAATCTCCGAATTCAGCAAAGCACTCTCCGATTTCGAGAAGAGATGGCTGGGATACGAAGCCTTGGTGACCACGTCGTCCAGTTGACTGATCCAGTGGAAGAATTGGATAGTCCTCAAGAGCAACCATCTTTAGACATCCCTAAGGTACGCAGTTGTTAAGTGTATTTTGAATTTAATGAAGAAATTTGTTTACCAGTTGAGGAATAGGTATGTGAGGCAATGATTAGTTATTTTGAGCATCGAGATTAGAGTCATGAACATGCAACCAATGAGTATTATATTTACTATTTTGTTTATTCATTACTCAAGGACTAGCAAGATTTAGGTCGGGAGTAATTTGATAGAACCAAAATAGTCCTATTTTATTCATGCTAAAGCATGCTAGTCGATAGTTTTTATATGTTTTATTGATCATTTTGTAGGAAATCGAGCAAGAGGTGTATTTTGGAGCGTTTGCATCCAATTAGAGTTAATTCAAGTTAATTTGGAGGTCATTTGAGCAACGGAGTGAAGATTAGAAGTGAAATGACCAAAATACCCCTGACAATAGTGTCTCAATGCCCTGAGAGCGTCTAGACGCTGATAGAAGACATAATGCGGGAGAACAGGACAACGTCTCAGCGCTACTTCATTTGTATAAAAGGGAATTTTTCCCCTTTAGGTCATGAAGCCCCCATTTTGTATAGCCGCCATGGGCTTCCTCTCCCACCATCTTTATGATTTTTCATAGTTTTAGGCTTAGATTAGTGTTTGTGATTGATCCTCAGTGTCGAGCAACGTCGGTTCGATGTTTTTCTAGGCTTTCAACACCGATTCGAGCTTGTTTCGGGTTACACTTGTGTAAACTTTGTGATATTTGAGTTTAATTTACATATCATTATTGTTTTAGCATGCTTTGTTTCTTGATTCAACTATAGAATGTTTTAGCATGTTAGAATTAATGACTATAGCATGTTTTAAACGTTCAATGCTAGTTAGAACTTGGTTTATGCTTTGTATCAGTTTCTTGCATGTTTAAGTAGTGAATAGGCCGCGTCGTGTGTGCATAATAGGGAGCTTCCCCCCTTGTAGTTAGCATGATATGCTTTAGAAACAAAGTGGCTAGTTGATTAATTAGGATCTGATTAATTGATTACATCTAACCAATCCCGTGCTTATTGCAATCGGTTTAGGGAGCATGGAATGCTATTGTTCCCAGCCCTTAGAGTCGATTTAGGACCACAACGATGCTAGGTTGAATTAGCCTCATAAGGGATTAAGAGCTTTAGGCAGCTTTTCCGTCAAGGTCGATTAGGGGCTAAAACGTAATTGATGCATGTTCCATGAGTTTCAATGCTCAAGGTTACATAATCAACTCGATGATTTTTTCGAATCGGTGCCTAAGGTGAAATCTTTATCTTTACTGCTTTTCAGTTTAGTCCTTATGCCTATCTCGTTTATGCTAAACCCCCCAGTCCATATTAGTTCTTATCATTAAGAAATCCAATTGATAGAAGTCATTTATTCGGTTCCCTGTGGTTCGACTTGGTCCACTGTTAATTACTATAAGTAGTTAATTTTAGATTGGTACTTATAAATTGTATTTGATGAGCCTTCGACAATCTCTTTCAAATTATGCTACCCTTCTTTCTTTTCAGATGGTACATGAACTTTCTTGGTGTGTGGGGAGGCTATGGAGACAATGTTAGACCAGAGCTGATGGAGTGAATATTAAGAATGCGGAAGCAATTTGGGATCTTAAGCACTTTAATTTGATCGATTTTATCAAACAAAAAACATGCTCAAAACTGGAAAAACTGGAAAAACAAAGAATAAGAACACAAACCTTTGTAGCTCAATATTCTCTTAATTCGTGGGCTTTCTTTGAACTCAAACGAGTTGTGGACCTCCTCTAGAGTATTCCCTACTATCCTCAGGCATTGGAACAGATTGTGGGATCTTTGATTGAGAGAATTTGGGAGAAGAATGAGTAAAGGTCTTAAACAAATAGCTAGAGAATTTTTCTTCAAAAATCTCTTTTTTACTAATCCTTTCTTTCCCATTGTGTTTCTTCTCTATTTGTAGAAAACCACAAGCTTAGTGAAGAAGCCAATTGAAAAAAGATAAGCTTCAAACAAGAAGCTTAGTCATGAAGTTATGAATTTGGTCCATATTTCATTTCCAAATGAATTTGAATTATCTTTTAATTTTAATTCAAAATTAATATAAAATTAATTTTAAATTAAAATAAATTTATAATTAATTTTAAATAAATATTTAATTTAATATCAAATATCAAATTAAACAATTGGACCAATCCCAATTTCTCAAAACGAACGTTCGAACATGAATCCCTATTCATGTTTTAAACCGAACCAATATTTAAATCATATTTAAATATTTCCAACACTTCTTTATCATAGTTTAATTCATAATTAAGCTATGAAACGTTAAGTATATCGCATATAATTAACTTTTTCTACCAAATTCGAATTTGAACAATTCAAATTCTTTTCTCTCAAATTGTTACAAGGCATAGTCCGAGCTAGTAAGGAGAACCTAATGGACCTACAGATCATGAGCTCCAACGATACGAGATTAACTGGCCAAACTCTTTAGCCTAGCTAATCAACATTCGTTAACCACCGGGACACTCCACTAAAGCCCAGTGGCTGCACTCTTCTCACTGTAGATATATTTCTGTCCATTCGATATAACCATGATTAGTAAGTTGATCCTTCACAGGTCGTTCGTAATTACAGTTGGGACAAATAAACCGTTTTACCCCTGTAATTACTTCTTGTTCCTTAAGTCCCACTGATCCTCTAATGAACAATTTGGTTTGTGGTCCAACCAACAAACCGAATCCCTCTCGGGCCAATGAGAGGGTGGACCCATTGTTCAAGACCCGGAGTCAGCACTTAAGGGAACAACCTCTCTACTAATCCTTAAAGCAGGTAGGAGTGAATTCCATCTCGCATGACTATGTTCCCAACTATCTACCCGGTCTTATCCCCAAAATGGGAGGCTTATTGAGTCGGCGATCTCGGGCCACTCTCACCCATGCAAATCTAAGGATAATCCCGAATAAACAGGAGTTCATAGCACGCTCAGGATTAAGATCGAGTTACCTAGGTCATCGTATGAATATAGTCAGTTAAGACAGTAAACGGAGTTATAAAGTCTAAGAGACTATTCCGCGGTCCAGTCTTATGCAAACTCATTGCATAGGACCCCCCCACTTTCATGTCTCCATATGAACGATTCAGGATCACATCGTTAGTACTATACAAAGTGGGCCGCGTCCATAGTGTCTCCAGGATAAGGTACCCAGCCCTATCCCTATACTATAGACCGTTCTGGCTATAACTCGAACTTGATCCACTTTTATGCCATACATAAAGTTCAAGTATACATATTATAGCCAAGGGTACTTAGTTCATTGGATTTGGGTTATAGAACACACAATTCACTTTATTCAATAACACATTTACTGAATAAACCTCAATAACATCTTTATAGTAAAATAGAATATACATTCAGTTTACAAAATCACGAGTTTTAGGACATAAAACCCAACAAGAGCTTCCTTAGGAACTTAGAAAATTCATAGTTTCTTCATCCATTTGCAATTGTTTAAATGCTCATTATTCATTAAGTTTTGTAAATAAATGTTTATTGAGATCTCGAATTCAAAGCATCTTTGACTTTTGATCAGTTTTTTTAATAACGAAATGTTTTATTTGGTTTGCTCGAGCTTCTGCTTTATTTTCAAAAGTTCTTATTTTTGGCATGCATGTAGTAGCGACCCTCAGAAATCTAGTCTAAGAGGTTGGGTTGTTACAAAACACAAATTAACCATTTATAATTCATTATCAATCATCATCCATCTAAAATGTATAACATTACAAAATTTGTATTTATTAAAGGATCTAGCAGAAGAATTTTATAGAAAAATAAATTCAGCTTGCCCTCACTCATATATATAGTAATTCATTAAATAACTGAAGGAATATGAGAAACTAGTAATGTGGCACAGCCTGAATGGTTACACAACCATATAGCAAACAAGTGACATCTAAGGTATATATACATAACAAAATATTATTTTAAAAAAACAACAATAGAGCTTATGGTAAATGCACAACTTTTACATTAAACAAGGAGTGGGACAAAATAAACATTCAAAGTAATCTAAAAAAATGGAGATCTAGTGCGTATATACCATTTTCTCTCGAAATGTGAGGGTAGACTAGACCCTATACAGAAGTTGTCTGTAATTTCCATTTTTCATACCACAGACTTGCTCGTCGGGTTAGAGCAAGTGCCGCACAATCGTTTGCCCCATTTCGAAAGTGCACGATTGTGACAACTGCTCGCCCTCATTTTTTTAGGGGCAACAAGAGAAATATCTAAATTTAACCAACCCAACTTGAAAAATATCTAAACAAATTTCATTTTGCAAAAATAGCTAAAACAGTTTTTCCCTAAAATATACCATAAGTATTGAGACGAAAATACCCTTGTTAGAGATTTATAAGTTTCTAGTACCTAAAATTGTGGCTAAAGGAAAATGCGTAGATTTTTTTTTTTGAAATAATAGAGGGAAATCAAAACATTTGACAAATCAAATAATCGTTATGTTAAATTCAAATAATCATTCTGTTTAATTCAAACAATACAGTGGCTACATGAGTTTTTAGATTAACACAAAAAAATCCAGCACACGACGAACAAGTAAAACTCGATGAAACTAAGTTAAACAAATGTCTAAATTAACACAAAGATAATAGCTCATACCACCTGCATATACATGTATTTATAGTCTAGACATCCACAAACGAATAAAATTATAGTATATAATGCTAGTTCCTCAAAATGTAAATTAATTCATTCATAATCAAGGCATCTCAATCACTAATTTATTATTTAATTCAAAATATCAAGCCACGAAAACCATGGGAATTAGACGCAACAAACAATTAAAAGTGGCTACATGAGTTTTTCGATGAACACAAAAAAACACCCTACTAAAGAAATCCCTAATAGAGTGGCTACACGAATGAGGCACGTGGATTAAAGGTTAAAATGTGCGTTTATAATCGTAATGACCCTTACTGCAAAAGGTATTGAAGCAACCAACAAATAAATAAAATAATACTAGGCCATTCGCAACCTAGTAATTACTAAAAAACACCCCACCAATCTATTTTAAAACCCAACCAAACGAGTCTAACATGCATTGGCCAAATGTAAAAGTGTAAAACAAAACAATATTAATTAGTTAATCACCTACCACATTAATAATCCACATGAACCCCTTCAACTTCTATCAAAAGGATCCTTAGGGTTTATACCACATATTGCTACATGAGGATTTGAAACCAATGGTGAAGAACGCTTGAAGAACGAAGGTTCCTCTCTACATCTGTAAACAATGTTGAAGTATGTACATGCCCCCCTTTGTTGAGAAATCATTCAAGCATATCCTCTGCCTCTTGCATTGACCGCCCATGATATGCCAGTGCGAAACTCATTCATCCGAAGCATTACTCCTCTTGCATTTATGTATTTCTTGTTCATACCTCAAGGTACGCTTCTCCGCCTATTTCTATTCCTACTATTTCCCCTTGTTTCTTGGGCATCCATGCTTCTTCCATTCCTCGTTCACTAAATTCGTTAGAATGTCTTCAGCTAAAATACGCCCCATTTGATTTATAAATTGAAAATCAATTCTATAAAATGGTCCACAACCTCCAGCGATTTTAAAAACCAATATGTGAGTTTAAGGATTTTTTAAATTCAGTTGCAATGTCGTTGTTCTTTTTACAAATCCAATCCAAAATGTATCTCTCCCCCCCCCCCCCCCCAAAAAAAAAAAAAAATTTAACTGACCATGTCTAATCCTCAAGGATGGCCAAAGAAAAGTAAACTTCGAAGACATGAGCAAGTGCACGGTTAAAGGCTGTCGGGGTAACGCCGTCAAGGACTAAAAAGAAGCAACAGTTGCTCATACAATTGGTTAGCGACGAAAAGGTATTCCATGATTTTTGACCCTTTTTACCATGATGTTTGTAGAAATTCCTTTTATTCCATTGTTGTATATACAGACGAAACAGACTGCTGGTGGTAATGACCAAATGAGTACAAATGAATTCATTGGGAATGAAAAAACTCCAAGCATAAGGGAGTAAAAAAAGACCGTGATGAGGAAGGGGTACGAAGAAGAAACCTACCAAGAAAAGATCAGAGAAAAAAAAGGTACCTGTTGAAGACAAACCAAAGAATAGTGAGGTATGTGTGTGTATTTGAGTATTTCATTGTTAGTTTGTGTAATTACATTCCTAATAATTGTTCCTATGCAGGTTGATGAGGACACAAGCGAAGATAGCACTGATGGTGTGGATAAACTGACAACGACAGAGATGAAGAAAATGAGACTAATGTCGATTCAGATACTGCAAGCGATTTTGAGCAACCTGCAAAAAAAAAAAAGTCTAAGAAGTTATATACTAGATAAATGTTATTTTTATTGTCGTTAAACTTGCACATGTCTTTGCATGATGATACATACATATTCTATAACTTTTATCTACTAGGAAAAGTTTTTATTGTTGTTTTAAAGAGGATCTATCTTGTAAGGTGCCTCGGGGAAGGGAAAAATGGCCTTAACGAAGAGAACTGTTGAAGACCAAATTGAGGCCAAGAAGGTAATTTTGTGTATACACAGTGTATATACCTCCCACTACTACTGGGTATATGATAGCATGTAAATATGCTATCTTATTTCGTATTAATTATGCTAGTTTTATGCTTGAAATATATGCTTTGATGCCTTTTTATCTTGATTTCGCAGAAACTGAGTTTCAGATGCAAAACCGAGTGTTCGAGAGCATTTATATGATTTTGGAGCTTAAATGATGATGATTTGGAGATTCAAGGATGAAGAGATTTGAAGTGCCACATTTGAAGTCTAGACGAGAGGAGAGCATCTAAACCCCTGAAAATGGAGTCTAGACGCAACATTGAAGTGCCAAACTTGAGAGCAAGTATCGAAACGTTGTCCTGTAGCATCGAGACGCTCAAAACGCTCACATATGAGGATTTTTATCCAGAGTGTCTCGACGCTGGAGGTGTGTGCGCAGGTTGAAACAGAGCATTTTGGACAGCGTCTTGACACTGCCCCTAGCGTCTCGATGCGACTTCGATAGAGATAAAAAAACTATAATTTTTTATTCTCTCAAAAAGAGGTCAATCCATGGAGAACAGCCCTAATCTCGATTTAAGACTAAACTTGAGGGTTTTTGGGGGCATTTGTGAGCGAAAATGAGCATAATTGAAGTTTTGGAGCTCGAGGACCAAGGAGATTGTGTTGGGAACACAGGATCGACTACCGTTTGCATATTTCTTCCTTTTTCCTTTGTGTTTATTTACTGTTTTGTGGTTGTATATAGAGTTTAGAGAATTATTTTGAGATTATGAGTAGCTAGACTCTAAATTCTATGAGTTTGATGTAGTTAAATGGACCTTGTTTAATTGATTTGGATATTGTGGCTTAATTGACATTGTGATTCATTCATGCATTTAGTGCTTAATGCTTTTAATTAGTGTTCTCTAATTAGCTGAGGTATGTCTAGGTTGAGCTCGACATAGGAGACTTAGGTTAACTTAATGTGCAATTAATTAATTACCTGAGTGACAGAGGGATAAATGGTAATTAGATGTAGAGGGTGATGATGGTTAATTAATAGATCACTAATTTATTATTACCCTTATAATGGAAACTCGACAGAGAGAAGTTAGATGAGAGCCCGAATCCATAACTGTTAATTCATTACCTGAGTGACAACAAGAGCATTAATTAATTAATAGAGGATAATAATGAAGGTCTTTAATGCCATGTTTTAGTTAATTAAGGCTATGGACACATATGTTAATTTATTGGGCATGAGAATTGGAGGAGATCGACAGGAGATTCCATGAATTTAGGCTTCTAGATTTATGAATTAAATCCCTAATTAATCTTAGTGTCTAAATTGATTAAGTAATTAATCTCCAATTAATGAAGTCAGCACCTATAAAAATATTCCTTGTGATTGTGTCTCCCATTTATCTTGCTTTATAGGATTAGTTGTTTAATTTTCTGTTTTCCTTTGATTTTTGTTCTTTAAATAAAGCTAAGTGAGATTATTCACGATAGTTAATTGAATTAAAACCAATCTCTGTGGATACGATACTTGGTAGGAATACCATTATTTTATTACTTCGATCATGTGCGCTTGTGTGTACGCCCGATCAGTGTACTAATTTTTGGACATACACCATATATATACCTCTAAATGACTCTGTGTGAAAACATGCATATACTATTGGGATTTATGTCCTAAAGCCTCGTAATTAATGATTTATTTAATAATTAATAATAAATTTGATTATTTTATTTACAATATAATATTATCCATTATATGAAAAGTCCAAGGTTATTACTGTAATCTTGAACAGTATATAGTTGACATACGAGATGATCATATTCAAGAAATAACCTAAAGGGTCATAGTACATAGATAAGGTTGGGTGCCTTATCTTGGTAACACTTGATATGGTCCACTTTGTAATTGTTAATTATGAGCCTTTTAGTGAGGATTATAGGTTTTATGACTATCAATTGCCTGATTATTATCATAATGAATCGATGATTTATGGAAATCCCATGTATGGTAATAATGAGTACATTTGGACCCAAGAACCATGTCCCAATTATTTTCAAGAAGCCCAAGTAGAGAAAGAATCCCTCTCAAATAAACAGTTAAGAGAGTTTTTAGAGGAGTCTAGAGCTTTGAGTGTGCAATTGGATGAGATAGAGAAGAGACTCCAGTCATTATGGGAGGTTCATGAAGTGAGATCCACTTCTTCAAGGTATCCAGTGAGTCACTTGATCACTGATTCATTGATTTACATGAGCCTAATTCTTTCGATTCAATTGAGTTTGAGCAGTTGACGGAGTGGATCATAGATATTGGGGAAGAGCTAGAGTGTGTTAGCATACTCCAGGATCGAGTCAGTGAGGAGGAGAGAGAAGTTGAGCCTATGTTAGTGGAGGAAGTTCAGGGGGGTAGAGTTTGAGGTTGTAAGGCCTTTGTCTGTTTTATCTTCTGATTCTTCTCTTGTGTCTGAGTATTCTTCTTCTTATTCTCACGAGTTTGTGTCAGAGTCTTTGTATTTTGATATTTCTCCTTTCTTTTTGTATTTTCTCTAGCTCTGGTTTGTTTTATTGACTCTAGGTAAAAGGCCCCAAAGAAATGGGAGAATTTTTACTTACCTTGAAAGCCCACACGAGCCCCGTCTAGCTGAAGACGTTAAATAAGCACTTCTTAAGAGGAAACCCAAGCTCATTTTCTTTTGTGTTCTTTCTTTTTAGTTTTCTTGCTTTTGTTTGTTGTTTTTCTTTTAATCTTGTTTGTGTTGATCTTGTGTTCCTGTATTGATTATTTTTAGGAGCTCGAAAATAATTCATTTTTAGTTAGATATTACTTTCTTAAGTGTTGGATGCTGGATAATTAGTTCTTATGGCCAATGTAGGGGGAAGATGAACGGGGGATTTTATAAATATTTCTATGCTAGCAAGGATCGAAATAAGGAAGGCTATGCACATATTTGCAAGGAAGGACAAGTTTAAGCTTTAAATTTGCTTGATGAATTGATGTGTTCAATTATTTCCTTTCATTGTAACTATGTTGTTGTTTGGAACAAAGAGGAATGAGTCATTATGATGCAAATTGTTTATTAATATATGTGGTTTTGTTTTAGCTTGCTTGGGACTGGCAAAGGTTTAAGTGATGGGTTATTTGATAGCATGTAAATATGTTATCTTATTTCCAATTAATTATGCTAGTTTTATGCTAAAAATGTATGGTTTGATGTCTTTTTTATCTTGATTTTGCATAAATCGATCTTGAGAGGAAAAACCAAGTGTTCGGGCACATTTATATGATTTTGGAGCTTAAATGATGATATTTTGGAGATTCAAGGATGAAGAGATGGAGATTTGGCAAAAAAACCTAAGAGGATCAGAGTGTCTAAACCCTGAAAATGGCGTCTAGATGCTACATTTGAAGTGCCAAGCTCGAGAGCAAGCATCTCGACACTGTCCTGTAGCGTCGAGACTCTCAAAACGTGAGCATATGAGGATTTTTGTCTGGAGCGTCGAGACGCTGCCTTTAGCGTCTCAATGCTAGAGCCGCGTGTGTAGGTCGAAACAGAGCATTTTGGACAGCGTCTCAACATTGCTTCGATAGAGATATAAAAGTATCATTTTCTCTTCGTCCAAAGCGAGACCAATCCGTGGAGAACAACCTAAACTTGAGGGATTTTGAAGGCATTTTGTGAGCGGAAGTGAGCGAAATTGAAGTCCGGAGCTCGAAGACCAAGTAGATCGCAGTTGGGAACACTAGATCGACTGTCGTTTGCATATTTCTTCCTTTTTCCTTTGTGTTTAGTTATTGTTTTGTCGTTGTATATAGAGTTTAGAAGATTATTTTCATATTATGAGTAGCTAGACTCTAAATTCTATGGGTTTGATGTAGTTAAATGGACCTTGTTTAATTGATTTGGATATTGTGGCTTAATTGACATTGTGATTCATTCATGCATTTAGTGTTTAATGCTTTTAATTAGTGTTCTCTAATTAGCTGAGGTATGTCTAGGTTGAGCTCGACAGAGGAGACTTAGGTTAGCTTAATGAGAAATTAATTAATTATCGGAGTGATAGCGGGATAAATGGTTAACTAGTTGTAGAGAGTGATGAAGGTTAATTAATAGATCACTAATTAGATTATTAGTTTGCTAATGGAAACTCGACGAATAGGAGTTAGATGAGAACCTGAATGCATGACTGTTAATTAATTACTTGAGTGACAGTGGGAGCATTCATTAATTAATAGAGGTTAATAATGAAGGTCTTTAATGTCATGCCATAGTTAATTAAGGTTATGGACACGTATGTTAATTAATTGGGCATGAGAATTTTTAGGAGATCGACAAGAGATTCCATGAATTTAGGCTTCCAGACTTATGAATTAAATGCCTAATTAATCCTAGTGTCTAAATTGATTAAGTAATTAATGTCCAATTAATGAAATCAATACCCATAGAATTCCTTGTGATTGTGTCTCACATTTATCTTGCTTTCTAGGATTAGTTGTTTAATTTCATGTTTGCCTTTGATTTTTTTTTCTCTAAATAAAGCCAAGTGAAATTATTCGCGATAGTGAATTGAATTAAAACCAATCTCTGTGGATACGATACTTGGTAGGAATACTGTTTTATTCTTACTTTGATCATGTGCGCTTGCGTGTACGCCCGATCGATATACTAATTTTTGTACTTACACCATCTATATACCTCTGTATGACTCCGTGTGAAAACACGCATGTACTGTTGGGATTTATGCCCTAAACCCTCGTAATTAATGATTTATTTAATAATTAATAATAAATTTGATTATTTTGCAATATAAAATTATCCATTATATGAAAAATCCAAAGTTATTAGTGTAATCTTAAACAGTATGTGGTTGACATATGAGAGGATCATGTTTAAGAAATGACCTAAAAGGTCATAGTATATGGATACGATTGGTTGAGAGTAGCTTTTGTAGCCGATTCAATGAGCCTACCATTTTGGGCACTTGACCAAATATGTAGTTGGTAACATAATCTCACAAGATGGAATTCATTCATTCCCATGTAGGGTAAGTAGACGAGTAGTTTCCTTAAGTGCTGATTTCAGGACTTGAACAATAGTGCCCTACCCTCTCACTGCTCGAGAGGGACTTAGTTTATGGATGGATCATACACAAATTATTCATTAGAGAATCAGTGGTACTTAAGGTGCAAGATGTAATTACAAAAGTAAAGTGGACTTTTGACCTAGCTGTAATTACGAACAACTCGTGAATGATCGACTTGCATGTAGTGATTATATCCATTGACACAACTTGTTCTACAATGTATAAAAGTACAACTCTAGGTCTATAGTGGAGTGACCCTAGAGTTAATGAATGAAAATTAATTAATTAAAGAGTTTAATTAATTAATTTTGCATCATTGGAGCTTATAATCTGTAAGTCCATAAGGTCCCCCCTTGCTAGCTCATAGTATAACTAAAAGATCAATTTAGTTGAAAGAAAAATTTGAAAAGTTTAAATTAATATTTAATTTGAAGTGTTCAAATTAATATTTAATATATTAAATATAAAAGAAGAAAATATATTTATTGTATTTGATACATTAAATATTAAAATAATTAGTATATTAGATACATTAAATAAAAGATATTCATAAAATTTGAATAAGATTGAAATAAATAAATATCGTAGAAGATTTGAATGAGATTCAAATAAGTATAAGATATATTTTAATATATTAGATATTAAAATATAATATTTTAATTATGACAATGATTTGCCCTTGGTCTCTATAAATAGGACCCTTGGGTTGAGCCATTAGATATAACACACATATCCTCAATAGAGAATTAGAGAATTCTCTCTAAACCACTTCCTCTCCAATCCCTTGTGGATTTTCTTTCAAGAGGCTCCCACAAGCCTTGGTCTTGTGTTCGAGTCATAGCTAGAAAGACTTTTTGGTGGAGATAAAAATCCGCCAAAAATATGTCCATATTTACTCCAAGTAAGTTTGCTCAATCTAATTTTTTAGTTAATTTTAAATAAAATCAAAGATGATCCAATGCTTCCGCTGTGGAGTGAAACGTTGATTCCTTCATGTACGGATGCTTGTATGCACGTAACCATGTAAATGGGAGTATAGACATAACTTGATAGTGCTTATGGTTGTCTACTGGTTAGGTGTCCATACAAAACTACCCTTTGCGTAGCTAATTTTGTGTATGCACAATGTATATACCTCTCACTACTGCTGGGTATACTAATTCTCGAACTTACACCACCCTTGCATGACTCTTTGTAGAAACGCATGTACGTATACTTGAATGCATGTAACCATGTAAATAGGAGTATAAACATAACTTGATAGTGTTTATGGTTGACTACTGGTTAAATGTGAATTCATAACTACCCTTTGTGTTCTGCTACATATGCATATACTTACTCCCATGCATGTTGGTAGGCTACCCTTGTATGCGACTAATTGTATATTTGTCTTCACAATGCTCATTCTGTTGTGCTTAAACTAATGTGATAGGGCACCTAAATATGTATATACAGTGCTTATGTCTGCATTTTTACTCTCAAAACTATTATTGTTATAGGACGACGATTACTTTATGCCTATATGGAAAAAAAGTAGCGCTTTAAATATTAATCTTTGCTGCAAAAGTGGCATAATGACAAGAAATCGCTAGCCCTTCGGTGATAAGCACGAAGAAGCCTTCAAAAGAACCTGTTTTGGTCATCCTGAGATTTCTCTTTGAAGAAACATTCCCTCAAATTATTCTCCATCTAATCCAATGACAATGCAAACCAAGGAAGGCATTGAATTAAACTTCAAAATCGGTGGTAAGGTCTTGATGTTTAGGCTGCGTGAGTTTGCATTGATAATCGGACTAAACTGTGGTCCACTCCCACAAATTGACCGAGACAATATTAAAAGTGACAGTAAATTCAAGAATGAATACTTCGACGAGAAGGATTGAGTGAAAAGGACGACGTTGAATATAACATTCAAGGTAAATAAGAGGGTGCCGAGGACGATTTGATAAAGATGGCACAACGGTACTGTCTTGATAGCTTCTTACTACCTAAGCAAGAGAAGGTAAATATTGAAGAAAACCACCTCCTAATGATCGGTGACACGAACATGTTCAATAGCTACCCCTGGGGGCGTGCGGCATTTCAATTGCTGGTGAGCTACATGAAAAAGTCTGTTGTAAGTAAGGGCAACAAAGGGATAGGGATGGGGGGCTTTGTATATGCCCTCATAGCTTGGGCATACGAAGTCATCCCTATGCTGAGCACACCACCAATTGAATATGCAACATGGATATGGAATGTAGTGCTCCGAATTATCAACTGAGATTCAGGCTCATAACCAGAACGGCGAGACCTGCAAGCCAAAGTTTTTGAAACCCCATGGGTAAATACATCTTCTACTCTTGTTCCACTTTAAGTTTTAAAAACGTTTGACCCACCCTTGTTTTTGTATTTACAAATTGTGCCCATGCACCCTAGCGACGAAGAACTCAAAATGCCTTACTTCCAAATATTTGTATAGGATGAGATGGCGTCACATGGAAAAGGTGTGCCTAGGCTAAATGTCGAGGGTGAACCAGCAATCCCGCATAACTTTTTCATAGGGTTTACATTAACCGACCAATGCCTAGAAACGATACAAAAAAACAACAAGATGCCATAGTTGGTAAGCTCAATGAAGAGTTACTGCAATAAATATAGTAGTGGATTATTTGAAGAAGATCTACGAAGATGAAGAAACCACCAGATCAAGGTTTATGATGCATGGAGACGTTGGCAATATGGTGAACGACAAACAAATTGACAATGATCGAATGGTAAATACCTTTCCTTCCTTTCTATCCTACCATCATATGAATATTAAGCTTTCTATTTTTTTTATAGAAGATTGAGCAGAAAGATGACGACGGCAAGAAGACAGCCCCAAATGACCATGGACTTCAGACCCCTGACTTGCAAAAAAAGACGATGACACAAGACTTAGTGGTGGACAACACCACCCACATGTTCCTGCTGGTGGGCGACTGGACACTATAGCCCCATCGACGAACCAAGAGGGTGCGATCAAGGCAAGAACATGTGACAAAGGGGATAAGGTATGGTAAATGATATGTGAATCAAATCTATTACTTAATTCAAGACTACTAACTTAAATAAAACTTTGTTTGTAGCAATTTGATGACATAGAGGAAAAAATCAATCAAGAAATCCTTTCAATAGATGAATCGAAAATCATAGAGAAAATAAAATGAAACAAAAAGGGAAAATGAATAATGACAGTCAGAGTTGGCATCAGCAATTAACTAGAAAGGTATGTAACAGTATATACGTACACATTTTCTACTCCAATTTACACATATCACTGTATATGATGTACCTAGGCCAAGGGTATTCAAATTAAAGACCAATCAAAGCAGAAGGTGCACAAACGAGGTGCCCTTGTGGAGGTATGCACTTTCTATTTATATTGGTGTTGTTAGTGTATCTCTCAGTATTACATCCTTGATATAAATGTTGTGTTCAATATAAACATGTAGCTCAAATTCCAATACCCATCAGACGGTGCCTTACTCCGAGGGGTGGTGAAAGTCACTAATATGGCAACCACTGGAGATTTTGTTGATGCTATGAGAGGAAAATGCAAGAAAGATTTCAAAGTCGATCTCCCCCCAGAATTCTATCAGGCAACTTTTGACCTGAAACTAAGCCAGCCGCATGACTGATGTATTTCTTTCTACTACCAAAGCTTGAAGTAATCGAATTTTAGAACTATAGTATGTTTTAATGACTTTCTTTTTGTTTTTGACAAACTTTAAGCATAACTTTAAACTTTATTAGGAATATGTTTGGGCTTATGGATGCATGTTTTGGATTATTGATTATTACATTGACTTGATCTATGGACAATTTGTTTGGATAGAATGGAGTTTATTACACGTATATATGATTAGTAGTGTTATGTGAATTAAGGGGATGTTATGGTGTATATCTACATATACATGCTAGTAGTGTTGTAATGTTATTGCGCATGTATGCATTCCAAGACTTGTAAAGTATATAGAAGTATATACCCCCAGCTGCAGCACACGATTAGAAGTTTTCATAGCCATATCACCATTATATATGCATTGAAAAGTTCACATAGCCACATATCACGGTTAAAAAAGTTTTCAAACCCAAAAATTTTATACCTTAAACTTTTTTTTTTCTTATGATTACACTCATAAAATATGTTTGGATCAAGCATTATACAATTAAAACTAGAGTGGGAACCATTTTATAAACAAACTGGAGTTTTATCTTATAGATAGTCTAGTTAAGCAATTAAGCAGTATATACATAGACAGACCATAGACCCATGACGGCAAAATAATTACTGTTTATTCACTAGTCGACATAAATGTAAAAAATAGATTGGTCATTCCACTTAATGGTAAATACACTAGCACTACATTTATTTACTCCCGGGTAGGCTATACACAGTTTGGATACAAGGGTGTATGCACAATTGTGTACAGACAATATCCATAGGCAACAATGTTGAAACCAACAATAAGTTGTTCAACCAAAAGGTAACATACCGTACCAGACCCATACAAAGTATAAAAAAAAGATAATCTCTGGATTATGTTACTACAATGCCTTTGATTAGGACCTACTTGTCCACACCTCTCACACTTTAATGTACGTTTGCTATCCCTGTGTGACTTAATCCTTCTTTTTCTTGGTCTCCCAGCACTCCATTTTATAATAGGTGGTTGAACTACAATGTCATTAGCCATGGGTGGTCCAATATCATGATGATACATGCCAATCGGATGCACATCTCCACTAACACCCAATAATAAAGATACTTACATCCATCATACGACTACCCTGTAGGGACTTCCGCAAAACCTCAGCAACATATGGTGTTACATGTAAAGACTGAGAGCTTGCATGAGTCTTCTACTCATAAAACTACCGTTGCAAAAAATACCTTATGAAGTCCAACAAAGAAATGACTGGTAGATCATAAGCTTCTCCTAAGTGCAAATTAAGACTCTCGGATATATTAGTTGTCATCGTTACATAATGTTTTCTAGGTGAGAATGCAGGGTCCACCTAGCATACCCTGCGCCCCTTAATTCACCCCTAATAGATGGGGAAATATGTTTCATCCTCCTCATATAATAATCAAACTCGGGAATAATATATGATTGTGCACACTTAAAGTACAAACCTTTGATGACCTTACCTCTATATCGTGGTCTAATATTTTGTAGCAAATGATAAATGTAGATAGCATGGTGTACTAAATTATATACCCTCCTAATACAGTTACCTATACTGGCGTGCCGGTCAGACACAATCACTAGCCCATCGGATTTGCCAAAAACTGCTTTGAAATTATGGAAGAACAACTCCCATGATGCATCGTTCTTAGAGTCAACGATGGAAAATGCCAATGGATAAATCTTTGAATTTTCGTCAAATGTGCATGCTGTAGAAGCATGCTACCGAACTTACATTTTAGAAAAGCCCCATCAAATAGATATTACTGGCAAACAGTGCCTCCATCCATCTATTGATGCTGCTAAACTCATGAAGAAAAAATGAAACCTATCATTCGCATCATCCTCCTGAGCAGTGTATGTCATTGATAGAATGTTGTAGATGTCAATATATACATTGACTATAGCATTTTAAAAGGATGTATAAAAGGGTATATACCTGGATTTTTTGCAATTAAATTGGCTGCAAACCCAGAAAGGAGAGAATAAGACTCTTCTGGCAACCCTCAAATACGGTTTACAGCCTTCTCTCTCCCCCTCCATGCTTTATTGTAACTAATATTAACGCCATGAATCTTTCGAGCATACGCGATTACATCTTTGGGGGTACAGTGCATCCTACTGTTCATTCTTAGAATAACCTCAGCATACTCGCTAACCATGGTTGTGGTCAGTTGCCGGTGATCATTGTGCACAATGTTAATACAACAAGTGTGCTCATTGACAAGTTTCCTAAGAACTCACAATTCCTCATCCCTCAAAACTGAAGCACGAATGTACAATTTGCATGTGTCGCCAATACAATAGACAGTGAATTGTCTCTTGCTCGATTTTAATGTTTTGAATTAAAAACTCTGTTTTATTGCAAGGGTATATACAACCTTCTTCAGATCATCCTTAGACCCAAAAATACAACCCTCCAAAATCCCACCCTCTTGTGTTTGGGCGGCAATACTTCTAGGGTCAACGAAAGTGAACTCTTTCGCCTGTTTGTTTGAACCCTCCACAGATGTTATGGTCTCAACCTCCATAACTAGACAACAATCATAGTACATACCCCCATACACCCCTGCAAGAATCCAAGGTACGCCTTATCCTTAGCAAGGTCTATAATCTGGAGCTTCTTATCACCATTCCTAACAAGTGAGAGTCGTGAAATCTTGTTGGTGACATCAAGCTTAATCTTGGTTGCAATAGATTCACCAAAAAAGTTGAAACATCTTTGACTACCACTAAGCTTTGTAGGGTTTTTTGGCAATATATTAGAAGAGCAATTGTCCCACATCGGAAATGTACAAGGAAGTCATGGGCTCCAAGTACTATAAAAAGAGTCTATGGTTGTGGTTTCAAATCATCCCAATTTGAAATACTTTAAGCCTGGTATACTAACTCTAGTTAAGTGAGTGGTATAAAGCTTTGAGAGAGTGTTTCTTTGTAATTGGGGTCGGAAAGAGAATTCTATGTGATTGTAATAATTTTTCACATAGTAGAGTATTTCTTTACGTTTGTGGTTTTTTCTCCGGTTTTGGAGTTTTCCACGTTAATACTTGTGTTTCTTATTTTGTTGCTTTATTTTAATTTCTCAGTTATTTTTCTGCTTATTCCTGTAGTAGTAGTGGGAGGTTTTTTTCCCAACAAGCTTGACTAGTAATCCTTGTAACCATCCTCCTTATCCCAAACCCCATAAAAAAAAAAGGAATGCCGTGGTAAACCATTTTCGACTGATACAAACCTGCAAACGTGTAAACCAAGGGCAGAATGTAAAGATCTCTTCTGGAACGTGGACAGTGAGACCCCTTGCTGCCTTTGTGCAAACTCCATGGAGAAAATCGATATCCCCATGGAAGACGCTCGGCCCCACGCCCACAGAATTTGGTCAACCCAAGCTGTTGCTAAAAGTTAGGAAAAATCAGTTGTATAGAATCTTGGGATTGACTTGGGTTAACGGTAGATACACATATTCACACTAGGGGTAAAACGAGCATAATTTTTTCATCACACTCTCCCCTAAAAACTAGGTAGAAAAAATCCCAAATATGAGATATTTTTATCTATATTTCATTATTGGTTTTCTTTTTTTTAGACATTGGCCACAATTTCCTTTTTTTTTTTTTAACAATTTTGGGAAGCCAAAGCCCCCCCCCCCCCCTCCAGCCCACATTTACGGATTAATGGCCCACGACCTTTTAAACTTTTCTTTTTAAAAAAAAATATATAAAATAATATAATTTTTTTAAAAAAAATAAGACGTTTTTTTTTCTTTTTTTTTCTAACCTTTTTTTTTAACTATTTTTTAGGAGTAACTTGTGAGTGACTAACATAAGGTGCATAAAACTTTGATTTTTTTATTTTGTAACTTCATTTTTTTAGCTGATTTTTTTCTTCTTTTTTTTTTGCAGAAATTTTGTTTTGCAACTTCCCCAAACAATTCTCATCCGCTACTCAGGTAAATGAAGATTTATTACTTTTTTGTGGATTTCCTTTCTTCTTTTCTTTTTTGATATTTTGCTTGTAGTTAGGATGCTCCTAGCGAAACTTTGTAAAGTAAGGATAACAGTTATAGTAGGGCAATCATAAGTGGTGTTGATTGGACCCCCTTAGTATTCATCCTCCAACTAGAAGGAAAAATGAAGCAAGTGTAGGAATGACACTTATAGTAGCGCCAACACGTGTAATGGTGATTGTGTCCCTTAGTGTTCATCCTTTACTTCGCAACGAGAAGTTATTCAGCCTTCGACTCAAAGATCGAATGAAGCAAGGACATGCTCATAGTAGGGCCAACACGAGTAATGGTGATTGTGCCCTCATTGTTCATCATTTACTCTGCAATAGAACATTATGCAGTCTTCGACAAGAAGACAGAACGAATCAAGTATAGGGGTGACACTTATAATAGGGCTAAACACGAGTAACGATGATTGTGTCCTCAGTGTTCATCCCTTACTTCGCAATAGAACATTATGCAGCCTCCGACTCGAAGATCGAACGAAGCAACGACATGGATAACACTTATATAGTAGGGCCAACATGAGTAACAGTGATTGTGCCCTCCATGTTCATCCTTTGCGAACATTAAGTTACCTTCGACTCGAAGACTGAAAGAAGCAAGGATAGGTGTGACACTTAAAGTCAGGCCAACACGTGTAAGGTGATTGTGCCCTCAGTGTTCATCCTTTATTTTGCAAGAGAACATTATGCAGCCTCTGAATCGAAGACAGAACGAAACAATTATGAGGGTGACACTTATAGTAAGGGCAACATGAGTAACGGTGATTGTGCCCTCAGTGTTCATACCTTACTTCGCAACAAAACATTATGCAGCCCCTAACTCGAAGACAAAATCAAGCAAGGATAGATGTGACACTTATAGTAGGGCCAACATGAGTAATGGTGATTGTGCCCTAAGTGTTCATCCTTTACTTCACATGAGAACATTATGTAGCCTTTGACTCGAAGACAGAACAACGCAACTATAGGGTGACACTTATAGTAGGTCCAACAAGAGTAACGATGATTGTGCCCTCAGTGTTCATACCTTACTTGGCAACAGAAAATTATGCAACCTCTAACTCAAAGGCCGAACGAAGTAAGGACAAAGGTGACACTTATAGTAGGGCCAACACGAGTAACTGCGATTGTGCCCTCAATGTTCATCCCTTACTTTGCAATAGAACATTATGTAGTCTCCGACTCGAAGACTAAATGAAGCAAGGATAGGGGTAACACTTATAGCAGGGCCAACACGAGTAACGGTGATTGTGCCCTCAGTGTTCATCCTCTACTTCGCCACAAAACATTATGCAGCCTCCGACTCAAAGACCAAATGAAGTAAGTACGGAGGTGATTCTTATAGTAGAGCCCACACGAGTAACGATGATTGTGCCCTTGGTGTTCATCTCTTACTTTGCAATAGAACATTATGCAGCCTTTGATTAGAGGACAGGACAAAGAGTGTATTGGGGTGACACTTAGTAGGGCCAACACGAGGAACAGTGATTGTGTCCCTCAGTGTTCATCCCTTACGTCGCATCAGAGTGGAGCTCTCTTGTTTATTTAATTAATTTTTTTAGTTATTTCCCTCTACTTTTTTTACAGTCCATTTATGATTTTTTTTAATCTTCTTTTGTATGGCTAAACATTTCTCCCTTTTTTTTGATTGAATCATGGTGCATTTTTTCAAACACATCGGACAAAAACATATTGTCATTCTAAAGAATAGGGATAAACTAATTAAAAATGGGTTACCTTCTTCGTCGATGAGCCAATGTTTGGTCCTCTTTGACCTTTATGGCCTAACTTGGGTGCTGTTTTTTCACCTAAACTATGAACAAAGAAACCTTTAAATCCAGATGAAAAAGTATGGGTTTTAAAATCTTCCATCTACAATAAAGCCTATAATTGAGGCCCAGAGTTAACCATGGGGCGTTGTTTGATAGAAGGCCAAACTCGTTGGAACCCCATAATGATGATTCTTGGGGAATTTACTTTCACTCCATATTATTGGGAGTGGTTGGAATTTTTCTTTAGTCGAATTGAGAAACTACTTTACGAGGCTCACTTATTTAACGTTTGTGATGGCCTCCTGCTATACTAAAGATTGCAATAGTGACATGGTTCGAGCTTTATTTGAAGGTTGGTGTCCCACGACCAATACTTTCCATTTCGCGGTAGGTGAACTATCTATCTCTCTATGGGACTTATGCACCTTTTGCGGTCACCCAATTAAAGGATACGAGGAGGTTATTCCATGCCTGAAAGAATTAACCGAGTTGCAGAGCAAGCATAGGTACCTTCCAAAAAGTTGTGAGCATCTTTTTGAAGCATACCATCTAATAGTCTCTTCGAAGAATCAACGAGGGTCATCTTCAAAAACTGATGCTCATGTGACCATTGGTTCTTGGATTTCCTTTTGGTTTAAGGGCATTTAGAGGTACGAGAAACCTACCCCACGAAAATAGAAAAAGGCTTCTCGTTCCAAACTTACAAATAATCCGAATGGCACCAAGATCAAGCCTCGGAATTGGACGAGCAAAGAAAACAAATTATTTCATGATCTCGGCGTGGACGATGAATGGCATGAAAGATGTATTTAGCTTCCTTTCTGTCTTACTTGTTGTGTATTTTCGTGTTCCCTCGTAGGGATTTCAACTTCTTCGCTCTGGAGTCTTTAAAGTTGCTAGCCTAATGGTTGAGGGATAGGTCTTAAGTCTTGCCGTCCCAACTTTGTCTAATATATCATGGACTAGGCAGAATAACGGAGGCTTTCAATCCAATTGGGGGCATGGAAGTCTTCTTATCTATGCACTATTTTTATGGTTGGCTAGCCCATTACTTTAACATGCACTACTTGGTCCTGATGGAGGTTCGAGGCCCTAAGATGGTGGATTTTTCCAATGAGGGCAACTCATAATACTTTGTGGAGTTTGATGCTCGCGAATTAATTCACAAGGGCGTGACCATCATATGGCATACAAATATTCAAGGTACAAATAAGCATGAACTTCTGGAGGACAGCAACATCCTATCCTTTTCACAATCTTCATATTTTCCAAGCCTTCGATCCAGCTACTTATTGTTCCGGTGTGGGGACTTATTAATTATTGAATCTTATAGTCCTTATTGATTTGGTCGGCAGTTTGGGTTTTACCAAGATGTACCAAACGATATAGGAGGAGCCCCGCCCACCCCTAACTTGGATGATATTTTACGTCACTAGAGAATTTGTATCCAAAGTAAGATGTTGTCTCATGTGTATCAGCTTGCGCGTTAGACCCACATATGAAAGTTTCTCCACAGTATATGAGTTGGTGGCAAGAAAAGTACGGTGATTACTTTGAGAAAAATGCACATAAATTAGTAGGCAGTGTCACTCCTTCTCCAGCCCTACCAAAACTACCCAAAAGTACTGGTGTAATCATGGGGGTAAGAAGATACGCTTGCATAAGGATGGTGCCCTTGCTCTTGAGCAGAATAATTTAGGACATGGTGAATCGAGCCACAGTAGTACCTAAGACAATTATTGGAAAAGAGCATCGAAAAAGTCGAAGGTGTCCCTGATAACTCTTAAATTAAGAGTTATATGCTTGTATTTTTTGGACTAAATTGCCATATTTTATCTCATTATATCTTGGAAATTCCCTAGCTTGGAGTCATTTTGCTCTACGACTGATTTTGATATAGTAATATTTTTATTAGAGCAAAGTTATCCTAATTAAGGTCTTTTATGTGATTAAATTAGGTTGGATTAATGAGGACTCAAGAAGCCAAGAACAGCAGTTTTATAACTAATTGCTGGAGCAAATTTCGCGATTCAGGCTTATACGAAATTCGCACGTGGGAGCTGTTATTCATTAATTGAGCTGGAATCTGTCAGTCTAGTCACGCGTTTTCAGCCAACCAGAGCCCGCCACGTCACAAGGACAAGTCTAATCAGCCCTCGTTTTCATAAAGGGTGACTTTTATAATGGGGCAGCCGTTTCTGTTGTTGAAAAAAAGGAGGAGGAGAGAAGTGAGGTTCCCGAAATAACAGAAGAGAGGAAGCAGCAGGCGAGAGAAGCTTCGACTAGGGGGCCACCACCGGAGTTTTGCCAAAAACGGAAGGTTTCCAGTCGGAAAGATGCCGATGCTGGGTCAAGAAACTTGGGGCAACATTTCGACTTCTCCTGCTATATTTTCTTCTGTCATTTAGTCGTTTTCTGTATTTAGTTTCATTATGTCTACATTTCTACTGTTTTTCCATTTTCACTGTAGCATGAACTAATCACCATAAGGTGAGGATTAGAGGATGATTGTTTTTAGTTAATGTTATAGATGAGTAGACTTCATCTCCTTCTATTTGGTTTTTAAGGGGTTTTATTCTTAGTTTGTTTCCGCTTGGCCAGCCGTTATGAACATCGTCCCTCTGATTTCTGGGAAGAATAGGAGGGGCTGAAAACTTGAAAACCACGTTAGCCTCTGGTTGAGGTTAGTAGCTAACTAAGTGGGTAGGTTAGGGATAACCACTCGCCTAACGCACATAAAGTACAGCGGGTTTAATGTGCTGAAGTAATTTAATTGCGACAGCATATATTCGGTGATTTGGGAGAATACCGTGTAGTCTGTAGTGAATCGAATGGAATGAATGTGTACTCAATTCGTAACTTAACTAATGCATGACTTACCTCTAATTCGAGCCTTTCCTTTAATTAAAAGTACAAGTTAATCGTTCTCTGTTTTCTGAGTCTTTACTCTGCTGTTGCATGCTTTAGCATTAACTTTGTTCCAGCACTTGTGATTTCTTTTATTTCATTTCCATTGATAATTTAGAATGGTTACCAACTGAGTTACTAAGAATTAATTTAGGACAATTAGAATGATTAATAGTCTCTGTGGATACGATAATTTTACTTGCCACTTGCTATAAAATGAATGTGTACACTTGCGCATTGACACCCTAAAATTTGCATAATTTCACATCACTCTAGCAAGCACATCAAGTTTTTGAACACCGGTATAGATAACTTATTTGAAGGGGTTCCAAGTGCTTCACAATTCCTCAATCCTCCCTTACTTTTGGTTAGTGATCCTTCTTCCCTTTTTCTTTTAATTTATATTTTTTTCTTGCTCTCATTGTATAATTTTTTGTTTGTAGTTTCCTTTGAATGATGTCCTTCAAGAAATTGAGGAGCATCATAGGGAAGAGTCATTAACGGGCCCTGATGCTATTAATAATGTTGTCGGGTGTGTGAGTAGTTCCAAAGTAATACCATCCAAACGAGTTATAAACTATTGTCGTCCTCAAAATTTATGAGTGCCCTCAACTAAACCAAAAGAAAATAATTGCTGGAGATCCAGAAGCTTCCCAATTTTGTGCTAACCTTGTCATTTCCAATTTCTAACAACAAACAGCCATAGGCATGTGGGAAGCCATGGAACAAAAAATTGTACGCACATCTTTTCAAAATGTCGCCAGTCTCCAGCCCAAGACGCATAAGATACTTGATGCCATTTCAGTGAGTTAGACGAACAATTTGACTTTCCTCCAAAATTTCGTAGCTGCTTAATTTAAGAGGCTGGAGACGTACAACACACTTGCGCTTACATATTCCACCCAATTGACTTCAACAAGTAGATATTATCAGATAGTGGAGAAATTTTCTGAATTAAAGAAAGTACAGCTTTTGGAAAGCCAATTACTTAATGAGAGGGATGCACAACAATAACTGATAGTAGTAAATTAGTGCAATATTTATGCCTTATTTTAGCTAGTTTTACACTATATTTCTGAGCTTTTACGCTAATTTATTGTTGATTTCAGGAATTCAAGCATTTGAGACCAAATTTATGGATTTTGGAGCTTTATGTTGAATATGGAGCTATTTTAGAGCATTTGGAGGAGCTAAAGAGACGAAGAGAGGGTGCACAAGCTGTTGGGGTCGAGAGGACGGCGTTGCAATGCTAGAAATGGCATTGGAAAGCTACAATTTGGTGTGCAAACCCGAGAGCTAGCGTTGCAATGCTGCCTTGTGGCATTGCAATGCAAGAAAGATGCGTAAAATGCAGGCTCTGTCCGTAGCGTTGCAACGCTACTTACAGCGTTTAGAGTTTATTTCCCTATTTTCCTCCTTCATTTTGTTCTCTAAATAAAGTAAAGTGAAATTATTCATGGTACTTAATTGAATTAAAAATGAAGCCCAGTTGATACGATACTCGGTATTTACTTACCATTTTATTATTACTTCGATCGCGTGCATTTGCGTGTACACCAATCAAGTTTTTGGCATCACTGTCGAGGATTGTTTACTTTAATTCGATTAATATTGTGGAGAAATTTCTTGCTTTAATTTAGAGGTTTATCTTTGCATTCTTTCTTGTTTTTGTTTTTGTTTGAGTCTTGGTCCTTTGTTTCTAGTTGGGTTCTATCGTGTGTTTTGTTGAGCCTGATGGTATTTGTCCTATTATTTTTAGATGGCTTCTGATAAATTTGGGTGGCCCTTTAGGGAATCTGAGCCTGAAGAACCAACACCACCTTCTAATTCTTTTCCTTTTCCTAAATTCAAGAGGAAAGTAAAAGAAATAGAGAAGAAACTTAGGTCGCGTGCCAACACTCATCTCCGACGTGATGTCCACGATCTCAAGCTTTGAGCCTCCTCCTCGACTCGCCAAAGGTCTCCTATGTGTCCTTAGACAGTGCTTGAATCGAGTTTAGGGTTTTTGGTCTCTCAAAATGGCTCCCTTTGTCGAATAGGGAAACTTCCTTGTTATAGAGTTGAGACAGCATTGCAACACTAGGGACAGCGTTGCAACGTTGTCCCTTCGAATTTTATAAAGAAGTAAAATATTTGTTTGAGTAGTGTTGCAACGCCATAGACAACATTGCAACACTATGCCTATGGTTTCTCAAGGTTGAAAAGCTTTTCAGACGGCGTTGCAACGATATAAAGGGCGTTGCAACGCTATACCCTTGGGTCCAATTTCCTTTCTCATCTTCTTCAACACTTGAATTTTCAAATATAGCCTTAAGTTGCTCAAATTTGTCCAATTATCTCACAATTCTTCGGTTTTGCTCCAAATGCTCTGTTTATGAGAAATAACCATAAAAATACATGAAAGCACACAAAATCATGGCAAAACTAACCAAAAACTAAGCCTAAAAATAGCACATTTATGCATGCTATCAAATACCCCCAAACTTAGATTTTTACTAGTCCTCGAGCAAAACAAAACCAAAGTAACAGTTTCACAAGATTTCTAATACAAGATTCATGACTCAAGCCTCAGTGATCTGATTGATATAAAACAATCGAGTAAAATCTTAACATGCTCTTCAGTAAGCAATTTAAATTCGATCTATCTCATTCCTTGCATGTGTGTGTGTGTTTAACTTTCTTTCTATCATTTTCTACTAGCTTAAGATACTTTTACCAAGGCTTGCCTTCGTTTTCCCCCTACTGGGTCCTAAGTTCCAATTTTTCCAGCTTTCTCACACTATAGAGAACAATCTACTTAAACATTCATTTTCCTAAGAATTCGAAGGGTTACTAACCCCCAAACTTATCTTTTTCCTTCTTATGGAGACCCTAGCTTTCACACTTCGACTATAGGGACCCTTATCTAGAGCACTCGCTCAATGGATAGCTTAATTGATTACAATGGAGGCAGCTCTTTTGGTCCCCACACATTAAGCACACAATATTGATGGAACATGCTTTGGTTTTCTTTAAACATGTAAAAAAATCAATATGGATAAAAAAAAAATTATTAAAACAAATTTCAATTACTAACTTTCATGCAAGTTAGCTATCAATCAGTTCTTAAGCCTATTGGGGTGACAACAACCTCTAGACTTAACAAGAGCATCCTAGTTTTCGAACATAATAGAAAGTTGGTTATGTGCTCATGGTGTTGCAATGAAATCAAAGATAAAATTCATATATACTTAATTTAGAACATGCTTCATTGATTATTCTATTGCAAAAAAATCAATTAGATTACTTCCTAGGCTATTCTAATCAATCATCATGTATTATAAATCAATCGAGCATGCTTAAGATCGAAACAAATTTACTCAAAATTTGCTCAGAATTATTAGGACTGCACAGTATTACCCACCCTCAAACTTAAAACTTACATTGCCCTCAATGTAATATGCTTAATAAAATAAATAAGGACAAAGATAAAGTGAGTGAATGATATTGGCGTGATAAGATGAGAGACTGTTCCCTGATAATTCCTTAAATTGGCTAGGAAGCTACTCAATACGATCGAAGTCCTGCAAAAAGGGAACGAGATTTACTTGGCACTCTTTTTCAAAACAATCTAACTAGGAAAGAAAACAAACAAAACAAGTAAATAAGGGAAATAAAAAGCTTGGGTTGCCTCCCAAGAAGCGCTTTCTTTAATGTCTTTAGCTAGACTAGACTCATGTGGTCTCTCAAGGTACATGGAAATTTGAAGCGAGCTTGTCGAGGGCTCGTCAAATTAAAATTTATAAACCGATCCTAAGCTACTTGTAGCATTGAGTGGACCGGGTCGATCTCATGGAACCAGATATTAATTTCTCAAGTTAAATTTGCAAATGAGAAAGCAATTAAAAAGGGGGGGTTTTGTATTTTTATAAATAAAATAAAACATAAACAATAAAGATAGAGATAGATCAAATCTTACCAAAATTCAATCCAAATGTACGGTTCTACTCAATTGCAAACATTGATCATAGGCATTCAAAATATTTAATCTTAACCATGCAAGTACTCGGTCAACTTATTAAGAAACCCTAAAAAGTGCACGTTCCCTAAAATCATTAACTCTAACGAACGCCAAGTTAATGCTAATTACCTAAACAAATTTTTACGAAACCACTTCGATTTATTTAAGTAAAGGCATTACGAACTTTGGAACGACCAAGACAATCGATCAGGTAAAACAACTTTCACCTAATTAACACGCTTCTTTAATTCCGAGAATTAAACATGCAAGCCATGTATCATGGAAACCCACAAACATACACATGTGATAATTCTAATGATATCGGTTCATTCAACATGACAATTACGGATCATGATCGTGATTAGCAATAAAGCATGTAAAGAGATTAAGGCGTCAATTTAATCAAAATACATACTTATAAAATTAACACGGGAATTAAATAACACTTGCAATTGAAAGAAAACTACGTTAAGGTTCAAACCTCACAATATTGCAATTGATTACAACCAACCTCTGAATTGGGAACGCGAAGTTTAGCCGAGCATCGTGATAAAATTTGATACCATTATTGTCTAAGGAGAAAAGAGAAAATGAGTCTAAAAACTCTCTAAAAACGTCTAGGCCAAAGGGCCAAAAAGAGATCCCCCTTGCTGTCCATAAGAAGGCTTAAATAGCCTTCAAGTAGACAACTTACACAAGTAAGAAACCCTAAATTCTAGAAAGATGTTTTCCCAAAACAATTAGGGAATAATATTTAAAATAAAGTAAATAATGTTCTCTCTTGTAAAATGCTGGAAAATACATCTAAAACTCGAAAATCCTTCCCTAAATTCTTAAAACAAACATAGAATGTTGCAAATAAGGAAAGTTTCTGGATTGCGCAGTCTTCATTATTTTGCCCATAACTTCTTCTCCAAACCTTGGATCAACGTAATCTTTATATGGTTGGAAAGATAATTCCGAGATATTTAAAATGATATCTAATTTGAATATATTCCAAAACGTGAGCAGCAAGATAATGGGAACGGAAGTTGGCACAAAATATTCTCGGGTACAGCAGTTTTCCAGCAGGAGCAGTAATCACTCAAAATGCCATAACTTTCATAATACTTATTGAAATACAATGAGTCTTATACCGTTAGAAAGATAATTCAATAAGATTCGATTTGATACCAAATTTGAATATATTTTCATCTCTAAATATCATGATATGACCGGTTAAACTTGGTATAGAAATTCAGTTGCTCGAATCACCTCCAATTTGGTCCGAATTAATTCTGAAATGGTGCAAACTCTTCAAAACACGTGAATTGCTCGAATCCCTAAAAAATAATAATAAAACACATAAAATCCTTCTAATTAACAAGAAATAAGTGTAATTAAATAGGACTTTATAGGTCCTATCACAACCCCCAACCTAAATCTTGCTAGTCCTCGAGCAAGGTAGAACTAAACAATCCTATGACTAATTAGTTGCATATCAATGGCTCTAATCTCAATGCTTTAGGCAACAAAACATTTGCAATGGAAGAAAACAATCAAACACATTCAATCAATGAGAATTTTAAAACTAATCCCTTCATCCCTTATGTGTGTGTGTGTATAGCTCTCCCTTATCTAAGTTTCTATAAGCCCGAGAAGGTTTTATTCGATCCTCAACTCGTTTTCCCCCTACTTCTGACTTTAAGACCAATTCTCAAGCTTCCCTACACTCAAAAGGATAACACGAAACTAAGGTGCCTTGGGGTAGGCCTACCACCAAACTTAGATTTTTGCTTATTTTGTTGAGCGCTAGCTTTCACACATCCACTGTAGGGACTCTTATCCAGAGCACTTGCTCAATGGATGGCCTGACTGATCACAGTACAGGTAGCTCTTTTTGCCCTTAGACTTTTAAATACATGCAATCATTTTTTTTTTACTCGAGTTTTCATTTTATCACAGTAATAAAGACAAATAAAACATGCAATTACTCCTAAGTTTCACGTTATTCAACATCATGCAAGTAGACTCTTAAACTAGTTCCTAAAATCTTTCGAGGTGACAACAAGAATCTAGACCAAATAACCCAATCTTAAGCCTTCAAAACCATGGACAAGAGGGCTAAGTGCTCAAAAAGTATAAGGGAATCAGAAGAAAATTTTAAAATAGGCTTAAATCAAGCATGCATCTTCAAGTTTCAACCATTTCAAATGGGATTACCTAAAACACATCCTAGATTGTCATAACCACATAATATGCAACTAACTCATCATGCAATTTAAGCTCAAATTTTTTTTTTTAAATTAACGCTCACTGCTCAACATGCTGATGAATAACCCTAAACATGCAAATCTAACGTTCTCCACCCCCAACCTTAATTGATACATTGTCCCCAATGTATCACTAAACAGAGTTACAGAAACAAAAAGCAAGAGGAACAGAAAAACTCCCCTAGTTTTTGGATGGCTTGTAGGTGGTGGTGCATCTTTATCCTCAATTTCTCCTCTCAAGTGCAACACCTACAAAAGAAAAACAAAACAAACTACGAAAAGGAAATAAATCATTGAAAGGAAAACAATTAAAGCACATGAGTTGCCTCCCAAGAAGCGCAAATTTTTAACGTCGTTATGCTCGACAAGGTTCGTAAGTGTCAGGGCACATAAAATTCTTCTACTTTCTTCGGTCCCTTCTTGCTTGAATCAATGTAACCTTCCAAGTTTAGAAGGCTTTCCTGCTTCTCTAGGGTACCAAACAGATCATTATTTTTGTTATTTTTTATATAAGGAATGAAAGGCAAAAGGTAAGACTTAACTAACTTAACTGACTCAAAAGAAACAAAAGACTTTAAGTACTCACGAGAATAAAGAAAAGGCAATTCAAAATTAATAGGAGAGTTAGGGAATAGAACAGGCGAAGGCTTTTTAGCCTCCAACTCTATCACCTGAATCTCCTCTTTGCGTGTAAGCTCGGACTCCTCCTTAACCTCACAAATTACCTGTTCTTGGCATGGCGCAAAATTCAAAACTTCCTCGTCACTGTCGATGTCGATTTCCTCAAAAAATCTTTCCGTAGTGATGTCAAAAGAGTATTGCTCTTGTAGACTCTCCAGTCTTCTCACGGAATCAGCCAACTGGGTAATTTGGTCACCCAGACTTTGCATTTCAGGGCGAGTCTCCTCTTGAAATTGGAGATTTTCCTTTTGAAATTGGAGATTTTCCTGCTGAAACTGAAGAGTATTATTAGCAATTTGGTAAACTATGGCCTCTAAAGACGTACCTGAGTCTAAAGTTTGAAAGTATTGACTCGGCTGCTCCTCCTGGTATCCATAGCTAAAGCTAGATTGATCCCATTCAAGATAGGGACTGTAAGGCTCAAAGTTCATTTGATGACCAGGAAACTCTTCCAAAGTGTAAGCATTTGGAACAAAGTTCCATTGCAGCTGAGGGCATGCTTCGGTGGGGTGTCCTTGCAACGAGCATAATCTACATGTCTCCACTGCTTGAAGCCTCCCTACAGCCACTTGAAGAACAACAGAGGTTAATTCAGAAATTTGAGTTTTGAGCTCACTAACCTTATCAACATACGGGGCAGCTCCACCATTTGTCCAGTAGTGCTGAGAATAATCTGCCATTTAAAGAACAGATAAAAAAATATACAAAAATACAAAAGATTTTTTTATTTTTTTAGAGCAAATTTAACAAAGAGAAACTAATAGTGGTTCCCCGGCAACGGCGCCAAATTTGAAGCGAGCTTGTCGAGGGCTCGTCAAATTAAAATTTATAAACCGATCCTAAGCTACTTGTAGCATTGAGTGGACCGGGTCGATCTCATGGAACCAGATATTAATTTCTCAAGTTAAATTTGCAAATGAGAAAGCAATTAAAAAGGGGGGGTTTTGTATTTTTATAAATAAAATAAAACATAAACAATAAAGATAGAGATAGATCAAATCTTACCAAAATTCAATCCAAATGTACGGTTCTACTCAATTGCAAACATTGATCATAGGCATTCAAAATATTTAATCTTAACCATGCAAGTACTCGGTCAACTTATTAAGAAACCCTAAAAAGTGCACGTTCCCTAAAATCATTAACTCTAACGAACGCCAAGTTAATGCTACTTACCTAAACAAATTTTTACGAAACCACTTCGATTTATTTAAGTAAAGGCATTACGAACTTTGGAACGACCAAGACAATCGATCAGGTAAAACAACTTTCACCTAATTAACATGCTTCTTTAATTCCTAGAATTAAACATGCAAGCCATGTATCATGGAAACCCACAAACATACACATGTGATAATTCTAATGATATCGGTTCATTCAACATGACAATTACGGATCATGATCGTGATTAGCAATAAAGCATGTAAAGAGATTAAGGCGTCAATTTAATCAAAATACATACTTATAAAATTAACACGGGAATTAAATAACACTTGCAATTGAAAGAAAACTACGTTAAGGTTCAAACCTCACAATATTGCAATTGATTACAACCAACCTCTGAATTGGGAACGCGAAGTTTAGCCGAGCATCGTGATAAAATTTGATACCATTATTGTCTAAGGAGAAAAGAGAAAATGAGTCTAAAAACTCTCTAAAAACGTCTAGGCCAAAGGGCCAAAAAGAGATCCCCCTTGCTGTCCATAAGAAGGCTTAAATAGCCTTCAAGTAGACAACTTACACAAGTAAGAAACCCTAAATTCTAGAAAGATGTTTTCCCAAAACAATTAGGGAATAATATTTAAAATAAAGTAAATAATGTTCTCTCTTGTAAAATGCTGGAAAATACATCTAAAACTCGAAAATCCTTCCCTAAATTCTTAAAACAAACATAGAATGTTGCAAATAAAGAAAGTTTCTGGATTGCGCAGTCTTCATTATTTTGCCCATAACTTCTTCTCCAAACCTTGGATCAACGTAATCTTTATATGGTTGGAAAGATAATTCCGAGATATTTAAAATGATATCTAATTTGAATATATTCCAAAACGTGAGCAGCAAGATAATGGGAACGGAAGTTGGCACAAAATATTCTCGGGTACAGCAGTTTTCCAGCAGGAGCAGTAATCACTCAAAATGCCATAACTTTCATAATACTTATTGAAATGCAATGAGTCTTATACCGTTAGAAAGATAATTCAATAAGATTCGATTTGATACCAAATTTGAATATATTTTCATCTCTAAATATCATGATATGACCGGTTAAACTTGGTATAGAAATTCAGTTGCTCGAATCACCTCCAATTTGGTCCGAATTAATTCTGAAATGGTGCAAACTCTTCAAAACACGTGAATTGCTCGAATCCCTAAAAAATAATAATAAAACACATAAAATCCTTCTAATTAACAAGAAATAAGTGTAATTAAATAGGACTTTATAGGTCCTATCAAAATTCTCCCGTTTCTTCGGGCCTCTCTTTCTGAATCTACAAAACAGACCAAACCTAGTAGAAACACTAGCTTCTCGTGAGACCCTGAAGTAGAAATATTTTTAGTATTTTTGAATAAGAAAAGCATAAAAGGAGAAAGATCAAAATAAATAGACTCTGACACGGACTCGAGAGAATAAGAAGAACACTCAAGGATAAGAGATGAATCAAAAGATAAAACAGATAAAGGCCTTATAGCCTTAAACTCTACCTCTTGAACCTCCTCAACTAAGATTCATCCTCACTGACTCGATCCTGGTGTGTATCTAAATGTTTTAGCTCTTCCCCAATATCAATAATCCTCTCCCTTGATTGCCCAACCTCAGTAGGATCGAAAGAATTATGCTCTTGAAAGGCTATCAGTGAATCAGTGATCAAGTGACTCACTGGATATCCTACATAAGTGGTTTGCACTTCACTAACCTCCTTAAGGGTCTGGAGACTATTAAATTTCTCATCAAACTGCAGCCTCCTAAGTCTAGTCTCCTCTATAAATTCTCTCAACATTTTCTCTAAGGGGGATTCTTCCTCTATTTAGGCTTCTTGAAAGAATTAGGATATGGTTCATGGGTGGGTCCAAATGCATTCATCATTACCATACACGTCATTTTCATAACTCATAGATTCAGTATGTTAGTAACTAGGCATTTGATAACCATGAAACACATAATCTTCACTAACATGCTCATGATCAAAAGAGGGATAACTAATAGAACTAGAAAATGGTGTTAGTTTTTCGGGCTCAAATTCCCTAAAGGGCCACCCAAATCTATTAGAAGCCATTAAACAAAACAACAATTAATTGTATGCTTTCAAGAAATACCAAATAATCACGCAGCCAGAAACAATGGACCAGGACTCAAAAGAAAACAAAAAACAAGGAAGATAAAAACAAATAAAGATAAATCTTTAAATGAAAGCAAAAAGAAAGAACTAAAAATATACACTATTTACACTCTAAATTAAGATTAAGCACTTTCACTACGATATTAATTAAACTAAAGTATACCAATCCCCGGTAACGACGCCAAATTTGATAGAGGGCTTGTCGAAAGTCCTATCAAGATTAAATTTATAAAACCGGACCTCTAAATATTTTGCAATAATAGTGGCCAGGGTCATCCACAGATTTAACCTACTCTCGTGCAATAGATTTAACCGACTCTAAATATTTTGCAATAATAGTGGCAAGTCTCTTAAGGCTTCTAGAATTAATCTACTCACTCTCGTGCAATAGATTAAACCTAGTCATGCATCTAGTGTTCTCCAACTAAACTTACTCTCTTAAGCTAAATTTAGTTAAACATGCAAAACCATGGCCAAAGGTTAAGACAATATAAAGAGATACATAAAAGACGTCAATATATAAATTAAACTAAAAATCAACTAAATGTTTAACAACTACAGCTAAGAAATGGTCTAAACACATAGTTACAACATAAGTACAACCCACAAAAACTCCTAAATTCAAGAGAAAAGTAAAAGAAATATAGAAGAAACTTAGGTCGCGTGCCAACACTCGTCTCCGACGTGATGCCCAAGATCTCGAGCTTTGAGCCTCCTCCTCAGCTCTCCAAACGTCTCCTCTATGTCCTTAGATAGGGCTTGAATCGAGTTTAGGGTTTTTGGTCTCTCAAAACGGCTCATCTTGTCGAATAGAAAAGCTTCCTTTTTATAGAGTCGAGACAGCGTTGCAACGCTAGGGGCAACATTGCAACGTTGTCCCTTCGAATTTTATAAAGAAGAAAAATATTTGTTTGAGTAGCGTTGAAACGCTATAGACAGCGTTGCAACGCTATGCTTGTGGTTTTTCGAGGTTGAAAGGCTCTTCAAACGACTTTGCAACACTATAAGGGGCGTTGCAACGCTATGCCCTCGGGTCCAATTGCCTTGTTCATCTTCTTCAACACTTGAATCTTCAAAAATAGCCTTAAGGTGCTCAAATTTTTCTAATTATCTCACAATTCTCCGATTTTGCTCCAAATGCTCGGTTTTTGAGAAATTAACATAAAAATACATGAATGCACACAAACTCATCGTAAAACTAGCCTTAAACTAAGCCTAAAAATAGCACATTTATGCATGCATTCAACCCTTGGTATATCTGTGTATTTACAGTCAAACCAGCCTAACATAAAATTCATATATATTTTTTGACATCTTTTAAGATATGTTATGAATTTTCTGAATCTAATATTTCTCTTTTTAAATGGCAATCGTAATTGTAATCTAAACTTGGCAATCATATTCGTTTTCCATATCTCTGACTATCTTTGGCCAGAAACCAGCAATGTCGTAGTGACAGATTGATCTTCCGATGAGCCAGTGAAGAGAATAGCAATTTGTCACCATATGAGACCTAGAATTAGTTTATTTGCTGCGATTGGGGGAAGACCTAAATATTCATCGCCACAATCCTCGGCAGATGTAGAAACTTGGAGCAAGCATGAGACATAGAAATTGCATTTGAAAGATTCTAGATGGAGAAGAAAAAAAAAAGGAATTTATACAAATTAGGGCATGGATTTGAATATGTGCCTACATACTTTTAAAATTAAAAAAAAGGGCATGGATGTAAAATGATTTTGGCAAAGGTGTAAAACAAGGGATGTAGATGTTTTCCATACACTTTGGGGCTATATTTATGTTAAAAAAAATTATGAAAATATACTTCATTCTATTGTATGAATTTTCTATCTAAAATTCATAATTTTGATGACCTTCTAAGTTTGGTGCAAGTCTTGACACAGATGATTGAAATTTTTTTCATATGATGTGTTTGGAGTTATGAAATGGGAGAAATCAATCTAATATTGGTCAACTATAGCAGAAAGAAAAGGTTCACTTGGGATTACGATTAGTTATGACAAAGTGTGAAGGAAGAGAGAATGTTATAAACCTGATTATAGGTTCACCTGAAGAGGCATATGCCTTCATTCTTTGGTTTGCATCCAATTTAATACAGAAAATTCGGGCATATACCTTTTAAGTTTAGTATTTATCATTTTATACACCATGTATATACTGACATTTATGACGTTTTTTGTCAGAGACATCATTGCTCAGGAGGTTGATGCGAATGACAGGTTTAGGTTTATATGCATGAACTTAGCAGCATTCATAGATTGATGGAAATACAGTAATATTCGTCGATGGGGCACAGGGGTTTTCAAGTGTGGAACATGTTCATAAATGATGCCCGGTAAATGTGATTGATGATTGATGTATCAAAGTTCTCAAATCAAAAAATGGTGGGTCATCATTCTATTTCCATATGCTTAATGGGTATTTAAACATATTTACGTTGCTTGAGTTTGTTGGAAAAATCATTGGAGATGTATGTTTCTCTATATACTGTTATGTAGATGTCAGTTCTTAGGTAGTTCACCATTGTGGTAGTTCATCGTTCTTTTTTCACAATTTTCCATCCTCAACACATATAAATGCAAAAGGGCCCAAAATTTCAAGTCAAAACTAACAAAATCATCAAAGTTCGTAACTTTTATTCTCTAAAAAACCCAATAAATTTTTGAACTACTTAGATCATTAGAGATGTATGTTCCAGTATATACATTAGATAGATGGTCATAGTTAGAGAGTTCATCATTTTGATCATTGTTATTCTTTGATTTGAGGAAGATTATTTTTTACATGTTTGGGGAAATCAAGTCGGAGTGTATGTTTACATATATACTTTTAAAGGGATGCATGCACTTAGATGGTTGATTGTTCACTGTTTTAATCAATCTTTGTAGTTTAATCAAAATTTACATTGTCAGCTTGCAGTATTAAAATTTTAGGGGTGGTTTTGGAAGTCACGTTAATTCAAATTTGTTAATCTATTTATTTAGATTTAGCTATGTAAAGTGCATATTCCTCTTCTTTTAATGTGGCATTTTTGTAGGATTAATTTTAATTGTTTAAAAACTAGAAAGATCGGTAGGGCATTTATGTCCAGTCTTAATTATAATAACAAATTATTAAAAATGAAAAGAGGTTTAGCCTTATCTACAGTATCTGAACATTTTAGCTATTTTTCAAGTTGCCCTATATATATTTAGCCATTTATCTTGTTACCAATTTTGTTTTACACTATGCTACGTTTGCCATTATTATGGGTATGTTTGCTATTTATGCAACCGCCCTATTATACATCTATAGATATAGCTCATTTGTAGTGCAGAAGAGTGCAACCAATGAAGTTACTGTAAATTCATGGTAAGAATTAAAGAATTAATTAATGTAAGCCCTTGGAGATAAAAGATTTATAGGTCCATTAGGTTAACTACTATAATTTTGACATTCCATGACACCATAGACAAACAAAATAAAGGGAAGTGAGAAAAAAAAAGGTCATAAATGGTTGGGGTGTGTTTTTTGGCAGAAAAAAGATTGTTGTATTTTTGAAAATTTATGACGTTTTTCAACGTCATAAATCTATGACTTTGATTAACTATCATTAATTAAAATTCATTTATTTTTACTTTTAAGTATTTTTTTGTTTAAAAAGTAAATGAAATACTAAAAAAATTAAAAAAACCCTAATCATCTCAATTTCTCTTCCTTCTCTCTAGTCTAGTCGTGTAGTCGACTCCCTTCAAATTTTTCCTTCTCTAGGGAGTTGCTCATCTGGCAAAGCCATCGATAAATGAATCAGATCGGGCTTCTTACAGTAGCGGGTGATGGTGTGTGAGACAACATCTCCAACCCATGGCGACTCAAGTACCTTCTATGGTTGTGCGCGACCTCACCCACGAGTGTCTCGACGTGTTTCCAACGACAAACCACTCCATTAAGAATGGCGTGAGTTTCCTTCTATTACAATGTGCAAAATTCACGAGTGGGGACTTGTCCTCAATGATGGCATTTCCACGAGCAGTTTCGAGCTTCTCAATCTTCGATGACCCTTCATTCGACGACGACGACGACATTTGCTTCCAGCAAAGACCTTGCAATATTCTTCCCCATAGTAGTGTTGACGCACCCTCGAGCAACAACAAACGATTCTGGTGATTTGAGATTGCTAACAACAATTTTTGAGCAAGGGGACGACTTTTGGCGACCACCCACAACCAAAACAACTTGAAGTTTGATTACCCATAGTCGCAAAGGTCAAATTGGCAAAATTGAACTCTACCCAGCAAGGACCTCAGTTCTTTTTAGTAAGATTTAGGTGGTTGATAACCTTTAGTTGGATGAATGCTACTTTAAATGTATACTTTATGTGTAAAATGATGGAAAAAGGATGTAAAATGAATGAAAATGATGTAGGGATGAGGAATTGAAAAGATGTACACATAAAATATGGATGTCACCCAACACGCTAGCCCAAGTGTAAACAAATGTGCTAGAAAGAAATACCTGGAGTATTTCAGGGCGATTCCTCTAGAACTTGGTTTACTACAATTAATGCGTTCAAAATAATGCAACTAGTTGATATGTGTTGCACTGTAACCAAGTTTCTAAAAAATATGCTTGACTTATTGCAACGAAAATAAGATGATGCGGTGAAAGTAAATGAGGCAAGGTAGTGAAAGGAAATGATAATAATGATAGGTCAAGATTGGGCATTTGTCTACCTAATGCTACACCTATTTCCTACCTTCATCATGCAATACAATGACGCATGCAAACAAATCTAAGTAGGACGACCAACGTGCATTACCCTTCCAGTGTAACGCCTTGAAAACAAACCTAGTTATATTCCTACATGCTAAGTTCGTTCAATAGTTCGTTGCCCCCTTTTTAGCTTAAGAGTGGTTGAGATATCCTTCAAACAACCTAGTGAAAAATATGCTTATTCTCCCTCGTTTTGAGCTTTTCGACAAACCTTGACCCTTTCGATGCCAAAAGCATAGTACTACTTGTTATCGGTTGGCTAAACGAATACAGGCAACTTAATTAAAGCACCCTCAAGAAGAAGATTCGCAAAATATACTTCATTAAATAGTATGCTTAAGCCATGGAAATAAATGCAACAAAAGGTGCCTACGCTAAGTCTTGAATAAGAAATTAGTTCATGATGAAAATAAGTGACACTACAACTGTAAATGAAGTCGTATTGAAAGTAAATACACGAAAAATAAAGAAATAAACTAAGTACTAACTAAGGCAGTGAAACACTGATGCATGCATTGTTCGCTCTACAAGTGCACGGGTGAACGAATAGTATAGTGATTACAAGTGATGAGTGTCATCTATGGGATTTGAAAATTTTAAAGCATTTGAATACCGTAAATAATCATGCCTGGTTTTATTTAGAGATCGATTTTGAAAGACATGTAATGAATTAAACTAAGGCAAAAATTAAAGATTGAATTAAAGCATGACAAATTGAGAGAAAATATTATAGGAATAAAATTTGCCAATTTGACCATTCATCTAATTAATTAAACACTTGGGATTGTATAATCAATTCATAGGTCTAGAACCCTCATTTTAAGGAATCCTTTGTCAAGCTCATCATAATCTCATACAAAGCTATTTAACCTACGTGTATGTAACGTTAAACAACTTTGCAGACATTACGACTCTTCATTATTAACCTCTAATGATATGTTTATAACCCACGTGTCATGCAAGGAACAACCATTTTCCATGCAATTGGGTGCTAATCTAAATTCCCTCTTTCAAGTATTGATTTAGACACAAATCAATTAACCTGTGGCCAAGGGATTAAAAACATTAAGAGAAAATTGCATAAATGAATCAACGATAAACAATCACAATGTCTAATTAATTAAAATTAATAGGTCCAAAAGGCTACATTAATCCCTTGAATGAAAGGTCTAGCCACTCATAATCACCAAAATAAACACTAAACCTTTCATTAATACCATATCCTCTAATACAAAATTAAAGAAAGAAATGGAGAAAACTACAGCCGAATGTCGATCTTCAACTCTCGTCTTGATCTCCACCAACTCCGAGCCTTGAACCTCTAACCAAAATCTCTTTAAAACCTTTCAAATTATGGTTGTATCAAGACTAAGGCTCAATTTTCCCAGGAGTGCCTTCCCATTCTCGGTCAAATAAGGAAGAATTTATACCCCTTATCGAGACAACGTCGAGACGCTGTACCAAAACGCACCGTTCCATTTAGCTTTGTGAGGGTAGCATCAATATGCCTTGAGAATCATTCCATTCGTAGTGTCGAGATGCCTTGAGTAGCGTTTCGACACTACAGATTAAATGATTCCCGGGCTTGGTTTGAGCATCGAACTGGGTGTCGAGACCCTATTTCAGCAGTGTTGAGAGGCTATGGACAACGTCTAAACACCACCCTCTCGGGTTGTGTGATTTGATTACTGCATATTAGAGTGTTGAGACATTATGAAGAGCGCCTAAATAGTCTCCTCTGAGCTCAACTTCAATTCCTTCAATTCTTCAACCTTCGAGTCTTCAAATAATACTCCATTAAGCTTCGAAGTTGTTCCAAAACTCTCAAACAATCCAGTTTTGCTCCGAATGCTCAAAATCTACAAAATCAACACCAATAGGGATCAAAGCACAATAATTCACCACAAAACTAGCCAAAATATAAAGCCTAAGATAGCACTATTTGAGTGCTATCAAATACCCCAAAACTTAAGCTTTTGCTAGTCCTCGAACAATAAAAAAAACAAACAAAACCACACATGAATCAATAGTTGCATATCAGCGACTCTAGCCTTAATGTTCAAAACAACAAATAAAAACAATTGAACGAAATAATCAAACACATCCATTCATAAAGAAATTTAAATTAAAACTTCACATCCCTTGCGTGTGTGTGAGCATAGTCTTCCTATTGTAGTCTTTACAAGCCAGGAATAGGTTTATAAAACCATCAGTTCATTTTTCCCCCACACTGCCCTTAAGTTCCAATTATTCAACTTTCCTACATTCAAGAAAGTAATATCTCACTAGGGTGCCTAAATAACTACGGGGCATTCCCCAAACTTGTACTTTTCTTTAACTCGAGGGCACAGGGACTCTTGCTGGTTGACTGAAAACGTGTTTGCTTTAGTAGAAAACTTTTTAAATGGAAAAAGTTCTCAATCTAGTGCAAGTGCACACTATCAAACAAGTAATAAAGTGGAAATATTCCAAGTATCGAATCCAAAGTGAGCAGATGTAGCAAAATTCAAAAGATAAGCAAAGATGTTCTCAAAATAAAACCTAGGTAACTAGTGTAAAATAATATTTGGGATGGTTGTTTTTAAAAATAAGAAATAATAATGAAAAAAGAGGGATTCAGGCATGCTTTTGCCCCTTTGAATGGAATTGCGGCCTAATTATAATTGCAATCGTTGACTCAACACTTAAGCAATGTAAACCGGATTCAACTTCTATTCGACCTTAATTTTAAGCATCTTTAGAAGACTAAACGATTAAACCTATATTTCTATAGCTAATCCGAACTTAGGTAAAAATAAACAAAATCCTCTTTGTTTAAAAGGTTTTGCCCTGTGTCTAGGGTCAAAATCAAGGTCTTATTTCTAAGATTTTTTCCTAAATTGCTTTTATGAAAATCTAATTTTATCTACCCTTTTCAATATTAGACTCAATCGTTGTATGCAAAGTTAGGTGATCAAACTAGACTAAAAATGAGAATTTTAATCAATAAAAGCAAGCAATGCTATAGGGTTAAGTAAGGTTTCTCTTACATATTAGGCCTTAATTCCTTTCTCTAGAGTATCACATACTTGAATCCCAAAGATGGGATTAGTTCATAATTAAAGAAGAAAATAAATAAGCTTGAAAAAAAAATAAATTCCATTGCTTGAAGGAAGGATGAACTTGTAGTATGATAGGAATGCAATTAAGGGTATATGAGTCAATAGATAGGGAGTTAGTTACAATATATGGTTATAAATAGAGGGAGTGAGATATGGAAGAGTCAAGTATTGATTTAGTGAGTTTCATTTAGGGCTTGAGAGTACTCAAGATAGAGAGGGTCCAAGTTCCTCAAATTACTTGGTTTATCTTGTAGTTTCTTTATCTTTTTATATTTCAATGTATTTGAGTTCTATCAAAGTAGTGAAGACAAAATAAAACTTAACTAAGAAGGTTAAACACTAACTTGAATTCAAAGCTTTATTGAAATTAACTTGAAAAATTGAAATGGCATAAAACAGGAATTACAAGATTGACTAAAAGCTTAAATAAAAACATAGAAGTGCAGCAACTTTAGCAAAAAAAAAAAAAACAACTAAACTAATCCAAAACTCAAAAAAATAAGATGGAATAAAGTATGGAAATACAAAGAAAGCATAGATTTGAATGACCTTTTTCCCTTTACTTCAATCTAACTCGAACTAACATTTTACAAGGGGAATCGGGTCTGTCTGGATTGGACTGAATTACAGTAGCTTGACGATTCTTGAAAATTAAAAAAAAAAAACAAAAAAAAAAAACAAGCAAAGAGATGAAGAAGGTGCAAAAAATTTTGGCGTGAAAGAATGCATCTTCTTCTTGAGTTTATTACCCTTTTATAGACCTCCAAAATCCAGGGTTTGCCTCTTCCTTCATTGTATGGAATGACTCACGACATTAATGCTGAAAATCAGGAAAAATATCTCGAAACTATCTTCAAAATCGGATAGAATATGAAATTCCCATTTTTTGTTTGTTGGGCAAGAATTGAAATTGTAGTCTTTTTGCAATTATGGGTCGTTGGCAGTTTTCTGCATAAAAACACAAAAGATCAGTAATTTTCAACTATTTTCCTTCATTTCAGAATACTCATCACAAAACAACAGTTTTACTGATTTGGGTTGTTCTTTTATTAATTTGCTAACAAGTATGGACATATAAGCATGAATTATTGCAAATAACTAAAGTTTTAAGGGCTAAGAATGCATAAAATATGAGAATCATCACTTACTCATGATACTTTTGATCACAAGTGGTCCTACTGATCACAACAGAGGTTGCTGTTTTTACCCTTGATCATTTTTTAAGCACACCAAGTTATTTTCATTCACTTTTATTTTTTCTTTGCAGGCATACATGCATTTTTTCTCAAGTAAATACATTACAAACTATCATGCAAGTTAACGTTCAAACAAGTTCTTACGCCTATCGGAGTAACAATAGACATCTAGAAAATATAAATCTATTCTAAGCCTTCACAACCATCAATAGTTAGACTAAGTGCTCAACATGTGCAAAGAGTTCAAAGTAAAAAATAAATAAATTTACTCAAGTCCAGGACATGCTCTCATATTTCACAAAAACGATTGCAAAAATAAATCATTATTTAGACCACATCATAGTTGGTCCTAATCACACCAAATGCAACATAAATCCTCATATATATATGATAGGGCTAATTTAGTGTTATATTTATGCCAATAATTAGCTAGTTTTATGGTGTAATTGTGAGCTTTTATGAGGATATTTCATGTATTTCAGGAAACGGAGCAATTGGGAGTGAAGTGGATGGATTTTGAGGTTTGTATGGCTTATGGAGCTTAAATGGATAATTTTTGGAAGCTAAGTATGAAGAATAAGGCTGCACTAGCTATTGAGGCCAAGAGGATGGTGTTAAGATGCTGGAAATAGCATCGAAATGCCATTCCTAATTATGAAAACTCGAGAGCTAGTATCGAGACGCTGTCTTGTAGTGTCTCGACACTAGACAGGCGCGTGCAAAGCCATTTATGCCCTCAAACTCGCGACGCTGAGGGCGTGTTCACTTAAATGAAACGGTGTGTTCAGACGCTATCCTTAGTGTCTCGATGCTATGTCAATTCTTGGTATAAAAACATTGTTTTGAGATCGATTTTGGGGAGACCATTTTAGGATTTCATCCCTATTTTGCGATACTTTACCTTCTTGGGACCAGTGGAGGATGAATGAGAGTGTTCAGGAGCAGATCTTGAGGCGAGAGAACATGAATTTTGAGGCGAGAGTCGGAGAATTCGACAACCATAGGTTTCATTTATGTTTTCTTTCTCTATTTTGTAGTTCATAGCGCTGTAATGTTGGGTTTAAGGTTCTGTTTTGTATTGATTATGGGATGATTCTAGTTGTTTATGGGTTAAGAGCACATTTAGGATTTCTTTTATGGTTTAATTGAGTTTATTGCAAGCAATTTACCTATTTGAATTCATTTGACTGAATAGAGTTTAATGCCTCTAATTAACTGGCCACTAATTAGTTGATTCTATTTTTGAATTGAGTGGATGAAATTTAGTACCTAATTAATTCAATCAACGCCCTAATTTTACCTAAGTGACATAGGATTAACAATGGATGGGTGAGACTAATGATGAGCGGACTTAGTTCAATTAATTTAATTAATACTAAGGACCCTTAGGTTAATAATTAATTGAACGTGTTCGATTGAGACCGACAGGTGATTTCAGCAGTTTTTACTCGAGGTTTATGAATTCGATGGAGTAAATTAATTGGCAATTTCAATTAACCATAATCGTGTTCGAATGTGTGCTCGATCCCTTAGACTTCCCCTTAATTGTTGTCTCCACCACTTTTAATTGCTTCCTAGTTTAGAATTTAGTTTTCAAGCATCCTTTCGTTTAGCATTTTTTCCATAAATAATTCGAATCCCGAGTGATCCTAATAATTAATTAAATCAAGAGACTCATTTTCGCTTCCTTGAGCATTCGATACTCAGTAATACCTACCGTTTTCTATTACTTGATCCCGTGTGCTTGTGTGACCATGACAATATCACAAACTTAAAGTATACATTGGACTTAGTATATAACCTATCAAACCTACCTAAGCATGCTTAATTACAAATAAAAAGATAAAGGGAGAACGATACAACCATGGAGCACAAGAAAATCAACAATGCCCTAAACAATCAAAAAAGTGGGAGATGTGAAGAGAGATTTTGATTCTCGAGCTCCTACAAAAGGTTCAATCAATGGGAGCGTTAGATCAACATGCAAACTACTAACAAAAAAAATACCTAGAAAACTTGGGTTGCCTCCCAAGAAGCACCTTCTTTAATATCTTTAGCTAGACGAGGCTCCTATAAATGCATCATGACGGTTTGAATTCGTGGAACTCGACATCCATTCCTTTACTTGCACCCTCTAACAATAAATTTAGTTCCTCTACTTTATTTAACATAATAGAAAAGTGATTTAGAAAAGTAGGGGGTTCTCAAATAATACATCGCATGAGTGCTCAAACAGATTCTCAATAACAAAAAATTCATCAATCTTCTTATAAAAAAGAGCCATTCTACATGAAAATTCACAACAACAGCACAATCCATCAAAGTTTCATCTCTAGAATGGCCTACAAAAACTAACTCCAATCACCACAACCAACAGACATTATAAGATCATTTAACAACATATTTCCATCAAAAAAATCCAACATGCAACTTTCCAGGGCTAAACAGACATGACTACATCATCAATAGTAGAATCGACAACATCTATCCCATAACATTTATTAACCTCATCAGAAGAATCCATAGGACGATAGATATGTCGAATACTACATTTTCATCCTCAACTTGCAAGGTCAACTTACCTTTATACACACTGATCTCAGCCTTCCATGTGGCTAAAACAGGCCTCCCAAGTATGATAGGGACATTTGAATCCTCGTCCATGTCCCTACCATACTTGGAGGCCCTTTTTAGCCACAGGTAAGGTTGGGATCAGTGTGTATAAAATAAAGGTAATCTCCAAGCCCCTCAAGTCCCAAATCTTCAATTCTGCTCAATTTTGCCCCACAATTGCTCTCAAAACCACAAAAATTAAAATGGAATTGAGATTAGGGCTAAAACCCTTGACTTAGCCTTTCTTTCTCGAAGAGAAAATGATGAATTTATACCTCTATCGATGCAGTGTCAAGACACTACGGACAGCATCTCGACGCTACAGCCAAATGATGTTGTTCTCCTTAGGTGCGTGCCTCCAACATGGATACGCTGTAAGGAGCGTCTCGATGCTCAGGACAGAAAAGCTCAGCTGCGTGCATTTTGAACATCTCGACACTTGCTCTCGGGTTTGGCACTCAAAATAAGGCATCTAGATGGCATTTTCAGGGTCTAGGCACTCTTCCCTCAATTTCTTGTAAACATATTTTTCCCTCTTACACAACATTATAGACTATAATGCAAGACAACCTTTAAACTAGAACTTACGCCTATTGGGGTGACAACGAACATCTAGATAAAATAAATTTGTTTTAGGCGTCAAAACCATTAATAAGTAGGCTAAGTGCTTCACAAATGCAAGGAATTCCAAGAAAAAATTTAAAATATACTTGAATCCCAGACATGCTCTGGTATTTCATAAAAATTGCAATTATTACACTATTTAGAACACATCACAGGATGTCCTCATCACACACAATGCAACAGAATCATCATGTAATTCAAAAAAAAAATAAATATAGCTCATATCAGACCAGAACATCAAAGCATCCCCCCAAACTTAATTGTCTAGCACAAAATGTTCCTGAATTGCCTTATTTTCCTCATCCATGGCTAAGAAGATTAGATTAACCACTCTACGAAGTGTCCTGCAAATTTAAAAACATGTAGAAAAACTCCAAGAGTACGACTAATCACCTTACAACTCCTGCCACAGATCACCCAAAACAAACAAAAAAAATAAAAATAAAACGAATTACAAAATAAAAATAGACTCCTAAATTAAAATCAAACACTTTCAGTACAATATTAATTGAATTAAACGCCAATTCCCCGACAACGGTGCCAAAAACTTGTTTAGGGTACACGCAAGTGCATATGATCAAGTAATATAAAATGGTAAGAATTGTTGAGTATTGAATCCTCAGAGAATTGGATAGGTTTAATCAATTAATTACTATACTTACTTGTATCTAATTTTATTTAGGAAAAATAAATGCTAAAGTCATCAAACAGAAGAATTAAAGAAACTGGCAAAATAAAAGAATTCGAATGAATTGGAGCAGAAATAAATGGGGTCGAGTTTAGGACGTCAATCTCACCAAATGGACCATGACCGAAATTGATGGGTTCTTGTAGTTAATTAGGCAATTTACTTGAATCTAAAGGCAAATTGATCTTCGAATCCTTTGTTGAGCTCATCCAATTCTCAAGCATAATTAATTAAATCATGTGTCTGTCTCATTAATTAATTAAGCTTGGCATTAACAATCCTTATCGAAGAACCTAATTGATGTTTTTATCACTGTCGTGTCCAAACATCAACTATTATGCAATTAAGCTCTAATTTATGCACTCTTTGTCAAGCAATAACACAAATCAGCAAGTCAATGAATCCCTTGATTAAGGGATTCAAAGCATTAAACTCATTGCATAAAAGTAAATTTGTTAAATTAACTACAAATCCCCAAATAATCTCAATTACATGGTCCAATGGCTTGATTAAGCCCTAAATTCTACAAACTAATCAATATAACTCATAATTCAGTGCATTGCATCCACAATCCATCTAAACTACTCAAGAACAACAGAGAAATACAGGGACAATAGAGACAAAATCGGTTACGCATCGATCCATCGCTCCAACTACGATCTCCACGAACCTCGGGCATCAGATCTTCAATGATCTAGCTCTAATTCAACCCCAAACCTCTCTAAACTCTCTTTAAATGTTTCTTAGGGTGTAAAACCCCCAAATCAGTTCCCCTCTTCCATAATGAAAAAACTAATTTTAATTCTGAAAATCGATACAACATCGAAACGCTAGAACAAAATCAATAAGCTATCCAAAAATGGCAGCATTTTCCTTTTGCGCATGCAGGTAGCGTCGAGTAGCATCTCAACACTATGAACCGAAATTGACTCCTCCATGTTTTTGCAGCGTCTCAACTCTAGCTCTCGGATTGGACACCAATTGCCTAGTGTTTAGATACCATTTTTAGGGTTTGGATGCTATCCTCTCGGGATTGCTTGCCCAATTTAAGTCCATTTCCATCCTTAGCCTCAATTTGCACCACTTTTTGTTCCAAACTCAATATAGTTGCTCCAAAATCATAATATTCACTCCATATACTTGGTTTCCTGAAATATAAAAGACATCTACATAAAAGCTCATATTAAACCACAAAACTAGCTAACAAGTTGGGCAATAATATAGCACTAATTTAGTGTTATCACTCAACGCCTCTAGCATCTCCTCCTCTGTAGGATCGGTAACAACCCTATTTCTCGGCATATTCTCTACATCTTGCAAACTGAAGGTGTTGTTGATTTCATGAGCCAAAAAGGTTACTCAATGACCTCATATCAGCACTTCATCAATTTGATCGTTGATCTACAATGAATAGAATTCTCTGATTATCCGTAGGAGTATTGTTAAAGGCCCTCCACAGAACAACACCCAATTTAACTCTATCTGCTTGTCAACAATAAACCAAGGAACTGCCCTTGTCTTAGTGAAGAAACCCTTCACCAAAAATATCCTGCTTGCCAATTAATCAACTGATTTATTGATAGCCTTTCAGGATATTGACTCGCTAGATAGTCAATTGGCAACTGATTAATTGATAGCCTTTCAGGAGCTTAATTGGCAACTGATTAACTGAGGTTGGGTATTCATGGGTGAGCTTTATAGAGAATAGGGAAGATTAGAGCGTTTAGAGACACGCCAGGATCGAGTCAGTGAGGAAGAAAAAGATGAGCCTTTATTTGGAGAGTTAGTTCAGGGGGTAGAGTTTGAGGTTAAATGACCTTCATCTATTTTATCTTCTAGTTCTTTTCTTTATCATGAGTGTTCTTTTTCTTGTTCTCATGATTTGAGTATGAGTCTTTATTTTATTTTTATTTTTCTCCTTTTATGCTTTTATTTATTAAAAATACCAAAAATATTCATGCTTTAGGATCCCATGAGAAGCTAGTATTTTTGCTAGCTTTGATTTGTTTTATCAATTATAGGAAGAGGGGCTCGAAGAAATGTGAGATTTTTTATCTACCTTGAAAGCCCACAAGAGCCCCGTCTAGGCAAAGATGTTAAATAAATGCTTATTGGGAGGCAACCCAAACTTTCTTTCTTTCTAGTTTTCTTTTCTTCGTTGTTTTTCTATTTTTCTTTTAGTTTTGTCTTGATCTCATGTTCTCGTTGGTCGATTGTTCTAGGATCTCAAGATTCATATTATCTCTTCCATTATGCACCCTAGTTGATCAGGGTAAATCGAGGTTTCTCTCGCACTCCATGATATAATCATTTCCCTTTCACCTTTTTAATTGTCCCTTTGCATGCTTAATTAGTTGGATAGTCTATACATTGAGGACCATTTGAGCTGATAATTTTGAGTTAAAATCTTGTCTCATTTAGATGGTTCGATGATAGCGTACAAAATAATGCTATTTCTTGGCTTAGTTTTATGTTAGTTTTGCTATGATTATGTGTGCTTTCATGTATTTTTATGTGTATTTTGTAGAAACCGAACATTTGGAGCAAAACTGGAGAATTGTGAAGTATTTGGACGAATTTGAAGCAATTTGAATATATATTTGAGGATTCAAGTGTTGAAGTGGAAGAACAAGGCAATTGGACCAAAGGGTATAGCATTGCAACGCTCCTTATGGCATTGCAATGCCATATGAGCAACCATTCAACCTTGAGGACTCAAAGGCATAGCGTTGCAACGCCAGCCAAATTGATTTTTTCCTCTTTTTTTATCAAATTTGAAGGGACAATGTTGCAACGTTGTCTCGATGCCTATAAAAGGAAGTTTTTCATTCGTCAAATGGGAGCCGTTTTAAGAGACCAACAACCCTATTTTCAATTCAAGCACTGTGTAAGGACCTAAATGAGACATTTGGAGAGCTAAAAAGGAGACTCAAGGCTTGAGATCGTAGACGTCACGTCGGGAATACGTTTATTCTCTATTTCCTTTCATTTTCTTTTGAATTTAGGAGTTTTTGTGGATTGTATTAATGTTGTAAATCTTTGTTTTGCACATTAGTTTGGTTGTATTGTTGAACACTTGGTTGATTTCTAGTTGTAGTTTATATATCGACGTCTTTTATGCATCTCGTTTATATTGTCTAAACCTTTGGCCATCGTTTGCTTGTTAGACTAAGATTTAGCTCTAGAGAGTAAAATTAGTTAAATAACATTAGATGTATGAGTAAGGTTAATCTATTGCATGAGAGTGAGTAGGTTAATTCTAGAGGCATTATAAAGAATGTCTTAATGTCATGCTTAGAAATAGACCGAGAGATTGATTTATTTCTTTGCATGAGTACAATTGGGCTTGAGAGAGTCAATTGGATAGCTTAGTAATTCTTGGCCTAGGATTGTTGTTAACATCTCAATTTTTTGTCAATGTGGGTTTAATTTAATCAATCATTCATGTCTCTCAAATTTGGACTCCAAAGCATGTACATATTTAGTGTAGTTTAGTTTGGGCATAATTAACTATGGTACTATATTAATCTAAAAACTCCAATCCCCGTGATCGACTCTGGCCATTATTACTACAAATTTTTAGAGGTCTAGTTTACAAATTTATTTGATAGAGCCTTCGACAAGCTCTTTATTATTCGAGACAGTGCATCCATCAAAGGATCTGCACTCTCACCTATGCACATTTTTGGATATCAGTGGGATGATAAAAATTAATGGCGTTAATTCTGACACTGTTAATTTATGCTTGTTTCCATTTTTCCTATAGGATAGGGCGAGAGATTGGTTTGATTCTTTGACCCCGGGAGGCATATCGACTTGGAGTGACCTAATGAAGGCATTTCTCACAAAAAAATTTCTCCTTGCTAAGATAGTGAAACTTAGAACTGCGATTGGTATGTTCAAGCAAAGAGAGGATGAGCAGTTATACGAGGCATGAGAGGGTTATAAAGATATGTTGAGGAAGTGTCTGCCACATGGATATCCCAATTGGCTTCAAGAAAAACTTTTCTACAATGGTTTGCTTAGTTCTAATAAAATTACTTTTGACACTTTAGTCGAAGAAAATTTTCTAGCTCAGTCAGTCAATGATGCATGAGCCTTGTTGGAGGAGTTGGCCATCACGAGCTACTAGTGGCCATCAGAGATTTCTACATCAAAGAAAGCAGGTTGTGAAGCCAATGAGGTGAGTTCATTAAAATTTTAAGTTGAAACGTTAACTAGATCTTTGAGATGCTGACAGGGACAAACACAAATAAGGTTCTGATGAGTTGATAGTTGATGAGGAGCCTAGTCTTGAGCACATTGGAGAGGTGAGCACAAGGTGTGTTGGTTGCAAATGTGTTCAAACTGCGAAGCCCAGTATCGTTGAGGACCGCCTAAGTAAACAAATTTAAGTGAATTCCTCATGTGTTACTAATGGAAGTGTAGTGCAGCCTGTTTCAGGAGTAGTGTCTACAAGACTTCAAGAGAAGAGGAACCCACTTGGGAAGATTTATAAAAGAGATCAGGAGTTTTTCTCACACGATGAGTGATGCAGTCACTGCAATGCATGTAAAGGTGGAAAACTAAAATGCTATGATCAAGGACATGAGAGATAAGATCAATCAGATGGCAACTCTCTTGGACAACCTACAGAAAGGTAGGAGTGAATTACATGTTTTTCCTGCTGACCCACTTGTGGAGTGTACAACCATATAACATAGAAGTTGGAAGAAATTAAAAGAACCCGAACGGAAGTTGGATGACGTGCCCAACATGAGCAAGGAACGGGACATCGATGAGGAGGTGATTGAAAAGGAGAAGGCACCCCAGGAACTTGATTCAAATAAGTTTTATGATCCTATACCTTTTATTCGCAATAGAATATCGTATCCTAAGAGATTTCAAAAGAAGAAGTTAGATAATGAGGTTGTAAAATTTCTCGAGCATTTCAAGAAACTTCACATTAACATACCTTTTGCTGATGCACTTGAACAGGTACCAAAATATGCAAAGTTTATAAAAGAATTTTTAGCAAACAAAAGGAAATTTGGTAAGGAAAAGATAGTGCAGATGAATACAGAATGCGGTGTCATTATTTAGAGGAAGCTACCACATAAAATGACTAACCCAGGGAGTTTTTCTATCCCTTGTGCTATTGGTAGTGTTTATATTAAAAAGGCACTTTGTGATTTAGGGGCAAGCATTGATCGGCGTACACACAAGTGCACGTGATCGAAGTAATAATAAAAAGGTATTCCTACTGAGTATCATATCCAGAAAGATTGACTTTAATTCAATTAAGTACCGTAAATACTCTAGCTTAGTTTTATTTAGAGAAAACAACCACACGAAAGAAGATAAACTAACCTAAACAACAGAAAATAAATGCAAGAAAGATAAATGGGAGACTCAAACCTAAGGGATAACTTGGGATGGACTCTCTTGTTAGTCTCCTCTAATCTCAAGTACTAATTAACTAACCTAGGTGTCCTTAGCGCTAACTAACTCATACAAGGCGTTAAGACCTTTCATTACGGACCTCTAATAATACCCTTATCACAGTAGTGTCCAGGTGGTTATCAATCATGCATTCAGTTCTAAACTAGCTTATCTCTGTCGAGCCTACACTAGCAAACTAATCAATTAATTAATGCTCAGTGAATTAATCTTCTCAAAACTACAATTAACTAACCTCTAATCCTGCTGTCACTTGGCTAATTAATTAATTGCCGATTTTACTCCTCCCTAAGTTTTCTCTTCCGATCTCAACTTAGATTAATTCAATTGATTAAATAACAGTGATTAAAAGCATTAAGCTCTAAACGCACAAAAGAATTTAAAGTCTTAAAAGTGATAAACATCTATTAGTTAAGAAATTAATCCAAAGGTTCCAACAATCAAGCATAAATCAATATTTAATATCTCAACCCAAGTAAATAGGAATTTACAATACAAAATGAGCCAGTACAACATAGAAATCCCTAATTTATGGCCACTAAAACAACTAAAAATGAAAGGCAAGGCAAAAAAAATAACAAACAAATGACGGTCTCGCTTTTCCAAGGCGTTCTCCCAATAAACTGAGTTCCAGTGTCTTTAAATCCCATACAAAAATCCTCTCAATTGCTCCCAAAACCCTTAAAAGTTGTATGGAATCAAGATTAGAGCATTCCCATTTGGTTTGGCCTCCATTTAGATGAAGAAGAAGCGATGTTTTTATCCTGTCTATCGATGCAGTGTCGAGACGCTAGGGATAGAGCCTCGTCGCTGTCCAAAAGACGGTGTTTTCTGCACGTGCTACTAGCTTTGAGACACTGAAGGCAGCATCTCGACGCTCCAGACGGAACTCCACTGATGCCCGAGTTTTAAGCATCTCGACGCTATAAGTCAACGTTGAGATGCTTGCTCTCGGGTTTGGCACTTCAAATGTGGCGTCTATGCGCCATTTTTAGGGTCTAGATGCTCTCCCTTTAGGTTCTTTTGCCAAAACAACATCTCTTCTCTTCTTTGATCTTCAAATGGCCTCTAAAAGGCTCCAATGTCACTAAAGGACCCTTGAACACTAAGTTTTGCTCTTCTAGCTCAACTTCTGCAAAATCAAGAGAAATAGACGTAAAAGCTCACAAAATCATAAAAAAAAAACTTGATGCCTCTCGACTTTTAAGGAAACTAGGAGCAACGGAGCTTAAACTGACTAGTATCGTGCTTCAATTATCTGACATGCCCAAAAGGTATTTTAGAGGATGATTTAAGTAAGGTTGATCGATTTATTCTTTCTGTAGACTTCGTGATTATGGACATGGAGGAGGATGCTAAGGTCCTTATCATCTTGGGGAGGCTCTTTTTTGTTACAAGACGCATTTTGATCAAGATGAACATGGGAGCTATGACTCTACAAGTGGACGATGAACTGATAGTGTTCAACATGTTTAAGGCATTGAAACACCTCGACGAGGTTAGTACATGTAATATGGTTGATATCGTGGACACTGTAGTTGATGAGTCTGTAGAGTTAGTGTTGAAGGAATAAATGTTTCACTTCGCAGCGGAAGCATTAGATCGTATTTGATTTTATTTAAAATAAAAATAAAAAATAAGATTAAGCAAACTTACTTGGAGTAAATATGGAGATATTTGTGGCGGGTCTTTATCTCCTCCACAAAGTCTTACTGGTTATGACTCAAACACAAGACCAAGGCTTGTGGGAGTCTCTTGAAAGAAAATCCACAAGGGATTGGAGAGGAAAAGATTTAGAGAGAATTCTCTAATTTTCTATTAACAAGATGTGTGTTATGTCTAATGGCTCAACCCAATGGTCCTATTTATAGACCAAGGGAAAATCTTTGTCATAATTAAAATATTATATTATAATATCTAATATATTAAAATATATCTTATACATATTTGAATCTCATTCAAATCTTTTACGATATTTATTTATTTTAATTTTATTCAAAATTTATAAATATCTTTTATTTAATGTATCTAATATACATTAATTATTTTAATTTTTAATGTATCAAATACAATAAATATATTTTTCTCTTTTATATTTAATATATCTAATATATTAAACATTAATTTGAACACTTCAAATTAAATATTAATTTGAACATTTCAAATTTTAATATTTAATGTATCAAATACAATAAATATATTCTCCTCTTTTATATATAATATATCTAATATATTATATATTAATTTGAACACATCAAATTAAATTTTAATTTGAACATTTCAATTTTTTTTCAACTAAATTGAGCTTTTAGTGTTACTATAAGCTAGCAAGGGGACCTGATGGACCTACAAATTATAAGCTCTAATGATAAAAAATTAATTAATTAAACTCTTTAATTAATCAATTTTCATTCATTAACTATAGGTCACTCCACTATAGACCTAGAGTTGCACTCTTATGCACTATAGGACAAGTTGTGTCCATAGATATAATCACTACATGCAAGTCGATCCTTCACGAGTTGTTCGTAATTACAGCTGGGTCAAAAGTTCGTTTTACCCCTGTAATTACATCTTGCATCTTAAGTACCATTTATCCTCTAATGAACAATTTGTTTATGATCCAACCATAAACTAAGTTCCTCTCGAGCCAGTGAGACGGTGGGGCCCCATTGTTCATGTCCTGAAATCACCACTTAAGGGAACTACTCATCTACTTGCCTTATATGGGAAGGAGTGAATTCCATCTTCTTAGATTATATTCCTAACTTCTTATTTGGTCAAGTCCTTAAGATGGTAGGCTTATTGAATCGGCTACAAAAGTCACTCTCACCCATGCAAATCAAAGGACAAGCCCTCACAGGCAGGAGTTCATAACTCACTCAGGATTAAGATCGAGTCGCATATGATCATCCTGATGAAATATTAGTCTTCTCAATTAATGGATTTCTAAAGAGATTATATATTTCGTGGTGCAGTCATATACAAACTCATTGTATAAGATACCCCCACTCTGATGTCTCCACATGAACGATTTGGATCAAATCATTTGTAACTATTACAAAGTGGATCGTATCAATAGTGTTACAAGGATAAGGCACCAACTTTACCCATATACTATGACCCTTCCGGTTATTTCTTGAACACGATCCTCTCGTATGTCAACCACATACTATTCAATATTGCACTAATAACCTTGGATTTTTCATATAATGGAAAATATTATATTGCAAATAAAATAATCAAAATTTATTATTAATTATTAAATAAATCATTAATTACGAGACTTTAGGGCATACTCCTAACAAGTGTCTCCTCCTTATAAGTATGGGATTGGCATGCATAATGTTTGTGGTGAATTATCTGAGAATTTGAATTCAGAGCATGCTTATTTGTGTTATGGTGTTGTTGAGGCACCCTTAGGACCTAGTAAGGATGGGGAAATTATTTATGAATCTATTTGTGCACAAGTTGACATGCCCCCTCCCAAATTAGAACAATTTCTTGCTCACCTACGTTATGCTTTCTTTGGTGACTCTTCTACTTTTTCCATAATTATTTATGTCGAGTTAAAGAAAGTAGAAGAGAAAACATTATCGAGTGTGATCTGCCTTAGGATGATCAATCTGTGATATTAAAGGTATCAACTCTTCTATTGTTATGCATGAGATTTTAATGGATGATACCTTTACCCCATTGTTGAGCATCAGAGGAGACTTGACCCCACCATGAAGGAAGTGGTTAAAAATGAGGTGATAAAATTATTAGATGTAGGAATTATTTTTTCTATATCTGAGAGTCCATGGGTGAGCCCGATGCATGTTGTACCTAAAAAAGAAGGGATGATAGTCATGAAGAATGAGAAGGATGAAGTAATCTGGACCCAAACGGTGACTGGAAGGTGTGTGCATCGACTACAGGAAGCTCAACAAACCCACGAGAAATGATCACTTTCCCTTACCTTCCATGGACCTGATGCTGGACAGGTTAGCAGGTTATCCTTACTATTATTTTCTTGATGGTTTCTTAGGTTACAATTAGATCATGAAAGCATATGAGGACCAGGAGAAATTGACGTTCACGTGTCCCTATGGTACATACGCTTTCAGGCATATGCCATTTGGGTTGTGTAACGCACACCTACCACCTTTTAGTGGTGTATGATGGCTATCTTTGTAGACTTCATCGAGGAGATTATGGCGGTTTTCATGATGATTTTAGTGTCTTTGTACTTCTTTTGAGTCTTGTCTATATAATCTATCTCGCGTGTTACAGAGGTGTCAGGAAACTAACTTTGTCCTTAACTAGGGGAAATGTCATTCCATGGTAAAAGAAGGTATAGTTCATGGCCATAAGGTGTCTGCAAAGGGATTAAAGGTGGACTGAGCTAAGATCTCATCCATCAAGCAGTTGCCACCTCTAGTGAATGTTAAGAGGGTTCGTAGCTTCCTAGGGCAAGCATGTTTTATCGTCATTTTATTAGAGATTTTTCTAAAATTACTAAACCCCTATGTAATCTACTTGAGAAAGATGCTCCGTTTGTTTTTAATAATGATTGCATGCTAGCATTTAATGTTCTCAAGGAAAATTTGATTTCTGCACCTGTGATAGTAGTACCTGATTGGAGTCAACCTTTTGAGATTATGTGTGATGCTAGTTATTATGTGTTAGGAGCAGTCGTAGGACAACATATGGATAAATTCTTTAGGGAAATTTATTACGCAAGTAGAATTCTAGATAGTGGTCAACAAAATTACACTATTACTAAAAAAGATATGCTTGTTGTTGTGTTTGCATTTGATAAATTTATGCCCTATTTGCTTGGTTAAAAAATCATTGTACATACTGACCATGTTGTCATTCGTTATCTGTGTAATAAGAAAGACTGGAAACCTCGTTTAAATAGGTGAATTCTTTTGTTGCAGGAGTTTAATTGTGAGATCATGGATAGGAAAGGCTATGAGAATGTTGTGGCAGATCACCTGTCCCGACTGGAGCATGAGCTAGACGTGAAGACCTTCCAATAAAAGAGGACTTTTCCAACGAAAGATTGTACACATTTAAGTCTTCTTTTTTCTGGTATGTGGATATTGAAAATTATCTTGCTTCAGGGAATCTCCCACCTAACTTGAATGCTTAGAAAAGGAAGAAATTTTTTCCTGAGACAAAGTCCTACCTGTGGGATGACCCATTGTTGTTCAAGGTATATTCTGATCAGATTATTAAGAGGTTCGTGCCTATGGAGGAAGTGAGCAAAATTTTGCATGACTGCCACTCTTCCTCATATGGTGGGAATTTCAGTACCACGAGAACAACTGGAAAGGTTCTTCAATCTGGTTTCTATTGGCCTAGTTTACTTAAGGATTGTTATACCTTTGTGAAAACATGTGATAGGTGTCAGAGAAAAGGTAATATCTATCGTCGTCATGACATGCCCCTAACCCCTATTCTTGATGTTGAGTTATTTAATGTTTGGGGTATAGACGTTACGGGTCCCTTCCCATCTTCTAATGAATATATGTATATATTGGTTGTCGTTGGTTATGAACCTAAGTGGGTAGAAGTTATAGCAACTAAGACTAATGATAAGTGTGTTGTATTAAGATTCTGATAGAAGCACATATTCACTAGATTTGGTACACCACGGGCTATTATTAGTGATGAATGGTCTCATTTTTGTAATAAACTATTTGATTCATTGATGGTTAAGTATGATGTTAAACACAAGATATCTTTAGCTTATCACCCTCAAAGTAATGGAGAAGCTGAAATTTCTATCAGGGAGATTAAGCAAATCTTGGAAAAGACAGTGAAGACAAATATGAAAGATTGGGCATTGAAGCTTGACTATGCTTTATGGGAGTAAAGGACAGCCTACAAAACACTAATAGGCACCTCACCGTATCGTTTGGCGTTTGGGAAGGCTTGTCACTTACCATTGGAGTTAGAGCACAAAGCATATTGGGAATTCAAGAAGCTGAACCTTGACCCACAGAAAGTTGGAGAACAATGCCTACTTAAACTAAATGAACTAGAGGAGTTCAGAACCTAGGCATATGAGAATGCCAAATTGTGGGATAGGACGACGAAGGTAAAACTTAACTAGGATGCCTGAATATATTGGACGTCCTTTACATTAGCAAAAAGATTTTCTTTTCACTCAAGGGCACTAGCTTTCGCACATCTACTGCAGGGACCCTTACCCAGAGCACTTGCTCAATGAGTGGCCTAACTGATCACAGTAGAGGCAACTCTTTTTACCCTTGAAGATATTAAGCACAACACTACTTCTTTTCTTTCATTTCAAACTTTATTTTCTTTTCATATTTTATTTTTCTTAGAATTTTCAAACTTTCCACTGGAGGAAAATAAACATTAAACTCCTAAGTATGATGTTACCCACAAACGTGCAAGATCACCTTCTAATTAAACCTTAAGCCTATTGGGGTGACAACAAATTTCTAAAGACTATAACCCTGTTCTAAGCTTTCACAACCCAGCATAGGTAGGCTTAAAGTACTCCACAAATGCATGGGTTGATCAGAAAATTTTTTAAAATTCCTCCAAAAATCCAAAGCATGCTCACACGATTCAATAGCTTAACCATTCATGCTAATTAAACAAGAATCCTAAGTCATCTTAGTCACAACTTGCAATTATATCATCAGCCCATCTCAAGCACACACAAATTCTCATAGAGCATTCAACAAACTTCTTCCAACCGATAACATCTCAGCAGAATAGAAAAGCACATTCCCTCACACTTGAATTATACATTGTCCACAATGTATTTAATGTAACAACTAAGCATGACTGAGGATATAAACAATAAAAGGAGAACGAAACTGCCCTGAAAAGATAAAAGGTCCACTATCGACCAATAATTCATTATACAAGGTAAGAGAGCACGACTGAATCACAAGCACCTACATAAGGATCGATAAAGCAGGAGCATTATATCAATGCATAACTCCTACACTAACTAACTACAACAAAGGTAAAGAAAGCAAGTAAAGAGAGTTAGACGCTTGACTATCTCCAGGAAGTGCAAATTTTTAATGTCGATTGCTCGACGGTGCATTAGCACGTCTCATTCATCTCCCAAAATAATCTTCTCCAAATGTCTTTCTTCCACACCACAATAGTGCTTGATTCTCTGCACATTTACTTTGAATGTTCTGCCCTCACTATCCATGAGCTCAATTGCACCATGCGAAAATACCCCTCTGATTGTGAAAGGCCATGACCACCATGATTTAAGCTTCCCTGGAAACAAACGCAGCTGTGAGTTAAACAAAAGGACTTGTTGACCCAGTACAAAGGAACGGTTCTGAATCATCTTGTCATGCCATTTCTCCGTTCTCTCCTAGTACAACTTGGCATTCTCGTATGCCTGGGTTCTGAACTCTTCTAGTTTTTTCAGTTGAAGTAGGCGTTGTTCTCCAGCTTTCTATGGGTCAAGGTTCAGCTTTTTGATTGCCCATTACGCTTTGTGCTTTAACTCCAATAGTAGGTGACAAGCCTTCCCAAACACCATACGATACAGTGAGGTACCTAATGGTGTTTTATAGACTGTCCTATACGCCCATAGAGCATCGTCAAGCTTCAATGCCCAATCTTTCTTGTTTGCCTTCACTGTCTTTTCCAAGATTTGCTTAATTTCCCTGTTAGAAATTTCAGCCTGTCCATTAGTGGGCTATGCACCAATGCAGGAATGCCAATAGAGGAAGAGCCCATGGACGTCAATGCTCTTATTGATAATCTCATATTGAGGCAATTACTCAAGTGATCACCGCTTAGGCCTCCACCAACAGTTATACTTTTAGATCTAAATTCGAGTTCTTCTTTCCCAAGCAAAAACCCAATTTTCTCATAGTTAAACGTTGGCCAAACGATTAAACAATACTTTCTAGAATGCATAAATAAATTGCTACAATATAAATGTCTCTAAAATTAAACCAAACAAGTGAAAACAAACCAAGTTCAAGACATTTAATCTCTAAAAATACGTTACAAATTAAAACTTAAGCAACATCTAAAAACAAAGACTACAAAATAAATAAGGAAGACGGGAAGAACTCTCTGACGCGTGTCACACTTGTTCTCGTTGTGAAATGTCGCGATCTCAAGCCTTGAATGTCTTCCTCGGTTCTCAAAAGTGCTCCCTTGGTCCCAAATATGAGGTAGAAATCAATTCTAGACTGGTCCCTCTCCAAATGGTCTCCCTCAAATCGAAGCCAAAATGTTCTTTTTATAATTCTCGAGGCAGCGTTGAGACGCTAGGGACAGCATCGAGACGCTGTGACCTAGTTCGCAGAATAAAGACGACAAAACGAGGTAGCGTCTCAACGCTGTATGCTACAGACGGAAATCTTCTAGCGCGCGAGTTTCTGGCGTTGAGACGCTATAAAGTAGCGTCTCGATGCTGCTTCTGTGGGAAATTGAAATTGGATAGCTACAATTATTGCGTTGAGACGCTATAGACAGCGTCTCAACGCTATTCTCTTGGGTCATGAGGCATTAACTTGTTCTCTTTTCAATTCCAAGCCTCCAATTCATGCCTTTAAGCTCCAAAAATGCTCGTATCATCCTCATCAGCTCTATTTCGCCATGCTAGCTCGAATCCTATAAAATAAATAAATAAATGCATGAAAGCTCAATCTAATCATGCAAAATTAACACAAATCTAAGCCTATAAATAGCACACATTTGAGAGCTATAACAATCCTCCCCTGAGCACAGCAATTTGCCACCTCCCCCCATTGCCGATGAGATTTCACCTCCTCCACCTATTAGTTATGAAGTAGAAATCCCTGTCCCTCCAATTCTTGAAGAGCAAATTGAAGTTGAGGATCTTCTGCCTGAAGAACCTCAGTCAGCACATAGGCACGAAGAAAGAGCTCCTCCTCCTCCTCAACAAACAATTCCTGAACCGTTTCAACAGTGAGTTTTCAGTTTTCCATCAAGGATCGACACATAATGACCTTCAAATAAGACATTCACACAATTCAATCTTATGGACTTTGCTTCAACAGATGTTCTGGAATAGACTATGATGACATGATGCAGTAAATGAGGAATGCTATTTTGCGTCCACTGATGCAAAGCTTCAAAGCAGTCGTGTAGAGATATGAAACGTAATTCAATTTTATAATGAACGTGACGAAGCTTGGTGAAGGATTCATACGTAGGCTGTTGAAAATATTCATTGCATACCTGAAGAGCTGCGACAACCTTTTAGTATTCCAAGATGGGAAGAAGATAAGGAAGAGCCAAGGAAACCTGATGATGCGCCTGAAAGTGAATGCAATGATGAATAATTTTTATTTGTTAATTTCTCTAAGAACAAGTTGTGCTTATTTCTCTTAATTTTGTAGAAACCATGCTTAAGGAGAAAAATCGAAGTATTTAAGGGTTATTTGATGATTTTGCGGCCTTTTGGAACTTATTTTTAAGACTCAACAAGAGAACATTTGATATTTAATTTGAAGAGTCCATGGAGGGGAGAGAGTCAAAACACTCATTAGAGTGTTGAAATTCTATAAAAGACACATTTAAAGCAATTCTACCAGTGTCATAGCATCTCAACGCTTCCAGGAGGCATCTCAAGTCTTTGCTCGACGTTCAAAACACAGAGGAGGATGCTTCCATCCGTAGTGTTGAGACGCTGCACTTAAGGCCTAGACGCTACCATCGTGGGCACATAAGTGAAACGCTGGGTTGCGACAGTGTCTAGATGATGTCGTGATAGCAATATATAATCTTTGCTTTTTCTTTGTCCAAATGGAGGCCAAATCGTGGGATTCAACCCTAATCTTGATTCCATGTTGAGTTCACTGTCAAATTGGTTGTAATTTGTCTATTTAGTTTAGTTATTGATCCTTTTTCTAAGTCTATCCCATAGGTTTGAGTCTCCCATTTATTTTCTGTTTTTAGTTTAGTTTTATCTACTTCTTCTAGTTTTGTTCTCTAAATAAAGCTAAAGTGAGAGTATTCACGGTACTTAAACAGATTAACAATTCCAATCCCTGTGGATTCGATACTCAATAGGAATACCATTTATATTGCTTGAGTCGTGCGCTTGAGAAAACGTGAAAACACGCATCAATGCTATCAAACACTAAGGTTGTAGATGAAAGGTGCAATAAATTTGAGCTCCTCCTTTGTCTCCTTCAATTCTTCAATGGCAGTTTGTCACTCCACCTTTAGAGGTTGAGGAAGAAGATGGAAATGGCTGAAGGAATCGTGAAGTTAATGTGAATTCTCTAGATGCGCTAAATTTCGAAACAAGGAGCCTTTATATAGGAAGGTCACTGCACAGCTACCTGGGACCATTGCGTTAGAAATGTTATTTTCGCTCAGGTATGATTTGGTGCAGCAAGCAGTGGTCCTCGTCATTTTCTTCTTTTTGGCCGACTTTAACCATCTGCAATTGTACGAGTGTGTCGCTCCACTATGTGTTCTTGTCTGAGGGCTATGCATGTCCCTCTCCCACGTCACTTTCCATTCGTTCCGCACAGCAAGCTTTTAGAGCACCCGAATAAATTTATACATGATACAACACGTGTTAAGAATGCCACAGTAATAAGGAAAATAAAAGATTTTTAATAATTAAATGCGTTAGGCATGTAATGCACCCATCGCACACACTTATACAAACATTGCTCTATTTTATTTGATATACGCTTTCTTTTAACGCATTGAGGTCAACAATGGCCAAATTTAGGTGCCCAAATAACTTGTTATTACAAGTTATCAATGGTAAAGCTTCGTTTAGACCCTATTAAACTTGTTGTAAGTATTGTGAATTGGTTGTTAACCCTTGGAACTCATCTTTTATAGTTTCGGACTAATCAAACAAGATTTAAGGTCGACTTTGGGTAAGACTAATCAGTAATCTCCTCTTGAACACCCTTTGATAAGTTTAGTTCTTGGGTTCATGATAAGTTTTATTTTTTATGTTCCTATGTTTTTGGTAAGTTAATAAGTGTTTTTATGTTCATACGTTTTGGTAAATGTAATGGTATATGTTCATTTTTATGTGTTTAGTTGTTGGGTTCATGATAAGTTTTCTTTTTATGTTCCGAAGTTTTGGCTAGTTAGTAAGTGTTGTTATGTTCCTAAGTTTTGGTACGTTTAATATTTTGTGTTAAATTTTGATATGTTTAGTTGTTGGGATCACGATAAGTTTTGCTTTTATGTTCCTATGTTTTGGTAAGTTTAGTATGTATTATTTGTATTAATTCTGATGTGTTTAGTTGTTGAGTTCATAATAAGTTTTCGTTTTATGTTCCTAAGTGTTGGTAAGTTAGTAAGTGGTATTATGTTCTTAAGTTTTAGTAAGTTTAATGGTTTGTGTTATTTTTTATAAGTTTAGTTGTTGGGTTGATGATAAATTTTATTTTTATGTTATGGTAAGTTTAGTAAGTTCAAGATTCTTTTGAGTGGCAGTTTGAGCGACAACTCTAGTTTCATTATGGAGATTCTCAAATTCTTCAACTTCTATTCCAACTCCTTATTGTTGGACAGAGCTTGAGACAAAAGAGAATAAACTTTTCCAAACTTCTCATCTGAAAGCTTCAGTTTTTTCTCAAGATCGTTGCATAAATCTTTCATTTGTTTGGCATTGCTAGAGAAATACGCTACTGTAACTTCAAGCTCTTCTTTATCTTTTATAGTTGCAGCAGGTTCGTTTTGATAATCGGAAACTTGTGCTTCCTTAGTCTTTAAAGAAGATTCAGCATATTCTTTTTGGTTAATTTCTTTTTGAAGCATCCACCTTATTTCTTCCAATTGAAAGATCTTTACACGAATATATATCCTCTTTAGTTTAAGCAAACTGGTTTTCAACGGTAGAAATATCTTCCTTGATCTAAGATTCTCAAGCCCTTTGGGTGTCCAGTTCCTGTGTTAGTTCTTCAACTAAAGCTTCCTTCGTAGAGAGTTTCATCTCGAAGTCTAGCACTTGAGATTTAGAAAGCTTCCTTCGTAGACACTTTCTTCTCTTCGGCCTCCAATAATTCTCTGCTTGAATTGCTTGAACTTCTTTCAACAATAGTTGGTTTATCCTCCTCTGCGGATGTTGTTTTGGCTAGATGAGTATCCTTCGCCTCCAAAGGATCGTTTTCTACTTTTATGAACTCGCCATCCGGAGCATTTTCCTCCACTTTCTACTAGTTTAGTTAATTGTTTACATTCTATCAAGTATCATAAATGTATTCTGAAGAAATTCTAGAAGTATCATCAACGGGCAAATTAATCTAAGATATTTTTGGACTGCTGTACCTGCAACTTTTTCCTTGCAAATCATCTACAAATCTGCTTCAATTTGTCATCAAATCGTGGCTCCTTAATTATATTCAAAGAACAACAAGACTTGCCCAAATTGGAGGTCAACACTACCTTCAAGCGACAGAGGCAAAATCTCACTGATTTTGCCATCAGCCTTCACTCACTTTCCTTATCATGTTTGTATTTTCCTTATTATGTTTATATTGTTGTTATTTTACTCCACGTACTTTTTCTTTTGTTTCCTTTATGCAAATATATATTTTTCACACCATGTACTCAAGAAATTATCATGGAATACAATATACATTTTTTCTGATTCTATATTACTTCAACCATTCTTTTGCACTACCAATTGTACCAGACAATCTTTCAATTTTGTTTATGGTGTCCGAGTTGTTGCACAAAGGAAAAGCTTGAGTACATCTTGAATTCTAAGGCAAAAACAGAAACTTCTTTGTTTATTCAAACCTTCCATTAGTGCTTAAGCCTCATCAAGGTTAGCCCTATGTACTACCTTCTATGGAAATCACAGGTATTACCTATCATTTGAAGTTTGGGGCTGCAAAGACATTTAACTGAAGAATGTCCATTTAAGGAGAAGACGAGACCACCGATGCCAAGACTACTGATGATGAAACTAGTGATGAAAAGACCATGCCAATGAAGAGTACCACACTTGGATGAACAACGATGGCCTATTAAACTCTTGGTTATTAGGAATCATATCAGAAGACGTTCTTGTTCAACTTGAAGCTTCCGAATATGCTCACCAAGTGTGGAAGTCACTAGAAGAATTGTTGCTCACCATGACCAAGGAGAACGAGCTCCATCTAAATGAGGCGTTCATCAACTCGAGAAGAGGAAATCAGTCACTTGATTACTACATCAAAAGATTCAAGTGTATTTGTGACAAGCTAGCTGCCATGAAGAAACCACTTAACGATCTAACTAAGGTAATGCAGCTATCCAAAGGATTGGGAAGCAGGTTTAGAGAATTTCAAATAGTCATGTTGTCCAAGCCTCCATATCCAACATACAACTAGTGAGGAATTGATATTTGATGCTAAAGGACTCAATAGGCTTCTTTTTTTGCATCAAAACTGCCCCCATTCCCGTCATACAAGCATCGGTTTCCACCTCAAACAATTTATCAAAATTTGGCAGCATTAAAACAGGAGTTGTAGTTAACTTTTCTTTAATTTCTCTAAAACTAACCTCTTCTTCCTCTTCCTATTTAAACCTCCCCTTCTTCAAATAATTGGTAATGGGTGCTACAATGCTACTAAAATTTCGGATAAAACGCTTGTAGAATGTGGCTAAACCATGAAAACTACGTATCTCTGTTACCAAAGTAGGTAAGGGCCACTCTTGAATTGCTTGGACTTTTCCCGGGTCCATTTGAATGCCATCTTTTCCCACAATGAACCCTAAAAACAGCAACTTGGTGGAGCAAAATTCACACTTTTTAAGGTTCAAGTAATTTGTTTACCCTCAAGTTTTCAAGGACTTCTTGTAAATGCACCCAATGATCATTTGGTGATTTACTAAACACCAAAATATTATCAAAATACACCACAACAAACTTACTGATAAAAGGTTTGAGCACATGATTCATCAAACGCATAAATGTACTAGGAGCATTACTCAATCCGAATGGCATTACCTTCCACTCATGAAGACCCTCTCGTGTTTTGAATGCAGTTTTCCACTCATCCCCTTCTCGAATTCGAATTTGATGGTAACCACTTCGAAGATCAAGCCGTGAAAAAATACAAGCTCCATACAAACTATCAAGTAAATCTTCAATTCTCGGTATAGGAAAACGATATTTCATTGTAATTTTGTTGACAGCTCGACTATCAATGCACATGCTCCACGTTCCATCTTTCTTCGGAACTAATAATGCGGGCACGGCACATGGGCTAACACTAGCTTGTATTAGTTATTTTTCAAGTAAATCATCCACCTATCTTTGCAATATTTCATGTTCCTTTGGACTCATTCGATAATTAGTAAAATTTGGCAAGCTTGCACACAGAATTAGATCAATAGTGTGTTGTATTTCACATATTGGTGGCAAAAGACTTGGGAGTTCTACTGAAGTAGTGTCTGAAAACTCTTCTAGCAAAGTGTTGAGCTCTGTGTTATGCACTGAGTTATTCTCATTCTCTGTGATCATATCATTCTCTTTAGTCATGAGCACCATCAATGGACTACTATGTGATTCCACCATGTAGATGTATTGTGAACCCTTTACAGACAACAACAAGGGTTTTTGGTTTGGGGCTAGTTTTGGTGGTGAAAATATGTCTTGGCATTCACTCGTAGGTAGGAGCACAATTGACTTGTTTTCCAATTTAAATTAGTAGGTATTCTGATATGCATCGTAGGTTACCATCCAGTCAAATTTCCAAGGCCTGCCTAGTAGTAAATGACATGCATCCATGTCCACAACATCAAAAACAATAGAGTCTTGACAGTGCTTTCCAATCGAAAAACTTACTTTACACACTTCTGTGACTTTGCATTCTCCTCCTTTATTTATCCAACCTATGTTGTAAGGTTTTTCATGTTTCTCTGTGGGAAGTTGTAGAGCTTTCACTAGAGATTTAGCCACAATAATTTCAGTGCTTCCGTTGTCTATAATAACATCACACACCTTTTTGTTTATTGTACAACGAGTTTTGAAAATATGATTCCTTTGGTCTTTACTATTCTTCTTTCGAGTTAATAGAAATTTTTGCACAACACATGAATTCTATCTCCTTCATCTCCACACACAACTCTTATTCATCTGAAAAGGGAGTTTCTTCATTTGTACCAACTTCTGATCTTATGTCTTCCCCTTCAACTAAAGCAACATGTTTTCTTAGAGGGAAATCACTAGATCTGTGTCCCTGTTGGTTACATTTATAACACCTTGTAGGTGCTGGCTTAGTATAGGGATTTGCATTTTTCTATTGGGTATTTGCTGTCTTTACAATTGGTTTTGTCATGGCTTGTTCTGCTTGACCCCAATTTGGATTGACACTAACTGATTTTCCCTTATCCAGGTATTGTTCAGCAACGTGTTTTTTTTTTTAAAAATAACCTCGTGAACTTGACTTTGTACTATTCAACTCTACCTTCAATGCCAGTGATACTGCTTTAGCCAAGGTTCCAACTGTTTTAAGGCCTAACTGCTCTTGAATTGATTCTTTCAATCTGCCCAAATACCTTGCTGCTTGTTGTCTTTCAAATTCTTGGAAATTATTTCTTGCATTCAGTCAATTAAATTCTTCCACATACTCTTTACGCTTTTATTTCGCTGCTTACAATGTTGATATTGTTGGTATAAAATCTGCTCATAATCAATTGGGAGAAATTTTCTTTTCAAATAAGAAATTGGTGAGGAAATGTCCACACCATGGATTGCTAGCCTGCTTGTTGATCGAGCACTTCTACAACGGGCTAACACAAGCTTCGAAGACCCTTGTTAACGCGTCCGCCAACAGATCTCTACTCAAGAAAACTGTGAACAAGGCAAATGAAATCTTAGATGCAATGGTATCCAACAACAGTCAATGGAGAGAAGAAGAGCCAAGCAATACTAGAAATGTTGCAGGAATGCACGAAGTGGATGCAATTGCAGTACTGAGTACACAAACCTCAGCGATGAACAACACCTTGAAAGCATTGACTTAGGGGAACCAGGCCCCAGTAGCTGCCATTAATCAAATTGCTACGCCACCTTATATTTATTGCAATGATAACCATCTCGTTGATAATTGTCTTTACAATCTGGCTTCTATCTATTATGTAGGACAAACTGGGGCAAACCCCTATTCAAACCTGGGTCGAGGCAACATCCCAACTTCTCGTGGGGAGGACAAAGTGCACATGCATCTAACGCCCATTCATACAGAAAGCCAAGAGGTCCGCCAGGTTTTAACAATTCTTAATAGCAACCCTATGAGCCAAAGAATGTTGCACAACCACAACCCCAGCCTACAGTACCAAATTCATCACTTGAAGCATTAATGAGAGAATACATGGCCAAAAATGAAGTAACCATGGCAAAGAATGACGCCATTATCCAGAGCCAAGCAGCTTCATTCCGTAGCCTTGAAATACAGGTGGGACAATTGGCGAATGAGTTGAAAAATTGTCCTTAAAGAGCATTGCCCAGCACAACTGAGAACCCCCAAAGAGAAGGGAAGGAACACTGCAAGGCAATCACATTACACAATGGGTTAAGCTATGAAGGGCCAGAGATGCCAAAAGAAGTAGAAGAAGCTACTCCCAGAAAACCTAAAAAATACGAGAAGGAAAGCCTGGAGAAAGAAAACCAAGAAAAAGTTGACATTAGACATGCAGAAGCTAGCAGCAGAACATCTGAAACAAGGAACCCTAAACCAATCTACAGACCACCACCCCCGTTTCCACAAAGACTTAAAAAGAAAAACCAAGATACCCAGTTAAATAAAATATGGGCATTCTCAAGCAACTCCATATTAACATCCCGTTAATGGAGGCACGTGAACAAATGTCAAATTATGTTAAATTTTTCAAGGATATATTGACAAAGAAGAGAAAATTAGGAAAATTTGAGACAGTGGCACTGACAGAGAATTGCAGTGCACTGTTGAAGAGTAAGGTACATCCTAAGTTGAAGGATCCTGGAAGCTTTACAATCCCGTGCATCATTGGAGAAACAGACGTCGGACAAGCCTTATGTGATCTTGGAGCTAGCATCAACTTGATGCCTTTATCAATTTTCAGACGATTGGGAATAGTCAAAGCGCATCCAACCACAGTGACCCTACAATTGGCAGACAGGTCAATTACATGCCCCATCAAAAAGATAGAAGACGTACTGGTAAAGGTTGATAAGTTTGTTTTCCCAATAGACTTCATAATCCTGGATTATGAAGCAGACCGAGATGTGCCGATCATTCTAGGGTGAACATCTTAGCTATGGGAAGAACTTTGATAGATGTCCAGAAAGGGGAACTTACAATGCGAGTGAATGACCAACAAATCACTTTCAACGTCCTAAATGCATTAAAGTACCATGGGACATAGAGGACTACTCAAGGATCAACATTGCAGAAGCACTGCACCTTTACGAAATGCGGGAATACCCAGAAAAAGAAGAGTCGAAGAAGGAAGAATATGAAGTTGAATACCTCTGGAAATCGATAACATTCGTAAATGAAATAAGTCCACTAAGAGTGACTGGGGATAAAGCAGCACCAATCCAACCATCCATCATAGAACCACCTAAACTGGAATTAAAGTCACTTCCACCATATCTGAAATATAGGGAGAAGATAAGACCCTCTCATCAATCATTTATGCCATCCTATCTAACGAAGATAAATCTTCTTTAATGTAGGTACTTGCACGTCACAAGCGAGCAATCAGATGGACGATTGCAGATATCTAGGGAATCAACCCATCCTTCTGTATGCACAAAATTAGTCTAGAAGAAGGAGCAAGAAATTCTATAGAGAACCAAAGTCGATTAAATCTTGCAATGAAGAAGGTGGCATCAAAGGAAATTATAAAGTTGATTGATGCGAGAGTCATCTATTCTATCTCAGAAAGCAGGTGGGTGAGCCCAGTTCAATGTGTGCCTAAGCGAGGAGGAATGACTACGGTAGAACAAAAAGAACGAACTAATCCCCACCTGCACAGTCACAAGATGGCGCATCTGTATGGATTACAGGTGTTTAAATAAAGCAACAAAGAAAGATCACTTTTCGTTGTCGTTCATAGACCAAATGTTGGACAGGCTTGCAAGAAAAGAATATTACTGCTTTTTAGATGGCTATTGGGCTACAACCAGATTACAATCACACTAGAAGATCAAGATAAGACAGCCTTTACATGTCCACATGGAACCTTTACATTTAGAAGAATGCCATTTGGATTATGTAACGCACCTGCAACTTTTCAACGGTGCATGATGGCAATTTTTTCAAAAATGGTGGAGAGAACGGTGGAAATATTCATGGACGACTTCTCCATGTTCAGGGAGACATACCAAAAATGCTTGGAAAATCTAGAACAAATTTTGAAATGATGTGAAGAGACAAACCTAGTACTAAACTCGTAAAAGTGTCATTTCATGGTACAAGAAGGAATAGTACTAGGTCACAAAATGTTTTTTAAAAAAAAAGGATCGAGGTAGATTGAGCAAAGGTGGAATTAATTGCCAAATTATCTCCACCTAGAATAGTAAAGGAAATTTGTAGTTTCCTTGGTCATGCAGGCTTCTACCAAAGGTTCAACAAAGTTTTCTCACTAATATCTAAACCCTTGTGTAGGCTGTTGGAAAATGACTGAGTATTTGCATTTGATCAAGAATGTATGAAAGCTTTCAACCAGTTAAAGGAAGCATTAAGCTCAGCTCCAATCATGATAGAACCTGACTTGTTGAAACCTTTCGAATTGATGTGCGATGCAAGTGAGTTCGCAGTAGGAGCGGTATTGGCACATCGACGGAACAAGATAATACATCCAATCTACTATGCCAGTAAAAAAATGAATGAAGCGCAAAACAATTACACCACTACTGAGAATGAATTGCTAGCTGTGGTTTTTGTATTTGATAAGTTCAGGTCATACTTAGTAGGGACAAAGGTTGTCGTTCACACAGACCACTCTACATTTAAGTACCTACTATCAAAGAAGGAAGCAAAAGCAAGATTGATTAGATGGATATTGCTATCACAGGAATTTGACCTAGAGATTTAGGATAGAAAGGGCACTGAAAATCAAGTTCTAGATCACATGTTCATGTTGGGAACAACTGCTCAAGAGGAAGACAAAATGGAAATAAAGGATGTATTTGCTGATGAGCAGTTGTTGGCTGTAAAGATGAGAACAGATCCTTGGTATGTAGACATTGCAAACTACCTGGTCAATGGTGTCATTCCCCCAGAAGCTATTTCATACCAATTGAAGAAGTTCTTTCATGATATGAAGTATTACTATTGGGATGAGCCATTTCTCTACAAGCTAGGCCTAGATCAGGTGTGGAGGAGATGCATTGCAAAAATATGAGAAAAATCTTGGAAGCATGTCACATGGCTCCTTATGGAGGCCATTTTGTAGGAACCAAGACAGCAACAAAAGTTCTGCAAAGTGGATATTTTTGGCCCACCCTATTTAAGGATGCACAGATCTTTGTGAAGAGTTGTGACAAGTGTCAGAGAAAAGGGAACTTGACAGCACGTGATGAAATGCCAATGAAATACATGTTGGAAGTGGAAATCTTCGATGTCTAGGGAATCGATTTCATGGGACAATTTCTCCCATCATTCGAAAACCACTACAACCTATTGGCAGTAGACTACATATCCAAATGGATAGAAGCAATAACTATAGCTACAAATGATGCTAAAATGGTCAAAAATTTCATTCTCAAAAGCACCTTAAATAGATATGGGACTCCAAGAATGCTGGTCATGTTGGGATTTATGTCCTAAAGCCTCGTAATTAATTATTTATTTAATAATTAATAATAATTTTGATTATTATATTTGCAATATAATATTATCCATTATATGAAAAATCCAAGGTTATTAGTGTAATCTTGAACAATATGTGGTTGACATACAAGAGAATCATGTTCAAGAAATAACCTAAAGGGTCATAGTATATGGATAAGGTTGGGTGCCTTATCCTGGTAACACTATTGATACGGCCCACTTTGTAATAGTTACAAATGATTTGATCCAAATCATTCATGTGGAGACATGTGAGTGGGGGTATCTTATACAATGACTTTATATAAGACTGGACCACGAAATATTTAATCTCTCTTTATAAATCCGTTAATTGAGAAGATTAATATTTCATCAGGATGATCATATGCGACTCGATCTTAATCCTGAGTGAGTTATGAACTCCTGCCTGTGAGGGCTTGTCATCTGATTTGCATGGGTGAGAGTGGCTTTTGTAGCCGATTCAATATGCCTACCATTTTGAGGACTTGACCAAATAGGGAGCTGGGAACATAATCTCACAAGATGGAATTCACTCCTTCCCATATAGGGTAAGTAGATGAGTAGTTCCCTTAAGTGCTGATTTCGGGACTTGAACAATGGGGCCCCACCCTCTCACTGGCTCGAGAGGGACTTAGTTTATAATTAGATTATAAACAGATTGTTCATTAGAGGATCATTGGTACTTAATGTGCAAGATGTAATTATAGGGGTAAAACGGACTTTTGACCCAACTATAATTACGAACAACTCGTGAATGATCGATTTTCATGTAGTGATTATATCAATGGACACAACTTGTCCGACAGTGCATAAGAGTGCAACTCTAGGTCTGTAGTGGAGTGACCCTAGAGTTAATGAATGAAAATTGATTAATTAAAATAATTAATATATATTTAATATATATTAGATATATTAAATATAAAATAGAAAAATATATTTATTGTATTTGATACATTGAATATTAAAATAATTAATGTATATTAGATACATTAAAGAAAATATATTTATTAAATTTGAATTTGATTCAAATTAGGAAATAGATGTCGTAGGAGAATTTTAAAGGTTTGAATAAGATTCAAATTGGTTAGATAAATATATTTTAATATATTAGATATTAAAATATATTATTTAATTATCTTCCCTAGACCACTATAAATAGGACCCTAGGGGTGAGCCATTGGGCATTCTGAATATCACACATCTTCTCAATCGAGAGAATTAGAGAATTGTCTCTAGACCTCTTCCTCTCCAATCCCTTGTGGATTTTCTTTCAAGAGGCTCCCACAAGCCTTGATCATGTGTTCGAGTCATAGCTAGGAAGACTTTGTGGAGGAGATAAAGACATGCCAGAAATATTCTCCATATTTATCTCAAAAGTAAGTATTCTTAATTCATATTATTTTTAGTTTAATTTTAAATAAAATCAAAGGCGATCCAATGCTTCCGCTAGGGTTCATTCCTATCAATTAGTATCAGATCCTTCTTTGATTTTTATTAGAATTAAAGATCAGTAATGGTGGGTATTTTAATTTTATCACATATGTGATATATGTGATTTGCAAATTAATTATTTGACAATAAATTTAATGTTTTGACCACGTTATGTGTGAATTTTTTTTCAAATAAACCTGCTGCTTCACTAGTAATCTTGTCGGCGACTTGAATAATTTGAACCGAGCGATCAATGTGTATAACCTGAATAAGCTGTCAGTTGGAGATGCGTAAATCTCATTAGATTATTTGGTAGAGCACATGGGATACATGAAAAATCAATCTGCAAAATTTTAGCTGAACGAAAATATGAGTGGTTTGTATTACACATGATGTGATTTACATTCAAAAAAGCCCAATCCAAAAAGACCATGCATGATATATATATATATATATATATATATATATATATATATATATATATATATATATATCTTGCACATAATCTTGAATGTAAATACTGTGAAGCGGTATTTTTTTTTTATGATGAATTCGGTTCAATTGGAAGTCACGGCACATTGAAGCTGCTACCAATTAATTTTTTTTTTCCAATTTGCTTCACGAAAACTAGCTGCAATATGAAAAAGGAGGGCTGATTTTAGAGGATTCTAAAAATAAGCAACCAAATTGAATTTCAATTTGAAATTGAAATTGGATTTCAATTGGAGATTGAAATATGATTTTGATTGAAATTGAAATAGGATTTCAAATTTCATATGTGAATCCACATGAAATCAAAAGCAGTTGGGTTAATGGCTTGAAATATAATTTCAAATTTCTGAAATTGAAATTAAAATCTTATTTTGTAATGATACAAGAAACAAAAAGATATTGAAGACCAAGATATGTCTTGGATTTAAATTATTGTAATTTAAATTGTTTTCAATTTCTTAGGATATGCCAAATATGCCGGTCAATTTTGCTAATTTTAATTTAATTATGCATGAGATGTATGTTTTAAATTGTTTGTATGTTGCATAAAGTATGTCATTTAAATTAAAATCTCATCATAGGTTAAGCATGATCATGCATCTTATCTTATTTTTTAATATAATTGTTATATTTGAAAATTTTAATTAGGTTGTTTCCTAATAGAATTAAGATTAATTTTTTTTAATATAATTGTTATATTGAAAAATTTGATTAGGATGATTCCTAATAGAATTGAGATATTTTCTTAATATGCTTATATTTTCCATATCTTTGAATATAATTGTTATATTTGGAAAATTAAATTAGGATATTTTATTTCATAAATGAAATCCATGTTTTCCTAATAGGATTAGGATATATCCTAATGAGATTAGGATTTTCTTAAAATAAAAATATTTCGAATTCATGCTTTAAATAGTTTAAAATTAAAATTTAATATATCTTTATTTGTTACAATTTAAGATAATCTTTTAATTTAGTTTTAAATGGTTTAAAATGGTAGAATTTCAAGATTATCCATAGTTTAAATTTTGAATTTAATTTATCTTCTATTTTTCTAATAGAATTAGAATAAAATATTCAAGATTATCTTTTAATTCGTTTTAAAGGGTTTAAAATGATGGATTTTTAAGACTATCCAAGTGAATTTTTTTTAATAAGGTTCAAAATATTTATGTTCATTAATCTAATAATTAATAGTTAATTAAAGATTAATGAATTTGAAATAAAAATTGACTGTAAGGGAACTCTGTCTATGGAGGGTTCTGTCTAGACTGGGGTATTTAAGCTGACCGAAAGGGAACACCTCTAATTGGGAACCGACCTGGGAGTTGAATTAGTCAAATTTTATTTATTTTCACTAAGCATGCTCATAATGTTATTATTGTTTTTTAAAATAGTTTAAAAACATAGTAATTCACATTAAAATCAATCTAACAACATAAGGGTTATGACAGGTAGATTGAGAAACTTAGATAAATGAGATTAGCCTAATTTTTCTAAGTAATAGAAAACCCTATTTCAAAATACTTAGTGGGAGAAGGACACATGTCAAAAATCCAACGGTCTCTATTATTGATTCACAACGTGAGATTTATGTGGGGCCTCGTGGCGGGTTTTGGACCGTCCTCCCTACGGAAGGTGTTTGCATGGATCAATATCAGGGTGAATCTTTTGAGAAAGTATTATAGTAAGTGGGAGAAAGAAATGTGTCAACATATCCTACGGTCTCCATCATTAGTTTACATCGTGAGATTCATGCGGGGCCTCGTGGCGGCTTTTGGACCGTCCCCCTATGGAAGGTGTTTGCATGGGTCAATATCAGGGTGAACTCCTGAGAAGGATAGGATTGCAGTTTTGTTTCCAATACTTGACCTACCCTACGACGACACTTGTTGGGATAAAACCACGGGATCTAAAATGATGGGTCACACTTACAAAGGGCTTATTAAGGTTGTTAATGATGTCCTTGACCAAACTAATGGTAACTAAATATTATAGGAATAAGAGTTATTATGGTATAATACTTGGTTGAGATTGTCTCAGTTTAGTGAAGGAATACTTGACCTGCCCTACGGCAGAACTTGTTCTAACTCACTAAAGTACCATAGAATTAGAAATGATTTATAGGGTTCATTTTTCAAATTGTTTGATTTCTATGCTAAAATTGAATGGATAATTGTTTGCATGATGTTAAATTATATATGTATTTCAATATTATGTCAGTTTCTCTCATAATTTTTAATTTTATTACTGATAAGTCAAAATTGAGAAATTTTATTACTTGAAAAAATAACGTTAACACTATAATGATGGTGTAAAATTTTGAATTTGTCTTTATTGAGAAATGTTCTCAAAACCTGTTGCAATGCTATTCGAATTGTTCGTGAAGCACATGATTAATGAATCAAAAGTAAACGAGATAACTTGTACGTATTCTCCTAGTTGACATATTAGATGTCAAGTTTAGAAGATAAAGAAAATGACAACAACATATGAGATGTCGAAGTCAACAAAAGCTAAATTTAGAAAATTGTCTAAATGATCTCGAATTTAAGTATTACAAAATTCCAAGAAAACAAACCAAATGGCTGAAGCTATATAAAAGGAAATAGTTCCTAAATTAGTCAGAACAGTCACAATGAGATGAATTTTTTGAAATACCTCTTTGGGAAGAATAATATAGATGAAAGTAAATTTGATTTACTAGATTTTTGGTGGGGAATAAATAACGCCACCTAGATAGTTGATACAAGATCCACTATCAAGATTTATTCTTTATTACATTTAAAATGTAATTTTTGGAAAATACTTAACATTTAGAATAGTTTCTACAAATTGACACCAGGAAGCCTATCTCAGTTAGCGTAGTGGGAGACATTAAGATGTCATTAAGTAATAATTATTAATTAATGCTGAATGTGGTGTTTTATTACCACAATAGAAATTCAATTTCTCAAACTTTATGACTAAAAGGTTCATATAGTATGAATTATTTTTATATTTTCAAAATTGTTTGAAAATACATTCAGCTGAAAACAAGAACAATTTGTATATGTTAAAATGTTGACATATACTATACTACAAAATACTGAGATATTCAAGATTATAGAATCCAGAATAGAAAGACATATTGTTTTCTCCTAAAAGACGATACTTGACTTTGGCATTTAAGGTTGATTAACATCAACTTAAATAGAATGAAAAGACTAGTAAGAGGTAATTCTCTAAAAGTTATAATTAATTACTTTACCTGTCTGTAGATCTTGGCTTTCATGCAAGATAGTCATTGGGGCTTTATTAGATAAGGCTACAAGGCCAAAGAATACTTTGAGCTTACACATTCTGACCCAAGTGGTCTGGTGAATGTAAAGGTCAAATAAAATCATGAATATTTCATCACTCTAGTTGATGACCATTCAAGTACAAGTGTCTTTACCTAATACAACATAAGTCTAAATTTTTGAAAAGTTCAAGAAAATTAAGGCTAAAGTTGAAAATCAATTAGGTAAATCTATCAAGATATTATGATCAGATCATAATGTAAAGTACAAGAACCTTATGTACTAAGACTAATTGATAGAAAATGGGTTTTTATCCCAATTATTTTAAATACCAAGTACATTTATGTGAAATTGTGCTACAAGAGGAGAAACGTGACCTTGTTAGATATGGTCACATCAGTAATGAATTACACACTACTACCATACTCCTGTTAGGAAATGCAATAGAGATTGCATGGTGAACATGATTCCCTCTAAAAGTGTCTACGAGATAATTTTAAGATTATAGAAGAGTAGTAAATTGGATTTACAACACTTCACCATTTGGGAATGTTAAGCTCACGTGCTGAAAGAAGCCTAAAAAGCTTGTATATGTTCAAAGATAAGCCTAATTGTAGGCCACCCCTAAGGAGTATAAAATAGTCTTTTATGTAGTCCTAAAAAGAATAAGGTATTTGTATGACAAATATAATTTTTATAAGAAATGTCAAATAAAAGACTACAAACCTTTAATAAGGTGAGATAGTGTTAATAAATTGGTTCCAAGTGAAGCCACTGAATAGTTAACAAAAGTTGTTAACAATTTAATTACATTTGAAAGTCAAATTGACCCTAGTCATGAATTGGATAAGCCTCATTATAGTGGGAGAGTTATGAGATGACTCAACCTTTACAAGGACTTAATTGAAGTCCAAACTGTCATGTTAGATGACAAAGTTGAAGGCTTATTGCCTGCAAAGTGAGACTAATGGCAAAGGGTTAGACCTAATAGGATAAAGTAGACTGTGAGTAAATTTTCTCACTTGTTGCCATATGAAGTCTGTAAGCATTATTTAATTCATTATTGCATAAGGGATATGAAAAATGAATGTTTAGAATTCTTTTATGAAAAGAAATCTTAGATAATACATCTACACAAATCAAAGAGGTTTATTTTCAAAAGATCAAAAGAATAAAAATTTACGAAATAGTAAAGGTTCATTTATGAAATGAATTTTACTATTAGATCTGTGAATATAAGGTTTGATAAAAGTATCAAAATCTATGACTTTGGATAAATATTAATGAAGCTTGTATAGACAAGAAAATCATTAATTGCCTAGTGGATTTTTCTCATGTTTTATGTTGGTGATATTTTTACCCATTATGAATGATATAAGATGTCTAACATAAAACGTTGATTAAGTAACCAATTCTAAATAAGTGATTTGGAATGACTCAGTATATTTTAAATGTCCAAAATGAAGATTTTAAGGACAAAATATTAACTTTGTCTCAAACATCTTATATTGACAAAATTGTTATCAAATATTTGATATTTATGTCTAAGGAAGTGTATCCTAAGACACCTCAAATGTTGAGAGTATATGATATGCATAAATGAGACTGAACATTTAATATACAATTGGTTAACATATATCAGTTAAACGAATTGTATGACCATTGAGTAGAAAATTAAAAACTTTCTCAAATTACCTATGAATGATGAGAAATTGTTGTGTATGGAATTAAAGATTTGATCTTTACAAGATACACTGGTTCTTGCAAAGATTTAGGAAATCTATGTAAAAATAAATTTTACCCTAGGTGGTGGAGTATGGTATATAAGTTAAATTGTTTTGCTTGTGAAGCAACAAAATGACTTGTATGACTCAAATAGTTCCTTGAAGATTTGAAAGGTGTTTCAGATATGATTTAGTCTATCATCTTTATTATGATAATAGTGGTGCAAAGACTAATATTAAGGGAATTAGAAAACACCAATGTATAAGGAATTATATCGAGAGAGAGAAGGCATCATGGTAGTGACCAAGATGGCTTTTAACGGCAATTCTTTGGATCTATATAAAGAGACTCTCCAGGCTAAAGTGTTTGAGGGTCACTAGAATGTCTAGGATTACGAGACATGTCTCATCTTTGCTAGGGCAAGTGGGAGAACATGTTGGGTATAGAGTATGCCCTAGGATACATGTTTAGCCGGCTTTAGTGCAAGTGGGAGATTGTTGGGATTTATGCCCTAAAGCCTCGTAATTAATTATTTATTTAATAATTAATAATAATTTTGATTATAATATTTGCAATATAATATTATCCATTATATGAAAAATCCAAGGTTATTAGTGTAATCTTGAACAATATGTGGTTGACATACAAGAGGATCATGTTCAAGAAATAATCTAAAGAGTCATAGTATATGGATAAGGCTGGGTGTCTTATCTTGGTAACACTATTGATACGACCCACTTTGTAATAGTTACAAATGATATGATCCAAATCATTCATGTGGAGACATGTTTGTATAAGACTAGACCACAAAATATTTAATCTCTCTTTATAAATCTGTTAATTGAGAAGATTAATATTTCATCAGGATGATCATATGCGACTCGATCTTAATCCTGAGTGAGTTATGAACTCCTGCCTGTGAGGGCTTGTCCTTTGATTTGCATGGGTGAGAGTGACTTTTGTAGCCGATTCAATAAGCCTACCATTTTGGGGACTTGACCAAATAGGGAGCTAGGAACATAATCTCACAATATGGAATTCACTCATTCTCATACAGGGTAAGTAGATGAGTAGTTCCCTTAAGTGCTGATTTCGAGACTTGAACAATGGGGCCCCACCCTCTCACTGACCCGAGAGGGATTTAGTTGATGGTTGGATCATAAACAAATTGTTCATTAGAGGATCAGTGGTACTTAAGGTGCAAGATGTAATTATAGGGGTAAAACAGACTTTTGACCCAGCTGTAACTACGAACAACTCGTGAAGGATCGATTTGCATGTAGTGATTATATCCATGGACACAACTTGTCCTACAATGCATAAGAGTGCAATTCTAGGTCTATATTTGAGTGACCCTAAGTTAATGAATGAAAATTAATTAATTAGAGAGTTTAATTAATTAATTTTGTATCATTGGAGCTTATAATCTGTTGGTCTATAAAGTCCCCTTGCTAGCTCATAGTAACACTAAAAGATCAATTTAGTAAAAGAAAATTTTGAAATGTTCAAATTAATATTTAATATATTAGATATATTAAATATAAAAGAGAAAAATATATTTATTGTATTTGATACATTAAATATTATAATTTGAAATGTTAAAATTAATATTTATTTCAAATTTTAATATTTAATTTGAAGGGTTCAAATTAATATTTAATATATCATATATATTAAATATGAAAGAGAAAAATATATTTATTGTATTTGATTCATTAAATATTAACATAATTAATGTATATTAGATACATTAAATAAAAGAAATTTATTAAATTTGAATTGAATACAAATTAGGAAATAGATGTCGTAGAAGAATTTTAAACAGTTTGAATAAGGTTCAAATTGGTTAGACAAATATATTTTAATATATTAGATATTAAAATATATTATTTAATTATTTTTCCTAGACGACTATAAATAAGACCCTAGGGGTGAGCCATTGTGCATTTTTCATATCATACATATCCTCAATAGATAGAGTTAAAGAATTATCTCTAGATCTCTTCCTCTCCAATTCTTAGTGGATTTTCTTTCAAGAGGCTCCCATAAGCCTTGGTCTTGTGTTCGAGTCATAGCTAGGAAGATTTTATCGAGAAGATAAAGATCCGCCAGAAATATCTCAATATTTAATCCAAGTAAGTTTGTTTAACCTTATTCTTTTTAGTTTTATTTTAAATAAAATCAAAGACGATCCAATGCTTCCGCTGAGGAATGAAACGTTCATTCCTTCACAATTTGTTTATGATCCAATCATAAACTAAGTCTCTCTTAAGCCCGTGAGAGGGTGGGGCCCCATTGTTCAAGTCCCGAAATCAGCACTTAAGGGAACTACTCATCTACTTACCCTATATGGGAAGAAGTGAATTCCATCTTGTAAGATTATGTTCCCAGCTCCCTATTTGGTCAAGTCCCCAAAATGGTAGGCTTATTGAATTGGCTATAAAAGCCACTCTCACCCATATAAATTAAAAGACAAACCCTCACAGGCAGGAGTTCATAACTCACTCAGGATTAAGATCGAGTCGCATATGATCATCCTGATGAAATATTAATCTTCTCAATTAACGGATTTATAAAGAGAGATTAAATATTTCGTGGTCCAGTCTTATACAAACTCGTTGTATAAGATACCCCCACTCACGTGTCTTCACATGAACAATTTGGATTAAATCATGTAACTATTACAAAGTATGTCGTATCAATAGTGTTACCCAGGATAAGGCACCCAACCTTATCCATATACTATGACCCTTTAGGTTATTTCTTGAACATGATCCTCTCGTATGTCAACCACATACTGTTGAAGATTACACTAATAACCTTGGATTTTTCATATAATCGATAATATTATATTGTAAATAAAATAATCAAAATTATTATTAATTATTAAATAAATCATTAATTACGGGCTTTAGGGCATAAATCCTAAATATTATATTGCAAATAAAAAGATTTATTTGCTCTGTTTTTTGTCTACTAAATCTATTTAATTACTTGGCATCTTATATCAATAATTGCTTTGCTGGTGTAAATTTAGAATTCAATTTTTTGTTTCCATTTCTAAATGATTCAGTTTGTCACATTAATGCTTGGTCGATCTTGACATCTTATTGTGACCATACTCAAGGAATATTTTGATTGTATTTTGTAAATTTATTCTCTCATTCTGTTTATAGTTACTTTGTTTGTAAAGTATGTATATATATATTTAGTCATTTTATTTTTGAAGAGCATCTAAGAGATTTAGAACATTGTAAGGTTGTTTTCTCTTAAAATTGATTGATTGAATTGATAGTTAATTGGTCACATCTACTCTATTGCTATTATTAAGTTAAGTGATTTAAATTGTTGATTGTTTTGTTTGGCTTGTGGTATCTGTCATTGCTCTATCTTTGATTTTGATCTTTCTAGTGGTACTTGTTGGTCTTCTATTTGGTTTCAAAATGTTTGAAATTTATATTGTGGCTTTATGTCTACAAAATCTTTCTTTTGTAGCTCGGTGGCAAAATATAGCTATAGTATTGTTGTGGATTGATTTGTGATTCTGAATTTTTTTATGGCCTTTGGAACTAAACTTGGTATGTTTTAGGCCCAAATAGTTATGGCAATATAGGCAGGTCAAGAGTATTACATTACTTAATTTTAATATTTGGGTCAAAGTCAAAGCTTTAGTTATGACTTGTTTACATTATTTAACATTTCTTTGGTAAAAGATTGTTACTATTTACGTTTCTTTCTTACTATTATAGCATTTATTTCAATTTTTTATGTCTTGTAGGAACCATGCCTTATTTCCTTGGTTTGTCGTTATGAGGTTAGTAATTTTACTTTTATTTTTGTATATTCAACTATTATCGATAACTCAAATTTGAAGGATTTGGAATTTTGGTAACAATCGTTTAGAGTTGGGACTTTAGATTTTTCATACCTTGTAAAGTTCAATGTTTGTAAGGGATGACATCTTGTTTGAATTTTTGTAAGGTTAGTGTTTGGATGTTCTTTTGGTTCTCTATAGTGATTTGGGGTTTTATTTCCTTTGCTTAGGAGTTTTTCATGGTTTTCTTTATGTACTATACTTTAGCTTGAATTTCTTTTAACTGTTCATGGAATTTCTTGCTAGTAAATTTATTGTAGACTTTATTTTTTTTTTATGCAAACACATATTCGATTGAGAAGTTTGAGGTGATTTTGATGGTAAATTTGTTCCTTTTGCAACAGTTCTAGTCCTATAGAGAGTTGGATGTGAAGACTAAAGGATGCAACCTAAAGAAACTAGAGAGGTTACTTTTTTTTCCCGTTAACTATAATGTAATTTGAAAACAATGGCTATCCTACCCAAAAAATAGTGGTTATTTATGTCTATGGAGTGTTGTAGTGATTGAAGAATCACATTAATGCATTTAAACTCTTCAACAATTAATGTTAATTGTTTCGTGTATGGATTTAATTGTCTAAATCTTAAATTTTCTGTTTCGTGTAATTAAATTAGTACAAAAGTTAAAGTAATTTTAACAATTTTATTTAATATGGTTGGATAGTTATTTAACAATCTTAAACTGTTACATACTACTTGAAAATGGTATAAATGTAAACAAAAAATAAAATTTAAAAAAATACTATTAAAAGTCACCTACGATCTATAACATCGACTACCACAACACGGCTAAAAAATCTATGATATGTTTTTTATATCATTTTTTTGCTGCTATAAAAAATGCTATTAAAGATCAATCATAACGTTTTTTGTTAATGCTATGAAAAGTTTCTATAACATTAAAATTACGCAATCGAAAATAGACTTTTATATAGCTTTTTCTATAGTGTTGAAAAAACGCTATGAAAAGTCAGAGACTTTTAATAACATCAGCTATGACAGCGTGCCTAAAAATGCTATGATATGTTTTTTATAGCGTTTTTTCACTGCTATAAACAATGCTATGAAAGAGAAATCATAGCGTTTTTTGCCAACGCTATGTAACGTTTTCATAGCATTAAAATTACGCAATCGAAAATAGAATATTTATAGCATTTTTTATAGCGTCGCAAGAACGCTATGACAAGTCAGAGACTTTCAATAACATCGGCTATGACCGCGTTTCGAAAAATGCTATCGAAAGTTTACAATAGCGTTTTTCTAATGCTATTGTATGTGATATTTCTTGTAGTGAGACGTTGTAAAAAAAATTATTCTAGTTTTGTTATTTTTTTATTCAATTATTCATTCCATATTTATCTCTAAATAAAATCGAACGCTAGAATATGTGGTACTTAAGCGAGCTAGAAACTCAATCCTGAAGACAATATTCGTAATTATTTACACTATATTAAAACTTGATCTCTACAATTGCGGTAAGGCAAATTTTCACGCATGAACAAGAAAATGACAATTATGCTGCTTTGTTGCAAATCTAAAATGCTTATCTAATTTTGATGAACAAGTCATCGAAGAGATTGGAGAAAAAAAGTTATATTACATCTATTAAAATAATATTTTGTAGTCTTAAAAACAAGCAATTTATCAAAATAAGTGATAGAATATAAATACAAACAAATGTAAAAATCAAAATATAAAATTTATCATTTATCATTTATAATTAACACTATTTTATCTTTTAAATTTAATATTAATATTAATTGATTTAATTAAGGAAACAAAAACCATAAATGAAAAAAAATATAATAAATAAATGGAAAAGCAAGTAGAGAATAATTTGACCTCTACGGTTTGAATTTAACCTCTATTCTCAATGAGCCAACATGAACATCGCTCAACTAGCATAAAACATGTATTAAAAATCAAGAAGTCAGATACTCGAAACCTCCACCTTACATATTGTTGAACTAAAAAAGGAAAAAAATTAAAACCCTCTATCTTGGAGGAGATGTTTGGACTCAGCAAGTATAATTTTAATACATTCGAGTTTACATAGCTCATGTTATTAACCTTGACATAAATAAAACCCATAAACCAAACATTGGCATGACTTTTCAAACCCTAATTGAATGAGATACACATATTGAAGTTAATTTGATATTCATTAATTTGAGTGTGAGAAATCTCAAAATGGCAAATTTGATAGGCTAAATATAGGCCCCTAATGTTTTGGTGTTTTTTCAATTTAGTACTCATGATTTTAAAAGTTTAAATTTGTTTTAATATTGTTCAATCATACCATTTTTGTCGGTCAATATTGCTAAAATTGCTTGTGATAGGTTTTCATGGCATAATACTTAGTGAGTTGACAAAAATTTAGAAGAAAAATTAGGCCACATAAAATAAGAAAAGTCAAAGTTCCTTTCAAATTTTTAGAAATGTGGAAGAAAAATTAGAATTTTTTCTCACTCAAGAAGCCCTAATTCCTTCTATAATTTTTTTTTCTAACTCAGTACGTATAATGAAATATAAACTTATCATAAGCGAGTTTTAACATTTACAAATAAGAAGGTAATAATTTTTTAAAAACTATATTGAAAAAACAAGCAAACAATAAAGGCTAAAACCACATATTAACCATTTATAATTCATTATCAACCCTCATGCATCTAAAATTTATAACATTACAAAATTGTATTTATTAAAGGATCTAGCAGAAGAATTTTTAGAAAAATAAATTCAGCTTGCCAGTATCATTCATTAAATAACTAAAGGAATATGACAAACTAGTAATGTGGCACAGCCTGAATGGTTACACAACCATATAGCAAACAAGTGACATCTAAGGTATGCATACATGGCAATATATATATATATTTTTAAAGTACAATAGAGCTTATGGTAAAAGCACAACTTTAACATTTAACAAGGAGGGCGACAAAGCAAACTTAAAACTAATATAAAAAAATGGAGATCTAGTGCGTATATATATGCATGGGCCAACAATTATTTGGAAAATGATACAACAGATAATATGGTTTGTAAGAGAGTGAGCAGAATAAGGAAGGTTGCTGCCAAGAAGGAGATAAAAGCCCATGGCGTATTGAAATATTTGTGTTTCAATGAAGCCATCCACCTGTTTCGTCGTCTTTTACAGTGATCTTTTAAATCTTTGCTAATATGGCTGAAGTGATTAAAACCATATCTAGTGGCATTTTTACAAAGATCATTAAACAATTTTGCAATTTCTTTGTCACTGCCACCAATACTATTAATTATGATTCCTTCATTCACAAGTAAACGCACATCTTTCTCTGTGGTTATTAACTCATGTAGGAACTCAAAATAATGGATTGCATTCTTCTTATTCTTCTTCTCTTTATTAATCTCCTTGGGGATGCCAGTCTCCCCGTCACTCTCCTTGTCACACCCCCTCCCGAACTACCTGCTATCTTAACTCGGAAGTTGGCGTGAAGCCGACAGACATCGTCTATCTTCCTAACGACATCCGCGACCCACGTTGTACCTGATAAACAATCCATACCTGTATACGAGATACTATACATACCACACAGCAGGAACTAGGAATCTCATTACCCATATCTACGGAGCGGTTCTAGTTAAACCTAACTTGAACAAGCCAAACACGACCAGACGTGCTTTATACACCCAAGACCACTAGTTCCATATACAACATAACTACACATCCCCATTAAGTTATGTACAATACGAGCAGACTTGCTATACTACACCAACCACATACAAAAATATCAGACTCGTAGAGCTTTCAGCAGGCTGTGGCAGGATCTCAGGCACCAGGAGCTCGATCTCTACAGCGTTAATATTAGATTCTCAGTCCGTAAACTTGTCCTATTTCTTCTTGGCCTCTTAATTCTTCCTGTGGAGCTCGGTATGATCAAAAAACCAGACGTTGGCAGAATTGAACACCAGAATTTACCATGCAACTTGGACTGTGTTTCCCCCTTTTCTTCTTCAATTCCACCTTCAAAATCTCCTTCTTCTTCCTTTCAGACTCTCTAACCACGAAACCCCTCTGTTTTCCTTTGGTAATTGACTATCTAAATTGGGTGAAAGTGTGTGAAAGGGTTGTAAAGGTAAGCCTTGGCGGTGAGTGCAATTTCCCACTTCCCACTTTCTTCTTTTTTTTTTTATTTTAAGACAAAACATACAGCACGTTCCACCTTCCTTCCTTTTTCTTTTTATTTTACAAGCTTACCAATACATTTTCTTAGGAATTTCCAAGGAGGGATTCTGGGTTTGCAACTTACCTCCCTCTTAAGAAATTTCGTCCTCGAAATTGAGTAGTCCTTAGATGAAAAGCGTCGGGTAACTCTTCCTCATTTGGTCTTCTGGTTCCCAGGTTGCCTCCTCCACCCCGTGATGTCTCCAAAGAACCTTCACGAGTGGGATCGTCTTGTTCCTCAAAACTTGTTCATTCCTGTCGAGGATTTGAACTGCATCCTCTACATAACTCAAATCTTCTTTAAGCTCAACTGGTTGCACTTGCAACACATGCGTCGGACCTGGAATATACTTCCTTAACATGGACACGTGAAAGACATCATGTACTCGAGATAGTTCTGCTGGCAACTCAAGTCCGTAAGCTGCTGGCCCAACTCGTTTTGTTATCTGATAAGGACCAATATATCTAGGACTTAGCTTACCCTTCCGGCCAAAACGAAGGACACCTCTCCACTGAGATAACTTCAAGAAAACTCGACTCCGACTTGGAATTCTAAGTTTCTTCGCTGCTTATCTGCGTAGCTCTTCTGACGATCTTGAGCTACTTTCAGATTTTCTCTAATCACCTTCACATTGTCTGTCGTAACCTGTACCAACTCAGGTCCGATTAGCTTTCGTTCCCCCACTTCGTTCCAACACACGGGAGTTCTACATGGTCTTCCATACAAAGCCTCAAACGGCGCCATGCCGATACTAGACTGATAGCTGTTATTATAAGCGAACTCCATAAGTGATAAGTGGGTATCCCAGCTTCCTTTAAACTGAAGGACACATGCTCTCAACATGTCCTCTAAGGTTTGGATGGTCCTCTCTGACTGACCATCTGTCTGGGGGTGGAAAGCTGTGCTGAAATTCAATTTCGTCCCCATAGCTTTCTGTAAACTAGGCCAGAACTTAGATGTAAATCTTGGATCTCTATCTGAAACTATGGACACTAGCACTCCGTACTGACTCACAATCCTGTCGACGTATAGCTTAGTGAGCTGACCAAGTGTATACGTCGCTTTAATCGGTATAAACCGTGCTGTCTTAGTGAGTCTATCCACTAATACCCAAATACCATCATGTCCACCAGAAATACGTGGTAATCCAAAAAGGAAATCCATAGTGATATGCTCCCATTTCCACTCCGGCACTGGCAGTGGATTAAGGAGTCCCCCTGGCCTCTGTCTAACTGGTTTAACCTGTTGGCAAATTAAACATTTATCAACATAATTAGCTATCTCCCGCTTCATCCCAGGCCACCAATACGATCCCTTTAAAGTTTTGTACATCTTGGTGCTTCCTGGATGCATAGCGTAAGCTGAACTGTGAGCTTCCTCTAGTAAAGCATCTTTAAGCTCACTAATATTCGGAACGCATAGTCTTCCTTGCTTCAATATAGCTCCATCTGCTCCTATCTGAAACTCCCCCTCTGGGTCCTGCTTGGACTTCCCAAACCTCTTCTGCAAGTCCCTATCCTCGGCCTGTTTCCTCACAATCTCTGCTATAAGCGAAGGCCGGACATGAAATTGAACCAGGAGACTTCCTGAATCCTCTGCAGTCACAACCGCCTTTGAACCTTTTAGCGTACTTAAGAAGGTTGCTCGCATACCACATAAAGCATCCCTAGGAAGTCTCGACTTCCTACTTAATGCATCTGCAACTACGTTCGCCTTACCTGGATGATATTCTATAGTACAATCATAATCTTTAATCAATTCTAGCCATCGCCTCTGCCTCATATTCAGCTCTTTCTGATCAAAAATATACTTCAAACTCTTATGATCCGTGAAAATGTGGCACTTCTCACCGAACAAATAATGCCTCCAGATCTTCAATGCTAAAACAACGGCTGCTAGCTCGAGATCATGGGTAGGGTAAGTACACTCGTGCTTTTTCAGTTGCCTTGAAGCATAAGCTATTACCTTTCCTTCTTGCATAAGCACGCACCCTAATCCTTGCCTCGAAGCATCACAGTAAATCACATATTCTTTCCCTGTTATAGGGAGTGCCAGAATAGGTGTTGTTACTAATCTCTTCTTCAGCTCCTGAAAACTCTGTTCACACTTATCTGACCACTCAAACTTAACATTCTTCCTTGTCAAAGTTGTTAGGGGTAATGCCAACCGTGAGAAATCCTGAACAAACCGTCTGTAGTATCCCGCCAAACCTAGGAAACTACGTACCTCTGTTGCACTAGCTGGTCTTTCCCAATTGACCACAGCTTTTACCTTTTGCGGATCCACACTAACTCCATTTGTTGAAACAATATGCCCCAAAAACACTACCTGATTCAACCAAAACTCACATTTGCTGAATTTAGCATACAACTGTTTATCACGTAGTGTTTGCAGAACAATTCTCAGATGTTTCTCATGGGCTTCTCTGTCAACTGAGTAAACTAGTATATCATCAATGAATACTATAACAAACTGATCCATATATTGATGAAAGACCCTGTTCATGAGATCCATGAAAACTGCTGGTGCATTAGTTAAACCGAAAGGCATTACTAGAAACTCATAGTGTCCATACCTCGTTCTGAATGCTGTCTTAGGAACGTCTGATTCCCTAACCGTTAACTGATGGTATCCTGACCTTAAGTCAATCTTGGAGAACACTGATGCTCCCTTCAACTGGTCAAACAAGTCATCTATGCGTGGTAAAGGGTACTTGTTACGTATCATGACCTTGTTTAACTGCCTATAGTCAATGCACAATCTTAGAGTACCATCTTTCTTCTTTACGAATAACACTGGAGCTCCCCAAGGCGATACACTAGGTCTGATGTATCCCTTGTCAACTAGTTCCTGTAATTGTATCTTCAGTTCCTTGAGCTCGCTTGGTGCCATTCTATACGGCACTCACGAAATAGGTGCTGTTCCTGGTAACAATTCGATAGTGAACTCAACTTCCCTATCAGGTGGCAAACCTGCCAGGTCAGCTGGAAAAACATCAAGGAATTCATTCACGACAGGAACATCTTTTGGTTTCAATTTTTCTTCCTGCACTTCCACTACATGTGCAAGAAATGTCGTGCAACCCTTCCTCAACAACCTCTCAGCTTTTAGGGCTGAAATCATACTCATAGGCATAATCTTTCTTTCTCCCCTGAAAACTACTTCAGTCAAACCTGGTTTCCTGAAAATTACTTCCTTCCTATGGCAATCCATGGAAGCATAATGAGTGAATAAGAAATCCATCCCTAAAATTACATCTAACACTTGCAGCTGTAGTGGAAGAAGATCCACTATCATACTGAGACCTTCTACTAAGGCCTCACAATCCTGTAACACTTCATTGACTAGTAAAGCATCACCAACTGGAGTGTATATAACTAGCTTCTCAAATAAAGGCTCTAGCTTCCTATTTAGCTTAGTTAGGAACATGCTAGAAACAAAGGAATGCGTAGCACCTGGGTCTATTAAAACACGTGCAGGTACATTACAAACAAGAATCGTACCTGTAATAACATTTGGTGCATCCTCTGCTTCTTGCTGAGTCATAGCGTAAACCTTTCCCTGCTGTCTAGGTCTCCCTACAACTCCTTTCTGTCTAGCACCACTGGTGCCCTCCCCTGCAGCTACTGGAACCCTCGGCTGCTCAACCGTCTGGGACTCAACCCCCAGGTCTCTCTGTGCGACCCCTCTCAGCTGTGGACAATCTCTCTTAAAATGCCCTGGTTGTCCGCACTGGTAGCACACACCGGCACCAACAAGACAATGGCCCCGATGATTCTTGCCACAATTCGTACATGGGGTTCTCCTCGTCACACTGGCAATAGACTCTTGCCCTGCCTGCGGTCTTGTTACAAATCTAGCAGACTGATTGGGTGCTCTCTGACTCTGCCTCTGATAGGTACTACCAGCACTCGTCTGCCTCGATGCCTGGCCACCAGATCGGTTCTTAAAGTCCTGACGACCTGAAACATTCACCCCAGGTGTGAACCTTCGCTGCTCACGACCTCGGAAGCTACTAGCCGTCGAAGCTCCACGACTAGGCTCCACTACTGACTTCTCTTCTACTATACTCTGCTCCACACGTAGGGCAGTCTCTACTAGCTGGGAAAAGTCCGTCCATTTTGCGATAGCTGTGACCGGGGTACGTATCTCAAAGCGTAACCCTCTTTCAAATCTTCGACACCTGTCACTCTCAGATGCCACAATTACATCAGCATACCGTGACAGCTCGATATACTTCCTCTCGTACTCGGCCACTGAAAGCGACCCTTGCTTCAATTCTAAGAACTCATCCCTCTTTACCTCACGATACGTGATAGGGTAATACTTGTCTTCGAATATGCCTCTGAAAGAATTCCAATCCATGGTACGTGCATCACTACGCCTGGCTAATATCGATTTCCACCATCCCTCTGCCTCCTTCTGCAGCAGGAATGTGGCCAACCTCACCTTTCGCTCCTCAGGACAAGTCATCACATCAAAGCATTTCTCCAGCATATTCAACCAAACCTCGGCGTCAGCTGGATCTGTGGAACCCTCAAACACTGTGGCTCCTAATTTCTTTAAGCGTTCTATTCCATATGCTTTCTCTGGATCACTTGGCCCTGCTCTCTCTGGCCTACCTATCTCCTGTGAGGAACCAGCATGCTGTTCGTTTTCTACCCCAATCTGAACTCTCGGGGCACTAGATCCTCTTTCAGATTGACCTTGGGTAGGATCCCGCGTCCCGTCCTGATCCTGCCTGCGTTGTCTGCTTGTACGTGGTGGCATGACTCCTATAACATATCAACATGTCAGACATGCTAGGGATACTTAACTCAAATGTACAATACTAAACTTTTATTCATATTCTAGTCCTGACCAGACTTACTCTTGTCCTTACTTGGACCATGCTTTACTATTTCTATCTGAACTAACTCATTAACATGCTCTCTATTTCCTAATTTTTCCTTAGAGCTAACTCGCTCTATCCCGTTTCCCATAGAACTAACTGCTCTGATACCAAGTTGTCACACCCCCTCCCGAACTACCTACTATCTTAACTCGGAAGTTGGCGTGAAGCCGACAGACATCGTCTATCTTCCTAACGACATCCGGACCCACGTTGTACCTGATAAACAATCCATACCTATATATGAGATACTATACATACCACACAGCAGGAACTAGGAATCTCATTACCCATATCTACGGAGCGGTTCTGGTTAAACCTAACTTGAACAAGCCAAACACGACCAGACGTGCTTTATACACCCAAGACCACTAGTTCCATATACAACATAACTACACATCCCCATTAAGTTATGTACAATACGAGCAGACTTGCTATACTACACCAACCACATACAAAAATATCAGACTCGTAGAGCTTTCAGCAGGCTGTGGCAGGATCTCAGGCACCGGGAGCTCGATCTCTACAGCGTTAATATTAGATTCTCGGTCCGTAAACTTGTCCTATTTCTTCTTGGCCTCTTAATTCTTCCTGTGGAGCTCGGTATGATCAAAAAACCAGACGTTGGCAGAATTGAACACCAGAATTTACCATGCAACTTGGACTGTGTTTCCCCCTTTTCTTCTTCAATTCCACCTTCAAAATCTCCTTCTTCTTCCTTTTAGACTCTCTAACCACGAAACCCCTCTGTTTTCCTTTGGTAATTGACAATCTAAATTGGGTGAAAGTGTGTGAAAGGGTTGTAAAGGTAAGCCTTGGCGGTGAGTGCAATTTCCCACTTCCCACTTTCTTCTTTTTTTTTTTTTTTTAAGACAAAACATACAGCACATTCCACCTTCCTTCCTTTTTATTTTTATTTTACAAGCTTACCAATACATTTTCTTAGGAATTTCCAAGGAGGGATTCTGGGTTTACACTCCTCGTCAATCACGATGCCAATCCGCTGGTAAGACGCCAAGTCAATCGGGATGCCAGTCAACTGGTAAGACGTCTCGCCACTCTCCTTTTTATTAATCTCCTTGTTAGTCTCCCCGTCACTCTCCTCGTCAATCGCGATGTCAATCTGCTGGTAAGACACCAAGTTAATCGAGATGCCAGTCAACTGGTAAGACATCTCGCCACTCTTCTTTTTATTAATCTCCTTGTTAGTCTCCCCGTCACTCTCCTCGTCAATCGCGATGCCAGTCAACTTGTCAGACGCCTCGCCACTCTCCTTTTTATTAATCTCCTTGTTAGTCTCCCCGTCACTCTCCTCGTCAATCGCGATGCCAGTCAACTTGTCAGACGCCTCGCCACTCTCCTTTTTATTAATCTCCTTGTTAGTCTCCCCGTCGCTCTCCTCATCAATCGCGATGCCAGTCAACTGGTAAGTCGCCTCGCCACTCCCCTTTTTATTAATCTCCTTGTTAGTCTCCCCGTTACTCTCCTCGTCAATCGCGATGCCAGTCAACTTGTCAGACGCCTCGCCACTCTCATTTTTATTAATCTCCTCGTTAGTCTCCCCGTCACTTTCCTCGTCTTCCTTCGCACAATTCTCCATCGTAAACTGCTCAAATGCCAACAAGTTTCGCACATATGTTTTGAAGCCATCGTTAATTTTAAAGGGTGGGATTTTCAAAACCCCATCTTTGAAACTTATGTCCATAATGTGTCTTCGTTCTATTTTTTCGGCTTTCTTCAAGACAACACCAGCCTCACTAAGCTCGGTTGCAGTTGGGGGAAGGTAATTCCTTTGATGTGAAGAGTTTTTACTGCCCAATGGGACAAAGTAAAAGCTTAAGAAATCCACCAAGTGTCGTGGCTTTATATTGGACATATTACAAGGATGCTGCATATATAGAGATGGCAACACATGCTTGTTGAGAAATTCGTGTACAACGTGTTCAAAGGACACAATATACCCAGACCTCAGTGATACTAGGTCAAATAGACCTTGAAGAACAAAGAAAGGAAGTTGATTTTGAAGCATGGTCAAGTCACCACATATAGCAAAGTATATAGGATTCATGAAAAGGGCATGAAAATCTGTTGATCATGGTGGAAAGGGCCAATTGAAATGACTTGAGGCACATAAGCTATAGGATTCATGTTGAGTAGCCGTTTCGGAACTCGATAGATGCTACATTCTGGAACAACAGGAAGCATTTCCTGTAGCTTTTTTTCAATGTATATTGTGACATCATCTCGAGATTGTTCAACCTCATCAATGTCTGTGATATCATATGGTTCGTTTTTTTGTTGATGTGCTTCAACAGGACCGGTTACCATTTCAACTGAAACACAAACAGTGTTTACAAATCTCTTTGAACAAAGAAGTGTACATTTCAAACATCTAACGGAATGCTTAAAATTGATGATAAATATATTAAGGTCCCTTAAATATATATACAATTTCTTAATTTCATTCTAACATTCAAAGTTGAATAAAAAAAGGTTTCCAAATTGAATAACAAAATAGTAATCTTACATAGAAACAAGAAAGAGTGGAAGCTCAGAAGTTAAATTGTATCATGAAAAGAGTAATTCACTTATTATTATTAACATAATTCACTTATTATTATTAACCATGTTGAGTGTTTGAACTAAAAAACAAAACATGTTGAGTGTTTGGAATTTTTTTTTATTGAGTTCAACAATAAGTAGAAGTTTGAAACATATATGATGTTTAGTATAAATATATAATTCTTTAACAAATTGAATTATCCTCAAGTCTCTTTAACTACATGGAATCAAGGAGAGACATTTATAGGAGGAAATAAAATTTTAAAACACAACTAACAAAATCCTTTATGATGCTTCTTCTCCATGAAAAAAACTATAAAAAGTAAGATAGCAGCAGAGGAAAATGTAAAAGAAAAAATATAAACGGTGAAACAAGAAAAATGAAATGTATAAAACTAGATATTTAATAGGTTAATTTGAAAAGTTGTTTTTATTTCTTCTGGAATGAAAATATATATTAAAAGTAAAAAATAAAAACCGATAAGATTGACAAAACTAAATGAATTTAAGGGGGAAAAAGGGAAGAAGAGGATAAGTCATTCACCTGCAAGATGGAGGAAAGGGAGAGTCACCAATTGAGAAGAAGATTGAAGGAAGAAATAAAAGAGCACAACCTTATGATAACTTTATGGCCCCGTTCATTCAAATATATAGAGACGAAGGATATTAAGAACTCAGGTACATTTCTTGAATTTTCACTAAATCAAACTTATATATGCAATTATTGTCCATGAATAAAATATCCACCAATCATGAGTTTTGATTTTTTATTTTTTTTTTAGTATAGATGTGAGGGTGGAGATTTGAACTTCTAACCTTGTCACTATCATTTCACAATGTGGAGCGGCCGACATCCATCTAAAATGAGGTCTTTTAGAAAAGTTTTTGAGACACCACCAACCATAATTAAGGTGTGATTGGCCACCCAATTTTTTTAAAAAAATAAAGAAATGGTCTACAAAAACAGAGTTTAAGTTTGGGAGTCTTTTGTGTATAGGGAATGTATTAGCACCCTACAACACCCGTAAAAACGGTTACCAAAATTAATCTCTTACTTTGTGCTACTTTTATTTTTAAAAAAAAAATGGGGTCCTTTGGGGTTCTAGAGAAAAACATTTTTTTTCCCTTAATAAAAACTCAAGGATTTTTTTAAGAAAAAAATAGTTTTATTCTCAATATAGACTTTCTAGCTAACATTTTTTTTTATCACTTTTTCATTATGATTAAATTTTGAAAATTATCAATCTAAATTATCATTACTAGCCAATCAAAAAGGCATATTCATACCCATAATCCAAAATTTTTCTTTTTATCAGATAGAGCTTAGAGTATACTATTTTGAGCACTCATCAAATTTTGTCACATTCTCTCTCTGTAATATCATTTTTCATTGTTAATGCAATATAATATTCCATCCATTTATTATGGCTTATCTCTTTTGTTGCCCCACATATGTATTAATCAAATCCCTTTCACTATTGCATTGTTAATGCAATATAATATTCCATCCATTTATTATGGCTTATCTCTTTTGTTGCCCCACATATGTATTAATCAAATCCCTTTCACTATTGCCTAACGTAAATTATGGGTTGTAATTTAGGAATAAATTATGTCGCTTTCCTTTTTATACTTTTCTTTTTGTGTATAAGTTCTCTTGTACATTACTTTGTAAAACACAAAACATTATTCAATAAAATATACTAATCACATTGTATTAGAGCCTCACTATTTTTAGGTTTCTTTTTTTTCCTCTACCGTCAACAACACACATATCCCCACGCCAACATGCCGCGCCTCCCACCTCTATTCGCTGCAAGCCAGCCCTTCTATATTAGCTCGCCATCGCTCCTCACCCGACCTGCCACATTACCCAGCAAACCGCCGCACACCAATCGACTTCGCCATGCCCTCGCCGCATGCAGCAGGAGCACCCAGATCATCTCTGCTGCCAATTTCAAATCTCATATACTCACCGTTCAACCATTTAGATATGCTCGTGAAGAATAATCACGCCTAGTCTTGTTCGTGTTCAACTCTCGTTCAAATTCAAAGCCCTCGTGAAGCAGAAAACACGACCCTCGTTCAGATCCGCAGCCCACGTGAAGAAGATCTTTTCAGTCCGAGTGAAGATTACAACAAACCAGTTCTGTTCACTCAAACTAGTTCGGTTCACTCAAACTGGTCCGGTTTGCTTCAGTTCAGTTCAACTGATTGGTTCACCTATTTATTCGATTCAGTTGTTCCTTCATGGTGAAAGTTTATGAGTCTCTCGTCTGCACGAATTGTAAATTACATGATCATAAATTTGCTAATTGTCCTACAATCGAGTGCAGGTATTGCCACAAACGTGGTCATATTTTAGAAATTTGTCCTACTCGACCACATCACCCTCCAGGTAGATCCACCAAACCAAGAAACTTATCTAAAGTCGATTCTTCCTCATCTATTACTGCTACTGCCTCTTCTCACCATAGGTTTCCAATCAATGACCTTCATAATTTATTGAAATAAGTAATCTCCTCCAATTCTTCTGCCCCTTGTGGTCACATCAAGTAACTCTTCACTTCTTAACTCCACTTGTTGCAACCACATTACTTCTGACATTTCGTTTTTTTCTTCCTCAAACTCCTGCTCCTTCATTTCCCCTTATTCATGCTGCTAATGGAAATTGTATGTCTATTTCCCATATTGATACTGTTGTGACATCCTCTTTAACTCTTCCCAACAACTACCATGTCCCTATTGGGATTTATGCCCTAAAGTCTCGACATTAATGATTTATTTAATAATTAATAATTATTTTAATTATTTTATTTATAATTTAGTATTATCCATTATATAAAAAATTCAAGGTTATTAGTGTAATCTTAAACAGTATATGGTTCACATACGGAAGGATCATGTTTAAGAAATAACCTAAAGAGTCATAGTATATGGATAAGGTTGGGTGCCTTATCCTGGTAACACTATTGATACGGCCCACTTTGTAATAGTTACAAATGATTTAATCGAAATTATTCATGTGGAGACATGTGATTAGGGGTATCTTATACAATGAGTTTGTATAAGACTGGACCATGAAATATTTAATATCTCTTTATAAATCCATTAATTGAGAAGATTAATATTTTATCAAGATGATCATATACGGCTCGATCTTAATCTTGAGTGAGTTATGAACTTCTTCCTGTGAGGGCTTGTCCTTTGATTTACATGGGTGAGAATGGCTTTTGTAGCTGATTCAATAAGCCTACCATTTTGGGGACTTGACCAAATATGGAGCTGGGAACATAATCTCACAAGATGGAATTCACTCATTCCCTTATAAGGTAAGTAGATGAGTATTTTCCTTAAGTGCTGATTTCGAGACTTGAACAATGGGGCCCCACCCTCTCACTGGTCTGAGAGAGACTTAGTTTATGGTTTGATCATAAACAAATTATTCATTAGAGGTTCAATGGTACTTAAGGTGCAAGATGTAATTACATGGGTAAAACAGACTTTTGACCCAGTTGTAATTACGAATAACTCGTGAATGATCGACTTGCATGTACTAATTATATCTATGGACACAACTTATCCTACAGTGAATAAGAGTGCAATTTTAGGTCTATAGTGGAGTGACCTATAATTAATGAATGAAAATTAATTAATTAAAGAGTTTAATTAATTGATTTTGTATCATTGGAACTTATAATATGTAGGTCCATAAGGTCCCCTTGCTAGCTTTTAGTAACACTAAAAGATCAATTTAGTTGAAAAAAAAATTTGAAATGTTCAAATTAATATTTAATATATTATATATATTAAATATGAAAGAGGAAAATATATTTATTGTATTTCATATATTAAATATTAAAATAATTAATGTATATTAGATACATTAAAGAAAATATTATTTATAAAATTTAAATAAGATTCAAATAAATAAATATTGTAGGAAATTTGAATGAGATTCAAATAAGTATAAGATATATTTTAATATATTAGATATTAAACTATAATATTTTAATTATGGCAAATATTTGCCCTTGGTCTCTATAAACAAAACCCTTGGGTTCAGCAATTAAACACAACACACATCTCCTCAATAGAGAATTAAAGAATTCTCTCTAGACCTCTTCTTCTCCAATTCTTTGTGGATTTTCTTTCAAGAGGTGAATCGGCTACAAAAGCACTCTCACCCATGCAAATCAAAGGACAAGCCCTCACAGGCAGGAGTTCACAACTCACTCAGGATTAAGATCGAGTCGCATATGATCATCCTAATGAAATATTAATCTTCTCAATTAACGGATTTATAAAGAGAGATTAAATATTTCGTGGTCCAGTCTTATACAAACTCATTGTATAAGATACCCCCACTCACATGTCTCCACATGAATGATTTGGATCAAATCATTTGTAACTATTACGAAGTGAGTCGTATCAATAGTGTTACAGGATAAGGTACCCAACCTTATCCATATACTATGACCCTTTAGGTTATTTTTTGAACATGATCATCTCGTATGTCAACCACATACTGTTCAAGATTACACTAATAACCATGGATTTTTCATAAAATGGATAATATTATATTGCAAATAAAATAATCAAAATTATTATTAATTATTAAATAAATCAATAATTACGCGGCTTTAGGGCAATAATCCCAACAAGATCTACGTAGTCCCAAGTATGAGTCTTTTCTAACGTCTGTAGTTCATCATTCATTGCTTGCTGCCAAAGAGGGTTAGTACTGGCCTCATGATAAGATGAAGGTTCAACTAGAGACATAATAGTGGAAAAGTAGTGATAGTCCTGGAGATTATGGGGAGTTTCTCTTACCCGAGTGGAGTGAGGAATTGTGGTGATAGGTGTAGGTTCAAGTTCTGCAAAGGAGATAGATGTCGAAGTTGAGACAGTAGAGGCAGTAGCATATTGATCAAGCTCAAGGATATGCTGAGGATCAAGATGAGATTGAAAATCATTGGAAGCCAATGTTGGGTCTAGAGTAGCAGAGTTAGAGGATAGGTGATCAAGGTCGGGGGCACATGGAGGATCAAACGGGGGAAAAAGATCACTGGATAGATCAGTGGAAAATGATTGGGGACTGGAAAGAGAGGCATGGAAGGAGGAGAGACTGAAGAACATACTATGCTCCTAAAAGGTAATATGTCGAGAGATACATAGTCTTTTGGAGATAGGGTTCTGACAACGAAAACCCTTGTGCTTAGTGCCGTAGCCAAGAAAGCAACATAGGCGAGCATGTGGTTCAAGTTTGGTATGTTCATGAGGTTGAAGGAGGACAAAACATGCACAATCAAAGACTTTAAGAAGAGCGTAAGAAGGAGGAATACCATATAAGCGTTTAAAGGGAGAGATATTCTAAAGAACGGAATATGAAAGACTATAGATGACATAGACAGAGGTGAGAGCAAGCTCCCCCCAAAACTTCTCAGGGCAGGATGCAGAGATAAGTTGGGCATGCACATAATCCAAAATATGGCGATGTTTTCTTTCTGCTCATCCATTTTGTTGGGAGATGTGTGGGATAAGCGTTGAATAAGGGTGCCCTGTTGGGTAAGAAATGAGAGAAGACTCGAATCCTTAAACTCCATAGCATTATCTGTGCGAAGAATTTAAATGGTTCAAGAAAAATGATTTTGGATCATATTGGCAAAAGTAATATAAACTTGAGATAAGACATAACTGTTTTTCAGAAAATATATCCAAGTAAAGCGAGAATAATCATCGATAAAGAGAACAAAGTAACAGCAGTCACTAACAATAGGAGCAGGACCACAAATATCAGAGTGAACCAACCCAAAAGGGTTATCAGATGAAGATGATGAAATAGGAAAAGACAGAGCATGTTGTTTTGCAAGCTTACAATTTAAACAGTCAAATGGAGTAAATTTTCAAACATTATTTAAATTGACAACTAACTTGCAAAGTTTGTCAAAGGAGGCGTGACCAAGGCGAAGATGTCATTGATACATGGTGGAATCAATGGCAGAGGCAGAGATCGATGGAGACAAAGGGAGCTAAAGAGATGAGAGCTCAAACAATCGTCCCACTTTGCGTCCTGTACCAATTATATGTCCTGTTTGCGGATCCTGAACCTGACAACCATTAGGAGAAAAACAAACAGTTAGGCCATGGTCACATAGTTGACCAACTGAGGCAAGATTAAAATTCAAATTAGGGACTGAAGGGAATAATTGAATTAAACTCACAACGGAAGCGTTGGAATCGATTTTGATTTTATTTTAGAATTAAACAAAAAATATTTTAGGCTAAGAAAAACATACCTTTGAGATAATATGGAGATATTTTTGGCTGGTCTTTATCTCCTCCACAAAGTCTTCCTGGCTATGACTCAAACATATGCCTACCATTGTGGGGACTTGACCAAATAGGGAGCTGGGAACATAATCTCACAAGATGGAATTCACTCATTCCCATATAGGGTAAGTAGATGAGTAGTTCCCTTAAGTGCTGATTTCAGGACTTGAACAATGGGGCCCCACCCTCTCACTAGCTCAAGAGGGACTTAGTTTATGGTTGGATCATAGATAAATTATTCATTAGAGGATCAGTAGTACTTAAGGTGCAAGATTTTGTCCTTAAAATATCCATTTTGGACATGTAAAATATACTAAGTCATTCCAAATCACTTATTTGGAATTGGTTACTTAATCAACTTTTTATGTTAGATATCTTACATCATTCATAATGGGTAAAAATATCATCAATATAAAACATGAGAAAAATCCACTAAGCAATTAATGATTTTCTTGTCTATACAAGTTTCATTAATATTTATCCAAAGTCATAGATTTTGATACTTTTATCAAACCTTATATTCACAGATCTAATGGTAAAATTCATTTCATAAATGATTCTTTACTATTTCGCAAACTTTTTGCTTTAGATCTTTGAAAATAAACATATCTGATTGATTTGTGTAGATGCATTATCTAAGATTTCTTTTCGTAAAAGAATTCTAAACATTCATTTTTTTTTTACATACGCAACAATGAATTAAATAATGCTTACAGACTTCAGTATGGCAACAAGTGAGAAAATTTACTCGCAGTCTATTTTCTCATATTAGGTTTAATCCTTTGCCATTAGTCTCACTTTACAGGTAATAAGCCTTCAACTTTGTCATCTAGCATGACAATTTGGGCTTCAATTAAGTCCTTGTAAAGGTTGAGTCATCTCATAACTCTCCCACTACGATGAGACTTATCCAATTCATGACTAGGATCTATTTGACTTTCAAATATAATTAAATTGTTAACAACTTTTGTTAACTATTTTGTGGTTTCACTTGGAACTAATTTATTAACACTATCTCACCTTATTAAAGGTTTGTAGTCTTTTATTTGACATTTTTTATAACAATGATATTTGTCATACAAATACCTTATTCGTTTTAGGACTACATAAAAGACCATTTTATACTCCTTAGGGGTGGCCTACACTTAGGCCTATATTTGAACATATACAAGCTTTTTTGGTTTGTTTCAGCACGTGAGCTTAACATTCTCAAATGGTGAAGTGTTGTAAACCAGGTTTACTACTCTTCTATAATATTTAAAATTGTCTCGTAGATACTTTTGGAGGGAATCATGTTCACCATGCAATCTCTATTGCATTTCCTAACCGGAGTATGGTAATGGTATGTAACTCATTAATGATGTAACCATGTCTAACAAGGTCTTATTTCTCCTATTGCAGCACAATTTCACAAAATTGTACTTGGTATTAAGATAATTGGGATAAAACCCATTTTATATCAATTAGTTTTAGTACGTAAGGTTGTTGTACCTTCTATTATGATCTGATCATAATGTCTTGATAGATTTAATTACCTAATCGATTTTTAACTTAGTCTTAATTTTCTTGAACTTTTAAAAAATTTAGACTTATGTTTATTAGGTAAAGATACTTGTACATTGAATGATCATCAACTAGAGTGACAAAATACTCATGACTTTATTTGGCCTTTACATTCACCAGACCACTTGGGTCAGAATGTGTGAGCCCAAAGTATTCTTTGGCGTTCTAGCTCTATCTAATAAAGGCCCAATGATTATCTTGCATGAAAGGAAAGATCTATAGACATGTAAAGTAATTAACTAACTTTTTAGAGAATTACCTCTTACTAGTTTTTTCATTCTATTCAAGTTGATGTTATTCAACCTTAACTGCCAAAGTCAAGTATCATCTTTTAGGAGAAAAGAATGTCTTTCTGTTCTGGATTCTATAATCCTGAATATCTCAATATTTTGTAGTATAGTATATGTCAACATTTTTAACATATACAAATTGTTCTTATTTTCAGCTAAATGTAATTTCAAACAATTTTGAAAATATAAACTTTCATACTTCAAAGTAATTCATACTATATGAATATTTTTGTAATAAAGTTCGGAAATTGAATTTCTCTTATGGTTACTAAAAACACCAGCATTATGTAACAATTTTTACTTAATGACATCTTAATGTCTCTCACTACACTAATTGAGATAGGCTTCCTGGTGCCAACTTGTAGAAACTATTCTACATGTTAAATATTTTCCAAGAATTACATATTAAATGTAATGAAGAATAAATCTTGATAGTAGATCTTATATCGACTATCTATGTAGCATTATTTATATTCTACCAAAAATCTAGTAAATCAAATTTACTTTCATTTATATTTTTCTTCCTAGAGGTATTTAAAAAATTCCTCTTATTATGAATGTCCTAGCTAATTTAGGAACTATTTCCTTTTATATAGCTTCAATCATTTGGTTTTTTTACTTGGATTTTTGTAATACTTAGTTTTGAGATCATTTAGACAACTTTCTAAATTTAGCTTATGTTGACTTCAACATCTCATATGTTGTTGTTATTTTCTTTATCTTCTAAATTTGACATCTAACATGTCAACTAGGACAATACGTACAAGCTATCTTGTTTACTTTTGATTCATTAATCATGTGCTTTACGAACAATTCGAATAGCATTAGCAACAGGTTTTGAGAACATTTCTCAATAAAGATAAATTCAAAATTTTACACTACCATTATAGTGTTAATGTTACTTTTCCAAGTAATAAAATTTCTCAATTTTGACTTATCAGTAATAAAATTAAAAATATGAGAGAAATTGACATAATATTGAAATATATAAAATATATAATTTAACATCATGCAAACAATTATCCATTCAATTTTAGCATAGAAATCAAACAGTTATCCCTATAAATCATTTCTAATGCTATGGTACTTTAGTGAGTTAGTCCAAGTGCCGACGTAGGGTAGGTCAAGTGTTCATTCACCAAACCGAGACAATCTCAACCAAGTATTATACAAGAATAACTCTTATTCCTATAATATTTAGTTACCATTAGTTTGGTCAAGGAATTACTAGGTTTTTAAACTATTTTAAAAAAATTAATCACATTATGAGCATGCTTAGTGAAATTAAATAAAATTTGACTAATTCAACTCCCAGGTCGGTTCTCAGTTAGAGGTGTTCCCTTTCGGTCAGCTTAAATACCCCAGTCTAGACATAAGCTTCCATAGACAGAGTTCCCTTATAGTCAATTTTTATTTCAAATTCATTAATATTTAATTAACTATTAATTATTAGATTAGTAAACATAAGTGAATTTATAAATAAATGTTTTTAATCCTATTAAAAAAATAATTCACTTGGATAGTCTTAAAAATTCATCATTTTTTTATTCTAATCCTATTAGAAAAATAAAAAATAAAAGATAAATTAAATTCAAAACTTAAACTATTTTATCTTTGAATTAAATTAAAAGATTGTCCTAAATTCTAATCTTATTAGAAACAAATAAAGATATATTTAATTCAAATTTTAAACTATTTAAAGCATGAATTAGAAATATCTTTATTTTAAGGAAATCTTAATCTCATTAGGAATTATCCTAATCATATTAGGAAAAACATGGATTTCATTTATGAAAGAAATATCCTAATTTAATTTTTCAAATATAACAATTATATTCAAAGATGTGGAAAATATAAACATATTAAGAAAATATCTCAATTCTATTAGGAATCATCCTAATCAAATTTTCTAATATAACAATTATATTAAAAAATTAATCTTAATTCTATTAGGAAACAACCTAATCAAAAATTTCAAATATAACAATTATATTAAAAAATAGATAAGATGCATGATCATGCTTAACCTATGGTGGGATTTTAAATTTAAATGGCATACTTTATGCAACAATCAAACAATTTAAAACATACATCTCATGCATAATTAAATTAAAAATAGCAAAATTGACTGGCATATTTGACATATACTAAGAAATTGAAAGTAATTTAAATTATAATAATTTAAATCCAAGACATATCTTGGTCTTCAATATCTTCCTTGTTTGGACCATTCCAATTTTATGATTTAGAAATCCTAAATTTTCAATTGCAAAAGCTTACTTCAATTCACTTTTTTTTTTTCCGCGAACCTTTTTCGCCGTCTACTTCTTCAGCCTATATAATCGAAATTTGTAGCAATCGATGCCATTCAAGTAAAATACATGAAATCTTAACCCTTATGGGTTTTACAATGATCTAATCAAAGCAATAATCTAATGCTAAATAGACTAAACAATCAATTTGCAAACCACAATATATCAAATATATGATAAATTAAAATACCCACCATCACAAAACTTTAATTATAAATAAAACTCAAAGATTTCTCTGATACCAATTAAAGGAATGAACGTTTCATTCCACAGCGGACGCATTGAATCGTCTTTGTTTTTATTTAAAATTAAACAATAAAATTAAGGTTAGCCAAAACATACTTTGAAAATAATATTATGGAGAATATTTTGGCGGATCTTTATCTCTTCCACAAAGTCTTCCTTGCTATGACTCGAACACAGGACCAAGGCTTGTGGGAGCCTCTTGAGAGAAAATCTACAAGAGATTAGAGAGGAAGAGGTCTAGAGAGAATTCTCTAATTCTCTATTGAGGAGATGTGTGTTGTGTCTAATGGTTCAACCCAAGGGTCTTATTTATAGAGACCAAGGGTAAATCTTTGCCACAATTAAAATATTATATTTTAATATCTAATATATTAAAATATATCTTATACTTATTTGAATCTCATTCAAATCTCTTCTGATATTTATTTATTTGAATCTTATTCAATGTTTATAAATATCTTTTATTTAATGTATCAAATATACATTAATTATTTTAATATTTAATGTATCAAATACAATAAATATATTTTTCTCTTTTATATTTAATATATCTAATATATTAAATATTAATTTGAACATTTTAAAGTAAATATTGAATTTGAACATTTCGAATTTTAATATTTAATGTATCAAATACAATAAATATATTTTCCTCTTTTATATTTAATATATCTAATATATTAAATATTAATTTGAACACTTCAAATTAATATTAATTTGAACATTTCAAAATTTTCTTTCAACTAAATTGATCTTTTAGTGTTACTATGAGTTAGCAAGGGGACCTTATGGACCTACAAATTATAAGCTCAAATGATACAAAATCAATTAATTAAACTCTTTAATTAACTAATTTTCATTCATTAACTATAGGTCACTCCACTATAGACCTAGAGTTGTTCTCTTATGCACTGTAGGACAAGTTATGTCCATGGATATAATCACTACATGCAAATCGATCCCTCACTTGTTCGTAATTATAGATAAGTCAAAAGTCCGCTTTACCCCGTAATTACATCTTGCACCTTAAGTGCCCCTGATCCTCTAATGAACAATTTGTTTATAATCTAATTATAAATTAAGTCTCTCCCGGGCCAATGAGAGGGTCGGGCCCCATTGTTCAAGTCCTGAAATCAGCACTTAAGGGAACTACTCATCTACTTACCCTATATGGGAATGAGTGAATTCCATCTTGTGAGCTTATGTTCCCAGCTCCCTAAATGGTAGGCATATTGAATCGGCTACAAAAACCACTCTCACCCATGCAAATTAAAGGACAAGCTCTCACAGGCAGAAGTTCATAACTCACTCAAGATTAAGATCGAGCCGCATATGATCATCTTGATGAAATATTAATCTTCTCAATTAACGGATTTATAAAGAGATATTAAATATTTCGTATTCTAGTCTTACATAAACTCTTTGTATAAGATACCCCCACTCACATGTCTCCACATGAACGATTTGGATCAAATCATTTGTAACTATTACAAAGTGGGTCGTATCAATAGTGTTACCAAGATAAGGCACCTAACCTTATCCACATACAATGACCCTTTAGGTTATTTCTTGAACATGATCCTCCCATATGTCAACCACATACTGTTCAAGATTACACTAATAACCTTGGATTTTTCATATAATGGATAATATTATAATGCAAATAAAATAATCAAAATTATTAATTACAAGGCTTTAGGGCATAAATCTCAACAGATTAATTACAGGGGTAAAATGGACTTTTGACCCAGCTGTAATTACAAACAACTTTTGAAGGATCGATTTGCATGTAGTGATTATATCAATGGACACAACTTGTCCTACAGTGCATAAGGGTGCATTTTTAGGTCTATAGTGGAGTGACCCTAGAGTTAATGAATGAAAATTGATTAATTAAAGAGTTTAATTAATTAATTTTGTATCATTGAAACTTATAATCTGTAGGTCTATTAGGTCCCCTTGCTAGCTCATAGTAACATTAAAAGATCAATTTAGTTGAAAGAAAATTTTGAAATGTTCAAATTAATATTTAATATTAGATAAATTAAACATAAAAGAGGAAAATATATTTATTGTATTTGATACATTAAATATTAAAATAATTAATGTATATTAGATACATTAAAGAAAAGATATATATTAAATTTGAATTGGATTCAAATTAGGAAATAAATGTCGTAGGAGAATTTTAAAAGGTTTGAATAAGATTCAAATTGGTTAAATAAATATATTTTAATATATTAGATATTATAACATATTATTTAATTATCTTTCCTATACCACTATAAATAGGACCCTAGGGGTGAACCATTGTGCATTCTTCATAGAACACATATCTCCTCAATAGAGAATTAGAGAATTCCCTCTAGACTTTTTCCTCTCTAATCCCTTGAGGATTTTCTTTCAAGAGGCTCCCACAAGCCTTGATTTTGTGTTATTGTCATAGTCAGGAAGATTTTGTGGAGGAGATAAAGACCCGTTAGAATATTCTCCATATTTATCTCAAAAGTAAGTTTTCTTAATTAATATTATTTTTAGTTTAATTTTAAATAAAATCAAAGACAATCCAATGCTTCTGCTGCGGGATGAAGAGTTCATTCCTATCAGATCTATCCCCTGGCAAACGACCTATTGGCTATAAGTGGATTTACAAGATCAAAACACACGTTGATGGAGCCATTAAACGGTATAAAGCTTGTCTTGTCGCAAAAGGCTACTCTCATGAATACAGTATTGATTATGAAGAGATATTTGCACTAGTCGCTAGAATGTCATCTGTTAGTAGTCTTCTGGTTGTCACAGTTGCTAAACAGTGGTACCTTCTTTAGATGGATGTTAAAAATTCGTTTCTCAATGGCACTCTCTCTAAGGAAGTGTATGTGAAACCACCACCTTGTACTTCTGTTCCACCTCAGAAAATGTGTCTTCTCCGTCAAGCCTTATATGGTCTGAAGCAAGCTCCACGAACTTGGTTTTCCACGTTCAGTTCCACCATAACCCAACTTGGGTTTACTTCCAGTCCCCGTGATACAACACTTTGTACACATTAGACTTCTCGGGGTATGGTTCTTCTATTTCTTTATGTTTATGACATGATTATTACAGGTGATGATCCTCAGGCTATATCTCTGATTTGCAATGTTGCCTTGGGAAGCACTTTGAGATGAAAGATTTGGGACCACTCACCTACTTCCTCGGTCTTGAGGTCTCATCCAACTCTAATAGGTACAATTTATGTCAAGCTAAATATGCTTCTGATCTCTTGTCTCGATCTGGTCTTACCGACTCTGCCATGTCGTCAACACCTCTGGATCCAAATGTTTGCTTGACCCCTTTTGACGGAGTTCCTCTCGAAGACGCCACTCTGTATCGACAACTTGTTGGCAGTCTTATATACCTAAATGTGACTCGCCCTGATATTGCATATGTTGTTCACATTATTAGTCAATTCATGGCTGCTCCTCGGACTATACATTTTATTGCTGTTCTCCGCATTCTACGTTATGTCAAAGGCACCCTTGGTCATGGACTTCAGTTTTCTTCCCAGTCATCCTTAGTATTATCTGGCTACTCTGATGTTGATTAGGCTGGTGGTCCCACTGATCAACGTTCTACCACAGGTTATTACTTATACTTAAGCAACTCCCTCATTTCCTGGTGAAGTAAGAAGCACTTGTTGCTATGCGTGTTCCTCAACAGTCTGCTACTATACTTTATTGTCATAATCGCAGTGCTATTCAGATTGCTCACAATGATATATTCCATGAACGTACTAAACACATTGAAAATGACTATCGCTTCGTTTGTCATCATCTCCAGATCAACACTGTCCTCTTACGACCCATCTCCATTGTAGAGCAACCAGCTGACATCTTCACAAAAGCTTTGTCACCCGATCGCTTCACTCAGTTACTTCACAAACTCAAGTTGGTCACTACTCTACCACACCTTGAGTTTGAGGGAGGGTGTTAACGTAAATTATGGGTTGTAATTTAGGAATAAATTATGCCGCTTTCCTTTTATACTTTTCTTTTTGTGTATAAGTTCTCTTGTATATTACTTTGTAAAACACAGAACATTATTCAATGAAATATACCAATCAACAACTATATCTATTTTAGATAGATAAATACCCATTCACACATTGGCTTTTTTAAAAATATATTTTTTTCTCCTTAGGACATTCCATTTAATTAAGTAAATAAAATACTAGATGCATGTATGGAAATTTCACGTTAGAAAAACTTTATTTTTTGTTTATGATATTTTGGTAATATCATATTTGGGTCTAATCGGGGAAAGAATTTATAAAAAAAGAAAAAAAAAGAAAAAAACAATATGTTTGATGGTTAATAGTTTTCTATTTGTAAAATCAGTTATTTGTTTAATCACAGGTTCATTTTTATTTGTCTCTTTTTTATTTTTTATAAATATTACTTCTTTTCCAGCTGCCTTTTAGATATTTTTTTTAATTTTTTAAAAAGTGTGTTGTGTGTTTCTGCCCACAATTGGCACCTCATCCTCCACATCAATTCTTTCGCTCTATAAATCTCTCCAACTCCTCAAATCGAATATTTTCTTCCCTTTTTATTAATCTTCTTTTTTTATGTTTAATAGCTGTAAATTACATTCTTATTATTGCCTTATTTTCTTGATTATGTATTTGTACACCATTATATACGTGTACACGTCAATTCCATTAAAAATCATGGTTGCAAAGATTTAGGAAATTTTTTAATTTTTGAATTATTGTTTTCATCAAATAGTTATTTTGTTTTCTAAGTTTTTTTTAAAAATCATTAGTCATGATTATTTTTTTTTAAAATGAAAAGCTAAGAGCTCTTATGATTCACTATTTTTTAGTTTTTATTTATAAATTTCAATGACTAGAATAGGTTTGAAAAGATTTAAAAATATATAAAAATATGTTTAGAAGTTTAGTGATATTTGAAAGTTTGGAGAAAAAAAATATTAGTACCAAAATTTATGGAACAAAATAAGATTTAAGCTTTTAGTTTGTTGAAATATTGTAGGTATAATTTATTGGTAAAAAATAATAATAGCATTTCATCAACATATATCATTTTCAAAAAAAAAAAATTGTATTCAATTTTATAAAGAATTATTTAAAAAAAAAAAAAAGAAATTGAAACGGGAAACATACGGCGGTATGCAAATGCCGTTGTCATAGTAAATAAGCTTCATTTAGGAAAATAAAAAGAAAAAGGAAAATAAAACGACCACCACACAAATCTTCAATAATTATATATATATTAATTAGAGATCATTATCTCATCGTACTCTCGGAGTCATGATAAGGCTGAGCAGTCAAAAATTGTGGGCTCCAAATATACTCAAACCATAATTAATAACATTATCCAAAAATATATTTCCTTTCTTTTTTTTTTTTTTTAAAGAGAACAAAACTTTCTAAATTCTTTAGGTGTAGGAAAGTGAAATCATAAAAAGCTGAAAGGGAAGGGAAGGAAGTTTATAAAAATGTATTTGTTACAAATACACTATTGTATATGTAGATATCAATTAGATTACTTGGAGCCTACTCACTTTGATTACTTGGAGCCTACTCACTTGGATTATTTAGAACTTATTTTGATTACTTGGAACTTACTCACTTAGAACACTATAAATATTTGTAGCATGAAGGTTTTAAACAAGAGAGATATACCAAAAAAAAATTCACTTGGCAATAAGAAATCCATCTACTTTACTCTCTTTTTCTACATTGTGTTTCTTAAATTGTTATTATTTACAACACGTTATCAGCACGAGCATGATCTACCATTTTCTTTACTATAGGTAAGTTTCTCAAATTTGTTTTCATGATTTGTGTTATGAACGTTTCATATATATACAGTGCATTTATATTATATACCTTGTATTTACACTATGTATTAAACTTTGACAACCTATTATTTTGTGCATGTTGACCATGTCGTTTTTAATATGTTATGGTCAAAATGTTTAACTATTTATATTTTTTCATAATTCTATAATTGAATTCATGGTTTATGATTCACCACATTTTAAATGTTGAGCTTGATGTGTAGTTCGATTCATAAAATTCAAATGCTCTTATCATTTTTTTTTCCTAATTTTTAGTAATTATTTGATGATTTTAACATAAAAATTGACTATAAGAAACACTCTGTCTATGGATGTTCTGTCTAGGCTGAGGTATTTTAGCTGACCAAAAGGGAACACCTCTACCTGGGAACTGACCTGGGAGTTGTAAATTAGTCAATTTTGTGTTCTAGGTAATGTAGTAGTTAATTGGATTTCTTTTAAGAAGTTGTTTAGTAATCTTTTCATAGAGAAAACATATTATATATATTGGATATATATTTTATAAACAGAATGCAATATAACAATGCTACAATTTTTTAGTATGCATGCATGGTGTACTTATTAAAATTCTAATGTAAGTATATATTTTTTTTCTGATAGTTTTACAATGACAAATCTTACAAAACTAGAGTTCGCAGCTCTTGATATTAATGGACATAACTACTTGTCATAGGTCCTCGATGCCGAGATTCATTTAGATGCCATGAATCTTGGAGAAACAATTAAAGAAGGAAATAATGCATCTAATTAAGAAAAGGCAAAAGCCATGATATTCCTTTGTCACCATCTTCATGAAGGATTGAAAATAGAATATCTTATGGTAAAAGATCCCTACAACATATGGCAAAGTTTGAAAGAAAGGTATTATCATCAAAAACTGTTATTCTTCTAAAAGCTTGTTATGACTGGGTGCACCTAAAGTTGCAAGATTTTAAATCAGTAAGCGAGTATAATTCCGCATTATTTAAAATTAGTTCAAAATTGAAGTCATATGGAGAGAAAATTACTGATGAAGTTATGTTAGAAAAGACATTCTCTACTTTCCATATCTCGAATATGCTCTTGCAGTAGCAATATCGAGAGAAAGGATTTAAACATTGAGATAGTTACTTTACCACCAACTCATTAACGACAAAATGAATACTTTCTTTAGTAAAAGGGAGCTCCAAAATCTTACTTTGTTCAATGGAGATAGGCGCCCTTGGGAGAAATCTCAAACCAACTTTCTTGGTGTACAAACCTTTGTAAAATCCACAAACTCATCCTCAATATCCTTGTCAATAAGCAAACTTTGACTTGATCTAGCGAGGAGCTCTATTATAGTGTTCTTTCTCCTTGAGGCTAGTACCCTTTGGTATAAGATTATTATGAGTAAATATGGTCCTCATCTGTTTGAGTAAGGTCAAAGGCACTTACAGAAATCCTTGGAAAGAAATTTTCTTTGAGCTCCCCTTTTTCTCTTACCTGGTTCAGTGTTCTGTGGGGGATGAGAGAGATACTTATTTTTAAGAGGATAATTGAGTGGGGGTTAGTCCCCTTTGCTCTATCGTCCCTGTTTATTTCCTTTGTCCTCTAAGAAAAAATGTTCTGTGGTTGAAGTCCTTGTTTCTTCTCGAAGCCCTCCTTTTTTATCGCTTGGTTTTTGCTGTCCGATTTCCAATAGGGAAACTCAGGATGTCGTGGCTCTCATTTCTTTGATTGGGGAGGTCATCCTTAGACTGGAGAGAAGGAATGTTAGCTTTTGGAGTCTTAACCCCATTGGAGGTTTTTCTTGTAGTTCATTTTTTCATGTTTTGGTGGATCCCCCTTTGGCTAGAGAGTATTTTTTAATGTCTGTGGAAGGTGAAAGTTCCTAAGAAGGTTTAGTTCTTCATTTGGCTTGTCATCCACAAAAGGGTTAATGCTTTAGATAGGCTCTCGAGAAAGTCATCACGTTTGGTTGGGCCTTTTTGTTGCATTTTTTGTCGGAAGGTGGAGGAAGATCTTGATCATTTTTTTTGGAGCTGTGACTTTTCTTGGGCTATTTGGAGTCTCTTTTTTGTCGTGTTCGAATATTAGTTTGTTAGACACAGAGGATGTAGGGAGATGATTGAGGAGTTCCTTCTCAATATGCCTATTCATGAGAAGGGGAGATTCTTGTGGTTTGTAGAGGTGTGTATTGTTTTGTGGGGTGTGAGGAATAATAGAATCGTTCTAAAGATTGAGAGGCCCCCTAGTGATGTTTGGTCCCTTGTTAGGTTCTATGTTTTCCTTTGGGCTTTGGTGACAAAGACCTTTTGTAATTATTTGTTAGGTCTTATATTACTTGATTGGAGCTCCTCCCTTTAATTGGGTTCCTTTTGAGGGCTTGATTTTTTGGATGGTCGTGTATTCTTTCATTTTTTCTCAATGAAAGTTTGATTTTTTATTTTTTTTAAAAAAGTTATTTTATATGATTGCTTACTTTTTTTTTTTACAGTAATTTTTAATTGGGGAGTTTAGCTAGAAAAGTTAATTATTGATCATAATGTATGGAACCCAACCCCAAATCACTAAAGTCTATACACAAAAGAGAGGGAAGAAATGAGGGACAAAATAATGTAATTTTGTGAAAGTGAGTGAGGTGATGTTTTGTTGGGGACCATTGAATTTGGGTAGGTATACTTTTTGAGAGAGTTTTTTAGTAGTTTTTCTTAAGGCCTTTGGGGTAAGGAGGGAAGTATCTTTTTTTTTTTTTTGCTGAACTGTAGTTCTTATTGAGCATTTTGGAAGGGGGAGCTCTTGAAACTTCATTGGGGTTGCCAAATTAGTAAATACATAATTCGAGTTCTATCACTTTGGTATCAAAGCAACTTTCTTGGAAAATGGAGGAAAGATGGAAGGTAGAGTTGTAGCTTTGGAAGAGAAATTTGTGTCAATGCAAGTTGGAATGGAAGAAAGGATTGACCAGCGATTTAAAGCAGTTGAACAAGGTGTAGAGGAAAGGGTTGACCAAAAATTCATAGCGATTCAATTGGGCGTGGAAGACAATATCGCTAGGGAATTTTTGAAAGTTCAAGAAGACAAAGGAAAACAACCAATCGAAGAAGAATCAAGGGAAACAAAAGTACATATCGGCGTAAGTAGCAAGGTGGGTTACACAACCGCAGCGTGGGAAGCTCCTTTGTTTGGCATGCGATTGAGTAAGCTTAAGGTACCAATTTTTAAGGGCGAGGACGACGAGGATCCTTATGGATGGTTGCACTGAGTAGAGAGATAATTTGTGGTTAATCGATTAACTGAGAAAGATAAATTAGATGCAACTATACTTTGTTTGAAGGGGGAAGCCCTTGATTGTCATCCATGGGAGGATGCATGAGCATTGATGACGAGTTGGGTAGAATTTTGTGAACAAATGCTGGAATGTTTCTTGCCAGCGACGGAGGGTGATCGACATGCATAGTTTTTAACCCTAATGCAAGATGAAACAGTTAAGACTTATCAGCAGCGTTTTGAGCGATTATCGTCGCTATTGAAGGATGTATTAGAATCGATGTTGGAAATCAAGTTTGTGAGTGGGCTCAAGGAAGAAATCCAAACAGAGATGCGTAGGTTTAAACTTGTGAGCCTAAAGGAGAAACTGGCCATGGCCCAATTGATTGATGATAGTGAAACAACCCATCAGAAATGTTGGTTTGATGCAAACCCTAGCTTAAGTCCTAAGTCACAAGCCACAACGACATCTGGGAATTCGGGTTAAACTATCACCCGAACTATCACATTGAATCCGACCTGAAACTCCAGTGTATCTTCAATTCTCGTAGCCCTAAACGATGCAATTGGAAAAGAGATAACAAATGGTAATTTAAAATACCTTTTGGAGAGTGAATTGAAGGCCAAATGCGAGAAGGGACTCAACTTTATATGTGACAAAAATTCTTCGAGGGCCATAAATACAAGAAGAAAGAACTCTAGATGATGTTGCAACTTGATGAAGGGCATCACATCATATTGGGCATATTGGAATAAGCTGAAATTCTAGAGGAGGAAAACGATGCAACCTTGGAGACGTTTCATTTGAATTCAGAGGAGGCTAAATTATCCTTGAATTCCATGGTTGGTCAAGATTCTCTAAAGACAATAAAGGTGAAAGGAGAAATCAAAGGTAAAATCGTGGTGAGTTTAATAGATAGTGGTGCCTCCCATAATTTCATCTACGAAGAGTTAGTCAAAGAACTCAATCGACATGAATCTCCTTCCTCAAGCTACGGTATTATGTTAGGGACAGGGGATTCGGTTCGTGCAACAAGGATTTGTAGAGGTGCGGTTATTTCTCTGTCTGATTTAACTATCATTAATGATTTTCTTCCTTTATCTTTGGGTAGTGCAGATATGATTTTGGGCATTCAACGGTTGATGACTTTGGGTAAAGTTCAGTGTGATTGGAGGGTGTCGGAGATGGATTTTCAAATTAGTGAATGAGAAATACATCTGAAAGGCAATTATAGTTTGATTAAATCCCAAGTTTCATTGAAATCAATGATTAAGGAAATGAATGCAAAGGAACAAGGGGTCTTGGTTGAATTCAATGTTGTCAAATCGGAGAGAAAAGATCAGTCGCAACAACTAGCATGGAATATTGTAGTTCCAAAAGTTCAACAAGTATTGTATGAGTTTGCCTCTGTTTTTCAACCTCTCAAAGGGTTGCCTCCAAATAGAACAAGGGATCATACGATTGAGCTACGACCAGGTGAAAGTCCAGTGAATGTTCATCCTTACTCATATCCACAATTTCAAAAAGATGAAATCGAGAGTTTTGTGAAACAAATGTTGATTGTGCGAATAATCCAGCCGACTACAAGTCTTTTTTCGAGCCCAATGTTGTTGGTTAAAAAGAAAGACGAGAATTGATGTTTTTGGGTGGATTACTGCGCTTTAACCCAAGCCACAGTACTTGATAATTACTCAATCCCCGTTGTTGATGAATTGTTATATTTTTTAAGATAGACCTCAAGTCGGGTTATCATCAAATCAAAGTATCGTCCAGGGATGTTCCTACAATAGCTTTTCGTACTCATGAGGGGCACTATGAGTTATTGGTGATGCCTTTCGGTCTTCAAAATGCTCCATCAACACTTCAGCCATCATGAATGACTTGGTCCAACTAGGGGTGATATCGGTTCGGTTTTCATCAGTCTTAGGCCAAATCGAGAACCGGACCGATCCAATCGGTTTTAGCAAAAGAGGAACCGAACCAATGTCCAATAAAGGACAAAACCATCGATTCAGTTGTCCATCGGTTTGGTTCTCGGTTTGTTTGTCTTTTTTTTTACAATTTTTTTGCTATTTTACTTCCTAGTTTGAGCTCATATTTTAGTGTTTTTTGCCCTAAAATTTCTCAACACCTCAATAAGAATTCATAGAGTTAACAATCTCATTTTGTTACTTTAAAATTAATTGAAAGAAAACGGATGAAACGACACAAGAATGGTGTGGGATTCGATTTATGGATTTTTTGAGGTATATACACATTGGTTAGGTTCAGTTCGATTTTTTAATGATTTTTCTGGACAAAAATCGAACCGAACCAATTTTTTTTGGTTTTTCCAAAACAAAAATCGAGATGTCCAATTTTCTTCTAAAAAACAGAACCAAACCATTGGATCGGTTTGGTTCGGTTCGGTTTGATCGGTTTTCGATTAAGACTATCACCCTTAGGTCCAACCATATTTGAGGAAGTTCGTGCTGGTTTTCTTTGATGATATCCTTGTTTATAGCCCAACAATGAGTACTCATGCTTCACATCTTGCTATTGTTTTGGGTGTTTTGTAGGCTCACAAGCTGGTTGCTAACTTAAAACATATCAATTTGAGGAAGAACGAATAGAGTATTTGGAACATTTGGTCTCAGCCAAGGGTGTCCGGCAAATCCTTCCAAGATAGAAACTACGAAGCAGTGGCCCGTGCCTAGAATTATAAAATAGTTGCAGGGATTCCTCGAATTAACGGGGTAATATTGAAAGTTCATTGCCCACTATGGAACTATAGCATTTCCTTTAACACAGCAGTTGAAAAAAGATAACTTTTGTTGGAGTATTGAAGCTCAGCAAGCACTTGAGCAACTAAAGACCGCCATGACAAGTGTTCCGATTTTGGGCCTCCTAGATTTCACTCGACCCTTAGACATCGAGACAGACACATCAAGTGTCGAGGTGGGGGCGATTTTGATGCTGGACCAATGACCTATTGCGTATTTCAGTCACGCTTTGCCTCCACTCCATTGTTCCAAGGTTGTTTATGAGAGAAAATTAATGGCTTATTGGCAATCCAAAAATGGAGCCCATATATGTTGTGTTGCAAATTTATAGTGAGAACCGATCAAAAGAGTCTAAAGTTCCTACTCGAATAAAGGGTCATCGCTGATGAATATCATAAATGGATAGCACAATTGATGTGTTATGACTTTGTGATTTGAGTACCAAAAAGGTGTTGACAATACATTTGTTGATTCCTTATCTTGTTTATTGACTACAATTAATTTGAAATGTTGAGTATGATTGAAGGAATTAATACTCAGGTGTTTATTGAACAAATCACCCAAGACATTAAGCTTCACGTCATATACCAAGCTATTAAAAATGGAGATACAATACCACCATGGTACACTATAAGTAAAGAATTACTATTTTATCATGGCAGATTGGTTTTGCCTTCAACTTCTCCTACCATTCCTCTCATTCTTCAAGAATTCCATAACAATCCCATTGGGGTCATAATGGAGTTTAAAAAAAAATACTCATGCTTCTAAGGAGATTTATTGGAAAAGTAAAGCTGCTGATTCAGCACAAGGAAGAGAAAATGTTGAAAATCAAGAAGAAGAAAGAAAACCTGTGGAGATGGAGCAATTGGATGGGAAAAATGAAAAATTTGTGATTGAGATTGAAGAAGAGAAGAAAAGGGAAAAAGGAAAAAGGAAAAAGGAAAAGAATTGCGGTGAAGAATGCATTAGAAATGTCAAATAAACCGCTAACTCATTTTCCAAGAAGACTGAAGAAAAAAAAGATCATGGTCCTCAATTCAATAAGTTTTTAGATGTCTTGAAACAACTAAAGATATATATTCCACTTGTTGAAGCATTAAAACAAATCCCTCGATATGTAAAATTTCTTAAGGACTTCTTGGCAAAGAGGAAAACGTTGACGAAATTCAAGACAGTTGCATTGATGGAAGGATGCAACACTGCGTTGAAAAACAAACTGCCAACAAAATTGAAAGATTTGTGTAGTTTTACGATTCCTTGTCAATTGGTGGAGTTGATGCAGGGAGAGCACTATGTGATCTTGGTGCAAGTATCAACCTTATGCCATTGTTAGCATTTAGGAAACTTGGAATTGATGAAGCATGCCTAACTACTATGATGTTGCAGATGGTAGATATATTAATAGTCTATCGAGAGGAAGATAGAAGATGTGCTGTTGAAAGTTGATAAATTAATCTTCCCTGCTGACTTTCTGATTTTAGACTATCAGGTGAATGAAAACGTGCCTATCATTTTAGGACAACCCTTCATAGCAATTGGAAATACATATATAAACATTAAAAAAAAGGGAGTTAACTATGCAAGTTAAAGATCAGAAAGTGGTTTTTAATGTTTTCCACGCAGATAATAATCTTGAAGAAGAAGAGTGTTGCGCAATATCAGCAGTGGGAAAAGACCATCAGTTTGAAAATAAGAAAGATAAGTGGAAAGAAGAAATTTTGAAGCATGAACCGGAGGAAAAGAAAGCCTCATTTTCAAAAGATGATGAGAAGAAAGATAAAAGGGTTAAGTTTCAACAAACAAGCATTCAACCATTGACTTGGTTGGATTGTAAACTCCGCAAGAAACCAAAGAAATGGAAGATGATAAGAAGATCAAGGCCATCATAATTAGGGATGTGTCTAACCTTTCTTTTTATTGCTTTCATTTGTTGTTTGTTGTTTGTTAGTTGTTGCTCTTTGTTGTGTTGTTTTGTTTTAGTTATTTGTTGTTTGCTTTCTGTTGTTTAGTTGAAGAGAGAAGAAGTTTTGAGAAAACAATGTGTTGAAGTAGTTGTTTTGTTTTAAATTAGGGTTTTGAAGGAAGTGGGATTAATCATTGAAAATTAGGGTTTGTGCCTGTCACACCCCACTCCAGATTACCCTATCGAACCTAGGACAAGCTGTGATGACAATAGACTCCAAGTGTGTAGTGGCATCCATTGTCAACTCTTTCTCTCTCATGACTTAACTTCCTCTATAAACATCACATGTATTGGTGGCAGACATTGATCAGCAAATTGGATTGAAACCCAGAAACAAAACTCATCATTGAACCCTATCTCTTCCTAATTTTTCTTATTCAAACTTATAATACTTACCAAATTCGAATCTTGACCCTTGTATTTCTCTATACCACCTCCAATTTTTTGGCTTGGCATGCTTCACCTTCCAATTTCAAAGCTATGACGACTTTTTCAAGGTAAAGTTTCCCCTTTTCCTTGCTTCACGAATTGTTTGGCAAAAGGAATGAAAATGTCTTTCTTTTTCCTTTTGTTTCCAATTATTTTTCAAGCACCTGTCAATCTTCTAACACATCCACAACAACACCTTCACCAAAACACGTGCACCAACTTAGGAAAGCCACATGCATTCTATTTATTATTTTTTTAAAAAGAAACTCAAATACCAAAACGACATTTAAATCCCTAACATAATACTCAAAGATAATTAGGCATCTTATAGAACATTGCTCCCTTTTGAGAATTTCGTCCTCGAAATTCAATCCAGCTAATAAAAAAAATGACGAAGAATGCTCAATGAAACTTCCAAGAAAGAGAGAACAACATAACAAAATTAACATCTGTTGACTCTTAAATTCTCATTGAGTCATAGCGAACATTTTCCTTGGACTACAATACTTTTCAACTTGTCTTTTTAAGTTTTAGCTCACCATAGCTTCCCACGTTAGATTGTCATTCACTGCCCATCATGCTTTCATTGCACCACTCTTACTCACTAGTACTTCTGATTACTCTAGTTGTGAACTTGATCCTTACAACACCTTACCCTCTTGGAACAATAGTGGGTACTCTTTTACCATGTGGTTTGTTTGCTTAAAATTATAGCAAATATTCGTTCCTTTCAAAAATTGACCTAGATGCATCTTACCGCTAATTTGATATTGAGAAATACCAATCTTGACTAAAATTGGATTCATCCCTCTCACTTTTGGGTCTTACATCTGAAGCTGAGTGACTCATAACTTGTTATAATTCGTAGCACTTGAGCCAATTTGAAAACTTAATATTCTATGAAACTTTGGTTCGCTGAGTGACTCATGACTTCTCATTGAATCTTTAACTAATGAAATGTTCATATTTCATAACAAATTTTCGTTTCCATCCAGAACCTATCCAAGTCTGTGTCTAGCCCAAGGTATAAAAGCTTCAATCAACTTTATATCACTAATTGTTTTCTTTTACAATTTCAATCAAGCGTTGATAAGATGTTCTGGTCGTTATCTTCTAAGTTAAGGGTAATTACTTTAGTGACTTTTTTTCCAAGAAAGCAACCTTTGACAAGCTTAGGGATTTAAATGTCTTTTTGGTATTTGAGTTTCTTTTAAAAAATAATAATATATAGAACGCATGTGGCTTTCTTAAGTTGGTGCATGTGTTTTGGTGAAGGTGGTGTTGTGGGTGTGTTAGAAGCTTGACAAGTGCCGCAAAAGAGAATTGGAACAAAAGGAAAAAACAAAGACATTTTAACTCCTTTTGCCAAAGAATTTGTGAAGTAAGGGAGAGGGGAAACTTTACTTTGAAAGAGTCATCATAGATTTTGAATTGGAAGGTGAAGCATGCCAAGCCAGAAAATTGGAGGTGGTATAGAGAATTACAATGGTGTAGATTTGGATTTGGTAAGTATTATAAGTTTGAATAAGAAAAATTAGGAAGAGATAGGGTTCAATGATGAGTTTTGTTTATGGGTTTCAATCCAGTTTGCCGATCAGTATCTACCATCAGTACATGTGATGTCTATAGAGGAAGTTAAGTCATGAGATAAGAGAGGGAGTTGACAATGGATTCAACTGCACACTTGGAGTCTATTGTTGTCACAGGTTGTCTTAGGTTCAGCAGGGTAATCTGGGGCGGGGTGTGTCAGTGTAGTCAAACATCATTTCGCATTAAATTCTGAGAGCATGCAAAGGGAAAATTGATGCTTTTTACTCGATTCCATGCCCACTAGTGATTATTCTTTATTATTTTTAAAAAACCCTATTAATTATTTTAAAACCCTAAAACTTAATCTTCTTCCTCGCAAAATCAGAAACCTTGAAAGCTCTATGCCATCTGAATTTTTCTTTCCATTCTTGCAAAAATTTATTTGTTAAAGATTGAGAATCCTTGTCGAAGCCATATCAGGAAGTGACTCTAGAGGAATTTCTAGTGATTCTCACCACAAATACGACGCTCTACCCACTTATTCCTAATCTTTCACCTTTGTTTCTTCATCTCCACCACGTCTGCCATTAAAGAAAGCTTCGAAGATTTCTTCCTACTTGAAACCCTCACCTTCAAAAGCCTTTAAGTTGAAACCTCCTTTAAAACCTCGTTGTATGCCCACCATATTGCAATCCATTTTTCAATCTGAGCCCATGCAAAAACTTAGGCCTCCCATTCACCATCTTGTAGCCAACATTTTTGGAAGACCTATTCTAATTATACCTTCATACCCGAATCCTTCGACAGTTCGTCCTCCACCCTTCGTCCCTTTAAAACCATTCATTCCTCAAAACCCTAGGGTACCTCCAATCATTAACGATTGGACGCCTCATTCGTTCCATTTCTTAGCGCCTAGTCCCTCACTTAACCCTTCATTTATTCCATCTTCAAACCCTAATACCCCTGCGTCGAACATTTCATTTGTTGACTTGGGAATTTCTACATTAGATTTTGACAATGTCAAAGAATTTCTCAATGTGACATCGTTGGTAGAGAAGCAACCCAAACTACCTTTACCTAGCCACACGACGAATTCTCCTAACCTAGACCCTACTTTAACTTCCCCATCATCTTCTGAATCCACACCTATTCAAAAGTCTCAGGCAGAGGAAGAAGTTAAAGAAGATGCAAAAAACGAGACTCCCACAAAGAAGTTGCGATTCAAATCATGCGCTCAAAGGAAGCATCGTCATTCGCGGAGTCAGAGAGTCTTAGATTAAGAAAATGAATAAATATCAAGTTCGTCGCACAACTCTGCCAACTAGTAGTCTCCTGAATCTAAGCGCATTCAAAGTGCATGGAGAAAAGCATAGGCTTGGAAAATGTCTTGTGAGGAGTTAGACGATGATTTGGAAAGGGCGAGTCCAAGCAATGTGGAGAATGAAGTTGTTGAAGAAGAAACTTCAGTGCAAGCTGAGAAGGGATGAAGAGAAGAAAGAGTGGACAATGAAGATTCTGATGAAGGACCCATTGCAGTTGTGGTGAGGAGAGTAGAAGAGGTAAGTAAGAAGAAGAAGAAAGGAAGGGAAGTGTTGGTTGTATAGAAAGCTTCAAGTAAAGAAAATGAATAGTAGAAGATGAGGGTGAAGTAACTTTGGAAAATAAATTAAATAAAAAGAAGAAGGTTGAGCGCAACTTAAGAAAAGATAGAGGCGGTAGGAAAACGTCTGAAAAAGAGGAAAAGATCAGCTGAAGAAGTTCCATATGAGGAACTTAAGAAGAAGAAGAAGGTTAAGATTGCTGAGGGGCAATCTTCAGTGCAACCAATTGAGTTGAAAAAGAAAAAGAATAACAGATCTATACAGAAACTTTAGGAAGAAGAGAGTGCACCTAAGGCGGTGCTAGAAGAGCAAGGGAATAAGAAGATGCTAGGCTTAGAAAATAGGAAGTTTTTGGTGGAGAAGGGCTTATTTGATGCTCCGAACACCATTCCTCAATTCACTGCTGACAAATTGTTAGAGTTGAATTGGATACTATTTTATGAAGGGCTGTAGATGATCTTCCCACAACTGATCAAAGATTTCTACACCTCAGAGATTAATGATCAAGTAGATGAAGCAATGGTGAGAGGTCATCAAGTAACGTTTTCAGTGCATGAAATTAACTGCATTTTCAACTTGCTTGCGGTAGAAGATGCGTTAGGAAATATGATTATCAACAATCCTACAGAGGCAGAAGTGGAGGAAGCGCTGAACATTTTGACATTGCCAGGATCAAAGTGGGATGAGTCACCAACAAGGATCCCTTTTCTATGGTTAAAGTCACTAATTCCAAAGGCTAAAATTGTAAATTATGTCATGAAGAATCGGATCATCGCAACAACGCATGACAAGACCTTGTCAAGGAAGAGAGTCATGGCATTCTATTGTATAATGAAGGGAATACTTCTGGACGTTGGACGCATCATCGCTGTTGAAATTAGAGATTCGGTTAAGAAACCAAAGGGAAGCAGTTTTTCCCTTGGTTAGTGGGTGGGCTATGCACCAATGTTGGAATACCTATAAATGAGGAGCCCACCATGGTAGTCAATGGATTAATAGATAATCACATTCTGAGGAGATTACTTAAGGGATCCCCGCACAAACCTCCTTTAATCCGAAAAGACAAGAAGAGTAAGGCTGTTGACATACCTCCAATGCGCTTAATCCATAAAAAGAGCAAAAATGCTGCCTCATCAACCAAGGCAGATAAAGGGAAGAAGCCTTTGTTTCTAGAGTTGCTTTGCCCACCATCTCCGGAACTTGACGAAGATGAACGCATATCATCTCCACCATAGGGAGACATGGAAGTTCACTTTGCGCCAGCCAATTTTTCTTATCAGTTGCAGACAGATAAAGTGAGTGCTGAGGTTGAGAAAGTTGACAAGTAGCCTTCAACGCACGCTTCCCCTGAGCGCATGGAGTCCCCACCTCCTCTGCTGGCAGTTCAAGAAGAAATTCCTCCTCCTCCACCACTAATGCCTGAAGTTGAAGTTCCTAGTGCAAATATTCATTAAAAGTCAGTTAATCTCTTTCCTTGAGTGCAAGAATAAGCAATTGTTAAGCTATAATAACTTGTTGTTCACAAGTTATCGCACCCCCAAACTTCATTCATTACTTTTCGTCTAGAAATATTGGCACAAGGATTGATACAAACTTTCCATCTTATCTCATTTCAATTAGTGTAAAATTTCACCATAGTTATCCTTCCATTAATCAACCAAACCTTATTTTAGCATAACCTTGCATTGCACTAGATTTCCTACTAAGATTAATTCTTTTTCTTGTTTTAACATTCTATCTCTTGTATTCTCCTCATTGCAATTCCTTGCTACCTTATTCAACCTCCTTTACAATAGCTTATTGCTCAACCTAGCTTCTAACCACAATCTTCTTCTGTCGCTATTGTTATTCCCCCTAGCTTTTTTTTTTTTTTTTATAAGACATTGCATTTTTCCTTTTCCTTCTTTTCTTTCGTCTCATATATATATATATATATTTAAAAGAAATCTCTATAGTTCATCCTTACCTTTGTTCTAGCGTACCAACACTTTGTGATGGAGGTATCTAGCTTCGAGCAAAGATATTAAAGGAAATTGCTAGCATTACTCACTTCATAGTTAACTTTTCTTGCAAAGGAAAATGATGGGTGCCATGAATGCTCCAGGTTATCCATCTTTTCTTGAACGCAAAGTATCCTAAAAATCCTATATATATATATACGAGCAAAGATATTAAAGGAAACTGCTAGCCTTACTCACTTCATAGTTAACTTTTCTTGCAAAGGCAGATGATGAGTATCATGAATGCCTTTGGTTGCCCAGCTTTCATTGAACGCAAAGTATCCTCAAAATTATATATATACACACACACACATAATTTTTTAGAAAGAAATTTAACGCAATATTTCTATTATAAGGTTCATGTAGAAGAGTATAGCTACACAACACAACATACTCCCACCCCTAAACTTGAAAGGGACAATGTTCTCATTGGACCCCCAAACTTAAACTTGGCTAACTAGGGAATGAAATTACAACTGAAATAAGGAAATTTTGCGATGATGTTTTATGAAGCTCTTGATTAAGGCTTAGTCTTACACTATTGGCTACCTTAAAGGACACATGCATAAAGTTGGATGAATTAGTACAAACCTAAAACTCTGGGTTGAAAAAAAGGTTGTTAACAACTAGCAACAAGACTTCATCGAAGCGAAGAAAGTCTAGTGCAACGCAAAGTTCCTAATTTGATGTTCAACTACTTAAAGGCATAGACTAAAAGCAGTCAACAGTAATAAAATGCAAACGCCAAGTATTAACAGAACACATGTACTCAAGGAATAAATTGCAATAACGACAAGCAAAATAATGGAGATTTAGAAACACTAAGAACATAGATAGTTGCACAGATAAAGACAGTAGAAAGACAAACAAAAAATATAAATATGTAAAATCGCTTTCATTACCAGAATGAATGGGAGAACAAATAATAGGATGCTTGGGTAAAAGAAGGTCAGATAAAGAGGTCAAAAGACTCAATATCCTTGTCATATTCAACCAGAGGGAAATCAAGTGGAGCATTCGATTCGGTTGGAAATGGAGGCAGTGAAGAAGATGCACACAACCGACTCAAGCAAGCTTGTAAGGCTTCATCTCTTTCCCTTATGTAATTGTAAAGAAGCTGTCGATTCCTCCCTTTTTCTCATTGTATCCAAAAAAGGCCTAATGACCGCTTTTCACATGTGTCTCATCATATAACTGAAGGACATTAATACCTCATTCAGTCTTCCTAGTGAATGCAATTCATTATGCATACCTTCTTGAGCTTGAGATTCTTTCCATTGTTGCTGATTGGAAGATGAAGGTGTGGGATGAAGGGGCGATTGGGAAGCTACCTTAAGAGGCTACTCTTCTTTTAAGGGAAGATCATGTGTTATAGGGGTTTGAGGAGAAGAGGGTCTTAGTAACTCAAGATACATGCGATAAGAATAAACACTTTATCCTATAGAGGAAAATTAGGATTTCTAAACAACTTAGAAATCAATTTGCGATTGACTTTGATTTATTTAGAATAAAACAAAATATTAAGGTTAAGCAAATAAATACCTCAAATTAATATGGAGAAAATTTCTAGCGGGTTTATACTTTTTGTGTTCTCAGTGTTGGGCCACATTGCTTCAATGTATGGCTAGGCTTTTGATGCTAGTTCTGGTGTAAACGGTAAGTTTGTGATTTTTGTTAGACTTTGCATTGAATTCCATATCTTTCCAGCATGTTTGTTATGTGTTGATTCTTGATTTAATGCTTACACCATGAGCATGTTCGTAGATAGCCTGACAACCTATTCGCGTCGAATGTGTTTGTGAACGCTAGTTTAAGTATCAATAGGACTGCCTTGTGCTTACATATTAGGGAGCTATCTCCTCGTGTAGTTAACACGATAGGACATTAAAATCAAGAAAGCGAGTTAGTTAAATTAGGAATGCATGCCTAGTTTAGTTAGTTCGTCTTTATCAATCCGTAGAACTTAAAGCAGCTACCAACATTAATATGGAACTATCGTGCCCAGCTAATTAGGCTAGTTAGGTTGTTAACTCGATGCTAGGTTGGGTTAATTAGGTTAGGGGGCCTAAGCATGCTTAGGGGCTTTGACCGGCTTTTTCGGTAAGGTCGATTAAGTGACAGACTCCTGTTTAGACGCTTGCGTTAGCATTTCAATGATCAATTATTGTATTGTTACCTGTTTTATTCCAGATCGGTGCCTAAGGTGAGATCGTTTATCTTTTGCGCTTTTAGTCATGTTGTCTATTTGCATGCTCTTAATCCCCCTGTCTGTGTCAGTCTGTGTCAATAAGAATTCCAATTAATAGAATTCGATCTATTCGGTTCCCTGTGGTTCGACCCGACCCACTATTAATTACTACAAGTAGTTAATTTTAGATCGATAATTATAAATGTATTTGATTGAGCCTTCGACAAGCTCAATATCAAATTGGCGTCGTTGCCAGAGAAAACCAATTAAATTGATTCCTTGATTTTGGTTTTCTTATTTTAATAAAAGAAAAAAGAAAATTATATAAAAAAAAAGAGTTTATACCTTGTTCCTTTCTTTGGCTAACGATTTTAGGATTGATGAAGGAGCTAACAGGCGCAACCGAGAATTAGTGAATTAAGTTCTACATTTATCGATCTAACCTATATTATTTCTCAATTGAATTCCATACGACTTCGGCGTATGTTCCTGTTGCATGCCGACACACGGAAGGATGCCAGGGCAGGTAGCCTAACCGCAATCAGACCTCAGTCTCAGGTATGTCCTTGGAGAATTTATTTTGTTTTATTTCTAACATAATTCTTTAGTATCAGCATATGAGTCCTTAATTCTATGAAGAGACTCATGCTAGGATGCAAAAGCTACTTGATCATGTCCACTGGATCGTGGATGAATTTTTCAGACTGGAGAGTCCTCAAGAGCAACCTCTTATCGACATCCCTGAGGTACGAGATTCTGATTTGGTTGATTTAGAGCTTAATGATGAAATTTGTTTGGGATGTGAAGAACATGTATGTGAGGCAGAAGAAGTCGAGCTTTAATTCCACGATGAGGTCCAGGTGATAGAGTTGAAGGTCGAAAGACCTGCGTCCGTTCTTTTTTTTTAGTCTTTTTATGTGAATGTTCTTCTTCTTGCTTTCACTAATCTAAGTTAGAGTCGTTTCTCTTTGATCTTTCTGCTTTTATGTTTTTTAGAGTAAAAAATCTCCAAAAGACTTGCATTTATAGAGCCCATTAGATGTTAAAGAGCTTGCTTGATGCAGTGGGATTTGTGGATTCGAGGAATAAAAGATAGAAGAAATGGAAAATTTTTATGTGCTCTGACACATGCCATATGACGAGTCGAGCAATCGACGATAAAAATCTTCTTAGAGGCAGTCAAGCTGAAATTTAAATACTTTCTTTTATTGCTTTCTATTTTTCTTTTTCCTAGTTTAGCTTGTTTTGCTTTATTTTTGGAGTTAATAAAGTGACCTTCAGGGAAGAATTTGATCATTCTTGGAGGTTGGAGACGCACCACAACCCACTTACGTGCTGAAAATTAGGGGAGTTTTTCTATTCCCCTTAGCTTTGTTCTACTTCTTTTAGATTTTTATACATTGAGAACAATGTAGAATTTAGGTGGGGGTGAATTGGATTATGAGCTTTGATAGAGTGTTTAGCATAGTTGTTTGAGTCCTTGAGCATATGAGCTCAGACCTTTCTTGTGGTTTGTTGTTGGGCTTTGATGTTGAGTCTCTAAGCACCTGAGCTCGGACTTTTGATCGATTGTTCTAAGCATGATTCTTTTGTAATATTTTTGATGATTTATGTTGAATATGAGCTTATGTTGAAAATCTCCTAAATTTTGAAAATTTTTGAAAATTTTTGAAAATTTTGAGCTTATCCTGTATGGTAAATTCGATGTATGTTGCATGATTAGGACAATCTATTAGATGCTTTCCATAGTGTTGTTGTTTGCAAATTGATAAAGCATGATTATCTTATCTATATGTGAGCATAACTAAAACATTTTCATTGAGTCTCTTGCATGTTTTTGAGCACCTTAGCTTCCCTTTTGATACCTTGAACGCCTAGGGTAGTGTTATACAGTTTATATGTCTGTTGGCACCCCAATAGGCTTAGGCATTAGTTTGACGATGACTTAGCTTGATGGCTAGTAATGTGCTGCTTAGGAAGAAAAAAATGTTTTATTTGCCTACAAGAAAAAGAAAAGGAAGTGAGCTCAAAAAAAAATTCATTTTAGTGAAAGAAAGAACAAAAAAGAAAAGAGAAGAAGAAAAATAAGCTTGTAATGTGTTGAAGAGAGTCGAGGGTAAAAAGGGTTGTCGCTGTCGTGATTAGTTAGGCCACCTATCAAGCAAATGCTATGGGTAAGGGTCCCTACGATAGTTGTCACAACCCGCCCCATATTAACTCTACCAAACCTAGGATGAGCTGTGATGGCAGTAGACCCCAAATCTGCAATGGAATCTATTGCCAAGTCTTTATCTATGGATATCCCAATAACAGCACAGTAAAATTTTTTCCCTTTACTTACACTAGATGATATGCAATGACTTGATAAGACTGGTGGCAAATTCTGATTAGCAATCTCTAATTGAAACTCAAGAGCAACCTGGTGAAAAAAATTAAAAACAAAAGAATGAGCTAAAAAGCCCAGTGAGTGGTGATTCATAAGAAAATACATTTTCAAGAAAATTATTCTCTTACTAAACAGAAGTTCATAACTCTGTGAAATAATGTAAATCACGATCAGTTTAGAAACCTTCGAGATCATTTTAAGACATTAAAGTCTGTAAATAAACTTCTCGTGAAACAATAACTCTTAATTCAACAATTCTTGAAAACATAAGCACGAGTTCGTAAAACATAGATAGGGAAATCCGTAATTATAACTCTGGAAAGCATAAATATAACTAGTGAAATTCATCACCAAATCTGTACCCAACTCTCTATCATACTATGTACCGAGTAATCTCCAAATACATAGCAGAACATATCTCTGTCATACGTGCACGTAGAGCAAACTCTAACATCTGTAATGCTTCAGGTCCAGGATTTGGACCAGGATTTGGAATTCGGATTCGGCACCTAATGGCCCTGGCATTCCCCTGCATCCCCTGCGGCTTGAGCACGCTAGCATACTATGGAAACACATTCTCATAGCATATTGGGTAATCACCATGGGTACAAAGATCTAGTGGTTTGAAAACCACTTCCAACATAAACCTCTTAAATCACAAATCACTTTAAATCATAAAAATTCTTAAATTTTCAAGATCTCAAACTCTTTCTGAAAATTATATATTTCTCTAGACAATTGTTCGTAAACTTGAGAGATTTCTGAAATAACATTAAACATTTATAATTTCTCAAATAATCATCAAATCTCTCAAATAATATAAACATTTTCAAAGTCATATTTTCTTTGAAATTACATCCCATGAAAGTCATACATTTCTCAATAATCATAAATATCTCGAATATCTCTTAAAACAATAATTCAAGCTAAAATCACAAAATTACTGAAAATTTATACAATTTTTCTCAAACATCTCTAAACCATAACTTCAGTAAAAATCATAAAATATTGAGAATCTTCGACAATTCTCTATAAATCTCATAACAATTTCTTTAGAATCATATATAATTAAAGAATTCTTGAAAATTCCACATAATGATTAAATGATGAAAATATTTCAAAAATAAACCACTCACATAACTATTTTTGTTAATGCTTCAATCGTAAGTTATTTCAATTTCCGTCCAACCTGGAATTCCAATAACCACATCAATAATCATTCTCCAACTCAAGATATTTGTAACCATAATACATTGCAAACAACAATTAATCCAATTATTTGTTTTTAGACATTATCCAATAGTCCAACATTTCAAATTCCACTTTCTCTTTCATTCATTTAACACAAAAGTACAAATTGTCTTTTCTCCATTAAATATTAATTCTTTCTCTCCCTCACACACCATTTCCTTTCCATAAAAAAAATAATATTTAATCTCTTCCAATTTCCATTTTTCAAAACAACTCTCTCACGTAATACATTCCCCATCAACTTTCTCTCTCTTCATTTAAACTCAAATGTACCATCATCATCATTTCTCTATTTTTATTTATTTATTTTCTCTTTCTTCTCTTTCTTCTTCTTTTTCTCCTTCTCTTCATCTTCTTCTTCACAAACTCTCTGTGGTTTTTTTTTTCTTCTTACCAACAACTCATCTTCTTCTTTTCTTTTAATTTCGTGATCCGCTTGTGTTCCTTATAAAACATCTAAGAAAATACTTTTTGATTACAACTTCTAATCTCTCTTTTTCCCCTCCTTGAGCAAATCAAAACCCCAATTAACAAATCAATATTACAAAAACCCAAGTTTCATTTCTTCCATTTCCTACATAACCGATTAATTCCATAATAGAACCTTAACCTCACTCTTATTTGATTTTAAAGTATCTATTACAGATTTACAAACAAACAAAAGAAAACTCATATAAATCATCTCTTAAAACTCATTTCTCTTCATGAATTTCCTTAAAAAAAACTTACCAAATTCTATTTCTGATCTTAACCTCGAGTTATTCAACCTTCAGATTCAATCTTCAAGCTTCAAATTTCTGAATCAATGATAAAAATTCTTCTTCTTCCCTCTCTCACCCTTTGTGAAATTTATCTCTCCTTCTTTCTCTCCTTCTCTCTCTTTTTCGAAAAATGCTTCCTCTTTCTCCTTCTCATTTTTTTTATTCCTTTATTCCTTCTTTTTTTTGTTTTGTTTTTTTTAAAACTAATACTTATCAAACCACCACTTTTCCAACCCAACACACACGTGTCCTACCAATTCATTCATTTGTTTTCCTTTTCTTTTTTTTTTTTGAAATAATTCTTTTTTTAATAATAAAAGATCTTTTTCTTTTGTTTTTCTTTTCTTTCTAATTTTAAACAATTTCTTAAGGAAAATTGCATTTTACAAAATATTACCCCCTTTAGAGAATTTCGTCCTCGAAATTCAATCTGACTAATCAATAGAAAATGATTAAGAATGATCAATGTAACTTCCAATCAACAAAGAATAACATACTTAAATCCACATCTGGTGAGTTAGGAAACATTTTTCATTGACTTCAGAGCTTCCCAACTTATTTCTTTTTTTTGTTTTAGTTCACCAAAACTTTCCAAGTTAAACTATCTTTCACTAACATCACACTCCCGTGTGCTACTTTAATACAAGATTGTTCATTACAACTAGTCCCACTTAAAAAAAAATAAATTGCCCCTGACCTGTTCGTACACTTAGGGCTCTAGTTGTGAACTTGATTCTTGCAAAACATTATCCTCTTAGAACAATACTGGGCACTCTCTCTTGATATGACCCTACAATTCACAATTAGCAAAAAAAATTTGTTCCTTCGAGCATTGACCTTAATGTATCTAACCACAAATTTTATACTGAGAAAACCAATCTTGACTAAAAGTAAATTCCCCTCATTCACTTGGGGTTCCTAAAACCATAATTGAGCTACTTATGGCATGTTGTGTACATCACTCGACCAAGTCCAGAACTTGACGTTTTATGAATCTTTGATTTGATAACCCCACAACTAATTACTCCTGACAAAAATTCCTTATTCATCCCTTAACAACTTGCCAAACATGATTTCTCCCTGCATCTTAAGCTAACGAAATGTTCACATTTCATAACAATTTTCTTTTCTATTCGAAATTTGTCCAAGCCAGTGTTTAACCCTAAGTATAAAAGCTTCAATTAACTCTATATCACCATATGTTTTCTTATAAGCTTGTCAAATACTGTCTTCTTGTACAAATTCTTCACTAAGTAGTTGTCTTTAACTTAGAAGATACCAACCAAAACATCTTAGCAATTCCTATTTGAATTTGTAAAAAATACAACTTACATAACTAAGATTCATCTAACATTGCGATCATTATGGTTAAAAGTGAATGACCTACTGAAATAAACATATGCATCTCTTGGACTTCATGTCTAGCCTTCACAATTATATTTTTCCTTAGTTTAGACCCAAAATTGAGTGATTGGGTTGGTACAGGCTTGTGCAAAATAGAAACATGATGTGTACTCAAGAATGCTAAAGAGTATCATCAATTAAATCTAACAATATGTTGTTGCTCCAATATGTTTGAGAGTCTCTTAATTATCTTTATGTCAATAGTTCAATTTTTCTTTCCCATAAATTTTCAACACCATTTTCCAATGATTAATTTGAGATTTAGTCTTGTCACCAATTTCCAATTCTGTACTTCTTGAGTGTTTATTTACCTAACTCCATTTGTTGATCTTGCGTGGATCCCAAGTTTTCGCAATTCAATATTGCCTTCTTTCCATAAGTTCCCTGTTTATTAATTCCTTCTCACCACTTTATTACACAAGTAGAGTTTTTACCATTCTTTCCATACCATGCTTTAACTATCACCATTTCTCTGCTCAAATAATAACCATTATTATTAGCAACCCCACACGAGAGTAAGGACTCTTTTGTCTTTCCTTGACTTACCATAGTCACGTGACATAACTTCCAAAGTCTAAGTAGTTCTTTCCATTTACCAACTATTTAAGTGACAATTAAACTAAAATTGAGCTTAATATCATATGTTGGTTATTCACTAGGCCATAATTTAGAAGTCTCAAATGAACTATCACATCCATGTACAATTTAGCCCACTTATCTAAGGAACTCATAATCTTGATCGACACTGACTTAGTAATCTTGACCAACGTAATAACCATCAACCGATATAATTTCAATCATGACCACTTTGAATACCAAGAACACCAAACACAATAAATCTGTTTTGGCATGCTTCCATTTCCATTAAAGACGTAAGGAAATCAAAAAGCTTTGGCGACAACTCAAGCATTTAGAAACATATTTATTATTTCTCTTTCCATATCTTGCTACCAATATTGTTTCGTAAACCTTTGGTGCATTTTGTGCCTCTTATATGTATAAGAATAAGCCAAATTGCAAGCCTCCTCAAATATGTCATTCCTTAGACTTGGTGTTTAGGTACACATACCCAATTAAACTTCAAACCCTCATCATTCATAATTCTATCAATCAAGGCAAGTCTTACTCACCAATTTGCAATTAGTACTTCTAATTCATCCCCTGACAATTTTCTGCATTCAATTGATAATTGAAATCACCAAATTAAGGAAAATCTAAATGCATTAAGTAAAGCTCTTGAACTGCTTGTCCCCTCATTTAAGGGAACTACATCAACTTTACCCTTGAAAAATAGTCAATGGCACAATCGTAGTATTTCCCAATTTTAAGTCAACTTCCCTTATATAAATTTTATTCGATCTAGATCAAGATATACTTGAAACCCTTGTGTTTTGTCCATATCTGAACTTCTTTTCATAAGATACTATCACCAATCTTTAAGCATCTCAAACTCTTAATTAAGACTAATGCCATCATAGTTAATTCTCAAGCATGAGTTGAATAATTTGCTCATGCTTTTGTAAACACCCAATTGAAACATAAGTTATTAACTTCCCAATTACTCTCCATTATGATCCTATACAAAAGTTTAAATTTTCTCTCATAAACTATCCTCAACCTCTTGCACTTGTCAATCTCATCCTCAATTATCGTGGTTGCATTTGAAAAGCTCAATACACTTGCTTTGTTACGCGACATGATATCATCGACTTTTGCTCCAAACTCATAAATTCCTTTCACTTCCCAACTCTATACAATGGTGGACAATATTCCTCATATAAAACTTTCTTGAATTCATTCCTACTAACCTCGTGACCATTTGATCGCCAACTTGTATTTGATTTCCACCAATTCTGAGCCACTTCTTCTAAAAGAAATGTAGCAAGGTCTTATCACCTTTTATTTTCAAGGCATTCCATTACCTTTAAATACATTTACAACTTGTCCATCCAGTTTTCTACATCAACTGGATTCGAGGCCTCAGTAAATGGCTTTGCTCCCAATTCTATCAATCATTCAATCGTATAATTTTTCGTTTTTTTTTTCCCATCTCTTCAGCTATACTATAAGTAATTTTAACCATAAACGATTTTTCTCTATCAATCGCATCCCCTTATTCCTCATCTTATGAGTGACTAATATCTCCAACCAATTCTTCATTCACTCTACTTTGCTCATTAAGTTTCAATTTCTTGTAACATACATGATCTGCCACCATGACTCATGATTACTTACCATGCATTGCATATCACTCACTACATGCACTTACAACTCATGTCATGCAGAATCTTATTGCTCTGATACCAAACTGTCACAACCCGCCCCAGATTAACTCTACCAAACCTAAGATGAGCTGTGATGGCAGTAGACCTCAAATGTGCAATGGAATCTATTGCCAAGTCTTTATCTATGGATATCCCAATAACAGCACAGTAAATTTTTTTCCCTTTACTTACACTAGATGATATGCAATGACTTGATAAGACTGGTGGCAAATTCTGATTAGCAATCTCTAATTGAAACTCAAGAGCAACCTGGTGAAAAAAATTAAAAACAAAAGAATGAGCTAAAAAGCCCAGTGAGTGGTGATTCATAAGAAAATACATTTTCAAGAAAATTATTCTCTTACTAAACAGAAGTTCATAACTCTGTGAAATAATGTAAATCACGATCAGTTTAGAAACCTTCGAGATCATTTTAAAACATTAAAGTCTGTAAATAAACTTCTCGTGAAACAATAACTCTTAATTCAACAATTCTTGAAAACATAAGCACGAGTTCGTAAAAACATAGATAGGGAAATCCGTAATTATAACTCTGGAAAGCATAAATATAACTAGTGAAATTCATCACCAAATCTGTACCCAAATCTCTATCATACTATGTACCGAGTAATCTCCAGATACATAGCAGAACATATCTCTGTCATACGTGCACGTAAAGCAAACTCTAACATCTGTAATGCTTCAGGTCTAGGATTTGGACAAGGATTTGGAATTCGGATTCGGCACCTAATGGCCCTGGCATTCCCCTGCATCCCCTGCGGCTTGAGCACGCTAGAATACTATGGAAACACATTCTCATAGCATATTGGGTAATCACCATGGGTACAAAGATCTAGTGGTTTGAAAACCACTTCCAACATAAACCTCTTAAATCACAAATCACTTTAAATCATAAAAATTCTTAACTTTTCAAGATCTCAAACTCTTTCTAAAAATTATATATTTCTCTAGATAATTGTTCGTAAACTTGAGAGATTTCTGAAATAACATTAAACATTTATAATTTCTCAAATAATCATCAAATCTCTCAAATAATATAAACATTTTCAAAGTCATATTTTCTTTGAAATTACATCCCATGAAAGTCATACATTTCTCAATAATCATAAATATCTCGAATATCTCTTAAAACAATAATTCAAGCTAAAATCACAAAATTACTGAAAATTTATACAATTTTTCTCAAACATCTCTAAACCATAACTTCAGTAAAAATCATAAAATATTGAGAATCTTCGACAATTCTCTATAAATCTCATAACAATTTCTTTAGAATCATATATAATTAAAGAATTCTTGAAAATTCCACATAATGATTAAATGATGAAAATATTTCAAAAATAAACCACTCACATAACTATTTTTGTTAATGCTTCAATCGTAAGTTATTTCAATTTCCGTCCAACCTGGAATTCCAATAACCACATCAATAATCATTCTCCAACTCAAGATATTTGTAACCATAATACATTGCAAACAACAATTAATCCAATTATTTGTTTTTAGACATTATCCAATAGTCCAACATTTCAAATTCCACTTTCTCTTTCATTCATTTAACACAAAAGTACAAATTGTCTTTTCTCCATTAAATATTAATTCTTTCTCTCCCTCACACACCATTTCCTTTCCATAAAAAAAATAATATTTAATCTCTTCCAATTTCCATTTTTCAAAACAACTCTCTCACGTAATACATTCCCCATCAACTTTCTCTCTCTTCATTTAAACTCAAATGTACCATCATCATCATTTCTCTATTTTTATTTATTTATTTTCTCTTTCTTCTCTTTCTTCTTCTTTTTCTCCTTCTCTTCATCTTCTTCTTCACAAACTCTCTGTGGTTTTTTTTTTCTTCTTACCAACAACTCATCTTCTTCTTTTCTTTTAATTTCGTGATCCGCTTGTGTTCCTTATAAAACATCTAAGAAAATACTTTTTGATTACAACTTCTAATCTCTCTTTTTCCCCTCCTTGAGCAAATCAAAACCCCAATTAACAAATCAATATTACAAAAACCCAAGTTTCATTTCTTCCATTTCCTACATAACCGATTAATTCCATAATAGAACCTTAACCTCACTCTTATTTGATTTTAAAGTATCTATTACAGATTTACAAACAAACAAAAGAAAACTCATATAAATCATCTCTTAAAACTCATTTCTCTTCATGAATTTCCTTAAAAAAAACTTACCAAATTCTATTTACGATCTTAACCCCGAGTTATTCAACCTTCAGATTCAATCTTCAAGCTTCAAATTTCTGAATCAATGATAAAAATTCTTCTTATTCCCTCTCTCACCCTTTGTGAAATTTATCTCTCCTTCTTTCTCTCTCTCTCTCTTTTTCGAAAAATGCTTCCTCTTTCTCCTTCTCATTTTTTTTATTCCTTTATTCCTTCTTTTTTTTGTTTTGTTTTTTTTAAACTAATACTTATCAAACCACCACTTTTCCAACCCAACACACACGTGTCCTACCAATTCATTCATTTTTTTTCCTTTTTTTTTTTTTTTTAAATAATCCTTTTTTTTAATAATAAAAGATCTTTTTCTTTTGTTTTTCTTTTCTTTCTAATTTTAAACAATTTCTTAAGGAAAATTGCATTTTACAATAGTTGTATGAAAGCTAGTGCCCTTGACATTAAAATGATGCAAGTTTACCCCAGAGATAATTTTCAGGCACCTAGTAGTCTATTACTCTCTTAGGTGTTAAGAAACCTAAATAATTGATGTCTAGGGCCAGTATAGGGGGAAAATAGATTGAAGACCCCGTAAACCTACCCTATACTTGTAATGACCTCACTAGGTAAGGTAACCACACACACTCACACAAGAAACGCTTGGAAGTTTTTCAATATGCTATTTGATGGCTTGTATGGTTGTGCTTTGCCTTTTTGAAAATAATATGCTATCTTAAGCATCAATGTTTGAGTCATATAGCTTGCATCCAATTAATCTTATTCTTGTTTTGTTGTTTATGTCTTGCTTGAGAACTAGCAAGATTTAGGTTAGGGGTAATTTGATAAGACCAAAATAGTAATATATTATTGTGTCTAATTCTTGTTAGTTTGATAGATTTTATATGTTTTGTCGATTATTTTGTAGGTAATCGAGCAAGAGAAGCGTTTTGATGCATTTGCATCCAAAACAGGTTAATTTGAGCCAATTTGGAGGTCATTTGATCAACCGAGTAAATGTTAGAAGTGAAATGACCAAAATGCCCCTGATGAGAGTGTCTCAACGTTGCATTGGAGCGTCAAGACGCTGAAGAAGATAGAATGTTGTGGATGTAGGAAAGTGTCGAGATGCTGCAATAGTGAGCGTTGTGTGACGCTGCGACAAGCCCCCTTGACACTGGTTTAATTGAGGACAACGTTGAGAAGTTGCCTGTAGCGTCTCGACACTATGTCAATTTCTATAAAAGCAAACTTTCGCCCTTTAGGTCATTTGTCTATGTACTTTTTGAAACCAAGAGACTATGTTTTGGCCTTTTCTCTCTATTTTTAGTAGTTTAATATAGATTAGGAGTTTTTGATCGATTCTCGGTGTTGGGCTACAATGCTTCGATGTTTGGCTAGGCTTTCAACGCCAGTTTGGGTGTAAACGGTAACTTTCTGATTTTTGTGAGACTTTGTATTGAATTTCCATATCTTTACAACATGTTTGTTATGTGTTGATTCTTGATTTAACGCTTACATCATGTGCATGTTCGCAAATAGCCTGACAACTTATTCTCGTCGAACATGTTTGTGAACGCTAGTTTAAGTAGCAATATGACCTCCTCGTGTTTGCATACGTATAGTTTTCTTGATAGGACCTTAGAATCAAGAAAGCGAATTAGTTAAATTAGGAATGCATGCCTAGTTTAGTTAGTTCGTCTTAATCAATCCCTAGAACTTAAAGCGACTAACAACGTTAGTATGGAACACTATCGTGACTAGCTAATTAGGGCTAGTTAGGTTGTTAACTCGATGCTAGATTAAGTTAATTGGGTTGGGGGACCTAAACTTGCTTAGGGGCTTTGACCGACTTTTTCCATAAGGTCAATTAAGTGATAGACTACTTTTTAGACGCTTACATTAGGCTTTCAATGATCGATTATTGCATTGTTACCTATTTTTGTCACATCCCGCCCCAGATTAACTCTATCAAACCTAGGATGAGCTATGACGGCAGTAGACCCCATATGTGTGCAATGGAATCTATTGCCAAGTCTTTATCTCTGATCTCATTTGTCTAATTCTATCTATAGATATCTCATAAATAATGTAGTCAAGATTTCTCTCTTTACTTACAATAAATGATATGCAATGACTTGAAAAGACTGGTGACAGATTCTGATTAGCTAACTCTGGTTGAAACTCAAGAGCAACCTGGTGAAAAATTTTAAAAACAAAAGAAGAATGAGCTAAAAAGCCCAGTGAGTGGTGATTCTATAAGAAAATAAATTTTCAAGAAAAATAACTCTCTTACTAAACAGAAATTCATAACTCTGTAAAATAATGTAAATCATGAACATTTTTTAACTTCTCAATATCATGAAAATAAAGTGAAGTTTGTAGCAAGGTCACTACTGCGAAATCTCTTAGAAACATAAGTTGCACAAATTGAGATTTCAATTCTTGGAAACAACAACTCTTTAAACAATAACTCTTGAAACATAAATACGGGCCATTAAAAACGTGTACAAAGAAATCTCATAATTTCAACTCTTAATGTAAGCATAAGCTCTAATCACCAAATTTGTACCCAAAACTCTGTCATACTGGCGTAGAGTAATCTCCATACGCACAGCAGAGCAATCTCTATCATACGTGCACGCAGAGTAAACTCAATGACCAGGATTTGGACCAGGATTCGGAATCCGGATTCGGCACCTAATGGCCCCGGCATTCCCCTGCATCCCCTGCGACCTGAGCATGCTACATACTAGGGAAACACATTCTCATAGCATATGGGTAATCACCATGGGTACAAAAATATAGTGGTTTAAAAATCCACTTTTAACATAAAATTCTTAATTCTCAAAACTCTTTTTGAAAATCATGCACTTTCTCTAAACCACAACTCATAAGCTTGAGAGATTTTCAAATAACACTAAACATGGATAAATTCTCAAATAATAATCAAATCTCTCAATAATATAAAACATTTCCAAAAGTCATAATTTCTCTGAGACCACGTCTCGAAAATTTCATACATTTCTCAATAAACATTAAAACTCTTCAAATTCAAACATGCTAAAAAATGAATTCAATTTAGTGATCATATGTCACTTTCTCATCAAATTAGTAAATCATCAATCTCAATAATAATCAATTTGTGAAATACAAGTAATTTCCTCCAAATTTTCATATAACTAAATCATTTGCATTAACATTAATTGAAATTGATTTCAAATCTCACAAAAATATCATCAATTACTAAAATAATTGAAATACTTTATAAATTAACCACTCACATAATTCTTGTCGATGGCACCCCAAATCATATGCTATTCCAATTTCTATCCAACCTAAAATTCCAATAACTATATCAATAATAATTCTCCAAACAAGTAGTTTTCAACTAAACATCAACTAAATCAATTTCATACTTGAACAAAACCCAATTGTCAAAGTTCCAAATTTCACTTTGATTTGATTCTTTTATTAGAAAGGTACAATTTGTCCCTTTTTCCATTAAATAATATTTCTCTCTTCACTCATTAATTTTTTTCCCATGTACACTTTTCTCTATCCCATTCCATCTCCACTTAAACCTCAAAACCAACTCTCTCTCCTCATTAACACCATTTGTACTTCACCATCATTTTTCTTTTCCATCACAATTTGACATAAAAGTCAAATATTTTCTTTCCCCATTTTAACTCCCACGTGAACACTTTCTACTCCTCTTTGATGTGAACTCATTTAATCTTTATTATTATTATTATTTTTTTTTTAAAGAAAACTCTTTCTCTCTCCCAACTCAAACTCCACGAAACCACCATTCTTTTTCCCCTTCTCCTTCTTTTCCTTCTTCCATCTCTGTGTTTCTCTTCTTTTTTTTTTTAACACTCTGCTTTTCTATTTCTTCTTCGTTCAAGCTCCCAAAAAAAAAACCCAAGGTAAGGTAAATAATTCCTCTTAAGTTTCTCTTTGATTATTTCAATCATGACCACACCTTAAACCTCCATCAAAGCCTAAAACCTATGTATTTCCAAAACTAAAACTTCATTTCCTTCATTCTGATCTTCTAAATTCCTCAAAAATTTCAACTTTTTGAACTTCTATTTACTTCTAATTGACTCTCAATCCCTTCATATACTTGAAGATTTAGAAGAAAACCCCCTAAAATATTCTACTAAGGTTTCAATAACTCAAAATTTCTCCAAAAAGATTAACTTACCGATTGAGACAAGAACTTCACCAAACCTCTGAACAAGGCTTCTGACCCTCTCAAACTCTCTATCTTTCCCTTCGATTCTTGCTCTGTTTTTGTTCTGTTCTTCATTTCTTTCTCCCTTCCTCTTTCTCCCTTTTTTTTTCCCCGATGGTTTTTCCCCCCTTTTTTTCTCTCTTTATGTGGTTTCCATAAGCCACACGTGCCTCCATTTTTTTTTTCTTTTTTTTTTGTTTTTTTTTTTTTAAAACCACAAGCTTCCCATGGAAGCTTCTTTATTTTCCTATATATTTTTTTTTTATTTTTTTATTTTATATAAATATAATAAAACCAACTAGTGTATGGCTTCATTACTTCTATTTTTAAACAATTTCTTTTTCCAAACATAAACAAAATTAAATTCTCTTTCACTACTTTTCCAAATTGTTTATTTTCTAAAATAATACAAACTTTCTCCTTTTAATTTCTCAAAATAATATAAGTTGTATCCCATTTTCAATTTTTCAAATTCCTTGTATTTCTATTTTTGTTCTAAACACTCTTCTCCTTCAAAAAAGAAAATTCCAATATCAAATGCATATCCAAATGTTTAAAGGCCAAAATTGGATCTTACAATTTTATCCTGAACTGATACTTGAGGAGAGATGGTTTATCTTTTTCACTTTTAGTCCTTCTGTCTATTTGCATGCTATTAATCCCATCTGTCCGTGTCAGTTCGTGTCAATAAGAATTTCAATGAATAGAAATCGATTGGTTCTATTCCCTGTGGTTCGACTCTGTCCACTATTAATTACTACAAGTAGTTAATTTTAAATCAGTAATTATAATTGTATTTGATTGAGCCTTTGACAAGCTCACTATCATTGATCATTCATGAATTGTTCGCAATTATAGCTGGGTCAAAAGTCTATTTTATCTTTTTAGTTACATTTTATACATTAAGTACTACTGATCCTCTAATGATCAATTTGTTTAGAATCCTATTATAAACTAAGTCTCTCTTGAGCCAGTGATAGGGTGGGGACCCAATGTTTAAGTGTCGAAATCAACACTTAAAAGAACTATTCATCTATTTACCCTATATGGGAAGAAATGAATTTCATCTTTTCAAACTTATCTTCCAATCTCCTTATTTGGTCAAGTCCCCAAAATGGTTGGCTTATTGAATCAGCTACAAAAGCCACTCTCACTGATGGCGAGTTTGTCAAAGTCTTGATCAAATAAATTTATAATACTGAACCAACTATTATTTGTAGTATTGTTGGCCACGTAGAACTACAGAATATTGTAATACTAATTTTCTATTTACTCTGGGTTATCAAATACAATTGGGGGGGGGGGGGGGGGTTGATGCAAAAATAGTAAAATAGTAGGAAAATTAAATTGCATAAAAGTAAATGAAAGTAAGGGGTAAAACAGACAAACTAGGCACCCATTCGGGGTCACGTCGAGATTAATTTATGCAACGCCAATCACAAATAACAAAATATAATTTCAGAATAAATGCGCTGAATTGACTTTGTTGGTAAAGCCAACAAAACCTCTAACAATCCCTTAAAACGATCTAATCAACCTAGCATCGATTAAATCCAAAACTAATGAACCTAGCAACATCCTTATCTTCATGAATTTGAACCACATTTTGAGCATCCTTCATACCAAAATCCAATAATATTGAATGTTGTATAGAAGAAATAAATGCATCCAATTGAACTTCCTTCAATATTAAACCTACAAAAGTCTCAAAAACAATCATTTCATCAACCAAAGCTCCAGTAATCTTGTAATTCTCATAGCAATCTCTATCATTCCATCGTCCACTATGAAAAAAAATATTGGAAGCTTAACCATAATTTCAAATTACTTCAAAAAAAAAAAAAAGAAAAACAACATTATGTTAGTTAATAATATTGATATAAGTATATAAGGAATAAACTGATATCAGAGGGAATATCAGTCTGTTAGCAATGGACTTCAATCAGATATTGAAGTCTATCACTGATAGACATGTGGCTTCTAAAAATTTGTCTCTCAACAAAAGGTACAATATCAAACATTTTCACAAAACAATAGATGCTCAAACATTTCAAAATATGGAACTATGCTCATTCCTCATAGAACATTTCAAACAAACATTTCAAAACATTTCAAAATTAGGACCTCATTCCCCATAAAACTATGCTCTATTTCTAGCCAAACAAACATCAAACATTTTAAAAAAGAAATAAACAATTCAGGACAGAGACAGAGACAAATCAAAAAATTATGGTCTAAATCATCACAAATTAAGGATAGAGATAATAAAAAAAGAAAGAGGAAAATGAAAAATTATTGGAGAAGCAAAGCAAAACGCAATCGAAGAAGAAAACAGAGAATTTAGCCACAAACCTAAAATGATTATTGTAGAAGAAAAACAAAATGCAATTGGAGAAGAAAATAGAGACTTGGTCACAAACCTAAAAAGAATGATGGCGAAAAAAGGCTATAAAAAATGTGAAAATCATAGACCAAAAAAACAGTGAAGAATGATGATCCAATCAGAGAAGATGAAGAATGTAGATGGTGAAAAAACGGCAAACAAAACTACAAAAATCATAGCCCAAAAAATGGTGAAGAATGGCGATTCAATCGGAGAAGAAAAAGAACCCAATCGGAGAAGTAGAGGAAAACACAAAAATGAAAGAGGAAGAAGGAAGAGGGAAAAAAAGAATGCATGTGAATTCGTCTTTAAAATAAGGGTACAACGAGAATAAGAAAATGTTATTTAAGGGATTTGCCATATTTGCAAATTTTTTAAAAGTTGCTATATTTGCACAGAGCAAACCCTAATTTGCTACCTATTATAGTTACCCGAAATAAAATATGGGTCTATAAAGAATGTCATTAATTTGTGTAGTTATCCCTTTATTTTTTCTATAAAAATGATAATTTTTATAGTTGGAAAAAAGTCAGTTTTTTTTTTCTTTGAGTTTAGTAACATGTAGGGAAGGAGATTCGAATTTCTAACTTTTGGTTGAGGGTATAATGACTTCATTAGTTGGGCTATCATCACGTTTGGGTCTCAAGCCTTATGTCACATAAAGATTATTTATATATTTATTTATTGAAAAGTAAACCTATAAGATTTGTTTGTTGTTGGTTGATTATTATCCTTTGAAGATGAATAATGTCAAAAAATATATATATATATATCACTAAGAAACATTGAAGACTACGAAAAACTAATGACAATCATACTATAGTAAATGAAAATTATTTCATTATTACACATTTCTCTCAAATGTGCATAGATCACAATTTCACAGTAAGCATAGAATAAGCAAGACATTACAACCTTTGTCATGAATTATCATATCTTAATTAATTAATTACAGACTGTGGGAGATGGAGTTTTGGTTTGCCCAAATATGGCAAGTTTTGCCTGTACTTTTGAAGAGGGTAATTTTACATCAGTGGCTAGTCTTATGGCTTGAAGAAACCTTATGAAATACCAACCAAAGTCAATCTGCCACCATTCATGACCATGCCTCGCTGAATACTCAAATGCGTGGTGGTTATTATGCCATCCTTCTTCAAATGTAATTAAAGCCACCCACCTTAAAAATAGAAAATAGCCATTTAAAAATTTTCGTTTCTAGAATTTTTAATATTTTATTGTAGTCTTTCAAATTTTCATAAAAAACTATTTTAGGCATTTCCCTTAATTTTTAATAAGTTATTACTATTATTATTATATTACTATAGACACATTTTTTTGTTCATTATTTAATTCATCCATAAATGTTTATAAATATTTAGTAGGTTGAATGCCAAGTTTGGAATTTGATATGAATTTTTGATAAATGATTAACTGAAAATTAACACCCGAACTAAAATAAAATTTAATAAACAATTTAGAATTTTTTTTTTTTTAAAGCTGAGGATTAAAATAAACCAAATTTAAATGAAAAAACAAAATAAACATCAAAGTTTAGAGACAAAAATAAGATTTAAACCTATTCAAATTGATTTAAGAGAAAGGAAAAAAAACATATTACCCGTTATTCTTAGACAAATCGTTGGTATTCCATTGTTGATTTCCCCATATATGACATATTGAATTCACCATGAATGTTCCTTGAAAAGTCGCTACATTTCGAACACACTATAAATAGTTTCAAAAAAATAAATGACCTTAGTTGGTAAATTATTTAATAGAATGTGAATAACAAAAATAATATATCATACGAATGACTACCCGTGTTTTAAATAAAATATTATAAAGATCATAAATATAAGAAAAAAAAGAACACACTTTTTTCATCAATCAACAAGTATTCAAATTATTATAGTTAATCAATATATCTAGGTTAGTCAATGGTTGCTATGCAATTATTGTTGATTAAAATATTGAAGTAAAGAATCGATTAAGTAACTCTATAATTTTATCGTATAAAATAAAAATATATTTATTGAACCAATTAAACTGTGTGATTAACTATTTTTAAAAATATATTATGTTGGAGTGAAATTATCAACTAAGTCATATCCATAGCCCACAAGAGATTCAAGGGTCAAAGGTGAGACGTTAGGTTTGAAGTGTCGAGTGTTAGGTGTCAAGCATGAGGCCTGAGGCATTAGACACAATATCATGCTTTCAACCTTTATCACCAAAAAGGGCCGACCTCTTGAGTTTTGAAATGACGAGTCGTCTACAAGGGTCAAACCCCCACGAGGGACAACCAAGGCCCAAAGAGGTCAACTGCCATAGGGGTTGGTCAAGAGCAAGAATAGTTGACCCGCACAAGAGGGTCGGCCATGGCCGAACAGGCCGACCCCCATTGAAGAGCGATTCTCACTAAGGTCAGTCATGGTATTGAAGGCTAACCTCCACAGGAGTTAGTTTCATTCGTTTTATTTCCTTATCAAGGTTTTTTGAAAATTTCGATAGAATTTTCGACCCAGTTAAAGGACACGATTTCAATTACTCTATTGAACCTTCTTTATAAATACAGGGAGACGGTGGCATGAAAGAGGTGCGTCCAAAGACCAAAATAATTTCTATCTTTTATCTAAGCTATTTACAAACTCGTACTAACATGAGCGTCAGAGTGTATGTGTCTTAACACCACACTGGTGCACAATTCTCTTATTTTGTTGGGTATTGGTTTGATTTCTCATTTCATACAAATTCACCATTGATCAAAATTTCGACATCAACATATTATATTCGAAATTACTTTTTAAAAATTATATTTCCATATATCATATTTGCATGTCAGTTAGAAATTAAAGACATTCTTTCAAATTTCCATATATCGTAATACTTATAACAACTACTCTTTAAACCTAAAAAAAAAAAAAGAGAGAAAAAGTTATGTATAAGAAAACGCATAATTTACTAGTTTGTGAAAATATATAGTTTTCACATATTTAAAAATATATTTTCTATTAGGCACACTACATAAAAAATTTGTTATGTTATTAAAGATAAAATTTACGTATATATACCATTCTAGTAAACATTGCTAATCGCATCTTAATAATTAAAAGGTGAATAAAAGGGAAGTATTTTCATACCATTCCCCATATGAATAATGGTATTCCTCCAATTGCATAGAACAAGCCTCCAAGAGCAATGGGGTGAAAAATGTAAGTTTTTTAAATAAATCGATAGAAGATTTGCTTTTCCAAGTCGGTGACATTATCTGGATTTCCTTGCTTGAAGAACATCATGTAGTTCCTTCTTTCTTTTTTTTTTGCCAATCACTAAAATCGTTTTTCAAATAGACTTTCTTATTTAAAGTAGGTAAATCAAAAAGCCATGTTATATGACTGAACCAAAATCCTTGAATAGGACTATGTGGGTCTCTGTCAGTATCAACATATCGATGATGACATCTGTGTATGCTCACCCAACTAATTGGATCACCCTGAAATGTAGAAAACAATCCATTATTTCAAAACAAATGAATATCTAAAACAAAGGATTTGTCACGCATGTTTCGAACGTGTTTATAGTTTCTCACTCAATAATTTTGCAAGTCCAATCTTCTATAGTTAACAATAACCATTTTTTTTTATCTATGTGACCTCAATTTTTTTCAATGCTTTACATTGGTTTTTTCAAAATTGGGGCGTTGAAGGGTGTGATCACTAGAGCTGGATAAATTAATCGCTGAGGCCGCCATAATGTGACTGGTAGTTTTTCACCATTAGATGCAGAGAAAGAAGTACCTCGAATTTTTATCTAGTGGTTATTAAGGGGCATGAAAATTATTGAATCCACGTCTAATGATTATTATGAGGTAGCCACATTGTGGCAGCTTCATTGAATAGTTTGTCTTAGAGCTAAGGATAATGAGTAATGAGTCGTGAGTGGTGGTGTGAGTAGGGGAAAAGGGAGAAAGAAGAGAGAGAAAAAGAAATAAAAATGTTTGTATTTTTTTAATGTTTTCCACATCAGCAAAAATAATAACAAATAAGTTGTTTTCTTTTCGTAACATTAGCAACTTAGTAATAAAAAAATTGACAAGTTTATGTACATTACTTGTAAAAATAATAAATAAAGTTGTAAACTTTGAACCATATAATTGAGAGTTGATATCAAGTGTAAACAAATAGATCAAAAAAAAAGAGAGAGATTATCTCAAATCTTAAATGCAACTTAAGTGAAACTTCTCTATTTTTTTTTCATAGACATAATTATTCTACAACTAGATGAATAAGTATTCTGGATTTGAGTAAGTCGCTTGATTTTTTTACGATATTTGCAAATAACTATTTTTATAAAAGTATTTAGATGTGCGATGTTTTTTTTTTAAAATACAATATCCTTTAAAAAAATTATTTGAATTATTTTTTTAACATTTTTTAAGACATAAATTATTGGATTAACTTAAAAATTTTAGTGAATATATTTTTATTTTATGTGATATTACTTTTAACCGAAATATTGAAAATATCAATATTGATATCCATGATTCAATTTTTATAGATAATCCAAGAAAAAAAAAATAATGGATATCAAAGGAACTTATCAAAATTTTATGAATTTACTAATGAAATTTTAATAGTTTATTTAAGTCATACTTTTGAGCAGATATATTAACAATTGAGAGTCAAAATATCAATTAATATTAAAAATAGATAATACTGTAAAAAAATGTTACAATAGTTAACGAGGGTTAATAAATAAACTAGACTTAGATTGATTCATAATATAAACAAATATATCGTTTACTACTAATAATAAAGCTACAAATTTAGTCCCTGAATTTTGAAGTTTGTGTCTATTTTATTCATGAACTTTCAAAAATTTTAAATTTAGTCCCTAAAATTTTGATTTTTTTTTTAAACTCACACATTTGCTAGACACAAAATTGAATTTTTAGAGTTTTACTGGATATAAAATTCAAATTTACATCTAATAAATCAATTAAATTTTAAAATTTTTGAATCTGTTAGGGACTTATTTAGACACATAATTAGAAGTTTAGGGATCTATTGGATACAAAATTGAAAGTTTAGGTATTAGACACTTTCGAAAGTTCAATGACCAAATAGATACGAACTTCAAAGTTTGGGGACTAACCTTATAATTTCACCTAATAATAATAATCATACTAATAATATATTTTAAGAATAATTTTGGCAATTTGATACCATTCAGTAGAAAGAGAAATAAATATGAAATTTTCAATAGAGAGTTATGAGGCAATGAGATGTGTAGAGAACAAATATTATAAAATAATCTAAGTCTCGGATAAGAATTTATAAAACCATGGATAATTTCATTAAGAGATATTAGTTAAATAAAGAGTAGTAGGGAGAGGTAGAAAAATTAATTGAAAAAAAAAAGATATGTGAAAATGATGGGACAGAAAAAAAAAAAAAGGGAGAAAAATAGGGTGATGTGGCGGAAAAGGAGAGATAGGAGAAGATGTGAGAGAGAGAAGTTGTTGCGCATTTAAAGAGATTTTGAATATGGAAACCGAAATTGGAGAGGATTCGTGTTCCACATCAAATGTTCTTGTGGTCAAATATTCTTGTGCTGATGGTTGAGAGAGAGTCCGTGAATGATTCATAACATTTTTCTATCCACCTAAGTTCTTTCAATACTACCCCACGATTGAAAATAATATTTTGCCAATTTAATCTTCATTTTAACCACCACATCATTTAAATTCAAAATAATTAAAATTTCAAATGTAGACCATCAAAGTTCCTAATAAGTACACACACTTTGTTGTTCTCTATGTTTTTGCTACTACATGTACATATTTTTTTCGTTCTTAAATATATCTTAATCTCAACTTTTTTTCTTTTTTTTTTGGTTAAAAAAAAAACAAACTCTCACTTTTCTCTCTACTATATCGATATGCATAGTTCCAACCAAAATAATTTATATATGATGTTATTTAAACATAGATTGGAGAATCATGTTATTTAAGTTGGTGATTAAGTGAGTGTAAGCTCATATGGTGTTTTAATTAATATTTCAGGTCAAGCGGAGATTGGAAACATTTATGACCCCGAACACATGAATTCCATAGTAGTTGTGAGGGGTCATTTTACGTTATGTTTTCATGGTTTAACTATTAGCATGGAATTTCAAGAGATTTATATACATGTGTGGTTTAAAGAAATTGCTAAAAGGTTTTCAAAAAATTGTTATGAGTTTTCAGTTATTTATGATTTTAACTACGATTTTAGAAATGTTAGAAATGTTTTATGATCTTTGAGAAATCGTTTTGAATTTTTAGAAACTGTGTTAAAATTCCAATATTTTATATTTTTAGCTGGACTTATCATTTAAGGCATATTTATACATGTTTAATATTATTTGAGAAATCTCTCAAGTTTATGAAATGTTGTTTTAGAGAAAGAGCATGACTTTCGAGAAGAGTCTGAGAATTAAGAGTTTTATGTTAAAAGTGGTCTTCAAACCACTAGATTTATATACCCATGGTGATTACCCATATACTGTGTGAATGTGTTTATGTAGCATGCTAGAGAGAGAGAGAGAGGTCTTTGAGACCCACTCTAATACACACATAGGCTTTGGGTCATGTGTTGGGGTGCTTAGCCCTTTGGGGGTAGCTCTGCATGCACGTATGACAGAGATTTATTTTGCTATGTATTTGGAGATTAATCAATGCATAATATGATAAAGATTGCTCTGTTGTACGTATGGAGAGTACTCTACGCCAGTATGACAAAGATTTGGGTACAAGTTTGGTGAAGAATTTTTCAAAATTATGTTATGTTTTCTTTCAAATTATTATTATAAATTACCATGTGCTTTAATTATTCTAAGTTATTATATCGTTCATGATTTACAGAACAATACAGAGCTTTGAAATTTTGATTAATGAGACAATAGTTTTCTTGAAAATTATTTTCTTATGTACTTACCACTCATTGGGCTTTCTAGCTCATTCTTCCCTCCTACATCTTCCTATCAAGTAGCATTGAATTTTTGAAGAGCCTATTAGAGTTGCTATCTGCCACCAATGCTAGTTGATTGCATCCCATTTTGTATGTACATGTGGTTTTAGATGCATATTTTGTAACTGGAGTGACTAGCTGGAGTCTGATGGCACGTCACAGTTTGTAATTTATCCTGGTTTGTGAATAGTGACTTGTAAATCATTGTTAATGGTTTTTTCTATGTTGTGTTCGAATTTTCGGGGAGTTGTAGTTCAATATTTTTCCTATTTGGGAGTGTGCACTAATTATCGTGACATGTGTGCTTTAATTGTTTTTCAGAAGGAACTTTGCTAAATTTTTTTGTAAATTTTGTTAACTAAGTTTTATTAGCCACCTCGTGATTTTCTGAAACTGTTTAGTGTATGGAAGTAGTCAATGGATTCTTGTAGCTTGATAGGATGCATTATTGACATTCCACGTCTTAGGTTGGATAGGGTAATCTGGGATGGGGTATGTCACTTAATGTATCAGAACACTTTATAGTGTTAATTAGTTAGATAGAATATTTTCATGTTTTCACTTAAGCCCCTTATGTATCAGAATACAAATGAACAAGTTAGTTAGGACCTCACATGATTCAGTATTGAGCATGTTTTAAATGTTTGCAGTTTCAGCCCTCAAGTGGGGCTACTTATTGAGTATATTTTTATACTCACTCATGCTACTCGTCTTTTCTTTTGAGATGGTATATGACTTACAAGGCACGTGGTGAGGGCGATCAGTTTGGCAAGGCTATGGAGACAATGTCAGACCAGAGCTTCTTAGGATTCTTAGAAATTCCTAACTCATGTTTTATGCCTAATTTTTTTAACTCTTTTATTTGTAATTTCTTAAATGCTCTATATTCATTAAGTTTAGTACAGAAATATTTTTTGGGATCCTGAATTCAAAGTATCTTGACTTCTGAGAAGTTTTTAATAATGAAATGTTTTGTATTTGGTTTTTTTGAGCTTCCGCTTTACTTTCAAAAGTTCATGTTTTGCATGCATGTAGTAGTGACCCTCGAAAATCCAGTATAAGAAGTTAGGTCGTTACAGTTGGTATCAGAGCCATAGGTTTTAGGTTCTGTAGACTTGCTTACGTCATAAGCACCAGTTTTCGCCATAGCCAAGCACAAGAAAAATGCATCATCACCGCCAGGTATGTTAGTTACCAAATAGGAAATGTACCATAAATGTTATTTTCATGTAATCAAAGAAAGTATTGCCCTTAGTTTTCGTAGCTGGAATATGTTGTTCATGTAATTATGTTCATTGTTTCATGGCATATGAGTTTATAAAATAACCCTTAAGTTTATTTAAGCATGATAGATTATGACTTGCTGTAGAAAATGATCTTTGAAGGTTGAAGTTCTTAAATGTCTTTGAGCATTGAAGATGTTAGTTTGGAGGAAAATACCTTTTAGGATCATCCTTTCAAAGTTTAAGGTTTCATGATCCAAGTCTTTTTTTGTTCTTCACGTGCCAGGCAAAAGGAATGAAAAGGCTCAAGTGTAATCAGATTAAGGGAAAGTTTATAGGGTTAAAAGCAAGGCAAGTTGGTTAAGGAAAAAAAAAAGAGAAGTCCTATAAAGGGCTCAATTTGGAACCCAAAACGATAGATCTATGAAAGGTTTATAATTTGATGCATTTTTTCTCTTAGTGAGGATAAGATTGACGTGGAGAATGAAAATGAGGACACCTTTAGTTTAAGGGTCTTAATAAAGAGGACATACAGAAAGGAGAGGTTATAGAAAGGTTTGCCATCTGGAGAGACAAAAGAAATTAACATGTTCAAACTTCAAGATCTCGGGCATTACATGACTTCCAAGACTGATTGATAGGAATGAACTCTCCATCTCGCAGCGGAGGCATTGGATCGTCTTTGATTTTATTTAAAAGTAAACTAAAAATAATATTAATTAAGAAAACTAACTTTTGAGATAAATATGAAGAATATTATGGCGGGTCTTTATCTCCTCTACAAAGTCTTCATGACTATGACTCTAACACAATATCAATGCTTGTGGGAACCTCTTGAAAGAAAATCCTCAAGGGATTGGAGAGGAAAAAGTCTAGAGAGAATTCTCTAATTCTCTATTGAGGATATGTGTATTCTATGAAGAATGCCCAATGGCTCACCCCTAGGGTCCTATTTATAGTGATCTAGGGAAGATAATTAAATAATATATTTTAATATCTAATATATTAAAATATATTTATCTAACCAATTTGAATCTTATTCAAACCTTTTAAAATTTTTCTACGACATTTATTTCCTAATTTGAATCCAATTCAAATTTAATAAATATATTTTCTTTAATGTATCTAATATACATTAATTATTTTAATATTTAATGTATCAAATACAATAAATATATTTTCATCTTTTATATTAAATATATCTTATATATTAAATATTAATTTGAACACTTCAAATTAAATATTAATTTGAACATTTCAAATTTTTCTTTCAACTAGATTGATCTTTTAGTGTTACTATGAGCTAGCAAGAGGACCTTATGGACCTACAAATTATAAGCTCGAATGATACAAAATTAATTAATTAAACTCTTTAATTAATCAATATTCATTTATTAACTCTAGGGTCACTCCACTATAGACCTAAAGTTGCACTCTTATGCACTGTAGGACAAGTTTTGTCCATTGATATAATCACTACATGTAAGTCGATCCTTCACGAGTTGTTCGTAATTACAGCTGGGTCAAAAGTTCGTTTTACCCCTGTAATTACATCTTGCATCTTAAGTACCATTGATCCTCTAATGAACAATTTGTTTATGATCCAACCATAAACTAAGTCCCTCTCGGGCCAATGAGAGGGTGGGGCACAATTGTTCAAGTCCCGAAATCAGCACTTAAGGGAACTACTCATCTACTTACCCTATAAGGGAATAAGTGAATTCCATCTTGTGAGATTATGTTCGTAGCTCCCTATTTGGTCAAGTCCCCAAAATGGTAGGCTTATTGAATCGGCGACAAAAGCCACTCTCACCCATGCAATCAAAGGACAAACCCTCACAGGCAGAAGTTCATAACTAACTCAGGATTAAGATTGAGTCACAATGATCATCCTGGTGAAATATTAATCTTCTCAATTAATGGATTTATAAAGAGATATTAAATATTTCGTGGTCCAGTCTTATACAAACTAAGTGTATAAGATACCCCCACTCACATGTCTCCACATGAACGATTTGGATCAAATCAATTGTAACTATTACAAAGTGGGCCGTATCAATAGTGTTACCAAGATAAGGCACCCAATTTTATCCATATATTATGACTCTTTAGGTTATTTCTTGAACACGATCCTCCTGTATGTCAACCACATACTGTTCAAGACTACACTAATAACCTTGGATTTTTCATATAATAGATAATATTATATTGCAAATAAATAATCAAAATTATTATTAATTATTAAATAATTAATTAATTACAAGGCTTTAGGGCATAAATCCCAACAATTTCCCTGTCACAGTCCCTCCCAGCTCACTTGCCTAACCTAGGAAGGGATGCGAAGACAGAGAATACCAGGCCTCTTACTGGTACTTCCTGCCCAACCCATCCTCAACCCGAGACTGTACACAACGTAGCATGTATGAACAAGTAAAATTGAGCGCACAGTTGCACACTTGAGCAAGATGCAATCATTCCCCCATACTAGGTTTTCATAACAAGTCATAACATACTTAAGTCTATTACAACCCGGCTAGAACGCTTTTATTTCTAAACTATATACATGTGGAAGTATATATACAAGGAGCTAAAGAGGTGTGGTGGCAAACAGGTCTTGTCGAGGCTAAGCACCGGGAACTCGTTTGCTACCTGGGGAGAGAAAACATGTTGAAAATGTGAGCTGGGAAGCCCAGTGAGTGACTATCTTAATAAGTTATGCATTCAAAGGTAAAGCATAAAAAATAATTAAACAATGCCGTGAAATTACAGGCTTTAAGCACCACGAAAATCAAAGCATAAGAACTCATAATGTAGGCATTGAAATCAAGTATAGGTATTTCAAAACGTAACAACTCATGATAAAGAAAACTCGTAGCATGGTACCCTTCCAAACCCTAGCTGTGGCAGAGTCCTCTCTAAACCAACAGCTTCAATACCTCTCTCACGTGCACGTGGAATGCCATTTAAGCTCACTAGTCTCCCCGAATACCTTCTCCATGTCCTTCAGTATTGGGCCAGACCAACTACCACCCGAATACCTTCTCACTGTCCTTCAGTATCGGTGGTCAAGTTTTCTCCCTCCCAGGTACCTTCTCCATGCCCTTCAGTACCGGGGGTTAATAATATACAAGGGCATGCTTTAAATAGTTAGGAAACATGTTTTGGAATCACATTCAGCCAGTTCTCAACATAAGCACAAAGTTTCATCTTAAACAAGCTTCCAACTTCAAGTGTCATGCCAAAAGTTAAGTTCATCGTAGGGTTAAAGGAGAACTCACTGACCAAACTAATTTTTCGTGTTCTCAACGCATAAATTCTTTAACATAGCCAAACAATCATACTTTAAGTTTTGGCAATTCAAACATGTTTTAAAATGGATTAATGCAGGGTACTTCTAAGAAAAATTTACTCCCAAAACTCAGTTTTCATGATTGAACGCGGAGTAACAAATTAGTTAAAATTATGCTTAACCTTCAACACCAATATAGTATTAGGAGTTCAATGAAAAACGAGTATAAAGTAGTTTAAGCATGCTTCAATATCTATCATTATTAAGATTTTGAAGAAATAAAGATCAAAGCATAGGTTTTCGAACAAAGTTACTCACAATCACCGGAAGGCTCCCAAGGCTTTTAAGTTTCTCCTATCTCCGTTTGCCCTGAAAATGAATTCCATAACATTAATCCCTTTTGCTACTTGGCCCAAAAATAGATCTAATTCAATCACATAACTCATAGCATAGTAATTGCACACACTTAGCCGTAGGGTATAACAAATTGGAAACACATATTCCTTAATCTCTCTAGCCCCTTCTCTTTTTTTGAACCCAAAATTACAGATTCAACTTCCAGCATGGGCTTCTCAAAATTTAGCAAAACAACCACCCACTTTTATTTGATAACCCTCAAATACAACGTCTAAACTTACTTACCTCAAAATTTAAGCTTCTAATTCGTCCTCAAGAGCTCAAAATCTCCAGATTTCTTCACCTTGTTCTGCTGGCCGAGAAACTAGAACACCTCTTGGTTTTTCTTAACTTTTTACGACCTTCCTCTTTGTATTTTCTCACAACCGCCTCCAGACTTATTCTTCATTCAATTTATGAGATTTTGGCTAAAGAATCATCGAATTTTCTTAAGTAGATTGAGAGATATGACCATTTGAAGTTGACCCATTTCCTAGAGCTTCCAGCTGGCTATTGAATTCACAAGAGATGGACAACTCCTACTTCATCAATAACACAATCCGTTTAGTTCATATACATTGGCCAGTTCCTACTTCTTCCTTAAGACCTTAAGTCCTTTTAAATCCTCCTAATCCATAAAACAAACTTTAACTAATTTAATTAGAAATTAAAGCTTTTGCATTCAACACATAATACACCTAATGTGTATCCAACTTGCTCATGACCTTAACTTACTTCAACTCAACTCTTAATATGCTTATCTCAATGCCTAACCTATCTCCTTATGAAGCTTTGTGCACGTTATAGTCCACAACTTAGGAGATTCCCAAATTGTACCACGGCAACCTTCAGTGCAACCTATACCAATTCACGTGTATCAAACTTCACGTATAAGTGCAATAAGATCAAAAGAGAGTTTAGGGCTTACAATTTACTATTGCCTTAAAGAGAATTTCGTCCTCGAAATTCAGCAACGTCATTAGCTCGGAAATAGTCGTGGGTACTTTTCTTTCATTTGGTCTTCACTCTCCCATGTGGCTTCCTCGACACCATGGTTTCTCCACAATATTTTCACCAACGGTATCGCCTTATTCTTGAGTACCTACTCCTTCCTATCAAGTATTTGTGTAGGTTCCTCTTCATAAGTTAAATTCTCCTTGAGTTGCACTGGTTGTACCTTGAGTACATGGGATGGGTCCGAAACGTATTTCCTTAGTATTGATACATGGAACACATCATGTACTCGCGACAATTCCATAGGTAAAGCTAGTCTGTAAGCAGATAGCCCTACATGTTCCAGAATCTCGTAAGGCCCTATATATCTCGGGCTCAGCTTCCCTTTCCTTCCGAACCGTAAAATACCCTTCCACGGGGACAACCTCAAGAAAACTTTGTCTCCGATTCCGAATTCTAGATCTCTCATTCGCTTGTCAGCATAGCTCTTTTGTCTATCCCGGGCTGTCTTCAGCTTTTCCCTGATCAATTTAACATTCTCCGAGGTAACTTGGACTAACTCTGGTCCCATTAGCTTTCTTTCTCCCACCTCGTCCCAGCAAATAGGGGTTCTACATCTTCTTCCATACAATGCTTTGTATGGTCCATTCCGATGCTAAAATGATAGTTGTTATTGTCTCAAACTCTATCAACGGTAGGTAAGTCTCCCAACTTCCCTTATACTGCAATACACATGCTCGAAGCATGTCCTTAAGGGTCTGAATGGTCCTTTCTGACTGACCATCAGTCTGCGGATGAAATGTCGTACTGAAGTGCAGCTTAGTTCCTATTGCCTCTTGGAGACTCAGCCAGAACTTGGAAGTAAACCTCGGATCCCTATCTGACACAATTGATATTGGGACTCCGTATTGGCTTACGATCCTATCAACATATAACTTAGCAAGTTTATCCAAAGTGAAAGTTACCTTAACAGGTAAAAATCGAGCAATCTTGGTCAGTCTGTTCACTATCACCCATATCCCTTCATAACTGCACGTCGTTCGAGGAAGCCCAAATAAGAAATCCATGGTTACGTGCTCCCACTTCCATTCGGGTACTGGGCGTGGGTTTAAAAGTCCTCCTGGTTTCTGTCGTTCAGGTTTCACCTGTTGACAAATCAAACATTTAGAGACATACTCTGCTATCTCTCGTTTCATTCCTAGCCACCAATAATGACTCTTCAAGGTCTGGTACATCTTTGTACCTCCCGGATGCATAGCATAAGCTGAACTATGCGTTTCCTCCAATATTGTATTCCTCAAAGCTGTATCTTTAGGTACGCATAACCTTCCACACTTCATTTACGCTCCATCAACTCTCACCTTATAATTTCTTGAGAACGGGGTCCCTAGCTGCAAGTTCACTTCTTCTGCTAATTTCTTGAGAACGGGGTCCCTAGCTTAACCTGAGATAACGCCATTAATTAGGGTAGGCCTTACCTGGAAATGAGCTAACAAATTCCCTTTTTCACTAACCGACACTACCGCGTTAGAACTCTTCAGTTCCTCTAACAGTGTCACTCTAATAGTATTAAGTGAACCCTTAGGTTGCTTCGACTTATTGCTCAATGCATCAGCTACAACATTAGCCTTCCCTGGGTGGTATTCAACCGTACAATCATAGTCTTTTATCAATTCGAGCCACCTCCGCTGACTTAAATTCAACTCCTTCTGTTCAAAGATATATTTCAAACTCTTATGATCCGTGTAAATATGAAACTTCTCATCGAACATTTGCCTCCATATTTTCAGAGCTAACACCACTGCTGCGAGCTCTAAATCATGGGTAGGATAATTACATTCATGCTTCCTCAGCTACCTTGACGCATACGCGATCACTTTCCCTTCCTGCATAAGTACACATCCAAGGCCCTGATGTGATGCGTCACAGTAGACCTCAAACTCTTTTCCCGAGGTAGGAAGAGTTAGTATCGGTGCTGTCACAAGCCTATTCTTCAACTCATGGAAACTCTTCTCACATTCATCATTCCACTCGAACTTTGTGTTCTTCTTTGTCAGCCCGGTCAAGGGAAGGGCTATCTTCGAAAACTCCTCGACAAACCGTCGATAATATCCGGCAAGTCCCAGAAAACTACGGACTTCAGATACTGAAGTGGGTCGTTCCCACTTGACTATAGCTTCTGTCTTCTGGAAATCTACTTGAACTCCGGCTGCTGACACAACGTGTCCCAAAAACACAACCTGATCCAACCAAAACTCGTACTTACTAAATTTAGCATACAACTTCTGATCCCGTAACGTCTGTAGCACTATTTTGAGATGTTTTGCATGCGCCTTCCTCGAACCTCTTGCAACGATTTATTTCACTTGCAACTATGGTGGTAGCGTACTTAGATAATTCTGTGAAATTCTTCTCATACTCTGCTACCGTCATCGATCCCTGAACGAGTCCCAGAAATTCGTTCCTCTTCGCATCACGATAAGAACTCGGATAATACTTATCTTCAAATGCCTTCCGAAATGCTTTCCAACTCCAAACTTCTCCTTTCCTGCTCTCTGTTATCTTCCACCAATCATCCGCCCCTTAAGAAAAATGCTGCTAAATCAACCTTCCTGTCTTCAGGACATCGCATGACTCTTAAACACTTCTCAATCAGATTTAACCAAACCTCGACATGAGCAGGGCCTGTGGTGCCCTCGAATGTCGTTGCACCCAAGGCCTTTAGCCTTTCAATGCCATACTTCTTTTCTGAGTCTACATGTGCCGCCGACCTAACACTTTCGGCTAACCTTTGAGTAATCCTTGCAAAAATCTGTTCCATCATGTTCACCTCCGGCTGAGGATGACTAGACTCTCCCTCAGACACCTCTCTTTCTCTACTGCCGGTAGCTTATCAAGTTTCGGCTTCCTCTTGCCTGCCTCGTTTGCCACCTCGAGCCATGGTCCTATGTGTACCCAACTTGCTCATGACCTTAACTTACTTCAACTCAACTCTTAATATGATTATCTCAATGCCTAATTTGTCTCCTTATGAAGCTTTGTGCACGTTATAGTCCACAACTTAGGAGATTCCCAAATTCTACCACGGCATCCTTCAGTGCAACCTATACCAATTTACGTGTATCAAACTTCATGTGTAAGTGCAATAAGATCAAAAGAGAGTTTAGGGCTTACACTCCCACTTGCACTAAAGCTGGCAAGACATGTATCCTAGGGCATACTCTATACCCAACATGTTCTCCCACTTGTCCTAGCAAAAATGAGGCATGTCTGGTAATCCTTGACATTCTAGGTAACCCTTAAACACTTTAGCCTGGAGAGTCTTTTTATATAGATCTAAGCGACTGTCATTAAAAGCCATCTAGGTCACTACCATGATGCTTTCTCTCTCTCGATATGATTCCCTATACGTTGGTGTTTTTCAATTTCCTTAATATTAGTTTTTGCACCATTATTATCATAATGAAGAGGATAGACTAAATCTTATCTGAATCACCTTTTAGATATTCAAAGAACTATTTGAGTCATATAAGTCATTTTGTTGCTTCATAAGCAAAACAATTTAACTTGTTTACCATACTCCACCACCTAGGGTAAAATTTATCTTAACATAGATTTCCTAAATCTTTGTAAGAACCAGTGTATCTTGTAATGATCAAATCTTTTATTCCATACACAAAAAAATTCTCATTATCCATAGATAATTTGAATTTTTTTTTAATTTTCTACTCAATGGCCATACCATTCGTTTAACTGATGTATGCTAACAAATTGTATATTAATTGTTAAGTCTCATTTATGGATTAATTGTCTCTCACTTAAAGTAGATAATTAATCATATGTTTTCAACATTTGAGCTGTCTTAGGATACTATTCCTTAGGCATAAATATTAAATATTTGACAACAATTTTATCAATATAAAATGTTTGAGACAAAGTTAACAGTTTATCCTTAAAATCTCTATTTTGGACATGTAAATATATCGAATCATTCCAAATTACTCATTTGGAATTGATAACTTAGTCAGCTTTTTATGTTAGATAGATGTCTTTCATCATTCATAATGAGTAAAATATTATTAACATAAAACATGAGAAAAATCCACTAAGTAATTAATGATTTTCTTGTCTATACAATCTTCATTAATATTTATCCAAAGTCATAGGTTTTGATACTTTTATTAAACCTTATATTCAAAGATCTAATTGTAAAATTTATTTCATAAATGAACCTATACTATTTTGCAAACCTTTATTCTTTTGATCTTTGAAAATAAATCTCCCTGATTGATTTGTGTAGATGCATTATCTAAGATTTCTTTTCATAAAAGAATTCTAAATATTCATTTTCATATCCCATATGCAACAATGAATTAAATAATACTTACAGACTTTAGTATGGAAACAAGTGAGAAACTTTACTTTTAGTCTACTTTCTCCTATTAGGTCTAACCATTTGCCATTAGTCTCACTTTGAGAACAATAAACCTTCAACTTTGTCATCTAACCTGACAGTTTGGGCTTCAATTAAGTCTTTGTAAAGGTTGAGTCATCTCATAACCCTCCCACTACGATAAGGCTTATCTAATTCATGACTAGGATCCATTTGGCTTTCAAATGTAAATTAAATTGTTAACTATTTAGTGGCTTCACTTTGAACCAATTTATTAACACTATCTCACCTTATTAAAGGTTTGTAATCTTCTATTTGACATTCCTTATAAAAATGATATTTGTCATACAATACCTTATTCGTTTTATGACTAAATAAAAGACCATTTTGTACTCCTTAGGGGTGGCCTACATTTAGGCTTATCTTTGAACATATACAAGCATTTTAGGCTTGTTTAAAGCTTCTTTCAGTATGTGAGCTTAACATTCCCAAATGTTGAAGTGTTGTAAACTAGTTTTACTACTCTTCTATAATCTTAAAATTGTCTCATATACACTTTTGGAGGGAATCATGTTCACCAATGCAATCTCTATTGCATTTCCTAACCGGAGTTTGGGAATGGTGTGTAACTCATTACTGATGTGACCATGTCTAACAAGGTCATGTTTCTCATCTTGCAGCACAATTTCACAAAGTTGTACTTTGTATTAAGATAATTGGGATAGAAACCCATTTTCTATTAGCTAATCTTAGTACACAAGGTTCTTGTACTTTCTATTATGATATGATCATAATGTCTTGATAGATTTACCTAATTAATTTTCAACTTTAATCTTAATTTTCTTGAACTTTTCAAAAATTTAGACTTATGTTGTATTAAGTAAGGATACTTGTACCATGAATGATCATCAATTAGAGTGATAAAATATTGATGACTTTATTTGACATTTACATTCACCAAACCACTTGGGTCAAAATGTGTAAGCTCAAAGTATTCTTTGGCCTTGTAGCCTTATCTAATAAAAGCCTAATTATTATCTTGCATGAAATGCAAGATCTACAAACATGTAAAGTAATTAACTATTTTTTTAGAGAATTACCTCTTGCTAGTCTTTTTATTTTATTCAAGTTGATGTTAATCAACCTTAACAACTAAAGTCAAGTATCGTCTTTTAGGAGAAAACAATGTCTTTCTATTATGGATTCTATAATCCTGAATATCTCAGTATCTTGTAGTATGGTATATGTCAACATTTTAACATATACAAATTGTTATGATTTTTAGCTGAATGTAGTTCCAAACAAGTTTGAAAATATAAACTTTCATACTTCAAAGTAATTCATACTATATGAACATTTTAGTAAAAAGTTCGAGAAATTGAATTTCTCTTATGGTTACTAAAAACATCATATTCATCAATAAGTAACAATTTTTACTTAATGACATCTTAATGTCTCCCACTACACTAACGGAGATGGGCTTCCTGGTGCTAACATGTAGAAACTATTCTACATGTTAAGTATTTTCCAAGAATTACATATTAAATGCAATAAAAAAGTAAATATTGATAGTGGATCCTGTATTAACTATCCATATGTCGTTATTTATTCTTCACCAAAAATCTAGTAAATCAAATTTACTTTCATTTATATTTTTCTTCCCACAGAGGTATTTCAAAAAATTCCTCTCATTATGACTGTCCTAGCTAATTTAGGAACTATTTCCTTTTATACAACTTTAGTCATTTGGTTTATTTTCTTGAATTTTGTAATTCTTAATTTTTGGGATCATTTAGACAATTTTCTAAATACATCTTATGTTGACTTCAATATCTCATATATTGTTGTCATTTTCTTCATCTTTTAAGCTTGACATCTAATATGTCAACTAGAAAATATCTATAATCTATCTCGTTAGCTTCGATTCATTAATCATGTGCTTCACGAACAATTTGATTAGCATTGACAACAGGTTTTGAGAATATTTCTCAATAAAGATAAAAATATTTTACAATGCCATTATAGTGTTAATGTTACTATTCCAAGTAATAAAATTTTCTCACTTGATAAATCAGTATTAAAAATTAAAATCAAGAGAGAAATTGACATAATATTGAAATATATATATTATTTAACACCATGCAAAAATTATCCATTTAGCATAGAAATCAAACAATTTGAAAAGTGAATCCTATAAATCATTTCTAATGCTATGACACTTTAGTGAGTTAGAATAAGTGCCGCCGTAGGGTAGGTCAAGTGTTCCTTCACTAAACTGAGACAATCTCAAACAAGTATTATACCAGAATAACTCTTGTTTCTATAATATTTAGTTACCATTAGTTTGGTCAAAGACATCATTAACAACCGTAATGAGCCATTTGTAAGTGTAACCCATCATTTTAGATCCCGTAGTTTTATCTCAACAAGTACTGCGTAAGGTAGGTCAAGTATTGGAAAGAAAACTACAATCCTATCCGTCTCAAGAGTTCACCCTAATATTGACCCATGCAAACACCTTCCGTAGGGGGACAGTTTAAAAGCCGCCACGAGGCCCTGCATGAATCTCACGATATAAACCAATGATGGAGACCGTAGGATATGTTGACACATTTTCTTCTCCCACCTACTATAATACTTTCTCAAAAGATTCTTCTTGATATTGACCCATGCAAACACCTTCCGTAGGGAGGACGGTCCAAAAGCGGTCACGAGGCCCCGCATGAATCTCACGTTGTGAATCAATGATAGAGACCGTAGGATATGTTGACAAATGTCCTTCTCCCACTAAGTATTTTGCAATAGAGTTTTCTATTACTTAGACAAATTAGGCTAATCTCATTTATCTAAGTTCTCAATCTACCCTTTTATAACCCTTATGTTGTTAGATTGATTTTAATGTGAATTACCAAGTTTTTAGACTATTTAAAAAATTAATCACATTATGAGCATGCTTAGTGAAATAAAATTTGACTAATTCAACTCACAGGTCGGTTCCCAGTTAGAGGTGTTCCCTTTCAATCAGCTTAAATACCACAGTCTAGACAGAACCTTCCATAGACAGAGTTCCCTTATAGTCAGTTTTTTCTTTCAAATTCATTAATCTTTAATTAACTATTAATTACTAGATTAATGAACATAAATTAATATAAGTAATATTTTTAATCCTATTAAAAACTAATTCACTTTATGGATAATTTTAAAATTCTACCATTTTAACTCTTTAAAACAAATTAAAAGATCATCTTAGATATTTTATTCTAATCCTATTAGAAAAAATAAAAGATAAATTAATTCAAAACTTAAACTATTTTATCTTTGAATTAAATTATCTTTATTTATTGAAGACCTAATCTTATTAGGAAATTAAAAGATCTCATCTTATTTTGAAATTAAAAGATATAATCTTATTTTTTTTATAAAAAAAATCTAATCTTATTAGGAAACAAATAAAGACAAATTAAATTCAAATTTTAAACTATGGATAATCTTGAAATTATACCATTTAAAACCATTTAAAACTAAATTAAAAGATTATCCTCAATTCTATTCTTATTAGAAACAAATAAAGATATATTAAATTCAAATTTTAAACTATTTAAAGCATGAATTAGAAATATCTTTATTTTAAGGAAATCCTAATCTTATTAGGAAATGTCCTAATTTAATTTTCCAAATATAACAATTATAATCAAAGATATGAAAAATATAAACTTATTAGGAAAAAACATCTTAATTCTATTAGGAAACATCCTAATCAAATTTTCAAAATATAACAATTATATTTAAAATTAATTAAGATGCATGATCATGTTTAACCTATGGTGGGATTTTAATCTAAATGGCATACTTTATGCAACAACAAACAATTTAAAACATACATCTCATGCATAATTAAATTAAAACTAGCAAAATTGACCGACATATTTGGCATATCCTAAGAAATTGAAAACAATTTAAATTACAATAATTTAAATCCAAGACATATCTTGGTCTTCAATATCTTCCTTGTTTGAACCATTCCAAATTTAAGGTTTAGAAACTTAAATCTTGTCTTCCAACTATAGCACCAGCAGTCGAAAAAATTAAAACAAAAACTACATTACCCAAGTGTTGAACCCAAGACCTACATTATTATAACAAAAAGCCTCCTTCACCACAGAACCAAACACTGTTTTCTAATATTGGAATGTTTAATAATAATATAACGCTCCAGTCGAATATGTTAAACTTCAAATTTTCCTTTTTTTTTTTCGTGCACCTCTTCGTCATCGGCTACTTCAGTGCAGGTGATCGAAAATTGCAGCAATGGTTGTCATTCTAGTAAAATACATGAAATCCTAACCCTTATGGGTTTTACAATGATCTAATCAAAGCAATAAATCTAATGCCAAATAGAACAATCAATTTGCAAACCACAATTTATCACATATATGATAAATTAAAATACTCACCATCACAAAACTCTAATTCTAAATAAAACTCAAAGATTTCTCTGATACCAATCGATAGGAATGAATTCTTCATTCCACAGCGAAAGCATTGGATTGTCTTTGATTTTATTTAAAATTAAACTAAAAATAATATTAATTAAGAAAACTTACTTTTGAGATAAACATCGAGAATATTTTAGTGGGTTTTTATATCCTCCTCAAAGTCTTCCTTGCTATGACTCTAACACAAGATCAAGGCTTGTGGGAGCCTCTTGAAAGAAAATCCTCAAGGGATTGGAGAGGAAAAAATCTAGAGAGAATTCTCCAATTCTCTATTGAGGAGATGTGTATTCTATGAAGAATGCCCAATGGCTCACCTCTAGGGTCCTATTTATAGTGGTCAAGGGAAGATAATTAAATAATATATTTTAATATCTAATATATTAAAATATATTTATCTAACCAATTTGAATCTTATTCAAACCTTTTAAAAATTTCCTACAACATCTATTTCCTAATGTGAATCAAATTCAAATTTAATAAATATCTTTTCTTTAATGTATCTAATATGCATTCATTATTTTAATATTTAATGTATCAAATGTAATAAATATATTTTTCTCTTTTATATTAAATATGTCTAATATATTAAATATTAAATTGAACACTTCAAATTAATATATTAATCTATTTTGGGACTTAGAACTTGGGTATGTTTTGTATGAGGCTTTGGTTAGTATAAGAATCATTCTCCCAAAGCAAATGATTAAGCATGTTCAAACCCAATGTTGGACGAGAGCTTTGATAAGCTTTTGTCCAGATCTACAAAAGAGTTTGAGGAAGTAACCTTTTAATAGATGATAATTATTGTCGATAGTTGTCAAAGGACAAAAGAGGAACTTTGAGGCTTCATTAGTGAAGAATTAAATTGTCAGTCTTATTAGCAAAGTTTTAGAGAATTGACTATGGGATCAAGCTAGTATAAGGAACTGATGAAGCCCTCATTTTGATTGAAAAGAGAAGTTAAGTCAGCTCAAAGCAAATGAAAAAGGGTTGTATTAGTGTTAAATAAAGTAAATTGGACCTTTCAGGTTTACCGAGCATGAGAGGTAGATTTCAAAATCAAGCTCGAGCTGGGCATGACTCTCATTCCTAAGGTCCCATGTAGAATGGTTTCAATAGTGTTGAAGGAGCTCAAGTTGCAGATACAGAAATTACTAACCAAGGACTTCATACGCCCTAGTGTCTCTTCTTGAGGCACACCAGTTGTTGTAAAAAGGAAAGTAACTATAAATATCAAATACTCACACCCTCAAACAGATGACCTATTCGACCAGTATAGGGAGCAATAGTACTTTCTAAGATTGTCCTATGATCAGGCTACCACCAGTTGAGGAAAAGAGACGAAGATATACCCAAGACAACTTTCAGGTCCATATATGAGCATTATGAACTCACGGTGGTGTCGTTTAGACTAAAGAGTTTAATTAATTAATTTTGTATCCTGCAAGCTTATAATCTGTAGATCCATAAGGTCCTCTTGCTAGCTCATAGTAACACTGAAATATCAATTTAGTTGAAAGAAAAATTTGAAATGTTCAAATTAATATTTAATTTGAAGTGTTCAAATTAAAATTTAATATATTAGATATATTAAATATAAAAGAGGAAAACATATTTATTGTTTTTGATACTTTAAATATTAAAATAATTAATGCATATTAGGTACATTAAAGAAAATATATTTATAAAATTTGAATAAGATCCAAATAAATAAATATCGTAGGAGATTTGAATGAGATAGATTCAAATAAGTATAAGATATATTTTAATATATTATATATTAAAATATAATATTTTAATTATAACAAAGATTTGCCCTTGGTCTCTATAAATAGGACCCTTGGGTTGAGCCATTAGACACAACACACATCTCATCAATAGAGAATTAGAGAATTCTCTATAGACCACTTTCTCTCTAATCCCTTATCGATCTTCTTTCAAGAGGGTCCCACAAGCCTTGGTCCTATGTTCGAGTAATAGCAAGGAAGACTTTTATGGAAGTCTTGGAACACGAGAAGTAAAGAATCGTTAGAAAATATCTTCATATTATTTTCAAGGTATGTTTTGCTTAAACTTAATTTTTATTGTTTAATATTAAATAAACTCAAAGTCGATTCCAACGCTTCCACGTGGGTTTACTTCGATTATTCCCTTTACTAAGGGTGTACAGACTGAATGCCAAGTTCTCAAAACATGAGTGTTGGCTACAACAGACGTCCTTCCCAGGACACGTGGTGTCGAGAGATGAAGTTACGGTAGATCTAGCAAAGATAGAGGCAGTGATCACCTAGCCTCATCCAACTACAGTCACTTAGGTGCGTTCCTTAGGTTTATAAGTTACCATTGATGTTTTGTTCAGGACTTCCTCAATATAGCAACACTTCTAGCTCAGTTAATGCGAAAGGGTATTTGATTGTATGAAGTGAGGCTTGTGAAGCGAGTTTCCAGAAACTCAGGCAACAGTTGGTTTCAACGTCATTTCTCACAGTGCCTGATGGAGAAGGAGAATTTGTGGTGTTCATTGATTTTTCTAAGAAGGGCTTAGGTTGTGTCCTAATACAACATAGTAAGGTCATTGCTTATGCTTCCCACCAGTTGAAGGATTATGAGCGCGATTACCCAACTCATGACTTGGAGTTAGCAGTTGTGATCTTTGCGTTAAAGATTTGGGGCACTACTTGTATGTGGAGAAAATTAAAATCTTCACAGACCATAAGAGCCAAAAGTCCTTTTTTTACTCAGAAGGAGCTAAATATGAGGTAACGTGGATGGCTTGAGTTAGTAAAGGATTATGCTGTTGAGTTATTATACCATATGAGTAAGACAAATGTAGTTGCAGATGCTCTCAATAGAAAAACAACTCGTACATCAGCTCTAACCATTGACCAAGCCCAACTCATGTTGCATAATAGAAAAACAGCTTGTACATCAACTCTAACCCTGGGAGTCATGCACAACTCATGTTGCATTTTGAAGTCTACCTCCCGGGCTGGGGGTAAACATGAAAGGTCTCGTTTACTTTAATTAACACTAGCATCACTTTTCACGTACTTCAATCTGGCTTAATTTCTCCTTTCTATCAAAATAAGAGCTTCTTTAATTCCTTATACTGATTTGACCCCATGGTCAATTTTCTAAAACTCAGTTAATAAGACCGGCAGTCTACCTCTTCACTAACAAAGCATCAAAGTTCTCTCTTTTAGTTATTTGACAACTATTGTCGATAATTGTCTTCAATTAAAAGGGTTATTTGCCCAACTCTTTTGTAGGTCTAAGACGGAAGTTTATCAAAGCTCTCGTCCAACATTGGAACTGAACATGCTTAATCCTTTGCTATGTGAGAAAGATTCTCGTACTAGAGCCAAGTTTCATAACCAAAGTCTCATACACTCGCTTTTAACCAAAACTTACTAAAGTCATGAGTTCCAAATAATAACAAGATCCCTTTTTCCAAACATAAAGACTTTTAAACATATAACATGTCGTAGAAAGTCATGTTATACCTGAGTACTTGGAGTTTCTACATATTACTTTTGCTTGTCTCTCAAGAAAGTTGACTTTTGTTATAATCTCTCCTTTCCTCACACCTTTCTTTATTAAGACCTTTAAACTTAAGGTGTCCATTTTCATTCTCCAAGTCAGACTTATCCTCACCAACAGAAGACAAGTCTCTACTAATAATTCTTTCATAGTTCTTTCATTTGGGGTTCCACATTAAGTCTTTGGTAGGATTTTTTTCAACTAACTTGTCTTGCTTTTAACACAACAAATTTTCTATTAGTATGCATACATTTAAGTCTTTTCATTATTTTGGCCTAGCACGTGAAGAACATAAATGACGTACTTGGTTCATGAAACCTTAAACTTTGAAAATATGATTTTGAAAGGTATTTTCCTCAAAACTAACATCCACAATGCCCAAAGGTATTTAAGAACTTCAACCTACCAAGATCATCTTCTAAATGAAGTCATAATCTATTACACATATAAACAGCTTAAACGTTACTTTATAAACCCACATGCCATGAAACGATGAACATAATTACATGATCAATATAATCCAACTACCAAATCTCATGACACATTCCTTCATGCATATCATAGAATAACAATTATGGGACATTTCATATTTGGTAACTAATATACCTGATGGTGACAAGGCATTTTTCTTGTGCTTGGCTATGGAGATAATCTGTGCTTACAACGTAAGTGAGTCTTCAAGATCCAAAACCTAGGGCTCGGATTGTAATGCCTAAGTTCAGGAGGGGTACATGAATGAACCGAGACCACATCCGAATGAGAGAGATCTTGAGGATATGCAAGTATAGTTAAGATAAGCTTAAAAAATTTGATTGTTACTACCTATACTAATGAGGTGCACCTTCTTTTTCGGTGGTTCAATCGTAGGAACTGCAAAGTTAAGCGTGCTTGGCTTCAAGAGCAATCCTATGTTGGTCCTAAGAAGCATGTGAGTGACGACAAAGCATGCTAAAAGGACCCGGGTTGTTTGTGGGGACAGTACTCACTCTCAGAAGTAGTTCAAGACAAGTAGTAACTTGGCTAGGTTGCAGGGGATGAAGGGGAATGCTGGGGTTATCAGGTGCCAAATTCGAATTCTGAATCCTGTTCCATCTGAAAAGAAAAGAAGGGTAACCGAGGTGAGTATAAAAGAATACTCAGTAAGTAGCCCCACTTGAGGATTGAAACTGCGAACATTTAAAACATGCTTGATGTTGAATCATGTAAGATCTTAACTAACTTGTTCATTCGTATTCTGATACATAAGGGTTTTAACTGAAAACATAAAACATTCTGTCTAAGTGCACAATTAACCTATCCCTCAAAATTGAACCAACTATGATGTTGTGGGTATCCGTTATGTAAGGAAAAAAGTCACTAGAGGTTAGTTGGCGACCCCTAGTAGAGTGAGGCCTCTCAAAATACAGTACCTTTTAAAAAATGTGTCTTACCAACTATGGTGCCTATGTGGGTTAGTCCTGTAAGATCAAGCAATACTAGAGGTTAGTTGGCGACCTTCTAACGAAGCTAGACCTCTTCCAACATAGTACCTCATGAAAATCACACTCACAGAACATAGAGGGGAGCTACCTCAAAGTTGTAGCATCTATGGTGCCTACATAGGTCAGTCCTGTAAGGCAAAGTGCCACTAGACGTTAGTTGGCTACCCCATAGTAGAACTAGGCCTATCCCAACATCTCTTCATGAAATCATAGCATTCATTACTAGTTTATTCCATATTTAGACCCCTCTAAACATTCTAAATATGAAAAGCAATCATGTGCTCTTATGGTTACACTGTACATGAATAGTAATCTGAATATGTTATACTTTAAAAGTATTCTAAACTACCAATTAGCCAGTGAAACAACTCATGTATTATGTACTCAGTCAATTTATCAAACATTAAGGAAATGTATACAAAGTCAACTATTCAACCATTTCAGGTAAACTGTACTCAGTTATCCAGTCAAATAACTCAAGCATACTGAACTTTGTAACTAAACAAATGTCTCCAGACATCCTGAACATTCATGCTTATTCAATTCTAAATCAACTTACCAAACATTCATACTTAAGAGAAATCATAAATCACCAATATACTTGAACACATACTTAAGAAAAACCATAAATCACAATCGTCCAAAGGTCCAAGCATTTCAAAATCCCTGTATTCCATATTCAAGAATTTAGGGAGTTAATCCAATTTGGTTTCTTACCTCAATAAGTGACTACAAGTAAAATTGGTCATTGTCTAAAGAAATTCTTCCTAACCTGAACAAATTTCCAATAATCGTCAATAACCCAACATTCAATCTAAAAACTTAGTTCTTTAAGGTTGGAAAATTACCCAAAACTATTAAGGAGAAAAGCACCCAAATGGTTCGCTACTCACTGCCCGCCTCCAATCTTAATCAACACATAAAACCAAAGCCCAAAAACAGTCCAAGGTCAAAATCTCAATTATAAAAGTATAGCAATAAGTTCCAAAACGGCAAGTGGGGCATTATGATAGGAATGAACTCTTCATCCCCCAGCGGAAGTATTTGATCGTTTTTTATTTTATTTAAAATTAAACTAAAAATAATATTAATTAGGAAAACTTACTTTTGGGATAAATATAGAGAATATTTTGGCAGATCTTTAGCTCCTCTACAAAGTCTTCCTGGCTATGACTCTAACACAAGATCAAGGCTTGTGGGAGCCTCTTGAAAGAAAATCCTCAAAGGATTGGAGAGGAAAAAGTCTATAGAGAATTCTCTAATTCTCTATTGAGGAGATGTGTGCTATATTAAGAATGCCCAATGGCTCACCCATAGGGTCCTATTTAGAGTGGTCTATGGAAAATAATTAAATAATATATTTTAATATCTAAAATATTAAAATATATTTATCTAACCAATTTGAATCGAATTCAAACCTTTTAAAATTCTCCTACGACATTTATTTCCTAATTTGAATTCAATTCAAATTTAATAAATATCTTTTCTTTAATGTATCTAATATACATTAATTATTTTAATATTTAATGTATCAAATACAATAAATATATTTTCCTCTTTTATATTTAATATATTTAATATATTAAATATTAATTTGAACATTTCAAATTTTTTCACTCAACTAAATTGATCTTTTAGTGTTACTATGAGCTAGCAAGAGGACCTTATGGACCAACAAATTATAAGCTCCAATGATACAAAATTAATTAATTAAACTCTTTAATTAATTAATTTTCATTCATTAACTATTAGAATGTCCTATTCTCCCCATGTTATTGCCAGTTCGTTTGATGGATCATCCATCTATGAATGGAATATTGACGGTCTTTCTTAATATTTGGTCATGAATATCGTCCAAGAAATGTTTGTTGCTAACGCAGCATGCACTTCAAAAGGCGCAACTGATCATCAAATCGTCAAGCTTCTTGTTGCCGGATTTACAGGCATTCTAAGAGGTTGGTGGCTAAATACCTTCATTGATGAAGAAAGAAGGGAAATTCTCACTCATAAGTCTCCAGTAGAAATAACTGATTATACTAGAACTGTGAAATAAGTTAGAGAATCCTCCCCAACAGCTCAAAGCAGGGTATCTCCAACTACAGGAGCTACTGGTGTCACTGCAGCAACCCTATCAACGGCCCTTGCAGCTACTACTCAAACAAGAGGTTACAAAGATGATGCAGTTGTAACTCTCTGCTTTAGCATAATCAAAGCTTTTGTTGGAAACAACAATGATTATGTTAATCAAGCAGGTGAATACCTTCAAAGGCTGACTTGTCCAAAACTTCAAGACTTTGAATGGTATAAACAGACTTTCTTAACAGAAGTCTACAAGAGGACGGATGCCCATAGTCTGTTCTGGAAAGAAAGATTTATTATCGGACTGCCAAAAAATTTTGGATATGAGTTATTACTTCATCTCCGAGAATTCTACAAAGGAGATATTCCTTGGAGCTCAGTCACTTATGGCGAGCTTTGTCATTTCGTTATTAGCCAAGCAGGAAAGCAATGTCTTGAAGCTGCTCGGCAGGAGAAGCAAAACAAGTCCAGAGAAAAGAAACAAGAATTCAGACAGTTTTGCAAAATATATTACTATCATCCTGAAGCTCCATCTGTTAGGTAAAGGAAGAGGCTTAATCAAGCCAAAACTTATTACTCAAATTATCGACAACAATCCAAAACTAGCAGACCATATGCTAGGGGTCCTTACCGAAAAGTTAAATATAGCAAGAAGAATCCTACTGTCAGTAGGATTTTTTCAAGAAGACCTTCTTCAAAAGCTCAGTGCTACAAATGCAGAGGATTTGGGCATTATGCTCCAAAATGTCCAATGAAGAAGAGAATCAATGTACTTAGTATCGAAGAAGATATCAAGAATGAACTACTTAAAATAGTGCGAACAGATTCTGAAGAATCAATTTATGAAGATTCAGAAGATGATCAAGCACTTCAACTCTTGGAAGAATCTGAAACAGATATTTCCGAAGGAGAAATACATTATAAACCTGACTATAAAGGAAGGAGATTTTGAGGTTGTTTTAACTGCATAAATGTCCTGACTAAGGATCAGGAATTACTATTTGAGGCGGCTGAACAAATTGCAGATGTCAACCTCAAAAAGAATATACTCATTTGTCTGAAAGAATCTCTTCATAAAGGAAAGGAGAAAGAGTATGCTTCAGTCGATACTCATTATCCGAACATCGAAGATGTCTTTTCCCTTTTCAAGAAAGAGAAACAAGAAATCAAAGCTTCAAACTTGAAGTCCGAAATCAATAAACTCAAGGAAGAAGTTAAGAAGCTTCACCTTGATTATCAAAGGGACATAGCACAATTGTCCATCGAAGTTGCTATGATTAAATCAAATCAAGAGACTACTTCAACAGCGCAGGCAGATGAAGAATCTTCAGCAGAGGAAGAACAATTCTTATCTACCTTGCAAAAAGTCCAGTATAAAAAATGGTATGTTAAGATATCATTACGGGTACAGGATTTTTCAATTAATGCAATTGCTCTAGTGGATTCAAATCAGATTAGAATTGCATTCGTGAAGGAATTATTCCCTCAATATACTTCGAGAAGACAATGGAAACCTTCAGAGGGGCGAATAATCAACCTTTATACGTCAAGCACAAGCTTCCAGAAGTGCATATATGCAACAATGGAGTTTTCTTTGTGACTTCATTCTTATTAGTCAAGAACCTAAATCAAGCAGTGATTTTAGGTACACAATTCATTACTCAACTATATCCATTACAGGTAACAGATGAAGGAATCTGTTCATCAATCATGGATAAAACCATTTTATTCAAATTTATCGACCCATTAAGAGAGAGTAATCTTAATGTTGTTGATAAAATCAACCTCAAGAAGAAGCAGATAGACTATCTGAAAGAAGAAGTCAGCTTCAAGAAAATTGAAGAACAACTTCAATCACCTGGACTTCAGAAACGAATCCAGACTATTCAAAAGCAGATTGAACAACAAATCTGCTCCACTCATCTAGATGCCTTCTGGTCAAGGAAGAAAAATATGTAACATTACCATATGCAAAAGATTTCAAAGAATCAGATATTCGGACAAAGGCACGGCCAATCCAGATGAATTTTGAATTATCAAGCCATTGCTGGAAGAAAATCGATGAATTACTCAAAAGAAAGCTGATAATGCCATCCAAAAGCCCATGGTCATCTCTCAAAAGAGCACCTCTCAAAGGACTCTCGCTCTTGAAAGAACCTCTCTCTCTAGAGAGTAACCTTATCAAATCTCGTCAAAAGCTCTCTGGAGATAAAGATAGTATGCTCTGTGGTTGCAGCTTTGTCTGATCTTCCACATCAGAATTCTTAATTTCATATTCAAGTTTCCATCTTCAATTAATCATCATGAGTTCAAGAAAGGGAAAATGAATTGCTTCCTCTTCCACTTCAAAGGGAAAGGCTCCTGCCTCTTCCTCAAACTCTCAAAAACCTACTCCAGTTCGTATCGAGGACTTTGCTCTTCCCGATACTTCCTTTACTCCAGTAAGAACAAGTTCACAACGTCGCGCTGCTTCAATTAGGATTCAAGAACCTTTACCTCAAAATACTACTCCATTTGTTGCAGGTTCTTCAACCTACAACTCTGTTGTGTCTCCACAGACACGATTTACTCCAAAGCCAGAAATAAAAGGCTATTTTCAAAAAGCTCATGTTATTACTGAAATCCCCATAGAACCAGAATGGGATTCAAAAAATTTTGCTGAGCTAACCTCTCAAATTTATCTCGGTGAATTTTGTTTCATGCTGGAATGTTTATAAAAAATACGGCAGTTTTATGAATTAATTCTTATGGATTCAAAATCTGCTGAAATTACTCATATACGGGACAGAAACAATCCGTCCGTCGTCGCTTACTCGAAGTTGAAGATTTTCAGAAAGTCTTCACAGAAAAACACTTCTTAATCAGGTTCAATCCACCTTCTTACTCATACAGGGATTATGTTAGAACATTGGATCACTGTTCTCTGGTACCAAACTTATAACCATTCGTGGTTTATTCAATTTTGTAGACAAGCCCATAAAAACCTATTTCCCATATGGTTTAAAACCTGGTGGCATAATTCCGGCCTCTGCGAAGAAATTTTTCCTGCACCTGTTCAGGAATCTTTTCATTACTTTACTCAAAATGTATTCAAAAATGATTTTCCTTTGACCTTCTGATTTTCTTTACATTTTCAAGTTCCATGGATCTTCTGTTGGAACTTAACTACTCAAACTCTTCAATATAACACCAAGTACTTAGTGAAGACCCTCAAGGTCAAATGGTGGAACAAAATCAATATTACTCAAATAAATCTTCCAAAAATAAAATCTTGGTTCATTGATACTCCACACAACTAGGATTTTTCAAAGAAAGCACAGCAAGAATTCCAGAAAAATAAAGCTGCCTTGCTGGCTTCCTTAGCTCAAACAACCACAGAAGCTGACCTTCAAAGAGTTCTCCTTCAGAACTCCAATTCAAACAGATCATATTCCCCAGCTCTCTCTATTATAGATGAAGAAGAAGATGATATCAACCTTAGTGATCCTTAATCACTAACTCATAGACCAAAAAGTCGTTAAACTACAAATTTACTCAAATTATCTTTTTCAAAATAAGCAACATGGCAATTGTCCGCAATGACGTTAAACTACAACGTTACTCAAGGATTTCTCAAGTAGATATATGCAAGCAGGTATCTTTGTTCAAATGGAGTTCCTTCTCCTAAAAGGACGACATGGTTCCAGTTGAGCCTACAAAAAAAAAATCGTACTTGTATATTCTTTTCTTGTAAATTTATTTCTTTGTAAATCCCGTTCCGAACTTTCAATCTTGCGGCGCTTTGTTTAAAGGACCTGCTGCAGAGGACCGTTGCGGCCATTTGGTGTTCCAGGTAGTATTGTAAGTCCGTTGGTAAGCCATGGCCTTGCCTCCTTGCCTCCTTGCCTGAAAGAAGACAACACAAGAATGCAAAATTCGCTTCATGGAACAAACGACAAACATCATTATTAAAGTTACTTTTTTTCAAAGTTCCTTTAACAAGGGGGGAGAGAGATTGTGCTGAGAATTCAACAAAGCATGCAAAAGTCTTCAATGCAAACTTTCAACGACAACGCATGCACCTTTTTATTTTTGTTTTATTTGTTTTGTCTTTTTATAATTAATTTTTGACTTTTTAGACCTATAGACTTTATAAAAGTCTTGGTCTACTTTTGTAGATAGCCACTTTTTCTTTCCACGTTTTATTTTCCTTCTTTTAGACTTTTTAGACAAGGGTATTTAATACCTTTTGTATTTTATGCTTTATTTTCAAAGGTATTTATTATCTTTGACTTTTATGTTTTTATTTTCCATAAAGCTCTGACGAGATGTATAACTTGTCTGGCCAATCCTATTTTACACTGCTTTCCATAAAGATGATTGAGATAAGGGTTTGTCTTATCCTCTCATCCTTATCTTGTACTCAATTTGTTTCAATTGTATTTTGGAGTCCGGGCTCTATAAAAGAGTTCCAAATTGTATTCAAGGGCAAGAGTTGGATAAGCTAGCAAGAGAGAAAGAAAAACTTGTAATCTCTTTGCCAAGCATCTCCGACCACAAACTTGTAAACCTTTTATGTCACACCCCCTCCTAGCTCACTTGCCTAACCTAGGAAGGAATGTGAAGGCAGAGAATACCAACCCTCTTACTAGCACTCTCAGCCCAACCTAACATCCACCTGAAACTGTACATAACGCAATATGTATGAACAAGTAAAATTGAGCACACAATTGCACACCTGAGCAAGATAAATTCAGTCCCTCATACTAGGTTTACATACTAAGTCATAACATACTTAAGTCTATTACAACCCGGCTAGAATGCTTTTATTTCAAAACTATATACATGTAGAAGTATATATACAAGGAGCTAAAGAGGCGTGGTGGCAAACAGGTCTTGATAAGGCTAAGCACCGGGAACTCGTTTGCTACCTGAGAAAAGAAAACATGTTGAAAACGTGAGTTGGGAAGCCTAGTGAGTGACTATTTTAGTAAGTTACGCGTTCAAAGAATAAGCATCAAAAGAAATTAAACAAATCCACCAAATTACAGGCTTTAAGCACCACGAAGAGCAAAACATAAGAACTCATAATGTAGCATCAAAATCAAGAATAAGTATTTCAAAACGTAGTAACTCATGACAAAGAAAACTCGTAGCATGGTACCCTTCAAAACCCTAGCTATGGCAGAGTCCTCTCTAACCAACAGCTTCAATACCTCTCTCACGTGCACGTGGAACTCCATTTAAGCTCTTTGGCCTCCCCTAATACCTTCTCCATGTCCTTCAGTATTGGGGGCCAGACCAACTACCACCCGAACACCTTTTCACTGTCCTTCAGTATCGAGGGTCAAGTTTTCTCCCTCCCAGGTACCTTCTCCGTGTCCTTCAGTACCAGGGGTTAATAATATACAAGGGCATGCTTTAAATAGTTAGAAAACATGTTTTGGAATCACATTCAGCCAGTTCTCAACATAAGCACAAACTTTCATCTTAAACAAGCTTCCAACTTCAAGTGTCATGCCAAAAGTTAAGTTCATCGTATGGTTAAAAGAGAACTCACTGACCAAACTCATTTTTCGTATTCTCAACGCATAAATTCTTTAACACAACCAAACAGTCATACTTTAGGTTTTGGCAATTCAAACATGTTTTAAAATGGATTAATGCAGGGTACTTCTAAGAAAAACTTACTCCCAAAACTTAGCTTTCATGCTTGATCGCGGAGTAACAAACTAGTTAAAATTATGCTTAACCTTCAACACCAACATATTATTAGGAGTTCAATGAAAAATGAGTATAAGTAGTTTAAGCATGCTTCAATATCTATCCTGATTAAGCTTTTTGAAGAAATAAAGATCAAAGCATAGTTTTTTAAACAAAGTCACTCACAATCACCGGAAGACTCCCAAGGCTTATAAGCTTCGCCTATCTTCGTTTGCCTTGAAAATGAATTCCATAACTTTAATCCCTTTTTCTACTTGGCCCAAAATTAGATCTAATTCAGTCACATAACTCATAGCATAGTAACTTAACACACTTGGCTGTAAGGTATAACAAATTGGAAGAACATCTTCCTTACTTTCTCTCTAGCCCTTTCTCTTTTGAACCAAAAATTACAGATTCAACTTCCAGCATGGGTTTCTCAACATTTAGCAAAAGAGCCACCAAAATTTATTTGATAACTCTTAAATACAATGTCTAAACTTACTTACCACAAAATGTGAGCTTCTAATTCGTCCTCAAGAGCTCGAAATCTTCAGATTTCTTCACCTTGTTCTGCTGGCAGAGAAACTGGAACACCTCTCTATTTTCTTAAGTTTTCACAACCTTCATCTTCATATTTTCTTACAACCTTTTCCATACCTATTCTTCATTCAATTTCTGAGATTTTGGCTCAAGAATAATCGAATTTGCTCAAGTGGATTGAGAGATATGGCTGGTTGAAGTTAACCCACTTCCTAGAGCTTCCAGCTGTCTACTGCATTCACAAGAGTTGGACAACTCATCCTCCCTTAATAACCAATTCCAAAGAAATTGTGTATAATGGCCAGCTCCTCCTTCCCTCTTTAGACTTGAAGTCCTTTTAAATCCACATAAATTGTAAAGAAATTTTAACTAATTTACTTAGAAATTACAGTTTTTGTATTCAACACAACATACACCTAATGTGTACCGAACTTGCTCATGACCTTAACTTACTTCAACTCAACATTTAATATGCTTATAGCAATACCTAACCTGTCTCCTTATGAAGCTTTGTGCACGTTATAGTCCACAACTTAGGAGATTCTCAAATTCTACCACGGCATCCTTCAGTGCAACCTATACCAAGTTACATGTATCAACCTTCATGTATAAGTGCAAAAAGATCAAAAGAGAGTTTAGGGCTTACATTTTACTTTTCTTGATCCGATCCTATTCTCCCCGTGTTTTGGGAGCAAATGGTATCAGAGCCAAGATGAGTTTTACTCAATAACACTCCAATCTTTGAAGCAATTTCCTTTGTTTCAAATTTTTGCGTTTCTTTGATTTAATTTGTTAAATTTTTTATATCTTAAAGCTAGAATTAATTATTGCTTTAGTTCAATTAATTCTTCTTAAGAGTCTCTCTGTGATCGTTCCGTCAGCCCTTCCATCAGTAGACATTGGTAAGCGATTGGTGTTCCAGGCAGCAAGCGTCATAAGACCGTTGGTAAGCCTCGTGTTCCAGTCTACAGTTGGGTAGTTCGTGGAGAGAGAATAGTTTGAAGAATTTTATTGCATTAAAACAATATTTATTTTATCTTTAATTTATAATTTGATTTTATGAATTATGTTTAAGTTACTCAAATCTTTGTTACCAAGAAAGTTTCTCAAAGGAGAGAGCTCTTCTTCATATACTCAATTGGCTCAAACTACTCAAGAAGACGATGCTCATAAAGCATAGTCAAATGCTGACGAACTCGCCAGCACTACAAATGAATTACTCCAGATAGCTAAGGTGGAGCAACAATTAGCTAACTGGAATATTCCAAAATTAGACCAAAAAATGGTCTATTATAAGTCTACCTTCAATTTTACTCAAGAATGGGGAGTAAAGATTGTTGAAGACAAGACTGCTGTCCACAACAATCCTGAGTCTTTGAATCTCCTCACTAGGAATCAAATCCTTTCACACAGAGAGGATTACTCATATATGCATCTTGGATTAGTCCAGGTTGCAATCAAGCCGCTGTTCAGAACCGGCCTTAATACTCCTATCCTTCTCACTCTGAGCGATAAGAGATTTCTACGGTTTCAAGATTCTTTTTAGCGATGGTTGAAACCAATTTGGAAAGCGGACCAGCCTATTTCAATTGCTATCCATGCTATCCGCTATCTCTTCAAGATCCCAGAATTCTAAATTCTTTAATTCTGGATGTTTACTTCAAAGATCTGAGCATGCAACCAGATGCTCATGCATTTGTTGTTATATTCAGATTATGCTATCGCCTAATGAAGACAGAGATAGCTCCAAGAGCCTTAAGGGGTTCCCCAAAAGTCAAAACCATACTCCTTGAAGCAAATGTTTCGAGATCTAATATTCAAGTCCCAAAAACATTACATTGGACAGACATAACTCGAAATTCTCATTGGATACTTGAACAAGCTATCGCTCTAGCAGTATCACCTCCGAAGTCTGCCACTCAATTAGTTAAGCATCCAATGGAACTGTTGAAATAAGTTTCACCCAAGAAACGCCATCGGTTCCAAAAGTCTCAACTTTTGCTCCATTCAGGCAGAGTGCCTCAGAATTTGAAGGAGAAGCTTCATCTTCCAGAAGCTTCGAACCTCAAGAACCACTGAGAAGATCTTTATCTGCAAAAATTAACTCATTGGTTTTGCTCCTCGCATACCAGAAACAACATATGACACACCCCACCCCAAATTATCCTAACTAACCTAGGATGAGGCATGCCGACATTAGATCCCTACTAAACCATGGAATCCAATATCAAACTTTTCATGACAAAATCTTATTATTATTGTTATTTTTTTTACCACAAATGGCTAGCCAAAACTTTATTAACACCAAATTTTATAAAAATTTTGGCAGAGTTTCCCCTGAAAACTGAGTAAAACACACCTGAAAAGCAGTATATATGCTTCCATAATAATATATTCAAACTCCAACCATCATTTCAGAAATTCAATATAAACCCACAAAACTTAAAAGTAGATAAACAGGTGGGTTTCATATTACAAACCAAAGGGAAATCCCAAAATGGCACTAGCCACATCAGTTACACAAAAAAAAGTATTTGTAAAAATGTACATACAAAATGATATGCAAACTATCAAGTCTGGTGGCAGATATCAACTTCTGTAGGCTCGTTAGAAACTCAGTCGCTACCTGGAGGAAAAATTTAGGAAGAAAGAATGAGCTAATAGAGCCCAGTGAGTGGTAAGTTAATAAGAAAAATAGTCTCTTGACAAAAACCTTTTATATTAAAAGGAATTCAAAGTTCCATAAAACCTTATCAATTAAGCACAATCTAAATACACAAGATAAATAAAACATTATAGAGATTTGCAACAATAACTTTTTAAAGAAAGTACAAAATAATAGGCCAACAAACTCATCACCAAACTTGTACCCAATCCATGTCATACGTGCACGTAGAGCAATCTCTAACATCTGTAATGCCTCAGGTCCAGGATTTGGACCAGGATTCGGAATCCGGATTTGGCACCTAATGGCCCCGGCATTCCCCTGCATCCCCTGCGGCCTTGGCACACTAGCATACTATAGAAACACATTCTTATAGCATTTGGGTAATAACCATGGGTACAATTCTAGTGGTTTGAAAACAATTTATATATAATAATCATCATAAGTTCTCAAACCCCACACATTCTCAAATTGTGGTTTCATAACTTTAAGCCATAAGTCAAAGATCAACTAAAATCATGATTCAAAAATCAAGTCATTTCTAAAACTCACAAATACTTGATTTCACTTCAAATAATTGAACTTTTTGCCAATTGGCTACAATCTAGAGATTTTCATAAACTCACCTTTCATAAGCTTAATAAATTCAAATAATTAAATCATTGTAGCTAAACTTCAATAAACACAAATCTCTTCAAATTCAAATATGCTAAATCATGATTTCAATTTAGTGATCATATGTCACTTTCTTATCAAATTAGCAAATCATCAATCTTAATAATACACAATTTGTGGAATACACATAATTTCCTCCAAATTTTCAAATAACTAAATCCTTTGCATTAATATTAATTTCAATTGATTTCAAATCTCATAAAATCTCATCAATTACTAAAATAATTGAAATACTTTATAAAATAACCACTCACAACTACTACGAACGAGGTTTGTTCGGGTTGTAAATGGTTCCAATCTCCGTTTGCCCTGAAATCATAATTTGTCAACATATTACTAACCTCTTAATGCCAAAATTAAAGTGTAACAACACTAAATTATCCAAGCCTTTATATTTCTCACTAACCCAAGAATTTACCATTCTTTTCCTCATCTTACTCTTTTAATTACCAAGAAATTGAGACAATACCCCAAAATAAAGTTTCCAATAACTTCATTGTAATCCTTCTCCATAAGAAATCTCATTCTTCTCATTTCTTTTTCTCCATGAATAAATTCATTGGTTTTCTTTCCCTAAAAAGTTTGCAATTTCTACATACAACTAATCCCCTTCAATCCATACTTTGATAAAACTCATGACTTTCATCAAATTTCCTTCTTTTACTCAATCATCACCACCACCTAAATTTTCAAGCTAGTTTATGGAGTTTCCAACTAAAGGAAGAAAACCCATAAGGAAACCCACCAAAATAGGTTCTATAACTCATGAGAAACCTTAATCAAAAGTTAGAAAACTTACCAAAAGCTTCAATCCAAGGTTGTGAGAGGTTCTCTTTGTTTATTTTTTTCCTTTTCCACTTCAAAATAGCCCAAGAATCACACTTTTTTTCTCTTCACTTTCTTCCTCTTCCTCTTCCTTACGTGAATACTTCTCCAACAATACCCATCCTTTTTTTTTTATTAAACAATAACTAATAAAGCCACATGTTTTTATTTAATAAACAATTATATTTATCCCACTTTCTCTTTCTTTAATTTCCATTATTTAATTAATAAAAAGAAACCAATCCTTATCTTCCAACCAAAACCATAAATATCCAAATATTCAATTTCTCAATTTTCATACTTTCCAATTATATACATATTTTCCAAAATGTAGAACTAGGTGTAACAAAATACAAAATGTAGAAATAGGTGTAACAACATATGTGAGGACAAATTCTCCTACTCAATCATATATGGATGTCAGAAGCCAATTTAATGAGCTCAACATCATATCTGAAGGATTCAAGGTAAACATGGAATTCTTGCAAAAGGATTTCATGAATAAAAAGTGGAAAATGCCAAGAAAGTTTTTCTTCAAGGCATATGAGAAAGAAGAAAGAGAAGAGTTCAAGGCTACATGGATATCTACGACGGAAGCACTTGAAGAAAACATTCTTTTCTTTCAATGGTTCGCCAGCCGAGAAAATTATAATGAGCAGGTGAACGTTATAAAAGAGACTCTCTGGAGGACTCTAAACGGAGAAGTTTCTAGTACTCATCCACCCATGGAACAGATTGAATTCAGAAATTCCAAAGAAAATTTAGTTGTTGCCTCTCCATTCAAACAATTGTCTCTGGAAGAAGAAAACAAAAATCCCTCTAAGGGCATAAGGGGAATTTTTGACCAGAACAATTTCACAAACAAGATACTATCCACCATGACTGAACAAATTGATCGAATTGAGGAGAAGGTTTTCACTCCTCCAAAGGTTCAGAAGCCTCTTAGGATAGGAACATCTGGAGTCCCAATTATTGAGGATGCTCTTTCCAATTTTGGAAGAATCCCAGGAGGATCAGTTCCATTATTAAAAAGCAAAGAAGAGATATTGCTTGAATCAATTCAACAGCAACTCAACAAGCTTAATGGAAAGTCTCCTCAAATTAACGTACTCAATGATGACGAGATAGCTGACATAATTGCAGAGATGCAACAAGCAGCGATCTCGGATGAAGAGCCTAGAGACATAAATAGAATCTCTATGCACTCAAAGAGTAACCCAATGACATATTATCCAAGGGCTACACATCCAGAGCTGTCAATAGAAGACTGAAATCATGTTATTGCCAGTTCGTTTGATGGATCATCCATCTATGAATGGAATATTGACGGTCTTTCTCAATATTTGGTCATGAATGTCGTCCAAGAAATGTTTGTTGCTAACGCAACATACACTTCAAAAGGTGCAACTGATCATCAAATCGTCAAGCGTCTTGTTGTCGGATTTACAGGCATTCTAAGAGGTTGGTGGCTAAATACCTTCACTGATGAAGAACGAAGGGAAATTCTCACTCATAAGTCTCTAGTAGAAATAATTGATTCTACTAGAAAGGTGAGAGAAGTTGGAGAATCCTCCTCAACAGCTCAAAGCAGGGTATCTCCAACTACAAGAGCTACTGGTGTCACTGCAGCAGCCCTATCAACAGCCCTTGCAGCTACTACTCAAACAAGAGGTTACAAAGATGATGCAATTGTAACTCTCTGCTTTAGCATAATCAAAGCTTTTGTTGGAAACAACAATGATTATGTTAATCAAGCAGGTGAATACCTTCAAAGGCTGACTTGTCCAAAACTTCAAGACTTTAAATGGTATAAAAAGACTTTCTTAACATAAGTCTACAAGAGGACGGATGCCCATAGTCCGTTCTGGAAAGAAAGATTTATTATCGGACTGCCAAAAATATTTGGATCCGAGTTATTACTTCATCTCCTAGAATTCGACAAAGGAGATATTCCTTGGAGCTCAGTCACTTATGGCAAGCTTTGTTCTTTCGTTATTAGCCAAGCAGGAAAGCAATGTCTTGAAGCTGCTCGGCAGGAGAAGCAAAACAAGTCTAGAGAAAAGAAACAAGAATTCGGACAGTTTTGCAAAATATATTACTATCATCCTGAAGCTCCATCTATCAGGAAGAAGAAAAGGCTTAATCAAGCCAAAACTTATTACTCAAATTATCGGCAACGATCCAAAACTAGCAGACCATATGCTAGGGGTCCTTACAGAAAAGTTTGATATAGCAAGAAGAATCCTACTATCAGTAGGAATTTTTCAAGAAGACCTTCTTCAAAACTCCAGTGCTACAAATGCAGAGGATTTGGGCATTATGCTCCAAAATGTCCAATGAAGAAGAGAATCAATGAACTTAGTATCAAAGAAGATATTAATAATGAACTACTTCAAAATTCCAAGAGCAGAGAATAAGAAAACAGACGCGCTAGCAAACTTGGCCACTGCCATGACGATTCCTGGAGATGCAACGATGAGCATTTCACTTTGTCAAAAATGGATCGTGCCACCCATCGAAGATGAACGTGAAGAAATAAAAGTAATATCAGTCTACACTATTCAAGAAGAGGACTGGCGACATCCCATTATAGACTACCTCCAGCATGGAAAGCTCCCTGCAGAACCCTGACACAAGGCTGATGTACAAAGAAGGGCTTCCCGATTCATCTATTATAAAGAAACCTTCTATCGTCGCTCTTATGAAGGGATATTCCTTTGATGCCTAGGAACATATGAGTCAATCAAAGCACTAGAGGAGGCACATTCAGGCGTCTGCGAGGCTCACCAGTAGGGTCCAAAACTCCATTTCTAATTGAAAATGATGGGCTACTACTGGCCTACAATGATCCATGACTCAATGGAGTATGCAAAGAAGTGCGAAGCCTGTCAGTTCCATGCAAACTTCAACCATCAGTCGCCAGAGCCTCTACATTCGACTATTGCTTTCTGGCCTTTTGAAGCTTGGGGGCTCAATCTTATTGGTCCGATAGCGCCTAAGTCATCAACAAGTCACTCTTATATCCTTGCAGCCATGGATTACTTTTCAAGATGGGCCGAGGTAGTCGCACTAAGAGAAGCCAAGAAGGAACATGTTGCAGACTTTGTTCGAACTCACATCATCTACCGCTACGGCATCCCACATCGTATCGTGACAGATAATGGGAGACAATTCTCCAACAATCTAATGGACAGGTTGTGTGAGAAATTCAAGTTCAAGCAGTACAAGTCATCCATGTATAACACTGCAACAAATGGGTTGGCAGGGGCATTCAACAAGACGTTGTGCAACTTGCTGAAGAAGGTGGTTTATAAGACAAAAAGAGACTGGCAAGAAAGAATTAATGAAGCACTCTGGGCTTACAGAACTACGCATCGCACTCCCACCGGAGTTACACCCTATTCCCTTGTTTGTGGGGTAGAGGTCGTGCTCCCTTCAGAAAGAGAGATTCTGTCATTGAGGATGGTCGTACAGGAAGAGCTGACAACAGAACATAATGCGAAGTTGCGCCTTCAAGAGTTGGAAGCACTCGATGAGAGAAGATTGGATGCTTAGCAAGCGTTAGAGTGTTATCAAGCACGAATGATGAAAGCACTTGATAAAAATCTTAGACCGCGGTCATTTCAAGTTTGTGATCTTGTGCTCGCTGTTCGAAGGCCAATCATCATGATGAGACATAAGGGAAACAAGTTTACACCAAAGTGGGATGGTCCCTACATTGTCAAAGAAGTTTACACAAATGGAGCATACAAGATCATTGGCAAAGAAGGCTTAAGGATATGCCCCATCAACGGAAAGTTTCTCAAAAAATTTTATGCATAAAATGTAAACACTCCTAATCGTAAGAGTATAAACTACATGTTGCTCCTGGCCCGCATGAGCTTAAAAGGTGAACTTCCCAATTGAAAGGAAAATTTATGTATTTAATGAACTACGTTATGACTTGATCCCTTCCATTAAAAGGGTACATAGGCAGCTTAAAGGAAACAAAAAAAAAAAATTTTAAGTTCAGTTAAAGCAATAAAGAAAAAAAATCCAAGCTATGAGTAGAATTCAATGATATTATTATTTCATGAGAAAATAGGGTTACAAATGAGCCGGTTCGGCCAATAGTACATATACAAGATAACAATGAAAACAAAGAAAAAAAAAAGAAAGGCTAAATTGTCCACTTGTAGTCTCGCAATTCTTGTCGTGCACCCTCTAAGTACTCACCAAGCATTGTAAGGCTCTCGACGTCTTCTTCACTTGCAATAGGGGTGCTTTCAACTGCACTCACTTCTTCGCATATCTTGGAGATTTCCAATTGTCGTTGATCTTAGGACTTTTTTTCTTCTGAGATGTGGAGTAAAATTTTCTCTTGATCAGACTATAAGGTTTTGAGTTGGACTTTGAGCCTTTCAATCTCAAGAAGTTTCTGCTCAGATTCCTGCTGGAGTGCGCTTTCCCTTTCAAGAGAGAGACTCTCAGTTGATGAGATATTGTCCAATTTACTCTGATGCTCTGCCAAGTTATGGTCCCTCTGAGCCAAGGTCAGCTTGGAAGAATGCAACCGCCTTAGTTCGTTATACTTTCCCACATGACGAAAGTTGCCATCTATGAACTGGCGAAGAGGTGGCAAGTTGGTTGCATCAACACTGGAGATGGTCTTAAATATCTTGTTCATTTTCAGTTCGAGAGAGGGAACCTTCTCAAAAGTGGCACGAGCAGGTTTCTGTTGGGCAGCCTCCCACATAGTTTGTGCAACCTGAAGTTGTATGTTTGAAAAGTGCGAAATCATGCTAACGGCATTGAAGATAGAAGCCTCTGAAACAACAACTTGCACCTCCCTTGGCCCTTCTTGAGGTTGTGTATCAGCAGCAATAGAAGAGGTTGAAGTCAGCACCTTGTCGGATGGCACTCGAAATGATTCGATTTGTGCAGAAAGGGTGTCCAGAACATGACGGCTTGTTGGCGATTTATCCCTCGAAGAGCCCTACATGGTAAGAAAGATTGCTTGAGTCAATATATAAATGCCTAAACAATTTAAAGAGAAGCGCGAAAGAAGGGGCACTAACCAGAGGTCTAAACATCTCATGAGGCAGTGGGACCTTTGAAGTACCCTCGAAAGGGATGGCATTGGGAGTCACCACATTCTCCATTTTTCTTGGTCTCTTCCAATGACGGTCATCATTGCTACTATAGCTAGCATCGTCACCATCAAGAGCACCTCCTTGATTGGCTGGTGTCTCGGCCGGAACCTCACAAACAGTTTTACTCGTGCCACTAGCACTTGGATCTTTGGCAGATTTATTCTTAGCTGGAGGAAGGGGAAGATTGTCCGCTAAAAGTCGAAGGCCTTCCTCGAGATAGTTTTCGTGCTTTCATTGCCACCAACTCTTTTAAGCCTGAGTAGTTTGAGCATGGGGGTTCAACTCAAACATAGGGAGATACACACGGGATGAGGTCAACGTCTTAGTACAAAGCCGCCAAGAACGAATGACATTCTCAAGACTGATGTGAGGATGATCCTCATGCAGGTCATTTGGCACATCTTGGTAGAAACCAAATGGCCGACTAAAGCTATAGGGGTTGTAAGCCTCGATAATCATCAGCTTGCCATGGCGGGAAGATAAATAGCAGGACCGAAAGACAAAAATACACAGCCAACATGAAACTAAGGCGACCAAATATGTTCGGTCTTTCCATCCCTCTTCTACGCCAAGGGCTTGAAATAGCTTTTGCTCGTTGTCAGACCAACACGTGCCTGAGCGGTAGAGTCGTCGGGATTATGCGCAGAGCGAGGGCAAGAAGTTTTCCTTGGCCTACGTGCTGGGGGCTTTGAATACCTCAAGCCACCCTTAAACCAGAAAGAAATCCATAACTGCACAGGAATTTGTTGCCTCTTCATCTGTTGAGATGCGATTTGATGATAGACGTGAAACAGATGACTACAACTCTTCGGCAGAGAGTCAGCTTGGTCCTGTGCCCCTACCAGTTCCTCGCAAAGGTGAATGGTTTCATCGTAGAATTTTCCCTTGACAGTAAAGCCTCCAAACTTTCACATATCCCACAAAGATAGGGATACCTCTCCGGCCAAGGTATGGAGGGTGTTTGTTGCAGGGCACCAGGCTTCACAAAAAGCTCGGATAATGTCGTGGTTACAATCATAGGTGTACAGAGAGACCATCACAGCTCCTAGCAAATTGGAGCCTCGCAGGACCCTCTAGTTCCGAGCCACAGCAAATTCGAGTCATTCTCAGTAATTGGCAATATAGCCAAACTCCCCATTTAATTTCAACTGGGGACCCCAACGAACTTGGTTTTCTATGATTCGAGGCCTTAATCTTAGCGCTGGATCTTCATTCGGTTTCTTCTTATGGAGGGAAGACGGTAAGATTCACATTCTGTTTGGAGGGTTCTTGTTTAGACGCCTATCCACAGATAAATCAAGCAGGAAATGCATATTGTCCAGCTCATATCCCAATTTCGTAATGGACTCCCCCACTAGGAGGATGGTCCCGCTTTTGGTGGGTTGTTTCGCGTCGTCTAAAATGATGATCCATCTCACCCCCTCATCCAAAAGTTCCATGAAGTACACCATGGCCCTACAAAAGGAAAAAAAAGGAGGGTCAAGAAAAAACTGGAGGATGCGACATCAAAATAATTGTGGTCGAAACAATTGTGAGGCTGAAGGTCTTAATCACGATCCAGTTTTGAAATTAAAGCTGCCGTGAAGGTGAATCAGCCTTAGCAAGGAATTGGGGCACCTCCAGTTTTGAAATTGAAGCCACTGTGAAGGTGAACCAGCCTTAGCAAGGAATTGGGTCACCTCCAGTTATGAAATTGATCCACCGTGAAGGTGAACCAGCCTTAGCAAGGAATTGAGTCACCTCCAGTTTTGAAATTGAAGCCACTGTGAAGGTGAACCAGCCTTAGCAAGCAATTGGGTCACTTCCAGTTTTGAAATTGAAGCTGCCGTGAAGGTGAACTAGCCTTAGCAAGGAATTGGGTCACCTCCAGTTTTGAAATTGAAGCCACCGTGAAGGTGAACCAGCCTTAGCAAGGAATTGGGTCACCTCAAGTTTTGAAATTGAAGCCGCTGTGAAGGTGAACCAGCCTTAGCAAGGAATTGGGTCACCTCCAGTTTTGAAATTGAAGCATCATGGAAAATGGCATCCTTGCTGCAATTCAAAAAACAAAAAAAACAAAAAAAAAAAAAAAAAAAAAGAGGAAGACATACAGAGTTGTTATAAACAAAATTTACCTTATAGTAAATAGAGGCGCTCTCCCAAAAAGAGTTTGTAGGCTCTGTAAGTATGCAAGTCTCTGAAAAAAAAATGAAAAAAAAAGGTATGAGACAGTATAAAAAAAAAAAAGAAAAGGAAAAAAAAGGTTTGTTTGAAATAAAAAGCTTTGCAAAAAAAAAATGTAAAAAACAAAATCAAGTTTGAAAAAAAGGGGTAAAAGGAAAAAAACTGCAAAAAAAAAACTGCAAAAAAAAACAAAAAAATATATATATGTAAAAAAAATTTAAAATATAAATAATTAAAAAAACAAACAAAAACAATTCGCAAAAAAAAAACAAAGAAATAAAAAGAAATAAAATAATAAAAATTTAAAATTTTAAAAATTTAAAATAATAATAAAATAAAATATAATAATAATATAATAAAATATATTTAAAAAAAGTGCCAGGTTTTTTTTTCTTTCCCTCCTTCTCTCTCTCCCCGAAGTAACTTCTCCTTTTTTCTTATTTTTCTTTCCTCTTGCTCTCACCAAACTCCATTCTCTCTCTCTTCTTCATCTCTCTCACTCTCACTTCCTCAACCCCAGCGATGTAGCATGAATTGACTTGGCGGCAGCAACTCATCAGTGGGAGCTCGACTGCGGCTGGGCGTTTCGCGGCGCACGATGGAAGATTGGACGGCGACTCGTACGTGTCTAAAACCAGTTGCAGTCGAACCTCGATGACTTACGGCTCCGGCTGACTTCAGCAAACGGTGGCTTCTGCTTAGGCAGACGATTAGACGAGCAATCTCGCAGAATCCGGCAGCTGCGGTGGTTGTACGACGGGACAAGCGACCTTGCAGAGGCAGTGCGGCGGCATGGCTCAAATCAGACGGTGACGGTACTCGAGCTTGGGAAGCAGCTGAAGTTCAACACTCGCCTCAAGATTGAATGGTGAGGGAACTATCTTACTGGGTATTTATAGGAGTCTTCAGGCTCAAAGTCTGTTGATTTTTTAGTTTAGATTTCATATTGAATCTAAAAGTGATTATGAATCAGCTTGGAAAACTGAATATTGATCTAAAAAAAAGGGCCAAATACAATCGTTGGGTGGTTGTTAAATTAAATTTGATTTTTCAAATAAGGGAACTTTCCAGGTTTTTTTATCAAAGCTTAGAATAAATTTCAAGGTCAAACCAAGCTTTGAATTTTATCCAATCCCATATTATGTTTTGAGGATTCAAATCAATTTCAAATAAATTTGAATGTTGGTTTGACTTTAAATCAAATGGCAAGTTTCACCTTAGCTTCAAATTATCTTGATAACTTTTTGCTAAATTAAATTTTTGGGCACATTTAAATTCTCCAAAAGTCAAGCCAAAATTTAGTGAAGTCAAAATTCTATCGAAAGAAAAAATCTCGCTTCAAATTAAGTTTCTCAAATTTTGGGCATAACTCAAATTTTTTGTTTATCCCAAACTAAAATTTTGGCCAAAGTTTAAATTAAGTTGCTCAATCCAAAATGTCGGTATACTTTAAATTTTGTTCCAAATCAAAATTGGAGGAAGTTTTAAAATTTATTCCAAATTCAAACAAAAATTGGATGGAATTCCAAATCCTAATCCAATTTCAAATAAAATTTGGGATAGAATTTTAACCTTGCCCCAAATTTAGATTTTGAATTAAAGTAGATTCAAATCGAAATTTTATACCAGGAATGAAAATCAAAATATTTACTCAAAATCATATTTTGATAAATTGGCATAAAAACAAAGTGATAAGTGTAAAAAAAAAAAAAAAATTATGAACCAAATTCAATATTTTTGATTAAATTGACACATTAAATGGAGTCTAAATTAGGAGTGTCTTAAGTTTTGATTCCAAAATAACTTTTTCGAGATAACCTTTTTTCGAGATTCACACCCACATACTTGTGTATAAACCGCGAAAAGGGGGCATTTGTTGGAATAGAAATTTTGACCAACCCAAAATTGTCATGTCATTACCCAACATTGATGACAAAATTATATTTAATTAGGGATTAATTAAATTTGCAAAGATTCCTAAATTAAATTATGGCAAATCCAAATACACAATTGGGTTATTTGAAATTTGGAAGACAAAAGCCCGAATTGAATGCCTTAATTAACAAAGTCTAGGACCAGTCCAAAAGGGCTGGCCCAAATTCAACCAGACCCAGTCCAGGGACTAGGCCAAAAGTCAACTAGGCCCAGTCCAAAAGAGCTAGACCCAAAGATAGCCAGGCCCAGTCCAAAAAGGGCTGGCCCAAAGTCAACCAAGCCCAATCCAAATGGTTAGCCCAAAATCAACTAGGCTCAGTCCAACAAGCCCAAGCCCACCTGGAGTCCTTGAAGAACTCTATAAATAGAGAGCTTCCTCATTTCAAGGGTTCAGAACTAAAGAAGCTCAGAGAGAATTCAGAAACAAGCTTAGAAGACTCCAAAAGCTCTTGAAGATCAAACACCGTCTGAACGAAGAACACGTTACGAAGATCAAGAACGCTTCAAGAATCCATTGAAGTTTCAACCTCAAGAACAAGCTTTTCAGCCCTCAAGCAAAGCATACAAGTAAGAGAGAGAATCAAAGGATCAAATACTAGAGATTGTACTCATTATACTGAAATTAATACAAATATACGTTCATTACACGTGTTAAATTTCTTTGTTGAAATCTCGTGTGAAAAAAAATATATGAGAAAAAGTGTGTGAAACCCACGGCGGGGAGAAAACTCAAACTCACAGCAGAAGAAACCCATGGTGATGGCGGCGAACGAAAACCACGATGACGATGGAAGTAACAGGCGGCGACGACGAACGGAGATGAAAGAGAGATTGGAGTTGCGCCTGTCTATACTGTGTAAGAAGGAATGTGTGAATGTTAGGGCTATTGGGCGAAAGGAAAAGAGTAAAGTGAAATCAAAATTTGATTTTTTTTTAAAAATAAATAAAAATATCTTAAATACAATGTCGGGCATTGCCCGACATTGTAGCCTCTTTTTTTTTTTTTTTTTTTAATTTTTGCACTTTTTTTTTCCGTCTATCATTGTATCCACGCGCATTTTTTTCCTGTCTATCATTAAATGTATAATTTGTAGTAGTGCTTTATTTTAAGAAAACCCTAATCCTATTAGGAAAGATCTTAATCCTATTAAGAAAATATGCATTCCAATTAAGAAAGCAAATATCCTAATTCAATCTTCCAATCAATTTCCAAATATAACAATTACATTCAAAGATATGGAAAATATAAACTAATTAGGAAAACATCTTAATTCTATTGGGAAATAACCTAATCAAAATTTCCAAATATAACAATTATATTCAAAGATATCGAAACATAAACTTATTAGGAAAACATCTAAATCCTATTAGGAAACAACCTAATCAAATTTTCAAATATAATAATTATAGTCAAAAAGTAATTAAGATGCATGATCATGCTTAACCTATGGTGCGATTTTAATCTAAATGTCACAATTGATGCATCAATCAAACAATTTAAAACATACATCACATGCATAATTAAATTTAAACAAAACAAAATTGACTGGCATATTTGGCATATCCTAAGAAATTGAAAACCCTTTAAATTACAATAATTTAAATCCGAGACATATCTTGGTCTTCAAAATCTCTTTTCTTTGTTGGGCCATCCAAATTTACAGTTTAAAAACCCTTATCTTCTAAACACAAGTTGCCAAATTAAAAACTATTGTCCGAAGTGAAGGAATGACTATGGGCTTCAATTCTCTCACCGTCTGCTTCTTTGTCGGCATCTTTGTTTCGTTAAAATAAAAATTACAACAAAGCCTCACCCTTATGGGTTTTACACTTGGTCTAATCAGAGCGAAAAAATTATAATACCAAAAAGCCTAAACAGTCATTTTGCAACCACATATCACATATATGAACAAAATTAAAATATCCACCATACGAACTTTTAATTCTAAATAAAAATTAAAGTAGGCTCTGATACCAATTGATAGGAATGAACACTTCATCCTGTAGCAGAAGCATTGAATCGTCTTCGATTTTACTTAGAATTAAACAAAAACTAAGGTTAAGCAATAAATACCTTTGTATATTATGGAGATATTTCTGCCAGGTCTTTAATGTTCTTGCTCCCACTCCAACGAGGTTGAAACTCTAATTCCCTAAAGCCTACTTACTATGACTCGAACACAGGACCGAGGCTTGTGGGAGCCTCTTGAGAGAAAAACCACAAGGGCTTGGAGGAGAATATATCTAGAGAGAATTCTCTAATTCTCTATTGAGGCGATGTGTGCTATAATGACTCAATCCAAATGTCCTATTTTTAGAGACTTGGGGCAAATCTTTGACATAATTACATAATATATATTTTAATATCTAATATATTAAAATACATATATTTAATCTATTTGAATCTTATTCAAATCTTTTAAATCCTCTTACGATATTTATTTCTTTATTTGAATCTTATTCAAATTTTATAAATATTTTTTCTTTAATTTATCTAATATACATTCATTATTTTAATATTTAATGTATCAAATAAAATAAATATATTTTCCTCTTTTATATTTAATATATCTAATATATTAAATATCAATTTGAACACTTCAAATTAAATATTAATTTGAACATTTGAAATTTTTCTTTCAACTAAATTGATCTTTTAGTGTTACAATGAGCTAGCAAAGGGACCTTATCAACCTACATATTATAAGCTCGAATGATACAAAAATAATTAATTAAACTATTTAATTAATCAATTTTCATTCATTAATTTTAGGTCACTCCACCATAGACCTAGAGTTGCACTCTTATGCATTGTAGGACAAGTTGTGTCCATGGATATAACCATTACGTGCAAGTTGATCATTCACGAGTTGTTTGTAATTACAGCTGGGTCAAAAGTCTGTTTTTCCCCTGTAATTACATCTTGCACCTTAAGTACCACTGATCCGCTAATGAACAATTTGTTTATGATCCAATCATAGTCCATCTCGGGCCAGTGAGAGGGTGGGCCCCATTGTTCAAGTCCTAAAATCAACACTTAAGGGAGCTACTCATCTACTTACCCTATATGAGAATGAGTGAATTCCATCTTGTAAGATTATGGTCCCAACTCCCTATTTAGTCAAGTCCCCAAAATGGTAGGCTTATTGAATCGGCTACAAAATCCACTCTCACCCATGCAAATCAAAGGACAAGCCCTCACAAGCAGGAGTTCATAACTCACTCAAGATTAAGATCGAGTCGCATATGATCATCCTGATGAAATATTCATCTTCTCAAATAACGAATTTATAAGGAGATATTAAATATTTTGTGGTCTAGTTTTATACAAACTCATTCTATAAGATACCCCCACTCACATGTCTCTACATGAATGATTTGGATCAAATCATTTGCAACTATTACAAAGTGGGTCGTATCAATAGTGTTACCAGAATAAGGCACCCAACTTTATCCATGTACTATGACCCTTTAGGTTATTTCTTGAACATGATCCTCTCGTATGTCAACCACATACTGTTCAAGATTACACTAATAACCTTGAATTTTTCATATAATGGATAATGTTATGTTGTAAATAAAATAATCAAAATTTATTATTAATTATTAAATAAATCATTAATTACGAGGCTTTATGGCATAAATCCCAACAAATTTAACATCATTATAACGTTAAGGAATGGCCAACTCCTTGTAATTGAATGTCGAGCATTCACCCTGCCTCCTAGGAGGACTAATGTGAGCTCCCCGATGCCCTACTCTACATTTCGGTGTCTCTTTATCCTCTCCTCTCGAAAGCTCTTGGAAATTTTTTTCTTTCATCTTCTCATATTTTTTCTCAAATTTCTTCCCAAATCTCTTTTCCTCACCTTCATTTTTCTTCTCATTCCCTGAACCACAACACCCATTAGCATAACTAAACTGAAAAGACGGGTCAGAAAGCTTACTTTGTGTGGTTTTTTCTGCCACAGCCCCTGGATTCTTATTATTTTCATCAACCACGCCCTTCTTCGACACCCTTCATAACTAGGTCCCACTACTCAGTGTGATGGCTTTGCACTGTTCTCTTGGGTTCACCTCAAAATCACTGGAGAACTTACCCTTCTGAAGGGCCAACTGCACTGGCGATCTGCCCAATATGGATCTCCATGTTCTTTAGCGCAGTGTCGTGGCCACTCACTGTTGTGGCAAGGTCATGATGGTCGTCTGCAAGTATTGATTCACTCCTCTTTGCACCTTTATGAAGGTTCTCATCATCTCCTCCAAGTTCAATTTATTCTCTTGACTCAATGTTCCTGCAAACCCAGGTGGCGTCAAGACATTTTTATGGTTAGCATAAGAGAAATTTTCATGATTGCGCAAACATGGATGGTAGAAATATAGTAAGTTTTGGTTCTGGTGCCCTTGAAATCCATAGCCTCTATTCTACATATACTGGCACTTCTCCACGACGACTCCTCAACTCCTTTCGAGTTCAACGCTGCTAACGAGGCAATCAACTGGGTGGCTTCTAAAGTAGACTATTTATTCCAAGCAATAGTAAGGGAAGCCATTTGAGCTTTTAAATCACTTACTTCATCTATCTCGTAGATGCCCGTAGCGGATCTCATGTGGAGGTTGAACATTTTAATGGCCATTGGTAACTCGTCGCGACCATTTTCTCCAACAAAGTATGTGCCTCATCAACCATCTTAGCAAGAAGACTACCTCTTGCACTCGTGTCCAAGATGGTTTAAGTACTAGAAGATAAACCATTATAAAAAAAATTGTATATGTAACCAATCTTGATAGTCGTGCTGAGGGCATTTCCTCAACATCTCCTTGTATCTCTCTTAGCTTTCATACACTTGCTCCCCGTCGAGCTAGCGGAATGTACCAATCTCCATCCTCAGCTTCATCGTCTTTACTGGGGGAAAAACTTCGTCATGAAGGCTTGGGCTAACTCATCCCATGAAGATATACTACCTGGCTTCAGGGATTCCAGCCCGTCCTTTTCTTTATCTTGCAACGAGAAAGGAATAATCTCAGTCTAATAGCATCAGTAGCTTTACCATTCCATAGATCTTAAGGAAAGATCTGAGATGCTAGTGTGGGTCTTCGGAAGGATGCCCTTTGAATGAGTTGTTGCATCAGCCGCGTCTTCATCTCAAAGTAATTCGCCTGGATGGGCGCATGCACAATTCCAGAATGATTCGTTGAGAATATGAGCTAGCAATAGTCGCGGATCGATTTCCTCTCCTCCTAATTGCGTTCTACCATAGTGATTTGAGGGTTCTTCTCCTTCTTTAACCTCTTATAAGTCCTGTCAATTTCCAAATCTAATGGAAGAAGATTAGCCTCCTTATCACTACGCATAAACCACACGAACTCCTCAAAAAAACCAAAGAAAACAAGAAATAAACAACAAGTAACTATATTCAAAGAAAAATCACACAACCCCTAAATTAATTCCTCCTATTTTCTTCCTAATATTAATCAATTCAAAAGAACTTCATCTCTTCTCCGGCAACGACGCCAAAAACTTGTTCACACTAGTACTCAAGTGCACGTGATCGAAGTAATAATAAAATGACAAAAAAAGTACTGAGTATCGTATCCCACGAGAAAGCTAAAATTGAAGCTCTTTCAAATTAATTAATTATTAAAAATAATTGTGATTGGAATTATTTAGAGCAAAAACTAAGGTAAAAGGATGCTTGAAATTAAAATCTATTCTAGAAAGCAATTTAAAAGATAATGGAGACGACTATTTTAGGGGTATTTAGGGGATCGAGCACACATTTGGACACAATTATGGCTAATTGGAATTGTAAATTAATTTTCTCTATCGAATTCATAAACCTCGAGCAAAAACGGTCGAAATCTCCTATTGATTTCAATCGAACACGCTCAATTAATTATTAAACTAAGTGTCCTTAGCGTTAATTGGATTGATTGAATTGAGTTAAGTTTGCTCGTCATTAGCCTTACCCGTTAGTTGTTACTCCTATGTCACTTAGGCAAATTAAGGGCATTGAATGAGTTTGTTCTATCCTAATCTTTCTCTTTCAAGCTTAATTTAGGACTAATCTCAACTAATTAATTGCCAATCAATTAGAAGCATTAAACATAACACATTCAAATGAATTCGAATAGGGAAATTAATTGCAATAAAATCAATTACACCATAAGAATAGTCCTAAATGTGCTATCTTAACTCCTAAACATCTAAATTCATCCCAAATAGTCATAAAACAGTACATAACAACCATCTTTACAGCCATATGAACTATGAAAAAGTAGAATAAAGCAGAAACAAAATCCGTTGTCGCCAAATTCCAGACTCTAGCCTCGAAATCCATGCTCTCGAGCCTCGAGATCAGCACCCAAACACTCCAATTCATCACCTACATGTTCCAAAGAGATAAGAAATCAAAAATGGGGGCTAAAACCCTAAAAGTGTCTTCCTTAATTCTTCCTCAAAAGATGCATTTATAGTAGAATTCGACACAGTGTCGAAACGCTAGGGATAGCGTCGAAATGCTGTCTGAACACATCGTTTCATTTAAGCGTATGCGCCCTCAGCTTCGAGACGCTGAGGGTAGAGTCACAGTGCTCTGAACAGAAGTTGCTTTGTGTGCGCCTCTCTGACATCAGACGCTACAGGACAGCGTCGAGACACTAGCTCTCGAGTTTGCATAATAAAGAATGGCATTTTGATGCCATTTCAAGTGTCTTGACACCATCCTCTCGGTCCCAACAGCTAATGCAACCTCATTCTTCATACTTAGTCGCCAAAATTGATCCATTTAAGCTCCATAAGCCATACAAAGCTCCAAATCCGGGAATTTCGCTCCCAATTGCTCGATTTCCTCAAATTCAATAAATATCCACATAAAAGCTCACAATTACACCATAAAACTAGCTAATTAAAGGCATAAATATAGCACTAAATTAGTGCTATCAATCGATAGGAGATTTCGACCATTTTAGCTCTATGCTGATGAATTCGAGAGAGTTAATTAATTGGCACATTCAATATAGCATAATAGTGGTCTAAGGTGTGCTCAATCCCCTAAACGCCCATTTAATTGTCATCTCTGCTATCTTTAATTTGCTTTCTAGTTAGATTTTAATTCCAAGCTTTCTCTATCATTTAGTTGATTTCCCTAAATAATTTCAATCACCGGCAACCTTAATAATTAATCAATTAAAAAAGAAATTTCATTACGCCTCCCTATTGATTCGATACTCGATAATATTTATCATTTTATATTACTTGATTGCGTGCGCTTACGTGACACCAAACAAGTCTTAGGCACCGTTGCCAGAGAGGGCGAGGTTTCTTTTGATTTGATTAATATTAGGAAGAAAGTGAGAGCAGTTAGTTTAGGGGTTTTGTGTGATTTTTGTTTATAATTGTGTGTGCTTGCTTTTCTGAGTTTCGTTATTTTTGGTGTTATTTTTGTTTGGTTTTATTTCTGAGGAGGTCATGTGTTCCATGCATAGTGATCGGTTATTACACGCAAGCGCACGCGATCGAAGTAATATAAAATGGTATATGAGTACCAAGTATCGAATCCCACAGGGAACAGAGTAACAAAAATATTGTAAAGCAAAGTGTAAAGAAAATTGCAACTTTGAAAACTAAAAATGCAAAAATGAAATTGGGTTGGAGTGTTGATGAAAAACATAAATTGCAGAATCTAATTGCAGAATCTAGAATGGCAATAATCGAAAGAACAGAAATTGCAGAATCGAATTGCAGAATCTAAAATGGCAATATTGGAATAACAACTAAATAACTTAGCAAATGAAATTGCAAAGGGAATTCTAGATAAAGATGGGGCTCAAGAATGTCATTGCCCTAAGTCGTAATTGCAAACCAAAATTGCAATTCCAACCTACTCCACACTCAATTGTAAACCAAAATTGCATCTCCTATTTACCTTGAATTTAGGTTTTTAGGAGGCTAAGTGAGAGACCTATATGTCTATAGTCCATCTATCTTAGATAATTTGGCTCATAATTTTATGGGTTTTGGAGTCCTTAATCCTATGTCTAGGGTAAGGAATTGGCTTATGTCTAAGCTCTTTTTCTCCATCACTTGTGTGAAATCCGCTTATCACTAACCCCGTCGGTATTAGATCTAAGCTTGAGTTGTTACCCTAGTTGATCAATCTAGGATCTCAACAGAATTTTAATCAACACAAGCAAACAATTGAAATGTAGGCTTGGTTTTCATTGAAATTTTGGCTACAATTACTTTTTAGGGAATTCACATTTTTGAACCCCCTAAGAAGTTTTAGCTCATATTAAAAATAAAAATCCTAAACTATTTTTTGAGAAAAAGTTCAAATTAAAAATTGTGTAAATTGAATAATTAAAACAAATATTTAAAAATCTAAAATAACTATTTTAATTTTCATTCTTTACCTATATATTTAGGTAAATAATTTTATAATAGCTTATTATAATTCTGTGATTATTTTAATTTTTAACATAGTTAGAATTTAAATCACTTTTTTAATTTTTCTGAAGCACACAAATATTCTTTAATCTGTAGTAAATTATTTTAGAACAGTTAACTACATACAAAAAAAAAAAAAACTTTATTTATTGAAAATAACTATTTCAATTTTCATTCTTTACTTATAATAGCTTGTTATAATTCTGTAATTAATATTACTTAATCTAAATATTATATACCAATGTACTTAAAATTATACTTATACGAAGGTTGAATTATAAGGTTAGTCCTTAAATTTTTAAATGTGTATCTAATAGGTACCTAAACATTAAAAAGTGTCTAAGAGGTCTATGAACTTTCAATTTTGTGTCTAATAAGTTCTTAAACGTTAAAAATGTCTAATAGATTAAAAAACTTTCAATTTACTATCTAATAGGTCTGTTCACACGTTATTTCAAAATATAAAGAAACGAGACACGTGTAATGAACTTGAATTTGTATTTGTATTAATCATGTGTAGTGGATTACAATCTCTAATGTTTATTCTCTGATTCTTTCTCTCTCTCAAGTGTAATTTGTCTGAGGGCTTTGCAGCTTGTTCTCAGATGTAGATTTGATTCGAGGGCTTCGTAGCTTGTGTCTTAAAGGTGAGTTTGTCTCGAAGGCTTTGCAGTTTGTTCTCGAATGTGAATTTGTCTCAAGGGCTTTACAGGTTGTTCTCAAATGTAGATTTGCTTCGAGGGCTTTACAACTTGTTCTCGATCTTCAAAGTCTTCTGGTCTTCAAGGTTTTGGTTCAGAGAGTGTTTGATATTTAAGAACTTAAAGAGTCTTCTGATATTTTTGTTTCTGAATTCTCTCTGAGTTTTCTCAGGATCTCAAATTTCTAAACCCTTGAAATAGAGGGGAGCTCCTCTATTAATAGTGTTGGAGTTAATATCACAGCAGTGGAAGCAATTTTGGATCTTAAGCACTCTAAATACATCAATTTGATCAAACAAACAGCATGCTCATAACACAAAAACAGAGTTTAAGAAAACTCACCTTTGAAGCTCAAATTCTCCAAACCCTTTGCAAATCTTTAAACACGAACACTTCGCGGACCACCTCTAGTGTCTTCCCTCAGGCCTTGGAACAGATTGTGGGATCCTTTGTTTGAGAGAAAATTTAGAGAGAGATGACAAGGATTTGTAAAATTTGCAGCAACTTTGTTTTTCCAAAAATCTACAAATCCTCTGTGTTTCATTGCTATTTAAAGCCATTAACAAGCTTCATCAAGCTTGCTAAACATGACAACACAAATCAAGGAGGTTGGTCATCCAAAGAGGTGACAAATTGTGGTGAATTATGAGGTAGTGTGATGTTAGTCAAACAACCACCACAAAACCATCATTTCCCACTTTAAAAATCAATTTTGTAATTTAAAATTAATTCTAAATTAATTTTAAACAAAATTGATTATTAATTAATTAATTAAACAATTTAATTAATTAATTAATTTAATTATTTAATTTAATATCAAATATTAATTAAATAACCGGATCAAATCCTGATCTTAAAACCGACCTCTCGAACTTGAATCCCTATTCAAGTATTAGATCGAACCCATATTTAAATCACTTTAAATATGTTCATCTCTCTTCCTCATAGTTTAATTCATAATTAAACTATGATACGTTAAGTATATCACATATAATTAACGTTTACTCCTAAAACCGAATTCGAACAATTCAAATTCTTTTCTCTCAATTTTTGTTACAAGGCTTAGTCCAAGCTAGCAAGGAGGACCTAATGGACCTACAGATCATGAGCTTCAACGATATGAGATTAACCGGCCAAACTCTTTAGCCTAGCTAATTAACATTCGTTAACCACCGGGACACTCCACTAAAGCCCAGTGGCTGCACTCTCCTCACTGCAGATATATTTCTGTTCACTTGATACAACCATGATTAGTAAGTCGATCCTTCACAGGTTGTTCGTAATTACAGTTGGGTCAAATAAACCGTTTTACCCCTGTAATTACTTCTTGTTCCTTAAGTCCCACTGATCCTCTAATGAACAATTGGTTTGTGGTCCAACCAGCAAACCGAATCCCTCTCTGGCCAATGAGAGGGTGGGCCCATTATTCAAGAGTCGGAGTCAGCACTTAAGGGAACAACCTCTCTACTAAACCCTAAAGCGGGTATGAGTGAACTCGGGCCACTCTCACCCATGCAAATCAAAGGATAATCCTGAATAAACAGGAGTTCATAGCGTGCTCAGGATTAAGATCGAGTTACCTAGGTCATCATATGAAATAGTCAGTTATGATAGTAAACGGAGTTAAAAAATCTAAGTGACTATTTCGCGGTCCGGTCTTATTCAAACTCATTGCATAGGACGCCCCCACTCTCATGTCTCCACATGAACGATTTAGGATCACATCGTTTGTACTATTCAAAGTGGGCCGCGTCCATAGTGTCCCCAAGATAAGGTACCCAGCCCTATCCCTATACTATAGACCATTCTGGCTGTTACTTGAACTTGATACATATTCATGTCTCCACATGAAGTTCAAGTATACATTTTATAGCCAAGGGTTCTTAATTTATTGGATTTGGGTTAAAAGAATGCAATTCACTTTATTCAATAACATCTTTACTGAATAAACCTCAATAACAACTTTATTGCAAAATAGAATATATATTCAGTTTACAAACCACGAGTTTTAGAACATAAAAACCAACATATAGAGCTTCACATGGCTTGTGGGCTTGGGCTTTAGTGGCCTTTGGGCCCAACCATGGACTTGGGCTTTGGTTGGCTTTGGGCTTAACCATTTGGATTTGGGTTTTATTTAACTTTGACCCAAATTCCATATAACCCAATTTGACCAAATTAAATTTAATTGGTTGGTCAAATTGTCATAATGAAGACAGGTGGCCTTGTAATTTTTTAAAATTTGCCAATTTTTGTCTTCAAATTAAATTTGAGACACATGTCAATTTATAATTGGTCCCAAATTTAATTTGTGTAACTTCGTCATTAATTTGGAATAATGATGTAGCAATTGATGATTGGCAGAAATTTTTGAGTCCATAAGGTCTCAAATATATTAAAAAAAATTAAAAATTAACTGTTGTACTAGAAATAAAATTTAAATGTATCTAATTGAACATTAAAAACTATAGAACATGTTGAGGACCTATTATAGATACAAAATTACATTTTATGTCTAATATTAAAGATTTCGTTTTTTTAAAATTTGAATATATCAGAGACCTATTAATACAAAATTGAAAATTCAATCATCTATTAAAAACAAAATTAAAAGTACAAAAATCTATTGGACTTTGCAAAAAAAAAAAAAAGAACCTAGCTATTACACACTTTTTAAAGTTCACGGACTATATAAATACAAATCTAAAAAGTCAAGGATTAAACTTGTAATTTTTCCTTATATGAATTTGGGCCCCTTCATTCAAAGTTTTGGATCCACCACTGGATGAGTGGATTGTGAAGGGGAAGAGAGGGGCCAAATTGGAGCTCCATTTGATTTTTCAGGTTTAAAAGGCCTAAAAAAGCTTAAAGAACAGAGAGAAGGGGATAGGTTGAGTTGGGAAAAAGCAGACATTCCGAGGTCTTGATGCCATCGGTGGAGCTCCTGAGGCAACATCATCAACGGAAATTTGATAGACAGAAAATATCTAAACTAAATATTTAATAGATAGAAAAATCTAAATTTGAGAATTCAAATTGAAATAGGATAGAAAAATCTATATTTGATATTTAAACTTGAAAAAAAAAAGGCAAGATTTGGGGGAGGGGTGTTTACATAGACTATCCGTAAATCAAGGGGTGGGGCACTTTATTTTATCAGTAAGGATACAATAAAAAAAAGGAGTGGCAAATGGAGAGGCATGCTGAAATTACGTTTTGCCATTATTCCTTAGTTTTTTTCTTTTGTTATTTTTCAGAATGGGCATGCGTTTTTTGCCATACTGTCCAATTTCCCAACAAACTACAAACAATAACTCCTACAAGCCAAATGCACAAAGGACTAAACCAAAATTAATTTAGATTAAGGATTTAACAAAAAATTAACTCCTAGAAGTGGAATTTAGTATTAAATTCGATTGCATTTAATTACAACAATTTTGCAAGATTGGGGGTAATTAATCAAAATGAAAATTTATAGATATAACTGTAACAACTTATATAGTTCAAAGATGATTTATCCAGTCAACCTGAGCTCAACTTATCACTCTTGACCATGAGGTCAGAGGTTCGAATCCCCCACCCAATATGTTGTTGAAGTTGACCTAAAAAAATGTGATTTATACAAATTTTCTAAATTTAATTAAAACATGTAACTAAAATAGTTAACACATTGGGCAAAATACTTTTTTTTAGTTCAACAATATGTGGGGTGGGAGCTTCGAATCTCTAATCTTTTGGTCAATTGTACATGCTTTGTGTCAGTTGAGCTATGTTCGACCATTGAGCAAAATACTTAATTTTTTTACTGGTATTAGGCCTTTTTGTTTTTACTTCTATTCTTCTTTTTCTTCTCAATCTCTTCCTTTCATATTTTTCTATGCAAATGCCCATTGTGGACCTCTCTACCACCTTTGAATGACGTGCCACCACCCTCCCTCCCCTTTGTCACAACACTAAACGCTGCTGTAAGAAAAATCAATTAGTTTGAGTAACGCTGATATCTAGACTCTGATTAGAAGTTTTCACCATAGGAAACATTATTCGTGAGGCCGCCATAATGTGGCTGGCAGTTTTGCACTGTTGGATGTGGGAGAGAGAAATTGTAAATGTACTTCGTTTTTGTATCCAATAGTTATTAGGGACTAGACATATTTTTTAATCTACATCCAACGGTTATTAAGAGGCAGTCACATTGTAGCGGCTTCATTAAATAATTTGTTCCATGTGTGACATTTAGAAAAACACAGTAGAGACAAAATTCAGATGTATTTAATTATGTGTTGTTTAGATTTTCAAAGGTAAACTATATGTAGGATTGTATGACAACACTAAAGGGGGGTGAATAGGGTTGCTTAAACAAATTAAATTTTTTTTTAAAAAAAAATTAAACTAAAATAATGTAATCCAAACTAATCAATATAGACACCCTAAAAATTGTAGAAATATAGAACAATTTTCCTAAGCATATAATCTACTCAAATAAATAATTAAATAGCGGAAATTAAAAGAGTAGAGAGGAAGAGATAACATCGAAAATTTTTATAGTGGTTCGGAAATCCCTACTCCACTCTTCAAGACTCCTTCTTGGGTATTTTACTGCGATGGTCCTCTTACAGGTGCGAACCAAACCGATCGGCACTCTTTTTAAGGGTTCAAGAGTCAACCCCCAACCGATCCTTTTGCAGGTTCAGGATCCAACCTATATCGATCCTTTTAATGGGTTCAGGATTAAACCACTACAAATCCTTTTTCGGGTTCAAGATTAAACCGCTCACTCAAAATCCCAAGGTGTACCCACACCTTAATATGAAACCCAATTGAAATGGTGAAATAATTTAAAGACCCACACAGAAACTCTCACAAAAAGTAGGTTTATAAGTTTTAGCTCAAAAGAAACAATCTAATCTCTCATATAAAATTCTCTCACAGGAAAAATATAAAAGGATGGAGCTTTGAAGAATGATCAACAATGGAGAATGTTTGAGAGAAAATTTCAGCAATCTTTGGGGATGAGAGTTGTGAAATGAGAGAGAAAATGATGTTTAAATAGAGTTGTAAGGAATAAGTTTGAGCCATTAGATCTAGGTTAAGATGGATCAAGGGTGAAGGAAATTTGGGAGGAAAATGACAAAATAATGATTAAAAAATAATTTTAAAATGCCTCTAACAACTATTTAAAAATGCCACGTGTGGCAATATTATTTGTCCACGTCATTGCTAAATAACAGTTTTTCTCAATCTTTTTTTGCCCATAACTTTCTCGTTTGACATCCGATTTGAGCGATAAAAAATGCGATGGAATTGTCTTTTCGAGCTCTAAACTGTGGATACTTTAAAACACTAAAATCATTAGTAATTCATAGGTTTGTTATCATCAAAATATATAGTCGTATGATTGAAGCTCGTAAATATATAGCAATCATGATATTTTCACAAGATAATATATAGCTCCCCCTAAACATGTGAATCATATAATAAATGGACAAATAAATAAGTACTCCCCCTAAATATATGAGAAATAATAAATATTACAAAGAGAGAACAACAAATACCAATTAGTTATTCAATCATCAATATAATTTCTCATAATAAATATAATTATATAAGCCACTAAATCATAATCAATCACAAATATCCCAAGCTAAAACTTTCACAATTAAGCAAAAAAAATCATTTTTAAGAGGCATTTGCTCCCCCTAAAAATAAGCATACTCTAAAAAATGTTATTTTTTCATGGAGTTTCATAAGTATACATAAAGAAGAATTTAAATTTTAATTGCTTTTTCAATTGCTCAATTAACCACAATAAGTGGGGCACGAGATAAGAGATTTCAATAGAGCATATCAATTTAAAACATACCAAACATAGAATTTAAATCAATGTATTAATAACACATACAATCTCATAAATACAGATTTCAAACATTTAAGCACTATGAGATACCAATTAAAAAAAAGATACAAAAAAAAATATTTAAACATTTAACATCCAAAGAATTTCACACCACATACCAATTGATGAGGGTCAAATCAATATATATAAATCAGAATAATCAAACTCATGGAATTTAGACATAATATCAAATTTGTTTCATACAAAGATATGTTATACTAAAAAACTAAATAAGATATCAATATGAGAGACAAAATAAGATATTAATTAACAACCATAATCAAAGCAATTTTGTTCAATAAATGAAACATGTCAATAATCAATACAAACAAAACAATTTTCATTTAAGAAAAAAATTAAATTCAATTTCACAACCAATAGGATTTAAGAAAAGATAAGTAAATTAAAGCACTTTCCCTATTAAAAGGGATTTGACAACTCTTTTCCATGTCTCATAATAACATAAATAATCAATACATAATGCTTTAATCAAAGAATAGACATTCAAGTTCATAAAGCATTTAAACCCTATTTTTAAACTAACAAAACTTTATACCAATTGTAAGAGTGGAACTCAAACAACAAAGTATCAAAGTGAGATAGTTTAAAAAGAATATTTCAAACAACTTCTTTTACAAATTAATAACAAGAATTAATCATAATCAAACAATACAGGAATCCACAAAAGTTTCCAAAAACAATTTAAATCATCAAAGATTCAATTTTGAAAGCCAACATGGAAAATAAAAAAAATAAAAATTTTCAAATACTCAAAATATCAATTATATTGGACAAAATTACAAATAAAAAAAAAACAGTAACACATAATATGCCAAAATAGATTTTCAAAAAAAAAATCCATGACATGTAATTCTATAAAACAAATAACAAAGCAATAGGGATTATACATAAATTTGAAATTAATCAATCTAAAATTTCTCAAGAGCACATAATTATGTAGTCTATAAATAGACAAACAATAAAGATAAATGTCAAACTAAATATTCATAAATATCTCATGGATATTTAATCTAATAATCAATCAGGTTCAACCATCCATTCAAAAATACTCAAAATCAATATAGTAAGTTAAATCATAATTCAATAATAGTAAAATTTTCAAAACAAATCAATAATTTAATTTATTCAAAAAAGAATTAATAAGAGAATCGTAGACATATTTCAATTCCACAAAATATCATAGTATTATAACTTACCATTCAAACACTCAAACTTCAAAGATAATATAAAATTAAAATTCCAAATATAAAACCTTTCTAATAAAACAATCCAAGAATGACAAATTTAATTCAAATTAATTTAAAGATAATATTACAAGATATTTCAAATTAACTCAATAACCATTTAAAAGATAAAGTTACAAAATATAGATATTTCCTTTTGAAGCACTTGGAGAGCTATAAATATTGTATTGGAATTTTGAATAATTTTCATTTGGAGCTAAATCAATCCTTTGAAATTTGACTTTTGGAGCATACCAACAAAATAAATTAGTAAGTAATCTTTGGTACCCATACTTGTTTGGGTCCACATATGTTAGTCTCAATCTTTGGAATCCATTTCTTTTTAGTTCCAACATTCATAACATTCATACTATTTGGTTTAGGAAAATTATAACATGAATTTGATTTATGACTGAATTTGCCACAAGAGAAACAAGAAATATTATGCATAAATTTTTCATTCTCATAATATCTATGCATGTTCTTTTTCACATAAGTGTTCCTTTTATAAGTATTTTGGAAATTTTCTTTATAAGAAACATTTTTCTTTCCATAACCATTAAGAACATTGTTCAATTTATAGCAATTTGGTCTAATATGACCTTTTACTCCACAATAATGACATGTAGGCACAAATTTTGCATTATGCACAAAATTAGACTTAGCATGAAAATGATTTTTCACACATTTTGGTACACCATGCTTATGTACAAATTTTGGTACATCATGCTTATGCACATCACATTTTGGTAAATCATTAGGCAAAAAATCATTAGACATAGAAGATGATTTAACAAAAATAGTTTTGGAACTAGATGGAGTAACACTCTCATCGATATAACCAAGACCTCTTTTGTCATTTAAAGGTTTGCCAATCTCAATAATTTTATCTAATTTTTGTGCACCTATTGTCAATTTCTTAATAGATTCTTTGGCACAATTAAGCTCATTAATAAGATTTATCTCTTTATCTCTAAGAGCTTTAACAAGTTCATGCAATTCAAAAGTATCATGCTCAAGAAATTTAATTTTATCTAGCATAGCACATTTATCTTGATCACATGAATTATCAACATCATCATGTTTCACAACATTATTAGCATTTAATTTCAAGCATGCATTTTCCTCACCTAATGACTTATTTTCAATAATTAAAGTATTCAGGTCATTTTTCAATTCTAAAAATGAGGAATTAATTTTCTCATGTTCTTCCTTCACACTACTAAGCTCATGTAATAACTCATTATTTTCATAAGCTAATTTAGAACTCTTCTTTTTAAGAGACAAATATTTAGAGCCTACTTTTTCAAATTCATGCTTAATTTCATTATAGGCATCCATAAGCTCATCATAAGAGGGATTTTCGCTACTTACCTCTTCGTCGTCACTTTCACCGTCGGTGTGAGCCATCAAACACCAATGTGATAACTGAAAATCTTCTTTCATCAATTTTTGACAATTTTCTTGATTTCTAGTTTTAGAAATTTCCTTCACATCAAGAAAATCATTAGAAATACAAGATGGAGGTTCAATCAAATCATGATCAACTCTAATGTTTTCCATCAGCTCAAACAATTAAGTTTTGAAGAAAGGTAATTTTGAAAAAGAATTTAAGGAATATAATTTTTGAAAATTTCCTTCCAAACAACACACTTTTTCAAAATTTGAATTTCAAGGAAAAAAATAATTTTCAAAAATTTTCTTCTAGACAAAAAGAATTCAGCGTGTAAAAAGTGAAGAAAAAAAAATTCAAAGATCGGTTTCAAAGAAAAAAATTTCTAGTGAAGAGGGCTTTTAAAATGCAAATTTTCAAACTTTTTGCTCAAAAACTGAAAATTTCAGATTTAATAAAAATAAGAAAAAAATAGTTTTTGAAATAAAAGAAAACAATTTTTCCAAAAACTTTTTGAAACAAAAAAAGAACCCACTCTGATACCAATTGTAAGATTGTATGGAAACACTAGAAGGGGGTGAATAGGGTTGCTTAAACAAATTAAAACTTTTTTTTTAAAAAATTAAACTAAAATAATGTAATCCAAACTAATCAATATAGACACCCTAAACATTGTAGAAATATAGAACAATTTTCCTAAGCATGTAATCTACTCAAATAAATAATTAAATAGCGGAAATTAAAAGAGTAGAGAGGAAGAGATAACATCGAAAATTTTTATAGTGGTTCGAAAATCCCTACTCCACTCTCCAAGACTCCTTCTTGGGTATTTTACTGCGATGGTCCTCTTACGGGTGCGAATCAAACTGATCGGCACTCTTTTTAAGGGTTCAAGAGTCAACCCCCAATTGATCCTTTTGCAGGTTCAGGATCCAACCTATATCGATCCTTTTAACGGGTTCAAGATCAAACCACTACAAATCCTTTTTCGGGTTCAAGATTAAACTGCTCACTCAAAATTCCAAGGTGTACCCACACCTTAATACAAAACCCAATTGAAATGGTGAAATAATTTAAAGACCCACACAGAAACTCTCACAAAGAGTAGGTTTATAAGTTTTAGCTCAAAAGAAACAATCTAATCTCTCATATAAAATTCTCTCACAAGAAAAATATAAAAGGATGGAGCTTTGAAGAATGATCAACAATGGAGAATGTTTGAGAGAAAATTTCAGCAATTTTTGGGGATGAGAGTTGTGAAATGAGAGAGAAAATGATGTTTAAATGGAGTTGTAAGGAATAAGTTTGAGCCTTAGATCTAGGTTAAGATGGATCAAGGGTTGTAACGACCCCAAATTTCGGCCTAACTTAGGGACATTACTGAACTTACAACCTATATGCCCCGAAAATTTCGGCAGCATAACGGCGTAACTACAAGATAACCAATTTTTTTCTGGCTCCTGTTAAACAAGAAATCTACACTTCAACCATCCAAAGTAACTAAAAACGACATCCACATCCTCTGGCTACAGTTCAGCACACCCAAACTCCCAGAATAAACATAATCTCAACAACTTAGAACAAACTTAAATCAAATAGGTTAGCAGAAACAAAAGAAAGTTTTAGCAACTAGGACTTTCAGCTCGTAACCTAATTCTACCAATGAACCTATCTATTCTTCGAAAACAATAAAGAATGGAAAGGCTTACGCCAAACACCTATACAAAACAACTAGAATCCTATTTATGCAATTCAAAGAAAATCAACACTAAGAAAGCACGTAAATCTAATAGTGTCCTCTCATCACGTCTCCTCGTCTGCATCACCAGTTTCGTAGAGCTTCTCCTCACCTGCAAAATCTTTTGGTTGGGGGGGGGGGGAGAGTCAGTACAAAAGTACTCAGTAAGTAGCTCACACCTGATGAGCCACCAAACATCAAGCAGCAAACAACATGCTATACACAACATTCAACATGCTTATCCAAAGTAAATTAACCAACGTCATGTCATGCATACATAAACAAGTAAACTATGCATCATTATGCCATGCTTACATAACCAAGTAAACTATGCATCAGATTCACCTTACACATGAATTCCCGCATCATGCCATGCTCACTCGGTTCTACTCAACACTCATGTTTAGCCCTCACCAAAGCTCTCCAAGACTGACCCTTCGAGAAGCATCGACTCCTGACCACTGTTAGCAAAGCCTCAATACTTCTCTATGGAGCTCGGTATTCGACCCTTGTCCAATGTTACCAAGGTCTCGAACTGTGCATCGCCCCTTGACCATTTGTACCCAAGGTGCACCGATGACTTAGCAATGCATTGGCCCAATTCCGGCACCCAACACATGCTTTTTAGATTCATCACACCGACCCTTGACCATTTGTACCCAAGGCCTCGATGCTCCTCTTATTCCAATGGTGACAATACCACCCCTCGACCATTTGTACTCGAGGCTCACTGGTACTCACCCTATACTTCTTAGTAAAACTCACAAGGTCCACTGACCTCCTCACAACCTCACCCTATGCATGTTCCCTAAGCATGCTACTAAACCATGTCTCATGCCCAACAAACATGCTCATACATACTTTCAAACTCATTTAATCAACATACCAACATCATGTAAACTTCACAAATCCACATATAAACATGCTCATCAAAAGATACAACAAAGTACAAAATATACATAACGGACACAAATTAAACAAGAAACATAGAACATGATGCACACAATCAAACAGACTCATCAGGTAGAATTCTACTTACTAAATGTATTAAAGCGCCCTTAAAGTAAGTCGATAAGGTTCCCAAAAACGACTTTAAACTTAGTTTGTATAGTCCGAAACTAATTCCAATCCTAAACAAGGAACGAGACTAAGTTAAGGCATTTAAAAAGGTTGCGAAAAGGTCTAAACTAATTATTTTCACCAAAACTCACCGATACGAACTTGATCCCTTATTGGAAGGTTATTCGAACGAGTTCGAATTGGCTAGGAACTACAAACAAAAGTCTCAAAGGTTAGCAACTGAACTAAGGTACTTTAAATGATTTTGAAAGGATCTAAAGCGTGTCAAAACTTACCAAACAGTGCCGAACTGACTAAAACTCTGCTGTCAATCCCGTTTTTGACAGTAAACTGCTTCAAATGTGGGTTGTTTTGAGTCCAAACAAGATAAAACTCGTCAAACAGGAAGAAGTTCGGGTAAGTCTGCTGTAAATCCCGTTTTTTACAGAAAATTGCTTCAAATGAGGGTTGTTTTGACTCCAAACAAGCTCGTCGAATTGAAGGAAAAAGCGTGGGTCTCGCGTCTGTGAGTTCGTTGGCAGCCGAAGAGGTCGCCGGCGTCGTGATGCTTGTCGTGTGACGTCGCCGGAGAGAGGGGTGAGATGGTGTCAGCTTGGTCAAAGAAGAAGAAGAAGAAGAAGAAGAAGAAGAAGAAGATGGGCATGTGTTGTTCCAAAAGAAAAAAACGTGAAAGGGAGAGAGGAAGAAGATGGAAGACTAGGGATATTTTTCTTTTTCTTTTACTTTCATTTTCTTTAATAGGCCAACATAAAGTCCAATTAAAAACCATAAAACAAATAATTTATCTTCTAATCTAGGTAAATTTAAGGAGGAAATCTTTGGGTTTTCAAACTTAAATCTAAAATTCAACATATACTTAATTTGGGACTTTAAAAAAAAAAGCATTACCCAATAATCCAAAAAGAATTTAATTAACTTAATTCAATCACTTAATTCCAAATTCCAAAATAACTCCAAATGACAAAATTAGTCGAACCTGAAAACGCGGGGCGTTACAATCTCCCCACCTTAAGAACTTTCGTCCTCGAAAGTCTGTTGTTCGAACAACTCAGGGCAGTTGGCTCTAATCTCGTCTTCTCTTTCCCATGTTGCTTCTTCAGTCTTGTGGTTTCTCCATAGCACTTTTACCAAG